>JAWHQI010000378.1:905000-2236455 GCA_033032865.1 Dactylorhiza incarnata | reverse complement strand
TCTGCATACATTGCTTCGATTGTGCATCATGAGTTCTGTCTGGATTAAATCCTTGTCGATTGTCTTCCTTATAGGTCCAGTCTTCATCGGTCTGCATCCCCTCCCGTCGATTTCATAATTTCTTTGTTCTTCTACACACATTCTACCTATTAACTACGTGTATTCGGCCTGTTGACCGCCTAATTTTATCATCGGCATGATTTGAGACTTCATACCAACCGCATGACTTATACTCCCCTTTCTCTTGCATATCCCATTTTAAGTTAATATTTGTTCTCTTAGCCCTTGTATCCGCCTAACCTGATTTCGATTGCATAAGTTCAATTGCTTAAGTCCTTCGTCGAGTGTGTGTACGAAGGTATCTTCTTTGTCCTAGGCTGTCTGTATGTGGTTGATTTATCTCATAATGATTGCACGATGATTCTGCACAGGTTGTGCTTTGATAATTACTGGCGTCAGGTTCGCTGACCGCAAGACTTCACTTACTTATCCCTTACCCACTATATGATCCCGATTCGTCCCCTTGTACAATTTAAGTCATGTATTGGCTGCTTGTCGGTTGGGTAAGCATCGTTGGTTGACCGCTTGGCTATTCCCGATAACGATTGTATCGTTCATAGTCTTTTAGGATGATTCCATGTTAGGGTTTTGTCGGGTTCTGCCCGTAGGTTGTTTTCTCCTTATAGTGTTTCGACGCTAAATCTTGTATGACGTCGTCTTGCTGAAATCTTCAACTCGCTTAAGTAGAATGTTAGTCTAGGAGTTGAACTTTGAATAGTGTGCTTCTAGTTGTCGTGTCAATTGGGTAATCACGTCTTTTGGATCGTCGCATCGTTAGGCGGAATGATTTAACTGAATCTTCTCGGTATCGGAATACCGTCGGATGGCTAGTGTTTCCCCATTTATTTTGGAAATATGTGTTGTTAGGGCCTTGGACTTGTACATGGATGGTCTGCGTAGTTACGTCGACCGCATTTTCAGTTTGGCCTGAGTTCTTTGTCGGCTTCGTAGTTCAGAACCGTCATAATAAAATGCATGGGTTTATATATGTATATGTATATGATATGGTTTGGGTTGTGCGCGTCATGGCTTACACCACCGGCACAGTGCCCTTTTGTTGGGGGCTATACTCGCCCTATTTGTGAGCTATACTCGCTCTGTTTTTACTATTGGTGGGCAGTGGATAGAGGACCGCCACCTCAGTTGTTTGGAGCCATACTTGCTCCGTTTGGGTCGGTTAGTCGTGTGAGCTAAGAGTCACCGCCGCAGTGCCTCTGTTCTGGACTGCTGGTTTGTGTGGACTAAAGTCGCCGGCACGAGACCCTTGTTGCTTAGAGCTGATCAGTCTCTTATGAATATGAACACGAATATGATTATGAAATCTGGTAAAAATATATATATATATATAGCTATGCATTTCTTTTGTTTCTGTTAGTGAGATCTCATGATTTTAGCCATTTAGCTGGTTTCTCTCACTGTTTCTGCACTCTAGTACTGACTTCTGTTGCAGGTTGTTTGTTTATCTCCCGTTTACGTGGAGGTTTGTTTAGCTCTTTTTGCTTTCTTGCACCACTAGCAACTTGTTTCTAAGGTGTTCTTCTTTTGAATGCCTCAGGTTCAGAGCAGTAGCAGGTTCGTCTTGTAAAGCTCGAGGTTTCTGTGCTGCAGATTGTGGCAGCGGTTGTCTCACCTCCTCCAGTGAGGTAGTTTGGTCTTTCTGACTAGGTTTTGTTCCTATGGGTTCGTGTCAGTATTGACTCCCATAGTGTTTTGTTTGATGATAGACTACTTGCTCGTGTTTACTGCTGTTATCTATTGTTGGTTCTTACACTTGCTCTCTGGGAAGGATTTATGTTAGGATGCATGTTAGTTACTATAAATATAAAAAAGCTGCATTTAACTTAGATTCATCGCATATCTTTAACTGAAAGCCACCATATTTGAACGTTATAAAACCTTTTTTAGTACTTATAATAAATTTAGATTCATGCATAACATTAGCTGTATGTTAGGTCTTCGGGCTCATTTAGGACCATAAAAGAATTGAATCAAGTATTTCTCCGCTGCGACCACATATACTTTTACTCGTGGACTAGTTGATCCACTGAACCGAGGGACACAGTTCTCAACTTAAACTTAAATATTGTTTTATCATAATAACATGTGTTTTCATAAAAGAGCATTAGATTAGGAGTTTGCCTGAGCATCTGCAAATGTCCCCTGCACGGCGTGGCATCACGACGCGTATTTTCTCTCACTCTGATATATTTTAAATATTGAGAAAATGCAGGTTGTGACAGTTGGTATCAGAGGGAGGTTAGCCGGGTTGCTGTGATAGTCTGGTTGCCCGGTTAACCGCCTGGTGAGAATCGTCATTCATTGCATACACACACCGAAGGGTCATCAGTATGTCTTGGCTGAAGCACGAACACTACACTCATGGCATGATAAGAAGTATACAGGGCATATTATGTAGTATGAGATGCATAATATGTGTTTGTATATGGATCCTCATAGGTGACAACATGCGACTGTTATGTAGCACTACAACAAAATACACTTTTAGTAAGGACTTAATTGTAACGAAGAAAAAAATTGTTACTAATAGCTATATTTAGTAACGAAATTTTGTTATCGTTACAAAAGCTTAATTTTTTGTAACAAGTATTTTATGATTCGTTACAATAACTAACTATTTGTTACAATAAGAGCAGGTATTTGTAACAAGACTAATTTACGTTACAAATAGTAAAATATTCGCACAATAAGTAGCAATTGTGACAACACCATGAAAGTATTTGTAACAACTAGAATTTCCTTACAATTAGTATTTTTGTGTAACCAAAGTTTTGTTACAATAATATAACACATGGTTCAATAATTAAGCTAATATTAATTACTTTTTAATAAGATTTACTTTTAAGTCCAGACACATACATGTGGTACTATTGCGGTATGGGTGTTTTCACGCATGAGGGTTTGCGAGCTGCACGAGCGTCGTCACGTTGTGACATTAGTACTATCAAGGCGTGGGTAATAAGAAAAAGATATATAATGGTTATGATATTATGTTAACTATGTAAGACACAAAGTTAATCCTAGTCATTGACTTATCTGATCTCACTGTCGAATTTGGAACAGTGCGCAAATCCTTTGCTTTATTTTGCGCCCTCATTCGAACAGACTCCACCCGTACTCGCTGACTCTTCGCGGGCTGCGCTAGCATTCGAGCTGGCTGCGCCTGTGCTCGCTGACTTTTAGCGGGCTGCGCCCTCATTCGAGCACGCTGCGCCCTCATTCGAGCTGGCTACGCCCTCATTCGAGCTGGCTGCGCCCGCATTCGAGCACATACTATTATTCAAAACATATATATATGAGTATTTAAAATAACCGTAAATAAATATTAATCAGTATTGTTATTTTTATTTTGTAAAATAATGTATATTTTACCTTAAAAAATCAATTTCTTTCATCTCCCTCTCTCCTCTCTCTACCTCTCTCCTCCTCTCTCTCTCTCTCTCTTCTCTCTTTCTTTCTCTCTCTTCAATTGATGAGTGAGATCAAATGCTTGTCACATATTGGATGGCTAAGATTAATTTTACCACTCCTTACTTACTTTTAAGTAGTAAAGATTATAAAATTTAATTATAATTTTAATTATATATAAACCATAAAAAATTATTATATAACATTTTTATAAAAAAATTATATAAAGTTTTTATATAAAACTTTGTATATAAAGTTTTTTGTATGAAGTTTTCAACTTTATAAAAACCTTTGTATAAATTTTTTTTAAAACTTTAAAAACATTCTTATTGTTGCGGTCCGCCCGAGGCTCCCGATAGATCGGGCCTCCTAAACCGTCCAAGCCTGCTGAGCGGTCGAGCGTGCAAACAGTCAAAGGTTCTCAGATTTGCCCGCAATCGGGGTGAAAAACCATGCGGCCTCCCCTCGTGCGGGGGCGGCGAATCACATGAGTGCCGTGATTTGTGCGTGTAACTTCCCACTATGCGAGTGGGGGAGTGGAAAAACCTCTATCTACAGCCGTCTTTCTCTATAAATTGGGGTCAATCACATCACTTATAAAAGTTTCTCTCTCCATCCTTCTTTCTCTCACATGAATGAAATATATTGAGGGAAATTTCCCTCCATAAAATGTGGCAAAAAATATATTCAAAATTAAAAACTTATTAAATTTAAAAATGAATGCAAATATCACATTAATTAATTATATAATTTTAGAATAAAAATAAAGATCGCGCACAGGCTCTGCACGCACGCAAAGGCACTCCCGCGCGCACACGTTGTAAGACCCTCTTTTTTTTTGCTTTTAAACCGGGTCTTACCGCCCAGAACCGCCGTCTTGCGGCGAGACCATTACACCCGATGGTCGCCGCCACAATACGCCGATCCTGCCGGCTATTCAACCTCATCCAGGCCAACCACAATTCATAGTAATTAGAAGCGAATAGAAGCAACAAGTCCACAAATCACATTAAGCATAGAAATTATATGATTACAATGTCCCCGATGAGAATTAAAGTAAAAGAGAACTAAACGAATAAGGGCTTATGCCCAGTACATGTTTAAGTATGGTGCTACAACACTCTCTCTCTACCTCAATGCGGAAGCCATCAATTCTGCCTTCAAACATCTGTAGCTGCTGCTGCGACGACGTGTAGAGGTTGACGTGCTCCATCCCATCTTCCTATCCTGTCTCCTAAACGGGGTCCTGCTGCTCCAGTACATCATCCCTAGAATGATAAGGTCCACTGACCGTCATTCTAAAAGACTCAGCATATTCCTCACCGCCTCCACCCGCGACTCCTAGGCACCGTGCGGGAGGAAGAAGCGGAGGACAAACAAGGGGTGATTCAAGAAGCAGGTGACAAGTGGTAAAACTATCAATGTATATAATTACAGAACGTTAAATGGTAACGATTCTACGCTAGCAGAGTAAAGTATGACAGCAATATGTACAAGACGATGCACTATAAGAAGCAAATATAATAGACAAGGGCAGCTACAAAAGTAACCTTAACTTACATGCACACACGAAGGCATATAAGCTAAGGGATCTGGCAAACAATAAACTCATCGTATAAAAGAGCCCACGCTGATTTATACGATGAGGTCTCCATTTATGCAATAAGTAAAAGGCGATGTAAGGTAAGAAGCAAATAAATACGAGCATCTACGAAAGTAACCTTAACTTATATGCACACACGAGGGCACATAAGCTAAGGGATCTGGAAAGTATAAACTCATCGTATAAAAGAGCTCACACTGATTTATATGATGAGGTCTCTATTTATGCAGAAATGTTATGCTATGATATGCAATGCAATGATGCAATGTTTGTATTAATATCTCATACACATGCAACTCACCCACACGACTCTGTACGTACAGACCTTTAGTTCCCACTTTTCGGAGGTAGCTAACCTCTCGGGCACCTCCCGTCGTGGTCAAACGGTGGCAGAGGAGCGGGCGTCTCCTCACCTAGGTGGGTAAGTCACACTACCTGACCTAGGCCCAAACGTACGCTGTGATACCGGTACCCGGTACTCACGAGCTCCTGCGTACTAAACTGAATTGGCCAGGCAGGGTTTAGGGGATTCGTCCCGTCAGACGCGCAGTAAAACAACCTGGCCCCAATAAAACCACTAGCACTGCCGAGTCAATGAACTGTTGTCGGTGTGACGACTAAGACAGAACTGAAGACCCACCACATCTTACACACAAGTAACATTTATTAGTTAATTACTACTGAGCCTCCAGCTCACATATTTACATCAACATTTATAAAGAAGAGCCTACCGCTCGCCAGGCTATACCAGCCTTATATTTAAACTACGAGTATACCACTCGCTAGACTATACCGGTCTTATGTATAAAATACGAGCTTACCGCTCGCTAGACGACACTAGTCTTATATATAAAATACGAGCTTACCGCTCGCTATACTATACAAGTCTTATATATAAAATACGAGCTTACCGCTCGCTAGACTATCCCAGTCCTTCCTTATAACCCGAGCCTACCGCTCGCCGGACTATCCCAGTCCATCCTTATAACCCGAGCCTACCGCTCGCCGGACTCTCCCAGTCCATTCTTATAACTCGAGCCTACCGCTCGCCGGACTATCCCAGTCCTTCCTTATAACCGTTCTGGTTTGGGACGGATGTTAACTTGTTAAGTTCTACTACTTAACTAGTCTTGTCTATAATTTAGTTGATCTTAGAAGCTTTAGGGTTAGCCTTGGACTTCCGGAGGGTTACCCGGTGAGGGGCTCGCAGCGGTACTAGGAAGTGTGGCGGGCTGACACCCCGAACTTCCTATTCCCAAGGCAATTAATCTTGTTGGTATCTACCCCTATTTACTTGATCCCCAATTTCCTCTCCAATTACTCAAATTCCTAAGATGAGTTAAGCTTGGCACCTAGGGTGGGGGAGTTCCCCTGAACTGCAACACCACCAGCTGTGACCGGGTGCTGACTCTCCCGTCATCACATTCTAGCTCGAGTTCCCTTCTTCACCGAGGAACTGCACACATATACTTGGCATTCTTAACCTTACTCGGGCCCACACTCCTATTCTTCGACATCCTTAACCCGGGGTTTGCCTTAGAGGTTCCCGACTTCACCCTTGAGTCATACCCTAGCTGGCTCACCCGGCTATGGTCAATTCTACTTTCATATAATCACTTACTACGAAAAATTGTGTGTGTGTGGCCCTTGATGAGGTCTAACCTCCTTTTCATATCACTGAAAACTCATACACTTATAGCTTTGCTAAACGTACCCCAATCCTTATTTCCCAAGATGCCCTTAGAGGTGCTCTTCCAAATAATCTGAGCCTTCATAATTAATAAAGAGTTAACAGTTCTATGTGTGAAGGTCAGTGGTGGTCTAATTCATGTAAATCAGTTTCACTATTCGCAGACCGAAATAAGGTTGATCTAGATTTGACTTGACTCCTTTTGGTGCGATCTTGATCACATCATATCCAAACGAGTTCCAATTATTTCCATAGGTTCGCAATGAGTGGTGATCTAACAACCTCAAATCCTAATTTCATAAATTCTCTAGGGAATCTTAAATCATAGTTTCTATTAAAAATAGGAGGTGTACAAATAGAGATTTCTACATCGAGTGCCAACTAACGATCTCCATTAATTCAGGTAAATTCACTATAACATAGTATTGGTCTAAAAACCTCAAACCCCAAGTTTCACATTTTTACAGGGATAATTAACCATAATTTCTATTTAACCTAAATGGGGTGCAACTAAGGTTTGCATTACAAGTATTAGGTTATGACCTCAATAAATTTTGGTAAAATTACCATAGCACCAAATTGGTCTAAAAACACCAGATCCTAAGTCTCATATTATTCCTAGAAATATTTACCCTTAATTATCATTTATTACATTTGGTGTGCGTATAAGGGTTTACACTACAAGTGCTATGTAAAGACTTCGATAAATTCTGGGAAAATTACCATAGGCTTATATTAGCATTATGACCTAATGTGATTTATCTCAAATTTATCAGACAAATAAAAACTCAATATTTGCACAAAATTCATAAAGGGTATATTTGTAAATTCATCTATTTGTATCATGAAATATTTCCCAAAAATTCTCAGAAAACTCCTGCTACCAAAATAATGAAATCAAATACTAAATACTAAGTTTCACATCATCACATGTTCAGATGACCCCCTTTTCATTTTATAACCTAAATTAGGGGTAATTTAGTAAATTCCACATCTTGGGATTTTTGTACCCAAAAATCGCCAAATAACTTTTGGGAAGGCATATTGCTGCCAAGGACCCATGTCCAACATTTCAAGCCATTGGATTAACCCCCAAGGCTTGGGGCTCACTCCACCCAAAAATTGCTAAGGGCACACATTTAAGGTCCTTAGCCTAGCACTTGCATGGCTCATAACTCCACATGCACAAGAGCAAATGGTCTCAAATTTTTACCAGTGATATAGATATATATAAAGAACTTACCACCCAATTTGGGGGTGTTTGGAGTTATACAACTCCATAAATATCAAATATTTACTTTTCCTGATAAATGGAATACCTCAATGGATATGCATCCAAAAATTCTCAAATTAAAACCCTAGGTGTGTCTTCATACCCTGCATGTATGGTAGAAAAATCAAGGGTTTTGGTTAAGCCAATTGAAAGATATAGCCTTTTTAATTTCTGCCCTACATAAGGAGCAGTCCTAGGAAAGAGGGTGCCCTGATGTCCACAGTGCACCAAATCAGATGATTAAGGTGGATATTGAAAGTGACCCCATAGGGCTACAAAGTTTGTCTCTGCCCTTTTGCAAACATGGCCTCTAAGGCCTTCAAAATTGCTTGCAAACGACTTAAAAATCCTAGACAGAATTATTATGGTTTGCCAATAGACATAAAGAGAAGTCCTAGGAAAATGGCTCTACAAGGAGCTGTAGTGCTCCAAATCACTTGATCTCAAATCCTACAGAAAGTAGACATCAAGAGCTACAAAAGTTGTCTCAGCCAACTTTTCAAGATATAGCCTCTAAGGCCTTCAAAAATTGCATGCAAACTACTTAAAAATCCTAGACAGAATTATTATGGTTTGCCAATAGACATAAAGAGCAGTCCTAGGAAAATGGCTTTACAAGGAGCTGTAATGCTCCAAATCACTTGATCTCAAATCCTACAGAAAGTAGACATCAAGAGCTACAAAAGTTGTCTCAGCTAACTTTTCAAGATATAGCCTCTAAGGCCTTCAAAAATTGCATGCAAACTACTTAAAAATCCTAGACAGAATTATTATAGTTTGCCAATAGACATAAAGAGCAGTCCTAGGAAAATGGCTCTACAAGGAGCTTTAGTGCTCCAAATCACTTGATCTCAAATCCTACAGAAAGTAGACATCAAGAGCTACAAAAGTTGTCTCAGCTAACTTTTCAAGATATGACCTCTAAGGCCTTCCACAATTGCATGCAAACTACTTAAAAAATCCTAGACAAGGTGAAATCAACAAGCAAGGTGGTATACAATAATTACATACAAGGTACATTTATACATATAACAAAATGTGACCAAAAGTGGAAGTATTAAACAAGCTAGATACTATAACCCACCATTTCCAATAAACCTAAAGGTGATGCATTCATTCATATCACATGCCTGCGTAAATCTCTTTCCAATGATGGAGCCATTGAGAGAGGTTCATCATACTCAAGTTTATGCTAAATGCACCCTTATTCATATACACTACTTTGCATGCATGTGAAAAACCCCAAACTCAAAGGGGCCATGATATTGAGTCCCCTAGCATGCATGGGAATAAAATCAGTGACATGCAAGGGATTTACACCTTCACTTTCACAAAAGAACTAAGAGCTAAAATTGCTAATTGCACCCCATTAACCCTTTGAGCCCTAAGCTTAAAATTGAGTCCCAGGAAAAACTACTCATGCAAATGGGATGAAACTTACACCAGAGGACATACATGCCCTAAAGGGGCCATCACCAAAATTTGAGATCATTAGGAGTTATATAACTCCAAATATCCCATTTATTTAATTTTCTAGGTTTTGAACAAAACTATAGAAAAATTATCTCCCAAAAATCTGAAACTCAAACCTAAGCTAGGTATAGGGCACGTGCATGCATAGCCAAAATAACAGCTTCATCAGATTTGTCATTTAAGAGTTATACTAATTTAAAGATCTGATTTGAGTTTTGACCAGCCTCACTAGAATGATTGTTATGGAGTATACAGTTAACCAAATGACATGATTTCACTTTCATATGAAAGTAGACGTCCAGATCTACAATTCCTATCTCTGGGGATTTTTCGAAATATGGCCTCTAAGGGCCTCAAAATAAGCCTACAAAAATCGGGCAAAAGTGTGACAGAATAAGTATATAAATCCTTAATTATATGAAATTTATTAAAAACACTGTTCATCTTCTTCCCCAAAGACCCGAAATTTTCAGTGTACAGGGCTGATTTCGGCCCATTTTCCCGGCCACCTGGGCACTCCTTCGTCCGGCAAACACCACCATCTCCATCGTGGATGTGGGGGCTATGGATCCCCGGCGACGCCGCCACCGGCGGCGGCCCGTACGGCAGTTTGAGCTTGGGCTAAAATGCCCCCATTTTTCCGAAAATGAAAGAAGGAATCGTGCTCATTTGAGCTCGATCTCAACCCTAGAAGATCTAGAAAGCTAGCACAGATGGAGAGGGGAAGAAAACTTGCCTCAAACGAGCTTGATGGTGAAGTTTTCCCGGAATCGCCATGGCCGACCATCCAAGCTTGAGCTCCATGCCGATCTCTCCATTCTCCATCAAATGCTTCACTTCAAAGCTCTATTCCAACTCCTTTCCACCTTCTGAAGCTATTGGAGAGGTCAATTTTCGGATTGGAAGGCTCTTTAAGAAGTTGCCATGAAAAGGGGAATTTCGGCCAACATTGGTTTCTCCTCCCAGCTGCCATTTGGCATGGTTTCTGGCTGGAATTGCTGGGAAAACGCATGAGGAGTTCAGAGGAATCAATTGAGGAGTGAAATTGGGCCATGTGGAGCTTCCTCCATGATTTCATGGTTGTCCTCTTCCCAATTTGGGGGAAAATTCCAAATTACCCTTGCATGTCACTTAATTCCTGAAATCAGAGGGCATGGGAAGTAATTGAACATGTGGGCTGCTGCATGGGCTTGGGTTGAGGTCATGGCCCATTGGGGTTTGGTTCAATTGGTTCAAAAATGCCCATTTGGCCCGTTTTTGACCTTTGTTGACTTTTGGGGTTGACTTGGTCAACTGATGGGTTGACTGGTCCAAAGTGTTGGCCTTGAGTCCCTTGACACCGTCCAATGTTGATGGGGTCATGGTGATGCCCTAATTGGGCCAATTTGGCCAATAAATGTGATGTTGACCAAAATTGGGGAAGGTTTGACTTTGGTCAAATTGGCCAATTTTGGTGACCTATAGATGGGGAATTTAGAGTCATTGGGTCCCCCGTGATGTTATAAGACTAGGGGTGAAGTCAATTTGGCAAATTGAAGGTCAGTTTAGGGTTTTAGCATAAATTGATCGATTTGGGGCTTCTTAGTAATTGGCCCAATTTCCCAAATTGGCGGCCCCAAGATGGGGCTTTTGGGCCCGTTAGGTCCCCTAGGGAGGTTGCCATATGAGGGTGGGTCCTATTTGATCATTTGGAGTTCAATTAACCTTATTTATGGAGGTTTGACCTAGGATAGCTCAAGGTTGACTTTTGGTCAATTTGACCAATTTGGTTGACCCCAAGGGTCCCTAGTGGTCTACTCACCTCCTTAGATGTCATAGGGGTCATGATAAGGTCATGTTGACTTATTGGAGTCTTTTGGTCACCTCTGGGCTAGGGCAACATTATTGTTAAATGCACACCCAATGTGTATTCCTTCTTACTTATGGAATTCATGGGCCCTCCTTGGCCCATTCTAGTCTCTTAGAGCAATGTCATGACCTTGTCAAGACAAAATGCACCTTAGGGGGTCTAGTTGTTTTGGGGATGTTTACACATGTGACCACCGCCGAGCACACGCGCATGCACAGCGCGGGCTCGAGAGCATTTTTATCCCGGTCGGGAGTGCATTTTTTCGCCCGGGCACGTGTTTTTCGCTCGGGCTCGCGTTTTTTTGTGCCCGAGCACCCCGTTTTTTGCCCAATCGCAACGTTTTGCACTAACATGCATTTTCGACTACGAGCATTGTCTCCCAAGCGCGCATTTTTACCCAGGTGCAAGTGTTTGCCCGAGCGCGTATTTTTCTTACGGACGTGTGAGATATGACTAATAAATATCATAACATTAAAAATATCACTAATTGTTTCACCAATCCAGTTGCATGTACAATTTCATCATCTTCTCTTTCTTCATCGACTTTGTCACGCCATCATGTTATCTCATTACATCGCTATTTTTCATCGAGAAAAATTGTGTTCTGATCTAGTCATTTCCTCCTCTTCTTATATCTCATTACACGCAATCACCCAAACATATACACGCACAGTCACAACACACAGACAGACAGACACACACACACACACACACACACACACACGTGAACACACATACATAGACACACAAACACAGACACAGAGACACAAAGACACACAAACACAGACACATAGACACATAGACACACAGACACAGACACACACAAACAGACACATAGACACAAAAACACAGACACACAGACACATACATAGACACACAACACACACACGAACATAGACACAGACATAGATACATGCAGACAGGCACAGACACACAGACACAAACATACAAACTAACATACAGACATACACAGACACATACACGTACACAAATACACAGATGCACAGACAGACACACAAACACACACAGACATAGACACAGACACAGACAGACAGACATACAACACACACAGACAAACACAGACACAGACAGACACAGACACATACTGACACAAAGACATGATAACACACAGACACACACACACAGAAAGACAAGCACACACACACACACACACACACACACACACACACACACACAGATAGACAAGCACACACACACACACAGAAAGACAATCACACACACAGAGAAAGACAAGCACATACACAGAAAGACAAACGCGCGCACACACGCACACACACAGAAAGACAAGCACACACACAGACAGAGAGAGAGAGAGAGAGAGAGAGAGAGAGAGAGAAAGACAAGCGCGCACAACACACACACACACAGATAGACAAGCACACACACAGAGAAAGACAATCACACACACACAGAGAAAGACAAGCACACGCACAGAAAGACAAACGCGCGCACACACGCACACACACAGACAGACACACACACACACACACACACACACACACACACAAGAGAGAGAGAGAGAAAGACAAGCGCGCGCACACACACACACACAAAGACGTTTTATGGAGATGAGGAGTCATCAACATCTCCAACTATCTCAAACAACAACAATCTAATTTATTTGCATAACGCCAACATCTCAAATTAATATTCAAAGCTTGCACATAGCCGATGAGATCGACATCACTCAGTCTAAGACCATAACTATTGATGAACCACCACAGTAGACATCTATAGAACTGAGAGGCTGTCAAGTTGCTCAGAAATTGGAAAGAACTAGAATGCAAGGTCAAAGCATAATAATCAGCAAATAGATCAAATCAGTCATTGAGTTGGCTCATATGTTCGTGTTTGACCTGATAAGAGGAAATATGTAGATATAAATGAGAATCATCAGAGTGAGTCTAGCTATATATATATAGACATTGAGTCAGTATATCATATATGACAGATTGATCACCCCCAAAAATAGAGCACGTGATTAAGCGACGACTAATAAATAGAGTAACATTTTTTTAATAGAAATATATTAAAGATAAAATAGGATTTTAATTGAAATATAGTCTAGCTTTTTTTAATCAAATTTGGCTTCAGATCATGCAATTTTTCTCTCCAAAAAAGAGGTATTTCTTCAACGGAAATAACATCAAAATGTTTTGATTTAGTGGGGTGGGATGCATTCATGTATGTTGTACCACTACGAGAAAGTAAGGATATAGCGGCGTTTTTTTGCCACATTTGTTTAAGCGTAGCCATAGTTAATGAATTTCGCGATGTTTTTTTGAAAAAACGTGGCCAATATTTAACTAATAGTACTGGCGACGTTTTTTTTAACGCCTCAAGAAATAAAAGTTATGACGACACTTTTATTTTAAGTGCCGCTAAAAGCACGCTTCCCGCCCAAACACGCGGTGCGCCATCCCCCCAAAGCTAAACGCCCAAACATACTTCTCCTCCCCTAAAGCTCTCTACCTGCAAGCAACTCGGCGATACTTTCGAGCTCTCTACCTGCAAGCAACCTTCCGAGGTACCCGAGCCGATCTGGAGGTAGATCGGCAAGATCGTCCCCAGGGCATCATCTTCAACGACTTCTCCTTCATCTTTGAACGTTGGTCTCTCTTCTTCCCGGGTCTGGAGATCTCGACGTGTACTATTGCCTTCAGATTTGGAGAATCTAGTCACCAACTCTGCTCCACCCTATTCGTTTCAAGAGGTTTCCGGTTATGCGAGCAGTCGGCAATCTCCCTGGTAAAGTTGTGCTCGCCAGTGATTCCTTCTCCTCTCCATCGTTTATACTGGAGAAAACCTATGAAATCGGTGCTCCTTCATTTGTTCGAGTATAAGCCGTATTTCACTGTCGTTGCATCAGTGTCTGCTAATACAAAAGGTTTTTCCGGATCTGAGAACCCCTATAGGTTTGCGTTCATTCATCATTCGGCTATTCTGGAAAAGACAAGGAGAGCAACCCCTACCTGCAGTTCTTCGCTGCTTGTTCCTCCTCTGTCACCTGCAACAGATGCTTAAATAAACCCATCTAGGTTTCCTTTTTGATTTCAAGGTGGTATAGCAACCCATCCATCATGAAGAGAGCAAGATTGCTGTTTTCAGATCTTCATCCATCCTAAGGTATTCATTCCTAGTGAGCTTTATTCAGATTACAGTTTGGATCTTGCAAATCTTTTGGCCCTTCCTTGCCATACAAATCAATTGATTGATTACAGATTGGATCTTGCAAATCTCTTGAAGTATTGCTTAACATCTTTTCTTTTTAAATTTAATTTAGGAGAAAATGAAGGTTGTTCTTCATCTGATTTTTCCAAATCCTTTTCTTTCAATCCATCATAACCCTCACTCTTCGATACACGGGGATCGATGTCAGGTATAACATTCATATCCTTTTAAATCATAAGGAGTGCTTTTAGGGGAATTAGAATTATTAATTCATATTTTGTAAGTTGATACTTTGATCATTCTAAATGTTTATGTTTCATTGCAAGTATTACTTAATTGTTGGTCGACCTCTTCCTGAACGCCTCCACTTCTTCTAACTGGGTTGAGTTCTTTCCTATGAAGCAGTATGTTGTATTTCACTTTTTTATTTATTTAGCATTGTTTTTATGATATTTGTGCATTTAGCAGCTTTGCTGCACAGTTATTCACAATTAAAATGAATGGGCACAGGCATGGTCGTTGTTCACTTTATGTAGGTACAACCTACTAGTAGAGGCGACCACAAAAATAATTCATTTCAAAAATGTCTCACTACTCACAAGTCTCAAAAATAGAACAGAAAACGCCCACAAACAAATATCCAAGGAGAGAACTTTAGATTGCATTAGTTAACTGTTTATGTTGTCTCTGGCTTTAAGATTTTTTATATTGTCTGAACCTTGTGTTGATGAGGAGTTGGATATGCATTAGGTATTAGTTGACACTTCACAGTTTATACACAGTGTCCAGTCAGATACATTAAAGCCTAGAATATGCCAAATTTGCCACGTTTTTTCCATAAACGTCGCCAATAATACGGCGACGTTTTTTTCAAAACAACGTCGGTGAACCTCTATTCCTTTGGCGGCGCTTTCTGGAAAACGTCGCGGAAAACATCCGCGACGCCTTCGCGGCGCTTGAAAAAACGATGCGAAAACAACGGCGGCGTTTAAAAATCGTCGCGGTAGGCTCTAAAAAACATCGCGAAAGGCCAATTTTGTTGTAGTGTGTGTAACATCCCCATTCTCACTAGACCCCTAGTGTGTGTTAAGGTATGACATGTGATGACTCATGTGAGTTAGGGCAAGAAGATGACCCTAGGTCTCACGTGCCACCGTAAGACGGCAGTTTTGGGCGGTAAGACTCCCCTCGGGTCAGTTTAGGGTGGACTCGGGTATGTTCGAAAAAGGGGTCTTACATGCTGAATTAGTAAATATGTGGTTAGTTTAATGTATTTTGAGTTATGAGTTATGAATGAGTATGATTTGATTCAAATATTGTTGATACCTTCAGGAAATAAGACCTGCAGCTTCTGCTAAAAATTGCCTACGACGATGAATGCAGGGGAATGCAGCTGATATTCAAGGACTAACATTATCTAAAGTAAATAATGATATTTTATTGAGGTAATTTGTTATTTTAAGTGTTGATTAAATGATTTTTAGTTGAATGATGAAGCTAACTTGTTTGCAAAATCACCTTTGTTCAGGTTGATAAGTCAAGCCAATCACATAATGAATTAAATGCTTCCCGTGACAATATTGGACAAGGTACTGACTATTTAATTATTGATCTGTGGGTTTCTTTTAAATGTAAATTACTTATCTTGTGATCACAAATTCAAAAGAAATCTTGATTGTATAGCTAAAACATTTCAAACTCATATAGCTAACACATTTCATCCTTTCAACAGAACACTAAAATCAGTGAACTACTGGTGCACATCACTAAAATTAGTGATCTGCTGGAGCAGATCATTGAAATCAGTGAATCATTCAGTGAACAACTTTCCAGCAGTTCATCGAATTTAGCAACTACTCTAGCAATTCATTGAATTCAGCAAACTGCTCTAGCAGTTCACTGAAAAATTAGTGAACTGCTAGAAGCAGTTCACTACTGAATTTTAATGTATGTGTGCTTTTATGAACTACTGGATGGTGTGTGCGTGTGTGCGCGTTCTATGGTGTGTGTGTGTGTGTGTGTGTGTGTGGATGTTTGTGTGTATTGATGGTGTGTGTGTGCGTGTTTTAATGTATGTTTGTTTTATGGGGTGTATGTGTGGATTGTTTATGCATGGATATGAGTGTGTATGATGTTTCTACTCTCATGTTTTTTAAACATTAACTATTGCTCTCTTTTATTTGTAGGGCGCTGGTGCCGTGGTGGGAAAGTGACAAAAGATTCATTAGACATAAAGTGACGGAAGATTCAGTAGTCGAAAAGTGACGGAAGATTGATTAGTCGAAAAGTGTCGAAGTTGATGTCATATTTAAAACATTTTGATGTTATTGTTATGTAATATTGTGTTGTTCTAGATGAGATGATCTGAGCTTTACTCTATGTATTTTTTTTTGTGTAAATAAATACATGTTGTTCAAGTTTAATAATTATAATATATGTGTTTTCAGGATTTTATCTTGTCTTTAGCTAAGGCTTTCAGAAATTTGATGTCAAAATTAATATTTATACTTTAAATATTATTTGTAATGATAAATTAATTTCAATAAATTTGATACATAAATATAATTTTTTAGTGAGGAAGAAATCAAACATTTGTAACGAAATATTCATATATTTGATATATAAATATAATTTCTTTAGTGAGGAAGAAGTCAAACACTTGTAACGAAATATTCCTTACTATAACTCATCTTATTGTGAGGAAGTAATGTTTGTCACAGATAAATTAATTGTAACGACAAACAAAATTTCGTTACAAGAACTTCTAGCGTCGAGCCTTAGGTAACGGTCGTCACATAAAATAAATTCCGTTACAAAAACTTTGTGTAACGATATTAGATACCTTTTGTAACGTTTTAGTCCTTACTAAAAAGTGTAATTTGTTGTAGTGTAGTATGGGATGCATAACGTAGGTCGCATGCGTGTCCATTAGCTCGTTTTTCTTTTTCGCGATAATATGTAGTATGGGATGTATAAGATCGCATGTGTACGCCGCTCATAGCATGCATTAAGGCCTTTTTAGAATGCATAGCACTGCATATGCATCATAACATAGCATTTGCACACGTGCCAAACTAAAGACATACATGATGACGCTCGTACACACATGATTTGAAATAAAGTTTGCGGCATTCATGCATTCATATGATGTGCACATAAGTTGATAGGATGATGGTATACCATCCTAAGTTAAGCATAACATCATTTCATGAATTCCCAGAGCAAGGTAACAGCAAGAGCAAGTATCTACTCTTTCCGATCTGTATCGAGTTAGGAAATTCTAGTTCCCTGGCTGTGGCGTCTTAAGCTAGGTGAATTGAGGTGTTCGTTCGTAATTGTAGTCGATGACCCCAGAGCGCCGTGCGTCGGAGTCGGCTCCCCAGTCAGAGGGCGAGTCTTTGGGTGCGCGCAGTGAAGCGGTAATTGAGGAGTTGCGTCAGAGTAACGAGGCGTTGTCTAGGCAAGTGGCCGAGATGTAGGCTCAGATTCAGGTTTTGATGGCGGCTACCTTTGGGCAGCAGCCTGAGGCGCAGTACCCTGTGGTGGGTCAGAAGGCTGTGTTGGGGCTGAGAAAGAGGAAGGTTGTTAATAGTGGCAGCCCTGCCCCAAAGAAAGAAGGGCAGGCAGGAGTTGGATCTTCAAGGTGCTTTGAAGAGTATCAGCTATTGCTCTTTTTGCAGAAAGATGGGGCACGATCTTACCCAGTGTTGGAGGAAGGACAAGTTCTGTGAGTATTGTGGGCAAAGAGGGCATGATGCGACCCGTTGCTGGTTGAAGGATAGGGCGTGCTTTCAGTGCGGGCATAAAGGGCATGTGAAATCCCGGTGTTTGCAGTTCCAGTTGGCCGGCCAGCAGCTTGCTCTTGCGGCTCTGGCACTGCCACCGCCTCAACAGCGGCAGTTAGATCGAGGAGAGGCCGAGTTAAATGCAGTAGCAAAGGAAGGGGAGCAGTTTTCCCCCTCGGTGATTCCAGGTTAGATTCTAATCTAATTATAACTTTCAGCTTCGGTTCTAGTTTGTTTTCGCTCGTTTAGTTGCGTATCCAACCTTATAGGAGAGTTTAAGGTATATAACATTTAGGCGAGCGTTCCTTCTCGATTCTGGTACTACCCGCTTGTGCGTCGCTAGGTCTTTAGTAGAGCGTCGTGGTTTGACCCTTAATCGGGTTGGTGATCCCCTTAGTGCTATATTCTCTTCTAAGTGGTTTTTATCGCTTAGGCTATTTTGGAAGTGTTAAACTTAGAAGTCCTTGTTGTGAATTTTGATCATGGATTGGGTGTTCAATATTGATGCAGAAAGGAATTGTTCTTGTTCATGATTCATGGAAACTGCAATTTTAACGAGAAAAATTACCCAACACTTGTCCTTAAGGTTTCATTGTAATAGCTGGTAGAGGAATTTTTATTGGCAGATATTGGAATCAATGGTGATGTTGACCAGCTTAGTATTGGGAGAGCCTTTGATGATTTTGAGTTGCGTTTCATTCGAGGTCTAGTCAAAGAGCGAAGATTTTCTGGACTTCTCTGAGAAAAAAAAAATTGATCACGTAGAAATTTAGAAGTAAATATTGTATCTCACTATTGAAAATATTTGGTCAAGGATTTGTGGTGAAGCGTAAAGTTCTAGCATGCCTACCATTTGGATTCCAAAAGAAATGTGTTGTGGTTTAGGGAGATGGGTTGGTGTTTGGAAGTACTAGATGGCGTGACAAGGTTTGTATCTGAATGTTGTGCTTGCCGGCGATTTGAGGCAGATTTTGGAAGCTTTGGTGGATTTGAGTGTCACGGTTTCGCTTATCCGTGAGGAGCTACTGTTGGCTCAGATGGGTTATGAGAAATTTGCAATTGGCAGAGTGCTAATTTAGAGCTCGTAGTTGGGGCATGGCTTTCTAGATAGTTTCTCTGACGCTAGAGTGAGTGCATCAGAGTGTCTGCTGTTAGGCTGTGTTTGCCTGCTCCTTTCCCAGGTTTTCACGATGTGTTTCACGTGAGCCAGTGGTGAAAGTTTGTGCTTTTGTTGTCATGCCCCTAGCTCAGTGTCTCTATTGCAGCCTAATCCTTCCTTTGTCGAGACGTTTGACTGTATTCTGGGGACGTAAGAGTCAATGACGAGTGAGGATCTTATCCTCAGCTGTTCTCCTAGGCCTCTTCGTGTAGCGTTCCTATCCATCGAATCTCAGTCTATCTTTCCTAGCCTCTAGATTCGTGTTGCGTTCTAAGTTTCGGGACGAAACTTCTTTTTAGGGGGAGTGACTGTAACGCCCCTGATTTTCGGCTATTATTTTAATTGTTTTAATTGTCGTAATAATGACGTAAGGGCGTTACGCTAGTGCAGAGTTAACAACGCATCGTTGTTAGTGCGTTCTCGTGTCCGTTTGGTCAAGCTCGACAAAATTTTGAAAGTTACCGAAATTGGAAAAATTTTACGATAGGAAATTAAGTTGTTTAATTTTAGAAAATCCCTGTTAAGTGTCGTCGCGATCCGAGCAATATTAGAGCCTCGGTGAATTTTCAAAGATTTGCATATTTATCCATCGCCGCAAACTTCAAAAATTTATACCTCGAGAACGGTACGTCGTATTTTGATTCCGACTTCGCCGTTGGATTCGTAGCGCTGACTTTCTCCTACGGAGCGATTCTCGTCGAATTCGATGTGTGTTTTTTCGGCGTTAGTTGGTTTGGTAATAATATAATAATAATAATATTATTATTATTAGAAATGTCATCTATATATATATATACATAAACCTTCCGTCGATGACCCCTCCTTTTCTTCGATCCAGCCTCCCTTTCTTCGGCGAGAGAGTTTCTGTTATTATTAGCATGTATATAATTTGTTGAATAGTTTTTCTATAGTATTCGTTCATTGGTATTATGATTATATATCATATTATTATTATATATCTTTAGTATAATATTATTATTATCATATTATTATTATGATTATGATTATATTCTTATAGTATTCGTTCATTGGTATAATAATACCTGTAATATTTCTGTATGTTGCAAGGTATCGTTAGTAATATTTATGATTTTTTTGCACAAATGGTAATATTAGCAGCTCAAATTTTTCACGGTTTAGCTCTAATATTTTTTCTGCAAACATATCTGTAAATTTAGCTTGTATACTGAGAATTTCCTTAGCTTTTTTTTGGCTAATTTCATTAATTCTCTACCTGCGGTTAATTGATATTTATTACAAAAATATTTCATAACTAAATAATCAATATCATCACCACCTAAGTTATTATCACCTCCAGTAGCAATAACTTGTAAGACACCTGTTTGCATATTTAAAATCGATACATCAAACGTACTTCCTTCTAAATCATATACTAAGTAATAACCAGGGCTTTTTTTTTATTAAAACCATAAGCATAAGCTGCAGCTGTTGGTTCAGCTATTAACCTTAATACCTCAAATCCAGCAATTTTTGCAGCTAGCATATTACTATTATTATATTACGATTATCTATAAAAAAAAGGGCATCGCCCCCTCCCCCTCTTTATTTTCTCCCGACTGAACCAGAGAAAGAAAGGAGAGGGCGGAGCCCTCTTCCCCGTGTACCTTCCGGTGGCCGCCGCCGGCGATCCAGAGCTCGAAATCTTCGATCGAGAGTAGATCTGAAATGCTCTCGACGAGAGCTTCGCTATAGAGGTAAGTTTTCCCCGTTTTCTCGTGAGGGTTTTTGACCCTAACCCCAATTTCGCCCGATTTCTTGTAGATTTCAACCTCTCCCGTCTTCTTTTGCCCCGATCTACGACGTGGCGCATTTCGGAAGACGTCTCCGGCGAAACCAAGGCAAGTGGTGGTTTCTCCCTCCTCCTTTCTCTTCCGATCATGGTAAAACCCCCTTTGTCCATCATCTATAATTTATACTTGACACGTTGTCATGCTCGATCCGTGTTTTTACACCGAAAGTTTCAGTAATCGCTGTGAAGGAGTTCTTGCGGCTGTCTCTAGAAGATTTGGACGAGTAAGGCCGGTTTTCCGTCGATCTAAGGCAAGTGGTGATTATGCACTCTCTTCCTCACTTTACTCTCTTAAAGTTAGATATTTCTCGGATTGTATTCACCTAATACATTACCTCGTTGCTGCGATAACTCGCTATCGTTTTGTTCGCCTCGTCATTTTGATTGTAGTGTCACTTTATCCGTCGTATTAACTTGAATGTTACACTTGTAAGTTTGTATCGTTATTTTGATCCTTACGTGGGTTAGCGAGTCGAATCGCTTAAACTGTTATGTCAATGCAACCAAAGGTGTCGCCTCCTCCGTCGTTGAAATTATTTATAAACCTTAGAGTTCATGTCTAGTTGAAGGTGGTGCTTGTTAAACCTCAAGCAAAGTTTGCTCGGAATTTGGTATTTAATTCGGCTACATGCTTCTGGTATCCCTTTTTGTCTGCATACATTGCTTCGATTGTGCATCATGAGTTCTGTCTGGATTAAATCCTTGTCGATTGTCTTCCTTATAGGTCCAGTCTTCATCGGTCTGCATCCCCTCCCGTCGATTTCATAATTTCTTTGTTCTTGTACACACATTCTACCTATTAACTGCGTGTATTCGGCCTGTTGACCGCCTAATTTTATCATCGGCCTGATTTGAGACTTCATACCATCCGCATGACTTATACTCCCCTTTCTCTTGCATATCACAATTTAAGTTAATATTTGTTCTCTTAGCCCTTGTATCCGCCTAACCTGATTTCGATTGCATAAGTTCGATTGCTTAAGTCCTTCGTCGAGTGTGTGTACGAAGGTATCTTCTTTGTCATGGGCTGTCTGTATGTGGTTGATTTATCTCATAATGATTGCACGATGAATCTGCACAGGTTGTGCTCTGATAATTACTGGCGTCAGGTTCGCTAACCGCAAGACTTCACTTACTTATCCCTTACCCACTATATAATCCTGATTCGTCCCCTTGTACAATTTAAGTCATGTATTGGCTGCTTGTCGGTTGGGTAAGCATCGTTGGTTGACCGCTTGGCTATTCCCGATAACGATTGTATCGTTCATAGTCTTTTAGGATGATTCCATGTGAGGGTTTTGTCGGGTTCTGCCCGTAGGTTGTTTTCTCCTTGTAGTGTTTCGACGCTAAATCTTGTATGACGACGTCTTGCTGAAATCTTCAACTCGCTTAAGTAGAATGTTAGTCTAGGAGTTGAACTTTGAATAGTGTGCTTCTAGTTGTCGTGTCAACTGGGTAATAACGTCTTTTGGATCGTCGCCTCGTTAGGCGGAATGATTTAACTGAATCTTGTCGGTATCGGAATACCGTTAGATGGCTAGTGTTTCCCCATTTATTTTGGAAATATGTGTTGTTAGGGTCTTGGACTTGTACATGGATGGTCTGCGTAGTTACGTCGACCCTATTTTCAGTTTAGCCTGAGTTCTTTGTCGGCTTCGTAGTTCAGAACCGTCATAATAAAATGCATGGGTTTATATATGTATATGTATATGATATGGTTTGGGTGTGCGCGTCGTGGCTTACACCACCGGCACAGTGCCCTTTTGTTGGGGGCTATACTCGCCCTGTTTGTGAGCTATACTCGCTCTGTTTTTACTATTGGTGGGCAGTGGATAGAGGACCGTCACCTCAGTTGTTTGGAGCCATACTTGCTCCATTTGGGTCGGTTAGTCGGGTGAGCCTCTGTTATGGACTGTTGCAGTGCCTCTGTTATGGACTGTTGGTTTGTGTGGACTAGAGTCGCCGGCACGAGACCCTTGTTGCTTAGAGCTGATCAGTCTCATATGAATATGAACACGAATATGATTATGAAATCTGGTAATATATATATAGCTATGCATTTCTTTTGTTTCTGTTAGTGAGATCTCTTGATTTTAGCCATTTAGCTGGTTTCTCTCCCTGTTTCTGCACTCTAGTACTGAATTCTGTTGCAGGCTGTTTGTTTATCTCCCGTTTACGTGGAGGTTTGTTTAGCTCTTTTCGCTTTCTTGCACCACTTGCAACTTATTTCTAAGGTGTTCTTCTTTTGAATGCCTCAGGTTCAGAGCAGTAGCAGGTTCGTCTTGTAAAGCTCGAGGTTTCTGTGCTGCAGATTGTGGCAGCGGTTGTCTCACCTCCTCCAGTGAGGTAGTTTGGTCTTTCTGACTAGATTTTGTTCTTATGGGTTCGTGTCAGTATTGACGCCCATAGTGTTTTGTTTGATGTTAGACTACTTGCTCATGTTTACTGCTGTTACCTATTGTTGTTTCTTACACTTGCTCTCTGGGAAGGATTTATGTTAGGATGCATGTTAGTTACTTTAAATATAAAAAAGCTGCAATTAACTTAGATTAATCGCATATCTTTAACTGAAAGCCACCATATTTTGAACGTTATAAAACTTTTTTTATTACTTATAATAAATCTAGAGTCATGCATAACATTAGTTGTATGTTAGGTCTTCGGGCTCATTTAGGACCATAAAAGAATTGAATCAAGTATTTCTCCGCTGCGACCACATATACTTTTACTCGTGGACTAGTTGATCCACTGAACCGAGGGACACGGTTCTCAACTTAAACTTAAATATTGTTTTATCATAATAACATGTGTTTTCATAAAAGGGCATTAGATTAGGAGTTTGTTTGAGCGTCTGCAGTTGTCCCCTGCACGGCATGGCATCACGGCGCGTATTTTCTCTCACTCTGATATATTTTAAATATTGAGAAAATGCGGGTTGTGACAAAGGCTAAATACATTCCTTTTTATTAATTAAATTTTAATTATGGCGCGGGACGTAGCCCGAGATACAAGCACCAAAACACCCTAAGAATAGGGTCATCATGAAATAAGCACTACGCAATGATTCATAAAGGTCCAGGGTTCTCACACAAACATAAGGACATAAAGGAATAAGCAAGGGAGAAGTAAAGTAGCAACACAGGACTTCTCGAGAACAAAAGGAGACTGCACAGGTCTCTCGAGAAATAATCATAGGATCTGAACAGGAATACTCGAGAAGTAAATAGGGTCAGAACATTAACCTCTCGAGAATTTAAGGGAGCCAGGACAATCACCTCTCGGGAGCAAAAAGAAGGCAAGCACACATCTCTCGAAAACTTGAAGGAAGCAGGCAAACCTCTCGAGAAGAGGCAGACGGGAATAGAAACAGCAAAAAAAGGAAAAACAGGATGTTCGTCGAACGGGGTTCGACGAACACAAGACTGTTCGTCGAACGCCGTTCGACGAACACGAGGGCGCTCGTCGAACGCGGAAAATGTTCGACGGCTGAAGGCCGTTCGTCGAACGCCGTTCGACGAACACCAAACCGTTCGTCCAACGCCGTTCGACGAACCCAAGATCCGATCGACAAATTTTAATTTTGTTCGTCGATCGCAGGAAGAAAGGGAAAAGAATTGAATTTCTCGAGAAATTCTGATCTCTCGGGAAATAAAATGCTACAGGTAAAATAAATCTGAAGGCTGATCTTCTCGAGAATGAAATGCTACAGGAAGGGATAAGTAGAAGTCTCGAGAACTAAGAGGAAAAAGACTGACTTCTCGAGAACTAAAAGAATTCGGCAGACAAAGGCTGGCTTCTCGAGAACTAAAAGAATTCGGCAGACCAAGGCTGACTTCTCGGGAAATCATGGATTTTAGGCAGATTTCTCGAAAGATTAAAGAAACTAGGCAGATAAGACACTACTCGAGAATTATAAGGCATTTCTCGAGATATTCATCAAAACAGCAGGTCAAAATTAGAACTGAAGGGGAAAACTACTGATTATCAAGCCAAAACTCAGAAAAAAACCATCAAGCCAAAAACACTACCAGCACCCATGAACAAGCAAAACAGTGCTTCAAGAAAAGAAAATAAGAAGAAGGAGGAGAAAGCCACTTGCCTCAAATCTTGCAAAAAAAACCAATTTCACCGCTCCGAAAGCTAAGGATCCACCAAAGAAACACTCAAGCACCACAACCTGAAACTTTTCGGACCAAAGAGGACCAAAGAGGAGGGTTAGGTCACTACCCTAACTCCAAAGTTTCACTAAACGGAAAAAGCTTACCACTAGGACGAAGATCTCGCCGAGAGCTTTCCGAATCCACTCTCCAAACACGATTCTGACCACTACAGCCTTCGAATCGTCGGTCGGAAGCTCCACGACACTCCGCTCTCGCCTTTATCGCTCGGCGGCTGGTTTGGGATCGATGGAGAAGATAATGAATAGGGAAGGATATTTAGGTATTTATATAAAACCTAAATTTATTATTTAATTATTAAATAATACCCCAATTTACTTAAATTGCGAGGGCGACCAGATCATCTCGGATTTCTACGAAAATCGCTCCTTAACTGGGAGCCGTACTAGGCCAACGTGTTAATAATTATTTTCATCACATCTACTACGCTTCCTGAACGCTCACAGCCGCACAGGTTAATTACACGACGACGGAAAAAGAACTTCTCGTCGTCGTCTTTTCGATCGATAAGTTTAGGCCCTATTTTACGCTTTCTAAAATTATCGTTTTTACCGACCACTCCGTCCTCAAATATTTATTGGCGAAAGTAGATGTCAAGCCCCGCTTGCTTCGATGGATTCTCCTTCTACAGGAATTTGATTTAAAAATCCAGGACAAGAAGGGGGTTGAAAATTTAGCGGCCGACCACCTCTCTCGTTTAGACCGCCCCGTCGTGGAAGCGCTCGTCGAACCCGACATCGACGATAGATTTCCCGAGGAGTGCCTCTTAACTATTAATAATTTAAACAAAACTTCTCATATCCCTTGGTTCGCAGATTGCACAAACTATCTAGTTGCGCGGGTCCTTCCAAAAGACTTTTCAAAATAGCAAAAGAAGAAAATTTTTCTGATTTGAAAATTTACTTTTTGGAGGACCATTTTCTCTTTCGCGTCTGTGCAGACCAAGTGGTACAGAGATGCGTTTCAAGCGAGGAGCGTGCGCAAATATTGTGACACTGCCACGAGGGGCCGGCCTGGGGGCATTATCAAGCCAACCGGACCGTGCGGAAAGCGCTAGAGGCAGGCTTTTATTGGCTCACCCTCTTTAAAGATGCTCACAATTTTGTGAGTATGTGCGATAGCTGTTAGTGATCGGGTAATATCTCTCGTCGCGACGAGATGCCCCAAAATTTTTATTTAGAATGCGAAATCTTCGATTTATGGGGCATAGACTTCGTAGGCCCCAATCTCACTCTTATACTAATCGCTATATTTTAGTGGCGGTCGATTATGTATCTAGATGGGCGGAAACGCAAGCTCTCCCCAATAACGATGCGAGAGTCGTCGTCAAATTTCTAAAAAAAATTATTTTCTCGCTTCGGTACGCCTCACGCGATAGTGAGTGATAGGGGTACACACTTTTGCAACGCCCAGTTTGCAAAAACTTTATCTAAATATGGCATCACGCATAAGCTCGCCACCGCCTATCACTCCCAAACAAGTGGCCAAGTAGAGATAGTAAATCAAGAGATTAAGTGAATATTAGAAAACCGTTTCGATGAATAGGAAAGATTGGTCGATTAAACTAGCCCGACGACGCGTTGTGGGCGTATCGTACGGCGTACAAAACCGTCATCAGGTTTACGCCCTATCAATTAGTCTACGGCAAGGCGTGTCATTTACCCGTAGAGTTAGAGCACCGCGCTTTTGGGGCTTTAAAATTTTTAAACCTCGATCTAGACTTAGCCTCTAAGAGTAGAAAATTCCAATTAAACGAACTCGATGAATGACATGCAAACGCTTACGAGAGTAATAAATTTTATAAGGAGCGTTCTAAGTTCTACCACGATCGAAAAATTAAATTTCCAAAATTATTTGCGTCGGGCGATCTTGTCCTTTTATATAATTCACGCCTTCGTCTTTTTCCGGGTAAGCTAAAATCTCGATGGTCCGGCCTCTTTGAAGACAAAGAGGTTTGGTCATATAGGGCCGCTTTTTATCTCCCACCTCGAAAAATGCGAGTTTAAAGTCAACAGTCACTGTTTAAAACTCTATATCGCGGGCGATCCGGTGGACGGTAAACTTGAATCTATACCCCTCCCACTTCTAAAAACGCAAAATTAGTCAAACTACGTGACGGTAAACAAAGCGCTCGTGGGAGGCACCTCATATTTATCTAATATTTTTATTACTTTTTTGTTTCTACTTTATTTTTGTACGGTTTATTGTTATTTTTTGTCGCTCTTTTAATTTTTGTACAAACTTTATTTTTGTTCATACTTCTTCATACTTAAATTACAACATTTGTGACAATGTTGGGTTTTAAGTATGGGGGTATCTTTTTCCGTTCTTCAAAATTTTGAAAATTAAATATTTTGCAAAAAAAAAATTCATACTTTCTAAATAAATTTGAAAATTCCAAAAAAAATCTAAAAAACCCCAAAATCCAAAAAAAATATTCATGCTTTGTAAATAAATTAGAAAAATTCTAAAAAAACCCAAAATCTAAAAAATTATTCATACTTCGTAAATAAATTAGAAAAATCCAAAAAAATTCTAAAAAACCCCAAAATCCAAAAATATTATTCATACTTTGTAAATAAATTAGAAAAATCCAAAAAATTCTAAAAAACCCCAAAATCCAAAAACATTATTCATACTTTGTAAATAAATTAGAAAATTCCAAAAAAATTCTAAAAACCCCAAAATCCAAAAAATCTATTCATTCTTTGTAAATAAATTAGAAAATTCCAAAAAAATCTCAAAAAAAAATTTAATTTATAAACTCTAAAAATTTTTAACCCCCTTACCCGTTATTTCATATCCTTGATAATTTTGCTCTAAAAGATCTTATGTCAATAGGAATAAGATTTCATTCTGTAAACATAGACACCCAATTAAAATTAAAAAGATCTTATGTCAATGAGAATAAGATTTTGTTCCGTAAACATAAGCATTGAGTATTTGTGAAGAAAAGAAAAAAAAGGAACAAGATTTCATTCCCTACTCTATCCTAAAGAAAAAAATTGAGTGGAGTGAGAGGATAAAATTCATCACCCCCAAATCAAAAATCTCTTCTCTTACTAAGCTTCCCCTACCCCTTAGCCAATAAAATTGAAAACTAGATATAAATTAAAAAACTTTGAGAGAACATAATTAGTAAGTTTTAATTATTCTTAAAAATTTCCTTAAAAAGTTAAAGTTCTTATAATTCAATTCTAATCATGGTGCTAATGATTATAATCATTTAGGTCGCTACTTAGCTAACTTTAGAAGTCTTGTTGGCTAAAATTTTTTCGCTCTTTTTAAATCATTATCACAATGTAGGACTTACCTCTTTAAATCTCCTAAATTTATTTCAAGCTTACTTTAGATTAAATAAAATTTTGGTAAATTAGAAATTCTATTGATGTCTTATGAGTATCTCTTACTTTTGTTCTGGAATTGCAAAAGCTTGAGTATGGGGGTATTTGATGAATAGCAAATTATACGTATTTTAGTATAGCTTTTAGCATAGCTTTAAGTAATATTGTACATATTTCATGTAAATTATTGAATAAATGATTTGTTTTGACTAATATTTATATATATATATATATATATATATATTTATATTTATATGTAAAAAATGAACTTTTTAAGTATGTAAATATATATATATATATATTTATATGTTAAAATGAACTTTTTAAGTATGTAAATATATATATATATATGTAGTAAATATGTAAATATTTTTTTAAATATATTTATAAAGTATTTAAAAATATATGTAAATATTTATTAAATAAAAACTATATCTATATATGTAAATATAAACTATAAATAAGTTAAATATATAATAACTCAGCCCTTCCCATCGATATTTTAACTTGTTTTTCTACCTTAAACTTTCCCTGGACCCCCCCGTCCCGTCGATCGACTTCCCTTCCCGTTGATCGACTGGACGGGAAGTCGATTTTTCATTAGACCTCCCGTCCAGTCAATTTCTCCTTAAGCCCTCGATCGACATCCCTTCCCGTCGAACGACGGGACGGGATGTCGATTTTTCCTTCCCGTCGGTTTTTACTTGTTCTTTTTATGAATTAAAATCAGATCCCCGTCGATCGACAGCCCTTCCCGTCGATCGACAGTTCGTCTCGTCGATATGCAAGCCGTCCCATAGATATGCTTCATGTCCCGTCGATATGCTTCATGTCCCGTCGATATGCTTCATGTCCCGTCGATCAGCTTCTCGCTGGCCTAAGTCCCGATCGACATCCCTTCTCGTCGATCGACGGGACGGGATGTCAATTTTTTTCCTTTCGTCTATATAATACATATAGTTATTCTATTCTATTAATATACATAATATATATAAATATGTTCTTTACCTTACAGATTAGCGCGCTTGGCTCAGTGGACTTGGTTTGGCTAGCCTCCTTTGTGGTGCGGGATTCAATCCAGCCAGCGCATTTTTCCTCTAAATTAATAACGCCTCTGCCAGCTCTCACGCACCCGCCAACCTGCTATTTGCACCCCTCAAGTTCTCAAGTCATGCACGCCTCTCATAAGCTAAGCAGTCAGCTGCCCTTCCAACATCTCTTTTTTGTTATTTGCAGCCTCATTTTTGTCTATAAATTTGGGAGGTTTTCCCTTGTTTTAAAGGTTCATAATTTTAGAACCTAAGTTAAGTATATTTGTGAGCTTTTTTAGTGTTCTTGTGAGTTTTTTTTAGTGTTCTTGTGAGTGTATGTGGATTTTTCTTTATGTATTTCCTTGCTCTTGTTTGAGCTTTCCCAAGTTTAGACTTTCTTAAAAAGTTGTAATTTTCCTTTTCAAACAATATATTGTATTCTTCTTGTTCTTCCCCTTTTTTATGTTGTGTGTGCGAGTGTATGAGTTAGTGTTTTATTTTTATTTTAACTTAGTTTTACTTATTGTTGTGTGTGTGAGTGTATGAGTGTAATTATTTTGCTTTTGTTTTTGATAGTTTAGTTTTTAATTCAAAGTTGTGTGTGTGAGTGTATGAGTCTAAATTTTACTTTCTTGTAATCTAGTTTTCTTTTATGTTGTGTGTGTGAGTGTGCGAGTTTAGATTTTCTCTTTTTTTAATTTAGCTTTCAATTATCGTAGAGTGGGTGCGTATATGAGATAGCTTTTCTGCCCTATTTATTTTAGTCATTTAAATTCTCGTAGAGTGCGTGCGTGTAAGAGATAGATTTTTCTACTTTCTTTTCTGCTTTATTTCAACTCAGTCATTTAATTTTCCGTAGAGTGCGTGTGTGTAAGAGATAGATTTTTCTGCTTTCTTTAATTCCTGTCATTTTTCTGCTTTCTTTAATTTCTGTCAATTCAATTCTCGCAAAATTAATCACTGGTTTCGTCGATATAGTAATAGCGCGTTCTTATAAAGTAAAAATAATTAACAGGATCCGAAAAATACGACCTTAATATTTTCTACAAAATATCATATACTATACGCGATAAGGTATACTTACCTTCATCGAAAGATTAGTTTGGATAATAATTACAAAAGCTTGCAAATTCTCCTTTTCTATTTACACATTTAAAGAATTCGGCACCGTAGCCGGGGCGTAATCATCGATATTCCGAAAGAAGGAAAGATCGTTACATCTATTCATCGAAGTAGGATAACAATTAGTTTCTCGAAGTAGGACTACTCGCGAGACTACTCGAAAACGCCTGCCTAATTCATCTCATCACAGAAAGGCTTTTGTAGAATCATATTGTAGGGACACGGCGCAACCAACTGCACCAAAAGACCGGTCTTTTGGTGCAGTTGGTTGCGCCGTGTCCCTACAAGTGGTATCAGAGGAGGTCACGGGTTCGAAACCCCAGGGTCGTTGCTGGGGGGCGGGGGGGGGGGGGGGGGGGGGGGGGATTGTTGGGATTGAGGGCTTGCGGGCTATGGTCCAGCAATGCCCCCGGTGTTGCGGCACTAGTCGAAGCGGAAGGGCGTGTCCCCCGTGGGTCTAACTGACTGCCCCGTGGATCTGCCCGAGGATAGCCGACTTTATAAAGGAGCGGTAGATGCCTTGACCAACAGACCGGTCTTTTGGTGCAGTTGGTTGCACCGTGTCCCTACACATATTTCAAACCCATCACTATCGGAAGGTCTTCTTTCTGAACCACGGTTGGAAACAAACAGCCTTTACTGGCCCATTTTGAAAATATATGAGTTTGTCGCAGTTGATCTTAAATGCAGATGAGTGAGTTAGTGTTCCACGCCTTCCGTCGGTTGAGCTCCTGATATTCAGTGTAGGGACGAGAGACTCATTCTTATTTTAATGAAAAAGACAAGGACTTCCCTCGGAAATGAACTAGGGTGAAGAAACCTAGTTTCACTCACTCCTTGCAGCTAATTGTCAAAATTTCATCAAATCCTAAGTGTCATATTACACGAAGTCCAGCGGATGACCGACGCCTTCAAGCGCAAGTTATTCGCCATCTCCTTCAGAGGAAAGGCGAGGGACTGGTTTCATCAACTCCTGTCGGGGTCCATCTACAGCTTCGAAGATTTGATGCAAAGCTTTCTGCTGAGATTCTCCACATTGAAGAAGAGGATAAAAGGGGCAGAGGGCCTTTTCGAGATCAAGCAAGGAGCGGAGGATCCCTTGGGAAGCTATGTGGATCGATTCCAAAATGAGGCCCTTCTCGTCAATGAGGTGCCCGGGCACACCTTGCAGCTTGCGCTTACCATCAGGTTGCGGCAAGGGTTGTTCTGAATGGATTTGGCCTGGTACCCTCCTCTGTCTTTCGAGGAGTTGATGGAATGAGCAAGGCGAGAGATCAAGAGCGAGGCGATGAACCAGGAGTTCGTGGTCAAGCTAACCAAATGGACGGAAGGTGGGGAGAAGGTAGGAGAAGTTCAGCAGCCGGAACCGAAGAAGAGGGAGGAACCAAGAAGGATAGGTTTCCAAGGACCTCTGAGGGGCAGGATCCAAGGTGGATATTCCAACCACCGGCCAACCGACCGATCTGGAGGCCAGTAGGAGGGCCCCCTTAGGGCCAAGGAATTAGCTATTTTCAGGGAGGTGGAAACTTCCAAGGAGGGAAAGGGTGTTTCAACCCTCCAGGATGGCGTCCGGGCCCGAGGCCGGCGCAGCCTCAGCATGCGATGGAGGTTGGTCAAAGAAGGAGAGGGAGAGGAACCACATTGGTGATGGCGGTGGCGGAGTAAGAAGGGAGACGAGGGTGTTGCGTTTTTGTGACTTCCATTAGGTGGAAGGTCACGCGACGGCCACCTGCCCTAAATTCATGGAAGTTTGGGAAGGGAGAAGGACACCTGCAGGGAGAGAAGTTGCTGCTAGGAGATGGGAGAGAAGGAAGAGGAGAAGGAGGAGAGGAGTAAGCTCGGTGCGAGGACCGAGTAGATTCAGGGGCACTGGGTAGGATCGGGGTGATTCATGGAGCAGTAGGTGTTGGGTTTTCTAAATACCATTTCAGAAATGATTATAGAGCATATCGCATATGCGCAGCGGAATAAAGTAACTAGAACAACCCTAAACAGTTATAAGGATCTTGCGATTTCATTGATTCAAAAAATAAAATAACAGCAACACATTGCAATGTATACCTGGCTGGAATTGAGTCAGTACTCAATCGAGATGCTCCTAGAAGAGTTGAGTCCCAAGCGCTGAAACTGATCGGCGCCTCTACAGGAAATCCACACGAGTGCTGAAGAACCCTAGCCTCTTGTCGCACAAAATCTAGGTCGTAGAAGAACTGCTCTCTACGTCTCCCGCGGACTGCTAGGTCCGATGACAGGGAGAGGCGGCGGCGGCGGTCGGACGGAACTCTTCTGTCAGAATATTTTGGGCGGAACTCTTCCGTCGCTCTCAGTCTTTCGCAAAAACCAGATCGCATAAACAGATCGGCCTACTAAGTCAAAAGAATCGTATTCTTTTAAACCCCCGGCGAATACTGTGTTCGACGAACTGGCTAGCGTTTGTCGAACGCGCTGGCCGTTAGTTCAACGCACTACGCTAGTCGTTCGATGAATGCGCTGCGCTAGCCGTTCGACGAATGCGCTACGCTAGCCGTTCGACGAACCGTTCGACGAACCGTTCGACGAACCGTTTGACGAACGCGCTACGCTAACCATTCGACGAACGCGCTACGATAGCCGTTCGACGAACCATTCGACGAACATGCTACGCTAGCCGTTCGACGAACCGTTCGACGAATGCGCTATGCTAGCCGTTGGACGAACCGCTCGACGAACGCGCTACGCTAGCCGTTCGAGAAGACATATGTATCGTCGAGAAGATGACATATATCGTCGAGAAGACATATATATATCGTCGAGAAGACACACATATATATATATCATCGAGAAGACATATATATCGTCGAGAGGATATACAAATATCGTCGAGAAGACCAAAACATCGTCTTGACAATCAAGACGATATTATTCAACACTTAGCAACAGGATTCTTCCTCCAATTTCTCCAAACACTCTTGTGTGCGACCCCATAGGCTCATATCGCGTTGGCAGTGAGACTAGATATTTGACCACTTCCAGATCACCATGGAAACACCAACAGTCTCCCACTTTATCTTGAACGTATCAAATAAAAGTCTCACAAATAAGGAGCGGCATCTAGCAATGCATCATTGCTACCCAAGCAATAAGAGTTCATAACTCAACAAGCCTGTCTTGACCAATGTACCAGTGTTGTCATGTCTCTTTGTCCCTTACATCCGGATAGAACTAGAGGCATGAACCGTGTCACCCTCGTAATTATTCAATCCTAATTCCTTGATCTAGAATAGACTGTCTGAAAACGGTGAGCTCAATATCACATATTGACTCAACCAAGCATGGCCATGCATTTCTCAGTCTCATTCCACCAATGGGGCCCATGGATGTAACTCTTGTCATATAGGAGGACAAATCTCATATCTGCCCACACACAAACACCCAAATGAATCTTAACATACCCAATAACCACCCTTATCATCAACCTTTCTCAAGGAAGACTTTAGATGGTATCAAAGTACGCTCTTCCTCACTTGATGAATACTGTGACTTCAGGTCAAAGAACCACAAACACCATTGTCAGTTGAGAACTACTTGTGACACGTTCATACAACAATCCACAAAGTAGTCTCAAGGTGGGTCTATCCAGTACAACTTGTTCACTAACAAGTACCCATGTGATGACTTGACATCACAATATCATGACCTGTGAGAACCGGTCATCAGTCAAGGCACATGCTAGTCTTTATGTATCATCATCGCCCTGAACTTCTAAGATGATACTACGGCCAGGGACCATTTAAGAATGAAGCTTCTTATAAACATAGGACCTCACATTCAAGTCACATACTTGAATTCCTATGGAAGCAAACATTCTAAGGGCATTTATTATGCTAATTAATCTATCAGTAGAAACATTTGACATAATAAAAGAACGTGCCACAAATGTAAAATAAAATATAAAGTACTATATTCATCACATGAATAATCAACAACCGACAAATACAATCCACAAGACTCCCACTAGAGACGATCATTCAGGTATCTAATACTCATTGATCTAGTATGACCATCATGCTTTCTCTGTGCAAGAGGCTTCGTCAGTGGATCCGCAATATTTTCTTCAGTCGGTACTCTGCATATGCTCACATCTCCTCGATCGACAATCTCTCGAATAAGATGGAACCGCCGAAGTATGTGCTTGGAGCGCTGATGAGATCTAGGTCCCTTAGCTTGGGCAATAGCACCGTTGTTGTCACAGTAGAGAACTACGGGATCAACAATGCTAGGAACTACATCTAGCTCGCCGATGAATTTACTAATCCATACATCCTCCTTCGCTACATTTGCAGCAGCGATATACTTGGCCTCAATTGTAGAATCAGCAACTGTCTCTTGTTTGGAACTCTTCCAACTTACAGCTCCTCCATTAAGGCAAAATACAAAACCTGATTGGGACTTTGAGTCGTCCCTATCAGTCTGGAAGCTAGCATCTATGTAACCCTTTACGATGAGCTCTTCCTCTCCACCATACACCAAGAATACATCTTTAGTCCTTCTCAAGTACTTTAAGATATTCTTGACTGCAATCCAGTGACTCTCACCAGAATCAAACTGTTATCTGCTAGTCATGCTCAAAGCATAAGATACATCAGGTCGAGTACATAACATTGCGTAAATGATTGATCCAATTGCCGAAGCATATGGAATTAACTTCATGCGGTCCTTATCTTCCAAAGATTTTGGACACTGGTCCTTAGAGAGACTCACACCATGTGACATGGGTATGAATCCTTTCTTGGACTCAAGCTTGTTGAACCATTTCAACACCTTCTCAATGTATGTACTCTGGGTCAAACCCAGCAACTTCTTTGATCTATCTCTATAGATCTTAATACCAAGTATATAAGTCGCTTCACCCAAGTCCTTCATAAAAAAGCAGTCCCCTAGCCTGTTCTTAACAGCTTGCAGGGTCAGAATGTCATTTCCAATCAATAGTATGTCATCCACATACAATATTAGGAAAACGACAATGCTCCCATTAATCCTCTTGTAAACACAAGGTTCATCCTCGTTCTTGATGAAACCAAACTCTTTGATTTTCTCATCAAAATGAAGATTCCAACTTCGAGAAGCTTGTTTCAATCCATAAATGGATCGATTCAACTTGCATATTTTAGTGGCTTCATTTGGATATTCAAAACCCTCGGTTTGTGTCATATACACTTCCTCAAGGAGATTTCCATTAAGGAAAGACGTTTTGACATCCATTTGCCAGATCTCATAGTCATAATACGCAGCAATAGCAAGTAGAATTATGATGGACTTGACCATGGCTACAGGGGAAAAGGTTTCATCATAGTCAACACCATGAATTTGCCTGAAACCTTTAGCCACCTGCCGGCCTTTGAATGTCTGTACATTCCCATCCATGTCGGTCTTCTTCTTGTAGACCCACTTGCACCCTATGGGTCGTACCCCTTCAGGTGGTTCCACCAAGGTCCAAACTTGATTGCATACATGGAGTCCATTTCAGATTCAATGGCCTTAAGCCACTTCTCAGAGTCAGGTCCACACATAGCCTCTTGATAGGTTGCAGGTTCATCATCATGATCCATAAGCAACATGTTACCTATTTGAGACACGAGAAATCCATATCTCTCCGGTTGAAATCTTGGTCTATCAGATCTACGCAGGACTTGTGTTTCTTGAGCAGGTTCTCTAGCTACAACAACTTGTAGTCCTTGCTCAGGTTCTAAAATCGGTTCTACTATTGTTTGTGGTTCTTGAACTTCCTCAAGTTCCACCTTTGCAGTCTTTCTGGATAAGAACTCTTTCTCCAAAAAGACGTCAGTCCTTGCGACAAACACTTTGCCCTCGGACGGCAGGTAGAAGTAATACCCTTTGGTTTCCCTAGGATATCCCACATGATAACACTTATCCGATTTGGGTTCCAGCTTGTCAGACATTTGACGTCGCACGTATGCCTCACAGCCCCAAATCTTAATAAAAGATATATTAAGACGCTTCCCAGTCCATATCTCATATGGTGTCTTTAGAACCGTTTTCGTTGGAGCATGATTTAATGTGAAAGCAGCAGTCTCTAAAGCAAATCCCCAAAAGAAAACGGGCAAATCTGCATGACTCGTCATCGACCGCACCATGTCCAACAAGGTATGATTCCTCCTCTCAGAAACACCATTATATTGAGGTGTTCCGGGCGGAGTGAGTTGTGATACAATACCACACTCTTTCAGATGATCACGAAACTCATGACTCGGATATTCGCCACCTCGATCAGATCGTAGTGCTTTTATCCTTTTTCCCAATTGGTTTTCTACTTCATTCTTAAACTCTTTGAACTTTTCAAAGGTCTCGGATTTGTTCTTCATAAGAAACATGTATCTGTATCTACTGAAATCATCAGTAAATGTAACGAAGTAGTGGAACCCACCTCTATCCATAGAACTCATGGGTTCGCACACATCACTATGTATGACACCCAAGAGATCATCAGCCCTCTCACTACAACTAATGAAAGGGGCTTTCGTCATCTTACCTAATAAACATGACTCGCATCTCTCAAATGATTCGTAATCAAATGAGTCCAGTAGTCCATCTCTATGGAGCTTGGATATGCGTTTCTCGTTTATATGGCCCAAACAACAATGTCAAAAGTATGTAGGATTCGAGTCATTTGTTCTTAGTCTTTTATTATTTTCAACATTATAGATCGGATGGTCTAAGTTCAAAACATATAAACCATTAAACAATTGGGCTACACCATAACAAACATCATTCATAAAAATCGAATAACAATTGTTCTTAATTATAAACGAAAAACCCTTCATGTCAAGATATGAAATGGATATAATGTTTCTAGTTATGGCTGGAACAAAATAACAGTTATCTAATTTTATTACAAGCCCAGTGGGCAAAGAAAGATGATAGACACCAACGGCAACGGCAGTAACTCTTGCTCCATTTCCAACACACAGGTCTACCTCCCCTTTACCCAGCATTCTTCTCCTTCTCAGTTCCTGTACATTTGCACAAATGTGAGAACCGCATCCGGTATCCAATACCCAAGATGAAGGAGCAGAAAGGTTTATCTCTAAAACGTAAATACCTGAAGTGGAAGTCACACTTCCCTTCTTCTTTTGCAGATCCTCAATATAGATGGGATAGTTCTGCCTCCAATGCCCTGCCTTACCGTAGTGGTGGCATTTTCCTTCCTTCGCCAGACCTTTCCTTTTCGGTGCAGAAGACTTGGGGTCAAGGTGAGACTTAGATCCAATCTTCGTCTTCTTAGATCCCCTGGTCTTGCCCTTGCCCTTATGCACCATCAGTATGGGGCTGGCAGGCTTAGCCTTCTTCATGTTGTTCTCGGCATTTCTCAACATGCCAAGGAGCTCGGGAAGTATCTTTTATAGTTCAAGACAAACTGCTCATAACTGTCCAGCAACTATTGCAGGATCAGATCTGTGGCGAACTCTTGACCCAAGGGAAAACAAAGTTTTTCATGGTTCTCTATATACCCAATCATTTTGAGTATGTGAGTCCCAACTGAGTGTCGAGCTCTCATTTTGCACTGAAATAATGCCTTGGATATGTCAAACCTCTCTTGCCAAGCTTGCCCCTCGAACATTTTCTTGAGGTGCCCGATTATCTCATAACCACACATTCTCTCGTGTTGCTTCTGAACCTTAGAGGACATGGTAGCAAGCATGAGGCATCCCATATCCAAGGTATCATCCTGATACTTCTTGTAAGCATCTCTATCTGCTCTCGGAGCATTTCCGGTCGGCTCTGTGGGGGCTTCACCTTCCAAGACATAGAGCTTGCGCTCTTGCCTAAGAACAATTCTCAGGTTCCTATACCAGTCGAGGAAGTGCGTCCCATTGAGCTTGTCCTTCTCAAGGATGGATCTCAGGGACAACGTGGAGTATGATGTATTTGCCATGGAAATTCTACAATAAATTTGCAAAAGACTTTCAGTACTATATTTCAAAATACATTTTACTTTAATAAGGACTTCTATTAAAAGGGCTCCCACTATTTTAATCAAATTGATAACCCTTAATATCGATTCGGAGAGTTTATGCGAGCTACTCTCTTAGTGGGCAAGATCCGTATTTCACCAACACAATGAGTCTGATGTGGCGTTCCTCTCATAATGCAGTTATTTAGGTAGGCAACACTTGCCAATTGCATCACTATGCAACTCTTGTATGGTTGGTGAATAACTCTTTATTCGCATCCATCATATGGTGCATGCCAACCCAATGCCTCTAGGCACTCAACTTTTAAGGTCACCCAGTTAAGTTGTACCCGATGTCGACAGTGGGATATCACAATTATCCGCTCTCACCCTTACCAAGATAGATTAATGCATCTTGCTTTGGCAAGCCCACACTTCATCGATCGAGGCAGGAAGAGTGTCATCCATCGGAAGGCATTTGTATACTTAATATTGGATAAGGGATTTTATTTATAAAATTGATTAACAATTAATCAATGTGCAGATAATAAAATTACAACATTCACAACCAAATACATCCCAGAAGTGCACAAAATAAAATTATCAATGCTTGATAGAAAGGGCTAAATCTGAGCATTTAGAACACTTCTAAATCTCCAAATTTACATGCATTTGACATAGGCAAAACAACTCCACTTATGCAGTAGACAAGCTCGTCTCTCAATGTCAGATTCAAAATCTAAGACATTTGGCTTCACAAACCAATTAGAGGGACGGTTACTGCTAAGGAGACACAATTTCTGAAATAATGAAATCGCAACGCAATCACATGCATTCCTAGTGGTGTTCCAATTTAGAACACTTCATCGAAATCCAAACACCCAGGAAGAAATCCAGACATTTAGAACACTTCTAAATTTTTGATTTACATGCATTAGATTGTCAACCTAGCTCTGATACCACTGTTGGGTTTTCTAAATACCATTTCAGAAATGATAATAGAGCATATCACATATGCGCAGTGGAATAAAATAACTAGAACAACCCTAAATAGTTATAAGGATCTTGTGATTTCATTGATTCAAGAAATAAAATAACAGCAACACATTGCAATGTATACCTGACTGGAATTGAGTCAGTACTCAATCGAGATGCTCCTAGAAGAGTTGAGTCCCAAGCGCTGAAATAGTTCGGCGCCTCTACAGGAAATCCATATGAGTACTGAAGAACCCTAGCCTCTTGTCGCACAAGATCTAGGTCGGAGAAGAACTGCTCTCTACGTCTCCCACGGACTGCTAGGTCCGACGACAGGGAGAGGCGGCGGCGGCGGTCGGACGGAACTCTTCCGTCAGAAGCTTTTGGGCGGAACTCTTCTGTCGCTCTCAGTCTTTCGCAAAAACCAGATCGCATAAATAGATCGGCCTACTAGGTCAAAAGAATCGTATTCTTTTATACCCCCAGCGAATACTGCGTTCGACAAACTGGCTAGCGTTCGTCGAACGCGATGGCGGTTCGTTGAACATGCTACGCTAGTCGTTCGACGAACGCGCTACGCTAGCCATTCGACAAACGCGCTACGCTAGCCGTTCGATGAACCGTTAGACGAACGCGCTACGCTAACAGTTCGACGAACGCGCTATGCTAGCCATTCGACGAACACGCTACGCTAGCCGTTCGACGAATGCGCTACGCTAGCCGTTCGACGAACCGCCCGATGAACGCGCTACGCTAGCCGTTCGAGAAGACATATATATCGTCGAGAAGATGACATATATCGTCGAGAAGATGACATATATCGTCGAGAAGACATATATATATCGTCGAGAAGACATATATATATATATCGTCGAGAAGACATATATATCGTCAAGAGGATATACATATATCGTCGAGAAGACTAAAACATCGTCTTGACAATCAAGACAATATTATTCAACACTTAGCAGCAGGATTCTTCCTCCAATTTCTCCAAACACTCTTGTGTGCGACCCCATAGGCTCATATCGCATTGGCAGTGAGACTAGATATTTGGCCACTTCCAGATCACCATGGAAAACCAACAGTAGGGATTGAGGCCACCCGCAAGGGGAGCCTCCATGCCATCTACCGTCGAAACGTTGCTTCAACCTCCCGAGCCCCACCCCCAGGGGAGAAGATCATGTTCTCATCAAAGGATATGTCGGTGCACGAATATCCCTTATGCGACATGCTTGTGTTCGAGGTCGTGATTGAGAATTTCACAATCTTCTGAATCCTGGTATATAACGGGAGTTTGGTGAACATGGTTTTCAAGTAAACCTTCAATGAAATGAAGGTGGAGGCATGGAGGTTGGTCGTGTCGTACGTGCCGCTCTTGGGTTTTTCAAGGGAAAGGAAGGAAGTTGAGGGAGGAGTCGAGCTCCTGTTCACCTTAGGGGGGACATCAAAGAGCTATCGGTTCATCATCGTGGATGCACCAAGAAGCTACAGCGCGATCTTCGGGCGCCCCCTCATCAGCACCTTCAAGTGTGTGCCCTACTCCTACCATCAATGCTTAAAATATAGTATAGAAGGACTGCAAGTACGGGTCCGGGAAGACCCCAAGATGGTCTGCTAATGCTATATCACGGTGGTCAACATTATCTCGTAGAAGGAGGAAGAAGAGGAGGTGGATAAGGTGATAGAGATCTTGGCCAAGTTAGAGGTGGAGATGAAAGAAGTCATCAGCGGCGGGGAAGGCAGGAGACGGTGTGCATCAGCGGGGTGCTCAGCGAGGAAGATCAGGAGGAGGTCCGGAGATGCATCCAGCAAAACATGGACATCCTCGCCTGGAGCGTTGCAGAGATGTTAGGCATCAATGCAGATGTGGCATGACACCGCCTCAACCTCGATCCAGGCATCCTCCCCATCATCCATAAGAAGAGAGCCGTATCAACCACCCTCATCGGGTCGATTAGGGAGCAAGTAGATAAGCTGCTTGAGGCAGGCTTTGTAGAGAAGATCCAGTATCTAGGTTGAGTCTCCAGTGTTGTAATGGTAAACAAGAGTGGTGGGAAGTGGAGGATGTGTATTTACTTTTCCCTATTAAATAAAGCATATCCTAAAAATTATTACCCCTTGCCTCGAATCGACGCGCTGGTGGATTCAGCTGTCGATTTCCCGTTGATGAGTTTTTTGGATGCTTTCTCTGGTTACCATCAAATCCGAATGCACCCACTATATGTTAGGGATGTCTCCTTCATCATGGATGATGGGTGCAACTGCTATAATATGATGCCCTTTGGGTTAAAAAATGTGGGAGCAACTTATCAAAGGATGATGGACCAAATCTTCAGGGAGCAGAAGGGGAGGAATCTGGAAGTGTATGTGGATGATCTCATGGTGAACAGTAAGGATGTGGAATCCCACCTGCGAGATCTAGCGGAGAATTTTGCAACACTCTGTAGATACAAGATGAGACTCAACCCTTCCAAATATGTGTTTGGAGTTAGTTGTTGAAAATGTTGAAGTGGAAGTTGGCGGTCTGGAGAGGTGATCGCACGGTCTGCCTAACCGCGCGAGCTGGCAGTCTCCTCCTACGGTCTGATCTCTTTGGTCTAGCCGCAGGTCTATTCGGTCTGACCGCCGTTCAATGTTCAAGGTGCCGAGGTGAGGCCGCGCGGTCTGGTTTGTGAGACCGTGTGGCGTGTTGTTCTGTACTGTGCGGGTTAAACTGTTAACCGCGCGGTCTGTTCTCTTGGGGGGATAGTCCGGTCTGGTGGCAGTCCGAGCTCCTATGGTGCGCGCAGACTAAGGCATTCTTATTCGCGCGGTCTCTGGTTTGTGAGCACATAGTTGGTCCTTCAGCGATCTGCTGGTATATGTGGTCACTGGCGTTTAGTCGACTTGGCGGGTTGTTGCCCTAGTCGGCTTGGTGGTGTTCGCGGTCTCTGAAGGAGGACGTGTTTAGGCGAACGTTGGTAGTGGGCGACATGACCATGCGAGTTGTCATGATCGCACGGCTTCTTGGAGGAGTGGCGATCTTCAGCCAAGGGTGAAGTCGGCGAGCTCACGGCGCAGAGCGATCTTCTGACCGCGCGGGTTGACCGGTCTTGGTCATGCGATCAGATGGCGGTGACTCTATCTCATAGGGTGGTGAATGGATCAGGTCGCATGCCTATATATAGGAGTCACTGTAGCAGCAAAATCATCGCACCAAGTGTAAGCTGAGCTCGCGCCTATTTCTTGCGGTCTCATTCTTATGACCGGCCGGTTAGCTGATTGAACTTTTCTTGTGCAGCTTCTGCGGATTATGCAGGCAGCCGCGGTCACCTTCTCTTCTAAGGTGTTCGAGCGGTCTCGTGACTTGCAGTGCGGGTTGCTGGAGTTCGGGAGAATCAGTGGAGTTCGGGAGGTCGCGAAGGTTCAGTTGGTGTTGATCAGGTCGCTGGCTTTGTGTGTTCGGGCGGTCTTGTTTCCTAGTCGTGCGAACAGCCAGGTCGGGCGGTCAGGCGGTATCAGGATTTCAGACCGCTGGTTATCTTTTCTCAGCTTGTTTTTCTCCTGTTTTTTGTGTACTGGTGAAATCATGACTCGCCATGTATACCTCGCACTGTAATGAAGACTTTTGTTATTATCAATAAAAACGGTGTTGCTTCACGTGCTTCTGGTTGTTGGCTATTGCTTTGAGATGTACTATTCCTGCTCACTCCTAGATCTACAGAAATTTTTCACATGGTATCAGAGCTAGGTTGGAGTGGATAGAGCAGTGAATGTCTCAAGTTGACATCGCCTTTGTGAAGAAGGAACCAGTGGTATAGCCATGGAAGCAGGTTTTGCAAGAGGTCTTGGGATTGAGATGCTCAACTTGACTAACTTCAAGAAGTGGAAGTCATGTATGCAGAGTTATCTTCTGGGCGAGGACCTCTGGGAGGTTGTTGGAGGAGATAGCACGGAGGAAGTTGTCCCAGCTGGGGATAATGGTCATGAGGTGAGGAACTGGAGGAGGATTAATGCGAAAGAAGAGTTCACTCTGAAGAGGGCAATATCACCTGACCTATTCGATCACATCTTGGGGTGTGGATCAGCTGCATAGATCTGGAGAGCCCTGGATGGGCTATTTAACAAGAAGAATGTAGCGAGGCTACAGTTTCTGGAAAATGAGATGGCCAGGTCAGCTCAGGGTGATCTTTCTATCTCTACATTCTTCCTGAAGATGAAGAACTTATGCGCCGAGATTTCAGCGTTGGATCCTGATGAGCCAATTTCTGAGGCGAAGCTTAAGAGGCACATCATCCGTGGCTTGCGGAAGGAGTATGTGGCCTTTGTAACGTCGGTGCAGGGTTGGGCAAATCAACCGTCTCTGTTGGAGCTGGAGAATCTGCTTGCGTCGCGGGAGAGTCTGGCAAGGCAGATGGCGGGGGTGTTAGTGTCTAGGGGAGATGGCGAAGTTCTCTTCACGGGGAAGAAGAAGAAATGGGATAAGAAGAAGAAGACCACCGGAGGCAATGGGCCTTCAACTTCAGGTCAGCAGGAGAGGGGTTATGCTCCTAAGGCTGAAGGGAAGAAGAAGGGAGAAGGACCCAAGTGCTTTAGATGCGGAAAGCTTGGTCATATAAGGAAGGATTGCCGGGTGAATCTTCAGCCAGGGCATGCTGCTGCAGGGAAGGAGGAAGCTGAGGCCAGACAGAATGATGGAGGATGGGGAGGAGCTTTCTCGACTTCTATCGGAGTTGCGGCTCCTATCAACTATCAGGAGGACTGGATCGTGGACTCGGGGTGTGGTCATCACAACACCGGGGACGAGTCGAAGCTTTCTTCAGCACATCCTTACTCGGGTAATGATGTTATCATAACTGCTGATAATACCGTGCATGCTGTCGAGAAGGTGGGGGTTATTTCCTTGGGCAGTGATAGAGGGCCTCTAACTTTGAAGAGCGTCTATCAGGTGCCTGGAATGAAAACAAAAACCTCTTCTCCGTGACCAACGCTGTAGACGCTGGGTATCACGTTCTATTCGGCCCAACAGAAGTGAAGTTTCTAAGAAACATTGAGGCGGTGAAGTCCGAGGTTGTTCATGTCGGGAAAAGGGCAAAAGACTTGTTCGTTTTATCGACAAGTTCTTATGTCGACAAGATGAGGACCAATGATAGTGCTGTTATATGGCACGAGAGGTTGGGGCATGTAGGGATGGACAAGCTGAAATCTATGGCAGTTAAAGGTCTGGTCAAGGGCCTGCCTAGTCTATCTTCCTACGGTGACGGTCATGTTTGCGCGGGATGTCAGTTCGGCAAGTCTCATCAACTACCGTTTGATAAGTCGCAGACAAGGAGTAGTGTGTCGTTGGAGTGCATCCACGGTGACTTGATGGGACCGACTGCTACCCCAAGCCTCGGAGGCAGCAGATATATGATGGTGCTGATCGATGATTACACCAGATATGTCTGGGTTTATTTTTTGAAAGAGAAGGCGGAGGCGTTTGCCAAATTTGTGGAGTTCAAGGAGCTAGTGGAGGGTCGGCTAGTCCTGCGGGTTAAGAAGCTGAGAACTGACAATGGGGGGGGGAGTTCACCTCTGGTGAGTTCTCTAGTTTTTAAATGAAGGTGGGCATCCGGAGGGAGCTTACTTGTGCACATACTCCACAACAAAATGGAGTTGCAGAGCGGAAGATCCGTCATCTGACGGAGACCTGCAAATGTTGGCCGCATGCCAAGAGTATCCCAAGGTCCTTCTGGGCGGAGGGAATGTCTTGTGCTGCCTACGTCATCAATAGGATACCTCTCAGTCCCATCAACATGTTGACACCGCATGAGATGATGTTCCAGGAGATTCCAAGCGTGGCACACCTTCAGGTGTTTGGTTCCACCTATTATGTGCACGTTCCAGATGCACTTCGGATGAAGCTAGATGCGAAAGCAAGGAAGTTAGTCTTCGTGGGATATGATGATCGGAAGAAGGGCTGGAAGTGCATGGACCCAGAGACTCAGAGATTTGTTGTATCTCGCGACGTCATGTTTGATGAGGTGACGTCTTACAAGGGAAGTGCTGGTGTTGTGTTACCAGAAAGCAAGGTGGAGGAGCAAGAGAGAGCTGTGGAAAATCTTCAGGTGGAGCTGCCTTTGTCACCAGGTGGTCCATCTACTTCTAGTTCTGAGACGGAGGCTTCTGGATCAGGAAGCAGGGGGAGCGATGCTCCTAGTACGTCTGGAAGGGGAGCTAGGGAAGAAGAAGCTGAAGGTAATGCGATTCAGGGGAAGGAGCTGAGGAGATCGAAGCGAACGATCATTGCCCCTGATCGCTATGCGGGAGGAAATATGGTGAGCTTTGTCTCGTGTTTCTTTGCTGGCCCCTTGGATGAGCGGGAACCAGTGAGCTTTGAGAAGGCCAAAGGCGTGAAGCAGTGGGATTCGGCCATGGAAGAAGAGATGGCAGCTCTTGAGAAGAATGAGACTTGGTCTCTGATGCCCAAGCTCATAGGCATCATCCATGTGACATGCAAGTGGGTCTACAAGCTTAAGAAGAAGGCAGATGGTAGTATCGAGTGGTACAAGGCTCGCCTTGTGGCTCAGGGATTCTCACAGCAATACGGTGAAGACTATGAAGAGACATTCAGTCCGGTGGCGAAAATGACTTCAGTTCGGTTTGTGATTGCCTTGGCGGCGTTTTGGGGATGGGAGATTTAGCAGCTCGACGTAAAGAATGCTTTCTTGTACGACGAGATTGACAAAGGTATCTTCATGGTGCAGCCGCCAGGCTTCGTATCTGAAGATTTTCCAGACTATGTCTGTAAGCTGAAGAAGGCTCTGTATGGGTTGAAGCAAGCGCCAAGGGCGTGGTACGGGAAGATTGCAGAATATCTCCTATTCTGCGGATTCGTTGCTTCAGACTCTGACTCGAGCTTGTTTGTCAAGAAGAGCGGGGAGCTTCAAGTCATCGTGCTGCTTTACGTCGACGATATGATCATGACGGGGAATTCTAAGGAGGAGGTAGCAAAGCTTCGAGCTGAGCTATTTATCAGGATTGAGATGAAGGACTTGGGTGAGCTTCACCATTTCCTTGGACTCAAAGTGCAGAGGAAGGGAAGTGGAGTGTTGGTGTCCCAGGCTGGATATGCGGAGAGAATCGTGGAGCGATTCGGCATGAAGGAAGGGAAGTGCATTTCTACACCTCTGGAGAAGGCCATGAAACTTCGGAAGGATGAGGGAAGGATTCTGGAAGATCCGCTTGTGTTCGAGCTCTAGTTGGGAGCTTGATTTATTTGACGATCACTAGGCCGGATATTGCATATGCAGTTGGCAAGGTGAGTCGATATATGGCGGAACCACGGATGCCTCATCTTCTAGCGTCCATGAATATTTTGAAGTATGTCAAGGCGACTACATATATGGGTCTCCTATACAGGAGGGATGCGGGCTTCGAGGTGCATGGGTACATGGATGCTGATTATGGGGGAGATTCGGATGATCGGAAGTCAACATCTGGATTCGTCTTCATGGCGGGCCCCACGGCTATATCATGGTGCAGCAAGAGGCAGGACTCCGTGTCTGTCTCTACCACGGAAGCGGAATACAAGACTTCGGCCGTGGCAGCTCAGGAATCCATCTGGCTTAGAAGGTTGGTGGTAGACGTCCATAAGGAGGTTCGGTGTCCGACTTTGCTCCGCGGCGACAATGAGAGTGCACTCAAACTGGTTACTAATCCAGATTATCACGCGAGGACCAATCATATCGAGATCGAGCATCATTTCAATCGTGAGAAGGTGTTGGAGGGGTCTCTTTCTGTCGACAATGTTCGGAGTCAGGACAACGTCGCTGACATATTCACAAAGGCGCTGGCGAAGGGGTCGTTCACTCGGCTAAGGAGTTTACTTGGGTTGTTTTCAAATTCCCACTTTAAGGGGGAGTGTTGAAAATGTTGAAGTGGAAGTTGGCGGTCTGGAGAGGTGATCGCGCGAGCTGGCGGTCTCCTCATGCGGTCTAATCTCTTTGGTCTAGCCGCAGGTCTATTCGGTCTGGCCGCCATTCTGTGTTTAAGGTGTCGAGGTGAGGCCGCGCGGTCTGGTTTGTGAGACCGCGTGGCGTGTTGTTCTGTACTGTGCGGGTTAAGCTGTTAACCGTGCGGTCTGTTCATTGAGGGGGCAGTCCGGTCTGGTGGCTGTTCGGGCTCCTGTGGTGCGCGCGGACTAAGGCATTCTTAGTCGCGCGGTCTTCGGTTTGTGTGCGCATAGTTGGTCCTTCGGCGATCTGCTGGTATATGCGGTCACTGGCGTTTAGTCGACTTGGCGGGCTGTTTCCCTAGTCGGCTTGGTGGTGTTCGCGGTCTCTGGAGGAGGACGTGTTTAGGCGAACGCTGGTGGTGGGCGACATGACCGTGCGAGTTGTCATGATCGCGCGGCTTCTTGGAGGAGTGGAGATCTCCGGCCAAGGGTGAAGTCAGCGAGCTCACGGCGTAGAGCGATCTTCTGACCGCGCGGGTTCACCAGTCTTGGTCACGCGGTCAGATGGCGGTGACTCTATCTCATAGGGTAGTGACTGGATCAGGTCGTACGCCTATAAATATGAGTCACTGTAGCAGCAAAATCATCGCACTAAGTGTAAGCTGAGCTCGTGCCTATTTCTTGCGATCTCATTCTTGTGACCGGCTGGTTAGCTGATTGAACTTTAATTGTGCAGCTTCTGCGGATTGTGCGGGCAGCCGCGGTCACCTTCTCTTCTAAGGTGTTCGGGCGATCTCGTGACTTGCAGTGCGGGTTGCTGGAGTTCGGGAGAATCAGTGGAGTTCGGGAGGTCGCGGAGTTTCAGTTGGTGTTGATCAGGTCGCTGGCTTTGTGTGTTCGGGCGGTCTTGTTTCCTAGTCGCGCGAACAGACAGGTCGGGCGGTCAGGCGGTCTCAGGATTTCAGACCGCTGGTTATCTTTTCTCATCTTGTTTTTCTTCTATTTTTTGTGTACTGGCGAAATCATGTCTCGCCATGTATACCTCGCACTATAATGAAGACTTTTGCTATTATCAATAAAGACGGTGTTGCTTCATGTGCTTCTGGTTGTTGGCTATTGCTTTGAGCTGTACTATTCCTGCTTACTCCTAGATCTTCGGAAATTTTTCACATTAGTAAGGGGAAGTTACTTGGCCATCTGCTCACCCCGGTCGGTGTCGAGCCTAATCTAGATAAGGTCAAAGCCATCTTGGATCTAGAATCGCCAAAGAATGCCAAAGAAGTTCAAAGGCTGATGGGTAAGTTGGCATGGTTGAGCAGGTTCCTCTCCCGGGTCGGGGAGAAGTGGTCACCTTTCTTCAAATCTCTATGGAGAAATCAGAAGTTTGAATGGTCGTAGGAGTGCGAGGCGGCATTCCAATCCCAAAAGAGGTAGATGACGCAAGCTCCTATGTTGCAAGGGCCGAGAGAAGGAGAAGATGTGTTCCTCTATCTAGGGGTGGGCACCGAGATAGTAAGCTCGGTCCTGGTCCAAGAAGAGGGAAAGAGGCATCTTTCAATTTATTATGTCAGTCCGGTCCTGAAGAAGGGGGGCTCAGATACCCTATTTTAGAAAAGTTGGCGTTTGTCTTAATCATCTCGGCCAGGAAGCTCCGGCCTTACTTCCAGGCGCATTCAGTCAAGGTAGTGACCGACCACCACCTTTACAACATCATGGAAGGGGTGGAGCACTCAGGTCGGCTAGAAAAGTGGGCAGTAGAGCTCAGAGATTTTGATGTCTCCTTTGCTCCGTGAATGGCAATGAAGGCGTAGGTAGTGGCGGATTTCCTGGTAGAGTATGTGGTCGAAGCGGGAGACTCAGAGCTCCCCGAGGTGGCAGCCTGGGAGATATTTGCAGATGGGGCATCAGGAAAACACTCCCTAGGAGGGGGGTGGTTCTGGTAAGCCTGCATGGGACGAGAATCGAATAGGCGCTTGATATCCATTTCCCTGTTACCAACAAGCAGGCCGAGTATAAGGCAGTAGTGGTCGGCCTTTGCCTGGCATGTGAGATGGGGATCCGAGACGTTAAAGTATTCACATATTCGATAGTGGTGGCCTCCCAAGTCTGGGGGAGTTTGATACTAGAGATTCGACCCTCCAAAGGTACTTGATGAAGGTCAAGGATCTCGTCAGCCAATTCCGCATATTCTAAATCCAGCATGTACCAAGAGAGGAGAACGCTTAAGTGGACTCCCTGGAAAAGTACGGACCCCGGGCCAGGGGAACAGTGACGGAGTTGTTCCGCCTATCCATCGAGGAAGGCGAGCAGATAGAGATCGATTAGAAGGCCTCATGGATGGATCCACTTGTCACAATTTTGTCCTCGGGCAAGTTTCTGGAGGGGATTCCGGATAAAAGGCGATTCAGGTATAAGTCAGCCTATTACCTGATGTAGGAAGGGAGTTTGTATCAAAAAACTATCATCGTTCTGTTGACGAGATGCATGGCCGAGGAAGAAGTCCCAAGGTTCCTGGAAGAAATCCACTCAGTGGAGTGTGACGGTCACTCCGGGCGTCGGACTTTGGAGAAGAAGGTGCTGAAGCAGGGGTATTTCTGGCCGACCATCCGGAAGGATACCATGGAGTTTGCAAAAAAGTGTCAGAAGTGTCAGCTCTTCGCGCCACTTCAGCTCAACCCGTGTAGAGGCTCAGGACTATCACGGCACCCTGGCCTTCTGCCATCTAGGGAATGGATCTGGTCAGCCCGCTCCCTTAGGCCAGCGGACAAAGAAGATTTCTCCTAGTCATTATTGACTATTTCTTAAAGTGGATGGAGGTCAAGGCTCTAGCAAAAATAACCTCGCAGGTAATAAGGAACTTCATATGGTGGGAAATAATTTGCAGCTATGGGCTCCTCCTCGCCATAGTGACCAACAATGGGCCGCAGTTTGTCAGCGAGGAACTCACCAGCTCCTGCAGTCAGTTGGGTATAGACCTCCGCTTCACCTCGGTTCACCATCCCCGAAGTAACAGGTAGGTAGAGGCGGCAAACAAGGTTATTGTCAACTTATTGAAGAAGAAGGTGGAAAATTTGAAGGGAAATTGGGTGGAACGGCTTCCCTCGGTCTTGTGGGCCTTAAGAACGATGCCCAACTCAGCAATGAGAGAGACTCTGTTTAGGCTCTCTCATTGATCAGAGGCAGTACTGTCGGTGGATTTCGAGGTCAAAACCACCATGGTTGCAGTTGTAGATGTTGACCCAGAAATCGGCGATCCTACCCTGGGAGGCCTCTTTTGCTACATTTTTGCAGATTATACGCCCGGGAAGGATTAGACCTCACGCGAAGGCACTTTTTACACCCGAAGTGGTAAGAAGGGGCAGCCTCATCCTTCAAACCGCCCAAGTGGGGCGGCCTCTCCATTCAAACCGCCCAAGTGGGGCGGCCTCTCCATTCAAACCGCCCAGGTGGGGCGGCTTCTCCCTTCAAGTCGCCCAGGTGGAGCGGTCTCTCCCTTCAGACCGCGCGGGTAGGCGGCCTCCTCCTTCAGTCCGCGCGGGCAGGCGGCCTCCTCCTTCAGGCCGCGCGGGTAGGCGGCCTCCTCCTTCAGTCCGCGCGGGTAGGCGGCCTCCTCCTTCAGTCCGCGCGGGTAGGCGGCCCCCTCCTTCAGTCCGCGTGGGTAGGCGGCCTCCTCCTTCAGTCCGCGCGGGTAGGCGGCCTCCTCCTTCAGTCCGCGCGGGTAGGCGGCCTCCTCCTTCAGTCCGCGTGGGTAGGCGGCCTCCTCCTTCAGTCCGCGCGGGTAGGCGGCCTCCTCCTTCAGTCCGCGCGGGTAGGCGGCCCCCTCCTTCAGTCCGCGCGGGTAGGCGGCCCCCTCCTTCAGTCCGCGCGGGTAGGCGGCCTCCTCCTTCAGTCCGCGCGGGTAGGCGGCCTCCTCCTTCAGTCCGCGCGGGTAGGCGGCCTCCTCCTTCAGTCTGCGCGGGTAGGCGGCCTCCTCCTTCAGTCTGCGCGGGTTGGCGGCCTCCTCCTTCAGTCCGCGCGGGTAGGCGGCCTCCTCCTTCAGTCTGCGCGGGTAGAACTCCTGTCACCGGCTCACCGGAGGTGACGACATCGACCCAGAGCCTATAAATAGGACCCTCGACCATGAAGAAGGGACAGGCAAGTTGGGGGCAAAACCGGCGGCTAGAAACAGTCAGACCGCACCATGTTGCGACCTGTCCGGGCGACCTGTCCGGGCGACCTGTCCGGGCGACCTATCCGGGCGACCTGTCCGGGCGACCTGCCCGGGCGACCTCAGCGACCTGTCCGGGCGACCTCAGCGACCTGTCCGGGCGACCTCAGCGACCTGTCCGGGCGACCTCAGCGACCTGTCCGGGCGACCTCGGCATACAGCCCGCGCGGCTTACTCTTTTCTTACCCGCAACTCTCTTGTATTCATTCTATTTTCCATGTACTAAACACAATGAGCTGTAATATAGATTATTAAATAAAGGGAAAGCCCGTCGCAGGAGTGACATTTGCCGCGGCGGGCGAAGTCTGGCCTCGCCGCAAGCTAGCGGCCCTCTCTTCTTCTCTTCTCCCCTCTTCACTCGCAACTCAAGTAACCAGCTGCTCGCGGCCTCCTTTTCCCCTATTTCCTCGAGTAGATCGTGGAGCTGCCATTTCGGATTCAACAGTAGAGGAAGGGGATGAAGAGTGGACGATGGACAATATGGAAGCACAGCGGCTCTCCCTGGACATGGTTGAGGAACTTTGGGGCCTGACAACAATTCAGCAAGAGGAAGTGAAGCGATGAATGGCCAGGTACTTTGATAAAAAAAACATTAGAGTTAAACAATTCACCCCGGGAGACCTATTCCTAAAGAAGGTCGACGTCGCGGGAAGATCAACAAATGTAAGAAAGCTTCATGCCAATTGGGAAGGACCTTATGTAATCTTGGAAGCCTGAACTCAAGGGGTGCCGCCTTCAAAACGTCGAGGGGACTCCCCTCGGTAATACTTGGAGTGGCGATGACCTCAAACGTTTTTAGCCTTAATAAATTTCGAGCATCCTTTTGGATAGACTTTGCACTTATGTCTTGGACTTACGCCTAGGAACCTTAGAAAATATGGTTTTTATTTTACCTCCCCCAAGAGAGGAGCCGTTGCACGGGCTCTCACGGGCCTGCGAGCTAGTGCCCCGGGTGTAAAGAGTGTTTTGGTTTGGAGGCCTCGATAAGAGACCACTGATCGAGCTCCTTGATGCCGGCAGGGCTGATGCACTCACTTGAGAGGCAGGAAGTATGTTTTTGTTAAGGAACAGAGAAGAGAAGGCCCCGAGAAGAGGCCACTGGTCGGGCTCCTTGATGCTGGCAGGGCTGATGAACTCACTCGAGAGGCAGGAGGTATGTTTTTGTTAAGGCCCTGAGAAGAGACCGCTCACTGGGCTCCTTGATGCCGGTAGGGCTGATGCACTCACTCGAGAGGCAGGATGTATGTTTTGTTTAAGGCCCCAAGATGAGACCGTTGACCGGGCTCCTTCATGCCGGCAGGGCTGATGCACTAACTTGAGAGGCAGGAAGTGTGCTTTTGTTAAGGCCCTGAGAAGAGACCGCTGATCGGGCTCCTTGATGCCGACAGGGCTGATACACTCACTCGAGCGGAAGGAAGTATGTTTTTGTTAAGGCTCCGAGAAGAGACCGTTGACCGGGCTCCTTGATGATGGCAGGGTTGATGCACTCACTCGAGAGGCAGGAAGTATGTTTTTGTTGAGCTCCCTAGAAGATACCGCTGACTGGGCTCTCACAAGTCGGCGGGGCAGGCCCATCACTTGGGAGGCAGAGCATGTGTTCATAAAGACAGAGGCCAGCTGGGCCGGAGCACTCGCCTAGGAGGAGAGGAAGCGTCCTTTGTTTTTACTTATGATTTAGGAAATATAGCTCCTCGTGAGTGGTCGAGGCAAGCGAGTGCTCGTAATAGTCATTTATGACCTACGTTTTCCTATCGTTTATCGGCGAGTGGCCGAGGCGAGGGAGCATCCTTTGTTTTATGATTTAACTTGTGATTTTAGCACTATGGATCCTCGGCAAACGATCGATTTGAGCGAGTGCTCGCTGCCTCTATTTATGACTTCCTATCATTTTCGGCAAAGAGGTCGAAGCGGAAGAGTATGCTCATTTTTTACTTAGGATCTAAGTATTCCTAGCGTATCTCGGCGAGCGGTCGAAGCGAGCGCATATCTATATCGCATACTAAAGCCTAGCAAGGCGAGAGAACAGGAAAAAGAAAATGGAGAGGCAGTAAACATTTCAAAAATATCCTTTCTTGAGTCAATACAGGTGGGGGACTAGCTCCTTACAAAAATTGTCAAGTGAAAAGTGAAGAAAGGAGAAGGAGTGAAAATGAGGAATCCTTCAGGCGTGGTGCGAGCCCCTGGGACTCTGCGAAAGTTCTTCCTCCTCACTGCCCAGGGAAGGCGAGTAACCCTCCCCGCCCGAAGATGAGCCAGAAGCCGGAAGGAAGACACCGGGGATGATTGAGTCGGCTCTGACGATGGCCCAGGTCTAGGTGAGGGCTTTCGCATCTCGGAGGAAGTCCACCATGAACTCAACCGTCGTCGAGACCATCTCTTGGCGGATCCTTTCCATCTCGCGAGGCGTGACATGTAGGGTCTTCGCACTGGCGGATGGCGACTCGCCTTGCTCAGTCACCTGCTCTCGCCCGCTCGATGAGTCGAGTCGCGCCTTCAAATGTGCGTTCTCCAACTCTAGCTCCGTGATCCTGCTGGTCAGCTGCTCGAGAGTCTCGGACCCCTGAAAAATCAAGGCACGAGGTCAGCAAGGCGAACAAGTAAGGTCGGCAGGAAAGGAAGGTGTGAAGGAAAGCTTACCGGATCACGCACTGGCCTTTCTGAGGTGAACTCGACGGCCGGGAGGCGAGCCTCATCCTGGCTGGCCCTCTTCTCGACCTGCTCGAGTTTCTCGCCGCACTTCGCATGCTGTCGATTGAAGATGAGACCTTTCCTCTCCACCGTGTGCGAGAGCTCAAGGGTGTGAAGTGACACTGCGACGCTCCGTCGAGCGAGGTTTTGAAGAGGAGGGTCTCGGTAGACCGCGGCGTCCTTTCGGCCATAGAGCCCATATATCAAACTGAAGGCCCGCACACCGGTCTCCTCTCCCTCCGCCCAAGAGGGATGGAGGGTGGAGAGGTAAACTTGGCTCGCCGAGGAACCCCAGTGCATCATAGGATTGCCTAAAAGGTCCATCGCCTTCAGCCCCATATCGTAGTAGGGAAGCTTCTAAGGAGCACTCGGAGTCCCTAGCTCGACGCCCTTGCCTTTCTCCTGCGATGGTTGGGTCCTCTTAGGAGAAGCGGGCTACTCAGGGGACCCGATCTCGATGGTCCCCCGCTTCCACTTAGGCATACTTGCGGGAGGCAACCTCAGCGCAGGATCAGCAGCAGCCTCGGCCTCCGAGTCATTCTCTCCAGGGCACTCGGCTCGCTCCTGGGATTGTAGGAGGGTGGGTCGGTATGGTCCGCTTGCCTGCGCAGCGTAAGTAGATAGGTTTTGAAAAGGAAGAAGGGTAAAGATAAGAGAGTACATCGATAACTCACCTTCACCCGGGGGTACAGGGAGAAGCTGGCTGAGGTTCCGCCTCAGATAGGCGACCTTAAGGTCCTTCTCGAGGAAGAACTCGTGGAGGAGGGCCTCCTCGCCGTTCACCGCCAGAGCCTTGTATATCTTATCGCTCTTCTGAATCGGCAAATAGGGTATGTTGCCGAGGTCACCCTTGACGAAGACAAATTTGTTCATCCATTGGTGAACCTTTTTGGAGGTCTAGAGCACCCGTATGTGCGAGCCTATCAAGAAGGTCACCCCATCTGCGGTTTCTCGGAAGATGGATAGCTTCTGAAAGACAGTGAGGTCGAATTCTATTCGCTCCTAGCGCAAATAACATGCGAATGCGACCAGCATCGCAATCGCGTTCGAATTCACTTGGGCGGGGATGACCCCAAAATATTTAAAGAACTTCCTTACCTCGGGCCAGAGAGGTAGGCAAATCCCCATCTCGAAGTGAGTGAGTGGGATAACGAGCTCATCGACGTATAAGGTGTTGACGGATTCGCCCTCCTTCGGGCAGCGAATGTCAAACCCTGGAGTCGGGTATGCGGACTGGAAATCTGCGAGCTCCGCCCTCATCACCTTACCATCATGAGTGTCCCTCACCAGGGTATTAATAAGCGTTGGGGAAAACGGAGCCCGCTCTTGCTAAATGGGCCCTGCCCACGTTCCATCATGAGTGTCCCCACCACTCACTCGCGCCATCACAGTGCTGGGCCCACTCGACGAGTGGACCGGATCGAGCAATATACCGGAACGCGCTACTAAATCGGCGAGTGTCGAGAGTCTTAAATGAGTAATCCAGCAGCGCGAGCGGAATGATTAAATATACAATAAAACTGGCAAATACACATTTTTATTAATCTTCATTAGAGTACAGACGAGTGCAACGAAAAACAGAAGAAGGGGGGAAGAGAGGGAGAACATTCAGAGGGGAAGCCACTTTCGATGCCCACGACCTCGCGTGCAAGGCCTATGGCCCGCATCTTACAAGCGTGCTCGCGCACTCGTGTGAGCTCATGATGGGCCGCCAGGATCATCTCCTCCACCTGCATCATGTTCTCCTACAACTCCGTCGTGTCTCTCCTGCAGCTTTGTAGCTCCTTGGAAAGTCGGGTGACACTTCCTTCGAGATCCGCTTCTCCTGGCATATGATGCGAGGGAACAGGTCCGACTCCTCTGCGAGATAATCCTCATTTATGGCGGCCAGGAGGCGCTCATGCCTCTCAAAGAGAGTGGCCACACGATCAGTCAACTCGATCATGTTGGCGGACTGACCAAGGATCTCGCGAATCCAGTTTAGGGGCGACGCAGAAAGATCGCTTGACCGACTGAACTCGCCAGAGGCAGGGAAATCCGGACCTATCATAGGACGACTAAAAACCGGTCAAGGTTGTTGGGAATATTGCCCTCAATATTACCTTGATTTGAAGAGGCATCACTCTCAATGCTAAGGACATATTGTATTTAACAAAGTTATACTTGTGTAAGATATACAGGCACAGGTGACTCAAAAGGAAGGGCCAAACATGGCCTTAGATAAGAAGACATCATCTGCAAGGAGATGAAGATCTGTCTCAGCATAACCGCTGAGACGATAGGTCAGAACCGCTGAGACGAGGAGCCCTCTCAGCGGATCCACTGAGAAGGAGACTGGAGCAACCGCTAAGAAGGGAACTGGAGCTGCCGCTAAGACTGGAAGCTGTCTCAGCCCAACCGCTGAGACTGGATGTTGTCTCAGCCCAACCGCTGAGACAGATCCAAATGTTTTGACGGGATCTGCTTTTGGCGCAAATGACATTTGAGAGGGAAAAGCAAGTCCAATCAGCCCAATACTGTGTCAGGAGGATCGATATAGCCGTTGAAGCCTTCTGGGGTATAAAAGAATATGTTAGGGCACATCAAGAAGTACTGTTCTATTGAGAAGCTTTTGCTACACGCCGCAATCGAGCATTCGCGATTCAGCCAGTTGAAGTCATTCTCTGCAGCTGAAGTTAATCTTCTAAGGGAGATTAGTTAGCTCTTCCTGTACAAACTCAAGAAGGGCAAGTTGATCTTCTGCTTTGCTGAAGGAGAAGATCAAGGGGATACAAATCTGAAGCTATTGTTTTCAGATCTGAAGAAAGGATCCAGAAGACCTAAGAGTAAATCCTTTTGTCTTTTGTATCTAACTCAAACTCTATTACATCTTTGTAAGGCATTGTTGCCTGAGTAAAAGGCTGTTGAGCCTGTGTGTAAAGTTGTATTGACAGCTTGAGTGGTAGGACTTCTTGATATGTCTGAGGTAGGAAATCTGTGGGATTTCTGAGTGGTAGGAGTTCATAACTCTGAGCTGTAGGGCTGTTGAGCCTGAGGTGTAGGGCTGTTGAGCCTGAGGTGTAGGGCTGCTGAGCCTGAGTGTAGGGTTGTTGTGCCTGAGGTAGGATCACTCTTGATCTGAGAAGTTCTGAGGAACTTGTGGTGTAAGCTCAAGGAGCCGAGATTGGAGTTTGTGGCCTTGTCTAACTCATTGTTAGAAAGGTGAAGGGGGAAAGAGGACTACTCAAGACACCCTGTCTTGAGGAACCTCTATACATCCTTGTGTGTTTTCTGTGCTTGTATTTTCTGCAGCTAGAAACATTAGATTTAAACAAAGAAAATAAGTATAACATATTCACTCCCCCCCCCCCTCTAGGTATTATTGACTACACCTATATAAACTATCAAGTGGTATCAGAGGGATGTTGATCAAAAAGACTTAACAGTCTAATCAGATCCTATACAGGAGTAGTCAAATCTAAAATCTAATGGCCAATAGTGCAATGAAGAAGGAGTTGGGGTCAATGAAGTTGCCCATATGTTCCAAAGAAAACTTTGGGATATGGAAGCAAAGGGTAAGGCTATTCATGGAAGCATCAGACCCAAGGATCTTTTTGACTGTCAAAAATGGTCCTTATACCTTTGAGAAAGTCTCCACTATTGACCCTACTAGAAAAGTACCTAAGGTATTTTCTTAACTGACCAATGATGAGATAGCACTGTACACTATGGACAAGAGAGCCCAAAACATAATAGTAAATGCCATTGATGACACTACATTTCAGAACTTGGTACACTGCCAAATTGCCAAGGAAATGTGGGACACATTGGTTGTCTATATGGAGGGAACAGCTGAAGTAAGGGATGATAGAAAGTCACTCCTCAATCAGGAGTATGAAGCCTTCAGACAGCTGGGCCAGGAGAATATCTCCATGTGCTATGAAAGGTTCTTTAGGATTGTAAATGAACTAAAAACCTATGGAAGGGTGTTCACAGATTATGAACTCAATGATAAGTTCCTTAGATCTCTAACTAGAGAATGGGACACTAAAATCTGTGCAATCAGGGAAGGGGCAAGACTTGGAGAAACCCCCACCCATACACTGTTTGGGAAACTGCTCTCATATGAGATGCAGCTTTCTGCAAGAAAGGAGGAGGACTCTTCCTCCAGGGCTCACACAAGGGAGAGATCTGTTGCTCTCAAAGCTGAAAGCTCTAAGAAGAACAAGGCTAGAGTGCAGTCACCTCCAAGGAAGGCTGCTGAATCTGAGAAATCTGAGAGCAGCAAATCTGACAGCTCCTCTTCTGATGAGGAGTTTGCTGCCTTCACAAGGCAGTTCAAGAAGATGATCAAGAGGAAACAATGGAAGAACAAACCTTCCTCCTCTTCTCATCCCAAGAAGGATCATTACAGATCTGAGAGGCAACATCCCAAAGGGGACAGGTATGACTCTAAAACTAGTAAACATGTTTCAACTAACATAATTTACTATTGCTGTAGTAAGCCTGGACATGTCATTGCTGACTGTCCAGTCAAGAGAAAAGAAAGAGGTGACAAGAAGCCTCATCACCAGAAGGAGAGGAAGGGAGAAAAATCCTTCCTAGCTAAGAAAAGCAAGAGCTGGAGTGAGTCTGAATCTTCATCTTCAGATTCAGATGGTGAGGAGGAAGCCTACTTGGGGCTGTTTGCTGATCAGGAGGAAGAAGACTATCCTGCTACCAGGATAGGAATCAGGGCCCCTCTATCACATTCAGATAGTGATGAAGAGGAGGATGAGGTCACTCTTGATGACCATGGGCTGATGGCTACAACTGAAAATGAGGACAGCCACAGCAATTCAGAACATGGGCAGGTATTGATACACTGCATTTCTTCTTCATCTGATTATGAAACAGGTCCAGAATCTGAATCTCCTCCATCTAAAGTTGGAGGTGAATCATATTCTGAGGAGGATGTCAATCAATTGATTGATGAATATGGTGCACTCCTGGAAGCTCTGAAAAAGAGCAAAAAGCTAGCCAAGAGGCAAGCCCAAGAAATTGCTTCCCTAAAGCAATCAAATCTGAGTGCATTGAGAATGCTACCCAGCTAGCTCTAATGAGCAAGGAGATTGGCAAGCTAAGTGGAATGTCAATCATCCATGTGGGCACCATAAGCCACAAGAACAAGATCATTAAGGATCTTGAAGAAAAGCTTCTCAAGGAGAGGATGCTGGTGGCTAAGTTCTCCAAGCCCAAGACAGTGCTGCCTATTATTGACACCTTCAACTCCCATGACATGAGAGTGTTGGTTTCAACAAAGAGGCAGCTACTAGCAACACTAAGGGAAAGGTCAAGGACTCAAAAGAATCTAAGACCTCCTTTGTGAAGGTCTTGATGCCCTCAAACAAGTATGACCAAGAAAGTATTCATGGTCACTTACTAAATGGAAGTTCCTATAACTTGAGCAAGAATGCTCACAGTTATGGAAATAGAAAGGGCATGGGATTGAGTGCAATAAAAGCTCCACATGAGGAAATACAAATGGTCCAACCTGGACCATTTGTGTTTGGTGTCTCAGCACATTCAGTCAAGAACATGGAAGCAAGCTCTTCCAAATCTGCCTCAGCAAAAAGCAAGACTGCTGTCAAATCTGTTGAGAAGACCTGCTGCCCAGTGTCTGATTCCATCAGATCTTGTATGACTACCAAGTCAATGCAAACTGAGGCCATCAGAACAAAGAGCAGCAAGACTATCCACAGATTATCCTTCAGTCAGATTATTGCTGAAAGAAATAGGAAGAATGTTGATATCCCTTCTGTTGAACATGTACAAAATGCTGTACCAACTCAAAAAACTGTTCAGAAAAGGAGATACAATATTCATGATTGTTGGTGCTGTGGCAAGGTGGGACACTTTGCAATTGATTGTTGGCACAACTCCAAGGTGCCAAAGGCAAGGACTGAACCTCAAGCCAAACCAGCCCTCTCTAGGAATATTCCCTATGGTGTTAACATGAACCTAGGACCCAAAGTCAGTTGGGGCCCTAAGGTATACTAAATTTTGTGTTGCAGGTTAGTTCAAGTACCAGTCTCAAATATGGTACTTGGACAGTGGGTGCTCAAGGCACATGACAGGAACTAAGGATCTTCTAAAGGATTACCATCCAGTGAAGAATGGACCCAAAGTTATCTTTGGTGGATCTGAAAAGGGAGTCACCAAAGGATATGGTATGATTTCCAATGGCATAGTCTCAATCACAAGGGTAGCTTATGTTGAAGGGTTGCAACACAACCTTGTAAGCATAAGCCAACTATGTGACTTAGGCTATGTCATTGAACTCCACAATGACAAGTGCTTGATCAAAAAGTCTAATGACTTGGAGACCATTCTCTCAAGCACTAGGAGTGGAAATGTTTATTGCTTAGACTTCATTTGCAATTATTCTATCTCCTCTGTGTGTCTTGTAGCTAATGAAAGTGAGTCATTTTGTGTCCAATGGCACAAGAGACTTGCCCACATTAACTATAAGACAATGTATAGATTATTTTCTAAAGACCTTGTTAGAAATAGTCCTAAACTAAAATGTGTTAAAAGTGGTCACTGTCATGCTTGCCAAATGGGTAAGCAAACTAGGGCCACCTTTAAAAGTATTGGCTCCAAGGATACTGAAAGGTGTTTATACCTATTGCACATGGACTTGTTTGGTCCTTTGCCAATTCAGAGCTTAGGTGGGAAGTTGTATACTTTGGTAATTGTAGATGATCATTCAAAGTATACATGGGTATTCTTCCTTAAGAAGAAGTCAGATACCTTACATGTCTTTATAAAATGTCAAGGCCATTCAGAATGATCTACTATGTAATGTGGTCAGGACTAGAACTGACCATGGTACAGAATTTCAATCTGAAGCCATGACAAAATTTTGTCAAGAATTTGGTATCACCCAAGAGTTCTCCTCCCCAAGGACTCCACAGCAAAATGGTGTGGCTGAGAGGAGGAATAGGACCTTGATAGAAGCTGGGAGAACATTGCTTAGTGACTCCTCACTCCCAGAATACTTCTGGGCTGAGGCAGTCAATACAGCCTGTTATGTTCTCAAAAGAGCCTCCATCAATAAGGTCCTTGGGAAAACCCCTTATGAGATTCTGAAAGGCAAACAACCTACAATTTCCTACTTTAGGATCTTTGGTTGCAAATGCTACATTTTAAATAATGGAAAATCTCAGCTAACAAAGTTTGCAGAAAAATGCAATATGGGAGTTCTTGTTGGGTATAGCTCACATAGTAGAGATTATAAAGTTTATAACAAGAAAACCCATGTTGTAGAAGAATCTATGCATGTTGTATTTGATGAGATCAGCCTTCTCTATAAAGAATGGTCTAGTTCTTCTATTGTGACAGGAAATGAAGAAGGGATGTATGAGCTGACTGTCCAAGACAAGCCCAGCAGCAGCAACACACAGACAGCTGCTGCATTTCCTGAAGAAGAAGAGGTACAAGATGAAGTCACAGCTGAACCAGAGGAACAAACACAGCCACCAGAGGACCCTCTTCCTGCTGCTGCAAGGCACCTGAGAGATCATCCAAGAGAGCTAATAATTGGGGATCATACCCAAGGCATACTGACAAGAAGCAGAGCTCATAATGAAGCACTATTCTTGAGCTTCCTCTCTCAAATGGAGCCCAAGAAGTTTGAAGAGGCCAATCAAGACACATTTTGGATTGAAGCAATGCAAGAAAAGCTCCTACAATTCAAGAGATGCAAAGTATGGAAGTTGGTGCCAAGACCTCAGGGACACAATGTGATTGGCACTAAATGGGTATACAGGAACAAGCTTGATGAGAATGGTACAATCATCAAGAACAAGGCCAGATTAGTAGCCAAAGGATACAGTCAAGAGGAAGGTATAGACTTTGATCAAACCTTTGCACCAGTTGCAAGGTTGGAAGCAATTAGGCTATTCCTGGCCTATGCTGCCCACAAGGGGTTCAAAGTCTACCAGATGGATGTCAAATCAGCATTTCTAAATGGAGACCAGAAGGAAGAGGTATATGTTGAACAACCCTCAGGTTTTGTGCATCAAACCCTAACTTCTCATGTTTATCTTCTTAGGAAAGCACTATATGGTCTCAAGCAAGCTCCAAGAGCTTGGTATGAGACTTTGTCCAACTTTCTCCTCAAGAACAAGTTCATGAGGGGAAAGATTGATAGCACATTGTTTCTTAGGGAAACAAGGGGCAAGTGTCTCTTAGTCCAAATCTATGTTGATGACATAATCTTTGGGTCTACTGATGACAACCTCTGCAAGAGATTTGCCAATCTAATGCAGGGGGAGTTTGAAATGAGCAGTATGGGTGAGCTCAAATATTTCCTTGGGCTCCAAGTGAAACAGTCTGATGATGGAATTTTCATCTCTCAGACCAAGTACACTAAGGAGCTCATCAAGAAATTTGGGATGGAATCAGCCTCCACCATGAGAACACCCATGGGGTCAAATGTATCATTAGACAAGGATGAAAAGGGAAAGGCCTTTGATGAGTCCATGTACAGATGTATCATTGGATCCCTGTTGTACTTGACTGCTAGTAGGCCAGACATTATGTATGCTACATATATTTGTGCTAGGTATCAAGCCTGTCCCAAGGAATCTCACTACACCTCTGTGAAGAGGATATTGAGATACCTTAAGGGCAGCTTGCATCTTGTCCTTTGGTACCCTAAGAACAATGACTTTGAACTAACAGGCTTTTCAGATGCAGATTTTGCAGGTTGCAAAGAAGACGGGAAGAGTACAAGTGGTACTTGTCAGTTCCTAGGGAGAAGATTGATATCTTGGAGCAGCAAGAAACAAACCAGTGTGGCAATATCCACAGTTGAGTCTGAATACATTGCTGCAGGTAGCTGTTGTGCACAACTCCTTTGGACACAGCATCAGTTGGAGGATTACAACCTCAAGGTAAGGGAATCTCCTTTGTATTGTGATTCATCCAGTGCAATATCTATTGCTAAAAATCCTGTCTCTCATAGCAGGACTAAGCACATAGAGATTAGATATCATTTTATTAGAGAACATGTAGAGTGTAAAGACATCTGTCTTGAATTTGTCCTCACTGACAAACAAGTATCTGATATCTTTACAAAGCCACAGGATGAATCCAAATTCAATGCTTTCAAAATTGATCTTGGCATGCTTAGTGTAGAATAGTTGTAAATGTATGAGTAATAGCTGTCAATATTGTTGATTATGAATGGTGAATTATCAAACTTTACATTACTGTACACTACAACTTAGTGACAGGACTAGGACCCATCTTAAGCCAAAATATCTACATTAGGTCTAAACCCTATGATCAGCTAAAATGCAGGAGTATGTTCAGCTGAATCAGCTGAGAAAAATCCCAGCTGAACCGCTGAGATGAGGAAACTGTCCCAGCGGTTGACAGTTCACTGTCCCAGCTGAACTGCTGAGACGAGCAAACTGTCCCAACGGTTGACACTTTACTATCCCAGCGGCCTAGGTCTCCGTCTCAGCTGAACCGCTGAGACGGGGTATGTTCAATATAAAATCTGATAATTAACCCAAAACTCCTTAACACAATAAGGTAATTAAGTCTAAAAGCCTAGGGTTAATAAAAATGAAACTAAAATTCTATAAATAGACACACTGTAACCTAAAACCACACCACAAAGCCAAACCCTTAGCCGTCGAGACGATTCATCTTCTCTTCCATCTCAGCGCATCGATTCTCTGCTTCCATGGCGCCAAAAAGCTCGAAAGATCTCCTGGAGGGTATGAAATAGTAAGAAATGGATTCTCTCATGCCTCTGAAGAAATACGACAAGTGATTCATCTAATGGAAGCTCAAGTGTTGGAGCACATGCTGTCTGAACCATGTTGCATTCTCAAAGCTGAAGTTCTGGAATGGTTCAACCATGTCAAACTGTCTCCATCCAAAACCATCCTGATGTCCAAGATAGGAAGTGAGAAGATAAAGATTACTGCTAAAAGGTTGGAGAAGGGGCTAAAATTAACTCCCTGTAGTAAAACTGAAGAGGAAGGGATATCTGAAAAGGACAAGCAGACTGCCCTAAAGTGGACAGGATACAGTGAAACTAAGACCAGTTGTCTAAGAAGGAAGTTCTTCAATCAACAGGGGAAGTTGTTGTCTGATATTGTGGGCAAAGCTATCCTATGCAAGCCTGGTTCACATGACACTGTCTCACAGTTCATGTTTGAATTTATGACAAGGATAATTCTTTCCAAGAGAACCTCATGGGGAGAAGTCATCTTTCAAAGGATAAAGGAATCTCTACAAGCCCCTAATATGGGAAGAATACTATCTCTGTACCTACAGAATAGTTATTTAGAGACCTTTGCAAACTCCAAGGGGTCAAATCTCCATTACCTCAAAAGAATGGACATTAAGACTCTGGATAGATTCTCCAGAGTTCTCCCTATGAGCCAGCCATATGTGGCAAAGGAAAAGAAGAAAGAAGTATCCCAGCAGAAATCAAATTCATCCTCAAAGTCAGCTGGGTCTGACAATGAAGATAGTCATGGGTCTGATCATAGATCTGCCAGCAACCCAATGAACATTGATAATGAAGAGGTCCCCAGAACAAATGAGGAGCCCCAAGGAAGTGTTGTGCCCAATCCTGAGCCAACCCAGATGAATGCTGATCCAACTATTCCTCAAGCTGAAGATGAATTTCCCAACTCACCTATCCATGGTAAATTAGGATTTCAATTAGGTCTCTTTCCTCTATCAATAGTATAGTCTAGGTGTCTAATTCATCAATAATTTTTTAGGTGACCTTAGACAAAATTCTCCCCCTAAAGATGCCCCAAGTGAGGGGGAGTATAGCCCTGCCTATGAAGGAGGAGGTGGGTATGCTAGTGGGGGAGAACATCAACAGGAATTAGTATCACCCAATGCCCCATCTGAGGGGGAGCAGATCCCTGAAAATGAGAGGGCTAATGCTCAGAGTGGAGCTGAAGAGATGGTTGAAAAAGAACTACCCCAGGAAAGGACAGTTGATGAATAGAAAATATTGCATATTTTTAATATAATTTCTAGCCTAATTTGGGTATTTTTGTACATGCAATATGTAAATCATTGAAATAATAGCTTGTTTTTATCTTGTTTGTAAATATATGTAAGTATATGTAATTATTATAAGTATAAATAAATATTGATATATTTTTAATATATATATATATTTATGTATATATGTAATAATAATAGTATATATGTATATATGTAATAAATACATATATGTATATATGTAATAATAATAAGTGTATATATAATATTAATATATATAATAAATAATTAGAGAGTATATATTTTAAATATAATCATATAAATAATTTTTTAAATTAAATGAAAATTAAATTTAAAAATAAAATTATCTATGAAACTATAATAAGTTAAATATATAATAATAAAATAAACTATATGAAAATATAAACTATATAAAGTTAATAAATATTTATGTATGTATAATTGTATATGCATAATAATAATAAATAATTATATATATTAATGCATAACAATAATAATAATAAACAAAACTAATAATAAATCTAATACTATACTAGTTAATTAAAATATTTTGTTATTAATTAATAAATACGTTTAACAGTATTATATATTTAATATATTCCTTTCTTAAACAGAACTGCGCGCTTGGCCGAGTGGTGTGGTCAGGTTAAGCTTGCTCAAGCAACCCGGGATCGAAACCGGGCCAACTCATTTTGCTGGAATTAAAGCCAGCTGTCCCGCCCGCTAGCTGTCCTGCCCGCTGCCCGTGCCCGCCGCCCGCTAGCTGTCCTCCACGTGTCACGCGCCCGCCATCCCAATATCCACAGCCCGCCAGCTCATCTCCAGCCCAACCCGCCAGCAGTCACGCACCCAGCCTGCTATCCGCACCCCGCTTCTAGAACCGCGCCAGCTGCTCCCCAACTGCTCCTCCAGCTGCTCTTCCTGCACAGCTCACCCTTTTTATTTGCTAATTGCACCCCCCCCCCCCCCCACCTCTTGCCTATAAATAAGAGGCTCTCTCCCTTGTAAAAAAGGTTCACAAATTCTAAAGAGTTTAGGGGATTTGTGTTCCACCTTTTTGTGTTTTAGTTTGTGTTTTTATTTTTTTCTTCTCTTTGTTTCCATTGTATCCTCTAAAGTTTTGTAATAATTTTTGTTTTTAATAAAATAGATAGTTGTTCTTCATGTTCTTCCTATGTTCTTCATGTTGTTCTTTTTTTTTTTTTTTTTGTAATCTTTTTCATGTCTTTTTTTTTATTTCATGTAGAGTGTGTGTGTATGAGGCTAATTTTAATGTTTTTAGCTTTCTTTTAATTTTAGTAGATTTCATTTAGTGTGTGTGTGTGTGTATGAGAGTAGTTTTACTATTTTGTATTTTTCTTTTAATTTTAGTTGATTTCATTTAGTGTGTGTGTGTGTGTGTATGAGTATAGATTTTGTTTTCTTTAACTTAGATTTCATTTCAAGTAAGGGTGTGTGTGTGTAGGTGGATAAATTTTGCGCCTTTTTTGTAATTCAATAGCTTTCATTTCCGTCTTTCATTATCGTCATGCATTTATTTCCCGTCTACCCGTTTGGGTAGAACTTGCACTGCATTTATTTCCCGTCTACCCGTTTGGGTAGAACTTGCTCACGCATTTACTTCCCCTCTACCCGTTCGGGTAGAGATTGCATTCCTTTAATTTTAGTCATTTAAATTCCCGTAGAGTGCGTGAGTTTTTCATTTAGTGCGTCCGTTTTGTCTTTTCTATCGCTTTTCTTGGTTTTTGATAAACGCACACCAAGCCCGCGATTATTATCGTTATCATTTATGTTTTCAAATTAATGCAAACTCATCTTTTTAATATCCGATAAAACAATAGCCGTAGCTCGAAGTAACAATACTCGACGGGACTCAGGACTAAATACGACCTTGATATGATTTTTGTTATCATATATACTACACGCGATAGGTGCGCTTGCCTCCTACGTCGTCGTTTATTTACTTATCAAGTTTTTGGCGCCATTGCCGGGGAGTTTCATCAATATTGTTGGTGCCAAAAATGGTACCTCCAAAATTCACACTAAAGGGGATGGGAGAAAACTGCGAAGTAAAGGTTACTGAGACAGAAGATGCTAAAACAAGGAGGAAAACGATCACGAAAAGGCGATCACGAAAAAATGAGACCGCTTACACAGGTTGTAAGCTGGAGCCTCGGAGCCCAAAAAGTCCTTTTCCTGGTACCCCTACCCCTCTATTTATAGACGAGGGGGCTGCCCAAACGGGCAGAACTGAAAACTACGGGCTGCCCGGGATACAGGAGAGCCAGGGCAGGGAGGAGGGGTGCAGATAACAAAAATAGAAAAAACAAACAGACCGCTCGATCTGGCGATCTCGGGCTTTTTTGACCGCTTGATACTTAGAAAATTCCGGCTGAGAAGGCAACTGGCGGTCTGGGCGATCACTCAAGCTGAGACCGCTGAGACCGAACGAATTGACTAGTAAGAGGAGGTCGCGGGCTTTTCTGGGCAAACATAATCCCCGCACATTTTTAAGTTGCACCTGGAACTTCGAAAATGTAAGCTTTGACCGCTGAGACCGCGACCATCATTAATGCGGCTTGGTCTATAAATACCGGCTGAAAACTTCATTTTGCAAGACATTGAGGAACTCCACTATTCGAGCGGTCTTTGGTAATTACGCAGGTGCGACCTTACAAAGATGACCATGCTTGATCTCTTAAAATCTCTCCCATCGAAAGCGAATTCTCCTGGGAAAAAGGAAAGCGTCAGCTCAAGGAAAGGAAAGAAAGCGCCGAAAATCTTAACAAAAGTGAGCACTTCAAAGGAGACCGCCCGATCTCCACTAAAGAAATCTGAGCTTCCTGAGGGCCCGATTGTGCCGGTCTATGTTGCTTCTGATCTGTCTAATACTTCTTCAGATCCTGTATGGAAATTGCCTGACTTTTCCATTTCTTTTAATTGTCAGAAATCTATGGAGGCACTGGGTCAAGCATCTTCCAAGCTTCCTGAGACCGCCTCCACCGAGATCATTCTGGCTGGGCTGCGTCAGAAGGGAGCTGAGGCCGAATCCTTAAGGCAGAAGATCGCTGACCAGGAGATCGCTGCAAAGGACAGAAAAAGGAAGAATACAAGTCCATCTAGTTTAACTTATAAGAGGAGCAGAAGAAATGAGGAAGGAGGAGATGTGACCGCCATGGAGGCGACCAGATTTTCTGAATCCATCGATCTGGAGGACGCTGATTTTCAGGTGAATGCCAAGGGCGATCTCCCCTTCCTTCCCGCGGTCTCAACCTTACCAAGAGAGGATGATTCTGGATTAATCGCCTACCTTGATGAGGTTTCTTCTAACAATTCATCTTTTTCATCATTGCAGGTGTTGGATCCCTTAGAGGCTTCAGCTCTCAGAAATGTCGCCGTTGATGAGGAGATCGCGGGCAGGGAGAAGGAGATCGCCGACGCAGCGATCAAGGCAAAAGAGGAGGAAAGGAAAAAGATAGAAATGGAAGAGACAGTGAAGAGGAGGAAAGGAAAAGCGGTAGAAGAGCAGAGGGAAAAAGAAGAGAAAGAAAAGGAGAAAGAAGAAAAAGATAAGAAAGAAAAGAAGGAGACAAAAGAGAAGAAAAAGAAGGAGGACGAGGAGAAGAAGAGAGACAAGGAGAAGAAAGATAAGAAGGAAAAGGAAGAAGAGGAGAAGAGGAGGGAGGCGGTCAGAGTTGCTGAGGAAAGAGCGGCTCTGATCGATGAGGAGAAGAAGAAAGAAGCGGTCAGGGTCGCTGAGGAAAAGGCGGCCCTGATCGCTGAAGAGAAGAAGAAAGAAGCGGTCAAGGTCGCTGAGGAAAAGGCGGCCCTGATCGCTGAAGAAAGAAAAAAGGTTGTCTTGCAGACTTTGGATAAAAACGGTGATGAGACCGTGGAGAGGCCGCAGATTGCCAAGGAAAAAACTGTGCTTTCTAGCGGTCTCCCGGATGATTTTCTCCAGGGAGATCGTTCGAACAAGGTTGCAGCAGATCGTGCGGCGGCGGCCTCGATTTCGCGAGCTGGTAAGAATAAAACGATTCTTCAGTCAGCCGAGTTCCCTCCATTTCCTACGGTTCGTTTTGCTTCTCCTGAAAGAAAACACGGGATCGTTTTTATTGAGACCGACAATGTCTTCTTAAGTAACGAGGAATTAAAAAGGAGACGAAAAGAGGGGGAAAAAACGCAGAAAAGAGATTTGGAAAGAACGGATCTGGAGCGCTTAAGGGGATCAGATCGTCTTTCTTTGACCGCAGATCCCGCGGTCACTAAAGATATCGGAAAGGCTTTACGTGACTGCGGTCTCGACTTTTTTCCAAGTACTCTTTCTGCTTATTCAAAAAGTTTATCTGATTATATGCTTATGATTGAAATAATCCATCTCCTATGGCCGCAGATAACAAAAATGCTGAGATCGAGGAGGGAGAACTTCCTCGACCCATCGAGATCACTCCTCAGTTAACCAACATCCTTAACCCCATGTTCGAGGATGTTCGTTCTATGCTGATGAGGGAGCGGACGCAGAATGACCAGATCCGCGATCTTGAAGAAAGATTGCGTTCCAATGAGAAGAGGATTCGTGAAGAATGCGATCTGAGGGTTGCCGAGATCGCGCGGGCTCTTAAGAAGGCTGAAAAAGAGGCTGAATACTATAGGGGAAAAGCTGCGGCGCTGTCCGCGGAAAACGAGAGGCTGAGGAGCGGTCACGGTAAGATGCTGATGCGACCGGGAGCCTCCAGCGATCATCCGGCGGAGAGACCGCAACCTGAGATTGTACTGATCCCCATGGAGCAGGTGGACAAGGAAATGTCGAAAATTCACCGGTCTGCAATGCTGGCTAACCACAGCCTGGTGTCGGTTATGGCCGCAGTGAACGACATGCAAGATGTCGCCGCTCACGTAGGGAGGAACAGGCCTCTTAGGAGATGAACATTAATCTTGAGACCGAGCGATCTCTATGCTTGAACAATATATCTTGTAATATTTTCGCTGTTATCGTCCCATATCTGTGGCTGTTTTGTTTTAATATTGTGGTCTTGATTTGTTAAATTTCGATCTCTTTATGCCTGGATTGCTTGTATTGCTGCTGTATTTTTTATTGATTGAGATCGCCTACCATAGTATGCTTTCATATTACTTTGCATAGGTCGAGCGGTCTGATCATGTTTTAGCTGGGCGGTCTTCCAGATGTAATGATTACGAAATGACCCTTGGTCTTCTATAAGTAGCTGTCTTCATGATCTTTATTTTATCTTTTCTTGAATGCGCTCTTAGCACCGATCTCATCGATCGCTTAAAATGGTGTCCGCTCGTGCTTCTTCTGCCACCATCTTCCGGAATGCCGATCACAAACAAGGTCGCCTGTCAAAAGATGAATATATTGAGTTTATAAAGAAATACATGATTCAAACTCAGGTAGTTGTGAGACCGCCAACTGAACAAGAAAGGTTGAACTTTGCGGAGGAGAAAAAGTTTATTATCCCTATCGATCACTTTGATAATGGGTTGAGGATTCCCCTCCCATGGGAATGGCTAGAGATCTTGGAATATTACGGCTTCGTGCTCGCCCAATTGGCCCCGAACTCGATCGGTCTAGTTAATGTCTTCATTAATTACTTGAGATCGGTAAGAGTGAAGTTTACAATGAATCTGTTTCGTGCAACCTTTACAGCGAAGATCTTGAAGGAAGGCAGAAAAAAGGAAGAGTTCAAAGGGTTGATGTACTTTTCGGCAGACGGAATAAAAATCCTGAACCTTCCAAACAAAATCTCCTTCTGGACAGAAAGGTTTCTTGTCTTTGAAGGTGACCTTGGCGGTCTCAAGAACTCACCTTCTCCACGACCTGACAGTATCTTCAAGAAGATAAGAGCGGTCTCAGAAGAGGAGCTGAGAATCTTGGCTTTCTTGGCGGGCAAGAGGATTGATCTTGTTCATTATCTAGCGATCTGGCCTGAGATCGCCGAGATTACGCCGGCTGAAAGTAAGCTTTTCTTGCGGTTTCGAATAATTTACTTTCATACCTTTTGTAAGTTTTCCTAACTTTTTCCCGTTTTTTAGCGACCTTTGCGGTCCCTGTTCAAGATCCGATCTCCCCGGCTGCAGAGGTTCTTACTCAGAGGGAGAGGAGGCTGAAGCGTGAGGCCAATGTGTTTGGCACCGCCTCTGAGACCGCCGAGCGAGATTTTCCGTTGATTGGTTTCAAAAGAAAAATGAAAGACATTAAAGGAAAACCTCTCCTCAAATGGGCGGCCAAAGGAAGGTCTGTGAAGGTTTCCACCGATCTTCCTTTATGGAGTGGAAAAGTGACCCGCCACGCATATGCGGTCACTGCTGCTCTATACGGCAAAAAGAATACAAACGAAATATTGAATATAGAGACCGATGCTCTCCCCGACCTCTGTGCCCAGGTGACCGCTAGGAGCGCGATCTTAAATCACCATATGGGGCGATCTCTTCGCGGTGCTCTGGACGAAATAACTGCTTTGCAAGAAGAAAGAAAAGTAAGAATTTCACTTAATATTTTATGAATGCGTTACCTATGATCGCGCGGTCTTAACACATATCTCTTTTGCAGCAATCTGAAAATGCAGCTTATGATCCTGAAAACCCGGCCTTTCAGAGGGCTATGATGCATCACATTAAGGAGACCGCCGACCAAGTGCTGAATGAGGTTCGAGTTCGAGGTGGTTTTACTGAAGAGTATAAGGACATTACATTTGCCGATCTCTTCCCTGATGCGGCACAGAGGATTGAAGAGCAATCTTTAACTGCTGAAGAGACCGCTGATTTTGTTGATGAGACCGCTGGTCAAGATGAAGACGTGGTGATCGAAGATGAAGAAAGCGGAAGCCGTTATACTCAAGGCCGGGACTCAAGCTCGGGTTCTAGCTCTGGATCAAGAATTCCTCTTAGTAAATCGGAAGAATCTTCTGCAGACACTGACTCCACTTCTTCAGATGAGCGATCTCCGAAGAGATCGAAAAGGAATGAATTGTAATATATATTTTTTTTTTGGAGACCGAGCGGTCTCGTTGTAACAGATATTTTAGAATATATATGAAAATTGGATTTTTGTTAGATTCTGGGTGAACTTGTTTTTGATGTACATTTATTTGTTCTTCTGAGTTCGAAAATCGGCATTCGATCTTAATGCCTTAGGTTTATCACGTAATTTTTATATCAACATTAAAGAACTACAGATGGCGATCTCTTGAAAAAGACATCAAGGATTTTGAAGGAAAAACTGATACTTTTGCGTAGATAGAACTACTCTGCGGTCTTGAGATAATCAAACCACTGAAGGAATATTTAGCAATTTAACTGTGATTAGAAAAATAACCAATTTATTTGCAACAGTCATGCGGTCTCATATTACACAGATCTCGATACAAAGAAACTAACTTGAAGGTTTGAACTTATTGAACTCTGGGTGATCGGCGCCCAAATGACTTTCAGGAAATCCGTCTGATAAAGATCCCTTGATGGTCAAGGTTATTACTTGAAAAAAGGAAATAACTCTTCATGAATTCAGTTCAGCGACCTCATTATATTCAGACCGCCCTTGAAGAAAAAACCCACTTTCTCTTGATAAGAAACAGATCATCATGATTATTTCATGTAACTTTGAATAACAAGGAATATCAAAATCTCGTTCTTACTGAGACCGGGCCGACCTCTATCGGGCTGGCATAGAAGATTCCTGAATAGCGACCTCAATTATCCTGGAGAAAAATTTCATCTGACGATCATAAGCGATGTCACTCTTTGTAGGAAAAAATAGGCGGTCTCATAAACTGCTGACCGCCCGATCTCAGTAAAAAAGGATTAAGAGAGATCTTTTTTTTTGTGTAATAAGAAGATGGGAAAGAGGGATCTCAAAGATGTCCCAAAAGGATGGTGTGGTCATGCCGCGGAGGCTATACCGACATTGCCTCTTTTTTTTTTAAAGAATTTCCGAGTTTACTGCAAACATGCCAATCCAAGGTTCAGGCGATGGTCATGGATGTTTCTGACCGCCCCTTACCTAACCACGCTTCAACGAGTATTCGAGAGTTACAAACCAAAATGATATGTAGGGCAGGTGTGGTTATGCCGCGGAGGCTATACCGACATTGCTTTCCCTGAAAGATCATTAAGATCGTAACAATGTCCTTCCTATTGCATGACAGAGCTGAGCCAGCCACCCAGACCCCCTTGAAAAGCTGAGGTGTGCCAGATGTCAGCAAGGACCCGATATCCTAAACTTCCACCGCTCGAGCTTGGCGAGCTACTGCTACACAGATTCGAAATCTCTCCGACATCTGTGGTCCTGGCAGAATTACACGTCGAGCTGACAAGTCGAGGGGGAAAATAGTAGGATCCGGCGATATCTCACTTGACAGGTTTTTGGCTTTTCAAAAATCAACTTATTTTTAAGATTTATCATCCAACACTTGTATTGCGAATGCCTTGGTGATACCTGCATGATGTTTAAGAAAAGAAAAGAGTGAGGATCAAGGAATGAGTGAATTAAGTATGAACATTTAAGAAAAGAAAAGCTTGAGATCATCTCCGCTCCAGGAATGGGGCAACTCTTCTCCTTCATAAGTTTGGAGATGGTAAGCACCATTTTTAAGCACATTCTTTACTACGAACGGCCCTGCCCAATTTGGATTAAGCTTTCCAACTGAACCAGCCCTTGCTGCTGCATCTACCTTCTTCAAGACTAGATCTCCAACAGCAAACTCTTTGGTTCTTACATTCTTATTGAACAACTTCGCCATTCTTCTTTTCACCTCTTCCTGTCTGATGATTGCAGTATCTCTCAATTCCTCAATTAAATCAAGGCTGCATTTTAACTCTTCATCATTTTCTTCCATCCACTCGATTTGATTTTGTTGCACCAATAATACTCTTGGGCTTTTCACTTCAAATTCTACCGGAATAAGGGCTTCGGAACCGTGTGATAATTTGAACGGAGTTTCCCCAGTAGCAGAACTCGGAGTTGTCCTCAAGGCCCACAAGACGGAAGGTAGTTGTTCTGCCCAGTTGCCCCTAACATTTTCTACCTTCTTTTTCAAGAGATTTATGATGAGTTTGTTGGCGGCCTCTACCTGCCCATTGCTTCTAGGATGATGCACGGAAGCGAAACGAAGCTCGATGCCAATTTGCTTGCAGAAATTAATAAGAGTCGAATTGTTGAATTGAGAACCATTATCCGTGATGATTGCCATTGGAATCCCGTGTCGACATACTATCTCTCCCCAAATAAAGTTTTTCACGGCTTGAGTGGTAATTTTGGCCAATGCTTTTGCCTCTATCCATTTGCTAAAATAGTCAATCATGACTATGACATATCGCCGCTGCCCACTTGCCATAGGGAAAGGCCCAATCAGATCCATTCCCCAAACTGCAAACGGCCATGGAGTTGCTATTGACTTAAGTTGTTGAGCCGGTTGATTTTGGAGAGGAGCAAACTTCTGGCACTTTACACATTTCTTAGCAAATTTCTCCGCATCCTTCCTCATCTGGGGCCAAAAATAGCTTTGCCTCAGAATTCTTTTCTCCAAAGTTCTAGCTCCAGAGTGACTTCCACATTCTCCAGAATGGACTTCCTGGAGGATCGCCGGACTCTCTTCTTCCGAAACACACCGTGCTAATGGCGATAGAAAAGTTCTTCTATAAAGCACTCCTGCAACAAGATAATAGTTAGCCGCTTTCCGCTTAAACCTTTTTCTATCTTTTATTGCTGAATGGAAATCTCCAGTCGAAAGATATTGAATAAATGGATCCATCCAAGACGGATGCTGATCAATCTCCATAACTTCTCCTTCTTCAATTGCTGGGCGAAACAGTTCCGAAGTTGTTCCTCCCGAGGGAAGTCCAAATTTTGCCAACTCATCTGCTTCTACATTTTCACCTCTTGGAATATGATTGATGGTAAAGCTCTTGAACTTTCCAACCTCGATTTTTACCAAGGTTAGATACCGCTTTAAAATACTATCTCTTGTTTCGAAAGCTCCATTTACTTGAGAAGCCATCACCAAAGAATCTGTGAAAACTTCGACATCGTCAATCCCCAGTTCCCTGGCAAACTTGAGACCGGCTAGCAAAGCCTCATATTCCGCTTGATTGTTTGTTACTTGAAAATAGAACTTCAGTGCTTGATCAAGCCTTACTCCATTTGGGTTGATTAAGATAACTCCTGCTCCGGAAGAATTTTTCCCTGAGGCTCCATCCACGAAGATTTTCCAGGCAAGAGGCACTCTGACCCTCTTCTGCGACTCAACTTCTTTAGCATCCACCATGAAGTCCGCTAAGACTTGAGCTTTGATTGTCATTTTTGGAACATAGGATATGTCAAACTCACTGAGCTCTATTGCCCATTTTGCCAATCTGCCTGAATGCTCCGGCTTCTCCAAGACACTCTTTAATGGAAGGTCAGTGACGACTAAAATCGAATGAGCTTGAAAATATGGTCTTAGTCTTCTTGCTGAAATTACGAGCATTAAGGCTAGCTTCTCTAGGATTGGATATCGAGTCTCTGCATTCTTCAAAATTCGGCTTACATAGTAAACTGGAAATTGTTTCTTTTTCTCTTCTCGGACCAAAACAGAGCTTATAGCATCGGTGCCAACTCCCAAATAGAGGAAAAGATCTTCCCCTTCTCGCAGGCTTTGGAGCAGAGGAATTGACATCAACTGCTTTTTAAGCTGACTGAAAGCATCATCACACTCTTGAGTCCATTCAAACTTGGTCCCTCCCCGGAGGGTTTTAAAGAAAGGTGCACTTTTATCCCCTGACCGGGAGATGAATCGACTCAAGCCTGCCATTCTCCCTCCCAACTGTTGAACTTCTTTTGGGGTTTTGGGAGGTGGCGTTTCCAAAATAGCTTTTACCTTATCTGGATTTGGTTCTAACCCTTCTGGAGTGAGGAGATGACCCAAAAATTTACCTCTGTTTGCTCTAAAAACACACTTTAATGGATTCAACCTCATATTGAAGGTTCGTAGGGTTGCAAAAGTTTCTGAGAGATCTTTGAGATGAGAGGAGAAGGATTTGCTTTTCACCAAGAGGTCATCGACATACACCTCAAGGTTTCTTGCCTTCTGACTTTTGAAAACTGTATCCATCATTTTTTGGTAAGTTGCTCCAGCATTTTTCAACCCAAAAGGCATCACGAGATAACAGAAGCAACCATCATTTGTGATAAACGAAGTATGCGGTATATCCGGTTTATGCATCCTGATTTGGTGATAACCTGAAAAAGCATCTAAAAACTCATAAAAGAATAACCTACCGCAGAATCCACTAAAGAATCTATCTGAGGCAGGGGATAGCAATCCTTGGGGCAAGCTTTATTGAGTTTGGTAAAATCAACACACATCCTCCACTTTCCACCTGGCTTTGTTACCATTACAACGTTTGACACCCACTCAGGATATTGGATCGGTTGGATGAACTTCGCCCTCAGGAGCTTCTCTACTTCCTCACGGATAGGTTGAGCCAGAGTGGCTGCAACAGTCCTCTTCCTTTGCTGAATTGGGATGACATTTGGGCTGATGTTGAGGTGATGGCAAGCAACATCTGGATCCACTCCAGGCATGTCGTCTGCCGACCAAGCGAAGATATCTAAATTTTGCAGAAGACAAGAGATGAGCTGACTCTTGTCAGCCTCGGATAATTCAGCGTTGATGGAGAGGCTCTTGCTCTCATCTTCCTCGCTGATCTGAATAGCTTGAGTTGCTTGGGCAGGCTCCAAGCGAACTCCATCTCTCACATCCTCCACCTCTTCTGCGACTTGAACTTGTTCAGGAACTTCGATGGATTCAGTCATCATAACCTCCTGGGGTGGAGAAGACATGATCATGTTGACCGTCTTTACATAGCATTCTCTAGCTTTCTTGGGGTCGCTCCTGATTCGATGTTGTTTGCCATTCAAGGCGAACTTCACCGCTTGATGATAAGTGGAGACAATGGCTTGATACCCATTCAGGAAGGGTCTTCCGAAAATTGCGTTGTAGCTACTGGGAGCATCAACGACTATAAATTTGACCAGCCTTACTATTCCTCCGAGAATCACGGAGAGGGTGACGAGCCCTTCAACTTCTTTCTTTTCTCCTGAAAAACCATAAAGAGGTCCTTCAGTTGGTAGGAGAGTTGTACCTGTCTTTAACGCCTCAAAGGCAGGCTTAAAAAGCACATTGACTGAGCTCCCCGTATCTATTAGAATTTTTTCCACCGTATAGTTTTCAATCACAGCTTTGATGACGACTGCATCATCAAAGGGATTCGCGGTCTGAGGAAGATCTTCATCTCCAAAGGTGACCGTCCCTCGAATCGGAGTCGAAGAAGTTGCGGCAACCTCTGACTGATAAACTCTCTTTAGACTTGCCTTTCTCGAGGACTCCGGGCCTGCACCCCCATGGATGCAGAAAAGGTTGCCCAAGGCACCCTCATCATTAGCGTCCACGCATTCACTGGGAAAACCGATGTTGCCCAGATGGCCAACATCATCTACTTCCTCGCACTCCCAGTGAACTTCTGCTACCTCCTTGGCCTTGGAGGTTGAAGCATTGGCAGAGTTATTCTTTTGAATGAGATCGCGAAGCTTTCCCTCCTTTAATAGTTTCTCTAAAAATAGGCGGAGAGCTCTACAATCCTCTGTCAAATGCCCTCTATCTCTGTGATACTCACAGTAGAGGGTTGGGTTTCTGGTTTTCGGATCAGAATTCAGCGGAGCTGGCCTCTTAAAAAAGGGCTGTTTCTGGAGAACTTGCAGCACTTCATTCATAGAAACACCAAAGTCCGTGAAGGACTCTTGGGATTCATTATAAAGTGAAGGAACGGGTAGAAGAGGAGGTTGAGCGTACTGGATCTGGTGGATGTGGGTGACTTGCGGAGCAGGAGTATCAGGGGTTTGAAGAAATGAATTTTGAGGTGGGAAAAATTGATTACCTCGGTTGAAGCGGTTGTTGCGGTAATTCTTACCTCTTGGAGCTGGAGGTGGAAGCTCTTGTTTAGTTTTCGAGGAAGATGGAGCAGGATAGAATCCCGCAGAGCCTTTCTGGGTGGCTCTGTTGGTCAGATTGCTCACATAGGTAGGGTTGTTGATCTCCCCTTCTATATAGCGATTGGCAATGCTGATCAGCTCCTGATAGGAGCCAGGCTCTTTGGTTGTGACTTTGAACTTCAGAGGACCCTCCTGCAAGCCGCTGAACAAAGCTACCATATAGAGTTCGGGGTCCATGTCTCTGACTCCCAAGATCTCCTTCTGAAAGCGATCAATGAAATGCGCTGCAGTCTCGTTGTCCCCTTGCTTAATTTTGAAGAGGGTCGCAGGACCACTCTTCCTTTTCTTTGTGGTGGCGAACCTCAGGAGGAGCTCTTGCCTTAGGGCGGCAAAGCTTGGGATAGACTGACAAGGCAGCTTATAGAACCATTCCATGGCTGACCCATCGAAGGAGGTGACCATCAGCTTGCACCTCACTCCATCTGAAATGTTCCTGAGAGCCACGGCAGACTCGAAGGCTTGAAGATGACACATGGGGTCGGTCTCTCCTGTATACACAGGAAGACGGGGCTCTCTGAATCCATGAGGAATTGGATCCCGACGAATCTCATCAGTGAAGGGGGAAGGCTCCCCAAAAACAGAAGGTCCTGGAGGAAGAAAAGGAGCTGGAGGATCTTGAGGGTAAGCAAACCCTTCTTCAAAATTCAAGGTCTGAGCTGGAGGCCCCTGGGCTGCGGCTCGGAAAGAATTACGACGGGTGGCGAACTCCTCATGCTGAGATCGCTGAGGAGCTGCAGGCTGGAAAATGGGATGATCGCTAGGGTGACCGCTTGCCATGCGGTCAGGGGTAGCGATCTGAGGGGATTGAGGAAGGATCTTCTGGGAGATCGCGGCCAGAACCTGGTTCATGGCCTCGATCTGCTTCGCGGACTCCTGCTAAGTCCGGACAACTTCTTGTCGATCTCGAGCGGCCTCCTGCTGAGACCGCGCGATCTCTTGCTGAACAGCGGCAGCGTCCTGCCTGGCTCGGGCGGCCTCGCGAAGAACCTGCTCTACGCGAAGCTCGAAGCGGCGCTCCATCGCCTCTAACGGATTGTGATCGGAGGGGGGAACACTGGGAGACCGCAAAGGACGACCTCTACGGCGATCAGCCATCTTGAAAGCCTGGATTTCACCTAACACTTCGAATCTGAAGGCCGCGTGTTCGTTCTGTTGGTGCCAAAAATGGTACCTCCAAAATTCACACTAAAGGGGATGGGAGAAAACTGCGAAGTAAAGGTTATTGAGACAGAAGATGCTAAAACAAGGAGGAAAACGATCACGAAAAGGCGATCACGAAAAAATGAGACCGCTTACACAGGTTGTAAGCTGGAGCCTCGGAGCCCAAAAAGTCCTTTTCCTGGTACCCCTACCCCTCTATTTATAGACGAGGGGGCTGCCCAAACGGGCAGAATTGAAAACTACGGGCTGCCCGGGATACAGGAGAGCCAGGGCAGGGAGGAGGGGTGCAGATAACAAAAATAGAAAAAACAAACAGACCGCTCGATCTGGCGATCTCGGGCTTTTCTGACCGCTTGATACTTAGAAAATTCCGGCTGAGAAGGCAACTGGCGGTCTGGGTGATCACTCAAGCTGAGACCGCTGAGACCGAACGAATTGACTAGTAAGAGGAGGTCGCGGGCTTTTCTGGGCAAACAAATATTGCGAAAAAAGTATACACTATTGATTTTATCATCTTTAAAAAAATCAAAAAAATTAAAAAACCCCCAAAAAAAACCCAAAAATATATGTTTTCTTTTTCTTAAGCTTTAATTTGTAAATATAAAAAAAATTAAAAACCAAAAAAATGATGAAATATTCTTATAAAAAAATCCAAAAAATTTATTTATTTTTTCTCTCTTTTTTGATAAGTATTAATATATAGATATATTATATCCTTTCTATCATCCATTATAAATAAACAAAAAAAATGAGGATGAAAAAGTTAGAAAAAAAAAATATTTGTTCTTCTTTTTTCTTTTTGTTTTTCTATTAAGTTACTTTTATTTTTATTAAGCTTTAATTTGTATATAAATGTGCATATAAGAAAACTCAAAAAATGATAGGATTTCTATTTGTTTTTCATTAAGTTTTTATATGCATATTTGAAAACATATTATTTCAAATTTCAAAATGGAAAAAATAATGAAAAACTTTAAAACCAAAATCAAAATGAATTCTAGGAATTTTAAGATAGGACAATAGATCGTTTTCTCGAAGTAGGATTACTCGACAGACCCGAAAGGGGATTTTTGTCGATATTTTGAAAAGAGGAAACCCCGTTGCTTTTACCTTATTATTTCTACATTTTCTTCTTTGCTTTTCATCTTAAAGATTTTCTTTATTAATTTTGTTTTTTTCTTATGTTTTAATATAAATTTGAATATGCGTATTTTAAAAATGATGAAAATACATTTAGAAAACACCAAAAATATATATGGTTTTACTTTTTATATATATATTTCATCCTTTTTGTGATATAGAAAAAACCAAAAATCATAAATATTCTTTTTACTTTGTTTTTCTCTTTCTTGTTCTTATTATTTTTGTTCCTCTTTTTAGTATCATTATGTATATAAATGTACATATAAGAAAAATCCAAAAAAAAATTTAATATAATTATGTACCTTTCTTTTTGTAAATATCTTTTTCCTTTTTTTCTTTCTTTCTTATTTTTATTTTTAGGTTTTATATATGTAAATTATATATGTAAATATTTGGCTAAATTTTGAAAAATCAAAAAAAATGATGATGGAAAAACTAAAAAAATCCCACAAAAAAATTAATTAAGTATTTTTGGTTTTCTTATTTTTTCTTTTTTTACTCTTTCCTTTTTCTTGCTTTTCTTTTTTGTTAAGTATTTATATATATTTTTATCATATTAAAAATCCAAAAAAATGATGATGAAAATATTGAAAAATCAAAAAAATATATGTTTTGTTTTCTTTCTTTGTTTTTTTTTTGTCTTTCTTAAGTTTTATTACTTATTAAGTTTAATTTTGTATATAAATATGCATAACAAAAAAAATGATTTGATTTCTATTTTATTTTCATTAAGATTATATATGCATATTTAAACAAAACAAAATAATACTCTAATTAAAATGACAAAATAATGGAAAATTTTGAAACATAAATCAAAAAGAATTTTTGGAATTTTTGAGATAGAATAATAGTTAGTTTTCTCGAAGTAGGATTATTCGACAGACCCGAAAAGAGATTTTTGTCGATATTTTGAAAAGGGGAAACCCTATTACTTTTATCCTTTCATTTCACTTCTTCTTCTTTGCTTTTTATTTTAAAGTTTCTCTTTATTTTTCTTATTTTTATTAAGTATAAAGGTTTTTATATATATGCATATTTAATAATGATGAAAATATATTTAGAAAACTCTCCAAAAATATATATATATATATAGTTTGCTTTATGTATATATGTTTTATTTTTGTAACTTAGAAAAATAAGAAAAACAAATAAAAACTTATATATATTTATATATATATATATATATATGATTTTATCATTCTTACCTCCCCCCCCCCCCCCCCCCCTTCTTTGTAAATAACCTTTATTATTATGTTTTAACATCTTTTGCAGGTAATTATTCCGGTCATCCCGTCTCCAAAATAGGGGCGTGCTTTTTCCCCCTGTTTTTTTTTCCTCCTTGTATTTATTATGCTTTTGTATATATATATGATTGTTCCTCATACTTACTTCAACATTGGGGACAATGTTGATCTTTAAGTATGGGGGTGTTTTCCCTCTTTTTGTAATTATTTTTGCCCCTCCCATATTAGAAAAAAAAATTTATATTAAAAATGTGTTGCAACATCTTTGTAATAATGACATAACAAAAATGTGTTGCAACATCTTTGTTCCTCTTTTTATTTCTCTTTTCTTTTTGTAAATTTTTTTTAATATGTAAATAGGTTATGGTATGTTTTCCTCTTTGTAATTTTTGTTCCCTTTTTTTTACTTAGAAAAAACAAAAAAATGACAAAATAAATAAAATAGCAAAATTTGTTACAACATAATAAAATTATGCTGCAACATCTTTGTCCCTCCTTTTATTTTTGTAAAAATAATTTAATATGTAAATAGGAAATCAAATGAAAAATCCAAAAAAATCATTAATTAACTTAGAAAAAACACACACACAAAATTTTATATAAATGTTTAATGTTTATGTCTTTTATTTGTATATAAAAATCCTTAGTTATAATAATAAATCAAAATCCAAAAAAATGATGAAAAGTTTTACTAAAAAATTTTGTTATAACAAAATTCACAAAAATTTTGCCATAACATACAAAAATATATATATGTCTTTCTCTTTCTTTTTCTTTCTTTTCCCTTTTTTTAGTATTAATGTAAATATATATGTATTTACATATGTATTTTGTTATAAATCAAAATCCAAAAAAAAATGATGAAAAATGTACTTAAAAATTTGTTATAACAAAATTCATTTTGTCATAACACCAAAAATGTTTTTCCTTCTCTCTTTTTTTTTCTTTTCCTCTTTTATTAATGTACATTTCTTTAAAAAAAATCAAAAAATTTTGATGAAAAAAAATCATTAGGAAAAAAACCAAAAAATTTATTTTGTATGTATTTTTTCAATTTTATTCTATCTTTGTTTATTTGTTTTTATTAAGTATTTATATATGTATTTTGTTATAAAAAATCAAAAATAATAATATATATATATCTTAAAAACTCCAAAAAAATGATGAAAAAAACTTATCAAAAAATCCAAAAAAAGAATAAAACCCCTACTTTGCTTTTTGTTACTTCTAAGGCTAGGTTAGGTTTATCTTTAAGCGTTTTTCATTATTTTTGATTTACTAAAACCATTTTATTTGTATCATAGTTTGTAGGTTTAAATTTTTGGAATTTTAGTAGTAAAAATTATTTTGTGATTTTAATTCAATTTGAGAACAAAATTTTTAGCACTACCTCGAGTTAACCCTAAATAGATTCGCTTTTGTATTAAATTGGCAAACCTTTTTTAGATTTAATTATTCTAACTCGAAACTTGTGAAACTTTAGGAATATTCTAATCTGCTAAATTTTGCTCTCAAATCCTTTTTTATTATTCTAGTTTTTCTTTTGAAATCCTCACCCCTTTAGCTTGGCATGAAAAAGTAAAAGAAGAAGTTTTAAAAGAAATCATGTGTCAATGGGAATAAAAAGATTCCATAAATACAGGCACCCAATATTGTTAAAAGAAATCCCGTGTCAATGGGAATAAAAAATAAAACTCCGTAAACACGGGCATTGGGTTAAGTTTAAAAAGATTTCAATTATCCCCCGTAAACCAACGCTGAGAATCAAAGCAAAACCACCAAAATGGTGGGGTGAGAGGATAAGATCCATCACCCCTAAATCCAAGCACTCTTCTTTTTTGCCAAAGCTTTCTTTTTTTCCCTACCCCTTAGCCACAAAAATTGTAAGCTAGATTTTAATTTAAAAAGTTTGCGAGAGCATAATTGGTAGGTTTTATTTATTCTTAAAAATTTTCTATAAAAAGTTAAAGTTTTATATAATTCTACTCTAATTAAAGGCGCCAAAGACTGCAATATTCGACGCTATTTAACTAACTTTAGAAGTCTCGCTAAAACTTTTTCGCTCTTTTTAAATCATCTTCATAATTTAGGACTTACCTCTTTAAATTCCCTAAAATTTATTTCAAACTTACTTTTGATTAAATAAAAACTTTAGTAATTAGAAATTTTATTAACGTCTTATAGGTATCCCTTACTTTTTGCTCTGGAATAGCAAAAGCTTAAGTATGGGGGTATTTGATGAATAGAAAATATTGCATATTTTTAATATAATTTCTAGCCTAATTTGGGTATTTTTGTATATGCAATATGTAAATTATTGAAATAATAGCTTGTTTTATCTTGTTTGTAAATATATGTAAGTATATGTAATTATTATAAGTATAAATAAATATTGATATATTTTTAATATATATATATATTTATGTATATATGTAATAATAATAGTATATATGTATATATGTAATAAATACATATATGTATATATGTAATAATAATAAGTGTATATATAATATTAATATATATAATAAATAATTAGAGAGTATATATTTTAAATATAATCATATAAATAATTTTTTAAATTAAATGAAAATTAAATTTAAAAATAAAATTATCTATGAAACTATAATAAGTTAAATATATAATAATAAAATAAACTATATGAAAATATAAACTATATAAAGTTAATAAATATTTATGTATGTATAATTGTATATGCATAATAATAATAAATAATAATATATATTAATGCATAACAATAATAATAATAAACAAAACTAATAATAAATCTAATACTATACTAGTTAATTAAAATATTTTGTTATTAATTAATAAATACGTTTAACAGTATTATATATTTAATATATTCCTTTCTTAAACAGAATTGCGCGCTTGGCCGAGTGGTGTGGTCAGGTTAAGCTTGCTCAAGCAACCCGGGATCGAAACCGGGCCAACTCATTTTGCTGGAATTAAAGCCAGATGTCCCACCCGCTAGCTGTCCTGCCCGCTGCCCGTGCCCGCCCCCCGCTAGCTATCCTCCACGTGTCACGCGCCCGCCATCCCGCTATCCGCAGCCCGCCAGCTCACCTCCAGCCCAACCCGCCAGCAGTCACGCACCCAGCCTGCTATCCGCACCCCGCTTCTAGAACCGCGCCAGCTGCTCCCCAACTGCTCCTCCAGCTGCTCTTCCTGCACAACTCACCCTTTTTATTTGCTAATTGCACCACCCCCCCCCCCCCCCCCCCCCCCACACACACACACACACCTCTTGCCTATAAATAAGAGGCTCTCTCCCTTGTAAAAAAGGTTCACAAATTCTAAAGAGTTTAGGGGATTTGTGTTCCACCTTTTTGTGTTTTAGTTTGTGTTTTTATTTTTTTCTTCTCTTTGTTTCCATTGTATCCTCTAAAGTTTTGTAATAATTTTTGTTTTTAATAAAATAGATAGTTGTTCTTCCTATGTTCTTCATGTTGTTCTTTTTTTTTTTTTTTGTAATCTTTTTCATGTCTTTTTTTTTATTTCATGTAGAGTGTGTGTGTATGAGGCTAATTTTAATGTTTTTAGCTTTCTTTTAATTTTAGTAGATTTCATTTAGTGTGTGTGTGTATGAGAGTAGTTTTACTATTTTGTATTTTTCTTTTAATTTTAGTTGATTTCACTTAGTGTGTGTGTGTGTGTATGAGTATAGATTTTGTTTTCTTTAACTTAGATTTCATTTCAAGTAAGGGTGTGTGTGTGTAGGTGGATAAATTTTGCGCCTTTTTTGTAATTCAATAGCTTTCATTTCCGTCTTTCATTATCGTCATGCATTTATTTCCCGTCTACCCGTTTGGGTAGAACTTGCACTGCATTTATTTCCCGTCTACCCGTTTGGGTAGAACTTGCTCGCGCATTTACTTCCCCTCTACCCGTTCGGGTAGAAATTGCATTCCTTTAATTTCAGTCATTTAAATTCCCGTAGAGTGCGTGAGTTTTTCATTTAGTGTGTCCTTTTTATCTTTTCTATCGCTTTTCTTGGTTTTTGCTAAACGCACACCAAGCCCGCGATTATTATCGTTATCATTTATGTTTTCAAATTAATGCAAACTCATCTTTTTAATATCCGAAAAAACAATAGCCGTAGCTCGAAGTAACAATACTCGACGGGACTCAGGACTAAATACGACCTTGATATGATTTTTTTATCATATATACTACACGCGATAGGTGCGCTTGCCTCCTACGTCGTCGTTTATTTACTTATCAACAGTTGCAGCTCTGGACACATCTGACCTAATAAGCTCAATACAAACAATGATTGAGGGTCAGATGTTGTCTATGAAAGAGATTGTTGCTGAGAAGATCCATGATGTATCTACCCAGATAAGGAATGAATTGCATACAACAAGAGCTGCATTGACTCAGGAGATTCAGGCCAGTGAGCAGAGAATGGACTCAAGAGTGGCTGAAGTGAGAACTGAGCTCAATGCCCAGGTCAATGATGTCAAAACTGCATCAGATCATATCCTTCTGCAGATGACGAGATGGTTTGAAATGGCCAAAAATAGTGTTGCTGCCCAGCACACAGTTCTGAAGAATATTGCAGACCATCAAGGGGATTCCACAAAGGACATCACATATGTAAAGAATCATCTTTACAAAAATGAGAATGTCTGGGAAAAATCTGTTGCCAGAATGGCACAAGTGGTCAACACATCAAGCAGCCAAGTCAAGCCCCACATTGACAAGGCAAAGGAATGCATTTTGGATGATGTGGACAGCTCCTTACAAACTCTCTCTCAATCCATATTGGATCAACATTCTGAAATTGAGAAGAAGATAGTGGGACATAGCAAAGAAGGAGAGGAGAAGATACTCAATCTTCATGCTAAGCTGAAAGGAGCTCACATACAGCTATATAACAACATGGAGTCCTCCCACAAACTGATACTCTCCAATCAAGAAGAAGCCATCGAGCAAATGGTGGAAGTGGTCAACAATGCTTCCAGTGCTATTCAAGAAAATATCCTTACCATGGTCAAAAAGGTAATTGATAATCAATGGGAGTCAACCTTAAAGGTGTTGCAAGGAACAAGAATTGCTTTGAATCTGGCAATCTTGAACCCTAGCAGAGATGAAGACTTTGACTTCCAAAGTCAATCAAATCTGATTGCTGATGAGAGAGCAGCAAAGAGGAGAAGGGTAGAGGGTATTCAAACTGCTGAAGAATACATGGCACAAAAGAGAATGGAAAGATTAGAGGATCCACTCCATGAAGATGACAATCTGGAGTTGGACACAATTGTTGTCAATACCTGGATGATCCATGGAAATCCAATGAAAGACATTGACCATGTCTATTCAGCTGCTGAGTGGATCAAACACCTTGAAAGGGAATCTTTAAGGGAAAGGATTCTCAAAAAAAATTTGGTAAGAAGGGACAATCCTTTAAGAATTCCCTCCAGATATCTTCCCAAGCCACTCCTGTACTTCAAAGTAAAGGAGAAGCTAAAGGCTGCTGCTGAAGCTAGGAAAAGAAAATCTACAGATGGAGAAAGCTCTTCCAAGTGTCAATCTTTGAAAAACTAGTCTTGACATTTTTTTTGGATTGAATGTACTGGTATCTTAGAAAAACTATAAGTTGAATTTTCTTTTATATATCTGTACTGAACATTTAAAGTGAAATGAAATTTCATATTCTGATCATAATATTGTGTTTGTTACAATTGATATATGTACTCTGTATTTATTATCTCTAGTATTCAGTAGCTTAAATGGAATGTTCAGATTGAAATGGATCAGCTATTACAGAAAATTGTTCTCCAATTGAGGGGGAGTAAACTCCTTACTCAGGTTAAGGGGTAGTTGGCAAATGCTCAGACTATATAGGTTAGCCTACAGGTTGATCCCAAAAGGATCTATAGATGTTATCTCTCTATACATAGCAAGTGAAGGGGGAGATAGTAAGTTAAGGTTGAAAAAGCCAGAAAGGGGGAGATAAGTCCAGTACCAATGCTGGAGAAAGAGGAGAAAGGGCCAGTGCAAATGCTTATGCTTAGGGTGTTAGGTCCTTTTTATGTGATAAAAGTTTTATTGTTAATGGACCTTAGCATTGGGGATGTTCTGCCTTCTTCAAATAGGGGGAGATTGTTGGGAATATTGCCCTCAATATTACCTTGATTTGAAGAGGCATCGCTCTCAATGCTAAGGACATATTGTATTTAACAAAGCTATACTTGTGTAAGATATACAGGCACAGGTGACTCAAAAGGAAGGGCCAAACATGGCCTTAGATAAGAAGACATCATCTACAAGGAGATGAAGATCTGTCTCAGCATAACCGCTGAGACGATAGGTCAGAACCGCTGAGATGAGGAGCCGTCTCAGCGAATCCACTGAGAAGGAGACTGGAGCAACCGCTGAGAAGGGAACTGGAGCTGCCGCTGAGACTGGAAGCTGTCTCAGCCCAACCGCTGAGACTGGATGCTGTCTCAGCCCAACTGCTGAGACAGATCCAAATGTTTTGACGGGATCTGCTTTTGGCGCAAATGACATTTGAGAGGGAAAAGCAAGTACAATCAGCCCAATACTGTGTCAGGAGGATCGATATAGTCATTGAAGCCTTCTGGGGGTATAAAAGAAGATGTTAGGGCACATCAAGAAGTACTGTTCTATTGAGAAGCTTTTGCTACACGCCGCAATCGAGCATTCACGATTCAGCCAGTTGAAGTCATTCTCTGCAGCTGAAGTTAATCTTCTAAGGGAGATTAGTTAGCTCTTCCTGTACAAACTCAAGAAGGGCAAGTTGATCTTCTGCTTTGCTGAAGGAGAAGATCAAGGGGATACAAATCTGAAGCTATTGTTTTCAGATCTGAAGAAAGGATCCAGAAGACTTAAGAGTAAATCCTTTTGTCTTTTGTATCTAACTCAAACTCTATTACATCTTTGTAAGGCATTGTTTCCTGAGTAAAAGGTTGTTGATCCTGTGTGTAAAGCTGTGTTGACAGCTTGAGTGGTAGGACTTCTTGATAGGTCTGAGATAGGAAATTTGTGGGATTTCTGAGTGGTAGGAGTTCATAACTCTGAGGTGTAGGGATGTTGAGCCTGAGGTGTAAGGTTGTTGAGCCTGAGGTGTAGGGCTGCTGAGCCTTAGTGTAGGGCTGTTGTGCCTGAGGTAGGATCACTCTTGATCTGAGAAGTTCTGAGGAACTTATGGTGTAAGCTCAAGGAGCCGAGATTGGAGTTTGTGGCCTTATCTAACTCATTGTTAGAAAGGTGAAGGGGGAAAGAGGACTACTCAAGACACCCTGTCTTGAGGAACCTCTATACATCCTTGTGTGTTTGCTGTGCTTGTATTTTCTGCAGCTAGAAACATTAGGTTTAAACAAAGAAAATAAGTAGAACCTATTCACCCCCCCCCCCCCCCCTCTAGGTATTATTGACTACACCTATATAAACTATCAAAGGTCAAAAATCAGTCTTTCATAAAGAGCTTACCATGTGAGGTCCGGACATTTAGTGCCCAGTGAGAGGGCAAGCGGTCAGAGTCCCTCCATCCTATAAAGGGGGGCAGGCCGCCCACCAGAAGCGGTGCGAGAGACGGAGATCAGGGACTTGCCAGCCCCCTTCTCCAAGTAAAGCATCCCCGGGAAGCAAGCCGAGTGGTTAGTAACGGGAATGTATGTCGTCGCCAGAGCAAGGATGGTGACAGCCGGTTCTGCAAGAGGACCTGAGGGCGACGACCTCCTTGGTGAATGGGCCTCCATGGGAGGCACCAACGAGTGGACCTCAGGAGCAACCAAATGAGGGGAACTGCGAGAATCAGAAGGTTACGCATCTATGGTAAGTCCATCGTAACGCCAAGGTTCAATAAATATGTACTTGGGAACTGGGGGCGAGTGTCCAGGTCCATGGGGACATTCGCCTCGTCCCGATCGGCGGTCATATGAGCAGGGGAGGTCCTCTCGGCTGTGAGCTGCAATGGAACAAACCTCCCCGATCAGTTTTTCTGATGGTAGGAGAAAGGTCACCGAAAAGCAAGGGCTAAAACCTGAAGGGCGACATCTTGACCACCGTTGAGAAGGGATGGAATCCGGGTCTCGAGCGAGGGAACTGTGGCCTCAGTTAGATTGGGGAAATGTTTCTTGGTACTTGCTTGCCCACCGTGTTTTTTTGAGCGGGGCTAGTGCTCCCTAACCAGGGCCATCAGCTTAGTCGCGCTTCCATGGGATTTCTCCCTTTGGGCGGCGATGAGGGCCGAAAGATCTGTAGGAGAAGCCATGGACAGAGACGAGCGAAAGGTTACCGGTAGGACGGAAGAAGAGGAGAGAAGGAAACTCCGGGGAAAGGGTCTGGTTCCATCCCGGGCAATTTATAACCTGGTGGTGGGGGCCACCGAAAAGATTCTCCGAGCGAGCTCAGACTCGCCAAAAATAGGGTTGGACGGTCTTTTCGAGCCTAGGGTGAGCTCGCAAAGAGCAGGGATTATGTATAACCCCGTATTTGGCGAGTCGACCCACGGGTGTCGGCGAGTTCACCTGAGTTGGAGCAAGTATAGATCCCTACGAAATACAGCACTCGGTCGGGTGCTTGTGTTGAGGGGCGAGTTTCGTGACTCATAAGGGGCTCGTCGATCCTAAGAAAGGAGACAGGAACCATGCACCGTTGTGAGATTACTTAGCCTGTAGAAGTAAGGACAAGCAAGTGCGAGTGCCCAACTCTATAAGATCATTCGGCTCCCTGGGCGATTACACCAAGGAGGAGCACTCGACAAGTGCTTTTTGTGGTCTTCCTCTAGTAATTTCAAACAGCAGGTTTTTGCTATCCGTAGACCATTTTGGGTCGCGGATAGGAGAAACCAAAAGGCGGAGGCTGTTATCCACAGGCCATTTTTAGATTCCTATAATTAGACCCCATATGCACCTTAGAAAAGGATCCAAAATTCTGGTTTATAGAGGGAGCTTCTTCTTTCCTGCTCTTTGGTTTTCTAAGGTGTCGAGCTCAGTCTTGGTTGGGAGTGGAAGATCCTTAGATCTTCGGGTTAGTGGCGGGACCTCCTTGCTGCTGCTCAGGGGTCTGTTTTGGGGATAAGGTTGCCTTGTGAATGCCCTCGGTTCCGAGTGCTCGGTCATTAGTTCTCGCTCGTTAGAAGTAAGGGCGAGCAGCACCCTTTTTGGGGTCCGAACTCCGTGAATCAAGTTCTCGATTCCAACAGCTAAATTTCATGTGTTCCGCACATTTGCTCACCAACTTCTGTTGCATGGTTTGTCCTCAAACTGGCAAAGTACGTTATTAAAGCCTACAGCGGGGCTATTTACTTCCTCATACACGGATAGTGTTCTGCTCTAATGTTAGTTGTAAGACCCCTTCCAAAAAACTAGGCATGACCAAGGAGGATCTTATGCCCAGAGTAACTGCACTGCGGTAGTGCTAGCACACGGGCTAATCCCTACCATATGACGTCTACCCTACCAAAAATTTATCACATAATTTTATATGTAAAGCGAAAGTATAAAGACACGGGAAGTATCTATAGCCACACACATCATCATAATGAAATATAAAAAATGTCATATAAAACTAACTACAATAAAATCCTAAGCTAAAACAAGCCCTTATATAAAATCTATATAAACTAATGTATGTTATATCTACCTGCTCTCATTCTTAACTCTTGGTGGAGGTAAAGCTACCGCCACGAATACTGCCATCACTCTCTACATCACCGTTGTCAATCGATGTCCAGTCGGTAGTGCTGCTACTCCTGCCCTTAGGGTGGTGACCACTAGTAATTAGTCTAAAAAGACTAAGTTGTTATCTCCCTCTTCCCAAATTCATCCTAAAGCACCAGGTACGAGGAAGGAAGGATAATTGAGTTCTAAGTGTTAGCACAGGTGACAGTCTATATATAATGACAGTATATATTAAAAAAATAAAAAGAGTTGTATAAAGAGTTAAATAATAACTTATCATATAAGAATGTTCATACATACTTATATGATAAGGAACTTGTGATATAATCAAAGGTAAGTAATTTAATTTATAAGAGTGTTCATACAAACTTATAAGTTGATCGATCTGTTTTAGCATAAGTCGAAGAGATCGTATTATCTTAAGAATTGAGCAATTTAATTTTGATTCGATGGTTGAAGTGTTGTCACTGGTAGAGTTTGATGTTATTTTTGGGCATGGATTGACTCTCTGAACAATGGGACAATATTGATTGCAATCTGAAGGAGGTGATCCTAACGGAGAATCATATGATGTTGGGAAAAAACCCTTTGATTTAACTTAACAAATTACCTAAAAGTAATTTTATATCTTAGGTTGAATTACCCATTGTATAGTGAGGGTAATCTGGTCATTAGATGTCTTAGGATATCACACTCAACTTAGGGTGTCAAGACCAGATCAAGAGAAGCAAAATTTAGGCAAAATTAACATTTGCGTCGAATAGAAATCGACGCAACATCGAGTTAATGTCGACGCTACTCTGACTAGAAGTCCAAGTGGTTCAACCCTTTTGTCGAAGTAACCCCAAGTCGACGTTACGTCGAATAGATATCGACGTAGAGGTAGTGGACTTGTCGAAGTGCCTTGAGAAGTCGACGCAGCTTCTACTTCATTCAACGCAGAAGGAAGTATCTCTCGAAGCCATCTAAAGTCGACGTAACATCGACTTTATCTCGACGCAGATAATGAAGTTCAGAGCCATGCCCTTCAACTCGACGGTTATGTCGATAAGATATCGACGCAACGTCGACTAGCGGAGTTCAATCAGAGCAAGGATGAATTTGAAGCTGCTCCTGCAAGAACTCAAAGGTGCGTCAATAAGAGAGGAAGATAACACAACGCTACGTCGAATACATTCTGAAAAGGAAACCTTTTCAGCTGTCATTTTGGACCCTCTCTCATGGCCCACAAATACTCAAGACCGTTCTCCAACGGCTCATTAATTGCCTCAAATAGAAAGAAGAATTAAGAGAGGACACAAAAGCTTTCTTGGAAATAAGCTTATTGTTGGTGGACGGGTCGAGAATTAAAGAAGGGAAGAAAGAGAAATTGTCATGTGGTGAATATCTTTTCAGGCCTTACCAGAAAGTGAAAGGAATTCAAAATCGGCAGTGGGACAATAAAAGGGCAGAATAGAAAGAGAAAAGCAAAGCATTCATTTCGTACAATCGGCTTACAGCTTTCTATTAGGGCCTCCTCTTCTTCTTCCTCCTCAGGAACCCTAATAGAGAATATACAGAGAAGAAAGAACAGCTGCTCTACATCTTATCGAACAGAAGATCTGAAGGCTACTCTTCATCACAATCATATAGCAGCCAAATTTCAATCAGTAGAAAGAGAAAGGATCTGACATTCATAGCTCCTGCAATACATCACCATCATAAGCATGAGTTAATCATAAGCAGATCCAGTGAAAGAATCAAGAAGTTGTTCTTCATACAAGCTTCATAAGAATTCTGAGAATAGAATTTTTCCCCCTCTCTCCTTCTTCTTTCTCCTTCTCATTCTCTCATGTAAAAGAGTTTAAAGAATCCCTCTTCCAAAGGATTCAGTGGTTCAAGATCTCCTTATCAAAAAATCCGGTTGGTTCAAGATCTCCTTATCAAAAGATCTGGTGGTTCATGATCTCCTTATCAAAAGATTAGTGGTTCTAAGAGTCTCCTTACCAAAAGACTCAGACATAGTTGGTGCATTCCTACCAGGTGGTAGAAGAGGGGAGTACCCATATTTTGGGGAACCTCTATAAAATTTCTGGTGTTTGTGTTGTGTTTTTCTGTGCTATCCAAATTCCTTTTATTCAGCAATTTATTTCCTGCACTATTATTATTCAACCTGTGATTTTGTTGAGCATAATTCCTTAGTTTATTTTATTGTTTACACAATTATGATAGAAATATTTTAAATCTCTATTCACCCCTCCCCCCCCCCCCCCCCCCAGAGGATTCTCAGAGGCACATTGTGTGTTGGATCGGTAGGCGCCCTTAGAGGGTGGTGAATAAGGGTTTTAAAAACTTATATTATATTTTAAAATACTTGCATATGATAAGAGATCAAAATAGTGATTTTGAATAAAGATCTAAATTGTTTTATAATAAAGGAGAGGATAATAAACAATTTAGAGAAATGAAGAACAAATCAATTTTATTACACAAAGAGAGACATGATTATTATTAATAAAATTGATTACAAAATTTTGATTTCAATGACGCTAGAAATCAAAGCGAAATATGAAAAACTTTTTTTTGTTTTCAATACTGACTCGTATCCCCACGAACCGGTTGGCTTTAGCCGATCCTTCCCCGAATACAGCCTCAAGCCGCTCTAGCCTACCCTTCCCCGAATATGGACTCGAGCAACCCTTAGACCTACACCCGAGACCTAGTCGCCACGAGGCGAATTTCTGCCCAAAGTCCTACTAGACCTAGTCGCCAACACGAGGCGAGTTTACTAAACGATTACAAGAAAAGATGTGAAATAAATAACAATAATATAAAAAACTCCATGATAAGTAATAAAATATATGTATTTTTAGTATAATTATTAGTATAGTTTTAATTAATATTGTGAATTTTCTATGTAAATTAATGAATAAATTGCTTCTTTATTATTTTTGGTTTCTAACTTAGTTTTATTTTTGTTTTTGCATTTTTTTGCAAAATTTTCACAGGTCACGCCCTCGATCACGCCCGTGACCAAGGGCGTGTAATTTTAAAGATCAAATATCAACGGGATGGCTCAATTCAGATCAAATCCCGACAAATCGCTCAAGTCACGCCCTCGGTCACGCCCGTGACCAAGGGCGTGTAAATTTAAAGCTCTGCGCCCGATGAATTCCTTTCCAGCTCACTCCAGTTGACCAAGTCACGCTCGTGACTCTACAAGTCACGCCCGTGTTCCAGCAGAGTCACGCCCGTGAGCCGCCAGCGCGTCACGTCTCGAAGCCGCGCCCATGCTGCCGACATCAGCCACCCATAGTCACGCCCGTGACTCACAAAGTCACGCCCGTGACATACCAAGTCACGCCCGTATGCAGCCATGTTTGACGGCCAGACCTTCCAGAAGGCGGCAAATACAGTAGAGCAAATGTCACGCACTAAGTCACTGCCGTGACATTCAAGTCACGCCCGTGACCTAGGGCGTGTAAAACTCAAATTTTCCCTATAAATAGAGGGGCTCGGCTGAAGTATTTTTCATCCAAATTTTGAGTAGTTCTTGTGGTATTGTGAGTTCTTTTGAGTGATTGTGAGCTTCTCTTATGCAATTCAGTTTAAGTTCGTTTGTAGTTTTTTTTTCGTCTTCCTAGTCTAGTTGTAATGCTGATTTCAGAAATAAAATGATGTTTTTTCTCATTTGGATCATCTTCTTTTAATTAATGTTAGCGTGTGTGCATGTATGAGTTAGCTTTATTGCTTTCATAATTTAGTTTTATTGCTTTTATAGTTAGGTTTATTGCTTTCATAATCTAGGTTTAATGTTTTCATAGCTTAGATTTACAAGCTTTCATAAAATAGTTTTATCGTTTTCTTTTTCGCCTTATTTTATCGCTTTCATTTTAAACGCTTTCTTTTCAGTTTTTTTTAGAGTGTGTGCGTGTATGAGATTATATTTTTCTTTTTTGTAACTTAGTTTTATTTCAGTCTTTATATAACTGCGATATACCACCCCCATCTTGAATAAGAGGCTAATTTACTTTAGCATTTATTTAAGTCGGTTGGGACAGATATTATTTCTGCACCTTTATAAGTCTTTTCATTTCTATACCACCCCCTTCTTGAATAAGAGGCTAAGAACTTTTTAGCGCTTGTTTAAGGTGGTTGGGACGGATACTATTACTGTTTTTATATAAGTCTTTTTATTTCCTTTTTTATCCGCTTATATCCGCTTTAATTATTAAACATGTATTTTTCAACCGATAATGTCGTCTCCATTCTGATGAGTGGCTAATTTCCTTTAGCACACGACGTCGAAGAGCATTGGGACACAAAAATAGTTTTTCTATAAAATTAAAACATCTCTTTCTAAAATAATTAACGCTTAAGGTTTACCCGAGAATCACGTTGAGTGGAGCCACATAATCGATGTGTGGTTTTCATTTCCGTTTTCGTACCTAGTTAGCCGAGAGGCTCGTGCGTACGGATTGATCGCTCACGGGTAAAGAGAACTGCGCTCCACCCTCGAGAGAGGACGAAGTAATTCTCCTGAATTGGAAATAAAAACCCAATAGCGGGGTTCACAACATAAAGCGAGTATTAAGAAGATTCGATTGTAGAACGAGAGTTCGGTCGAATATTCATAATCTCAGGTGGGCGTACCCTCGAGAGAGGAGCGTTCATAATTATGGAACCTCCACGGCCAAGTCATTTTAATATTTTAAAAAGTCATCACTTTTAATTCTACGAAAAAATCTATTTTCGTCTCAAGGTAATTCGACGTCGCGCGCTATCTTTCTCATCGCTTAGAACTCTAGTTAATCGCTTATTATCATCTTTCGCATTTTATCACTTAAAACTCTAGTTAAACCAACTAAAAATATTATTCCGATAAAATAATAGTTCGTTCCTCGAAGTAGCATAATCAACACGACCCGCGGAAATATACGATCCCGATATTTTAAAAAAATATCCTGTATTACTTGCGATAAGGTATACTTGCCTTTATCAAATGATCAATTTGGACTAAAAATTCAAACACAGCTTTCCAAACTCATTTAGTGCAAAACTCTCCTTTTCTACTTTTCAATTCAATAGAATTCGGCGTTGTAGCCGAGGCGTAATTGTCAATATTCCGAAAGAAGAAAAAGATCGTTACTTCTATCCTTAAATTGGATAACGGTTAATTTCTCAAAGTAGGAGTACTTGCGAGACTCTTCGAAAACATCCGCCAATTCTAAACTCTTAATATAAAGGTTATCTTTTATTTATAAAACAAAAGAAGAAGTCCAACCGAAATCATCAAGTTTTTGGCGCCGTTGCCGGGGAACTTTGTGTTGTTATTTGAAAGTAGGAACTGCTATTAATTTTATTCCTTATCTATATATTTTTACAAAAAAAAATACAAAAAAGTAATATAAAAATATATATATATAAAAACTTATATTTAAAAAAATAATAATAATAATAAGAAAACAAAAAAAATTCCAAAAAAAATTTGTTTTTTGTATATGACCCGAGGAAGCTCGTCGGACGATTCGACTATTCCTTTTGACCCCGAAATCGAGCGCACTCTTCGTGAGCGTATCCGATCTCGTGATCAAAACTTACTCGAAACCCCTGAAGAGTCAATCAGAGATACTGCAAATATGGGCGATCCAATTCCAAATGCGGCCCCGGCCCGGACCATGGCATATTATGCCCGGCCGAATTTGGACGATACAGGATCAAGTATTACTCGCCCAACAGTTAATAATAATAATTTCGAAATAAAATCCAGCATAATTCAAATGGTACAACAGTCGATTCAGTTCGACGGTTTGTCAGATGAGGACCCAAATCAGCACCTTTCAAACTTTTTAGAAATATGCGACACCTTTAAAATTAATGGCGTCACTGATGACGCCATTCGTTTACGCTTATTTCCATTTTCGTTACGGTTAAAAGCCAAATCGTGGTTGACTTCTCTTCCGAGAGGGTCCATAACCACGTGGGCCCAATTGACGGAATTTTTTTTAACTAAGTATTTTCCTCTGTCAAAAACCGCAAAAGTACGCACGGATATCACATCCTTTGTGCAATTCGATTCTGAGTCTCTTTATGAGACTTGGGAGCATTTTAAAGAATATTTGCGTAGGTGTCCTCATCACGCGCTACCAACTTGGCTACAGGTCCAGACGTTTTATAATGGTTTAAGTTTTTCTACGTGGCATATGATTGATGCGGCCTCCGGGGGAACGTTAAACAACAAAACCCCGGAGACCGCTCAAGCTCTGATCGACGAAATGGCCATGAACGCGTACCAATGGAACATGCCAAGGTCTCGTCCTAATAAACCGGCTGGTCTTTTTGAAGTGGACGCCACTACTTTCTTAGCCTCACAGGTAGAGCGGCTAAGTAAGCAGGTGGCAGAGATGACTGTTTCCTCCTCCACTCCCGCTTGGAATAATAATAATAATAATAACGTAATCGAAGAATCGGTGGATTACCTCGGTAATCCGGTTAGGCCCCCCTTCAACCCTAATAACAACCCGTATGGTAATAATTATAATCCGGGTTGGAGGACACACCCTAATTTCTCCTGGAGCAATCCTAACAATGCTCAGAGGCCCCCAAATATGAATCCCCAAGGATTTCCGCAAGGATTTCCGCAGGGATTCCAGCCTCCTCCTCCAAAACCTTCGCCGCTCGAAGATGTTTTGTCTAAATACATTGCGTCCAACGATTCAAATATCCGGAATCTTACCGGATCGATTAAAAACTTGGAAAACCAGGTTGGACAACTTGCAAAGATGGTCTCCGAGCGGCCATATGGAGCTCTACCAGGGAATACGGAGCCGAACCCCAGGGAAAATGCCAACGCTATAACCCTTCGAAGCGGCAAGGAGGTCGTCTCCCCATTGCGGGTTGAGCCTAAGGTATGCATTTCGCCTCCGACCCCTCCACCCTCTTCTTCGATTCTAATTGCTCCGAATTCTCCGGTTGCGCCGAATGTTTCGAGTCCTCGAATTCCTTACCCGTCTAAAATTAATAAAGAGAAGGAGGACGAAAATTATCAAAAAATTTTGCGTATTTTAAAACAAATTCAAATAAACGTCCCCTTCTGCGAGGCACTCTCCCAAATGCTGAAATATGTGAAATATCTTAAGGAGTTGCTTTCTAATAAAAAGCGACTCGAGGATGTTTCGTGTGTTTCCCTTAACGCGGAATGTTCGGCTGTTCTCCATAACAAATTGCCGCCAAAACTGAACGACCCGGGACGGTTCTCCATCCCGTGCCTCTTTGGCAATATGTTAATAAAGTACGCTCTTGCGGACTTAGGCGCCAGCATCAATTTGATGCTTTTTTCTCTTTTCAAAAAACTCGATTTAGGCGTCCCAATTCCGACAAAAATGAGCATCCAACTCGCGGATCGCTCGGTAAAGTACCCAATAGGGGTAGCGGAGGATGTTCTGGTCAAGGTCGACAAGTTTATCTTCCCGATAGACTTTGTCATCCTGGACATAGAGGAGGACGTCGAGGTACCCATCATCCTCGGTCGCCCCTTTCTCGTAACCTCCCGCGCGTTAATCGATGTCAGTAACGGTCGCCTCCTCCTTCGAGTTGGAGACGACGAAATTACTTTACATATCAACCCCTCCATGCGGAACTCACTATCGAATGATGATTCCCATTTCAATTTGGAATCCGCGTTTGTGGATGAGTGTTCTTCTCTTTCGGAATTGTTATCTTTAATGATAGACGATTCAGATCTAGCGAATCAACCTCCTTTAGACGAATTAACACCAAATTCTCCTTTCGAGCCTTTTGATTCGAAAGATTTAAAAATCTCCACTTCCTATGAAGAACCTCCGGTCTTGGAGCTTAAGCAACCCCCCGACCATTTAAAATATGCTTTTCTAGCCGCGAACTTAAAACTTCCGGTTATAATATCGTCTACTTTAACCGATTCGGAAACATCCGAATTGGTTGAAGTTTTATCTAAACATCGCCGTGCAATTGCATGGCAAATTTCCGATATCAGGGGAATTAACCCCTCATTCTGCTCCCACAAAATTTTTCTCGAAGAAAACCCCCGCAAAACAATTCAGCCTCAACGGCGACTTAACCTGAACATGCGGGAAGTCGTTAAGACTGAAATTATTAAACTCCTCGACGCGGGGATTATTTATCCTATTTCCGATAGTACGTGGGTAAGCCCCGTACAAGTCGTCCCAAAAAAGGGCGGTATAACGGTCGTGGCAAACACGAATAATGAATTAATCCCAACTCGTACTGTTACGGGTTGGAGGGTGTGCATCGACTATAGAAAACTAAATGATGCCACCAGAAAAGACCACTTTCGTTACCGTTTATTGATCAAATCTTAGAGCGTCTCTTCGGTCATCCTTTTTATTGCTTCCTTGATGGTCTCTCGGGATTTTTCCAAATCCCTATTTCACCCGAGGACCAAGAAAAAATGACTTTTACTTGCCCTTTCGGCACCTTCGCATATCGAAGGATGCCGTTTGGCCTCTGTAACGCGCCAGCTACATTCCAAAGATGTATGCTGGCAATATTTGGCGAACTAGTAGAAGACATAATGGAAGTCTTCATGGATGACTTCTCCGTCTTTGGAGACTCTTTTAAAAATTGTCTAAAAAATTTAGATTGAGTCCTCCAACGGTACGAGGAGACGAACTTAGTCTTGAACTGGGAGAAATGCAACTTCATGGTCCGAGAGGATTTAGTCCTCGGCCATAAAATTTCTTCCAAGGGGATGGAGGTCGATAGGGCCAAAGTCGTTATAATTGAACAACTTCCTGTTCCTTCGAACGTCAAATCAATTAGAAGCTTTCTTGGCCACGCAGGTTTTTATCGGCGGTTTATTCAAGATTTTTCAAAAATAACCAAACCGCTAACTCACCTCCTGGAAAAGGATTCCCCATTCATTTTTGACACGGCCTGCGTAGAGGCATTTGATTTTATAAAAAAAGCAACTTATCAATTCTCCAATTCTGGTGGCGCCAGATTGGTCCCTTCCGTTCAAGATTGTGTGCGATGCGAGCGATATCGCGGTAGGAGCTGTCTTAGGCCAACGCGTAAATAAATATTTTCATCCAATATATTACGCTTCTCGCACACTCAATGCCGCACAGGCTAACTATACAACGACGGAAAAGGAACTTCTTGCCGTCATCTTTGCTTTTAATAAATTCAGACCTTACGTAACACTTTCACACGTGATCGTTTTCACTGATCACTCCGCCCTAAAATATCTTTTGGCCAAAGTTGATGCCAAGCCTCACTTACTTCGATGGATCCTCCTTTTACAGGAATTTGACTTAGAGATCCGGGATAAGAAGGGGGCTGAAAATTTAGCAGCCGACCACCTCTCACGTTTAGAACACCCCGTCGCAAAAGCACTCGTCGAACCAGAAATAGACGATCGATTTCCTAAGGAGCGTCTTTTAATCATAAATAATACAAAAACTTCTTCTACCCCTTGGTTCGCAGATTACGCGAACTATTTAGTCGCGCGGGTCCTTCCAAAAGATTTTTCGACTCAGCAGAAGAAGAAATTCTTCTCTAACTTGAAAAACTACTTTTGGGAGGACCCCTTTCTCTTTCGCGTCTGCGCAGACCAAGTGATACGAAGATGTGTTTCAAGCAAGGAGGGTGCGCAAATATTGCAACACTGCCATGAGGGGCCGGCTGGAGGGCATTATCAAGCCAACCGGACCGCGCGGAAAGCGTTAGAGTCGGGCTTTTATTGGCCCACTCTCTTTAAGGATGCTCACACTTTTATGAGTATATGCGATAGCTGCCAGCGGTCGGGTAACATCTCTCGTCGTGACGAGATGCCCCAAAACTTTTATTTAGAATGCGAAATCTTCGATTTGTGGGGCATAGACTTTGTAGGCCCCCTACCTCCTTCTTTTAATAATCGCTATATTTTAGTGGCGGTCGACTACGTATCTAGGTGGGCGGAAGCGCAAGCTCTGCCCACCAATGATGCGCGAGTCGTCGTTCATTTTCTAAAAAAAATTATTTTCTCGCTTCGGCACGCCCCGTGCAATAGTTAGTGATAGGGGCACGCACTTCTGCAACGCCCAGTTTTCAAAAAATTTATCTAAGTACGGCGTCACGCATAAGCTCGCCACCGCCTATCACCCCCAAACGAGCGGCCAAGTAGAGGTAGTAAATCGCGAGATAAAACGCATTCTGGAAAAAATCGTCTCTTTAAATAGGAAGGATTGGTCCTCAAAACTCGACGACGCGTTATGGGCGTATCGTACGGCATACAAGACCGCTATCGGTTGTACGCCCTATCGATTAGTCTACGGCAAAGCGTGCCATTTACCGGTAGAGTTAGAACACCGCGCTTTTTGGGCCTTAAAATTTCTAAATCTCGATTCGAACTTAGCCTCCGAGAATAGAAAATTCCAACTAAATGAACTCGATGAATGGCGTGCGAACGCTTCTGAGAGTAATAAATTTTATAAGGAGCGTTCTAAGTTCTACCACGATCGAAAAATTAAATTTCCAAAAACTTTCGCGCCGGGCGATCTTATCCTTCTTTATAATTCACGTCTTCGTCTTTTTCCGGGTAAGCTCAAATCGCGCTGGTCTGGCCCCTTTGAAGTCAAAGAGGTTTGGTCGTATGGGACCGTTCTTATCTCTCACCCCGAAAAAGGCGATTTTAAAGTCAACGGCCACCGTTTAAAACTATATCTTGTGGGCGATCCGGTGGACGGACATACGGAATCTTTAACCCTCCCCAATTTATAATCTCACCACGCCAAATGCGTCAAGCTACGCGACGGTAAACAAAGCGCTCGTGGGAGGCACCCCATATTTATCTAATATTTTTATTATGCTTTTTATCTCTTTTTGCAGGGTTTCTTACGACCCCGCCAGCTTTAATTCAGGGAAGCCTTTTTGCTTCCTCTTTCCTTTAGTATATATTGCAATGTTATTTTATCTTCTTCATATTTACATTACAACATTGGGTACAATGTTGGGTTTTAAGTATGGGGGTGTATTTACCGTTTTCTTACGACCCCGCCAGCTTTAATTCAGGGAAGCCTTTTTGCTTCCTCTTTCCTTTTGTATATATTGCAATGTTATTTTATCTTCTTCATACTTACATTACAACATTGGGGACAATGTTGGGTTTTAAGTATGGGGGTGTATTTACCGTTTTCATTTAAAAAAAGGGGGGCTTCTTTTTACAAAAAATCAAAAAAATTACACTGTCATAATACAAAAACCAAAAAAATTAAAATAAAAATTATTACAAAAAATATATGTATTTTTTTTACTTTGTCATAATACATAAAAAATTCCAACAACCAAAAAAAAATAGCAAAACCCCAAAACACCAAGAAAGTTCCAAAATAATATACCCTACTTTACTTTTATTCTTAAAGCATTTAGTTTCGAGAGTATATGTTTGTGGATTTTCATAATCGCTAGTTTTACTATTTGTTTGTTTATCTAAGATCGATAGATTTAAACGTTCGGGGTTAAGTTTTATAGAATATCTTGTGTTTTTAATTTAAATAGAGGCTTTGTTATCAAGCACTACTTCTACTAGCTAAAATAGAGACATGTGTATTATGTTGGCAAAACAACTTTAGACTGCAATTATCCCTACTTTATGTCTTCAGGAATCTAGGAATATTCAACTTACTAAGGTTGCTCTCAAAACTTTTTTTATTATTCTAGAATTTCTCTTGAAAACCCCTTGTATACACCAATTTAGCATGGCAAAAACAAAAGAAGAAAACAAAAAGATCTTATGTCAATGGGAATACAAAAATTCCGTAAACATAGGCACCCAATATTTGTTAAAAGAGATCATATGTCAATGGGAATTGAAAATTCCGTAAACATAGGCATTGGGTTAATTAAAAAGATCAATTTTCTCTCGTACACCAACGATGGGAGTCAAAGGAAACTATTTAAGAGGGGTGAAAAAATAAAATTCTTCACCCCTAATTCAAGTACTCTTCAATTTGTCATGACTTTTTACCCGCTTTTCCCTTAACCACATTATTGTTTCTAGTTTTAATTCAAAAAATCATTTGAGAACATAATTAGTAACTTATATTTTTCCTTCATGTTTCTTTAAACAAAGGTTATTATAATTTCGATCTAATCTCGTTTACTAATGATTGCAATTTTATTTGCTATTTGGTTAATTAAGAAGTCTTTTGGCTAGGACATTTCTTTCTACTTAAATCATTTGCATAATTTAGGACTTAACTCTTTTTACTCCGAATTTTTATTTTTCAGTCTCTTATGATTAAAATAAAATGATAGCCAAAAATTAGAACTTATGTTAATCCCGTATAGATCTCTCTTACTTTTGCTCTGGAATAGCAAAAGCTTAAGTATGGGGGTATTTGATAAGTAATAAAATATATGTATTTTTAGTATAATTATTAGTATAGTTTTAATTAATATTGTGAATTTTCTATGTAAATTAATGAATAAATTGCTTCTTTATTATTTCTGGTTTCTAACTTAGTTTTATTTTTGTTTTTGCATTTTTTTGCAAAATTTTCACAGGTCACGCCCTCGGTCACGCCCGTGACCAAGGGCGTGTAATTTTAAAGATCAAATATCAACGGGACGGCTCAATTCAGATCAAATCCCGACAAATCGCTCAAGTCACGCCCTCGGTCACGCCCGTGACCAAGGGCGTGTAAATTTAAAGCTCTGCGCCCGAAGAATTCCTTTCCAGCTCACTCCAGTTGACCAAGTCACGCCCGTGACTCTACAAGTCACGCCCGTGTTCCAGCAGAGTCACGCCCGTGAGCCGCCAGCGCGTCACGTCTCGAAGCCGCGCCCATGCTGCCGACATCAGCCACCCATAGTCACGCCCGTGACTCACAAAGTCACGCCCGTGACATACCAAGTCACGCCCGTGTGCAGCCATGTTTGACGGCCAGACCTTCCAGTAGGCGGCGAATACAGCCGAGCAAATGTCACGCTCTAAGTCACGGCCGTGACATTCAAGTCACGCCCGTGACCTAGGGCGTGTAAAACTCAAATTTTCCCTATAAATAGAGGGGCTCGGCTGAAGTATTTTTCATCCAAATTTTGAGTAGTTCTTGTGGTATTTTGAGTTCTTTTGAGTGATTGTGAGCTTCTCTTATGCAATTCAGTTTAAGTTCGTTTGTAGTTTTTTTTCATCTTCCTAGTCTAGTTGTAATGCTGATTTCAGAAATAAAATGATGTTTTTTCTCATTTGGATCATCTTCTTTTTATTAATGTTAGTGTGTGTGCGTGTATGAGTTTAGCTTTATTGCTTTTATAATTTAGTTTTATTGCTTTTATAGTTAGGTTTATTGCTTTCATAATCTAGGTTTACTGTTATCATAGCTTAGATTTACAAGCTTTCATAAAATAGTTTTATCGTTTTCTTTTTCGCCTTATTTTATCGCTTTCATTTTAAACGCTTTCTTTTCAGTTTTTTTTTAGATTGTGTGCGAGTATGAGATTATATTTTTCTTTTTTGTAACTTAGTTTTATTTCAGTCTTTATATAACTGTGATATACCACCCCCATCTTGAATAAGAGGCTAATTTACTTTAGCATTTATTTAAGTCGGTTGGGACGGATATTATTTCTGCACCTTTATAAGTCTTTTCATTTCTATACCACCCCCTTCTTGAATAAGAGGCTAAGAACTTTTTAGCGCTTGTTTAAGGTGGTTGGGACGGATACTATTACTGTTTTTATATATGTCTTTTTATTTCCTTTTTATCCGCTTATATCCGCTTTAATTATTAAACATGTATTTTTCAACCGATAATGTCGTCTCCATTCCGATGAGTGGCTAATTTCCTTTAGCACACGACGTCGAAGAGCATTGGGACACAAAAATAGTTTTTCTATAAAATTAAAACATCTCTTTCTAAAATAATTAATGCTTAAGGTTTACCCGAGAATCACGTTGAGTGGAGCCACATAATCGATGTGTGGTTTTCATTTCTATTTTCGTACCTAGTTAGCCGAGAGGCTCGTGCGTACGGATTGATCGCTCATGGGTAAAGAGAACTGCGCTCTACCCTCGAGAGAGGACGAAGTAATTCTCCGAAATTGGAAATAAAAACCCAATAGCGGGGTTCACAACATAAAGCGAGTATTAAAAAGATTCGATTGTAGAACGAGAGTTCGGTCGAATATTCATAATCTCAGGTGGGCCTACCCTCAAGAGAGGAGCGTTCATAATTATGGAACCTCCACGGCCAAGTCATTTTAATATTTTGAAAAGTCATCACTTTTAATTCTACGAAAAAATCTATTTTCGTCTCAAGATAATTCGACGTCGCGCGCTATCTTTCTCATCGCTTAGAACTCTAGTTAATCGCTTATTATCATCTTTCGCATTTTATCACTTAGAACTCTAGTTAAACCAACTAAAAATATTATTCCGATAAAATAATAGTTCGTTCCTCGAAGTAGCATAATCAACACGACCCGCGAAAATATACGATCCCGATATTTAAAAAAAAATATCCTGTATTACTTGCGATAAGGTATACTTGCCTTTATCAAATGATCAATTTGGACTAAGAATTCAAACACAGCTTTCCAAACTCATTTAGTGCAAAACTCTCCTTTTCTACTTTTCAATTCAATAGAATTCGGCGTTGTAGCCGAGGCGTAATTGTCAATATTCCGAAAGAAGAAAAAAACCGTTACTTCTATCCTTCAATAGGATAACGGTTAATTTCTCAAAGTATGAGTACTTGCGAGACTCTTCGAAAACATCCGCCAATTCTAAACTCTTAATATAAAGGTTATCTTTTATTTATAAAACAAAAGAAGAAGTCCAACCGAAAACATCACTCCCTATATGGATCTCATGGAGAAGTAGACGAAGACCCGCAGAGTATGATCGTAGTCGATGCGATCTTTCGTCACGATGATGGCGCGTGTTGAAATCTTCTCCACGGATCTTCTTAAGCCTTCATAGATTTGTGGGAGTATCTCTCTGAACCTTCCTCTCTATGCAGTGGCACGAAGCTCTGGAATTTAAGATCTCAAGAGGATGAGGAAGACGGAGCCAAGGGGTCCTTTTTATAGCCTTGGAGCTAGCGCCTGCGCTAGCACTACTGCCGGCGCTATCCCGGATTAGGCATTATTCTGCGTGGGAGAATCCTTCATTTTAGGCAAGCCGGCCGCCTTCCTCTATTGCTTTGCGCTATCGCCAGCGCTATCAGCTACCGCCGGCACTATCTGTTTTCTATATATGCATCCCGCCAGCTTGAATTTCATTTTTGCGCTTTCAAGCGCTAGCGCCTGCGCTAGCAGCTACCGCCTGCTCTAACAGCTACCACCGGAGCTACCGCCTGAGCTACCGCCTGCTCTAGCGGCCAGTTTTGAGTTTTGGCTCCAAACTTGGGAGCAACATTCTTATGTTATCCTTGAGTCATGTGGACTTGTTTTCCTGCACACTTAAACACACAAGATCAAATACACATAGGATTTGTTATTCTCAAACCTAGGAGATGTGGAAGACCATGTTCCAACAAAGTCCCCCTTTTGATAATAACAAATCCACTGATGATAAATTAGAGCATTAATATATAAGCATGATGAAACTTACTTGTGTGTGTGTGAGAGTGATGACTTAGGATAAATATCGATTTTAGCATTTAGAATTGCTCCCCCTCCATACATGCTCCCCCTAAGTGAATGATCCCCTAATATGTAAGCTATCATCTTAATTAATCATGTTAGTTTTCTATTTTGATAGCGGATTATATTTATCATATTAGTTCTCCCCCTTTTGTTATTAGCAAAAGTGGGTAAGGAGGCAAAACATAGATAAGTTTTGATTAGAGGATAAAGGCATGATCGAGCTTTTAGAAAGAAGGAAATGATAAGGAGTTTTAGAATACTTTTCATTGAAATAGATTAGAGTTTTTAGCTTAAAGATGAACAATATAACATTTGTCAAGTACTCAATATTATCATGTTAGTTTTTCCTTTTTATATAAGAGTTTTATGCATAAAAATGTAATGATTTCCAAGTAACTAATCTACCCAGACACAATTTCTACACCCTAGCCCCGTACTAAGTGACGGATGGGCATGAGGAGCTGCATACATGCCGTAGGTTGGGGTGTTAGTCCCATATGCAAACACTAAAAAAACTCAACCCAACACTCTTTCCCCCCAGTGCCTCGCAAGGCCCCACTGGAACCCTCCCCGGTTAAGGACAAGACATGACTAGAGATAAGGTTATCTAATGTCTACAACCCTATGCCCCCGCTATGGTGAGATATGAAGTCATGGATAATAATTATTGGAAACATTTAAGCGTTTTAAATCAAATTATAATTTCATAGCCAATGGGTTTTAATATTTGAATTTTTAAAGAAAAGTTCACATAGCTAATCCATTAATAAATCAGAGTTTTAGTATTACAATATTTTCATAGAAATAAATCAGAGTTTTTAGCATAAGAAAATATACTTGTTTAAAGCAACCAATATAAAGTTTACCAAGCAAGTCTACCACTTGTTGAAAGAAAGGAATGTTAAGATTCAAGTGAGGATGCACACAAAATAAAAGACTTTAAATAAGCATGAAAGTGCAATGTAAAACAATTAAATGGATATGATGCGGAAGACTTATCGAAATACAAGAAACATCTTATTGTAATCAATGATGATCCATAAAAAGATATATGTGTTAAATTCCATAAAGAAGATGTTTTTGTAAATCATTGTTCAATTAAAATCATTAAGTCTAACAATAAAATAACCAAGCATGAAATAATGTTATCAACAAAGATTACTACAATGTTATTTTAATTCACAAATTCAAAACATATCGAACATTGTAGAAATCATGCTAGGTTATCTAGTGCATTTCATAAATAAAGAGTAGTATAGAATTAGCATTAGGATCCAATACTCATGAGAAGAATTGTTATGGAAGATAATGATGTGCACATACGTGTATTTTGAATAGAGTAAACAAATGTTTTAATCAAAAATACAAGAGATATGTAAAGTAAAGAGCACAATAAAACACAAATAATTTTACTTCCACACACTTCAATGCACAAACAAAATGTACAACTACCAAGGTGCTTTGCACACATAATGCTCATCAAGACTTATCAGGGTGCAAAGTAGTGCTTGGGGGATCACATATTTTATTTTATTTTAATGTTGAAACTAGTGATCTTGTGTACTTAAGAGTAAGTGGTTTTTATTTTGAAAGAAAGATATGGTTTGCACAAGATACTTTACTATTCTTTCCAAGGTGCTCAACCTCACAACGCTTATTAAGACTTATCAGGAGGTTCAAGTAGTGCTTGGTGGAGTTATCTTTGTCACTTTATTTTATGATTTTTGTTTTGTACAAAGTTCTCCGAATACACTTGTTTTGCAAACCAATATAAAGTATGAAAACATAACCACTTTTCTTAACTTTTAAAAGTGCAAATAAAGGTAGTGTAGGTAAGATACTTGTGCAATTTTAATTCATTGTACTAATACAAAACATACACAAGCATTCTTAGATTAAACCCATATGTAGACAATGCCAAAGTGAGTGAATAAATATCATTATCAAACATAAAACATTTACTCATACTTAGAGGCATGCTAAGCTTGGTTCTACACAACTTTTACAATATAATTGATGCACATATTAATAGATATATCAAAGCATGATGAAAACTATGTTCAAAGTAGTTTGAAAAGATAAATTGCAACATTATAGAAGTTCTAAATGATGGGTTAAATCATGCTTGATTTTCAATGAAGTCCATACAGTATTTTTGATATTTTGAAGAATAATTTTGATTTAACGTTTGAACTCATAAGATTGATCTTGGACTTCCCAAGGACTACCTTGTGAGGGGTTCGCCCGGTACTAGGAGATGTGATGGGATGATATCCCAAATCCCCCTTTCGCAAGATACATGTAAGTAGAAAATGTAAGTTCAAAAAAAATACTTGTTCATACTTGTTTTTTTTGTATTTGATTTTTGCATATAGAAATCAAACAAATAACCAAAGAAAGGAAGTAAGAAAAAAAATTGTAATTTGGTTTTTGTAATTTTGTATTTTAATTTTACAAAAATAAATTATAGGCATAGATGCAAAAATGAGTAGTATATATAAAATAATATATTTTTAGTGATTTTTCAGAATTTTAAAATTACAGAAAATCTGAGACTTGAGCTAGCGCCGGCGTTAGGTACTAGCGCCGGCGTTAGGTACTAGCGCCTGCGTTAGCTCACAGAGAGTGCTTATTTTGATCATATAGCCTAAATTTTCTTCGATCTTGCTTCCGATTTTTCTTAATTATGTTTGTGCAATATATGGCATGTCTAATGAAGTGAAGAGACGAGAAGAAATCGCAAGAAGTTGCGAAAGTTAAAATTTTAGTACATGGGTTTCACATTCATTAAAGCTTAGTTCTTGAGTTTTGCACAACATATGCATGAGTGAAATGATCATAAATAAGTGAAATAATATTCATGCAATTTTTCAATTTCGGTTAGACATGATTATTATTTAACATACTAAGGGTAATCAAAAATGACGCAAATATATTAAATACCTAGGCAAAACTTGCGCATTTTATAAATTTAGTCTAATACCCCTAAAATACACCTTTTAAATCCATTTTGATACTATTTCATTTAGTCTTAATAATATCATATGACAAATTTAGTTTTTCAATTTTTATAAGACTATTAGGAAATGGATTTATAAGGACAAAAATAAAAAGAATAAGTAGATCACTTGGAAAAAATGATATGACTTTTTATTCAACTTTATTCAATTTCATTTATTTATGAATTTTGGTTTTAATATGTGAAATTCATATCACAAGTTATATAAAGTGATCATATTATGATGGCTCAAAGAAATAAAAACAAAAAAACAAAAAGGAAATTAAGCATATCATGAAGTAGATAATTGATATTTTATTTTTTAGTTGATTTCTACTTCATGCAAATGATTGGATACTAATGAATGAGAGATTTAGGTATCCGAAGAGGACCGGGTGTGACGGTTCCTTTGGGTACCCAAATACATCGTGTTTGCTTTTGGGGAGATGGAAGTGAATGAGCCCTTTTGAGTGGAGTTTGTGTTTCATCTTTAACTTTGGGTCTCCATTCAAACCTTGGTTTAATATTATTCTTATATGTCAAATTTCCATGATGATTTTGTAAAACATTGTTTATTGGAAATTTGTGAACATTTAATTTTATGTTGAGAGAAACATGATTTTGTAAATAATAATGATTTGGAATTTCATTTTTAGGCATTTGATATTTTTCATTTCCTTTGTTAGGCTTAGACATATTATGAAAATTCAGATTTAACTTGCTTTTAGAATTTTCTTGAAATTGTTGATTTATGTGTTGAGAATTTTTCTTTATGATTTCCTTAAGCAAGTTAACTTTTCTTTCCAATTCATAATTTTTAGCTTTGACTTCATGTCTAGCTTTATTATATGCCATTGTGCTATTTTTGAGAGTGGATACGATAGACTCAATATGATTGTTACATTCGTTTCTAAAGTCATCAAAATTTTCATCCATCTCTTTAATTTCAATTTTATAGTTTTTGCACATATCACAATTATTTTTTAACGCTGAATTTTCTAAAGACAATTTTTCATTGCGTTCTTTTACACAAATAAATTCCTTTTGAAGTTCCTTGCATTTTTCTTTAATATCATTACAATCAAAATAAGATATAGAGTTTTCAAATGAAAAGCATTATGGAGATACAAACATTTCATTTTTGGATTCTACATTCACATTTGCTTTCAAGGTTTTATTTTCTAAACTTAGTTTTGCATTAGCCATTTTTAGTTTCTTAATCTTACGTTTAGTAGTTTGTAGTAATTGCAATGTAGAAATAGAGGTACAAAAATAGAATTTGATTTTCTTACATTGCGTGTGGATGAGGCAAGATATGAACATTTTGTTCCTTTGTCTTCTTCATCTTCCTCTTCCAAGCAAGAGATTCCATTATCCTTTCCGCTTGATGAGCACTCCATGGATCCGTCATGAGAGGAGCATTCTTGAAGACTTTTGCACACTTGCATATTCTCTGGTTCTTGTGATTGTTCCATACCTGTAGAAGGAGAATCATACATTTCTTCAAGAAATTTCCATACTTTGTATGCACTAGAAAAACAATATAATAATTTGAAGATATCTTGAGATAAAGTGCAGAAAATACTATTTAAAGCCTTTTGCATTTAGATGTCGTTCCTATTTATTTGATTCATTTGCTGGTCTAACTATTGTTATATCCCATGCATTGATATCTAAATTTTTAATAAACTTTTCCATTAAAAATTTCCACCCTTTATAATTTCTCCCTTCGAATAAAGGTGGTTTAAGAGATTTTTCTTCTTCATAAAAATTTACCCCAATAATAGAAGCGAGATCATGAGACGCTATTATTCCCGGTTGTTAAGCCGATTGGAATAAAACCTAGCTCGGATACCACTTGTTGGATCGGTAGGCGCCCTTAGAGGGGGGGTGAATAAGGGTTTTAAAAACTTATATTATATTTTAAAATACTTGCTTATAATAAGAGATCAAAATAGTGATTTTGAATAAAGATCTAAATTGTTTTATAATAAAGGAGGGGATAATAAACAATTTAGAGAAATGAAGAACAAATCAATTTTATTACACAAAGAGAGACATGATTATTATTAATAAAATTGATTACAAAATTTTGATTTCAATGACGCTAAAAATCAAAGCGAAATATGAAAAACTCTTTTTGTTTTCTATACTGACTCGTATCCCCACAAACCGATTGGCTTTAGTCGATCCTTCCCCGAATACGGCCTCAAGCCGCTCTAGCCAACCCTTCCCCGGATATGGCCTCGAGCACCCCCTAGACCTACACCCGAGACCTAGTCGCCAACACGAGGCGAATTTCTGCCCTAAGTCCTACCCAGACCTAGCCGCCAACACGAGGCGAGTTTACTAAACGATTACAAGAAAAAATGTGAAATAAATAACAATAATATAGAAAAACTCCCTATATGGATCTCATGGAGAAGTAGACGAAGACCCGCAGAGTATGATCGTAGTCAATGCGGTCTTTCGTCACGATGATGGCGCATGTTGAAATCTTCTCCACGGATCTTCTTAAGCCTTCATAGATTTGTGGGAGTATCTCTCTGAACCTTCCTCTCTATATTGTGGCACGAAGCTCTGGAATTTAAAATCTCAAGAGGATGAGGAAGACGGAGCCAAGGGGTCTTTTTTATTGCCTTGGAGCTAGCTCCTGCGCTAGCGCTACCGTCGGCGCTATCCCGGATTAGGCATTATTCTGCGTGGGAGAATCCTTCATTTTAGGCAAGCTGGTTTCCTTCCTCTATTGCTTTGCGCTACCATCGGCGCTATCATCTCCATAGGCGCTATCTGCTTTCTATATATGCATCCCGCCAGCTTGAATTTCATTTTTGCGCTTTCAAGCGCTAGCGCCTACGCTAACAGCTACCGCCTGCTCTAACAGCTACCGCCGGAGCTACCGCCTGAGCTACCGCCTGCTCTAGCGGCCAGTTTTGAGTTTTGGCTCCAAACTTGGGCGCAACATTCTTATGTTATCCTTGAGTCATGTGGACTTGTTTTCCTGCACACTTAAACACACAAGATCAAATACACATAGGATTTGTTATTCTCAAACCTAGGAGATGCGGAAAGACCATGTTCCAACACTATGCACTTTCAATTGGTATCAGAGGGAGGTTAATCATTAAAAGGTTAACACATTGATCAAAAAGACCTCCTACACTTACTCCTTTATTACAAACATTTTCTAAAGAAAATGAGTACTAAGGATTATGCTTCCACAAGACCCCCAGTGTGTAAATTGAATAAGTTCACACTCTGCAAGGCCAGAATAAGGCTTTATATGAATTCCATTGATGAATACATCGACAATGTTCTTCTCACAGGTCCTCCAGCTCCAGTCAGACAAAAGGTAGGAGAATCCTCAACAACTTAGGTTGTCCCAAGGAATGAGTGGACAGTGGCTGAGAAGAAGGTCAAGGCACGTGATGCCAAGGCCATGAACATTCTGGTTTCAATAATGTCAGATGACATTTTCCAGAAGGTTGTTGAATGCCAATCAGCAAAAGAAATCTAGGATTCACTCACCACAATGATGGAAGGAAGTGTTGGATCGGTAGGCGCCCATAGAGGGGGGGTGAATAAGGGTCTTAAAACTTTAAATATTTTGAAAAGCTTTGTAATAATGCAAGACAAAGACAATAAGAAGTCAAGTAAAACAATTGAAATAAAGGAGAAACATGCTTTATTAATATCAAATACGGTTTTACAAAAGTTGACTTTTATAACGCTAGAAATCGGTGGCGATGAATAGTAAACTCTTTTTGTTTTCTATCCCGACTCGCATCCCCACGAACCGGTGGCCCTAGCCTATCCTCCTCGGATTCGGCCTCAAGCCGCTCTAGCCAACCCTTCCTCGGATGTGGCCTCGAGCACCCCCTAGACCTAGCCTAGATCTAGTCGCCAACACGAGGCGAGTTTCCCCCTAAGTCTTACCCAGACCTAGTCGCCAACACGAGGTGATTTCACTAACCGTTTACAAGAAGAATATGAAATGAAAATAAATAAAAACTCCCTTTTAATGAACTTCTGAAGTTGTAGACGAAGATCCGCTGTAGAGTAAGCGTTGTAGAAGCGGACTTCGGTTGGATCCGGCGTGATGAGATTCTCCTTCAGAAGTTTGCAGAACTTTGGTAGGACATCAACTTTCGGCCAAGGTAGCCTCTGGAATTCTAGCACTCTATCTATCTCTGATGTCTCTCTGATGTCTGTCTGAAACGAGAGAAGAGACGTCCTTTTTATAGCCTCAGCGCTAGCGCCTGCGCTAGCGGTACCGCTGGCGCTATCCCATATTAGGACACATTCTGCGCGGCAAAATCTTCAATCTGAGGAAATAATTCTCCCTTGCCTACTGTGCTCCTCGCTATCGCCTGCGCTATCGGATATCGCCTGGCGCTATAGGATATCGCCTGGCGCTATTGGATATCGCCTGGCGCTATAGGATATCGCCTGGCGCTATCTCCTTCTATAAGTTCTCCCGGCAATTACGCTTTGAGCCAATATTTCGTCGAACAGGAATTCGTCGAACGCCGCTAAGAGTTTGTCGAACGATTTTCGTCGAACGAGATTTCGTCGAACGCCGCTAAGAGTTTGTCGAACGACAGCTAGCGCCTGCGCTAGTACTACCGCCAGCGCTAGTAGGTGTTTTGGATTTTATGGCTCAACTCTGGAGGCAACCTTCTTATGTAATCCTTGAGTCATGTGGACTTTGTTATCCTGCACACTTAAAAACACAAGATCAAATACACATAGGTTTTGTTATTCTCAAACCTAGGAGATGCGGAAGACCATGTTTCAACAAACTCCCCATTTTGATAATAACAAAACCATTAATGATAAATCAGAGCATTAATATATATAAGCATGAAGAAACATACTTGTGTGTGTGAGAGAGTGATGACTTAGGATAATTAACAATTTTAGCATTTAGAATTGCTCCCCCTAAATACATGCTCCCCTTAAGTGAATGCTCTCCTAATATGTAAGCTATCATCTTAATTAAGCATTATATTTTGATAGCAGATATTATTTATCATGTTAGTTCTCCCCCTTTTGTTATTAGCAAAAGCGGGTAAGGAGACACCACTTAAAAGTTGCTACTAAGATAAAGGCATGATCGAGCTTGTAGAGAAGGAAGTGATAAGGAGTTTTTAGAATACTTTTCATTGAAATAGATCAGAGTTTAGAGTATCATAATATTTTCATAAATCAGAGTTTGTAGCATAAACAAATACAAGGTAAATGTAAAGTTGCAGAAGACTTAGAAAAATACAAGCAAACATCTTTTGTAAGTCATGATGATTAAAAAAAGATATAGGAGTTCAATTTTATAAAGAAGAAGTTTTGTAAATCATTGTTCAAGTAAAATCTTTAAATTCACTAATAAAGTAACCAAGCATGAGATAGTGTTATCAAAAGGAGAGTACTACAATGTTATGTTAATTCATAATTTCAAAACATACTAAACATTGTAGAAAGCATGCTTGGTTATCAAGTGCATTTCATAAATAAAGAGTAGTATAGAATTAGCATTAGGATCCAATACTCATGAGAAGAAGTGTTATGGAAGATAATGATGTGCACAAAAGTGTATTATTTAGTAGAGTAAACACATGTTTTAATCAAAAATACAAGTTATATGTAAAGTAAGAGCACAATAAAATACAAATAATTTCACTTCCACACACTTTAATGCACAAACAAAAATGTACAACTACCAAGGTGCTTTGCACACACAATGCTCATTAAGACTTATCAGGGTGCAAAGTAGTGCTTGAGGGATCACATATTTTATTTTTAATGTTGAGACTCGTGATCCGGTGTACTTAAGACTAAGTGGTTTTTATTTTGAAAGAAAGATTTGATTTGCACAAGATACTTTACTATTCTTTCCAAGGTGCTCAACCTCACAACGCTTATTAAGACTTATCAGGAGGTTCAAGTAGTGCTTGGTGGAGTTTTCTTTGTCACTTTATTTTATGATTTTTGTTTTGAACAAAGTTCTCCGAATACACTTGTTTTGCAAATCAATATAATTTATGAAAAAACATAACCACTTTTCTTAACTTTTAAAAGTGCAAATAAAGGAGTGTAGGTAAGATACTTGTGCAATTTTAATTCATTGTACTAATACAAAAACATACACAAGCATTCTTAGATTAAACACATATGTAGACAATTCCAAAATAAGTGAGTGAATAAAGATCATTATCAAACATAAAACATTTACTCTAACTTAGAGGCATGCTAAGCTTAGTTCTACACAACTTTTAAGAGATACTTGATGCACATATTAATAGATATATCAAAGCATGATGAAAACAATGTTCAAAGAGTTTGAAAAGATAAATTGCAACATTATAGAAGTTCTAAAGAATAGATTAAATCATGCTTGATTTTCATAGGAAAATCCATACAGTTTTTTTTGATAGTTTTAGTGTTTTATTTTTTTGTATTTGATTTTATTTTGCAAAAAGACATAACCTTTAAACAAAAAGCAAGACATATTTTTTGTAATTTGGCTTTTGTAATTTTGTATTTGATTTTTGCATAAGACAAAAGAGACTTTAAAAAATAATGTTTTTTTTTATTTTAGTTTTTGAATTTTTGTATTTGATTTTTGCATAAAACAAAAAAACAATACATATTTTTTTGTAATTTGACTTTTGTATTTTTATATTTGATTTTTCAAAAATTAAATAGAATCAGAAGTGCAAAAATAAATAGTACATATTGATTAATATATTTTTAGGAATTTTTCAAAATTTTAAAAATACAGAAAAATACATAAGTACGGTAGCGCCGGCGTTAGCGCTAGCGCGGGAAACAGTACACGATTTTTTATGATTTTGAAATTTTTAATTGTTGATCTTGATTAAGTGTCCCAATAGTAGTTCCATGTTGAAATCTCAGATTTTTAGGAGATGTTTTCGGTGGTTAAAAATTACAAAATTGCGTTTTGTGAATGTATTTTAACTCGAAAGATCTAGGACACCTAACTCAAGTCGTAATAATTGAAACCTTGCATCGGGAAGAGGTTTATTAAATATGTCAGCGAGTTGAGAGTTCGTGCCAATGAAACTTACTTTTACATGTTCTTTCTTAATGTGATCCCTAATAAAATGATGACGAACATCGATGTGTTTGGATCTAGAATGGTGTACGGGATTATATGTGAGGTCTATTGCACTTTTGTTGTCACATTTAAGATCAATGTTTTTAAGATGAAATCCAAAAATTCTCTAGTGTTTGACTCATCCATAATGCTTGTGCACAACAACTACCAAGTGCGATATATTCAGCCTCCGTGGTGGAGAGTGCAACCGAAGATTGTTTCCTACTAGACCAAGCTACTAAAGAGGGTCCTAGAAAGTGACAAGTACCGCTAGTGCTTTTTCTATCAAGTGAACACCCGGCGTAGTCTGAATCGGAATAGCCGTGGAGTGTGAATGAATCATTATGTGGGTACCATAATCCTAATTTAGATTACCCTAATAGATAACGAAAAATACGTTTTACCGCTTTTAAATGAGATTCTTTTGGATTGGCTTGAAAGCGAGCACATAAACATACGGCAAATATTATATCTGGTCTAGATGCACTTAAGTAAAGAAGAGATCTTTTCATTCCTCTATATAACATTTGATCAATTGAAATTCCGGATTTATCTTTTCCTAGTTTTAAAGAAGCACTCATAGGAGTAGAAGCTTGTTTAAGATTTTCAAATCCAAATCGTTTAAGCATATCGTGAACATATTTTGTTTGACAAATAAAGATACCATCAGTTCGTTGTGAGATTTGAAAACCAAGAAAATATGATAGTTCTCCTACAAGACTCATTTCAAATTCATTTTTCATTACTAAGACTGCTTCATTACACAACTCTTCATTCGTGGCTCCAAAAATGATATCATCAACATATATTTGTAAAATAATTAGATCATTATTATTATGCTTAATGAAGAGTGTGTTGTCGGCACTTCCCATAACATAACCATGCTTTAACAAAAATGATGTAAGTCGATCATACCATGCACTGGGCGCTTATTTTAAACCATAAAGCGCTTTTTCTAATTTGTAAACATGATTAGGAAATTTTTCATTTATGAAACCGGGGGATTGTTCTACATAAACTTCTTCTTTTATAAACCCATTTAAAAAGGCACTTTTGACATCCATTTGAAATAATTTTATTCTTTTAAAACTCGCAAATGCCAAAAATATTCGTATAGATTCTAAGCGAGCAACGGGTGCAAAAGTTTCTTCAAAATCTATCCCCTCGATTTGAGAATAACCTTGAGCAACTAAGTGTGCTTTATTTCTTATAATCCTAGATTCACCATCTAATTTATTTTTAAAGATCCATTTTACGCCGATAATTGGATGATTAGATGGTCTATCTACTAGATTCCAAACTTTATTTCTTTCAAATTGTCCTAACTCTTCATTCATAGCCAAAAACCAAAATTCGTCATTTAAAGCGGTGGAAACGTTGTTAGGTTCGATTTCAGAGACAAAGCAAATATTTGAAAACGTTTCATGAAGAGAGGATCGAGTTCTTACCCTAGTAGAAGGTTCCCCAATGACTAGCTCTTTTGGATGATTTTTGAGAAGTTCAACACGCTTGGAGGTACATATTCAACTTCATTGGACTTCTCCTCCTCTTCTTTGGACGGTTCCTCTTCGTCGTGCTCCAAAGATGGCAAGAGCTCATCATTTGTACCTGTAAAAGGCTTCTCTGCACATGGAATAAACTCATCAAATTTAACATTAATAGACTCTTCAACCTTACTCGATCTTTTATTAAATATTCTCTAGGCTTTACTGGTTGAAGAATATCCAAGAAATATTCCTTCATTACATTTCTCATCAAATTTTTCTAAAGAATCTTTTGTATTAAGAATAAAACATTTACATCCAAATACTTTAAAATATGATACGTTAGGTTTCTTTTGAAAATATAGTTCATACGGTGTAAGATTTAGTGATGGGCGAAGCATAACTCTATTCATTACATAGCATGATGTGCTTACGGCTTCGGCCCAAAAAGACTTAGGTAATTTATATTCAGATAACATGGTGCGTGCTAGTTCTTGGATTGTCCTATTTTTCCGTTCTACAACACCGTTTTGTTGAGGTGTGCGTGGAGCGGAGAACTCATGCTTAATACCTAACATTTCACAAAAAGATTTAAAATTTTCATTTTCAAATTCACCTCCATGATCTGAGCGAATGCATTTTATTTTTAAATCTAGTTCATTTTGAATACGCGTACATAGTTTTGAGAATTCGCAAAATGCATCAGATTTGGAAGAGAGAAATAAAGTCCAGCAATATCTTGAGAGATCATCTATTAGAACGAAAGTGTATATTTTACCACAAAGACTTGCGGTGTTAACGGGACCAAAGAGATCCATATGAATTAATTGTAATGGTTTTGAAGTAGAAATTTCGTCTTTTCTTTTAAAAGATGATTTTGTAAATTTTCCTTTTTGGCATGGTGAACATAGTGAAGATAAATTTCCAATTAACTTAGGCAATCCTCTAATCAATTCCCTTTTTGCTAGTTTTAAAATGAGCTTTGTACTAGCGTGACCTAAACGTCTATGCCATAGTTCTTATTCATCATTTTTTGTTATAAAACATTTTATAGATGATTTGGAAAGATCATGAAACGAAACTATGTAAACATTGTGAATTCTAGGTGCAGTTAGTAACACGTCTTTTGTTTTAGGATTAACTATTTTGCAAAGATTAGTAGATGATTCAAATAATACGTCTAATCCTTTATCACATAGTTGACTTATAGATATTAATTTATGTTTTAATCCTTTTACATAAAGAACATTTGAGATAAGAAAAGATTCGTTACCCACTGTACCAACTCCCATGATCCTTCCTTTACCGTTATCACCAAACGTTACGATCCCTCCTTTCTTCTTTTCTAGGCTAAGGAATTTTGCTTTATTGCCCGTCATGTGCTTGGAGCAGCCTGAGTCCAAGTACCACACGTCCTCCGTTTCCTTAGCCTTCCTGCAAATCTAGATAGAAGATGAGAGTAAAGATCCAGATACCCAAGAGGTACCACCCATAGAGTAAGTGGATTTCTTAGGTACCCAGATTTGTTTTAATAATCGTTGTTTTATATTCCTGCAAGGGCTAGACGTGTGACCAAACTTAAGACAATTAGCTCACGAAATAAAGGGATTTGAGACCCTTTTCTGAGTTTCTGCATTGCTCTTGTTGGGTGATGTTTGAACATTAGAAAAAGTAGAAGATTTTTTAACACTTGAGCTACCGCCGGCGTTAGTGGCTAGCGCTGGGCGGTAGGGTTCACTTTTATATTTGACCCTAAATTTTGCAGAACCATAACATTGGTTTCCCAAAATCATATCCCGGGATTTTTGACCAATCCCGAATTTTTTTATGGTTATATTGAGGTCATGATTTTGTTTTTTAAGAAAAGTATTTTCTTGTACAATCATAACACATTTATTTTCAAATCCCTTTTTGTTATTTTGAATTTGTAAAAGAGAGGTTTTTAGTTTTCTCTCTAAGTCCCTCTTTTCTTTTGCAATAGTTTTGTTTTGTGAGAGGGCCTTAGAAAGAGATACTTCAAGTTCTTTTGCCAAAAATAAAGAGTGCTCACATTCTTGACATGAAACCTTTCTCTTTTCAAGGGAAGTCACTTTTTCTGTGAGCTTATGATTTTCTTTGATAATATATTCATTTTCACGATTTAATATAATATTATCTTTTATACTTTGATCATAAGATTTGCAAGTTAAAACAAATTCATCATAGAGTTCTTCGAAAGTAGGAGGAATTACCTCAGTGTCGCTAAGAACACTGGTGTCGTCATCGTTGCTTTTTGCCATTAAGCATAAGTTTGCTTCCTCCTCGCTACTTGACTCAGACTCGTTTGACTCTTCAGAGGAAGAATCATCCCAAGTTGCAGCTTTCAGTACTTTCTTCTTCTCTTTTGATTTGTGTTGTTCTTTTTGCTCCTTTTGATACTTTGGGCACTGGCTCCGAATGTGCCCGGTCTTTCTGCAGTGGTAGCACTCAGGTGGTGGTCTTTCTTCTTCATCTTCGCTTCCTTTTTCTTTCCTTGATGAAGAGGAAGATCCCTTTCGTCGAGTATCCTTTTGGAAGTATTTGCGGAATGTATTCCTTCTTTCCGGATTCCTGATGAACTTCCTGAAGTTCTTCACCAGGAGACCTTCTTCATCTTCATCATCATCTTCGATGCTCTCCTTCTTTGACTTTAGTGCTAGCGCCTTTTTCTTTGGCTCTTTGTTGTATTCATCGTGTTGAATCTGGAGTTCTACCTCATGGGTTTTGAGATTCCCAATAAGGTTCTCGATCTGGAGCGTTCTTAAGTTGTGCGACTCCGAGATGTTTGTTACCTTTGGATTGAACCTTGGAGGTAAGGAACGAAGAATTTTCCTCACCAAGTCCCCATCTGAGTAGGTCTTTCCAAGTGCCTTTGAAGCGTTGACGGTCTTGGTGAAACGGGTGTACATCGAGTTAATGTCCTCTTCGGTATCCATCCTGAATTTTTCATATTCAGATTCCAGTTGGAATAGCTTTGCATCTTTCACCTGCGATGTACCTTCATGAGTAACTTCCAATTGATTCCAAATATCATAAGCAGTTGTGCATGCAGAAATTCTATTAAACTCGGTCCTATTTAAAGCGCAATATAAAGCGTTCATTGCTTTAGCATTATTTTTACACCTTAGTTTATCGTTATCATCCCATTTATCTTTAGGTTTTACTAATGTCGCCTCTCCCACTACAGTTGTAGGGGGAGAGTACCGAACTTCTACCATGTTCCATACTTCTACATCCATGGTCATAAGAAAACACATCATTCGATTTTTCCAGTAGTTAAAATCTGACCCAGTAAAGAGAGGTGGTCGACTAACCCCTTGACCCTCCGGAAAAGCGAGATCATGAGACGTCATTATTCCCGGTTGTTAAGCCGATTGGAATAAAACCCCTCTGATACCACTTGTTGGATCGATAGGCGCCCTTAGAGGGGGGGTGAATAAGGGTTTTAAAACTTTAGTGATATTTTGAAAAGCTTTGTAATAATGCAAGACAAAGACAATAAGAAGTCAAGTAAAACAATTGAAATAAAGGAGAAACATGCTTTATTAATATCAAATACGGTTTTACAAAAGTTGACTTCTATAATGCTAGAAATCGGTGGCGATGAATAGTAAACTTTTTTTGTTTTCTATCCCGACTCGCATCCCCACGAACCGGTGGCCCTAGCCTATCCTCCCCGGATTCGGCCTCAAGCCGCTCTAGCCAACCCTTCCCCGGATGTAGTCGTGAACATAAAAACCGGGCCTGATGGGCTGGCCCGAGCCCGGCCCGGTCAAGGCCCGGTCAAGCCCGGCCCGGTTCAGGCCCGAACCGGGCCGAGCCCTTACCCGGGACCCTGAAAAGGCCCCGGTTTGGCCTAGCTACCCGGCCCGGTCCAGGCCGGGTAAAGCCCGAAAATCGGGCTAGCCCGAGACCGGGCCGGCCATAGCCCGATTCGGTCTCGGGCTAGGCCCGATTGAGCCTAACGGCTCTTATTAGAGCCGTTAGGCTCATGGCAGCATGGCTGCCACGTGGCAGCCATGCTTCCATGAGAGAGAAGCCAATGGCTCTCTCTCAAGAGAGCCGTTGGCTGCTCTTTTTATTTTTTATTTTAATTTTTTTTAATTAATTTTTAAATTAAAAAAAACAAAAAAATCCTATAAATATCCCCCCTCCCCTCTCTCTTTTCTCACACCCCACCCCTCTCTCGCTCTCTCTCTCTCTCTTAGCTCTCCCAATGGCGTCGTCCTCCACAACTCCAGTGTCGTCTTCCCAAAGTACGGCTTCGGTGGTGGAGCACAACCGTGGAGCGAGTATTTGGGAGCATTTCGAGATGGTACAAGTTGGGACCGAAAGAAAAGTGCGCTGCAAGATGTGCTCGAAGTTGCTATCCATCAGCGGCAACTCGACGCTCGTTAGACACCAGAAGTCTTGTGAGTCGAAACAAGCTCCTCCCGAGTCAAGTCAAGCCCAAATTTCTGGAGCCGCACAGATTTGGGCGATGCGACAGCGAGAGCTACAGGCGAAGTTCGTCATCAAATGTGGGCTGCCATTCAGCATCTTCGACAATGACGACGGCACAGAGTACATACATGGGGGGCTTCAGCCCAAATACCAAAAGGTTAGTAGAATTACTTTAAGGCGCGACACGATTAGGTTATATTTAGAAGCAAAACAAGAATTAATTAGGTATTTTGAAAATTTCGAAGGACGCGTGAGTCTAACGAGAGACGTTTGGACGAGTAATTTAAAGTTATGATTAGCTTATCTTTGCATCACTTGTCATTGGATTGATCTCATTTCGTGGGAGCAAAATAAATGCGTAATATGTTTTACAGGTTTTGAATTCCCGCACACGGCTATAGCTTTATATAAAGTTATTATGAAATGTGTGCGGGAATTTAAAATTAACGATAAAATACTTAGTTTTTCTCTTGATAACGCCTCCAATAATAGCGCCGCAATTGAATTGTTAAAACGAGATTTAAAACCATTTCTGAACGGCGCATTTTTTTCATACTAGATGTGTTTGTCACATCCTAAATTTAGTGGTACAGTATAGTTTAAAGGCAATGGCACAATATATTAATAAACTTCGCGACTTGTTAAAAATAATTTATTGTACTAAACAACGAGCTCAAGATTTTAGAAAATTTTGTAAAGCACAAAATCAGAAATATTTGAAACCACAATTAGATATGCCTATTAGATGGAACTCAACCTATAAAATGTTAAAAAGAGTCGTTCTACAAAAAGATCTTCTAATGGAATATTATAGTTTGCTTAATATTGAACACGATTTAAGTGAAAATGATTGGAATATTATAGAACATTATATAGATTTACTAAAGTGTTTTTATAGGGCCACCGTTTCTTTATCTGGAGTGTATTATCCAACGAGCGCATTAGTAATTGAACATTTCGTACATATCACAGAAAGATTTAGTTATTATAGGCAACACCAAGGTTGGGCTCCTTTAATTAAAATAATGGAAGAAAAATTTTTAAAATATTATAGAGAAATACCGCCTATGTTTTCGTGCGTCGCTGCTTTAAATCCGCTACTTAACGTAGAAGGCGTAGAAAATTTGATCGACGAAATCAATACTAATCTAACCTTAAATATAAATTATGATGAGGATGACCCCGTTAGTACTACAAGTTTTACTACTTTTTTTACGCAAAGTTATAATTATTACAATAACTTATACGGGTCACGACCCCGCGAAGAAAAAACGCAACCCAAAACGAAGGATAGTCTTAAAAATAAAATTTTAGATTTAGCTTCTAGGAAAAAAGCGCGCACATCTGGTAGTTTAGATGAATTAGGATTATATACAAAAACTCAATTTAGCGATTTTATGAGTTCGGACGAGATCGAAAACTTCGATCTCTTAAATTGGTGGAAAGGTAAAGCTAATACCTATCCTATTTTGGCCTGTATGGTCCGTGATTTATTAACTGTCCAAGATAGTACAGTAGCTTCGGAGTCTGCTTTTTCTCTTAGTGGCAGGGTTTTGAATGTGCGGAGGAGCCGGCTTAACGAAGATTCGCTGGAGATTTGCATATGCTACAAGGACTACTTGGACAGTTTAAAGAGGAAGCAACACATAACAGCATTGGAGGATAGCTCGGAGGAGATAGAAGACGAAATGGACGCGTTGAATCTACAAGATGATTAAATCGAGCAATTGTATTTTCAATTTTGTATTTTGTACGACTTAAATTGTATTTTTAATTTTGTATTTTCAATTTTGTACGAAATGGACGCGTTTGAAACTTTGTATTTTCAATTTTGTATTTTGATCCAAATTTTCGATATTAATAAAATTTTTTGTTCCAAATTTTTCATTTGTTCAATATTTAATTATTTATAAAAAAAAATTAAAAAATTTAAACTTTAAATTAAAAAAAAAAGTAAAAAAAACGGGCCGGCCCGGATCGGGCCCGAGACCGGCCCGGTCCTGCCCGGCCCGGCCTGAAGGGCCGGAGCAGGCAGCACATAAGTGCTGCTTGCCCGGCCCGGGCCGGCCCGATTCCAGGGGAGGACCGGGCCGGCCAGGCCCGATGTAGGAAAAAGCCCGATCGGGCCCAGTCCAGGGCGGCCCGATCGGGCTTTATGTTCACGGCTACCCGGATGTGGCCTCGAGCACCCCCTAGACCTAGCCTAGATCTAGTCGCCAACACGAGGCGAGTTTCCCCATAAGTCCTACCCAGACCTAGTCGCCAACACGATGCGATTTCACTAACCGTTTACAAGAAGAATGTGAAATGAAAATAAATAAAAACTCCCTCTTAATGAACTTCTGAAGTTGGAGACGAAGATCCGCTGTAGAGTAAGCGTTGTAGAAGCGGACTTCGGTTGGATCCGGCGTGATGAGATTCTCCTTCAGAAGTTTGCAGAACTTTGGTAGGACAACAACTTTCGGCCAAGGTAGCCTCTGGAATACTAGCACTCTATCTCTCTCTGATGTCTGTCTGAAATGAGAGAAGAGACGTCCTTTTAATAGCTTCAGCGCTAGCGCCTGCGCTAGCGGTACCGCCGGCGCTATCTGATGCGCAGATCTTAGCACACCGCTATAGGCGGTAGTAAGACTGCGGCACGAAACGGCAGTGTACCGATCGTTCAAGTAATATAAAATGGGAATGAATCCCCAAGTATCGATCTCAAAGGAACACAGTAAGGTGGAGTTTATTATCGAGGAAGGACTTGAGATTGAAGTCCTTTCGAGCGGATGGATGCGGAAATGGGGGATTTGGTTTGTGGAAAATAAAAGAAAACAACTTAAACTACTCATATGCAATGCCGCTATGCAAAGCTTCGCTCAGCGGGATGGAAGACTACGTAGGCCTTGAGCGCACTACTTCGTTGGGCGGATGGGCGAGTAGGCAAGCGGAATCGAACAATGCAGGCCTTGAGCGCACTGCTTCGTTAAGCGGGATGGATTACACGGGCCGCGATGCCACGCTTCGATAGGCGGATGGACGAGTAGGCTAACGGAATGAGGGTCGCAAACACCTCGTCGACAAGCACGCCACTAGCAATTGCTAGTGCGGCACCGGACATGGTGGTGGAGTGGAAAATGGATGGCGGCGCACCTCATTAACACATATGAACTAAATAATTCCAAATAAATGAAATAAGCATTACAAAGCATAGTTCATAGCATACATCATCAAAATATAGAGATTACAAACATTACATCAACATAAGGAAGAGAAAAAGGCAAGAGATACGACCGAATCCGGAGGCTCGTTGTAGATTCACGGTAGGAAGCACCGGGTTGTCAATCTGCGTCCTAGCTCGGTCCCAACTATCGTCCGGGGTAGAGGAGGGTTGTCACACCTCCCAATGGACCCGTCTTCTCCATCGTTTTACAATCCGGCCACGTCCGATGCGAAGAAATCCTTCCTTGGCGATGAAGATGAGTGTAGAATCTCCTCCTTGAAGCCCTTGGATGATGGAGGGGGCCTAGGGGGCGAACACCTGCGGAAATGGGCGGAACGGCGGAGCTGGGCGAGAAAAACGGTGAAGGATCTGACCTAATTCGCGAGCAGGAATATTTATAGGCGCTGGAATAAACAGTGCGCACGATCATTGGCGCACGACCAGTGGTCGTGCGCGCTGGAATCCTGTGATCGTGCGCCTGCCTGGGTGGAGCCTGCAATGTAAGAAATTTATAAAATACCATGTTCGCACGACCAGTGGCGCACGACCGGTGGTCGTGCGCACTATCGTAGGTGGTCGTGCGCACTGGTCGAACAGAACTCAAAAAATTGATGTTAAGTGTGCACAAACAGCGGCGCACGACCGGTGGTCGTGAGGTTAAGTGCGCACGATCAGCGGCGCACGACCAGTGGTCGTGCGCAATAGAAACAGTGATCGTGCGCAGTGTTCCTGTACAGAATTGTACCGGGAACACCTGCACGACTCCTGTTCCAGCACAACCACGAATCCAGCCACTGAAAGTGGCACTTAACAAAGCATGAAAACTACTAAAAATGAAGAACATGAAATAACACCAAAAACGGGCCTAGAGGTGCACTTAGCATGGAGTATCAAATATGAGCTGAAACAGGGCTAAAGTGCAGTGGAATGACTCGAAAAGCGGCCCAGATGAGTCCATAAATGTGTATATGATCAGGACTCATCACACTCCCAGACTTACCTGTTTGCTCGTCCCGAGCAAACGAATTCGGCGGAGTGTGAAAATGGCAGTTAACAAAGGAAATTACACAAAGGAGTACGGTGCGAAGTAACAAAAGCATGCTAATAGAAATTTAGTAAAAAGAGATTCTAACTATGCTAACTAACTTACAAAAGTATTAGATCGTAAATAAAGATTTATCAATACTCAGTTGGTGAATTGTGAAGAAATCGAACGATCGTGCCCGGTGTGAAAGTAACAAGCCACTAAGGAGTGTGTTGCACAAGATCGGGGTTCAGGAATAACTCCGCTGAAATCCATCAACGTCGGGAACCATAAGCTTGCCCGGTCACACTCTCTCCACGACGCTAGCAAACTCATGAGATAAATCAATAGGACTTTAGGATTATTTTGGGGCTTAGGTTGCGGTATGATATTCAAGGATAAATACGAAGGCTACGCAACCAAATAGAGTCAACGGAACGCTGCACCCAACAAAGCCAAGAACAAAGCTCGTGTGACACACCCCCAGACTTATCATAAAAACTATGTGTGCACACGGCCTACTTCACAAATACCAACAGATTTTCTATTACACTCGGGAGGATTTCTTTTCAATACAATTTTTTTAGAATTGCATTTCAATAACCTATTTTTCTTCTTTTTCTTATCCTCCGGTTGGTTCATAATCAGCAAATAAAAATTATTTTTCCTTCACATCACATAGATTCCAAACATCACACCAATAGAACAAGAGTACAGTTAAACAGCTATTTGGTTGCGAAAGTAGGATGAGCTTCAGGATTTGGTGAATGGAGGAGGAGCTGAAACAAAGAAGTGGTAGGCGCAAATGTTGGCTTGCAAAGGTGAGCGAATAGGACAGGGAAAGACAAGGCTCAAACTAGCCAAAAGATGGCCTACATCACTTTTAACTCGAAGAATCGCTCGCACCCATGCTTCAAGAGTCGTTTGGGGCAAGTTCTTAGCCCACGAGAAAGGTAAACCTTCCTCCCGACTCAAGCAACACACAACTAGTGCTCGTATACACACAACATCGGGTTATCACCAATTTCGTTCACATTCACCATTTGAGTATAACAAATCTAAAACTACGCAAAAATACTATTCATAAGTTAAACGCATAGAGATAATCTAATTTTACTCAAATTCTACTGTAGCATGCGGATGCGAATAGAACACTACGCGAGTCAACATCGCACTCCCAATAGTAATTCCTAAGCTAACACCCTAATTCACATTCCAAACCAAAATAATTTATTCGGAAACGTAACAATCATGTAAGCGCGCGCTTATGTGGGTGAAGTGGTGTATGAAGCATGGAATAATGGGGATGGCAACGAAAAATTTAAAACAATCTTCTAGCATGCGGTGCAACTCGTGCGCAAAGTGGGTAACAACGTGCTCTCCCCCAGACTTAATCTAAACATTGTATCACAAAAACTGAAAGCTAAGGGGAAGAAGTGTTACCCAATGCTCAGAGTTGAGCATACCAGACGATTGGCGTTAATTTCATGAACAATCCGCAACTTCCGCCATCACAAGGAACAAAGCACACCTGCAGGCAACACACTAAAAGCAGCAAAATATAAAAACTGAATTAAAACATGTGAGAGAAATAAAAATTAGGAAATCTGAGTTGTCACCCATGGAGGTGACCCTGTTCCTGCGAATAAGATTAAGCACACGCACACATAACAAAAGGGATGAAAAATGATAAATTCTCAAAACGATGCCCAGAAGAGCATCCAGAATCAAAGTGTTATTATTACAACAAAATAAACTAAGTTCATGCGACTCGAAGAAACATAAAAAAAAACAGCAGCAAGAAAAAGATAAAACTGAGATTGGCCTACACAAGGGGTGGAAAATCACTCGACGTCGATGTCGCTATCTAAAACAACAACGGACGGCGGAGGTCTGGATGATGATGCGGCCCGGCCAGGAGGTGGGGGAATATTCAGTCCTCCCCGCAAAGCTTGCTGATACACAAAGTCCGTCAGCCAATACTGATTTGCCTCCAAGTCTGAGAGGCGCTGGTTGAAGCTTGGGACCTCCGGCGCTCGTGAAGAACTACCCTCCTCCTTGGGTTTCCGCTCCTGCTTGGATGACTGACGTCGCGGCTGCGAGAGGGCTATCTCACGGTGAGTAGTCGGCGGCTCAGCCGGCTCTCCATGCTCCTCATCATCATGCCTCTCCCTAGGCGCATCACCCGGCATCACGACCACAAAACGCCTGCTACTCTTCTTCCCCACGACCCGAAGTAGATGAAAGCTCACCATGGTGGCCCTGGTGATGAAGGAGGGCGCAGTCACCTGCACCATCGGAGGCAGCTGACTCCAAACCCCCAATCCCTTTGCAATGCGTGTGATATAATAGGCACCACCAATGGCACCCGTGAGACCGTAGGTGGCCTCGTGATGGAAGAAGAAAGCGAGCATGTACCCAGATGCACGGGCTGCCGGAATTCCATACTATATAAGAAGATCAAATCTTGCCACCCCACGACGTTCTGACTGAGAGCTCGGGCGACAAGAGAATGACTAAGGACATGCTGCAAGAATCGGAGAGCAGGCGCGACGATCCAGGTGGATTTACTTTTCCTGGCTACATACTCTTCATCTCGTCCCGTGAGAGCACACCACGCGGCACGCGGGGTGACGCCATCAGGGAAGGAGACAATCATACTCTGAAAATCAATCGCAGCAGACTCCGCTTCAGTGTAGAAGCCTGCGTGTACAGCAAGCTCCGGCAAAGACAATGTGAAGACACTCCCCATAATTCGGAAAGAGCAAGTTGGCGGCCGGCAACCGGAGGGCATCACCTCCCACTCGAACGTCGAAAGGAACTCTAAGGGGAGCTCTTTGTAGCCAAGATCATCGCACTCAAACACCTTACTCCAGTGATCGAACGAGTAGCGGAGGAGGACAGCCTCCCTCAAAACTCTGTTGTCTCCGATTGAGCTAAGCTCATTCCACTCTACCAATCTCTGAGAGAGAAATGGCTTATCCCTTAGCGAGTTGTAGCGCCGGGTGTGCACATCCTTTGAAATTTACCCATACATGCCAAGATCTGGGACAGAGATGCAGAGGGCCGACCTGAGCGACGGTATGTCTTGGTGGAATGATGATCTCCCGCATTCATGGTAGCAATAGGCGGATAAGAAAGGGGAGGAAGCTACGGAACTCACCGGAGAAGAGGCGGCACGCACGATCAGCGGAATACTCGAGGAGCGGCGCACGGACAGCAGCGAACGAACAAAGGAAGCGAAAACCTAGAATGTACGCACAAAGCTCGGGCGAACGGGTGTTTTTATAAAAATCTGGGCCGATCGCACGATCAGTGGTCGTGCGCGATAAGTAGTGCGCACGACCAGTGGTCGTGCGCGAAAGAAATTTTTTGAGCGGACAAAATTTTAGTAAAAACTCCATCCACCGTGCAGTATGCGTACATGATGGAGGCAAGGGCCCGCCGGATGGGTGTGATCGTGTTCGTGATTCCACGTCGACGCGTCACTTTGATCGCGGCGGCAAATTTGAGGACTACGATGGAAGATGCCGCGAGATTATTGGAGCCGGCTTGATGGTCTTTGTTCGAGTCGGCACGGTTCATGTTGTAGCACTCTTGGTCCATGACGACGGCGGATGACGGCGCCACTCCAACCATGACGTGCGCCATCGCCGCTACAACTTTCACTCGCGGCCACACTCGTCCACGTGACGTTTTAATATGCATTTCGTCATATTAAACGTCGTTTTCTTTTGCTGCAGTTTTAAAGTTCTTGCATGTTTAATTTCAATTTTTAATTATATGTTTTGTTTAATGGTTTGGATTGGCACTCTTGATGAGTGGTCATGATGCATTGTAAAAAAACATATAAGTAGGTTTGTTTGGTGAAATGAAGGCAGATTTTGACAAAGAAAAAAAATTACAACCCTAACTTTTCTTCCCTTGGCTGCAGCCGTCTTCTCCCCTTCACCCGATCGAGCTCCTTCCCCTTCCCCGGCGCGAGCGCTTTCTCCTCCTCCCTCCTCTTCCTCGTGGCACGTCGGCTCCCTTTTTCCCCCTCTTTCTTCTACCTCCAGCCGAGCCCCTCCAACCTTGCGACGACCACCTCGGCCCGTCCACCTCTACCTTGGCCGCCCCTTCCCCGTATCCTTGCTACCATCCGACCAAGCCACCGGCCCCTTCCTCCTCTCCACGGCCCGCTCTATCCTACCCGACCACCTCCATCTCTCCCCTCATCACATCACTATTCCGGCCACCCCTCACTTCTCCTACAGCCACCACCCAAAGCCAACCTCCACGAAAACAGCCCCGGATTTTGGTCTTGCTCGTGGCGGCCGGATTTGAAGGCGACGGTGCTCTACGTCAAGGACTCCCCTCCGGCGACCACCATCGGGAACGGCCTAGGAAATTCTACAACCCGGATCTACGATTCCGGGAAGGGTAACGCGTTTACTACTCATTGTGCTAATTTCTCTTAAAAGGTTATTTGTGGTGGTATAGATCTGTGACGGATTTTCTCGCCGCTATTTACTCGCGTTTATTTTCGTTTGGTTAGTGGAATGCTCTAGGATTTATCGTTTATTCGACGAGGAGTGGCGATCCTCTTTGCTCTTGTTGGGGAAGATCTTCCTATTTTCCGAAGTCTTGCTTTTCGGAGGATCTTCTTTGGTACAACACAATCGCTTGTCCGGACGCAAACATTCGTCCCTTTAGCTTGACGGATCCCGGCTTATCGCCGACGATTCGATCTTGTCACGGAGTTGCTAACCGTACGCGTACAAAAATTTATAATAAGTTTAGTCGTGGGCTGCGTTTCAGTTGTGTTTGGGAAGAGCGGAACGTTGAGAGTTTTTAGTTCGTAGTCGTGTGCGACCGCCTCATTTCGGTGGCCTACATCAATTTGGTATCAAAGCGAGGTTGTGTTGAGTTCTATCTCGACACCATCCTTACTCTAATCCGTAGGCTATCCGCCCTCACTTGGGTGTGCACCGTAGTTTTACCGAAATCTGAATTTTTAGCATTGGTGTGCAAATAGCGATTTTCAAAATTTCGTCGGAATCAACAAACAAAAATTCTGTAGGTTCTTAGTCAAGATATAAGAATTAAAATAGAAAAATATTTCAGTTTCATTAAGGTTTAGGTGGCTAAAAAAAAATTTAATCGTAATTTTTAGGCTGGACAGCACCTAAATTTTCGCTAGTAATGACTACTAGGCTGAATCCGGGGTATCCCCCGCCCCTTTCACGTATCACTTCACCACGGGCCCGCTCTACAACGACAAGGTTTAGCCGTGATCCGGCACATCAATTTCGTTTAAACTTTAAGCACGGTGAGAAGTGGTGCAGGTTGGTCGTTGATAGAGTATGTCATACCAACGCTATAACGGAGAACGCGGTGTCTAGGATGTTGGTGACCACCGAGCCACATCCTTGCCCGTACCACCTTGTGTGTCCTGATGGGAGTGTTATTTTTGTGTCCCAATGATGTTTGGTGCCCCTCACCATTAAAGCCTATTCTGAGCGTATTTGGTGTGATGTCCTTCCCAGGAAGGACTTCCATGTGTTGTTAGGACACCCTTGGCTTGCTAGCCATGATATTATATACGATGATCGCGATGACACCTTAGACTTCATGCATCAAGGTCGGCTTATATCTCTTAGGTCCACTCCGCCCAGGAAGCCCACAGTCTCATCTGGAGACATTTGTGGCTCGGTTGAGTCGACACCACCCGGTATTGACACGCATGGGGATTTTGACACCGTTAGTCAAAGTCAGCCCGTCGATTGTGTTAGCCACCCTGAGGCCAACACACAGAGCTTGATCATAAGACCCGAGTCTGATCCTATTAGTCCCATCCTGCCCCGTGATATTGTCCCTGTGGAGGCACCCACGTCTGATGTAGTGCCAGAGAGTGAGGTTGCCCTGATTAGTCAACCTATGCACGTTCCCATTATCCTTAGGGAGCCTTCTGTTGGACATCCCGAGGTCACTCAGGAGGTTGATGATTATGGTGAGCTTATGGTTAGTGACTTTTCGGTGTCCTTTAGTGGGAAGGACAAACGGTCCAATTCATTATCTATTGGTAGTACTTGTGTGAGCATATATTCTGCACTTGTGGACCCTTGGTTCGTGTTAGCTTCCCCCTTGAGCCGTCACCCATTTAAGGTTGCCTGGAGCTCCCAAACTTCAGCCCCAACCTTGAGGTATGGCATGGAACCCGTTACCCCCGCTGGGCGTGTTGAGTGGTTTTGTTGGGTTATTCTTCCTATGTTAGCTGACCCTACTACGCAAGATCACCCTAGGCTTTGTGATCATGACACCACTCACGTTAGGAGCGCTGGCATACTTGAATTTAATTTAGGGGACAAAGTCACGAAATTTTTGAGTCCTTTTCCTCCCACGGACCCACCACCCCTTAGGACGATCATAGAATTAAGTTTATATGATGACTTATCTTATGTTCCACGTTGTCTTCACTCACCTGGACTTGATGTTACATTGCTAGCCGACCCACTTGGGTCCATTCACTCTATTTTCACCGCACCCACGGGAGCATCCCGCCTTATGCTCGGTTCGGTTTTAGAGGATCCTTACCCTGGACAGTTGCCTCTTGGTAACTTAGAGAGCGATGTTAGTAGTTTCGGTACTGTTCGTCGAATATTTGTAATGCTAGAGACTTTCGCTACTCCCTCGAAAATTTTTGCTGAGCGGGGCCCCAACCCCATTTTTAGTGTTTCGAGATGTCTTTCACTTTTTCTAGAGCCACTACATTTAGCTTTCGTCTCGTTTCCCTCCACTAAAAATTCTGTTGGGTTGAGAGGTGAGCTGGGTAGCATGTCGTTCACGCTCATGGTGATCTCGGGAGGTATGATGTCTATTGATGTTTTAGCACTTTCCCCTTCTTTTTCCTATGCTATGATCGAGGCCCTTGGGCACTACTTTTTGCATGACAGGTTGACACAGGTGGACATTTCTTTGGGGCCAAGCTGGGTCCCTTGCTGCTTCCTGCCACCCTGGCCTGATGGGCCACCCTCACGGCCCGCTCCCTCGGACGTACTTCTACAGGTTGCTGCTCTGCTACACCGGTTCCTTCACTCCCACTCATCGGTGATGAGTGTTTTTGAGTGGGGGAGGATTGATGGAGGCAAGGGCCCGCCGGATGGGTGTGATCGTGTTCGTGATTCCACGTCGACGCGTCACTTTGATCGCGGCGGCAAATTTGAGGACTACGATGGAAGATGCCGCGAGATTATTGGAGCCGGCTTGATGGTCTTTGTTCGAGTCGGCACGGTTCATGTTGTAGCACTCTTGGTCCATGACGACGGTGGATGACGGCGCCACTCCAACCATGACGTGCGCCATCGCCGCTACAACTTTCACTCGCGGCCACACTCGTCCACGTGACGTTTTAATATGCATTTCGTCATATTAAACGTCGTTTTCTTTTGCTGCAGTTTTAAAGTTCTTGCATGTTTAATTTCAATTTTTAATTATATGTTTTGTTTAATGGTTTGGATTGGCACTCTTGATGAGTGGTCATGATGCATTGTAAAAAAACATATAAGTAGGTTTGTTTGGTGAAATGAAGGCAGATTTTGACAAAGAAAAAAAAATTACAACCCTAACTTTTCTTCCCTTGGCTGCAGCCGTCTTCTCCCCTTCACCCGATCGAGCTCCTTCCCCTTCCCCGGCGCGAGCGCTTTCTCCTCCTCCCTCCTCTTCCTCGTGGCACGTCGGCTCCCTTTTTCCCCCTCTTTCTTCTACCTCCAGCCGAGCCCCTCCAACCTTGCGACCGACCACCTCGGCCCGTCCACCTCTACCTTGGCCGCCCCTTCCCCGTATCCTTGCTACCATCCGACCAAGCCACCGGCCCCTTCCTCCTCTCCACGGCCCGCTCTATCCTACCCGACCACCTCCATCTCTCCCCTCATCACATCACTATTCCGGCCACCCCTCACTTCTCCTACAGCCACCACCCAAAGCCAACCTCCACGAAAACAGCCCCGGATTTTGGTCTTGCTCGTGGCGGCCGGATTTGAAGGCGACGGTGCTCTACGTCAAGGACTCCCCTCCGGCGACCACCACCGGGAACGGCCTAGGAAATTCTACAACCCGGATCTACGATTCCGGGAAGGGTAACGCGTTTACTACTCATTGTGATAATTTCTCTTAAAAGGTTATTTGTGGTGGTATAGATCTGTGACGGATTTTCTCGCCGCTATTTGCTCGCGTTTATTTTCATTTGGTTAGTGGAATGCTCTAGGATTTATCGTTTATTCGACGAGGAGTGGCGATTCTCTTTGCTCTTGTTGGGGAAGATCTTCCTATTTTCCGAAGTCTTGCTTTTCTGAGGATCTTCTTTGGTACAACACAATCGCTTGTCCGGACGCAAACATTCGTCCCTTTAGCTTGACAGATCCCGGCTTATCGCCGACGATTCGATCTTGTCACGGAGTTGCTAACTGTACGCGTACGAAAATTTATAATAAGTTTAATCGTGGGCTGCGTTTCAGTTGTGTTTGGGAAGAGCGGAACGTTGAGAGTTTTTAGTTCGTAGTCGCGTGCGACCGCCTCATTTCGGTGGCCTACATCAGTACAAATAGGGTTCAGCACATGCAGCGAGACAATCACAGCCTTATCAACAACTTACTAAGCTAGAAGAAATAAAAGTTCAGGAGAAGGAAAGATAACTACTGGGGTTATTGTCATCCCAGCACGACTTATTCAAAAACTAAAGGTTCTAGCTAATAGGCGTATGAAAAAGGAAATGAACAGGTAACTGTTCTAATACGCGTGTCGGTAGCAGGTACCGATACAGCGACAGAACAGTTACTCCTCTACCCAAATAATAATACCTACATAACGCAGGTAGAGGAAACAGAAAGTAAGAAGAGGAGGAGATATCCTCACTCAACTCACCAAACACATCCTTGCCTAGCAAGGTGTCGTCAACATGGAGGTGGCAGGAGGAAAAGGCAATGAGTGGAGTTTTCTCAACGGAGGGGGAGTCAACCTCCTCACATGAGAGGATGATCTCATCATTGACTTGAGCATTAAGCTCCAAGTCCTCCTGGGGTACCTGTGAAGACTCAACCTGCACAGACTCGGATGAAGAGGGAGATCGAGAAATAAACAAGATGAAGAACATAAATAATCAAAAATCGGGGGAGTGGTTCCGGACTCACTCCCGTCAGGATGGGTAAGTAAAATAATGTTTGCATTGTCATCAATGCTACAAGGTTCGGCGGGATCAACAGTGGCCATGCCTAAGATTTGGACTTCCTCCACCGGTGCTGAGGAAAACTCCTCTTCACCTAGAAGGTTGTCCTCCTCCATAGGAGTAGGCACAATACTAAGATCAACCGCCTCCTCTTGTGACACATCATCAACAATATCGTCGGAGACGAGTATAGTATGCACAACAGGGGGAGGAGTAGTGCTCGGATAAAAGTCGAGCACCGATTCCTCACAAAGAATCGAATCCACTAGAGGTGGTGGATGCACATGGAGAATAGGCTCAGCAATGTCGGTGCATAGATCAGCCGCACATCCGGTGACCGTGTCCATGCCATACCCTTCAAGATGTGAAGGTGATAAAGACACATAACCGGATGTTGAAGGTGTGCCGCCAGAGTTAGGAGTTGGGACGATCCGGATATCCTGCTCGTCATCCTCGTCCAATTGGCGAATATACTCGGCACAGTCCTTCAAGACATGATCAGTGCTCCGACAAAACCGGCACTGCCTTGCGGGCTTCTATGGCACAGCGGGGGCTGAAGCCGAAAAGAAGTATGACGGTAAAGGCTCAGCAGAGTAGCCATAAGACTTACGCGCACCATATGGAGTACCAGACGAAGTCGGTGCTCCATATGCTGGGCTATAAGAATTATGTCTACTATTCTTCGTAGGGCATTCATCACTAGAGTGGGAGGTATCTCTACACCAACGGCAACGGATATTGAGATGTGCCCACATAGTGTGGAGATAAAACAATTCAAAAAAAATGCTATTTTGCAAAATACTACACCTAACAGAAATTACTAAAGCAACCTAATAAAAAAAAGGGATAAAAAGAACAGAAATAAAATAAAAGATGCAATTTACAAATGGAAGGGTTTCTCTCTCAGATTCTCCCTCTCAAAAAAACTCACACGACTGTGTTCCCCGGCAACGGCGCCAAAAACTTGATGCGCAGATCTTAGCACACCGCTATAGGCGGTAGTAAGACTGCGGCACGAAACGGCAGTGTACCGATCGTTCAAGTAATATAAAATGGGAATGAATCCCCAAGTATTGATCTCAAAGGAACACAGTAGGTGGAGTTTATTATCGAGGAAGGACTTGAGATTGAAGTCCTTTCGAGCGGATGGATGCGAAAATGGGGGATTTGGTTTGTGGAAAATAAAAGAAAACAACTTAAACTACTCCTATGCAATGCCGCTATGCAAAGCTTCGCTCGGCGGGATGGAAGACTACGTAGGCCTTGAGCACACTACTTCGTTGGGCGGATGGGCGAGTAGGCAAGCGGAATCGAACAATGCAGGCCTTGAGCGCGCTGCTTCGTTAAGTGGGATGGATTACATGGGCCGCGATGCCACGCTTCGATAGGCGGATGGACGAGTAGGCTAACGGAATGAGGGTCGCAAACACCTCGTCGACAAGCACGCCACTAGCAATTGCTAGTGCGGCACCGGACATGGTGGTGGAGTGGAAAATGGATGGCGGCGCACCTCATTAACACATATGAACTAAATAATTCCAAATAAATGAAATAAGCATTACAAAGCATAGTTCATAGCATACATCATCAAAATATAGAGATTACAAACATTACATCAACATAAGGAAGAGAAAAAGGCAAGAGATACGACCGAATCCGGAGGCTCGTTGTAGATTCACGGTAGGAAGCACCGGGTTGTCAATCCGCGTCCTAGCTCGGTCCCAACTATCGTCCGGGGTAGAGGAGGGCTGTCACACCTCCCAATGGACCCGTCTTCTCCAGCGTTTTACAAACCGGCCACGTCTGATGCGAAGAAATCCTTCCTTGGCGATGAAGATGAGTGTAGAATCTCCTCCTTGAAGCCCTTGGATGATGGAGGGGGCCTAGGGGGCGAACACCTGCGGAAATGGGCGGAACGGCGGAGCTGGGCGAGAAAAACGGTGAAGGATCTGACCTAATTCGCGAGCAGGAATATTTATAGGCGCTGGAATAAACAGTGCGCACGATCATTGGCGCACGACCAGTGGTCGTGCGCGCTGGAATCATGTGATCGTGCGCCTGCCTGGGTGGAGCCTGCAATGTAAGAAATTTATAAAATACCATGTTCGCACGACCAGTGGCGCACGACTGGTGGTCGTGCGCATTATCGTAGGTGGTCGTGCGCACTGGTCGAAACAGAACTCAAAAAATTGATGTTAAGTGTGCACGAACAGCGGCGCATGACCGGTGGTCGTGGGGTTAAGTGTGCACGATCAGCGGCGCACGACCAGTGGTCGTGCGCAATAGAAACAGTGATCGTGCGCAGTGTTCCTGTACAGAATTGTACCGGGAACACCTGCACGACTCCTGTTCCAGCACAACCACGAATCCAGCCACTGAAAGTGGCGCTTAACAAAGCATGAAAACTACTAAAAATGAAGAACATGAAATAACACCAAAAACGGGCCTAGAGGTGCACTTAGCATGGAGTATCAAATATGAGCTGAAACAGGGTTAAAGTGCAGTGGAATGACTCGAAAAGCGGCGCAGATGAGTCCATAAATGTGTATATGATCAGGACTCATCACTATCCCATATTAGGACACATTCTGCGCGGCAGAATCTTCAATCCGAGGAAACAATTCTCCCTTGCCTACTGTGCTCCTCGCTATCACCTGCGCTATCGGATATCGCCTGGCGCTATCTCCTTCTATAAGTTCTCCCGTCAATTGCGCTTTGAGACAATATTTCGTCGAACAGGAATTCGTCGAACGCCGCTAAGAGTTTGTCGAACGATTTTCGTCGAACGAGATTTCGTCGAACGCCGCTAAGAGTTTGTCGAACGACAGCTAGCGCCTGCGCTAGTACTACCGCCAGCACTAGTAGGTGTTTTGGATTTGATGGCTCAACTTTGGAGGCAACCTTCTTATGTAATCCTTGAGTCATGTGGACTTTGTTATCCTGCACACTTAAACACACAAGATCAAATACACGTGTGTTTTGTTATTCTCAAACCTAGGAGATATGGAAGACCATGTTCCAACAGGAAGTGTTGATGAAAGAAATGATAGAAAGTCCCTTCTCATATCCCAGTATGAGAACTTTCAGAAGAAAGCTGAAGAATATGTTGCTGATATGTATGACAGATTCAGCATTATCATTAATGAGCTCAGAGGCTTGGACAAGGAGATATCCTTGACTGCAATTAATGATAAAATTCTCATGTGCTTCCCTGGCTCATGGGATTCCAGAATCTAGGCAATCAGAAAGTCCAGGTGCCACAGAAAAATCTCTACTGAAACTTTGCTAGGAAAGCTTAAGTCATATGAGATGCTACTGAAGAACAGGGCTGAGTCAGAGGAAAGGGAAACCACTCTAGCTCCTATCCAAAGGAGCCTTGCTCTAAAAGCTTCTGAAGGAGATCCCCGTACTCCTGAAGATGAGATGTTCAATCTCCTAGCAAGGAGATTCAAAAAATGGGTCAAGACAGAAGACTCAAGGAGAAGAGAAAGAGACTCAAGGCCCAGGTATGACAAAACTCCAAAGAAGGAGATTATCTGTTATACTTGCAGCAAACTAGGGCACATAGCTCCTGAATGCCCACAAGAACAAAAGGACAGAAGCAACAAAAATGATGAGAAGAAGAAGAAGAAGTCTTTCAAAGGGAAAGACAAGAAGAAAGCCAAGGGCTTTATTGCTGAAACATAGAGTGACTCAGAAGCAGATTTAAGCTCCTCATCATCTGAAAGTGATGATGAAGCAGAAACAGAAGCAGCTTGCATGATGGCACTAGGGATGTCATCAGATGATAAAGAGGAACATATATCAGTTGTTGATGATTTTGATTTTAGCTCAGATGATTTTAAATCTTATTTTAAAGATTTCTGCATTGATCATCTTAGGGTAGAAAAAGAATTAGACACAGCTAGAACTGAATTAGAGGACCTTAAGAAAGATGAAGTATACCTAAGAAATCAAAATCTAGCAATTGAAATTAAAAATAAAGAGTCAGAATTGATTAAACTGAGAGAAGAAAACATAAAATTAAAACAAGAGCTAGCAAAGGCAAAGGCCTTTGAGGACTCACTCAATGGGAGGAGTCAGAAGCTCAAAGACATCACAGAAAATCTCTCTATGAGATTTAATCACCTAGGGTTAGGAGCAGAGCCCTCCACCAGCACAGAAGCACCTAGGAAACCTGCCTGGAAAAATCCAGTATCTTTTGTTAGACCTAGTGAGTACCAACCAAGTGAGAAGAGTGCATCATTCAAGGGTAAGGATAACAGTCATCCAGATAGGATAGATGAACCTAATAAAGCAAATCTGAATAAGAAAGAGAAACCCTGAGGGAAGAACAATGTAGAAAAATTAAATAACCACAACCAAGAGGCTAAAGTAAAACCTAGGGTAATAAAGCATTCTGCTTATCTTTTATACCTAGATACATTTTACACACATTTCAAATATCAGGATAACAAACATAGGTTTGGGAAACTCATTCCTTATCATCCAAAAGGGTATCATGAGAGACCCTTCTATTCTTTCATTGAACCCTACAATGGTAAAAACAAAGGGCCCAAGATAACATGGGTCCCTTCTAATATTTGAATTACTTGTGCATGGTTAGGTTGGGTCCCACTCAGGAGACAATGGAGTGGGAAGAAAGATGTAGGTCTTGAATGAGGAACAAACTTCATCCAAGGGAGTGATTTCTGCCTTGATTTTTTCTTACAGTATATAAATTAGTATCATAATCTATTTTCAATAAATATTATTGTTGGGAAAAATAGCAAGAATTTTCTAAAGAAAATAGATCTTGTACAACCCCGATATTCGCCAACGACATTAAGGGCGAGCGAGAAGGAGCGAGACAGGAGTGGCGAGATCCAGACCTCGCTGAAATCGGCCCCCAGCCGACAAGACCTCGGCAGAAACCACCAAAATGGGCCAGCAAGGTCCTCGCAAGGCGATCCCCTAGAAGAGGCGTCGCGAGCAGGATCCGCGAGAAGACCCGCGAAAGCTCCGGTAGCAAGGTTCTCGCAAGGCGATCCCCTAGAAGAGGCGTCGCGAGCAGGATCCGCGAGAAGGCCCGCGAGAGCTCCAGCAGTAATGTTCTCGCGATCCCTTATCCATAAATCAATAGGGTCAACTTACCCTTTTACCCTCGGTGGTCTGCCCTTAGCCTCTCCAAACAGCGGAGCTTGGCTGTTAGCAGACCCATTGGGGGTGCGGATAGTAAAATCAAAAGGCGGAATCCTGCTATTTGCAGGCCAGATCAGAAAATCTATAAATAGGACCTTAAGGGCACCTTTGGAAGGAGGGCACTCCAGCTTCCCTCTCCTTAGGCTTTCTTTGGTTAGCATTTCCAGAGCTCTCCAAGATGCCCGAGTCTCAGCTTTGTCTTGGGAGGGGAAGCGCTCAACGATCTTCCGGGTTAGTGAAGGGACCTCCTCGCTGTGACTAAGGTCTTAGTCAATTTCCTAATCTTCCGTCTATCTTCCTCGTGGGATCAGTAAGGGCTAGCCTCCCCTCATTTCGGTGAGGGCCTCGAGCTCCACTAGAGACCGAGAAATCGGTTTCAACATTTTGGTGCGGTGAGCGTGGAGTGTGGCTGGTTCAAGAAAGTTTTGGAGAAGGGATATGGCGGGCGATGAAGAGCAAGGCGAGGAGTTCGGCGAGACACCCCAGGTGGCGATGGCCAGGATGCTCGCAGATTTCAGAAAGGAGGTGCTCGACACTTTGGGGTTTACGGTCACAGCTCTGCGAAATGAATTTACGACCCCAACACCTCAGGTGACCCCTCCCCCAACGATGGCTGGCGAGAATGCCCCGGGGGGAAAGGTTGGAAAGGAAGTTGCCGTTGGATCAGGACAGGACAGGGAGGGGCGAGTGTTGTTCGCCAGTCCGGCGAGCCCGAGGCCGGCGAGCTCCGCGCCGGCGAGCGCCGGGCCGGCGAGCTCAGTGTCGACAAGCTCTGTCCCAGCGAGCACGGCGCAGGCGGGCGAGCGCCAGGAGGATGCGGCGACGGTCGGGGTGGTTCAGGCGAGCGCCGCCCTCGCGGGTACGGTCCCGGCGAGCTCAAGTCTAGCGAGAGAGCTTGGGGGCGAGTGGAGCCAGAAAGGGTGACGGGAGGGGGAAGCCCCTTTTGCGAGCTGGTGCTTTCCGCACCCGTCCCAGGGGGGTTTGGAGAGTGGGATCGGGTGTACTACAACGGTAGGGATGACCCTGTCCAGCACCTGCAGAGTTTCGAAGACTCGGTCTCCATCAGGCCGATGTCAGACGCCTTCAAATGTCGGCTCTTCACCGCCACCCTCAAGGAGAAGGCCAGGGACTGGTTCCATCAGCTCCCTGTAGGATCAATCTATGCGTTTGAGGATTTGCGCCGAAGTTTTTTGCTGAGGTTCTCAATCTCAAAAAAGAGGAAGAAGGACGATGATTCCCTCTTCAAAGTGAAGCAGGAACCCAGGGAGTCGTTGGCTCAATATGCCGATCGGTTCCAGGAGGAAGTGCAGCTCACTCAGGAGATGCCTGGGTTTGCACTCCAACTCGCCTTCACGGTCGGGTTGAAAGAGAGTTTCTTCAAGATGGCGTTAAAGAGAAAGGCCCCCATCTCCTATGAGGAGCTGATGGAGAGGGTGTCGGAGGAAGTCGTGAGCGAAGAAGCCAACCCAGAGCTCACCAAGAGGCTAGCAAAGCTCAGTGAGTCGGAGGTGAGGCAGCAGGAGGTCAGGAGAAGGGAAGAGCCCCGGGCCCCGGAGGGGGAATGGAGGCCGCAAGGCGGAGGAATGCAAGGGCACGGAAGGGGTTACGGCCCAGGAAGGGGTAACCATGTCGGAGGTCAATGGAGGCCCCCCCAGCTAGGGTGGAGGCAGGGTCTGATGCAGATGCCTCCCCCTCCCCAACAGGCCATGCAATTGGACGGGGAAGAGGAAGAGGAAGAGGAAGGAGAGGAGAGGTGGAAACAGCAGCCGCTAGGAGGAGAAGGAATAGGGTGGCGGAGGCCGACGCAGGGGAGGTGACGTTGCCATATTGTATCTTCCATGATGAGGAAGGTCACTCAACGGACACCTGCCCGGAGTTCCTAGAAGTGAAGAGGGGCAGAGCGCCCACGCCACAGCAGCTGCAGCCAGTGAGGATTGTAAAGGTCGAACCTCGAGAGGAGGATGAGGAAAGGTGTGAGGATAAAAACGATGTGGGGAATAGGGTAGGGATCGGGGTGATCCATGGGGGAGTAGGGGTGGAGGCGACCCGCAAGGCTAGCCTCCACACCATCTACCGCCGGAGCGTAGCTTCAACATCCACCGCTCCGCCCCCGGCCGAAAAAATCATTTTCACCCAGAAGGACATGCCAGGCTATGAGGACCCGTTCTGCGACGCGCTGGTCATTCAGACGGCGATCGAGAACTTCACCGTCTCCTGAATCCTAGTGGACAACGGGAGTTCGGTCAACGTCATCTTCAAGAAGGCGTTTGACAAGATGGAGGTGGAGCCCAAAAGGGTGTTGGCCTCGGATGGCCCTCTGTTTGGATTCTCGGGGGAGAGGAAAGAAGTTGAAGGGGGAGTAGGACTTCATGTAACCCTGGGTGGGCAATCCAGGAACTGCCGTTTTGTCATAGTGGACGCCCCAAGCAGCTACAGTGCCATCTTCGGACGGCCGCTCATCAGCGCGTTCCGTTGTGTCCCCTCCACCTTTCATCAATGCCTTAAGTTCAACGACGGAGGGGTTCCGGTGCGGATCAGGGGGGATCCCAAGGTGGCAAGGCAGTGCTACGTGACGGCTGTCAACACCATCTCCTGGATGGGAGAAGCGGAGGAGTGGGATAAGATGATGGAGGAGGCGGCCGAAGCCGGAGGTAAGGAGGTAGCCGAGGAGAAGATGGAGGGAGATGAAGTCCATGTCCAGGAAGGGATAGTTGAGGAACCCCGAGCGGAAAAGGAGGGGGAAGAAGAGAAGGCCCGGGAGAGAGGGGCGGAGGAGCTGATGGAGGTAGAGAAGGAGGTCGAGGAAGGAACCCAGGCTCGCGCTTGTGCCGAGGAGGAGAGGGCTTGGGGAGAGCAGTCCCGGCTGGAGGCTATGGACGAGGTCGTGGAGCTCGAGGTCACCACCCGGCTAGGGGTGGTAGAGAAGGTTCGGGTTAGCGGAGGACTCAACCCGGAAGATCAAGCGGAGATCCTGGCGTGCGTGCAGAAGAACATAGACGTCTTCGCTTGGAGCGCCGCGGAAATGCCCGGGATCGACGCGGACGTGGCTTGCCATCGCCTCAACCTCGACCCCGGCACCCGCCTTATCCGCCAGAAGAAAAGGGCCACCGCCGACAAGCCGGAAGGGCCCATCCGCGAGGAGGTGAGCAAGCTCCTACAGGCAGGCTTTGTAACGGACATCCAGTATCCAGGCTGGGTCTCCAACGTCGTTATGGTAAAGAAGGGAGGACGTAAATGGAGGATGTGTATCGACTTTTCTTTACTTAATAAATCATACCCTAAGGATTGTTACCCCCTGCCTCGGATCGACGCGCTGGTTGACTCAGCCGTCGATTTTCCTGTGATGTCTTTCTTAGATGCTTTTTCAGGTTACCATCAAATCTGCATGCACCCCCCGGACATCAAGGATGTCTCCTTCATCACGGGGGATGGATGCTACTGTTATAAGATGATGTTGTTCGGGCTCAAGAATGCAGGTGCCACATACCAAAGGATGATGGACAGAGTCTTCCGCGAGCAGAAGGGAAGGAACTTGGAGGTTTATGTCGACGACCTCATGGTAAAGAGCCGAGACCTTGGGTCTCACCTCCGGGACCTTGAGGAGACGTTCGGGACCTTGCGGCGCTACAAGATGAAACTCAATCCCTTGAAATGTGTCTTCGGGGCAAGCCGTGGAAAGCTCCTAGGCCATTTACTCACCCCCGCAGGAGTAGAGCCTAACCCGGACAAGGTTAAGGCGGTAATGGAGTTGGAGTCACCGAGGAATCCGAAGGAAGTTCAGAGCCTTACAGGGAAGTTGGCTGGGCTCAGCAGGTTCCTCTCCAAGGCAGGGGAAAAATGTGCGCCTTTCTTCAAGGTGCTACGGGGCAACAAGAAGTTTGAGTGGACCTCGGAATGCGAAGAGGCCTTCCAGGCTGTGAAAGAACAACTCACCCAGACCCCTCTGCTCCAGGGGCCGAGGCCAGGAGAAGACCTATCCTTGTATCTAGGGGTAGGGTCCGAAGCAGTAAGTTCCGTGTTGATCCGGGAGGAGAGGAAGAAACAGTTCCCTATCTACTACGTCAGCCGAGTGCTGAAGAAGGCAGAGCTCCGGTACCCGATCCTGGAAAAGTTAGCCTTCGCATTGGTGGTGTCGGCCCGGAGGCTCCGACCTTACTTCCAAGCCCATTCAATCAAGGTAGTGACGGACCACCCGCTCTGTAAAATCATGGAGGGGGTGGAGCACTCGGGAAGGTTGGCAAAGTGGTCCGTGGAGTTAAGTGAATTCAATATCACGTTCGTGCCCAGGACGTCCATCAGGGCTCAGGCGGTGGCAGACTTCATGGCCGACTATGCGGCCGAGGAGGGGGAGCACGAGCCACCCCCCCCCCCCCCCCCAAAGACATGGAAGATGTTGGTAGACTGAGCGTCGGGAAAATACTCATATGGAGGGGGGATAGTCCTGATAAGCCCTCAGGGGACTCGGATTGAGCAGGCTTTAAACATCCATTTCCCAATTACCAACAACCAGGCTGAGTACGAGGCAGTGATAGCGGGCCTCCGGTTGGCCCGGGAACTAGGGGTGCAGGACGTGGAGGTCTCCACAGACTCCATGGTAGTAGCATGCCAAATCAAGGGAGAGTTTGAAGCGAAGGACCCAACCCTCCTGCTATACCTGGAGAAGGTCAAGGGGATCATCGGGCAGTTCCGCACCTTCTCCATCAGGCACGTGCCGAGGGAGGAGAGCACCAAGGCGGATCTCTTATCCAAGTTCGGTCCCCGGGCGGGAGGGATGGCTTCAGAACTCTTTCGGCCTTCCATCGAGGAAGGAGAGCTGATGGAGGTAGATTGACAAGCCTCGTGGATGGATCCGTTCATCACCTTCCTATCCTCCGGGCAGTTCCCTGGAGAGGACGTGGACAAGAGGCGCTTCAGGTATAAGTCCGCTTATTACTCCTTGCATGCAGGAGGGCTATATAGGAAAACTCTCTCGGGACTCCTGGCCCGTTGTGTTTCCGAGGAGGAGGTTCCGAGAGTCTTGGAAGAAATCCACTTGGGGAGTGCGGCAGCCACTCCGGGAGTCGGACCCTGGAAGGGAGGGTGTTGAGGCAAGGCTACTTTTGGCCCACTCTCAGCAAGGATGCGGCAGAGTTCGCAAGGAAGTGTCTGAAGTGCCAGCTGCATGCTCCGCTCCAACTCCTCCCGGCTCAAAGGCTCCGGACCATCACGGCTCCCTGGCCCTTCGCCATATGGGGTTTGGACCTGGTCGGTCCCTTCCCCCAAGCCAGCGGCCAGAGGAAGTTCCTGCTGGTCATGATCGACTACTTCTCCAAGTGGGTAGAAGTGAAAGCACTCGCTAAGGTAACCTCTCAGGTGGTAAGGAATTTTGTGTGGGGAGAGATAATTTGCAGGCACGGGCTGCCTCTAGCTATAGTGACGGACAACGGGCCACAGTTTGCTAGTGAAGAGTTTGTTGGCTTCTGCACTCAGCTCGGCATTGACCTCAGGTTCGCGTCGGTCCACCACCCGAGGAGCAATGGGCAGGTGGAGGCGGCGAACAAAATAATCGTTAACCTATTAAAAAAGAAAGTGGAAAATCTTCGGGGAAACTGGGTAGAACAGCTACCCTCCGTCCTATGGGCAATAAGGACTACTCCGAACACCGCCACCGGAGAAACTCCGTTCAAACTCTCTCACGGGTCTGAGGCCGTTCTACCCATAGAGTTTGAGGTAAAGACCCCCCGGGTGATCGCTGTAAACCCCCCCCCCCCCCTCCCCTCCCGGAACACAAAACACGGCCGAGGGGAGTTTTATGCTCAGGACAGCCGCCTTGCGGAAGCGCCAGCACACGGGCTAGCCACCTCCGCAAGACGCCTATTCTGCCGGCTAAACCAATATCATCAAGCCAACCCATCAATAATCAAAAACAAGAAGCCACATATATATAAATATTCGCATAAGTAAAAGTCCATAAATATACAAGGCAGGCAGCTCCACGAGCTCCTGCAAAACTACATCAGAGTGACAAACTAAAGGATGCCCAAAGGGCTACATTTCATTCTACGCTCACATCTGTCACCAACGGTACTGTGGGTATCGCGGTCTCCGACCCTGTCGACCTGACCTGGCTATCCATCTCCCGCGCCGTGCGCTGCTGCTCCAGGGTGCACTCCTAAAAAGGGGTACGTAGCAACCGTTAGTCATAAAGACTAAGTGGCTTCACATCCGCTCCCCCGGCGACTCCAAGGCACCGGGCGGTAGAATTGAAAGAAAGCTGCAATATTAGCAATAATATACAAGCAGGTGACAGAAATGGTTGTTCCTATATGTCGGTTGTATGAGTACCCAAGTACTCGCAATAGTACTATCTAACAAGTTCATAAGTATATCAGCAGCAGTAAGTATATACACGAAAGTATAAGTAACAACAGACATAAGCAGAGTAATGAAGAGCTGAATTGAACTTAACTTATAAGGATGCCCATACAAGCTTATAAGTTAAGGGTCTGCATATAAAGGTAACTCATCATATAAAGATGCCCATACAAGTTTATATGATGAGTATCCATTGCTGTGCAATGCAATGATTATGATATGAATGCGGTGCAATGAATTGAAGGATGAATGCAATGCAATGCAATACGATGATTGTGTATTGAACCCTCGCCCATATCCACAACTATCCGGATGGCGCCTTTGGGAACTGAACACCAAAGGACCCCGACCATCCACCGACCATCCACCGACCATCAACATTATGCCACCACGTGTCAAGCATGCGCAACCACAAATTTCCCATGCACAACCGTGCGCTATCGAATACCCAAGGACTCTCGAACGTAGCCTTAATTCATAACTCATACGCCTTTAGCCGACGCCCCGAACTGCACTCAAGGACCCCAACAACTGAGTCCTTACCGTTTACCATAAGGTATAACCGAATCTTATAGTCCGCTCCGAATCGCCAGTGCTAATCATACCGAGTTAATTAGCTCGCGTGTCGTGGTGTGCGTATAACAATATATTTACTAAGCCGATCCCGTAGGATTATTCGCGCGATTGATGGCATAACATATTTAGCGATTAGGCAATCCAACCAACATAATGGGAGAAATCCACAAAATACCGAGATTGAAGGTGTTATGACACAGTTTACTAAAACAGGATTTCTGGGTGCTACCGATGTCCAACCGTTATGACCCACCCCAATTTGGAAAGCTAACAACAAGGGCTACAACATTCGTGTTGAGTCCTAAACCCAGATCCCAGTGGGTCCTACCTAAAATCTGCCCTGAAGTCCACTGCAGAAACCTGGACAGCAAAAACAGCACGCAGTGGACCCAAACCAGCTTCCTGGTCAGTCCACTCGACTGGACTTTTAGAGAGCTACAGGTCACCCCAGAAAACGTGTAACCTATCGTTGGAAAGCTCTTTCCGAGGCCTACAACTTTTGTGTTAATCCTGAAACCTGAATCCTGCTGTATCATGCCCACAACTGGACTTGAACACAGCTGCGCGCAGAAAACAGATTTCTGCATCGGTCTGCAGATATAATTTCTGCATGAGTCTTAAGGTAAATCTAACGTCCGCTGTTCATCTTCTTCCCCAACGAGAGCTAAAGGTATACATATGTATATAAAATTGAAATCCAATTTAACAGGGAAACTTTCTCATTTCTCAAGCAAGCTTATGAACCAATATATATATATATGTATTTATAATTGAGATCCATTCAACAGGGAGCTTATTTCTCAAATCCAAATCAACAGGGAACTTATTTCTATTATCATCCCAAATGCCTAATGAACATATATATATATAATTGAAATTCCATCTAACAGGGAGCTATTTCCCAAGCAGCTACAAGACATATATATATATATAATTATATATATATATATGTATATATATAATTGAAATCCCAATTACAGGTAACTAATTAATGAAAACCCATATGAAAGTTTAGGGCAGCCACCTTCTCTCCTCTCATGCTCCCTCATGAGGCCACCACATTTCACGGGATCAACATCCTTGCATTCGTATGGAAGCGGGGAGTCGAATGAGGGCATTTTCGCAGCGATCGGCGCCCTACGGCGAAAAACCCTAATGCGGCCTCAACCTACGGAACTTCATTTCGCTCCCAAATCGACTCAATTGAGTTCGATATCTCGCCTAGGGGGTCTAAGATACTAGCACCAAGGGAAAGGGGTCGGAAGTCACCTGAATCCGGGCCGACGATCGCGGCAGTCTCCTCGGCGCCATGAACGAACTCGACCTTCTCCAAGCTAGCTTCTCTTCCAATGGTCGCACAAGCTTCTCCACGGGTTTTCTTGGCCAAAACCCTAAGTTAACACCATCAGGTTGGAGGGAAGGAGATGAAGAAAAAAAGAAGAAGAAGAAGCAGAGGACAAAGATGAAGATGCTGATCGGGAGAAAAGCTAAGAATTTATCTTCATCTCGCATTAATGGCATTAATGACAACACCACCTTCAAGAACATACGTTGGAACTCCCAAATTTGGTGTCAGGGTAAGCATTCGGAAACAGCAGAATATTTCGTCAAACGGGAGACAATTCGTCGAACGGATTGTTCGACTTTCGTCGAACGGAGGTTAATTCGTCGATCGCAGCTGGCAAAATCTTCGTCGATCGCTGCCTAATTCGTCTACCGCCGAACATATGATTCGTCGAACGCCGTTCGACGATACTTCGTCGAACGCCGTTCGACGATACATCGTCGAACGCCTTTCGTCGAACGTCGTTCGACGATGTTTCGTCGAACGTCGTTCGACGAACTTTCGTCGAACACAGAACTTAGTCGAGCGCCGTTCGACGAACTTTCGTCGAACGCAGAACCTTCTTCGATCGCGGCAGCAGCTTATATTTCGTCGAACGAAACTATCCTATACTTCGCCGAACGCCGCAATCCCTTCGACGTTCGTCGAACACTTCCCCTTCGACATTCGTCGAACGGCATCTTCCCTTCGACGTTCGTCGAACGAAATCTCAGAAAACCTATTATCTTATTACCCACATCTCCTACAACAATATTGTTATCACTTTCCCCCAATTAATCCAAATTTGAGCACGCACTGGAAAGCCCAAATCCGACCCAAGTTGAGTCAACACGTCTCTGAGGGGTCTAGCACGAAATGGGATGTTACAAATCCAATAAACGAAGAAACAATTTCGTCCCCGAAATTTAAGTTGGCTTATGGGGACCGAAGATCGGATTACGAAAATTGTTCTTCCGAGCACACACTGAATCTTACTCGTCTAAGGTGAGGGCCACAACTCGTTCTCACTACCTCACCTCAATTTCTCCCCGGTGTGCTCTCGTTATACTCCACGCACTTGGTATCCCAAGTTTTCTCAACCTCAACGAATCAACTTTGCTATACCTTTGTCAAAAGCCGTCAGGTCAGAGAGCCTAACACGCACGATGTTATCACTCGTCCTCTCAACCTTAACCGATCAACATTCTTCGCACCTTGGATCTGAATCATTCTAGGTTCAGTGAACCTGTTACGCACGAGTTTACCACTCGTGCTCCCGCACCAAATCCAGATTCCTCCTCTCAAGGAGTCATGTGTTTTAGATTTGCAAGAGTAAGTTGATTCTTCTAATCTCAGGCATCATTATCCAAATAACGTGCAGCACCCTTATCGTCATCACTTAAATGTATTCAACAATTTAGCTTTCAAAGAAACCGGCCTCAAAGTCAGGCGGGTAGTCTACCAGGTAAGGTATGGGGTCACGTACATGCTTGACACAGCCTAGGTGGCGGCTTCGGGAATGAACACCAAACAATAGCCCGGATGGCGGCTTTGGGAATTAACACCAAACAATAGCCCGGATGGCGGCTTTGGGAATTAACACCAAACAATAGCCCGGATGGCGGCTTTGGGAATTAACACCAAACAATAGCCCGGATGGCGGCTTTGGGAATTAACACCAAAGGTCCCGGACCATCCAGTTGAACGAACTACATTAGCCCGGATGGCGGCTTTGGGAATTAACACCAAAGGGCCCGGACCATCCAGTTGACCAAATTAAACTAGCCTGGATGGCGGCTTTGGGAATTAACACCAAAGGGCCCGGACCATCCAGTTGAATGAATTAAACTAGCCCGGATGGCGGCTTTGGGAATTAACACCAAAGGGCCCGGACCATCCAGTTGAACGAACTACATTAGCCCGGATGGCGGCTTTGGGAATTAACACCAAAGGGCCCGGACCATCCAGTTGACCAAATTAAACTAGCCCGGATGGCGGCTTTGGGAATTAACACCAAAGGGCCCGGACCATCCAGTTGACCAAATTAAACTAGCCCGGATGGCGGCTTTGGGAATTAACACCAAAGGGCCCAGACCATCCAGTTGAACGAACTACATTAGCCCGGATGGCGGCTTTGGGAATTAACACCAAAGGGCCCGGACCATCCAGTTGACCAATTAAACTAGCCCGGATGGCGGCTTTGGGAATTAACACCAAAGGGCCCGGACCATCCAGTTGAACGAATTAAACTAGCCCGGATGGCGGCTTTGGGAATTAACACCAAAGGGCCAGGACCATCCAGTTGGTCATCTAGCGATGCGAGCAGTAATATAACAAAGCTCCCAACATCTTCATTTAACCACCACGTTGCAAAACCTTAGCACTATGAGTGCTACGATTTAAACTAATTGTCCTAAATATGTCACTTTAAGCACAACTCTTTGATCAACAATCGAATACGACTCCCACTCAACAAATTTCAAGGCGTCCCCCAAAATTTATTGCGCAGTCCTCTGACCAACCATTGATCGTTGAGAGGCACTACAACACTATCGAGAGAGTTCAAGTTTCCACTTATTAATCCCCGTGAGGTTCTAATGATGGAACTCATGCTATAAGGACCTAAGGACTACCACCGAGTCCTTATGTCATCCAAACGCTTGCCAGGATCCGACTAGTGCATAGCCGCACTCAAGGACTGCCAGTCTCAAGTCCTTACCATCACATCAGGATGTATTCATATCTTCCAAAAACATACGTCAAGAGTTCCCAATGTAGCGTTCATGATTTTCAACCATCTCTCACATGTCATCGACATTCACTTCTTGTGCTCAATTTACGGCTCACTCTATCACAACGAGGTTTTTATCACATTTGAGAGGTTGTCATCAAACCCCACTCTTTGCTAGATTATCGGACGATGTGCGCATTGATATCAATCATGTCGTCCACCGACTTCACCCAAACATGCGTCACCTCGCCTCATTTCAACCTATAGCATTCATCTATGTTCCGCCCAATTGACACATAAATTCGGGCACTCATTGCACATTTAATTGGAGAAGATTAATTTCTCTATCGCTACCGCCGGCGGTAGCGCTACCGCCGCGCGGTAGCGCCCCCACCAGAGCGACCTGTGATGTTAGCCGTTTGTCTTAGCGTCATCACGAACCACCGAATTTAGAATTCGTGCCGAGTTTCTTTCGGGATCCAGATAGTTCCATTTAGGGGCCTCTTCTCGTGAACTTAAATCCTTTGAGACATCCAATCACTAAACAACCCTTATCAATCTGCCGAATTTTAAAAGAAAAATGTTATCACCTCGTAGGTGTATATCCCTAGGTGTTAGCTTACTGCTCTCCTTGTCACTTATCCACATAGTCTTATAATAACAGGGAGAGAATTATCATCTTCAAAATGCTCTCTTCTGTTAATTACTAATTCGATTTCTATCAACCCAAGCATGGCATTCGTAGCCCATCGTGCTTACGACAAGTTAATTTTTCCCATGATCACAAACTCCGAGGTTGAAGTTACAAGGATTTTAAATCGTCTAGAAAATCCCAGACGGTAGGCACTAGCCCAATAAACGAAGGGATAAGCCCCCGTATCTCTTTAGCTGGGTTTCCTCCACTACCAGATCTAATGCTCTCCCCGAATTATCTACGAACTTTTCCGACACGCACGAATAAGCGGCGCTTGCATTTCAAGAGTATTGTCGGCCTACCGCAAACAAGCACGATACTTGTAGATTTCAACATTATGCGGGCGCAAGCATATTAGCTACGGGGAACAAAACTAAGATGCATGTGTACCTGCAATAACCTCCTGCAAATCCCGCTCCTGTGCTAGATCCAAAGCATACACCTGCTGCTGAGCAGGCTTAGGGTTCCTACCCTGCTGTTCCTGTTCTCGACCTTGACCTCTTCCTTGCTGGGCGTCCCTTTGACGCTGCGTACAATAGCGCCGGATGTGGCCCGGCTGATGGCAATAGAAGCAATCGCCCTTGAGCGGCTCCCTTGGACGCTTCGGTAATGGTCGCGCTTGCTGCTCCACCTTAACGTTCGGGCGATCACGCCCACCATCTCTCCTCTGGTCTCCTCCTGTATCCATAATGTTCTTCCTCCTCGCGAAGCTGCGTCTTGACTCCATCACACCCCTCTCGGGCCTCTTATTCCTGGCCTGGACTCCCAAGTGGTCCGCCTCCAACTTCTGTGTCGTCTCTATAATCTGTGCGAGGCTCGAATCGGCGACAAATAGAAGGGCCTGCCTCAGGGAATCTCGCAATCCCTTATAGAACCGCTTTGCGTAACCGCGGTCGTCCAAATCATAGGAATCCGCGAATCTAGCAAGGTGCTGGAACTCCCATTGGTACTCCACGACTGTCCTAGATCCCTGCTTCAGCTGCAGAAACCTCTCTTCAAGTTCATCCCGGGCCGTGGAAGAGACGAAGTGCTCCAGGAACGCGTCTGCAAACTCGTTCCAGCTTATGTCAAGGTAACTATGCCCTTCAAAGGTGGAGCCCATCAAGGACTTCCACCACCTCTTTGCGTGCAAATCCAAGGCTGAGACTGCCAGTGTGACTGCCATATTGCCCGGGCATCGAATTCCTGCCAGTAACTCCTGCACTGTGTCCAGCCACTCCTCTGTCTGAACTGCGGACTCCGTCCCATGATAGGTGGGAGGGGAAAGAGCACGGAAGGTGCTCAACCAATTTGAGTCTGGGGCATGCGGCTGCACCGGTATCTGCTGAGACATGAAGGCATCCAGGATTGCCGTCAAGGTTTCGCCCAGCTCTGATTGTTGAAAAGGAGCAGGTGCTGGAGGCACTGGGGTGCCAGCCGCTGGCTCCGAACTTGCCGGAATCTACACGTAACGTAGATTTTTGGGCTTAGGTTGGCTATTTAAAGGAAAAATAACGGACATACTCAATGTGAATACCCTATGGGAACACCACTGCTTCCGCTCATTCAGTTTGTCCTCAAACTGAAGAGTTGAGTGGGGTGGCACCAAAAGGGTATGGACTTCTTTATCTCAGGATCGTTGCAAGCTGATACCATTTGTAACCCCCCCCCCCCCCCTTCCCGGAACACAAAACACGGCCGAGGGGAGTTTTATGCCCAGGACAGCCGCCTTGCGGAAGCGCCAGCACACGGGCTAGCAACCTCCGCAAGACGCCTATTCTGCCGGCTAAACCAATATCATCAAGCCAACCCATCAATAATCAAAAACAAGAAGCCACATATATATAAATATTCGCATAAGTAAAAGTCCATAAATATACAAGGCAGGCAGCTCCACGAGCTCCTGCAAAACTACATCAGAGTGACAAACTAAAGGATGCCCAAAGGGCTACATTTCATTCTACGCTCACATCTGTCACCAACGGTACTGCGGGTATCGCGGTCTCTGGCCCTGTCGACCTGACCTGGCTATCCGTCTCCCGCGCCGTGCGCTGCTGCTCCAGGGTGCACTCCTAAAAAGGGGTACGTAGCAACCGTTAGTCATAAAGACTAAGTGGCTTCACATCCGCTCCCCCGTCGACTCCAAGGCACCGGGCGGTAGAATTGAAAGAAAGCTGCAATATTAGCAATAATATACAAGCAGGTGACAGAAATGGTTGTTCCTATATGTCGGTTGTATGAGTACCCAAGTACTCGCAATAGTACTATCTAACAAGTTCATAAGTATATCAGCAGCAGTAAGTATATACACGAAAGTATAAGTAACAACAGACATAAGCAGAGTAATGAAGAGCTGAATTGAACTTAACTTATAAGGATGCACATACAAGCTTATAAGTTAAGGGTCTGCATATAAAGGTAACTCATCATATAAAGATGCCCATACAAGTTTATATGATGAGTATCCATTGCTGTGCAATGCAATGATTATGATATGAATGCGGTGCAATGAATTGAAGGATGAATGCAATGCAATGCAATACGATGATTGTGTATTGAACCCTCGCCCATATCCACAACTATCCGGATGGCGCCTTTGGGAACTGAACACCAAAGGACCCCGACCATCCACCGACCATCCACCGACCATCAACATTATGCCACCACGTGTCAAGCATGCGCAACCACAAATTTCCCATGCACAACCGTGCGCTATCGAATACCCAAGGACTCTCGAACGTAGCCTTAATTCATAACTCATACGCCTTTAGCCGACGCCCCGAACTGCACTCAAGGCCCCCAACAACTGAGTCCTTACCGTTTACCATAAGATATAACCGAATCTTATAGTCCGCTCCGAATCGCCAGTGCTAATCATACCGAGTTAATTAGCTCGCGTGTCGTGGTGTGCGTATAACAATATATTTACTAAGCCGATCCCGTAGGATTATTCGCGCGATTGATGGCATAACATATTTAGCGATTAGGCAATCCAACCAACATAATGGGAGAAATCCACAAAATGCCGAGATTGAAGGTGTTATGACAGTTTACTAAAACAGGATTTCTGGGTGCTACCGATGTCCAACCGTTATGACCCACCCCAATTTGGAAAGCTAACAACAAGGGATACAACATTCGTGTTGAGTCCTAAACCCAGATCCCAGTGGGTCCTACCTAAAATCTGTCTTGAAGTCCACTGCAGAAACCTGGACAGCAAAAACAGCACGCAGTGGACCCAAACCAGCTTCCTAGTCAGTCCACTCGACTGGACTTTTAGAGAGCTACAAGTCACCCCAGAAAACGTGTAACCTATAGTTGGAAAGCTCTTTCCGAGGCCTACAACTTTTGTGTTAAGCCTGAAACCTGAATCCTGCTGTATCATGCCCACAACTGGACTTGAACACAGCTGCGCGCAGAAAACAGATTTCTGCATCGGTCTGCAGATATAATTTCTGCACGAGTCTTAAGGTAAATCTAACGTCCGCTGTTCATCTTCTTCCCCAACAAGAGCTAAAGGTATACATATGTATATAAAATTGAAATCCAATTTAACAGGGAAACTTTCTCATTTCTCAAGCAAGCTTATGAACCAATATATATATATATGTATTTATAATTGAGATTCATTCAACAGGGAGCTTATTTCTCAAATCCAAATCAACAGGGAACTTATTTCTATTATCATCCCAAATGCCTAATGAACATATATATATATATAATTGAATTTCCATCTAACAGGGAGCTGTTTCCCAAGCAGCTACAAGACATATATATATATGTATATATATAATTGAAATCCCAATTATAGGTAACTAATTAATGAAAACCCATATGAAAGTTTAGGGCAGCCACCTTCTCTCCTCCCATGCTCCCTCATGAGGCCACCACATTTCACGGGATCAACATCCTTGCATTCGTATGGAAGCGGGGAGTCGAATGAGGGCATTTTCGCGGCGATCGGCGCCCTACGGCGAAAAACCCTAATGCGGCCTCAACCTACGGAACTTCATTTCGCTCTCAAATCGACTCAATTGAGTTCGATATCTCGCCTAGGGGGTCTAAGATACTAGCACCAAGGGAGAGGGGTCGGAAGTCACCTGAATCCGGGCCGACGATCGCGGCAGTCTCCTCGGCGCCATGAACGAACTCGACCTTCTCCAAGCTAGCTTCTCTTCCAATGGTCGCACAAGCTTCTCCACGGGTTTTCTTGGCCAAAACCCTAAGTTAACACCATCAGGTTGGAGGGAAGGAGATGAAGAAAAGAAGAAGAAGAAGAAGAAGCAGAGGACAAAGATGAAGATGCTGATCGGGAGAAAAGCTAAGAATTTATCTTCATCTCGCATTAATGGCATTAATGGCAACACCACCTTCAAGGCCATACGTTGGAACTCCCAAATTTGGTGTCAGGGTAAGCATTCGGAAACAGCAGAATATTTCGTCGAACGGGAGACAATTCGTCGAACGGATTGTTCGACTTTCGTCGAACGGAGGTTAATTCGTCGATCGTAGCTGGCAAAATCTTCGTCGATCGCTGCCTAATTCGTCTACCGCCGAACATATGATTCGTCGAACGTCGTTCGACGATACTTCGTCGAACGCCGTTCGACGATACTTCGTCGAACGCCTTTCGTCGAACGCCGTTCGACTTTGTTTCGTCGAACGTCGTTCGACGAACTTTCGTCGAACACCGTTCGACGAACTTTCGTCGAACACAGAACTTAGTTGAGCGTCGTTCGACGAACTTTCGTCGAACGCAGAACCTTCTTCGATCGCGGCAGCAGCTTATATTTTGTCGAACGAAACTATCCTATACTTCGCCGAACGCCGCAATCCCTTCGACGTTCGTCGAACACTTCCCCTTCGACATTCGTCGAACGGCATCCTCCCTTCGACGTTCGTCGAACGAAATCCCAGAAAATCTATTATCTTATTACCCCCATCTCCTACAACAATATTGTTATCACTTTCCCCCAATTAATCCAAATTTGAGCACGCACTGGAAAGCCCAAATTCGACCCAAGTTGAGTCAACACGTCTCCGAGGGGTCTAGCACGAAATGGGATGTTACAATCGCTGCGAGCGAGGGGGATGAAGAGTGGCTAGAGACAACAATGCCGAGCAGAGGCTATCTTTGGACCTGGTGGAAGAACTCCGAGACTTGGCCACCATCAGGCAGGAAGAGGTCAAACGGCGGATGGCTCGATATTTTGACAAACATATCCGGATAAAGTACTTTCAGAAAGGAGACCTAGTCCTGAAGAAGGTCGATGAGGCCGGCAGAGGGGCCACGGTGGGTAAGCTTAACCCCAACTGGGAGGGTCCATATATTGTAAGCGAGGTGCTCAAGTCGGGGGGGTATCACCTCCAAAATGTGGAAGGGGTGCCCCTAGACCGAGCCCGGAGTGGGGATGATTTGAAACGATTTTACCCTTAAAAGCTCTATTATGTTGTTTAATGAATGTCTTACTCCTTCTTTGTGATACTTATAACTACCGTCGTGCCGGGGTGACAAAGGTTGGATATATTGGTGCTGGAATGCCCCAGATCGATTCCGCTCCCGGGCTCTCAACTAGACGGGGGGTTCAGGTTGATCTCTGGAGAGGCTGGCAAGGTTGGAAATATTGGTGTTGGAATGCCCCAGATCGATTCCGCTCCCGGGCTCTCACCTAGACGGGGGGTTCAGGTTGATCTCTGGAGAGGCTGGCAAGGTTGGAAATATTGGTGCTGGAATGCCCCAGATCGATTCCGCTCCCGGGCTCTCACCTAGACGGGGGTTCAGGTTGATCTCTGGAGAGGCTGGCAAGGTTGGATATATTGGTGTTGGAATGCCCCAGATCGATTCCGCTCCCGGGCTCTCACCTAGACGGGGCGTTCAGGTTGATCTCTAGAGAGTCTGGCAAGGTTGGAAATATTGGTGCTGGAATGCCCCAGATCGATTCCGCTCCCGGGCTCTCACCTAGACGGGGGGTTCAGGTTGATCTCTGGAGAGGCTGGCAAGGTTGGATATATTGGTGCTGGAATGCCCCAGATCGATTCCGCTCCCGGGCTCTCACCTAGACGGGGGGTTCAGGTTGATCTCTAGAGAGGCTGGCAAGGTTGGATATATTGGTGCTGGAATGCCCCAGATCGATTCCGCTCCCGGGCTCTCACCTAGACGGGGGTTCAGGTTGATCTCTGGAGAGGCTGGCAAGGTTGGATATATTGGTGCTGGAATGCCCCAGATCGATTCCGCTCTCGGGCTCTCACCTAGACGGGGGGTTCAGGTTGATCTCTGGAGAGGCTTGCACGGCGGATCGGTTCGCTCGGCAAAGAAGGATTTCGCACGATACTAGGCGAGGGGAGAGAATCAATCTTATACGATTCAGAACATCCAGTTCTCGGCAGAAAGGGGGGTCGGCTCCGGGTAAGGGGCTAGCTCTCGCCAAGAGGATAAACGCCCTACGAGGCCTAAAAGAAAATACGCACACCTAAAAGTGTAGTAATCCTAAGGCGAACGACGAAAGGCAAAAGCGTCCCATGCATATCTATCCAATAACGCACGGCGCGAGAACGACCGCCGCAAAAATAACCCCCGCGAAGGTGGGTATCGAGATAAGCGAGGACGAGACATTCGACAAATGAAAATGAAAACGAGAGAGAAAGCACAGCGAACAAAACAGAATCGGCATTCTATATTTCATAGTTCGGTTACAATCTTCGGCAATCTCGCCGATCAAAAATTACAGCACAAAAAGAAAAGGAATAGCGGCGAGCTTCAGGAACCACCCGCAGATCCTTCTTCGTCATCGCTGTCCTTCACTAGCGGAAGAGGGAGGAAGAGCTCTGGGACGACGTCTTCCAAAGTCATGTCGACCGCATCATCAGCCAAGAGGTCGGCCGCCTTCATCACCGAAAAGATGTAGCGAGCTGACTCTATAGATCCAACGCAGATTTCTTCGTCTCGCACTCGCCGGTCTTCTTTTAAACGGTGAGGTGAGGGGGGAACAACGGCACGAGTGAGGTCGCAGTTGAGGGCCTTCAGCCCAGCCACCTCGCCCTCCAAATCCTTGAGGCGAGCGTCGGCTCTCCCGGCGGCCTCGGCATCCTGCAAATAAGTCCAATTAAAGAGGCGAAATGGCCAAAGGATAGGAAGATGAGGAGGTCTAGGCGACTCACCACACTGCCCTCCGCGACGAGCAGCTTCTCCTTCAGCTGCGTGTTCTTGGCAAGAACCCCCTGGTAGGCCCTCGCAAGCTCCATATTCTGAAGCTCCAGCTGTAAGCAGCGCCTCCCCGTCATGTGGGCGAGCTCGGCAGAGCGCAGCTGAGATCTCGCACTCTCATAAGCAAGGGTTCTCGCGGTCTCGTCCTTATAAGATCCCGCATCCTCGCGACCATAAAGGGCGAACGCGAAGTCGAAGGCATGACCGTTGACGGTCTCCTTCTCCACCCAGGAGGGGAGGATGGAAGAGATATCCACCCTATTATTCTCCGGCTTCCAAGTGACGAGGGACTCACCAGTCTCGTCTCGGCGCCTCTGGCCGAGGCCAAAGTTGTAGTGGTTCACCAGGATGGGGAGGACGGAGGTCCGGACCGCCTCTTGGCAGGGCTCTTCATCCTCGCCCCTCGAGAGGCCGGTAAGGTCAAACTCGTTGAAGGCAGCCTCGCGAGGTTCCTTGCCCTTCGAAGGAGCGAGCGAGACAGTGCTCTTCTTGCTCTTCTTCTTTGGCGGAGATTTCGAAGGGGCAACATGACTACCAGAAGCCCCCGATCTCTTGCGAGAAGAGGGCTCGGCCGGAGTGATGATGCCCCGGCAAGCTTCCGCCCCCATGGAAGCGAGAGCCATGGTGGCGTCGGTTTTCCGGGTGCTCGCGTAGGGGGGATGAAGGGGCAAATCTCGCTCGCCTAGAAACAAACAATAATTTTGATAAGTACGAAATGGTAATGAATAAAAACGAAGGTGTTAGGCGAGATCTTTACCTTCCCCGGCGAGAACCGGAGGCAGCGAATCTAGGTTGCGGCGGAGGTAGACGACTTCGAAGTTCTTCTTGCAGAAGAACTGATGGAGGAGGGCGTCATGGCCGCCGAGAACGGTTGGCCGGTATGTGGTTTCGCTGTGTTGAACCGGCGAGAGGGGAATGTTGCCGAAGTTCCCCTTAATGACGACGAACTTCTGAGCCCAGAAGTGGGCCTTGTTGACGGTCTCGACCACCTTCGGACCCGTGCCCACGAAGTAGGTTGTCCCATCTTTGTAGGCGCGGAACGAGAACAGCTTCCGGAAGACCGGGAGGCTGAACTCGATGCGCTCCTCGCGAAGGTAACAGGCGAAGGCGGTGACCACCGCCATGGCATTAGGTGTAAGCTGGCCGGGAACCACGCCATAGTGTTTGAGCACCTAACAGGCAATGAGAACAGGATTAGTCCGTATGGTGAGCGAGACTCGAGTGGCAAAAAAAATAGGAAGTAAGCGAGAGCGATTATTACCTGGCGAACTTCCGGCCACAAAGGAATGCGCAGACCGACCGCGAAGTGGGTGGTAGGAATGGCCAACTCGTCAACCAACGGGTCGTTGATCACGTCGTCCTCGCTAGGGCGACGTGCCTCGAACGGGGGAAGAACGTAGTCGGCAATCGCGCTGAAGTACTCTTCGTCGGTCAGATTGCACGTGAAGAAGCTATGCTCGGCGAAGGCCTTCGCGACCCTTCGCCGACCCTCCGACTCCGCGTCGCCGCCCATCTTGAAAACCTGCGAGAAAGGAAGAAACGCGAGAACGAGAAAGAGCGAGAGCTCAGCAGCAGGGGAAGAAGAAGGTCGAGAATAAATGTGGTGGTTGACTCAGTCAAGACCGCCTATTTATAGCCAAAGCAAAAGGGCGGGAAGAAGTCCAAGCGTCGGCGAGCACGAGTATCAACAAAAACATCACATCACGTACGCGGGCGAGGGGGACCCGCGGGGTTAGCGCAAACAACATCCCCGCAGAATACGTTTAGCGAGGGCAGAGAGTCCTCGCGAGCACGATATATCAAAAGTAAAATAGATTCATTAATAGCGAGCGAGAAACCATAAAAGGTAATGATACTTATTGTCAAGAGAAATAGAAGCCAGCAGGAGTGGCGAATATGCGAGTCGCAAAACGCGGCGAGACCGTCCAAAAACGACGACGAGTATTACAAACAATGTCACGACATAACAGCTAGCGAGAATCGTGGGGGAGCCATTTCCACCGACCACCACCCCGCGACCCTGACCTCGGCGGTACCCTAGAATTATAATAGTCCTCCGCCAAACGACCCTCCCGGTCCATGAGGTAGGCGTAGTCTCTCATCCTCGCTATGTGCACCTCCGGCGTCGTGGCGTTTTCGTCCTGATCGCGCTGTCTCGCTTGCCGGAGCCTCGCGCATTCCTCCATCAGGACCGTGTGCCTATCCTCCGCGGCTTCCCTATCCCATCTCGCCTGCATGTTGAGATCCATCAGCATTCGCCCGTGCTTCCTCAAGAGCTCCGCGGCTCGCTGCTTCATCGTCTCCGGATCTCACGGATCCCCTAAGAATTCCTCCACCTGGTCAGGAAGGGGAGACATCTCGTCATCGCCAAGTTCGGAATCGGTATGTGGATTTTCGGCATTGTCTGCAAGATTTTACAAGGTTAGATGGCGAGCGTGAGTTCATGCAGGGTTTCGGCGAGGTCATAACGCTTACCGAGAGGGTGGCGAGAAGTCGAAGGACGGCCCTGGAACACATTGCCATAGTGAGGGTAGAGAGATTTGCCCAGGCCGGCGGGATAAGCTGTGATGTTGGTCGGGGGAATCTTTGGCGGTGCGGAGCCACCGGTCTCCTCGCTCGTCAGGAGCTGGAACCCGGGCTTATCTATGATTTTGCCTAGAGGAGGCGGAGACGGCGGCCGCGACGACGGGCGGACCGGGGACTTCTGGGGGGAGACTGTAAGGGAGGAGGAACGGAGGTCATATATAGTTGACATGAAATATTACGGTATGCGAGATTAAGATCATACTGGTGACATCTTTCCCAACAAGGTGCAGATCTGCCTGCGGACTCTTGCGAGACCTCTCAGCGGGTTCTCCAATGTTCTCGCTCGGCAAAGCTTCCTGCGAGTAGAAATTAATGAAGAGCCATTTATTGACGTAAAATGGAGTAGCTCATACCTTCTCGGGGCGGCGATCGTCCGGAGAGGAGTCCAGCATCACGGAGTCGTCTCCAATGCGACGAGCCGCCTTCGCCTTCTTGACTTTCGGCGACAGGGCGGGGGGCGGCCGGTTCATCCAGGCGGGGACCCTGGTCGTGGAAGGTAGCCTGCCGGCTCTCATCGCCCTCAGGCGAGCCTCTGCTTCTTCGGAAATCGGCATCTCCAGGCAGCTAAAGTAAGGAAAGGAGGAAAAGTAACGACGCACGCCAATGGAGGTTCGGGACGATATATATAGCCTACAGGGTGGGTCCCACCAAAGATTCCCGACAGGTCATCTAGGAGCGGGCGAATACCAGGGGTTGGATGATTCTTCGCGAGCACATTTGTCCTCACGAAGAGCGGGGATTGTGTACAACCCTGATATTCTCCAGGCAAGATCTGACATTAAGGGCGAGCGAGAAGGAGCGAGACAGGAGTGGCGAGATCCAGACCTCGCCGAAATCGGCCCCCAGCCGACAAGACCTCGGCAGAAACCACCAAAATGGGCCAGCAAGGTCCTCGCAAGGCGATCCCCTAGAAGAGGCGTCGCGAGCAGGATCCGCGAGAAGACCCGCGAAAGCTTCGGTAGCAAGGTTCTCGCAAGGCGATCCCCTAGAAGAGGCGTCGCGAGCAGGATCCGCGAGAAGGCCCGCGAGAGCTCCAGCAGTAATGTTCTCGCAATCCCTTATCCATAAATCAATAGGGTCAACTTACCCCTTTACCCTCGGTGGTCTGCCCTTAGCCTCTCCAAACAGCGGAGCTTGGCTGTTAGCAGACCCATTGGGGGTGCGGATAGTAAAATCAAAAGGCGGAATCCTGCTATTTGCAGGCCAGATCAGAAAATCTATAAATAGGACCTTAAGGGCACCTTTGGAAGGAGGGCACTCCAGCTTCCCTCTCCTTAGGCTTTCTTTGGTTAGCATTTCCAGAGCTCTCCAAGGTGCCCGAGTCTCAGCTTTGGCTTGGGAGGGGAAGCGCTCAACGATCTTCCGGGTTAGTGGAGGGACCTCCTCGCTGTGACTAAGGTCTTAGTCAATTTCCTAATCTTCCGTCTATCTTCCTCGCGGGATCAGTAAGGGCTAGCCGCCCCTCATTTCGGTGAGGGCCCCGAGCTCCACTAGAGACCGAGAAATCGGTTTCAACAGATCTGTTCATTCAGAGGTGCGTCGAATAGAAGTCGACGTACCATCGATTTCTACTCGACGCCGACGTCAAGAAACAATCAGAGTGGATAATTCGAATAGATCTCGACGCAACGTCGAGTTCTTATCGACGCATGCATCGTCTTATTGGTCACTGATCAAAGTCGAGATTGCGTCGATTGACAATCGATGTAACGTCGACAGGACTACATCGACTGAAGGGATGTTGAACAATTTCCAGAATGTCATTACGTCGACTGGATTACGTCGAATATTATTCAACGCAACGTCGATATTACTGCGCGCTCAGAATTGCTTCTAGGAGCATTCTCGACTTATTTTTGCGCGCCAAATACTAATCCTTATCGACGGTGCGTCGACATAAACCTAAGTTGAGACGAATCGTCTTCTTTTAAGCAACTCCAGCGTCGAGATCATTGCGCTTTTGAACTCTTTTCTCCTTGCTCTCTTGCTCTCTTGTTCTCCAGCTCTCCCGTGCCTCTCTCTCTTGTTTTCTCTTTGTGCTTGCAGGTACCATCAATCAAATGGCTCCACCCAAGGTTAACTCGGGATTTGATGTGGATGTTGATTCGTTCAGCGCAGCTGCCGAAAGCTTCAAGGTCATTCTTGGCCTATTCCAAGATGCTGGCTTAACCAAGTTGATATCCACAAGATGCAAGATTTTGGATATCGAACTGACAGAGTTTAAAGACAGTGTTCAGATAGGAGAGGATGGTTCTCTTAAGGGATAAGTGTACGACACAGATGTACAGATAACAGAGGAGTTACTAAATCAAACATATGATCTTCCAACTGGGAATGAACTAGATGAATTAACAGGGGATGAGACCAAGAGGGCCCTGGAACTGATGCAGTTCAAGAAGGACAAGCCTATCAATCTGAAGAAGATTGATCTTGGGGAAGAATACAGATTCCTAGCCGATATAGTAGGAAAGGTATTAATATGTAAAATCTCAGCACATGATGATGTTCCAAAGCAACAGCTTCAAATTATGGGAGCTCTAGTTCTAAAGAAAAGGATAAATTGGGGGAAATGCCTCCTAAGGATGATTGGGCAAAAATATGTCCACAAAGAAAATGCCTATATGAGGATGATGAGTCAGGTTTTGCTTCACCATTTTCTAGCATTATGTAAGTCCAAAGGAGTGTATATTCCTCCTGGAAAGAGAATAAACATAGGAATATTCTCTAAGTGGACCAGGCAAATCTTGAAGTCTGGTCAAGCTCCAGCCTCACCTCCTCCCTCTCCTCCTCCTCGAGATTCAGAGAGGCAAATACCAGACCCCCCACAGGAAGATATTCCAGCTCAACAACAACAACAGCAACAACAACAGCAACAGCACCAATCCTCTTCAGCCCCAGAGTCATCTCCTCAAATTCCCTCTCAGCTACCATCCTCTTTCTCCCCAGATTCTCAGTTTGCTCCACCTCCACCACCTCCTATTCATGTCTCACCTAAAACCTATCATGCTCTCTCCCCTATCCAAGAAGACTTCCCTACATCACCTCCTCCATCTACCTCCCATATCCCTACAATTGATCTTGAGCAAATCATCTCCAAAGCAGTTGGCATTGCCTCCTCTACATTTGCAGACCTGGTGGCTTCCCAAGCAAGGAAATTTGACAGGAAGTACTCTCAAATGGAGGCTGAGCTGTTAGATTCAAAAAGATCCCTCCATGGTCTCAAGGATTTTGTATCTTCCTCCATAGTTACAAAGGAATTCTTAACCTCTCTGGCCAGCAAGGTTAAGAAGGGGGGAGAACATTTTGGAGGAAGAAAGACCTATTCTAGATCTGAGTGGACAGGATAAAGGTGATGATGATGAAGCTCTTGCTCCTAACAAAGTGATACCTTCCAAGGTGCACAGATCCAGGGGGAGCCTACAGATCAGGGGGAGCTCCCAGAAAAGCTGAATGAGGAGCAAACAGATGCAGCACATCAGGGGGAACTTGCTCCAGAAAATCAGGGGGAGCTCCCAGATATTCAGGGGGAGCCTGCTTCAGAAGTTTAAGGAAATATGGATACAAAGATGAAAGATGTAAGTACAGCAGTGATTCAGGGGGAGCCTCAGAATGAAAATCTGCTAGATGAAGTAGCTAAGATTGCTCAGAAAGTTGCCCAGCAGGCTGAAGAGATTCAGGGGGAGCTTCCCAAAGATGTTATTACAGAAGATGATGAGCATCTGAACATTGCTCTAAGAAAGGTGAAAGTGTTTTCAAGAAAAAAAAAAAGAACTCCTGAGAAGGAGTAATGAGGCTCATGTACTTTGTAAAGTGCTACACTTCCTGAAAAACAGCTGTGGTGATTTATATATCTCTTGACAATTGAATGAAATGGCTTATGATTACAGTCTGTCATTTTCTTATGTCCATGCTATCCTATATGTATTTTTGTTTTATGCAAAGAAATGTGTAAAATCACTTTGAACAAACTGTAAAAATACTCAAGATGTCATTTTGGACCCTTTCAGCTGTCATTTTTCTTTCACCTTTTCAGTTGTCATTTTGGACCCTCTCTCATGGCCCACAAATACTCAAGACCGTTCTCCAACAGCTCATTAATTGCCTCAAATGGAAAGAAGAATTAAGAGAGGACACAAAATCTTTCTTGGAAATAAGCTTATTGTTGGTGGACGGGTCAAGAATTAAAGAAAGAAAGAAAGAAAGAAAGAAAGAGAAATTATCCTGTGGTGAATACCTTTTCAGGACTTACCAGAAAGTGAAAGGAATTCAAAATCGGCAGTGGGACAATAAAAGGGCATAATAGAAAGAGAAAAGCAGAGCATTCATTACAGTCGGTTAACAGCTTTCTATTAGGGCTCCCTCTTCTTCTTCCTCCTCAGGAACCCTAATAGAGAATATACAGAGAAGAAAGAACAGCTGCTCTCTATCTTATAGAACAGAAGATCTGAAGGCTGCTCTTCATCACAATCATATAGCAGCTAGATCTCAGTCAATAGAAAGAGAAAGGATCTGACATCCATAGCTCCTGCAATACATCACCATCATAAGCAGGAGTTAATCATAAGCAGATCCAGTGAAAGAATCAAGAAGTTTTTCTTCATACAAGCTTCATAAGAATTCTGAGAACAGAATTCTTCCCCTTCTATCCTTCTTCTTTCTTCTTCTCATTCTCTCCTGTAAAAGAGTTTTAAGAATCCATCTTCCAAAGGATTCAGTGGTTCAAGATCACCTTATCAAAAGATCTCAATGGTTCAAGATCTCCTTATCAAAAGAACTAGTGGTTCATGATCTCCTTATCAAAAGAACAGTGGTTCTAAGAGTCTCCTTACCAAAAGACTCGGGCATAGTTGGTGCATTCCTACCAGGTGGTAGAAGAGGGGAGTACCCACATTTTGGGGAGCCTCTATAAAATTTCTGGTGTTTGTGTTGTGTTTTTCTGTGCTGTCCAAATTCCTTTTATTCAGCAATTTATTTCCTGCACTATTATTATTCTGCATGTGATTTTGTTGAGCATAATTCCTTAGTTTATTTTATTGTTTACACAGTTAGGATAGAAATATTTTAACTCTCTATTAACCCCCCCCCCCCCCCCCCCCCCCCCACCTCTAGAGGATTCTCAGAGGCACACTGTGTACTTTCATATGATATTAGATTTCAAGGTTAAACCAAGAAGGCGAGAGACATTCATCGTTTTGTTGGAAATTCACTCTATAAAGTAAATTAGTGATAAAGAAAATTGATAATTTGTAGCTATGCATTGATTACCATGAATTGAACGAGCTTACGGTGAAGAAAATATCCAATTTCACGCATTGATGATCTATTTGATCAATTGGTTGTGTTGTTAATGTATTTTAAATTGGACTTGAAGTCAGATTATTACCAGTTGCAGATTCGGGAGGACATCCAGAAGGCTTCTTTTGGCATGCAGTATGAGCATTTTGAATTCTCAATTATGTCCATTGGTTTGACAAATGCACCATCCGTGTTTATGGACCTGAAGAACCACGTGTTTTGCCAATTCTTGGATGTATTTATAGTGTTATTCATTGAGGATACACTAGTCTACTCTAAATCAAAAGGCGAGCATGCAGATCACTTGAGGCTATATCCGACCTAGCTTTATGTTCTCCAAAAGTTGAATACCCAAATTTCAAATTTGATTAATGCATTAATTTAGAGAGATTATCGAACCAGATTTTAATTCCATTAAACAAACTAAAGAGATTAGCTATAATCACGCCAAAAACAGAAAAAAATTTGTTTGGATAATTATTGACTGATGTATGTTTATAAATATGAGAGTGCACAGGAGACTCCCGTACGGCCGTGACAGTGTCAAGACACGACGACACTTTCGCCGCTCACCGCACCCCGAATGCATGATTGCAATCCTCCAGCACAACTGCACTCGGAGGGCTGCGAGTAATGAGTGTTGTCACAACGTTACACTGTTGTTGTGCGCACAAGGGGGCTTGCACGTCTCTTATATATATCAAAATGATCAGCGCACAGTGGGACCGCAACGCGAAGACGGTCAAAAGTCTCTCCAAGCGCAGCAAAAATCCCATCTCTCCAGTCCCAAAAAAAAATCAATGTCAAGACTGGAATTTTTTTTAATAGAACTTAGTATTAACTAAAAAGTATCTCCAACATCAAACAAAACTAGACAAAAAGGGTAAAAAAAATCAAATGAAGTGTATCAAATACCAAAAAAAACCAATTTTCTGATTCCTAAATGCAAATTAAGAGATAAAGGCTCTGTTTAGCGCGGAGGTAGGAGAAGCGTCCCTGATCCGCAACTGCGGGTACCTACCCGCGGTTCAAATCCCGCAGGTTTCCGTGGGTAACTACCCGCGGTTCAAATCCCACGGGTTTCAGCAGGGGCGCTGAAAACCGCATCCGCCAAACTCTGCGCCAAACATAAAATTACCGTGGCTGCGGATCAGAAATCTGATTTCTGATCACCAGCCGCTGTTCCAAACAGAGCCTTTAAATGAAAAAAAAAAATTTGCGTTTATTCCTTATAATAAAGATGCATGAAAATTTACACTCCTTTGACGGTTATGAGAATATGCTATGAGAAATTTACACTCGAAGTTTATATTCCAAAGCTGAATCAAGGGGAGAACTGAAATTGGACGAGACATACAGGTCAAATTCGTATTTCTATACCAACATTTTTCGCATTTTCGGTGTGAGACTAAGGCTCTGTTTGGCGGGGCATTTTTCTCCGGTGAGTTTAGACAAAAATGCCACCATCATAAAATGTAAGTTTCGCATAACAACGATTATGACCGCTACCAAAAAAAAGAAAACTAGTTTTGAACATAAAAGTGAAGGGTGTTCTTTTAGGTGAGGTATGTCATTCACAAACAACGGTTCGTTCACGGCCGCTATCGCCGTGCCAAACGGAGCCTAAATCACCGCTCTCGCATGACTTAACCGTCTTCACATCACATGAGAACTCTCCGCATCAGTCTTTTCAACACCCCTCAAACAGAAGCTTTTCAACATCACCAAACACCATGCAGAAAAAACACACTCAACCACGCGACGTTATCGCAGGAGCCGCACGCACTTAAACCCTGCCGAACCCTGATTGAAGCAGCTGCCACAAAGCGCACCCGACCAAATCACCGTCTCTAATAACGCTCATTAGGAAGCGACAACAGAGGAATAGGCAAAATTAGATGAGATCATCAATATTCAAACTCACATTTAAATAAATAATATTTACTAATACAAAGGCATCTCCTGGGATAATTATCCTGGTAGAAAATTTGATCACATGTATAAATGCCCAAAGTATCACAAACTTACTTTATTTTCCTGCTGCTGCAGCTCCTCTTTGCTGAAAGAGCTTGTTGTTGAAGTTGGTGCTGCGTACCACTGGTTCTCTTGCCGGGAGAGAAAAGAAGCCTCTGCCATGGAAAATTTTTAATAGCATATGCTCTCTAGTGAGGTAGTTTAGATTAATCACAACATAATAAAGTTCATGTTAATAGAATTCATTGTTAATAAAATCTATATGCTTAAATGTTAAGGAGCACAAGGACTTGTGACTACACCGCGTCCTTCCGCTTATACTACTCGGTGTTCAGTTGGCTGGGGTGAGGGTGGCCAATAACCGCCCACCTGGGTTCGGGGGAGGATACCCCAACCTGACTTTTTTAAGACATTAAGGTTATTTCATTGTTCATATAGTCCTAGACTTTCGGTACATTAAGAGGGCTACTTTTATGTAGTAAAGAGGACTATATTTATAGCAAACTTTCTAAAACCTTGTAGGAAAACATAGTAAAGATGGTGGTATCTATAGTACATTCACATTTTTTTCTGAGATAATATGGGAATATAGAGTACTCTAATGGTGGCCCTGGGCAGTGGTTAGTTGCATACTTCTCTTGGGTGCTCTAGGGCCTTCTCCCCTCAAAATCTAGCTTAAAGGATGAATTGTTCCCGCGCACTTATAAACCAAACAGACGACGTTGTACCAAACCAACAATCTCTCTCACACACTAAGCCCTTATGTTGGAGAGGCAGAAACAAGATTTCCCGAGTGGACTTGGGCAGAGACGTTGAACACGGACTTCGATAGCCTTGAGTGCTATTGGGCTCCCCAAATCTAGCTCGAAATGTGAGATTTTCAATCACATTTATGAATCAAGCACCAACCCATTCCACATACTATGTGGGACTAAACCAACAACTTCATATTCAAAAGAAGATTAGCAGAAGAAAATTAGATAAGTCCTGATAAGAAGAATGGAGGGCAAGACAATTTGAATTTAACAACAAGAGTTTAAATGAAAATTACATCACAAAATCTTTTTTTGTTCAATATAAATTACAAGACAATGTTATATTAACCCAATATAGGTATGAAACTAGAAATCACTACTTTTGTTAACACAGTTTACCATCCATCTTTTTACTATGAACTCCTAATAAAAATATTAATCAAGGCTAGAGGCATGTTGAAATCCAGAAGTAAATTGCTTTCCATTATACTTAAAACTGTTACTTCTGTTGGGTATATTGCCCTCAATAGTACCTTGATTTGAAGAGGCAGCACTCTCAATGCTAAGGACATATTGTATTTGATGAACTTTACTTGTGTAAAATATACAGGTGCAGGTGACTCAAAAGGAAGGGCCAAACATGCCCTTAGATGTGGAGAAATCATCTTCCAAAAGATGAAGTTTTGTCTCAGCCAAACCGCTGAGACGAAGGGGGCAAACCCGCTGAGACGAGGAGTCGTCTCAGCGTATCCGCTAAGAAGTTCATTATACGCTAAGAATCAGCGTGGTCGTCGAACTGGGCTCGACATTCGTCGAACGCTGAACGCCGTTCGTCGACCGCTGAGACGAGATCAAAGTTGAAGCCGTTGAGAAGACACATAAGGCAAGTTTGTCGAGCACTGAGCTGGCAAGATCGTCGAACGCTGAACGCCGTTCGACAAACGCTGAGACGAGGAGCCGTCTCAGCGGATCCGCTGAGAAGACACACAAGGCAAGTTTGTCGAGCACTGAGCTGGCAAGATCGTCGAACGCAGGGGACAGCTGGTTCGTCGAACGCAGAGTGTTCCACGTTCGTCGAGCGCAGTCCTTCTCTACGGAAAAGTAGGGCGGCGGGATCTACGGCTAGGACAAGTTGCAGAAAAGCTGTGTGGGGTCCACCAGCTTCTCCCATACCTCTCAGCAGATCAGCTAAGAGCCGTTGAAGATCAGAGATGTATAAAAGGAAGAGTTGGGGCACATTTGAAACTCTCGGCAACGTGCGAAAGAGATCAACTGTTACATTGACGGCTGAAGCTCTCGTCTTCTTCCTCCTGCTCACTGAACAAGAAGAAGAAAACAGAGAAAGAAAGTTAGCTCCTCCGCAAGAAGGAGCAAGGTGATCTTCCATCACTCTGTCGAAGAGGATGATCAAGTTAGTTGCTGTAATCATCATCTTCAGCAACAGGAAGCACAGTCAGTGCAGGATCTACAGGAGAGTACCTCTACTGTAGAATAAATTTCTAAACCATTTATCTGTAGGGCATCTTGCCTGAGCTGTAAGACCATTTGGTCTGAGTTTGTAGGAACCTGAGGGTTCTGAGCTGTAGGGTTGAAGGCTTGAGTGTAGGATCTGGAGCAGATCTGAGGTAGGGCTTAACAGCCTGAGGTAGGACCAGGAGCTGGTCTGAGCTGTAGGAGGAGAAGTCCTCTGAGTGGTAGGACCTGGGAGAGGTCTGAGTTGTAGGACATTATTGTCTGAGCTGTAGGAGGTGTTATCCTCTGAGTTTGTAGGGCAGCTGTGCCTGAGGTAGGAGCTGGTGATAGCTCTGAGTTGTAGGGGCTTGTGTCCTGAGGTAAGATCATTCTTGATCTGAGAAGTTCTGAGGAACTTGTGTTGTAAGCTCTTTGAGCCGAGTTTGGAGAAGTTGGCCCTGTCTAACACACTGTTAGAAGGGTGGAGGGGGAAAGTGGACTACCCATAGACACACTGTCTTTGGGGAACCACTATAAATTATTGTGTGCTTTCTGTGTTTGCTGATTTGCTTGAACCAACTCTGAAAACAGCTAAAGCTAATCAAGTAAAATTTAAAAGACCTATTCACCCCCCCCCCCCCCCCTCTAGGTGACTTAGAATTCAAACCTTATATTCTTTCAAGTGGTATCAGAGGGAGGTTGGTCAAAAAGGACTTAACAGTCTGACCAGATCCTAAAAGGTTTAGTCTAGTCAAATCTCAATGGCCTCCAGTGGATTGCAAAAGGAAATGAGATCCATGAAGTTGCCCATATGCAACAAAGAGAATTTTGGCATATGGAAGCAAAGGATCAGGTTGTTTATGAAAGCATCTGATCCAAGGATCTTCATTACAGTTGAAGAAGGACCTTTCACCTTTCACACTGCATCCACTATTGATCCAACAAGAAGAGTGGCCAAGCTATTCAAAGATCTGACCAAGGATGAACTTGAGTTGTTCACCATGGACAAGAGGGCCCAGAACATCATTGTCAATGCTATTGATGATTTCACCTTTCAAAACTTGGTACACTGCACTTCTGCCAAGGAAATGTGGGATACTCTAATAGTATATATGGAAGGGACAGCTGAAGTTAGGGATGACAGGAAGTCACTCCTAAATCAAGAGTATGAAGCCTTCAGGCAGCAGAGCCAGGAAAGCATATCCATGTGCTATGAGAGGTTCTTCAGAATAGTCAATGAGCTGAGAACCTATGAGAGGGCTTTCACCAACTATGAGCTGAATGACAAGTTCCTTAGATCTCTCACAAGAGACTGGGACACAAAGATATGTGTCATCAGGGAAGTGGCCAAGCTTGGTGAGACCCCAACTCACACTCTGTTTGGGAAGCTGCTTTCCTATGAAATGCAGCTGTCTGCAAGGAAGGAAGAGGACACCTTTTCAAAGGCAAAAGCAATGGAGAATTCTGTGGCTCTCAAAGCTGACAGCTCCAAGAGAAGCAAGGGGAGGATAGTGTCTCCTCCAAGGAGAAGAGCTGAACCTGAAGTCAGCACCTCAAGAGGCTCTTCCTCTGATGAAGAATTTGCTGCCTTCTCTAGGCAGTTCAAGAGGATGATGAAGAGGAAGCCATGGACATGCCCTCCTCATCATCACACTACAAAAAGAACAGCAGCAGATCTGAAAGACTGCACCCAAAGGGTGACAGGTATGATTCAAAACCCAGTAAGCATTCTACTAATAATATAATCTGTTATAGCTGCAACAAGCATGGACATGTCATAGCTGACTGTCCAGTCAAAAGAAAGGATAGTGGTGAAACAAAGCATCGTCACCACAAGGATAGGAAGGGAGAAAAGTCACTCCTAGCAAAAAAAGAAAGAAGCTGGAGTGAGTCTGATCCTTCAACATCAGGTTCAGACAATGAAGAAGAAGCCAACATTGGGCTATATGCAGCAGAAGAGGATGAAGACTATCCAACTGCAATGGTTGGAATCAGGGCCCCTCTATCACACTCAGATAGTGATGAAGAGGAGGATGAAGAAGACACTATTCAGCTAGGCCTTATGGCCTTCACTGATGAGGAAGGGAGTCAGAATGCTTCTGACAAAGTTCAGGTACTATCTCATTCCACTTCATTTCCTGATTATGAGACCAGTCCAGAATTTGTTACACCTTCATCAATTGATGGAAGGGGCATGGATGCTGAGGAAGAACTCAATCAATTGATTGATAAATATGGTGTTCTTTTGGAGGCTCTGAAGAAGAGCAAGAAGCTTGCCAAGAGGCAAGCCCAGGAAATTGTTGATCTCAAAATGACTAAGGATGTCAACACTGAACCTACCACCCTGGTGGCTCAGATGAGCAGACAAATTAGTCATTTACAGGGGTTAACTATGGTGCAAATAAGCACTATTTCACTGAAGAACAAGGTCATCAAGGACTTTGAGGAAAAGCTTGAGAAGGAGAAGAGCCTGGTGGCTCAATTCTCCAAGCCCAGATCTGTGCTTCTTATCATTGACACCTTCTCCTCTCAAACCAATAGGAGAGGACTAGGATTCAAGAAAATGGAAGTAGGAGAAGGGAGTGGAGTTAAGAGCAAGGAGAAGGCTAAGCCTCAACCCACCTTTCGAAAGGTGATACTTCCCTCCAACAGGTATGACCATGAAAGCATTTATGGTCACTGGAAGAATGAGAGGTGCTATAGGAAGGAAAATGCTCCTTCATATAGTGGAAGAAAGGGAATGAGATTGAGTACCATGAAGGCTCCCCATGAGGAAATTCAAATGGCCCAACATGGACCATTTGTTTTTGGTACTTCAGCCACTTCATTCAAGAATGAGAAGGCAAGCCCTTCTAAGGTTGGATCTGTCAAGAACATGACTGGTGCCAATTCTGTAAACATATATGAGTGCTCAGTGTCAGATGTCATCAAATCTTGTATGGCTGCCAAGTCATTGCAAGCTGATGCCATCAGGACAAAGAGCATCAAGATAGCACACAGAATGACATTCAGTCAAATAATTGATGAGAGGAACAGGAAGAATGTTGTTGTATCTATTCCTGAACATAAGGACTGTGCTACACAATCCTCAAGAAATGCTCAGAAAAGAAGATACAACATTCATGAATGTTGGTGCTGTGGTAAAGTTGGACGTTTTGCCATAGATTGTTGGTACAACCCCAATGTACCTAATGCAAAGAAGAGCCTTCCTGTAAAGGGAGCTGCCAGAGCCAGGTCATTTGATCATGCTAACAAGAACCTAGGACCAAAGTCACCTTGGGCTCCTAAGGGATATTAAACTCTATTTTGCAGGATAGTTCAAGTACCAGCCTCATACATAAGAGGTACTTGGACAGTAAGTGCTCATGGCACATATAAGGAAGAAAGTTGACTTCATAAAGTCAACATCAGTAGAGGACTAAATCCTCAAGGTAAGTATATCTCTTGTGAATTTATCATCAAATACTATCTATAATAGTGTTAAAATAGGATGATAGAATTAACCAGTGCAATCCGCTTAGCTAAGGTTCAAATTCGCCTAAAATCTAGGTAAAGTCTGGGTTCGACAAATGTCGAGCTCAGTTCGACAAATTTAGCCCGGGTTGAAGCATTAGTTGAATCGTCTCAGCTGAACCGCTGAGTCGATTAGGTCAACACTCTGGCCCACTATATAAACCCTCGACGGGATTAAATGACCCTTCACATTCTCTCGCACCACCCTAGCCGTCGAGACGAAACCCTTACTCTTCCATCCCAGCGTCTTCGTTTTTCTCATTCGACTAAGATGGCGCCCAAGATTGCGAAGGAATTGCAAGAAGGTTGTGAGTTGGTGAGGGATGGGTTTCTCCATGCCTCACCAGAGATTTTGAGTGTTATTTCGTTGATTTCTGATGCGGGACTAGACTTCTTGCTGTCTGAACCCTCTCAGATATTCAAGCAAGAAGTGCTAGAGTTCTTTGCAAATGCCAAGCAGTCGTCTTCTAAGGATGGCTTAACTTCTAAGGTTGGTGAAATTAGGGTGAAACTGTCCCCTAAGAGACTTGAAAAAGTACTGCACCTTCCTAGAGTGGAAGAAGAGGAAATATCTGCAGAAGACAAGGAGCATGCCTTGAAGTGGTGTGAATGCAGTGCTCCCCAGACCTCATCATTGAAGAAGAAATTCTTCAATCAAAAAGGGAAGTTGTTATGTGACATTGTGGGAAAGACACTCCTGTGCAAGCCAGGCTCACATGACACAATCTCTCAACCCATGTTTGAGCTGATTGTAAGGATCATTTTAAAGAAAAGGACATGCTGGGGAAATGTCATGTACCAAAGGATTAAGCAATGTCTGCAGGCTCCTAACCTAGGAAGGATCATTTCTCTCTACCTGCTGAAGGCATATCCTGGAGAATTCTCCTCAATCAAAGGTATTAATATCCATTACCTGAAACGGTTGGATATTAAGACTCTAGATAGATCCACAAGGGTTCTCCCCATGAGCCAACCCTCTGTGTTGGCAGAGATGAAGGAGAAGAAGAAGAGAGCTCTGAGTGGAGGAGGTGTTGAATCCTCCAAGAAGAAAGGTGATCCTCAAGAGCACATGGAAGATGGAGAAGGAGAAGATGTCCCCAGAACAAGTAGGGATGAGGAGCCCCAAGGAAGAGCTGAACCCAATCCTGAGCCAACTCAGGTGAATACTGATCCAGCTGTTCCTCAAGCTGAAGATGAACTTCCCAATTCACCTATCCATGGTAAAATAGGATTTCAGTTAGGCTTCTCCTCTCTAACAATAGTATAGTCTAGGTGTTTAACCCATCAATCATCTTTCAGGTTCTCCTAGTCAAAACTCTCCATATAGGGATGCTCCAAGTGAGGGGAGCATAGCCCTCTCTTTGGTGATATTGGTGGGGGTGCTAATGAGGGGGAGCACAACCCAAGTGCTGAAAATCTGCATAGACCAGAACCTGGAATGGAGAAAGAAGTGGCCCAGGAAAGGCCTGCTACTTTGCTAGACACATCTGATCTGCTGAACTCAATTAAATCTTTCATTGAGGGTCAGATGTTGTCTATGAAAGAGATAGTTGCTGAAAAGGTCTATGATGTCTTTGCTCAGATAAGGAATGAGTTGTATGCAACAAGAGCTGCACTAACTCAGGAGATCCAGGCCAGTGAGCAAAGAATGGAGTCAAGAGTGGCTGTAATGAGGACTGAGCTGAATACTCAGGTTAATGATGTCAAAACTGCATCAGATCATATCCTCCTGCAAATGACAAGATGGTTTGAAATGGCCAAAGGCACAGTTGGTGCTCAGCACACTGTACTGAAGCAAATTGCTGATCATCAAGAGGTCTCCACCAAAGACATCACATATGTAAAGAATCATCTTTACAAAAACCAAAATGTCTGGGAGAATGCAGTTGCCAGAATGGCACAAGTGGTCAACACATCTAGTAGCCAAGTCAAGTCCCACATTGACAAGGCAAAGGAATACATTTTGGATGAGGCGGGCAGCTCTTTTCAAACTCTCTCCCAATCCATAATAGATCAACACTCTGAAATAAAGAAGAAGATAATGGAAAGTGGCAAAGAGGGGGAGGAGAAGGTTACCAATCTACATGCTAAGATGAAGGGTGCTCACATCAAGCTGTATAACAACATGGAGTCTGCCCACAAGCGGATACTCTCCAATCAAGCAGAAGCCAGCAAGCAAGTGGTGGAAGTGGTCAACAATGCTTCCAATGCTATTCAAGAAAATATCCTAACCTTGGTAAAAAAGGTCACTGATACTCAGTGGGACTCAAGCTTAAAAGTGCTGCAAGGAACAAGAATTGCTTTGAATCTTCCAATCTTGAACCCCAGCAGAAATGAAGACTTTGACTTCCAAAGTCAATCAAATCTGATTGCTGATGAGAGAGCAGCAAAGAGGAGAAGGGCAGAGGGCATTCAAACTGCTGAAGAATATATGGCCCAGAAAAGAATGGAAAGATTAGAGGATCCACTTCATGAAGATGACAATCTGGAGTTGGACACAATTGTTGTCAATACTTGGGTGAGCCATGTCAATCAAATGAAGGACATTGACCATGTCTACTCAGCTGCTGAATGGATTAAGCACCTTGAGAGGGAATCCTTAAGGGAAAGGATTCTCAAAGAAAACTTGGTGAGAAGGGAAACTCCTGTAAGGATTCCCACAAGATATCTTCCCAAACCTCTTCTATACTTCAAAGTAAATGAGAAGATCAAGGTTGCTGCTGAAGCTAGGAAGAGGAAGTCCAAAGATGGAGAATGCTCTTCCCAGGGTCCATCTAAGAAGACCATGCCTTGAAATATTTTTTTTAATCATCAGTTGTATTGTTTGAAATATCTGTACTGAACATATAAATTGAAATGATATTTCATCTTTTGATCATAATGTTGTGTTTGTTACTATTGTTATATGTACTCTGTACCTTTATCTTTAGTATTCAGGAGCTAGAATGGGATGTTCAATTTGAACAGGTTCAGTTATTACAGAAATTGCTCACCAATTAAGGGCGAGCAAATTCCCTGCTCAGGTTGAGGGGGAGATGGCAAATGTCAAGATTGTATAGGTTGTCCTATAAGTTGATCCAAAGGGATCTATAGATGTTGCCTCCCAATCCCTAATGGGATAAATAGTTGAAGAAACCAGAAAGGGGGAGAAAGGGCCAATGCTAAGTAAAAACCTATTCTTAGGATATTAGCAAGAGGGAGATAGGGCCTATGCTTCACAGATCATTGCTAAGTAAGAAAAGGGGAGAAAGAGTCATTGCTAAGTAAGAACCTATGCTTAGGATATTAACAAGAGGGAGATAGGGCCTATGCTTCACAGATCATTTTTCTGTGATATGATTTTTATTGTTAATGTACCTTAGCATTGGGGATGTTCTGCCTTCTTCAAATAGGGGGAGATTGTTGGGTATATTGCCCTCAATAGTACCTTGATTTGAAGAGGCATCACTCTCAATGCTAAGGACATATTGTATTTGATGAACTTTACTTGTGTAAAATATACAGGTGCAGGTGACTCAAAAGGAAGGGCCAAACATGCCCTTAGATGTGGAGAAATCATCTTCCAAAAGATGAAGTTTTGTCTCAGCCAAACCGCTGAGACGTAGGGGGCAAAACCGCTGAGACGAGGATCCGTCTCAGCGTATCCGCTGAGAAGTTCATTATACGCTAAGAATCAGCGTGGTCGTCGAACTGGGCTCGACATTCGTCGAACGCTGAACGCCGTTCGTCGACCGCTGAGACGAGATCAAAGCTGAAGCCGCTGAGAAGACACACAAGGCAAGTTTGTCAAGCACTGAGCTGGCAAGATCGTTGAACGCTGAACGTCGTTCGACAAACGCTGAGACGAGGAGCCGTCTCAGCGGATCCGCTGAGAAGACACACAAGGCAAGTTTGTCGAGCACTGAGCTGGCAAGATCGTCGAACGCAGGGGACAGCTGGTTCGTCGAACGCAGAGTGTTCCACATTCGTCGAGCGCAGTCCTTCTCTACGGAAAAGTAGGGCGGCGGGATCTGCGGCTAGGACAAGTTGCAGAAAAGCTGTGTGGGGTCCACCAGCTTCTCCCATACCTCTCAGCAGATCAGCTAAGAGTCGTTGAAGATCAGAGATGTATAAAAGGAAGAGTTGGGGCACATTTGAAACTCTCGGCAACGTGCGAAAGAGATCAACTGTTACATTGACGGCTGAAGCTCTCGTCTTCTTCCTCCTGCTCACTGAACAAGAAGAAGAAAACAGAGAAAGAAAGTTAGCTCCTCCGCAAGAAGGAGCAAGGTGATCTTTCATCACTCTGTCGAAGAGGAAGATCAAGTTAGTTGCTGTAATCATCATCTTCAGCAACAGGAAGCACAGTCAGTGCAGGATCTATAGGAGAGTACCTCTACTGTAGAATAAATTTCTAAACCATTTATCTGTAGGGCATCTTGTCTGAGCTGTAAGACCATTTGGTCTGAGTTTGTAAGAACCTGAGGGTTCTGAGCTGTAGGGCTGAAGGCCTGAGTGTAGGATCTGGAGGTAGGGCTTAACAACCTGAGGTAGGACCAGGAGCTGGTCTGAGCTGTAGGAGGAGGAGTCCTCTGAGTGGTAGGACCTGGGAGAGGTCTGAGTTGTAGGACATTATTGTCTGAGCTGTAGGAGGTGTTATCCTCTGAGTTTGTAGGGCAGCTGTGCCTGAGGTAGGAGCTGGTGATAGCTCTGAGTTGTAGGGACTTGTGTCCTGAGGTAGGATCATTCTTGATCTGAGAAGTTCTGAGGAACTTGTGTTGTAAGCTCTTTGAGCCGAGTTTGGAGAAGTTGGTCATGTCTAACACACTGTTAGAAGGGTGGAGGGGGAAAGTGGACTACCCATAGACACACTGTCTTTGGGGAACCACTATAAATTATTGTGTGCTTTCTGTGTTTGCTGATTTGCTTGAACCAACTCTGAAAACAGCTAAAGCTAATCAAGTAAAATTTAAAAGACATATTCACCCCCCCTCTAGGTGACTTAGACTTCAAACCTTATATTCTTTCAACTTCAATAGGAACTTATTTAGAAACTGAATAGAAAATGCAGCAAATATTGGAATTCATCAATATGATGAAGACATACCTGATATGAATACTTCCTTGTATTTCTCCTCATCATAAACAAACTGAGGTGGATCTGGAGAACCAATTCCCACAATGGTGCTTCCACTGCTCAAATATTATCAACGTCATCAGCATGCTCAAATAAGGGTCCGTTTGGCATGGCGGTGGCGGTATTGAACGCGGTGGTTACAAACGTGGTTCGTGAATGCCCGGACTCACCTAAGGAACTTCATTCATTTTTATGTTCAAAATTAGTTTTTTTTAGTCGCAGTCATAACCGTTGTCATATCAAACATATTTCATGATGGTGGGGCTTTTTTCATACTCACCGGAGCAAAAACACCACGCCAAACAGGCAGCAGTTCATAACCACTGTGTTTACGACCGCCACCGCCGTGTTAAATGGACCCTAAGAAAGAAAATGAGAAAGATAAATGTGTCATGAAGAAAAATGCAAATCAACATCCATTTTTTTAAAATGGCACGGATTACATTAGATACATTTAGATAATGTAGCAAAAGGCTGAATAGTCCCCAATTTCTGCAGGGTGGGACAAAAATTCCTTCGCTGCTCGCCCTACATGTTTGGCTCTGCTCCCGTTCCAACCGCACAACCCAAAATAGTATTTGGTGTCAAAATTCTATAGAGGAGGAGAGCCCGCGTTTGAGCCAATTCGTGTGATCCGCAATTTGATCGCGTAAAGACCATTTTCACTGAGATTTCACTGATGGTAGAAGCACTTAATACACTGCTCTTCGAAAAATGCGTCTGACATTTCCCCACAGAGAGCTCTGCTAGATTTCTATCTCTTCCATCCGCCGACTGCTGAACGCCGGCAACAAAGGATGTTGGTGTTGTCTGCCAACCACCAGCAAAGGCCATTTTGAAGCCCTGTTCATTCTTCTTTGTCGGCAACAGGAGCTCGTGCAAGGCATCGATAGAAGAAAATGACGTTATCAGATCTCAATCATCTATCTATTGAGTATTGATCTAGTTTTGTATAATCGTATTGGATGTATTTTCAGGAAAATGAGTAAACAACTAAACATAGAGATGGGAGTGTCCGTGACATGTGAAGCAAATGACGTTATGGTATTTTATGGATTATGCTTGAAGAATATCAGTTTGGAAAATGTGGCAACAACACAATTTAGGAAGAATGATTGGAACAATTTTATGAGTAACTTTCAACAGTGCACTAAGAAGTCATATGATCAAGCCACGTGAAAAATAACTGAGAACACTTAAAAAAAGAGAATGGAAGTGATGGCGAGAGTTAAAACACGGGGGAGATAGGTCTGGGTTGGAATTCATCTTAAAATTAATTAATACTAAAAATGAATGGTGGGACGAAAAACTGGATATTTAAGATTGACCTCTTAATTATTCTTTATATGATGCAGGGTCATAATATTCTTTCCACTAATTTGCTATTTACATAGATTGTACCCATTAAAATTTCACTACGTAGACATATTTAAAGAATTAGAGGAGAAATTGGACTCTATATTAAGTAAAAGTTGTAGCATTTGGAGATCAAGCATGGATCCCAATTCAAGAAAATTAGGTAATGAATCAATTGATGAACATATCACATTTGATGAGGAGGAAAATGTGATATATGTATTCACCCTGGCGTGTATGAGAGAGAATATTGATTGCAGTCGACCCTCAATTTTAAAGCAAGACAATGAGAGTAAAAAATAAAGGGAAAAAGATGTAAGAAGCAAAAGAGCAATGAACTCTCACATGGATAAGTTAGTAGAATCATTCTAAGTAATCGGTCATTGAAGACGGAGCCTCCAAAATCATATTTCTTCTTGTTTGTTTACAATCCTAGAAATAATTGAAGAGCTTGGAATACATCCAGAGATCTGTCATGACTATGAAATCTTTGACTTTGCAATCATGTTTATAAGGAAGGAGACCAACATAAAGACATTCATGAGCCTTCTTATAAAGTTAAAAGCTGGTGACTTATGACTTGTTACAAAAGTGACTTTCAGTAGAAGACTGTGTTGGATTTTCCATATATTAGTGAATGCTATGTCTTCTTTATATGCTTTATGAGAATGCAATATTTTTTTTAGGACCACGAAGAATATGTTTTCCTTTTTTGACTATATGTGATGTTAGGTGATTTACGTGCTTTATCGAAGTTTAGGTTTCATTTTGATAAGTTACGATGCTTGTGAACATTGTGATATTTTAATATGTTGTCAGTTTTTTAATTAATGTTAATATTTTAGATTATTGTAACAATATCACAATATCAAAGGATGATATAGATAGCTCTAATGATAAGATTGAATAGATAATCTCTCACTTAATCAATGGTAATCAATATGCTTACTACTAACATCTTGGATAACGAATATATATTGGATTCATGAGTATAATCCATTGCCATCTAGAAGTGCACCATGCATAAAATCAATCAAATATAGAGATAAGCAGGTTGGTGGACTACAGAAGGATCAGGGAATAACCCTATTAGATTTCACAACATTTTCAAAATGTCATAATCTACAGATCTTGATTTGCTTCATTCACTTGGAGTAAATCCTGGGCTACAAGGATCAAGAAGAACTAGTACAAATGGAGACCATCCAAAGAATTACATGAAACTAATGTATATTATGTATCTTCTAAATTTTTTTACGTGTGGTATTAGTTTTATTTACACGGAGCACGTGAGAAGTCTTAAAAACCCAATTATTTGAGTAACTTATATTTCATCAACTGCTGTTTTAGAACATTTTTAAAACGGTTGAATACAACAGTCTGCATAAGAGCATTTCACTAATTTGAATTTAAACATCTCAGGTGCCATTGTTTTATCAAACAGTCAGACCGGTTCTATGTTTTCAATAACTATAAACGGAGATCATCCAAATAGTTATTCATCTCACACTATCAATTCCCAACCATTCTATTTGCAACCTCTCCGCTTTTCGCCGTTGCCTCTCACCCGAACAGGGCTTAAACTCCAACGATAGTGTTCGAGGGGTGGCATGTAAAATTGGTAGGAAATAAAAAGGTGGGAACGCACCAACGATTGACTCATCCAGAGTGGTGGTTAGTGGTGGTGTCTATGACCTAGCAGTCAATCAAATGATTACTATCACTATCAACATACCATGAACCTCTGAGATTGCACACAAAAATGAACTAGAATAGGAAGATAGATCAGGTTGATTTTGATTTAGTCGTACTTTAATAAAACTCATATCCCAAAATAATATTATTGGCTAAATATTTAGTTTCAATTTTGAATCAAAAGGTGTCGGTTTTGAATCGGAAAGATACCACTCTATTCAAAGCTGAACAGGTGTAATCCGAACTGCCATATCACCTCCTTTAGAGTTTTTGGAATTCCCTCTCACTATATATATAATATACAGTTACTGAAATCAATATTAGTGGTTCTAGAAGCAGTTTTCGATGAGAACAGAGAGAGTTTCAGAGACCAAAGAAGAAACTTTGAGAGAGGCAAGGTTAGTACTTTGTGCAAGGAGTGTGGATACTAATAGAGAAGCATGCAATTCTATTTGCGTTCGGTCATTAACATACACCTGAAAATGAAACTTGATTCGCATTTTCGTTGCAGGTAAAATTTACATTTCTTAATTAGTTTGTTTTGCATGGATTCTATGAGGATTTTGAACTTTCTGCAGCACATTTGAAGTCCATGAAACCCAGCAATTACGTCCCAATTCTCATTCTGTGGCTATGGCTCCTAAATGCGACAAACTATTCGCGGCAACATTTTAGCCCAAAACATAATTTTGGAGCCAAGGAGCTGGCAACCGTAGTGAGCCAACCGCTAACCACACTTCCACCACTCTCCTAAACATAGTCTGAGTGTGTTCCTATCATATAGTAAGTGCTAAATAAACATCATATTTTCCTAAAAGCATGGAACATATTTCACAAAAAGTGTAGGAGGAAATTTCCATTATTGTGTAATCTATGTTTACATATCTGAAAATTTGGCAGTTTAGCATTACCTAACATAAAAAGTGCTTGATCAAATCAACTAACTAATAGATCTATAATAAATGCATTTTATAATAGAATTATCTTTTAACCTTCCAGACATGAAAACAGCGTCATACTGTCCCCGCCCAGCAGCTAGAACACGTTGCTTCAACTTCTTTAAAGATGGCAAAACTTCAAATGCAGGGGACTCTGGGTAAAAAGTTGAAAAAATGTTTAAAGAATACTGAAGCAAAAGAACCATAGGAAAAAAAAGTGGTAGATTAGTAATTTTCACTAAACAATGAATACCTAGATCATTTATGCAGACATCTTGAGATATTCCACTTAGGGAGATCTTTTCAAGTAAAGCTAATGGGTCAACTGAACTAGTTTTGCCAAGATTAAGTCGCTGTATTAAATCTTCATGTCAGTAATTTCTTATGTTTAAGAGTAAAATATACATCATGGAAATTATGCATGCCTTGTACACTTCAGCAGTTGAGCATCCTTCTTGAGGCTTCATGAGAACCATTGGTAAGTTGGGCGCTAATGCTTGTGGAAGATCTTGAACAACCTGAAGAATAATGATCAAGAAAATTTTCCAACCATTACCAATTTTTACTTTCCAAAGTTATAAAAAGTTGATATCATATTGGTATTACTTAAGATTCTACAAACATTATCCCAACAGAGTTGCGATTATGGATAATAAACCTCAGAAAAAGAAGCAACATAGAATCAAACGACAACGCAAGAATATACGTGATATAACCCAATGATAGGGCTACATCCATCAAAGGCGACATGGATTATCACTATGTAAAATTACGGTTATAGAAAAGCAAAAAGAAGACTTACCGGCTTCACACACCTAACTCTACTTCTAGCAAAGTTTATATAGCAATCCGCAATATATATGAATTTACTAAAATAACTGAAAATGAAAAAAAAACAGATGAAAACTGAAAAAGCAAATGCATTGCATGGGCTTTAAACAGATTTGGGTTCAAGAAATCTCAAAAATTGCGCCTTTGAATGCTATGAAATATTATTATGCATTGTTAATTTCTGTGTGCCGAACTGAGGTTCGCAAGAAAGTCGAAGGTGCAATTTGCGCACTTAATTCAACAACCAAAGCCATGGAAAACTTTTAAGGTCCTCTTGCCTAGTGACAGGAATAGGTGCACTTTCTTAGAAACAAGAAGGATTCTCTTCCCATTGGATAAAGACGATTGTAAATGATTTCTCAATGGGCTAGATTTAGCAAAGGATTTTGATAATAGAATCACAAGCTTGGGTAGATTAATCATGGATGTAAGCGATGGATCGAACCAAGAAAATATCTTTATGTTCATTCTCTATATTTAGATTTGTTGATGTATATTTGGACAATTAACGTGTTCGGAGGCTTAACGGGTCGTTTGAGTACACGGATACCCGATACCCGTAGATACTCCTAGGGTTTGCCTACTTATGCCCACCTAGGGGCAACGGAGAGTTCATTCCACTTTGATGTTCCTCCGGATGCTTCGAGCAACACTCTCCACAATCTCGAATCAAGCCCCTTGAGTTTTGCTCCCCTCTCCCGTACGCACGTAAGGAGTAACCGCCGCTCGATCGCCGCCTCTCCCTCCCGAGCGCCGATCGTCTCCCGAGCGCCGATCGTCTCCCGTGCGCTACCATCGGTCGCCGTCGCTGCCGTGAAGGGGATCGCCTGGACCTCGCCGCTGCCCTCTCTCGCAGCAGCCGGTCTCCCCTCCCGCGCTCGCCCGCCGTCGCCGCTGCTCCTTTGCGCAGCCGCCTGGACGAAGTCGTAGACTCCGCCGCTCGTTGCCGGTGCGTTCGTCCGTCGTCGCTGCCTCCCAACGTCGCAGCCGCTCCTGCAGTTCCCGCCGCTGTCGTTAGACTCGCCGCGCGCTCGTAACCGCCACGCGCTCGTAACCGCCGCCGCGAACCGCCGCTTTCAAGCGACGCGCCGCCGCCACTACCGATCCCTCTCAGTCCAGATCCCTCCCAGTCGCCGTCGTCAGGCATCCCGGCGTCGTCGCCGTCCCAAGACATCGTGTGCAGCCCTACCGCTAACGCCAGAGATATCGCCAGACGACAGCGATAGCAGTCCGTTCTCGCTATCGCCAGCGCTAACGCCCGGCTACCGCCAGCGTTAGCAAATTGTTCTTTTCGTGGCCGGATCTTCGTCTGTCGGGCGCATAATGATGAAGGGGAACAATTTCTCCCCCCCCCCCCCCCCTCGTTCCGATGATCAAGTTGGAGAAGTTCACGGCGACTGAGTTCAACGACTGGAAGTTGAATACTCAGTTTGGGATGAAGTACCTGAACGTGTTCTACACCGTTCAGTCTGATCGTGCTGGGGTCGTTGGGACTGATGACGAAGCTCAGTGGGTTGCTGATGAGGACTTCTGTCACAACTACCTGCTGAACTGTCTGTCCTCCAGTCTGGCAAAGACCTACCTGAAGATGAAGACAACTAAGGAGATCTGGGACGCACTGGAGGAGCACTTCAGGCAAGAGGAGGATCTGTCCAAGGCGCACTTGGTGGACAAGTTTCATTCCTTCACTTTTGACGAGAAGAAAGTCATTCTCCCTCAGGTATCGGAATTCGAAAATCTAGTAAATTCCTTGCATAGTTTTGTTGCTGGCACAATAGTTTTTAAGTTTCCTTCCACGTGGTACAATTTCAAAACTGAAAATGTATCGCAAGAAGATGCAGGTTGGTCTCAACGAACTTAAGCGTTTTATACGCATTGAGGATGAGAACAGGATTCGACACGCTTTAGAAGTTGTTAGCAAGCAGAAGATTGTTGTTAACATGATTTCTAACTCTAAACGCGTGTTGAACCCTAGGAATACCAAACACACTCCTAGTAGCTCCCAGGTTGCAGGCCCTAGTAAACTGTTGAAGTCATGCGGTCTCAAAGGGTTGAAGCCGAGCGGTCTAGTGTCAGCGGTCTGTGCGGTCTCCCAGCACCAGACCGCACCTTCTCCTCAGAAGTACGAGATCGCGTTATATGAAGATCAGCGGTCTCCAGCTCCATCAAGTAACGGTCTGATAACCGCGGTCTGTGCGGTCTCCCAGCACCAGACCGCGCCTTCTCCTCAGAAGTGCGAGATCGCGTTGTATGAAGATCTGCGGTCCCCAGCTCAATCAAATAACCGTTGGATAACCGCGGTCTGTGCGGTCTCCCGGAATCGGACCGTCATCTCTCCTCAGGAAAACCAGATCGCTTCATATGAAGAGAAGCTGTCTGGTACCCCCGGCCTCTCCCTTACGGGGGGAGTGTTCGCCAGATCGGTCTCACGATCTGTTGGCCTTCTCTGTCACACGACCTTCCTCCTGTCGTGTGACCGCCAGTCTTCTCTCCAGACCGCAGAGGTCGCTGCGGTCTCGTTCTCTCTGACCGCCTGACCGCCCAGCTCTCTTTGTGTATTGAATTTGTATTTAGTCCCACATTGTGTATTTGGTTTTTTCCCTTTCCCTCCTAGTCTATATAAAGGAGGCAATACTCTTGTAATACTTAGTTTTTTGGAAATAAAAATTCTGTTATTTTCAAATTCTCACATAAACACATCAAAAAGTTCAAGGGCAAGTGTTTTAACTGCAACAAGTGAGGACACCGTGCATCCGATTGCAGGCTCCCTCGGAAGGAAAAGGGCAAGCCACCACCAGAAGGCAATCATGTTAATATGGTTATCCTCACTGAGCCATCCAACTTTGTCGCCATGATTGGAAACGAGAAGACCAGTACTGAGTGGTACCTTGACTCGGGGGCAACGTGCCACGTTTGCAACAATTTTAATCTGATGACAGGACTCACTGATGCGAGAGAATCGGTGACCGTTGCGAACGGTGAGACTGCAGATGTTCTGAAGGTGGGGAATGCGACGCTACTGCTCTTCTCAGGTAAAATCTTAACTCTTAAAAATGTTAAGTTTATTCCTTCACTAGCTGCTAACTTAGTGTCTATTAGCTTACTTTGTGATGTTGGTATGTCTTTTCATTTCTGAAGCGGTAGAGTCACACTGTCAGTTAACTCACACTATTTTGGATGTGCTTACGTCCAAAATAGGATGTACAAACTTAGTCTAGCAAACGAAATAGTTCAACAAGTTCAAACAAACTTAGTTAGCCCTAAGACTCTACATGAGAGGCTAGGACACGTAAACTATAGGAAAATGTTTCAAATTGCTAAAACTCACCAGATCGATTTAGACACACAGAAAAACCTGATAAATATGAAGTGTGTGCTCAGACTAAGATCACTAAGAAACCTTTTAGTGCGGTTACTATGAGCACAACACCTTTAGAACTAATACATTCCGACATATGTGACTTCAAAAGTCTTGTCACTAGAGGAGGCAGGAAGTATTTGATCACTCTTATAGATGACAGTTCTAGGTTTTGTCACATCTATCTCCTTAAAACTAAAGACGAAGCGTTTGAAAAATTCTGTATTTTCAAAACCAGGGTAGAAAACCAATTAGACATGAAAATCAAGAGGTTTAGAAGTGAAAGAGAAGGAGAATATATGTCCAGTGAGTTCAAGTGTTTCCTTGCCCAACATGGAATCATAGCAGAAACCACTGCTCCTTACTCACCCCAGTCTAATGGCATAGCTGAGCGTAAAAATCGGACGTTAACAGAAATATTAAGCTCTATGTTCTTGACTGCAGGCATGTCTTCCACTTATTGGGGAAAAGCAGTCTTAACTACAAACCACATTCTAAATAAAGTTTCTCATGTTAAGTTAGAGGTTACACCCTACGAGCTTTGGTTTAAGAGACCCCCGTCTTTTACTAGACTAAAGACCTGGGGTAGTATAGCTTATGTCAGGGTTCCTAACCCTAGATGGTCTAATATTGGACCTAGGATCAATACATGTGTCTACCTAGGTTGTGCTGAAGATAGTGCTGCAGATAGATTCTTAGATATTTCTAATAATATCATTATAGAATCTAGGGATGCAGTGTTCTTTGAAGATAAGTTCCTCAAGGATAAGAACATGTCTCTCCCAAGTTTGCAAGTAACTATTACTGAAGAAGATCCTGGCTCAGTACCGAGCACTTCCTATTCCGTTCCCGTAGACAACTATGGCTTAGAGTCTAGGAGAACTTCTGTAAGAGAGCGAACTCACAGAACCTTCGGTAGTGATTTTATCACTTGCCACGTTGAGGTTGAACCATCCACCTATAAAGAAGCGATGAGATCCGGGGATTCCCTACTCTGGAACGAAGCAATTGATGAAGAGATGAATTCTCTACTTCAGAATAACATCTGGACATTGGTTGATAAGCCAAAAGGGGCTAAAACCGTAGGGTGTAAATGGATTCTGAAGAAGAAACTGAATCTTGATGGTAGCGTAGCTAAGTATAAAGCACGTCTGGTGGCTAAAGGTTTCACACAAGTAAGCGGAGTAGATTACTTTGATTTCTACTCACCCGTGTGTCACTTAGCAACCATTAGGGTCCTCCTTGCTATTGCGTCTATTGAGAACTTTATTGTTCATCAAATAGATGTTAAGACTATGTTCTTGAACAGAGATCTTACCGAAGAGATCTACATGAATCAACCTGAAGGTTTCATTGTAGAAGATCATGAAACGAAGGTTTGTCAATTAATTAAATCTTTATATGGACTAAAACAAGCACCTAAACTATGGCATGAAAAATTTGACTATAGTGTAAAGAACATGAGATTCATGTCGAGTCTCTCGGATAAATGTCTTTACATATGTCATAGATCAGATAAAGTCGTCATAATTTGCTTATATGTAGATGATATGCTCATTCTAGGATCTGATCAGTCCGAAGTGGATGACTTTAAGTCAGATCTAATAAAAGAATTTAGCATTAAAGACCTAGGTGTAGCTAACACTATAGTAGGCATGCAAGTGAGCTTTGGGAAGAATGGCATCTCCCTCAGTCAAAGCCACTACATCAAGTCCATGTTGGCCACGTGAGGATACAGTGATAGTAGAGCTTTTGAGACACCATACAACTACACTAACCGTCTATAGCCCAATGGAGGAGCTACGGTTAGACAGTTAGATTACTCTAAACTGATTGGTAGTCTCATGTATGCTATGGTCTGCACTAGACCTGACATAGCCTTTACGGTCGGCATGTTATGCAGATTCACTAGTAATCTTGGCCAAGAACATTAAAATGTCTTAGATAGGCTAATGAGGTACTTAAATCACACCCAAAAGTATGTTTTAAATTACACTGGTCATCCTTCGGTTCTTGAAGGATATTCTGACGCATCTTGGTGCTTGGAATTAAACGACAGCAAGTCCACTACTGGGTTTGTATTCACACTACGAGGAGCAGCTGTAGCCTGGAAGTCCAAGAGGCAATCCTGTATTGCTCTCTCTTCTATGGAATCCGAACTCTACGTCCTAGCTTCAGCAGGCAAAGAAGCAGAGTGGCTAAGAGATTTGGTGATGGACATTCCACTGACGAGCCTGAAACTGAGTTCTGTTGCAGTTTACTGTGACAATCAGGCTACTAAGACGTTGCTATGAACACTTTGTTCAATGACAAAAGAAGGCAACTAAGGCTGAAACAATCCTGGTTGACCTCACTCACAAGTTAAGGGATTATAACCCTGGTTGTTGTGAGATCGAAAGACAATGTTGCAGACGCCTTAACCAAAGGCCTGAATAGAGCTCTCACAATAAAAACATCGGGAGAGATGGGACTAAAGTTCATAGAAATATGAAACTTTCCTCCGTTGTTTATGTTTTCATAGTGAGAACCTATATAGTCGCAACATTCAAGCATCTAATAACAGACTGAAAACCCCAAATAATTTCTTGATGAAAACCCAAGATGGTTAGATGCTAGTCATTTCACATTTGATGACTTAACATCTCTCTCATTGCAAGTTGACTCAAGGGTTATTCAACTGGGAATAGAAAGTCGTTGTAGTCGATTAATCTAACATTAATGATCATAAGCATATTATTCCACACCTGATAATGTTGCAAATATTGATGTACCAAATCATTCCACAAGTGATGATGAGGTACATAATGATCACTAGTGAGTAAGATAACAACGGTTGATTTACAAAATCAACACTAGACTGGTTCCTGCTAGACTAGATAGAGATGCTGACAGTGTTACTTCACTATTGCTACAAGTACTAAGTTCATTCAGGTAGAGCTAGCTTACTTTAAACATCACTGCATATGTTTTATGAATTCATAGAGTATTAACTCATGAAATTCATTGCAGGCTATGGTGAAGTTGGAGGAGAGAAAGTAGTTTTTGACATGGATGTTGATGATCTACTAGATGAGTAGAATTGTTATATGTATTGATCCATTGTCATTATGTTTTTTCAGACTTATATTCATGAGTAGCACTTTATTTCTGGATGTTTTATTTTGTTGGGTGTAAATTCGTGTTGATGTTTAATGTGTTAACTCTTATGAAATTGCGTTAAGCTGAAAATTTCTTTTATGTTACTCACTACTTTCTGCACTTCGAAACGTATACGTTATTTGTCACAAATATAGGAGGAGATTGTTGATGTATATTTGAACAATTAACGTGTTCGGAGGCTTAACGGGTCGTTTGAGTACACGGATACCCGATACCCGTAGATACTCCTAGGGTTTGCCTACTTATACCCACCTAGGAGCAACGGAGAGTTCATTCCACTTTGATGTTCCTCCGGATGCTTCGAGCAACACTCTCCACAAGATTTACTTGCTTACGCGATGATGTGAGCTAATGAAATTGAGTACATTCTTTTTATTTTTCCTCAAACACTGATCATAAAAAAAATTTTATAAATAACATTTATCTTGTGGACATTTACATTGTTAGAAATTATCGGTATTTAATTTTTGAGGTCGAACTAGAAGGCGTTCGCAAGGAAGTCTAAGATTTTAACATACCTCGCCCCTTCCAGTACAATACGCAGCTCCGTTTGAGAAAAAGAACGGAATATCTGAACCAATTTCACATGACCATTTCTGGAGCTCTTTTTCTGTAACAAGAAAATCACTGAATTGATTGGCAGCCCATAGAGCAGTTGCCGCATTACTACTTCCACCACCAAGCCCAGCGCCAGTAGGCACCTTCTTGTCAAGATGAATCTATAAGAATTATAATGATAAAGTTCAATGAAATCAGGAAAAAAAATCAAATTACTTATAAATAAATAATGAATAAGTAAATGCACTAGCTTAGAGACTTTCAATTGACCAACAATACCCAAAAAAAATTATTTGTTCCAGTCTTCTTCCTGTAAAGATTAAGTGCTTTGATAATCTGCAAAAAACAATGACAAAAGATAATCATTTGTTTATATACCGAGTAGGCAAGACTGAAAAAATGTATATTTGTGGGGCAAGTGCAAACAATACTGAAAAATACACTGAACTTGCCTTTATCCCCAATAATCATAAGGAATAATGGTGAAGAGAAAGTAAATTAGAGCGAAAGAGAGAGAAGAGATGAGCCTCACCAAGTTTCTATCATCAAGTGGCACTCCCCGCGCGTTAGTCGACAGACTGTCCTTCGTCTTTGAAGGTGACAAGGAGAACTTGATCGTATCTCCTAAACTGATTACCTGGTATCTTAAACAAGGAAGATGATAGTCCATTAGTGTCTATTCGTTTGGCTGGAATTGGAGCCTTGGGAATTAGAATTGGGGCTTTGTAATTAGAATTGGAGGTTCATTTTCATTGAAATTAACCTCTAATTTTAATTCAAAAACCTCAATTCTGTTCAACTGAATGGGCCCCTAAGCTTCGTGATTGACAAAAAAAAAAGTATTCAGACGAATTGAAGAAGAGCAAAACATCAAATGCTTATCATTACTAATTGGTACTGAATGAAGACAAGCACATACATGGAACAAAGAGGCCAAATCATGAAACCCGTCTCCCCTCTTTCCAGTTATCCTCAAGAAAACATTAATCTGGAAAATTCAAAATCTGCGCCAAATTAAAAAACTTGGATAACAATGGCGGAAACCCTGATTTTACATTTGGACTGGAATTACCTTACATGGCGAAAAGAGAGTCAACCTAGGAAGCTTATTGCTCTTGTCTACTTCATCTGCCAGTCTATTTAACTTCTCTTCCGGATTGAAAACGATCTATATCCCCAAAACGAAAGCAGAATAGTAACAATCAAAACCAAGCGAGGTCCGCTGAGGAGAGCTGAGGAAGAAACTGGTACCTCCACCTGCCTCCTTGCTGGTTCTGACCGGCAAATGGCGCTTCTACCGGATGTGCTGTCGTTGACCTCGATCCGAGATTTCGAAGAGAGAGACCCGTCGGGGAATATCGAAGAGGAACTCACTCTTCGTGGGAGTGGAGTTGTTCTGGTTGGATTCGAGAAGGACGCAAGGAGATGGTTGGAGAAAGTGGCCATGGTTGGGAGGGTGATGGGAAGAAGATGAGCAATGCTTCTGTGATGTACGACTTCGGAGCTTTACATCTGCCATATTCTGAACGTCTTCATAGATTTTTCTGCTTAAGCGGACAACATATCATACGACACCAATAAATAATAAAGTGCACGCTGTTGGTGTCAAAAATGTTAACTCCAAAATTCACATTAAAAAGGGATGGGAGAAAACTGCGAAGTGCAGGTTACTAAGACAGAAGATGCTGGAACGAAAGGAAAACGATCACCAAAATGCGATCACGAAAAAATGAGACCGCTTACACAGGTTGTAAGCTGGAGCCTCGGAGCTAAAAGTCCCTTCTCAGGTACCCCTACCCCTCTATTTATAGGCGAGGGGGCTGCCCAAACGGGCAGAAATGAAAAACTACGGGCTGCCCGGGGTACAGGAGAGCCGGGGCAGTGAAATGGGATACAAATAGTAAAAATCAGAAAAGAGCCCAGACCGCTCGGACTTGGCGATCTCGAGCGGCTTCGGCTGCTTGGAACATAGAAAACCGGGTCAGACTGAAAGTTGGCGATCTGGGCGATCACTGATTCCGAAGACCGCTGAGACCGCCTTTTTGCATTGCAAAGACTAGATCGCGGGCTTTCCGGGCAAACATAATCCCCGCACATTTTTAAGTTACGCTGGAACTTCGAAAATGTAAACTTTGATCGCCGAGACCGCGACTGTCATAAATGCGGTTTGAGCTATAAATACCACCCCAGACTTTCAGATTCCACACCATTGTGAGATCCTGATCCTTGAGCGGTCGCTGTTTACTGAGATCGTGAAAGAATTTTTCCTTTGAGATGGATGTTTTGGACTTGATGAAAATATCAGCGCAATCTCGAAAATCGCCAGGATCTGCGTCGAAAATAAAGAAAATTATTTCGAAGAAGACCGTCAATTCTAGCAAGGAAAAATCGATCAAGAGTTTAAAGAAAAAAGATGATCCTGCTTCCAAGGCCCTTGTTGATTTAACGATCGCAGACGCTGCTGCTAAGATGACTTCGGAAGTGGTCAATCAACCTGTCGATTGTTCTGGAGAGACCGCTTCTGTGGAGTCGATCAGGGCTGCTATGCTGCAGGTGAAGGCTTCAGCTGAGAATCTTAGAAGCCAGATCGCTGATAAAGAAAAAACCGCTAGAGACTTAAAAAGAAAAGAAGCTAGTTCTCCTGATCGGACCGCTAAGAGGGTGAAAACTGGACAAACTATGACCTCCGGCGACATCGATCTTCAGACTTATCTTTCTGAAGATAACCCTGTTGAGAATCTTTCAAGCGTAAGCAATCATACTTCAAATTTTATTCCTACTTCAAAATCGACTTCTATTAATTTTTTCCTTGATTATTTCAGTCAATTGATCCTTTTGAGGTTGAACGACTTAGAGTGACCGCCGAGGAAGAAGCTGCTGAAGAAAAAAGAAAAGAGGAAGAGAGAAAGAAGAGAGAAGAGGAAGAAGAGAGGAGAAAGGAAGAAGAAAGAAAGAAGAAGGAAGAGGAAGAAGAGAAGAGAAAGGAGGAGGAAAGAAAAGTAAAAGAGGATGAGATTGTCAGGCTTGCGGCGATCACTGAGAATTTAAAGAAGAGAGAAGAAGAGTAAAGAAAGCAGGAGGAGATCGCCAAAGCAGAGAGGGAGAGAAAAGAAAAAGAAAAGATTTCTATGGCCGCGGAGAAAGAAAGGAAAGGAAAAGAGGAAGTTCTAGCTGCTGAGAAGAAGGATAAGGAGAAAAAGAAGAGGAAGAAAGAAAAGAAAAAGAAGATTGCTGGAGAGGTGGTCTCGGTCAAAAAAGGAAAGGAGAAAAATGAGATCGCTGCGTCTATCGATCACGGCGATACTTTGTTAGAAGCGGGAAAAGAGCTGGATGCGGAGGCGGCAGATCGCGCAGCTGCGTTAGACTTTATTAAGGCTGGTAAGGCGAAGATGGTCGCGAGACCGATTGGTTCACTTCCCAAACTTGCTTTCCGCCCTGCGTCTCCTGGAAAGCGACCTGAGATTGTCATTATCGAAACTGATGACATTCTTGTTAGTAATGCTGAATTAAAAAGAAGAAGAAAAGAAGGCGAGCGGTCACGAAAAAGACAATTAGAAAAAATCAATTTAGAATGCCTAAGGGGATCTGACCGTCTTTTGTTGACCGCCAATGCTGCGGTCTCAAAAGATGCTGAAAAGAACTTATTTGAATGCGGTCTTTCTACACTGTCAAGTATTTCACATGAAATCCTTACTTTCTTCTTGATAATAAATGCTGATTACTCTTGACCGTTCTCTCTCCTAATTGTAGATGAAATCGTGAGCTCAGCTTCTGAAGAAGGTGAGATACCAAGAAAAGTTTCAATTCCTCCAGAGTTCGCCGATCTCCTTAAGCCGATGCTTGACGACATGAGGGTCATGCGAGATCGCGAGAGGATGCTAGAAAACCGCCTCCGAATCCAGACCGCGAATTTTGAAGCTAAGGAGAAGCAAATTCTTTCAAGCTTTGAAGCCAAAGAAAAGCAGGCCCGAGGCGAGTTCGAAGAAAAACTTCGGAAAGCTGAAAAGGATGCTGATTATTATAGAGGGAAGGTCGCGACACTTGCTGCTGAGATCGCCAATCTCCGGGGGGGACCTCAAATGTCGATGAAGGCGGGCACTTCCAGCGGTCTCACGGAAAAGAGATCGGCGGAAATCGTGGTAATCCCTATGGAGCAAGTTGACCGCGAAATGTCTAAAATCCATAGGGCTGCCATGGTTGCCAATCACAGCCTAGCTTCTGCATGGACTGCGGTCAACGAGATGCAAGATGTGGCGGCATTCGTTGGAAGGAGAAAGGATCAGAGGCGATGAGACCGCAGCCCCCTTTTTTCTTTCATTTAGCGATCTCTTTAAAAAACACTGCTTAGTTGATTTCTGGTTTGTAAGATATATCTAATTTTGCTGTGGTATTATCTTTAACGTTATGATACTCATTTTACGGTCTGGCTTTTATGAATTCAATTTTATTAAATAGTGTGTATTGTGGATTGTCTATTGCGATCTGTATGCGAGCTGTTTGGTGACTCCTACAAAACTATTAATTATGCGATCTATCTGAGGAGAATTTTTATGCGCGTTTGTTATTTTTTGAGCCTATATAGCTTTTAGCGGTCTGATCTATCTGCAGGGCGATCTCAAGAAGTACAATCATTGCTTAATCATCTTCTTCCCTCTATAAATAGCTGCTCCTCCGGATCATTATTTTATTCTTCTCGAGTTTTTTTTTTTTAATTTACTGACCCCTACGATCTCATAAAATGGTGTCCGCGCGCTCCAAAGCTGCTGAGGTCTTTTTGAACTCCGATCACAAATATGGTCAAATCTCGGAGACGGAATACTCTTCATTCATTGAAAGATATGAGATCGATGACGAGATCGCGATCAGAATTCCATTCGAAGATGAAGACTTGAATTCTGGAGATGAGGATAAATACGTCATCCCGATTGACCACTTCGCTTATGGTCTTCAAATTCCTATTCCTTGGGAAATGTTAGAAGTGATGAATTATTACGGTCTCGTTCTTGCTCAGATCCCGCCAAACTCGATCGGTCTGATGAGTGTCTTTATCAATTATTTGAGATCGGTGAAGCTAAAATTCACAATGTCGATCTTCCGAGGTACATTTTCTGTAAAGGTTTTAAAGGAGGGTCAAAATAAGGAAGAGTTCAAAGGTTTGTTGTATCTCAGTTGTAATGGAATAAAGGTTCTAAATCTTCCGAATAAAATTTCTCTCTGGACTGAGAGGTACTTGATCTTTGAAGGCGGTCTCGGCGGCCTCGCCAGCCGTCCCTCTCCGCGAGCAGAGAAGATATTTAGAAAAGAAAAATTTATTTCAGAGGAAGAACTTGCAGTCTTGAAATGGCTGGCGGGGAAACGATTCGATCTGAATCATTACCTGGCGATCTGGCCCGATGTTGCCGCGGTCTTACCGGAAGAAAGTAAGCTATAATTTCTTATGATTCTCAGCGGTCTCTCTAATAGAAATTGGAAACTTACCTGTTTTTTGTTTACAGCCGGATTCGCGATCCCAAGAGTCGACCCAGTGACGCCGAGTGGTGAAGTCCTTACCCAGCGTGAAAAGCGTCTGAAGCAAGATCGCCAGAGGAAAGCGAAGGAGATCGCCGAGGAGGGCGATCTGGAGGAGGGACCATTTCCCTTATTGGGTTTTGGAAAGAGAGTAAAGGATATCAAAGGAAAATCTCTACTGAGATGGGGTGAGACCGGAAAGTCTCTGAAGGTGTCAACCGATCTTCCTTTTTGGGGAGGGAGATTTTCGAATCATGCTTTCGCGGTCACCTCTGCCCTTTATGGAAAAAAGAATGCTAATGAAGCACTGAGGATCAGGACCAACGATCTTCCTGATGTATGCGCTCAGGTGACCGCCCGAAGCACGATTTTGAACCATCATATGGGGCGATCTCTTCGCGCATCTTTGCAGCATGCGGAGCGTCTGCAAGATCGTTTTGATGTAAGCATTCAAAGAAAATGCGATCTTTAAATATTATCTTACCTTGACCGCTTCGATCTGACATTTTTCTTTACAGAATTTCAAGAAGACCGCATATGATATCCATAACCCCGACTATCTCAGATCCCTATATACTCATGTCAGGGATGCATCGAACAAAACAATTGCTATTCTTCGTGAAAAAGATGGTCTTACTGCTGATTTCCAGGATACGACTTTTGCCGATCTCTTTCCTGAGATCGCAGAAATGATCGAGGAGGCAGAAAAGACAAAAGCTAAGGAAACGAAGACTGCTGAGATCGCTGAAGATGAATCTGTCGAGATCGTTGGAAGTCAAGACGATCATGCTTCCCCTAGTGGAAGTGTTTTTCTTGGCGAGGAAACGAGCTCAGCAGCGGCCTCAGATTCTGGATCGAGGGAGACTGATAGTGAAAGTGAGTCCTCGGAGAGTTCAACTTCTTCTTCAGAGGAGCGGTCTCCGCGAAAAAAGAAGCAAAAGAACTAGACTTACCATTTCCCAACAAATGATGTAATTGCCGGTCAATGACCGCGCCTGATATTGTAATTTTTTTTTAAATGAATGAAAAGTTATTTTGTTCGTGAATGATTTTTTTTTCTCTGCATTTGTTCACTATATTATTCATGCAAATCGATCACGACTCCTATCATATGCGATCACAGCGCAATAGATTTAGCATTCGATCTCAATGCTTTAGGTTTCGGCGCTTTCTAGTTTATGAAGATTTAGAAATTCGACAAATCCACAACTGTAAAAAGGATAATTCTGCGATCTCGAATAATCGGACCACCTATAAGGAGATTGGAACTTGATAACGAATCTTTATGAATATCATTGCGGCGATCTAAACAATACTCAGACCGCCCTTTCGAGGAAAGGACCCAACCATCAAGTGATAGGGATCGAAGGATCATGAGCATTTTCATGTAATCTTTGAATAAGAACAAATTAGATCGCGATCTCAGTATGATCAGATCGATCACTATCAGGACAATTTAAGAGATTTCTGAATAACGATTCCAATCTTCTTTTTTTTAAAAAGCCTTGCCTGTCGATCACTTCTGCCCAATCCTGGAGAAAATGAGGCTGATGATCATAAGCAACTTAAGACTTCTTCCAACAATCTTTGAAAACCAAGGCCGGTAATTACTTCCAAGTCTTAGAGAAAATCGAGCTAGCGACCGTAAATAACCAAGATCTCTTCATACCATTTCTAAAAACCAAGCCTCTTTAGAAAATCTCGCCTAGTGATCATGAAAAATTGATACAGGCGATCACCTTTATTCAGATCCTGGAGAAGATCAAGTCATTAACCATGAATAATGTTGATCACCCTTTGAAGAGAGAAAAGCATGCGGTCTCGTAAGATCTGACCACCCGATCTCAATATTATGAAGTGAATGAGATTGTAGAAAAAAGGAGGAGAATTTCAAAATAGTTCGCAGGGTCGGTGTGGTCATGCCAATGAGGCTATACCAAAACTGTTTTCCTCTAAAGGATTATTGAGTTTGTTGCAAATTTACCAATCTAAGGTTCAGGTGACGGTTATGGATGTTCTTGGCCGCCCCTTACCTAACCACGCTTCAACGAGTATTCGAGAGTCACAAACCAAAATGATCGGTAGGGCAGGTGTGGTCATGCCGCGGAGGCTACACCGACATTGCTTTCCCTGAAAGATCATTAAGATTGTAACAATGTCCTTTTTAATGCATGACAGAGCTGAGCCAGCCACCTAGACCTCCTCGAAACGCTGAGGTGTGCCAGATGTCAGCGAGGACCCGGTATCCTAAACTTCCACCGCTCGAGCTTGGTGAGTTACTGCTACACAGATTCGAAATCTCCCCGACATCTGTGGTCCTGGCAGAATTACACGTCGAGCTAACAAGTCGAGGGGGAAGATAGTAGGATCCGTCAATATCTCTCTTGACAGGTTTTTGGTTTTTCAAAAATCAACTTATTTTCAAGACTCATCATCCATCACTTGTATTGCGAATGCTTTGATAATACCTGCGTGATGTTTAAAAAAAGAGGAAGTAAGGAACAAGAATGAGTGAATCAGATACGAACATTTTAAGAGAAGAAAAGCTTGAGATCATCTCCGCTCCATGAATGAGGTAACTCTTCTCCTTCGTAAGTTTGGAGATGATAAGCACCATTTTTAAGCACATTCTTTACCACGAACGGCCCTGCCCAATTTGGATTAAGCTTTCCAACTGAACCAGCTCTTGCTGCTGCATCTACCTTCTTCAGGACTAGATCTCCAACAACGAATTCTTTGGTTCTTACATTTTTATTGAACAGCCTCGCCATTCTTCTTTTCACCTCTTCCTGTCTGATGATTGCAGTATCTCTCAATTCCTCAATTAAATCAAGGCTGCATTTTAACTCTTCATCATTTCCTTCCATCCAATCAATTTGATTTTGTTGTGCCAATAATACTCTTGGGCTTTTTACTTCAAATTCCACCGGAATAAGAGCTTCGGAACCGTGTGATAATTTGAACGGAGTTTCCCCAGTAGCAGAACTCGGAGTTGTCCTCAAGGCCCATAAGACGGAAGGTAGTTGTTCTGCCCAGTTGCCTCTGACGTTTTCTACCTTCTTTTTCAAAAGATTTATGATGAGTTTGTTGGCGGCCTCTACCTGCCCATTACTTCTAGGGTGATGTACGAAAGCGAAGCGTAGCTCAATGCCAATTTGCTTGCAGAAACTAATAAGAGTTAAATTGTTGAACTGAGAGCCATTATCCATGATGATTGCCATTGGAATCCCGTGTCGACACACTATCTCTCCCCAAATAAAGTTTTTCACGGCTTGAGTGGTAATTTTGGCCAATGCTTTTGCCTCTATCCATTTGCTAAAATAGTCAATCATGACTATAATATATCGCCGCTGCCCACTCGCCATAGGGAAAGGCCCAATCAGATCCATTCCCCAAACTGCAAACGGCCATGGAGTTGCTATTGACTTAAGCTGTTGAGCCGGCTGATTTTGGAGAGGAGCAAACTTCTGGCACTTTACACATTTCTTAGCAAATTTCTCCGCATCCTTCCTCATCTGGGGCCAAAAATAGCCTTGCCTCAAAATTCTTTTCTCCAAAGTTCTAGCTCCAGAGTGACTTCCACATTCTCCAGAATGGACTTCCTGGAGGATCGCCGGAATCTCTTCTTCCGACATACAGCGTGCTAATGGCGATAGAAAAGTTCTTCTATAAAGCACTCCTGCAACAAGATAATAGTTAGCCGCTTTCCGCTTAAACCTTTTTCTATCTTTTATTGTTGAATGGAATTCTCCGGACGAAAGATATTGGACAAATGGATCTATCCAAGATGGACGCTGATCAATCTCCATAACCTCTCCTTCTTCAATTGCTGGGCGAAACAATTCCGAAGTTGTTCCTCCCGAGGGGAGTCCAAACTTTGCCAACTCGTCTGCTTCCATATTCTCACCTCTGGGAATATGTTCAATAGCAAAACTTTTGAATTTTCCTACCTCGATTTTTACCAGAGTTAGATACCGCTTTAAAATACTATCTCTTGTTTCGAAAGCTCCATTTACTTGAGAAGCCATCACCAAAGAATCTGTGAAGACTTTGATATCATCAATTCCCAGCTCTCTAGCAAACTTAAGTCCGGCTAGCAAAGCCTCATATTCCGCCTGATTATTTGTTACTTGAAAGTAGAACTTCAGGGCCTGATCCAATCTTACTCCGTTTGGGTTGATTAAGACAATTCCTGCTCCGGAAGAATTTCTTCCTGAGGCTCCATCAACGAAGATTTTCCAGGCAAGGGGGACTCCGACCTCCTTCTGAGACTCAGCTTCTTTGGAATCTACCATGAAGTCTGCTAAAACTTGAGCTTTGATTGCCACCCTTGGAACATAGGATATATCAAATTCACTAAGCTCTATTGCCCACTTTGCCAGCCTCCCTGAATGCTCTGGCTTTTCCAAGACATTTTTTAATGGGAGGTCAGTGACGACTAAAATCGAATGAGCTTGAAAGTACAGTCTTAATCTTCTTGCTGAAAATACGAGCATCAAAGCTAGCTTCTCTAGGATCGGATAGCGAGTCTCCGCATTCTTCAGAATTCGACTTACATAGTAAACTGGAAATTGTTTCTTTTTCTCTTCTCGGACCAAAACAGAGCTTATAGCATCGGCGCCAACTCCCAAATATAGAAAAAGATCTTCCCCTCCTCGCGGGCTTTGGAGTAGAGGAATTGACGTCAACTGCTTTTTAAGTTGATTGAAAGCATCATCACACTCTTGAGTCCATTCAAACCTGGACCCTCCCCGGAGGGTCTTAAAGAACGGTGCACTTTTATCCCCTGACCGGGAGATGAATCGACTCAAGCCCGCCATTCTCCCTCCCAACTGTTGAACCTCTTTGGGGGTCTTGGGAGGAGGCATTTCCAAAATAGCTTTCACCTTGTCTGGATTGGGTTCTAACCCTCCTGGAGTGAGGAGATGACCCAAAAATTTACCTTTGTTTGCTCCGAAAACACACTTCAACGGATTCAACCTCATATTGAAGGTTCGTAAGGTTGCAAAAGTTTCCGAGAGATCTTTAAGATGAGAGGAGAAGGATTTGCTCTTTACCAAGAGGTCATCGACATATACCTCAAGGTTTCTCGCCTTTTGACTCTTGAAAACTGTATCCATCATTTTTTGATAAGTTGCTCCAGCATTTTTCAGTCCAAAGGGCATCACGAGATAACAAAAACAACCATCATTCGTGATAAACGAAGTATGCGGTATATCTGGTTTATGCATCTTGATTTGATGATAACCTGAAAAAGCATCTAAGAAACTCATAAAAGAATAACCTACCGCAGAATCCACTAAGGAATCTATTTGAGGCAAGGGATAGCAATCCTTGGGGCAAGCTTTATTGAGTTTGGTAAAATCGACACACATCCTCCACTTTCCACCTGGCTTTGTTACCATTACAACGTTTGACACCCACTCAGGATATTGGATCGGTTGGATGAACTTCGCCCTCAGGAGCTTCTCTACTTCCTCACGGATAGGCTGAGCCAGAGTGGTTGCAACAGTCCTCTTCTTCTGCTGAATTGGGATGACGTCTGGGCTGATGTTGAGGTGATGGCAAGCAACATCTGGATCCACTCCAGGCATGTCGTCTGCCGACCAAGCGAAGATATCTAAATTTTGCAGAAGACAAGAGATGAGCTGACTCTTGTCGGCCTCAGATAATTCAGCGTTGATGGAGAGGCTCTTGCTCTCATCTCCCTCGCTGATCTGAATAGCTTGAGTTGCTTGGGCAGGCTCCAAGCGAACTCCATCTCTCACATCCTCTACTTCTTCTGCGACTTGAACTTGTTCAGGAATTTCAATGGATTCAGTCATCATAACTTCCTGAGGTGGAGAAGACACGACCATGCTGACCGTCTTTACATAGCATTCTCTAGCTTTCCTGGGGTCGCTCCTGATTCGATGTTGTTTGCCATTCAAGGCGAACTTCACCGCTTGATGATAAGTGGAGACAATGGCTTGATACCCGTTCAGAAAGGGTCTCCCGAAAATTGCGTTGTAGCTACTGGGAGCATCAACGACTATAAATTTGACCAGCCTCACTATTCCTCCAAGAATCACAGAGAGGGTGACGAGTCCTTCAACTTCTTTCTTTTCTCCTGAAAAACCATAAAGGGGTCCTTCAGTTGATTGGAGGCTTTACCTGTCTTTAATGCCTCAAAGGCAGGCTTGAAAAGCACATTGACTGAGCTCCCCGTATCTATTAGAATTTTTTCCACCGTATAATTTTCGATTACAGCTTTGATGACGACTGCATCATCAAAGGGATTCGCGGTCTGAGGAAGATCTTCATCTCCAAAAGTGACCGTCCCTCGAACCGGAGCCGAAGAGGTAGCAGCAACCTCTGACTGGTAAACTCTCTTCAGACTTGCCTTTCTCGAGGACTCCGGTCCTGCACCCCCATGGATGCAGAAAAGGTTGCCCAAGGCACCCTCATCATTAGCGTCCACGCATTCGCTGGGAAAACCGATGTTGCCCAGATGGCCAACATCATCTACTTCTTCGCATTCCCAGTGAACTTCTGCTACCTCCTTGGCCTTGGAGGTTGAAGCTTTGGCAGAGTCATTCTTTTGAATGAGATCGCGGAGCTTTCCCTCCTTTAATAGTTTCTCTAAAAATAGGCGGAGAGCTCTACAATCCTCTGTCAAATGACCCCTATCTCTGTGGTACTCACAGTAGAGGATAGGGTTTCTGGTTTTTGGATCAGAATTCAGCGGAGCTGGCCTCTTAAAAAAGGGTTGTTTCTGAAGGACTTGAAGCACTTCACTCATAGAAACGCCAAAGTCTGTGAAGGACTCTTGGGATTCATTGTAAAGTGAAGGAATGGGTAGAAGAGGAGGTTGAGCATACTGGATCTGGTGGATGGGGGTGACTTGCGGAGCAGGAGTAGCGGGAGTTTGAAGAAATGAATTTTGAGGTGGGAAAGATTGATTACCTCGGTTGAAGCGGTTGTTGCGGTAACTCTTACCTATCGGAGCTGGAGGTTGAAGTTCTTGCCGAGGTTTCGAGGAAGATGCAGCAGGATAGAATCCTGCAGAGCCTTTCTGAGTGGCTCTGTTGGTCAGATTGCTAACATAGGTAGGGTTGTTGATCTCCCCTTCTATGTAGCGATTGGCAATGCTGATCAGCTCCTGATAGGAGCCAGGCTCCTTGGTTGTGACTTTGAACTTCAGAGGGCCCTCCTGCAGGCCACTGATCAAAGCTACCATATAGAGCTCGGGATCCATGTCTCTGACCCCTAAGATTTCTTTCTGAAAACGATCAACGAAATGCGCTGCAGTTTCGTTGTCTCCTTGCCTAATCTTGAAGAGGGTCGCAGGACCACTCTTCCTTTTCTTTGCGGTGGCGAACCTCAGGAGGAGCTCTTGCCTCAGGGCGGCAAAGCTTGGGATAGATTGACAAGGCAGCTTATAGAACCATTCCATGGCTGACCCGTCGAAGGAGGTGACCATCAGCTTGCACCTCACTCCATCTGAAATGTTCCTGAGAGCTACAGCAGATTTGAAGGCTTGAAGATGACACATGGGGTCGGTTTCTCCCGTATACACAGGAAGGCGGGGTTCTCTGAACCCATGAGGAATTGGATCCCGGCGAATCTCATCAGTAAAGGGGGAAGGCTCCCCAAAAACAGAAGGTCCCGGAGGAAGAAAAGGAGCAGGAGGATCTTGAGGGTAAGCAAACCCTTCTTCAAAATCCAAGGTCTGAGCCGGAGGCCCCTGGGCTGCGGCTCGGAAAGAATTACGACGGGCGGCGAACTCCTCATGCTGAGATCGCTGAGGAGCTGCGGGTTGGAAAACGGGATGATCGCTCGGGTGACCGCTTACCATGCGGTCAGGGGTAGCGACCTGAGAGGATTGAGGAAGGATCTTCTGGGAGATCGCGGCCAGAACCTGGTTCATGGCCTCAATCTGCTTCGCGGACTCCTGCTGAATCCGGACAACTTCCTGTCGATCTCGAGCGGCCTCCTGCTGAGACCGCGCGATCTCTTGCTGAACAGCGGCAGCGTCCTGCCTAGCTCGGGCGGCCTCGCGAAGAGCCTGCTCTACGCGAAGCTCGAAGCGGCGCTCCATCGCCTCTAACGGATTGTGATCGGAAGGGGGAACACTGGGAGACCGCAAGGGACGACCTCTACGGCGATCAGCCATCTTGAAAGTCTGGACTTCACCTAACACTTCGAATCTGAAGGTCGTGTGTTCGTTCTGTTGGTGCCAAAAATGGTACCTCCAAAATTCACACTAAAAAGGGATAGGAGAAAACTGTGAAGTGCAGGTTACTAAGACAGAAGATGCTGGAACGAAAGGAAAACGATCACCAAAATGCGATCACGAAAAAATGAGACCGCTTACACAAGTTGTAAGCTGGAGCCTCGGAGCTAAAAGTCCCTTCTCAGGTACCCCTACCCCTCTATTTATAGGCGAGGGGCTGCCCAAACGGGCAGAAATGAAAAACTACGGGCTGCCCGGGGTACAGGAGAGCCGGGGCAGTGAAATGGGATACAAATAGTAAAAAACAGAAAAGAGCCCAGACCGCTCGGACTTGGCGATCTCGAGCGGCTTCGGCTGCTTGGAACATAGAAAACCGGGTCAGACTGAAAGTTGGCGATCTGGGCGATCACTGATTCCGAAGACCGCTGAGACCGCCCTTTTGCATTGCAAAGACTAGATCGCGGGCTTTCCGGGCAAACACACGCATCTTAAAGCGCTTTGAGATGTGTGCAAATTTTCACGCGGACTATAAGATTCATGTACTTTATGGTAAAGTACAATACTCGCACTTTACCGCCCCCTTATCCATAAATAGAACATGTGTACGGGCACTGGATAACTAAACGGATGAGAATTTTCTTACTCGGCATTTGCGGCAAAAATTTTCTATATAACACCGTCTTCATATTTGAAGATGGAGTTATTGTGATGATGCCAGGTGACACGTTTTAATATAAATAAAGTGTCTCCAAGTGAACGTCTGTTGACATTCACGTCTATTGACATTCTAGTGAACATTTTTGACTAATGCCCCTCTTAGCCTCTTCTAGCTAATTTCGTCGGCATTAGGGCTTCCGACAACCCATTTTCTGCCGGGAAACTGCAAAGATACTGAGGTCCAGCAAACTTTTTGTGGCATTTCGTCAACTCTGATTGATTCGAAGTCCCGCGCTAGTGAAGGTTGAAACATAAAGAAGTGGGACTCTTTGAAGCTCTCACTTATCCTTCATTATGAGTCTTCCTCTGAACCTAGAGCTTAGAGAATCTTTGACCAGAGAATTAGCAGAAACTGCTATAAGGACGAGCATTTTTTGCCGCCCAGATGCGAGCTCATTTGGTGTGTGTTGGCTACCATTGACACGAACAACACTCACTTCTAGAAGTCGGGTAGATCTTTGATACCTTTTAGCACTGGACATGTAAATTAATGAGGTTCCCCAAAAACAGTTCGCTCGAACCTAAAATTCTTTGTCACAACCTCGACCAGCTCGCCAAGACAAACTCAGCAGGTCTATTCTCGCACGATTCTGTTGTTTGACCCCTCAAAACGGGCACCAGAATGTGCAAGAGGCGTGACCACAAAAGATGCGCACACGCCGGACGCTTACCTGCAAGGCAGACGCTCAAACCGCACGTGCGCATAAATCGTGTGCTCCCGCGCAAAGACCGTGTCGCGCCCAAACAAAGGGCGGGCGGGCGGGCACCTACACGCGTGTCAAAGCTCAAGCACGCCGGCGTGCGCTTGCCGATGCGCACTCCCGCACGTCCCCCACCGCAGCCGTCAATTCCACCGTCGTCGCCGCCACCGTCTCGTCGGCGAGCCTGCCCTGGCCGCCCGGGGACATGATTGTCATATTCCGAGAATTGGTGATCCAGGTGACCGAAATCGTGTATTCCTATTCACCAGTTCAATTTCTAAGATTGCGCAATTATCAGTGCTTCCCCTGAAAAACTATAAAAAAGCATAATGCCTTCATTTGCAGGGATAAAAATTTGGAGAGAAGTTAAAGCTCTGAGGTTTTTCGGCGAAAAGCTCCTCCTCAGCTCTCAAGGCTATTCATGAAGGCACTTCGTGCCTCATTCCAGAACGCACTCCGCAACGCTTATCCTTGCCAAATTCCAGACACTTAGAAATATTCTGTACAAGATATGTGACATTTTACCCTCTTGACAACTGATATTTGTAATTAACGAATACTAGTGGAGTTCATCAGAACTGAGGTTGGCCCCGTGATTTTTTCCCTTTCTAATTTTATACGTACAAATCTTGTCGCATACTATTAGTTCTCCATTTTGATTATTTGTGCGCTTAGCTAACTCTCGAGCTAAGGCGGTCTGATTTCTCTTGTCTGTGGGTGCACTAAGCAACCCGCAACATACATAGTATTTTTATTACTTATTTAAACATGTTCAACAAATCTCCAATGTATAATTTTATAGGTTGGGGATGAAAATAACACTCATAAAGATGTGAAATTTCAACGGATGATACATTACTCCCCCAAATTGAAGACTTTAGTCACCTCTACTTCATTGCAACCCAATGAAGATGTTTTGTTGCAAGTAAACTATTGTATAGGCATTTGTTATTACATCATATTTGTTGATGGTCACTCAGCGCTCTTCCAAATCGGGTGAATTGAACCGTCTTAGCCTGAGAGTGGGTCGAATGCGCAAACAGTCACAGAGAGAACAAACAGGTGGCAAGAGAACGTTTTTAGCGTGGAAAACCCGGAAAGAGTGAAAAACCACGTGGTCGGATCTGCGCCAGCCAAATTTCACTAAGTGTTCGAGTGTTACAAGTAAAGTTGCGAGAACTGAGAGCGACAGGACACTTCTCGTTACAATTGCAGCTGAAGGAAAGTCCCTGAGGGTGACAGGACACCTCTCAGAAAAAACTAAGTATTTTTCAGTTGTAGGAGGTCTTCAAGGTCCGAAGAAGATCTTCAAGTGACGAAGGATGATTTCTACGCACGCGGGCATGCGACTTCGCATGGTACTCCGCATTTGCAATTGTTAAGCCAGCTAGTCCTTTTTCTCGTCTGCTTGAGGGATGATTTGCTCGGGACGAGCAAATGGTTAAGTCTGAGGGTGTGATGACTCCAATATTTACACTATTTTACGGACTCATCCAGGCTAGTTTTAACTCATGTGCTCTACACTTTCAAGCCATATTAACTTGTATTTCACTCACATTCGCTTTCACGATATGTGCACTGGTTAAGCCTGTTTTGGTGTGTAATTAAATGCTAATTTGTTTGGGGTAAGCACATTGTGCTCTCCATTCTTTTTCCTATATTTGGATATTGTTGGAAGTGTATTCACAGCTGTGTATTGTGCTGTGCTGGTGGGGATCATCCATTTTGTCCAGATTTCATGTATGCATGAAACACACGAACGTGCATTTCCTTAACGCACGATCGCTTCGTTCATGCGCGGTCAACTATGACTCAGAATGGTGTTCTGTCCCTGATCGTGTGATTTGTTCAAGCACGGGCAGTTCGCCCGTGCGCGAAGGAAACGCATGATCTCCTGTTGTCAGCATGTTTTCGAGCTGTCTGGATTTGCCCATGCATTTTTACGCACGGTCGACTTCGACCGTGTGGGAGTAAAAATGCACGGGCGCGCCTGCTTCTTCTTCCTAGGCTCATGTATTTTTAATATCGAACGGTCCATGCACGGTCGTGCGTTCGACCGTGCGTGACCAGTTCCTGACCGTTTTTCTATAAAAGCTGCAGATTTCGCCCTATCCAAGATCGATCTCCTTTCCCGCGCCCAAAAGCTCCAGCTCCGCCCTTTTCCGCCGTTCCATCTCCGCCCACCTTCAGGAGGTGCTCCAAGCATATTCTTCGCGCCAATATCGAGACGGAGTATCCTCTCGGCCTCCTCCATCATTTAGAAGCTTTCAAGCTCCATTTCAACGGATTTTGCACTATATCCTTGGAGTTCTCCGGCAAGATCGTGGCTGAAGGCTATTGACGAAGAAGACGGGTCCATTGGGAGATAGTGACAGCCCTCTTCTACCCCGGATGATAGTCGAAGATCGAGCGCGGATGAGGATTGACAACCCTACGATTCCGACCGTGAATCTCCGACGAGTCTTCGTGCTTCGGTTGTAATCTTACCTCCTCCTTGTTATTTTTTCTGATTCTATTTGATGTGTGTGATTTGTATATTTCTATATGAACGATGTCCATAAACCCTAAATGTTATTAGTGTAATTTTCCATTGTTTTGTGGTTATATTTGTGGTTTATGTGATTTGAGGAGTGCCCACATTCCACCATCCATTCCGCCTGACTACTCGCCCATTCCGTGTGGCTACTCTTCCATCCGCCAATCTAAGCGGTGCTAACGGCTCGTATAATCCACCTCGACTCCGTCTGTGCGAACCATTCCATCTGCAAGCCTACTCTTCCATCCGGGCAGCGAAGCGATGCTAACGGCCCGTGTAATCCATCCGCCTAGCCAATAGGTGCTAACGACCCTCAAACCTTTCCGCAGTTACACTCACCTCATCCTCTTGCCTTCTCGTCCATCCGCCTAGCGAAGTAGTGGATAGCGGCTTGCATATTTTCCATCCGCCCAGCGAAGCAGTGCATAGCGGTTTGCATAGTAGTAGTTTAGTTTCTTTTATTTTATTTTTCATAAACTAATTCACCCCGTTCACGTTTCACTCGACCTAAATGACTTCAATCTCAAGTCCTTCCTCGATAGATAACTTCACCTTACTGTGTTCCTTTGAGATTCGATACTTGGGAATTACTCGCTCATTTTATATTACTTGAACGATCGGTACACTGTTGTTTTGTGCCGCAGTCCTACTATCGCCTATAGCGGTGTGCTAGATTTGCGTATCATCAACCTAAATGGTGTAATAAATGTGCTCTTGCCCTAAAATCCAGAGCTTACACAGGGTGTGTTTATGGCAACAGCTCTTGTATTGGCTCAGAACTACTTGAAGCTTGGATGACACTTATGGTGGACACATAAGAAGAGGGGAGGTAGGGGAGATGCTCAGTACAAAGATTGAATTGTGTTGAAGGCGTGCTTCTATTATAGTTCATTATATTGTAATAACCCTCACTCTCATGGATTAAAAACCATATTCCCAAAATGCATTTGAAAGCGTGCCTCTCTCATAATTCTATCTAATTACCCTTTCTATCAACAAAGAAGAAATCTAATTATTGATTTAGGATGGGTTCTGCTTCATTGATCATTATTTCGCCCAAAGTGCTTCTCAGTAACTCAACTACCCAACCAAGTTCAAGGTTCCCTGAGAACTTGGAAGACTAGACATGTAGATTTTAGTACAAAAAACAAGTTATAAAAATCAATATTAGCAAAATTTAGTGGTTAAAATCTTGATCCCTGAAAACAATTTTAAAGTTTAGATCATAATACTTGGCACTGATCATTTTGATGACTTTGCCATCATACAAAAAAGTAAAGGTCATAATGTGCAAGCAAGATCACATGTTCAAAATGAGGAAAGTTGCTTAAACCTGGCATGACTCAAGAGTGCTTACTATAAATCCCAAGACAAATTAAACTACATTATGTGCTGAGTATAAATGAACTAAATCATATAGAAGATTAAATAGCTAAAGTGAACTAACTCATCTTTAATATAAAATGAAGGAAATAACTTTTTACACAAGTTTACATAAATTAATTTAGATATTTATAATTACATTTCAACGTATTTACATATTTTCTGGAAGCTCATTTAATTAAATCCCATAAGCTATTTCAGTTCTAAATTCTTTTATATGTATATGTCAGTCTAAATGTTCACTCAAATAAGACATTATCTTTCTTGAGCACGCCTCCATATACTTCATTACAAATACCACACAATCTATTCCATTTTATTGTTGAGGGATATTTTTTGCTCTAATGACTGACCAATTTATAATATCATCAGTAAATGCATCTTTTGCATCTTTCTTAAGTAAAACAATCTGCAATATTGTAAGAAAATATGTTGGTAACTTAACATACCAAATTTTTAAGAAATAAATAAAATAATTTATACCGGCTTTTTAATGTTGGTAAAATTCCGGGAAGATTTCATTGAGTCGTAAGAATTCCATGACTTTAAACATGTATCTCCAACCAACAAAACACAGTGGCATTAATATGGTGTCGGATGACTCGACAATGTCTAATGTGACATGAAACTTGCAGTATTGAGTTTCGTCGTAGAAGTCATCTACAGTATTATACATATTAGAAATATTTTGTTGTTGTACAAAATTTGAAATTATATTATAAATAATATGAAGCATGTTATGAATTCATTTATCAAATGAGTTGGTGGTATATATAAGACATTTCTCCAAAAACTTAGGAGAATCTCACTCCTTTGTAAGACTTAGGCAAAATAAGAAATATGGTCATTGCTAGTCCAGCAATCCCCCAAAAGATCATTCATTAACTTTCGGGTCATTGCATCCGCATCCGAAAAAAATAAAATAGCAATGCAACATATCTTAAAATCAGATTATGTTATATAAAAAAATGATATTGAAGGAAACAAGATTATTACTCATCCTGATATCTTCTCAAAACTGTATCAACAACGTCTCTTTTATTGAACTCCAAAGAGTCTCCTTTGCTTTCACATAGCTGCATTAGAAAATATATATCATGAGATAATATATGTTGGAATCATTACAATCAAATAAATTAACATATAAACATACTAATTTTTTTACAGTGATAGTGTATATTTTAGCCTTTTTTTCTATCTTTTCTATGCTTAATATATTTAGCTATGCTACCCTCCTTAGGGATATTAGAATGAGGTGGAGTAGTAGCAGAAGGAGAGAAGTTGGTGCTGGAGGAGGGCGGGGAAGGAAAATATGGCTCTCTGCACATCTTTTTATCCAACTCTTGAGATTCTTCATGTACTCTATCCTCGTTTATCAATAACCCGGCCTCTAATTGTGCAGTATCAACCATAACCTTCAAAACCTGTATATGCATTAATAATAGTTTTAATATATGGAAATACATTTGCTTCAAGAGTAAAAAATTCAATTTAATGATACCCTTCTATTCACTGCACGAGACAAATTTTTGCAAGCCCCGAAGAAAATTAAGGTCCAAGAAATTGAATAGTTTACTTGCTCCATCTACAAATGTAGAAATTACACAACGAGTATTGAGTAATTGGCACCCTATTTTATCCTAGAAAACAATAAAGAAGATATTCAATCTTTGATGAAAAATTCTAGACAAGAAAAAACATCTTACAGTTTCTGAAAACAGGAACGAGGGGTGTCTAGCGACAATTGCCGACCGCCGGATTTTGGAGAAGTTGCCGGAAGCAAGAATGAAGAATGTGATAAGTTCCAGCAAGTTGCTTCAGGAAGGAGCGATGTCGAGTTTTGAATAACAGGTCGGATGTCCGAGACAATGCAGAATTGATATATTTAAAGTTTATTTCTAACCCTCATTTCTTTTAATTGATGAGGCATAATTCAGCACAGTTAAAAGCTAGTTGTTGGAGTTTTACTTTTGAGATGGACTCTTTTTTATTTTGAGATGGACTCTGTTTGCTTTTGTGTTATTGTCCACTTACAGTAGTTTTACTAGAATCGACATGCAAAAGTTATGTGTGTTACTCGTACAAAATAATATCTTCATCGCAGTTTTACGGACTCATGTTTTGGATGATTATGATGGCATTAGTTTGATTTAATTTTGAAGTTTTGAGTGCTATATTGAAATCCTGAAGAAGATAACAGTTATATACTATAGTATAGTAATTAAATGAATGTACAAATAATTTTTTGAAATCATTTTAACTTTGTTTTTCATGTTTATCTAGTGAAAGGATTTCACTTGAACTTAATTTATTCTTGAGAAAACCCGTACTCTATCAAAAATTTGTGTTCTTTCATATTCACCCACTACCTAAATACTTTAAGAAAAAAATATTCAACTTTATTTGCTCAACCATCCTCGATCCTTAATTGATAAGAGAGCATCCCATGACCCGTAAGGACACTGGAAGCATACTAGCTCTCAAGGGGGCTTCATAACCACATCTGAAATATATTACATAGACTTTGTGGGAATTCCAGCACTGCAATGCACTTGAATTGCAGTCCTACGCTGCAGCTGCACTGCAGTTTGCATTGCACTAAAGAATGGCAATGCATTTCTACTTTGTTGTTCAAACTGCAGTGAAGAACTGTGGCGAATATATATATTTTGTGAATCGTCCCAAGCTTATGGCACAATTTGGAAAGCAAATATATCTTCATGTTTGACTAAAGGAAATATTCAAACGATTGTAGAGAGTGGGCAAACAACACCATCGAATAAGCCACAGTTTTTAAAATGATTTCAAAAAACTCCATTAAATGCCTCATGGGGAATAAAATCAATCTAAAATAAAATTGAATGCCAAATGGTCGCGGAGCGCAGCGGCATCCACATGATTCGTGGGAAATCCAATAAGACATTAGTTCCTTTACATTAGCCCCAACCTTTGGGTAAGCAAAATGCTACCTTTTTTAAAAACTTGTTTACAGTAATTTTACCCAGAATTTGTAAAAAGTTTTTTTTTGTATGTTGTAGCTTCATAGCCAAATGAAGTAGATCAACATCACATTTGAGTGAATTTGTCACCCTATAGATTATTGAAATGAAAAATACGGTCGTACATAGAAATTAACAGCTGCATCAAAGATAGTTTAGGATGAAATATAGTTAATGTTGGTTGGGCCATGGGGGGCCTTGATTGATCCATATGGTTTAATTTGACCTAAGTTTGACTTAAGGTTTGACTTTGGTCAATTTGGCTCAATTGGTTGACCAAATGTTAGGGCTTCTGGTCAATTGAACCTCTATTTGGGTTTGGAATGTAGTGGTGAGGTCAAGTTGACCATTTGAAGTTTAATTGACCCACTTAAGGTTGAATTGGGCTATGTTGACCAAATGTTGACTTTGGTCAATTTGGCTAGTTAGGATGACCAATTCATAAGGTGAATTGTCAATTGTCTCTCCCTTAGGGTTAGGGATGTGGTGGTGAAGTCAATTTGGGCTTGTGAGTCCAATTGGAGATGATTTGAACTAAGTTGACTTTTGCTCATTTGGGTGCACTGGGTGAGATCACCTTGTCTTGTTGAGACCTAAGGTCACCTATTTGCCCTAACTCACATGTCATGCCACATGTCATACACGAACACTATCAAGCCAGATATGCCATGTTTTCAATGTATCAAATCAGATATCCCCATGATTTACTGAAGCTTTACAAGATGAGTTGTCAGATCTGAATTGCCCTTATAATGTGCAGAGATATTTTGGTACTGTAAATCTACAATTGAAAAGAATAGACAAGCTGCCAAAACGTAAGTGTTTAGTAATTTACCTGGGTGCGTTCGGTTCGAAGGAAATGAGTTTCTGATTTTGATTTTGGTTTAAGTAAATAAAAATAGGCGTTCGGTGTTATAAAATTTGGAGTAAGTGTCGCTACGGTGAATTTATATTATCGAAAGTTCTACTGAATGCAGCGACGTATTAAGCTCCTAGGATCGTCTTAACCAAATGCTATCAATCTTTAATTGGAGTTTATGCCCGAATTTATTTTTCTAAATAAAGAACACACAATGAAGAGAGCTTGAACGAACAGTAACTGAAGTGCGGAAATTAATTTATACCGTTCTTGAAATCTTGCTCGTGCTTCATGATGGTTGCGATACCCAATAATCTTGAAGTATTCTTTCTTATGAATTCCGTGGCGTTAGCGGATCCCGCTAATATACAATTCTATCCAAAAGGATCTCTACAATAAATAAAAGTCAACACCACGCACATATATTTATAGAAACTGAATATATATATATATATAATCTGATGTTGTAAGAACAAGTGTGTGGCTTTTCTAGATCTCATGAGGATTAAGAGATCCACACATCTGCAGCGATCTAAAACATGCACTCATGATATGATCAGAAAATTGGTAAATCAGATCAAACTATGCCTTAATAAAATCAAGATCTAAAAAGACCTTTGTTGTAGGTGATGTGAAGACTGAATAGATTTTCAGTAGAAATCAACTATTTTTATGTTGATTAGAATGAAAAAGAAAAGAAAACCTGTAGACCCAGTTGTAAAGCAAAATATCTCCCTTCCAAGAAAACGTAGCTATGCCTTTTCCAGGAAATCGATCAGGAGAAAGCAGGGATTAATCAGCAATGAGGAAAATCAGGGAACACTCAAGCAATGATTTAGGACTTCCTGAAGAGGCCTGGTGATGAGAGAAGATGAATCCTTCAAATGATCTCCTCTACATCGAAAATATGAATCGGAAAACGAGAGTCTCCAGCGGTCCACTGTGTTTTCGCTCCAGAGTTCCGAATGGAGAACAGGAGGAGCGGGCAGTTACCAAAAATAGAGAGGTGAATCGAGATTTTCAGCCCTTGTTCACGGTGGCTTAGAATGAATCCAGAGGGGTTTCAAAAATAGGCTCTAATAGGGCAAGCCCTCAAATTTTGGAGTTACCAAAATTAATGGATACAATCAATTCCATTAATCTCCAAAATTCAATAAAAATTAATTCCCCATATAATTAATTAAATTCATAATCAAGCCAGAATTTGTGTCAAGGGTGAGACTGAGTTCGCGACTGAATTTACGAGACGGTCTGGCCCACCTATCACAGGTTTCGACCATTCGTGCGACTGAATTAACGCACGCTCGCAGGAGTCTGAATAGCGTCAAAAATCGCGTACGACTTCACCGGGACGTCTCGATGAATTAAGTTCACCAAAATGGAAAATTTCCAACATTCTCCCACTTGGACTTATATTCATCGTAATTTATGACGTTCCGAATAAAATCTTCACTAAACTTAAGGGTATCAATTAGCGAATGCGATATTGAGTCTACTCCCACGTCAATCCGGTCCAACCAAAACCTTTACTCCGAATCATGGCGGCAACCGCATCATTGAGCGACACGGGACCTTCCATGGTCACAGCAGCTTACGCATTCAATCGACATGGACGAAGCATCGTTATATAAAAATTTAGAACAACATAATGAAAATATGCACATGAAGGTTGTTCTAATTTGGTGGTCAACCAAACTTCTCAAATAAATGCACTAAACCATGCTACGAGAAGTTCTTAAGCGTTCAAAAGAACATGTATGTCAAATCTTAAGATTTTAAATGCATGTGTCAAAAGATATACAACAGACCATAATCTAAAATGTAGTGCTCTGGGTCTTATGCTCTGACTGACACAAGTCATGAGATTTTTAAATGTAGTGTGACGTGTCACATAAATTATACGAATATCGAAACTTAATGATATTCTTAAATGAATATTCTTAAATTCTTAAGAATTAAAAAAAGTGCAATAAAATGACAGATGACTAAACGGAGCCCCATGCAGACTCCCATTAATCTAGTACATCGAATGACTCCTTAAGCCCCATATTGAAGACATGCTTCTGAAACACATTGGGGTGAAGTCCTTTAGTAAGTGGATCGGCTAACATGTCATCTGTCCCTAAATGCTCCACGTAATGTCACCCTTCTTGACCAATTCCTTAACGGTCAAAAATTTAATTTCCATATGCTTGGACCATGTGATACTTTTATTGTTCATCGAGAACATAACTGCAGAAATATTATCACAGTGCAACCGAATGGGTCAAGCTATAGAATCGACGACCTTTAACTCAGTAATAAAATTCTTAAGCCACACCGCGTGAGTAGAAGCTCCAAAAAGAGCAACAAACTCCGCATGCATTGTGGATGAAGTTATCAATGTCTATTTGACACTCTTCCATGAAATGGCTCCGCCAGCTAACTTAAAAATATAACCTGAGGCAGACTTCCTATCATCCTCACACCCCGCAAAATCAGAATCAGTATACCCCACTAACTCAAGGTTCTGTACTCTATGGTAGACCAATTTCACATCCTTAGTTCCCTTCAAATACCTTAAGACTTTCTTGGCAGCCACCCAATGAGCAGGTCCTGGGTTCGACTGATATCTGCCTAAAAGTCGAACTGCGATGACAATGTCTAGTCTGGTACAAACTTGGGCATACATTAAGCTGTCTACTGCACTAGCGTAAGGTATATATTTCATGCACTCTCTTTCTGTATCGTTCCTGGGGCATTGTGATAAGCTAAGCTTATCACCCTTAAGCACATGCACGTCACCAGGCTTACAATCAAGCATGTTAAATCTCTCAAGTATATGCTCGATGTAGGCTTTCTGAGAGAGTGTTAAAGAATAGTGAGATCGATCTCTAATGATCTCAATTCCTAGAACGAAGGATGCCTCTCCAAGATCTTTCATATCAAAGTGTTTTGATAGAAATTACTTAGATTCATGCAATAACGACAAATCACTACTCGCAAGCAAGATATCATCTACATATTGAATTAAGAAGATGTATCTACTCCCACTGATCTTGAGATATATGCATCGGTCTACCTTATTTTCTACAAAACCAAAAGAGGTTACCACCTCATCGAATTTCAGATACTATTGTCTAAAAGCTTGCTTCAAACCATATAGGGATTTGTTAAGTTTACACACAAGCTGGTCGAAATGACCAGACTTGAATCCCTCAGGCTGCACTATATAGACTTCTTCAGCAAGATCGTCATTCAGGAATGCGGTCTTTACATCAATCTGGTGTATCTCCAAATCATAATGAGCTATAAGTGTCATTATCACTCTAAAAGAGTGTTTAGAGGAAACGGGAGAAAAGGTTTTGTTATAATCGATTCCTTCTCTTTGCGTAAATCGCTTGACAACTAGTCTTGCCTTAAACCGCTCGACCTTTCATTTGGAGTCTTTCTTGGTCTTAAACACTCATTTAGAACCAATGGGCTTACAATTTTTGGGTAACTCAACTAATTTCCAATCCTTATTCAGCTTCATGGACTCCATCTCGTCTTTCATTTCATCCCACCACAAATCAGTTTGAGGTCCAGATACAGCCTCCTCGAATGTCACTGGGTCAACTACATGACCAATGTCAAAATCACTCTCGCCCAAATAGACTTCATAGTCTGAGGAAATTGCAGTTCTTCTCTCCTTAATGGATCTCCTAATCGGTGGATGAACCTCCCGAACTTGTGAAGGAACCTCAACTGGGATCAGTGGTAAAACTGGATCCACATCCTCCACACGCTCCGTCACGGATTCAGGCACCACAAGATCTCCTACCAAGGGTACAGATAAATTAATAGGCACGATTTCCTCGACTTCATTAATAGTACGAGAGCAACTCGGTTCGTCAGCGACATCAAACTCTAAAAATTTGGATGTTTGAGACTCCATAATTATGGGTCCTCCTGAAGGGGAATAGAACTTAAATCCCTTGGAGTGATCTGGGTAGCCTATGAAATAGCAACGATAAGACCTAGGGGCGATCTTACTTTCCGATGGATTGTATAAACGAACTTATGCAGGACAACCCCAAACACGCAAATGATTAAGGCTGGGTCGTCAAAAGGGGTTTTGGGTACTAACTTAGACGGGACTCTATTAAGGATGTACACCGCAGTCATAAGCGCTTTGCTACACAAAAATTCAGGAAGATTTGTCCTACTCATCATACTCCTCATCATTTCCTTAAGGGTGAGATTACGCCTTTCAGCCACACCATTTTGCTCAGGACTACCCGACATGGAGTACTTGGCTACAATGTCACAACTCTCCAAGTATCTGGCAAACAGACCTTTATGTTGCCCAGAGACATCATGTCTGCCAAAATACTCGCCACCTCTGTCAGATTTAACTATCTTGATGACTTTCCCTATTTGCTTTTCTACTTCAGTCTTGAAAATCTTGAATTTATTAAGAGATTCAGGCTTTTCTTTAATTAAGTACAAATATCTAAAATGAGAGTAGTCATCTATGAAGGTAATGAAATAGGTGTTCTTACAGAGGGTAGTGGAATAAGGTCTGTGATGTCCGTATGAATAACCTCTAATAAACTTGAACTACGAGTTGAGTCTTTCTTTTTAATCTTGGTCATTTTGCCTCTACAACAGTCCACGCATGTCCCTATGTCACTGAAGTCTAGAGTAGGGAGAATATTTTGCTTAATTAATCTCTCTACTATTTCCCTAGAGATATACCCTAATCTTTTATGTCATAACAAAGAGGACTGTTCCTTAATTAGAGGTCTTTTAGTGACAACATTTTCAACGTACTTGAACTACGAGTTGAGTCTTTCTTTTTAATCTTGGTCATTTTGCCTCTACAACAGTCCACGCATGTCCCTATGTCACTGAAGTCTAGAGTAGGGAGAATATTTTGCTTAATTAATCTCTCTACTATTTCCCTAGAGATATACCCTAATCTTTTATGTCATAACAAAGAGGACTGTTCCTTAATTAGAGGTCTTTTAGTGACAACATTTTCAACGTTATATGCGGTGGCATAATAATCAACATGTGCAAGACATATTCTATATAAACCATTAGATAGAGAACATTGGGCAATAAATCATGATTCATAAAATAACTTAATCAAACCTCCAGAAATATTAAAATCATAATTAAGTCTATCTAATGCAGAAACAGAAATCAAGTTCCTTCTAAATGAAGGAATATAAAATATGTCTCTCAATAAAAGTTCATATCCAGGATCAAGGACTAAACAAATATCCCCGATGAACTCCACCTCCACCTCAACATTGTTGCCGACTGTGAGTCTGCACTCACCCTTGCTTGGCCTCCTCCTTTTGATGAACCACTGTAGTGTGTAAGCAACATGATTAGTTGCTCCACTATCGAGCCACCAAGAACTAGATGAGGCTTCTATTAAGTTGAATTCACAAAGGACAAGAGCTAAAGGGTTACCTTTAGGTGCGAAGCCACGTTTCTCCATCCAAGATTTAAATTTGAGGCACTCGCTCTTCACATGCATTTTCTTTCTGCAAAAGAAGCAGCTAAGAGGCTTCTTTCCACCAGCGACGTCCTTAGTCCCTGAAGTTTGTCCAGGGTGCACTTTAGAAGGAGCTTTGTACTTCTTCTCCTTGAAAGGGACTTGACTACAAGCAGTGCAGTGTTCGTCTTCTCTTTCTTCAGTTTCTCCTCCTCAGCAACACATCGCGTAATCAGATCATTTAACTTCCACGCCTCATCTTGAGAATTGTAGGTGGTCTTCAGGATGCTGAACTATGCATGGAGGGTGTTGAGTGCCTGGTGCATAATCAACGCTTTAGGGAGAGTAATCTACATCTCCTGCAGTTTGGTATGAAATAGACCATCTTTAGTATGTAATTACGGACTCCGCCTCCTCCCGAATACCTCATGGATAAGAGGTCCTGAATCAGAGTCTCGATTTCAGCATTTGAAGACACCTTGTACCTCTGCCCAACAACAGTCAGAAAATCCCTAGCGACGGTCATGTCAGGAAGGCCACTTAGCAGGCGCTCTGGAATGGAACGCTTCATAGTCAACACGCAGATCTTGTTGGACTTGCTCCATGCACCATAAAGATCCTTCTCATCTTGAGTGTTGGTCGCTGTGAGGGCTGCAGGCTGGTCGATATTCATGGCCATCTCTATATCGGCCATCTCAAGAGCAAACATGATGTCGGACTTCCACTTCTTAAAATTCGATCCAGTGAGTTTCTCAATGGTCGTCATATTATTATGAACTGTAAATGTGACTGTATAGAGAGAAAAGAAATATCAGAGACAAATAGGGCAACAGTGGCTATAAAACCCTAAATAGCACACTAGGTAGAGAATCCAGATGCGTCAACGCGCAACACCTTTGGGCAGACTACGCGTCACGCAATTAGTGATTCTCAACACAAGAACGAGCAATAGTTACGCTTGAGCTTTTCGCGGTTCTACCACCTTTGGGCGAATAGATTGCTAGAGCCCCGCACTACCGTCCAAGTATCCATGTGTATCCCTCTGAACCTATTGTGCAAGCACCTCCTTTGGGAGAATGATTGCGCACTAGTCTCAGAGAACTCCCTAAAACATATGAAACTGTAATCTCACAAATCGACTCGAAAAGGCCACTTTGGCGGCAACAGTTCTTATCAATCCACGAGACCCTTTCACACCGGGATATCTGAATATTGCCCTAAAATTAATGTTGTGTTTCTTTGCTTAATAACGCATGGACACTTAATCGTCTACAGAAAACACAATGCGTTTTGTTAGAGATTGATTTAATGAAAGCACTTTTAGTTTCAACCCCAAATTTTATTTCTCTCTAATTCTCTTAATGGTTTTGAAAATTGTGTCCTTTAATTGAATTAATTAGAAAAATAATCTACTCCAAAATTATGAATGAGATCAATAGATTTGAGTTAAGTTCGCTCTGATACCAACTGTTATAAAATTTGGAGTAAGTGTCGCTACGGTGAATTTATATTATCGAAAGTTCTACTAAATGCAGCGGCGTATTACGCTCCTAGGATCGTCTTAACCAAATGCTATCAATCTCTAATTGGAGTTTATGCCAAAATTTATTTTTCTGAATAAAGAACACACAATGAAGAGAGCTTGAATGAACAGTAACTGAAGTGCAGAAATTAATTTATACCGTTCTTGAAATCTTGCTCGTGCTTCATGAGGGCAGCGATACCCAATAATCTTGAAGTATTCTTTCTTATGAATTCTGCGGCATTAGCGGATCCCGCTAATATACAATTATATCCAAAAGGATCTCTACAATAAATAAAAGTCAACACCACACACATATATTTATAGAAACTGAATATATATATACACATATATATATATATATATATATATCAATACTACTATATAAAGAAGAAGTGTCCTTTGGTGCAACATTAGAACTACCCAAAATACCCTTAAAATTTTAAAAAACAATTTCTTTCATGTGGAGAGAGAAAGAGAGTGGAGAGAGAGGAGGGGGTGGGGGTGAGCGGTAGGAGGAAAGAGAAAGAGAGACGTGGAGAGTGGAGAGGGAGAGTGAGCAAATTTTTTTTTTTAACTATATACGTATATTTTTTTATGAAATAAATATTGTAATATTTATGTATATTTTTTACGGTCATTTCGAGTACTCATATGTATATGTTGCGGGCGCAGACCGCAGACGCGTCAAGCACAGGCGTGCGGAGGCGGGCGAAGCCCACCTAGATGCGGCCGAAGGCCGCCCGACAACATCGCGTCGGGGGCGGGCGAAGCTGGCTGTCGTCGGGCGGGTATACTATCGCGCTTGGCCGTAGGGGCGGAGCCCCGTGTCAGGCACTAATATATATATATATAATTTGATGTTGTAAGAACAAATGTGTGGCTTTTCTATACCTCACGAGGATTAAGAGATTCACACATCTGCAACGATCTAAAACATGAACTCATGATATGATCAGAAAATTGGTAAATCAGATCAAACTATGCCCTAATAAAATAAAGATCTAAAAAGACCTTTGCTGTAGGTGATGTGAAAACTGAATATATTTTCAGTAGAAATCATCTAATTTTAGGTTGATTAGAATGGAAAAGAAAAGAAAACCTGTAGACGCAACTGTAAAGCAAAATATCTCCCTTCCAAGAAAACGCAACTCTGTCTTCTCCAGGAAATCGAACAGAAGAGAACAGGGATTAATCAGCAATTAGGAAAACCAGGGAACACTCAAGCAACGATTTAGGACTTCCTGAAGATGCCTGGTGACGAGAGAAGATGAAGCCTGCAAATGATCTCCTCTACAGCGGAAAAATGAATAACAAAATGAGAGTCTCCAGTGGTCCACTGTGTTTTCGCTCCAGAGTTCCGAATGGAGAACAGGAGGAGCGGGCGGTTACCAAAAATAGAGAGGTGAATCGGGATTTTTCAGCCCTTGTTCACGGTGGCTTAGAATGAATCCAGAGGAGTTTCAAAAACAGGCTCTAATAGGGCAAGCCCTCCAATTTTGGAGTTACCAAAATTAATGGATACAATCAATTCCATTAATCTCCAAAATTCAATAAAAATTAATTCCCCATATAATTAATTAAATTCATAATTAATCCAAAATTTATGCCAAGGGTGAGACCGAGTTCGCGACTGAATTTACGAGACGGTCTGGCCCACCTATCACAGGTTTCGACCATTCGTGCGACTGAATTAATGCACACTCGCAGGAGTCCGAATAGCATCAAAAGTCGCGTACGACTTCACTGGGACGTCTCGATGAATAAGTCCACCAAAATGGAAAATTTCCAACATTCGGTTCATAGATTTTGTGCATGCGGTTTTGGAAAAAACATCTAATGTAGTCGTCGTCGCACCCGAGGATGCGTGATCTCATCACACGACAGTTATCTTTTATTTGTTATTTTAACTTATGTCTTTTATGTGTTATTTATTTTCTGTCTAATTTTCCGCACCGATGCTATTTTTAGTTCCGGCTCATCGGTTTGACCACACAGTGTGATCCCTGAATAAATGGTCCGACAATTTAATTAGCTGGACATAAATGAGAAGTTTTAAATAATTAAAGATGCATACAATTAAGGAGAATATATCTCTAATTTAGGGGATTGATTTTATTTAGAAAAAAAATTATGAAATATTATTTTGAATACCAAACTAAAGGCAAAGAATATTTCCCCCTTTTGGAAAATACATTGAAAATATTGGGACTAAATGCCCCTTACAAGAGTTCTCTGTTATAGAGAGGGGCCGGTCGAAAAGAGAGGAAACAAAATATTTTTGTTTCCCTCTGTTGGCCGCCAGTCTCCCTTTGTCCCGTGCGATCATCCCGTCCAGCCATGTCAAGTCCATAGTTGACGCCTTCATCGTTTCTTCTCCCAGCCGACGATGAGCTCCCAGGCGTCTGGAATGGTGCACCCTCCCAACAATCCCGACATCCAAACAACATGCCTCTGGCGCCTCTCGAAACGACGAAGGCCGACCTTCCTCTCTCGGGTCGACGTCGACTCCGTGCCCCACTTCGGCGACCAAGCTTCCTCGGCTCAAGCTCCTATTGGATTCCTCGAGCAGCCTGCTGGTGTCAAAGTCCCCTCAGATCGCTGTCAACGTCGACGATCTACTCCGACGATTTGATCTTCCGCGGGCCGTCACTACTAGGGCACGACAACTGCGACAACCCAGATCTTCCAGGCCAACGGAGCAGAGCCCCACAGTCCGTCCTATGATTGAAGCCTTCCATTCACAATCCTCACGATGGTTCTCCTGCAACTGAGTTAGAAGTGGATGTCCCCTCGTCGTAGTTTGTGCATGCCTGGGTAAACTCTGCCCTTTTCTCGCCCCCTTTTATTAGCCTAGTCGTATGCAATTTCAATTAATTAATTAGGGCTTGCCTCGAATGTTCAAACTGTTTTATTGTGGTTATCCATAAATTATTAATTGTGTGTTTATGCTCGTGGAAGTTCGGATCTCGCCTAGATTCGACTCGGTAAAATGCACGGGAAATCATTCTCGGTTAAAATAAACAGCTTAACGAAGTACAACGATTAAAGGTTATTTGCGCGCGAAAATTCAAAGTTGGCCCGCTAGGCCTACGTATGTTGGAATCGAACGCGTAAATTTTCATATTTTCAAACCATAATTTTATTCTACATCACATCACTTGGACGAAGTCACAGTGAAGGAGACACACCTTCAATTACTTTCTCAAGTGAATTACTGTTACATCCCGCGGTAATTCGATCATGATAGAGTGGAGACACACATTTAGTTCAGCTTCTTTCATGTATCTTAGAAGGTTTAGGCTAAGAAGGATGAGAACAAACATCACAATAATGTGCTGTAATAGGATGGACAATGCATCACTAATTTAAGGTTATTAAGAGCATGTATTGATTATTGAATTTCAAATGGAGTTCTCAACCCCTGTTTGGAGTAATTATGAATAATTTAGGTAAGTATAATTTCAAACTTTAACCAAATTGAACTTTCAGAGCCTGTTTGGAGTAATTTTGATAATTTAAGTTTACTGTAAATGTGTAACCAAGTATTTTCAATGATTCGAACCAAGTAGTGAAAAATAATGACATGAAAATGTAAGGAATAAGACGAAGATGGGTTGACATGAGAGAAATTGGAGGGATGCAGAAGGTACCACACACATGATGCCTTAGGTGGCGCCTGAGGTGAGGGATCAGATGCAGAGATTGGTCCGTGCAAATGGTCGCCAATTGTAGGAGAAGTAGTTGCTGGCATTCGCAGATCAAAGACGAAAGAAGGATTATGTAAAGGAAGGAGGAAGATAGCAAAAAATTGCTATGTTATATAAATACATAAATTTCCTAATCCAAACTCATGGGCACGTAGTATCAATGGAGGGATCCAAGAGAGAACGAGGATGCAGGGCATTTTGATCGATGGCAGAGAACGAAGCCATATGGCCCCTCCAAAAGGTTGTTGATCGCATCGATCACTCGTGGGATCCAAGAGAGGATGATGCGCTAAGGAATTTTGATCGGGGGAGAATCTATGTAGGATGAGGAGAGGAGTTGGACGTGACTGTGGGAAAAGGAGAAAACCTGATGTGGTCGGAGACGACGACTGGGGGGTTGTGGAGTTGGAGGCAAGGTCTCTAGGGGCAGGTGAGGGCGAGGCCAGGCTTTGGGAGAGGGGGATGGGGAGAACTTCGGGTGATGGGGAGGGCGAGAACTTCGGGCGAGGGGGAGGGCTAGAACTTTAGGTTAGGCAGAGACCAAATGTCGCGGGGAGGGTTTCATTTTCATTAGGAGGTTGTGGAAAACGATGGAAGAGACCCGAGGTTATGGGTCTGTTTGGTACAACGGCTGCGGATCCGAAAGCTGATTTATGATCCGCAGCTGGTATTTTTACCGTTTGAAATGAGCAGCTCTCTGAATCGAGCTTTTGTAAATCCAGCGTTTTAGGGTTTTTTTAGAAAAGCGGGAGAGGGGTCGCGATTGCGCTCCAGAAAACTGCGCTCGCAGAACCCGCGACTGCCTCCGATGTGCGATTCCTCCTTCTCGTCGATTTGCCCTCCTCCGATCGTCTTCTCCATCGACGGCTAGCTACTTGCCCGCCGATCTGCAGATAGCTCCCGCCCGCAAATCTTCTATCAGTGCTTCTGTCCATTTTCGTTGGGTTGCTTGTCGATTTTCTGCCATCTCCGTGGCAGATCTGCTGGTCTTCGAACTCAGGTAAGCAATTCCACTTCCATCTCCGATGCTACTGCCATGTTCGATCTTCTCCTTCCAATATTTTCCTGTTAAAGATCTTCTCCTTCCAATATTTTCCTATTAAAGATCTTCTCCGCGGCACATCATCGATTTGTGGTGTGGTGTAGTAAATATTTTCCTAGTTTTTTCCCATCATCTTAGGTGCATTAAATGTTTGTTATATGTGTTCTTTCCTGGTTTTTTTCCATGAAAAATGTTTTCTTACATTAATACTAAATTCTCTTCGATATGTTCATCAAGCGGCTGTCCTCGATCGATCTGGGATGGAGTGTGCGACATTTCTATGATAATTCTCGATCGAGCTGGGATGGAGTGCGACATTTCTTTGATAAACCTTGATCGAGCTCTCCCAAACAGACCCATAATGTGAGGGCTAAGGAAGCGTGGATTGAAATACCCGAAATTTAAGAGCAAGGATTTATGAAAAATTGAATACCCGAGATTAGAAGTATGGTAAGAGCGTGAGATTAAAAGTATGTCAGTCTTCCGAGCGCACGATTGCAATCTCAAAGATATTGTGAGAAAAGAATTTTTATTTAATTAAAAATAAAGAGAGAATAAGATGATTAAATGAAGGGTTGAGATTGTTTTGATGGTTCACACAATTACTCGATTACATCATAAGGGATATCTTTATATGTTAGTATAACATGGATGCAAATGAATGGGTATTACATGAAATAATTTCAATAAAAAATAAAAAAAATGAGAGGCTATAAGAAGCATATATAACGGCAGCTTGGATTACTTTCCAGTTAGTGACCGGGAAGAAGGGTGGAGGAGAGATGTCGCCCGCATCAGCCTCCTCCATTCCGATTCCGCCATTATCAGCCAACTTACGAAGCCCCGCATTGCCCTTTATCAAATCTACTGCAGCCAAGCGATCTTCAACAACCTTTCTACCCCATCTCTCTTCCCCCAAAACCCTAAGATGCGTCTCTCGAAAACAGGCCACGGAGGAATTCGAGAGACTCTTCTCCAACCTGAACCAGTCAACAATGAAGAGGGAACCAGGTTTACCTTCCATATTACAACATCCCGCCATTTCCACCCCTTTGTTTGAATTTCGTTCGATGGACTCTTGAGCGGACCTGTTTTTTCTTCTCAGGCAGCGTGACCAGTTCCATCTTTCTCGTGTCTGGAACCACGGTATGATTCTCTTCCGCCTCACTATCCATAATTTAAAAAGAACTGAATTCAAATTCGAGGTGATTGCTATTTCTTCGAAGATTATACTATGTTCTGTCAAATTTGTACGAAATGTTGTTTACTGTTTTTAGGTAGGCGCCGGTATACTTGCAATCCCTGCCGTCACACAAGAAGCTGGCTTCCTGGCCTCTGCAGTAACATGCATTCTTTGCTGGATATATATGGTACGATTATGCCTGTAAATTAGCCAATTTAATGTCTACTATTGGCGAGTGAAATTTTACAAATCATATTTTTATGGTCGAATCTTTTTGCATGAAAATTAATGGATAAACAGACATCTTTGTTGGTGAATATAATCTGCAGGTTGTGACAGGATTATTGATCGCAGAGGTGAATGTGAACACAATGTGCGAGCTTGGTTCTGGAGGTGTATCACTGGTAAAGTATCATATTTTGAGTTTCTTATCATTTATATAGGTTCATAATTTTGAAGGCCAAGCCCAGCATTAGAAATTATTTATGCTTTTATATGCTAATTTATCTTGTTCTGTTAAGAGTCTTTTTTGCTGTGTTAAATTATAATTTTGCATATGTATCAAAATTTAAAGGATATGATGTATCCCAATTGTTAACTAGAATTATGTCTTCAAAATATAAGAAATCAACCAAAACATGAAAGGAGGAAGAATGGGAAATAAGAACTTTGTATGTATTAAGTAGGACTATTTCTAACTATCGCAGAATATTTGTCTCATAATTTTATTTAGAAAGCTCGGGTATTACTTTTTTTCTTACCAATCTTAAAATCTTTTATATTATGAGGCACTGCGATGACTATTGCCCTTGAGCTCATGGTTAAATATCATCGCTTTTGGGTTTCCCTTTCTAAATATTTTATAAGATAGAATTATTCATGCTTTCAGGTTTCAATGGCCATGCGGACCCTCGGGAGAGCTGGAGTTCAGGTTGCTTGGTACATGTTTCACAATGCTAGGACTAATATTATATTACAAACTTCGGAAATGAATTGTTTTCCTCTATGCAATATCAAAAGGAAAGTTTATCCTACGTGCGAGTTCGTATGGACAACCCACAGGACATAGCATAACAGTAGTACAGTACACTATCCATGCATCTATCTTTTACAAGGATGCATGTTAGAAGCCTTTACCATGTTAACAAGATGGTCCGAAGTACTTGTTTTTCTTAGGAAGTGCTTGATTATTTAGCTGTTTGGAAGTTTAATGTGCAATTATTTCCCCTTGATATTGTTTCATTATCTTTGTTGTATTTAGTTCTTGTTAGCTTATTAAAAACTCCAAATCATTGTTTTCTCTAGTGTTCTCATTAGTAATAAGTTGTGTCCCCAAATATAGTAACTTCGGATTATTCACAATCTTTTGATCAAGGATATCAAAGTTCATGCTTTATATTCTAAGGTAGCAATGGCTGAACATGATGTGGTCCTTCTAGTTCTCCACCATTTAATTCTATGAAGATTTGCATCTACTCTCCAATTAACTTTGATAATTGCATGAAATTCATCACTGCTCTTAAATTTCTGCATAAATCCAACCGTCTAATCTTATCATCTTCAACACTAATCCAAGGCTATCAATACAAATACAATGGTAAGATTTAGATATTTAATAATATTAATCTTGAGGCATAGGGTCTTGCTTGGTCCATCCATCACCTCTAATCGTATGAATTTATGGTGATCCAATGCGTCAAAGGAGGCATGGAGGACCGAAGTTCCCTCAATCTAAATGCATTTTTGTCTAGCTCAAGTCCAAAAGGCTAGGCGGGCCATCCATCCATCTTAAACTTATGCAGGTATTAAAATTCGCTTCGGTCAAGCAGCTATATGTACCCCTTAAGGAGTAAGGTAAGGGGGCTTGAATCTCCACTTCCTCTCTTACACTTGGAAGGTGCCCTTGTCTGAACTTTCATCCCATAACGGTTACTCTATTGAATTGGTTTGAGTTTTTCTGGACCTCAAGCTCAATCAACTTGAGCTTCATAAAGCCTTCTTAGGGACAAAGTCCTTGTTGGCCTATTGACCTCCTATTGCATTGAGTGCGTGCATGACACATTATCAGGCTTAAGATTACCCATCTACCCATATTAACTGAAACTCAGGATTGTTTCTTGCATATATTGTTTGGCTCTATTTGTGGGATAGTCAATCCGTTTATCATAGCATGACACAACTTATGCTAGTTATTGTGCATCTTTGTGCAAAATTTACTACCATTTATTGAGATCAACTAGGGTCAGGTCTTTCCTCCTCTAAAGTAGTGGACCCTCATACTTACCTTATCCGTCTTCACACATAGAAATTTTGACCACCCCTTCAACCAAGTAGTGTAGGGAAACCCTTCTTACAAGATCCTATCCAAATCTTAATGATCAAAAGATGCCCTAACTCTTACAAGACCCTTCTCATATAGAGAGAGACTCACTTACAATTTACCATACTACCCTTCAAATGTAAAAATAATTAGTGACAATACAAAATAAACTGGTCCATGTCATCATCGCCGTGTGCATGCAACAATACATCTCGCCTAAACACCGACCTTGTCCCTAAGATTGAATCTCTGAGTGCGTCTAGTAATGTTACCTCTCCAGGCTGGCCCCTGCCCCCTGCTGATGTGTTCGGGGCTTTGGTTGGTGGTGCGTCCTTGATCGCGACTGCCATAAAATAGGCAGCGCCAATGTCCTCCAAATCATTGCCGATGATGGCGCAGAGCTCCTTGACAGAATAGTCGTGGGTAGGAGAGTAGGGTTGCTTGTAATGGAAACACAATCACTTACTCCTCAAGTCATGATAGTTTTGATTTGAGAGACGGTGAGTGGGGATGAGACTGTCGTTGAGTGGAAGAATGGAGGGTAGGCGAGGTAAAGGTGGTGGTGTCTGCAGTTTAGGGTTAGGGACTAAGTATAGCTAGTAGGGGGATTGTAAAGAACAGAGATTGAGTGAGGGTACATGGATATCGTAATGAATTCCATTTCCATGAGGGGGGAGAGGTCCAGTGCTTAGTTAATGGTGGATGGATGGAGGGCGAGCTCAGATATGAGGCTGTAAGGTATGCATAAAGTAGCCCAAGTAGTGGTCTTGGAAGACCTCGAACGTGCGTGATCAACTCGATAAATTCATCCACGTAAAAGTTGATGGAGCCCGTCTCGCGGACCCTGCGTTGGCATTTGATCGCTTTGTCGGAGTAGCGATTATTGTACCGCTGGATACATGCCTCTGTGAGAGTCGCACGGGGGAGGCCTGGAAAGGATTGAAGAAGCCAACGGACCCTGTGGAGTGTGTACCCTTCCATGCCAATGAGGGCCGCTGAGATCTTTTGTGCATGTGTGGTTTGGTCAATGTTAAAGTACTGCTCGATGCGGGTAATCCAACCCAATGGGTCGCTGCCGTTGAGTCCGCGAATGTTGATGAAGTGGTTGAGCGGAGGAGGCTGTCCCTAGGGAACGACTAGCTTGGGGAGTCGAGGGCAGCAACAACATTGTCCACCGATGGTTGGTTCGACTCTATGTTGCGGAACAATGCCAAAATGGACGCGAACTACTCGACATGGGCGGAACAATGCCAAAATGGCAAATTAACATAGCTTGAATTAGCTGAATCTGACCTAACCTTAGGCTGGTTGGGTTGATTAGGTAGAATGGATTGGATTCTGGATGGAGATGTATTATATGGGTTAGTTTAGATGTCTATAAATCTGAACGCGGTCACCTGTGACCCGTATTGCAGCGTGTTATGGGCCCATATATGGGTATATGATCAGTTATCCATTATTTTACGCATGCGGCGTCGTATCAGTGTTGTTATTCAGAGTTATTATGCATGTTGCATTTTTATTTCATGTTCAGGTATTTTGTAGTTAATTCTAGTATGTGGACTTATTTGCAAAGGTCTCTTGCATCCTCTATTTAAAGACCTCCTTGGGAAATGACAAGCAAGAAATAATCCTCTTAACTCTCTTAGTTATCTCTTCCTATTCTCCTCTTAGGGTTTGGTTTAAGCAATACTTCCCTCTTTGTTCCCCTCTCCTTCGGTTGAGCATGGCTCCTGCTGCTTCCCTTAGGTTGAGCTCGGCTCCCTTCAAACGACTTCCCTTGTATATTCCACATCCTTGTCACCACCAACCACCTCTTCGGCGCGTTCTGGCCATGTTAAGGAATGCCCGTAAAAAATTGATATAAGAGCTATCGACCCCTCTCCAATTCTCGGCAATACCCAAGAACTAAGGCTTTAATCGATCGCATGTCCCCTTACCCGCGAGCCTTCGCGCACAACACTTAGGAATCAGAGCCACTGCAGTCGACGGTCCTCCCAAACGATAACAGAGGCATCTAGATTTCTGCCAGCTAGGGAGACGACATTTAATCGGTGTTGGTCGATACCTTGCGTGTTGTGTAACCTGCTCTCTACTTCGGTAGGCAGACGACGTCGATCCAGCATGCGCAGAAGCAATCCACGCTGTCCTGGTACCTTCGATCAACATTGTTGCTCCTTCGAAGTAGTCCCATGACACCGCCAGCCTCTTCCAACTCATCGTCAATTCCACCTGAGCCGTTGAGGCCTCCCTCATATCTGACTAAGCCCGTCACCTGCTCCCTAATGTTGCCGAAGCCGTTGCAGTAGTCATGCTCCATGCCATCTTCCAGCGAGCATAGTGTCCAACATACTAGAGCCTAAAGCCTTCTTCCATCAAGCCGCTCATTGCTGTTCCCTCTTTGTTGAGCCTCGTGCCAACATGGTGGTATTACCTAATTCATTCACTTAATTAATTGATTAATTTCTTGAATTAGTGTTAAAAAGAACAAAATAGCCGCCACCATTCGACTAGTGCCTACGAACATGTGTTCGCCTCTTGGGGTGGGTGGGGGTTGGTAGGGGGTGGGGGGTGGGTGGAAAATCCATGATAATGGGGTCGTAGTGAAATCAAGCTTTCTTCAATACTACTGGCTTTCGTCACCATGACATTAGCTGAGTTGACCGCCAAAAGTATTTGAAGACACATTTTAGAACAATCAAATAGGGACCTAGCTGTTGCTCATTCAGTAACACAAGCAATCTTCTTCATTCTCATCGTTTTACTCAAGGATCCTTTAGATGCACAAGAAGATACCTTGCATCCCATTATGCCATCAAAAGTCATGCCTGACTCATCTTCAGTCATAGACACCAGACCTTGTTGTCTCCATTTGATACCCTCCTTTCTAACCACATATAATGTTGTTATGGGCCTCGGGCCTAGTTATCTAATTTGTGTCATTATTATTAATTGTTCTAATTTACGTTTTCATTTAAGAATAGTCTTATAGCCTATTTAAAGGCAAGTGCGGGTCTTGTAATGTCATCAAAGAAGTTATTTCTCATTCCTTGTCTTGAGTAAGAGATTTTGGTAGTTCTCTCCTCCCGAGCAAGCCCCGCCTAGGAAGCCGTGGTTCCGACTCCACAATATCTCCTCAGCCTCCGGTCACACAACAACTCAGTATCAGAGCGATTTCGATCTTTCTCTTCCGCTGAAGCCGCTGTCAACAACTTGCAAACCCTAGATCCCTCCCTTCTTCTTTCGGTTCTAGCAAGCTTAAAGTACCCACATCGGTCGCAGCAGCCCTGTACGTGTTCACGACGCCGTCTTCCGCACCAACAATAGCGCTCCCGTCGTGTTCTCTTTTTTCTGCGGTCGACGATGCCTCCCGATCATCCTGTGTCGTCGCTGCTCGTCTCTGTACCGACGCTGCTTCATGCGATCGACTCCTCCAACAAGTTCGTTCCCATCAAGCGACGAACAACGCCACTGCCTTCGACATCCCAGAACAACACCGGTCTCGCCTACGCCTTAAACAGTACGGGACGAGTCGCCCGTCTTCGTCAACGAGTCGCCCGTCTTCGTCAACGAGTCGCCCGTCTTTGTCAACGAGTCGCCCGTCTTCGTCAACGAGTCGCCTGTCTCTTCCGGCCGGCCTGCACACGTGTTTTTCCTTTCGAAACCATCTCTTCCAGTCAGTCTCGCCTGTACGCTCATAGCAGCCTCCAGCGCTCTGCTGCAGCGCTTCGACCTATCCCCCTTGAGCAGCAACCAGAAACAACGCAACACCGCCTTCCTGTTCGAGCCCCTCACAACAATTAGGGAATCCAGCAGCGACTGCGCCTCCTGTCGAGCCCCCCAATCAGCAGACAACCCTGCTCTTCAAGCCTTGTGCTTTTTCTCGAACCCCCAACAACACATCGCCTTTTTATCGACGCCCCAAACAACAAGGGTGCTTATTTTGGCCTCATCATAGGGAAGTGTTGCGACTCTCATGACAACTCAAAATCTGCCGTCTCCGAGGAATCCATCCGTCCGATCACCCGCTCTCTAGCCCGTGCTACTTATGATTTATTGCCGATTGTACTCCGCACTATGGGGGACTCGGTCGAGTAAACAGATACTATGAGGGACCTCATGCAAACATTCATGACATCCATAGAGGGACGCTTTCGAGAGGCTGAAATACGTCATCGGGAAGACAACCACACTCACCAATATGCTTAATGAGTTGACCACCGCCACTCCGGTCATTACTACTCCGCCTACTGATCACGCTTGTAGTAGCCAGGCGCTTCCACCGCTGATTCTTCGACCTGATCCCCCAGCCAGGATACCACATGAGGGGCAACATCATGCCCATTACACCAAGTTGGCATTTCCAACTTATGATGGCAAGGATGATCCCTTAGGCTGACTCACCAGATGCGAACAATTTTTTTGACATCAACAAACACCGGTGACGGAATGGATCACTTTGGTCTCCTTCCGCATGCTCGATACCGCACAATTATGGTTCGCTCGTTTGCATGCGGACAATCCTGGACTGATCTGGCGTGACTTTAAGCGGGCCTGCAACTTTCATTTTGGCCCCCTGATTCGCAGCAACCCCATGCGGTTCCTCACGACGTTACATCAGTCAGAGCCGATTGATGGCCTATCTAGAGCAATTTCAGATTCTTCTGGCGCACGTGACGTCCCCCCCTGAGATGCAGGTCACCATCTTTACCATCGGGCTACGCGATCGACTACGTTTGGACGTTGAATATGAGGTCCCGGGGACTTTGTGACTGCTATGAGCTTAGCAAGATTGTGCGACCGTCGACTTCAGTTGGCGCAGGAGGCCTACATCCCCACCAACACAGGGACTCTGGAGGGACGTGCTGAGGGCTCCCAAACCCCGCAGATCTGTCGCCTGTATCGTACAAAAATGTCTGACCGGCGCACGCAGAGGCTATGTTTTGAACTGCGACGAGCAGTTTACTCGAGGCCATCGATGCAAAAAACTTTTTTATCTGTACGTGGACTCTGATGACGAAGGGGTCGGGTGAGGTGGGCACCATCGTTGATCTCCCTTGAGCTTGAGGTCAAGCTCTTTTTGCACGGTGGGAGAGTTGTTTTGGGCCACAGGCTTAGTTATCTAATTTGTGTTGTTATTACTATTAATTGTTCTTGTTTAGGCTTTCATTTAAGAATAGTCTTGTAGCCTATTTAAAGGCAAGTGTGAGTCTTGTAATATCATCAAAGAAGTTATTTCTCATTCCTTGTTTTGAGTAAGAGATTTTGGTAATCTCTCCTCCCGTGGAAGCCCTGCCTAGGCAGCCGCGGTTCTGGCTCCACAGTATCTCCTCCGTCTCCAACCACTACTCCGGCGAGCACATAATAACTGCCAGCTTCACTCAACTAGCCACACAGTTTACCCACGTTGTACGCATCCACTGCTTCCTCTATGGTAACATCAGTCTCCCAGCTAAAGCACCCCTTCAACAAAAGCACCCCCGATGCGCAAGTGACGAGCTTTTTTCTTCATGATCCTTCTTCACTCCATCAATGCACGCGAATGGGGCTCACTGAGGACCAATCTCGCCACCACAAGAAACCGCTTTAAGGCGCTCTTTTGACACGAAATAAAAGAACCAGATGATCCAACAACCGAAGTCCCTTCTCTGAGCTTGAGGACAAGCTCAAAGTGAAGGAAGAGTGAGATTATAAACTCACATATGGACCCACATGATCAACTATCCGTTATTTTGTGTATGCTTAATTAGGTGTCATGTTGGTGTTGTTATGCATGTTTTGTCTTTATTTCATGTTCGTGTATTTTGTAATTAGTTTCAATATATGGACTTATTTGCAAAGGTGTCATGTATTTTTTATTAAAAGACCTCCTTGGGTCATAATGGACAAGCAAGAAGTGTTCCTCTTATTCTCTTAGATATCCCTTCCTCTCCTCCTCTTAGGGTTTGGGTTCAACAATGTTCCCCTCTTCCTCCTCTCCTTTGGTTGAGCAAGGCTCCAGCTGCTCCCCTTAGGTTGCAGTCGGCTCACTTCAGTCAACTTTCCTTGTATTTCTTACATCCTTGTCAGCACCAACCACCTCTTCGGTGAGACCGCGTTATGGGATGCCCGTAAAACAGTGCTATCAGGATTGGATGTTTAACTTTAAGCACATTAAGAAAATTAGCCGATATTTCTCTTTGATGAGGAAAGTGGGAGATTTTATAACTCTGAAAAGAAAAATATATGCTTATTATTGAGAATCTTTATGTATTTTCTTAGTATGAAATGAATATGATAATCTATCATCATAAAATTTCGTTAGTCACATCTTTTGCAGATTTAAGCATCTGTTTGTAAAGTAGTTTAAAAAACACACAATTTGAAGTGTTTTTTTAGCTGTTCGATGTCTATTATTAAATTTTTAGCCCAATTGCCATTTGAAAAACATCGTTTTAGTTTAAAGTTTACCTAAACAACGGAGTAAAGATTTTTCTTAGAGCACTATGCATTCTGAAACGCCTATGAACCAAATAATCTTTGAATGAAAAATCTCATGTCACAGAACATTCTTTTTTAAAGAAAGAGAATGTCTGTTTATACTGAATTTGTTGTTATGAACCAAATAATCTTTGAATGATAATATCATGATATTTATGTCTTTGAACTTGATAAAAATTAATCAAATTTGTTTCTTGAGGTATTTTGAGTAATTTTAGTTGCCTTTTATTCTGATTGTACACCTCTGTTATGTTGTTGTTTTGTCAACTTACCCTCTCTTCATGATTGTTGGTACTGCAGCTGGTCATACTTATTTATACACTACGCACTTCTTGTTGCTTATGTTGCCCGGTCTTCGGATATCTTGACAAATTCTTTTGGAATTCCATTGTATGTATCATAATCCCATCCTTTTATATCAAAACGTATTGAGGACATATATTGTGATCAAAATATTAACGATGCAATTCTTGAAGTTCTTAGTTCCATAAATTTTGTTACATGTTTTCTTTTCCTGCATTGATGACATACATGTTCTTATAACTTGTTCCGGGGCTATTAATTGAAACCGCTACCAGTGGTGTATTTATTAAATTTATGTAAACTGCTACCAATGGCGCACTTCTTATTAAATTCATGTTCTTTTGCTTGCCTGAAATTTGAATTGAAATAGGAAGCGGAGGAACGCCGTTCAAGTTGGATGCATGTGTATGGGACTAGAGATTATCCGCATTCCAAAACGTTTGGTCTTAGGATACTCCACTCCTAGTCCTATTCAATCTTTCCATACTTCCATACACACACATGATAATACACAGAGAGATGGAAGAGAGCTCTCAAGAATTCCTTTTAACTTCTATACTTGAATTCCAAGACATGATTACAACTTGGTTTTCACATGGTTTTTCCAAAATTAGAGGGGGTCTTGCCCTTTTATGGGCCCAACACATTTTCCCTCCTGTAGAAAAGGTTGAAGCTTGTGTATATTTCATATATTTAATACAAAGAGAGAATACATATTTATAGGAGAGAGAGAGAGGGGAGAAAACCTATACACAATGTGAGACTAAAAGGAAGGAGGAATACATTAATGGGCTACAACAAATGGGCCTCTCATATGGGCCTTTCTAACACTCCCCCGCAAGCTGGAGCGTACAAATCGTAGGCGCCAAGCTTGGATATGCACTGATGGAAGAGAGTATTGGACATGGCCTTTGTGTGGACATCCGCAACCTGTTCAGTACCAGGAACATGCTTCAATTCGAGCTTCTTCATTTGAACTTTCTCCCTGATGAAATGACAGTCTACCTCAATATGCTTTGTTCTCTCGTGGAAGACAGGGTTTTTGGCAATATGTATAGCAGCTTGACTATCACAGAAGAGGAGAGCAGGTGAGGGAAACCTTATACCAAGATCCGTAAGGAGGCTTTCCAGCCATGTGAGTTCTGAAACAACAGATGCCATTGCCCGGTATTCTGCTTTAGCTGAGGAACGCGCAACTACCGCTTGTTTCTTGCTTCGCCAGGTGATCAAGTGTCCTCCGAAGTACGTGCAAAAACCACTGGTTGATCGACGATCATCTATGGACCCAGCATAATCGGCATCTGAGTATGCCACTAGTGTTGGAGTTGATGATGAGGTTTTGTAAACTAGTCCTTGACCAGGTTCTGTTTTGAGGTATCGAAGGATTCGTTCAACAGCCTGAAGATGAGAGCTCCGAGGGGCATGCATATACCGACTGACAATACCCACAACGAAGGAGATGTCTGGTCTCGTTACCGTTAGGTAGATCAATTTTCCAACCAGGCGGCGATAATATTCCGGTTTTTGTAACAAGAGATCGGAATCGGAGGACTGAGCACATATCTTATGATTGACATCCATTGGAGTGTTAATCGGTTTACAGTCGGAGTAGCCCGCATCCCGAAGAAGATCGAGGCAGTATTTGCGCTGAGAAAGGACAAGTCCATCCGGTCGTCTGGAAATCTCCAGACCTAGACCCAGATCTTTGGTTTGAAATGTAGAGCTAAGATGTTGTTTGACCGCTTGTATACCTTTTGAGTCATCTCCGGTGATTATGATGTCATCCACATAGACCAACAGAAGAACAGTCCCCGTGGACCGGTTGCGAGTGAACAGCGAGAAATCTGCCGAGCTCCGAGTAAAGCCAATTTCTCTAAGAGCCTTGCTGAACTTGCCAAACCAGTTCCGAGGGGATTGTTTGAGGCCATACAGAGATTTTAAAAGACGACAGACCATAGACTCCTCCGTGGCCTCAAACCCGGGAGGTTGCTCCATGTAAACAGTTTCGTGGAGATCACCGTTCAGAAAGGCGTTTTCCACATCCAGTTGCAGTAAGGGCCATCGACGATGTACAACCACAGAGATAAGCACACGAACCGTGTTGAGTTTGGCCACGGGAGAGAAAGTCTCTTCATAGTCAATGCCTTGTTGTTGGGTGTAGCCACGAGCGACCAATCGAGCTTTTAGCCTGTCAATTGTTCCATCAGGAGCACGCTTGATGACATACACCCATTTGCACCCAATCGGTTTCTGACCCGGAGGGCGGGGTGCCAGAGTCCAAGTCTGGTTGGCCCAGAGAGCGGTCATTTCCTCCACCATAGCGACACGCCAGCCAGGATGTTGCAGAGCCTCCTGCACAGAGTTAGGAATAGAAACGGAGGATAATGAAGTAACAAGAGTTTTAAGATGAGGAGAGAGACGGTGTAGGGAGACATAGTTCGCCATAGGATGAGCGGTGGATTCTGTTACCGGATCAGCCGGGTGCGGAGTACCCGAGGTAGAGGCTGTCTGCGTAGGAGCAACGGACGGAGGAGCGCGACGAGAGTAGACACGGATAAGGGGCGACCGAGAGGGACCAGGAGCAGGAGTTGGTGCTGGAAGAGCTGGTGGCGGAGGTGTGTTAACAGGGATGGCCGGTCTCATGATGGACTGTGTAAGAGGTGGAGGAGAGCTGGGTACAGGACCAGAGAAGAACAACTGATTTTCTCGGAAAGTAACATCAGCCGAAACCGAGATTTTTCAGGTGATAGGATTATAACATACGTAGCCTTTTTGAGTACGTGAATATCCGACAAAGATATGCTTGGCCGCCCTGGGATCCAGCTTATCGTTGAGTGGTCCCATGATGTGGACATAGCAGGTACATCCGAAGATTCGAGGTGTTAGAGGGAAAGCCGGGGCAGAGGGAAAGAGAAGACTGACTGAAGTGGCATAGTGGAGGACAGAGGAGGGAAGACGGTTAATAAGGAAGCACGCAGTGGAGACCGCAAAGTTCCAGTAGACTTTGAGAACGTTCATGTGAAGCATGAGAGAGCGGGCAACATCAAGAAAGTGTCGGTTCTTCCGTTCGGCAACACCATTTTGCTGTGGGGTGTAGGGACATGAAGTCTGGTGAACAATCCCGAATTCAGATCATAAATTGACAAAGTCATTGCTGGTGTATTCACGAGCATTATCTGTGCGTAGCGTTTTGATAATAGTTGAGAATTGTGTGCGGGTTTCAAGGATAAAGACCCTAAAAACACGAGGGAGCTCAGAGCGATCACGTAGTAAGTATAACCACGTTGTTCGAGAATAATCATCAATAAACGTAATAAAATATCGATAACCAGAGATACTAGTAACTTTATATGGACCCCACACATCAGAATGCAGTAAATCAAAAGGAGCAGAGCTCCGAGTACAATGTGCTGGAACAAAAGAACGCGGTTGTTTGCCAAAAATACATGAATCACACTGGAAAGCAGGAAGAGAAATATCGGGAAGTGCCTTCTGGAGGACTGGAAGCGGGGCATGTTCAAGACGTCGATGCCAATCAGCAGAGGAGATAGAGGAGAGAACAGTGGGATAGTTGTCGAGAAGGTAGAGCCCGTTACGCAATTGCCCTTTACCAATGGTAGTCCGCGTCCGCCGATCCTGTATCAGAAAAGAAGAGGATGTAAATATGACGGAGCAATCGAGATCAGTACTAAGACGGCTAACAGAAAGCAAGTTGAACGAGGAGCCCGGGACATGAAGAGCCGAGCGGAGAGAGAGGGAAGAGTTAAGAGATAAGTCAGCCGAGCCGGAGACAGGAACAGTCTCCCCATTAGCCACGTTGATACACTTCGGATGAGGAGTAGTCGAGTACTTGGGTGGGCGTAGCGAGGTGATGTGATGAGTGGCACCAGAGTCCACTATCCAACTTGGACTGGTGGAGAGACAGACGATACCTGTATTGGAGACGGAGGCGACTGAGGCAGAGGAGGGCATCTGCTCTTGAAGCTGCTGGAGTTGTAGGCGGAGCGCCTCAAGATCAATGCGGGAGGCAGAGGAGCTGTCATCAGCAATAGCTGCAATCGGACGAGGAGGATGACCATTTTTTCTGGTAGCAGGTTGCCTCAAAATGCCCGTCTCGCCCACAGAAGGTACATTTTGGTCGAGACCAACCGCCGCGCCCCCTTCCCCGAGAGCCCGAGCGTCCACCACGACCAAATGGAGGTAGGGGAAGTAAGGGGGCATTTGTCCGCTGGAGAAGGGCTGAGGAGGGTGGTGGAGGAGCATCCGGAGGTGCGGAAACTCGGAGGAGCATGGGGCACACATCTGAGAGAGGAGTAGTGGCAGAGGCAAGAACTTAAGCCCGAATGCTTTGCAGGTGTGGTGGAACACGAGCCATGATCATGGCAATGCAGACTTCTTCCTTCTGAGCCCGTTGAGCAGCGGGATCATTCGTAGAAGGCTGATGTTGGATCCAGGCTTCAGCCAGAGTCTTGGCCCGAGCAACAAAGGAGGTCATGTCGGCAGCCCCGACCGCATCTAAAGCCTGGAGATCTGTGATGATGTCGTAGAGGTTTTGGAGGCTGTCTTTGCCTGAGTACAATGAATGGAGCTCATCCCACATAGCTTTGGCAGTCTCGTGAATCATGACCATTTGGTATGGCTCGCCATCCAGAGAGTTGAGGAGCCAAGTCTGAACGCGGCCGTCATTCCTGAGCCAGCCCTTTGTAGGAGGTAATGGAGGTGCCTGAGTAAGATGTTGCAGGAGGCCTTTGGACTGAAAAACCCGTCGGACCGAGTGCACCCATTGAATGAAATTTTTCTTCCCGGAGAGGGAGATAGTGGTGATCCGCAGCTCGTCCCGGAGATCGGTCGAGGAGTTTGGACGGGCTGCGGGAGAAGGGGCGGGCAGCTCAGTTGAGTCAACCGAGGAAGGCATCTGGAAGGCCGCTGGGAGAAGGCCGCTGACAGACTGCAGGAGACCGCACGAACTGGAGGCAGACCGCTGGAGGCGCAGATCGCGCGAGGGAGCGACGAGCAGAGAGGCCGGCGACTAGAGGAGGGCCGACAGAGCTCGGCAGAACGTGAGCGGTCTGCACAGGCAGCAGGCCGCGGTCAGTCTGCAAGCCAGGAACATTTTAGAGTAAGCTTTATTGGAACTGAATCATTACCTGCTGACATATTCACAAAACCACTCCCCGATGCATGACTTTCTTTCCTTAGATTGGAGTTAGGGGTTTTGGACATCTTAAGCTAAAATTTTAAAACCCGTAATTTTTTGATTATTTTTCTAAACTCTTTGATTTAGTAGGTGCCTCTTATAGTTGAGAACCATAATCAAGAAAAATTAGAAGCAAAAAATGTCAATAACAGCGAGAAGAGGTCGCTGTCTCGTGAAGACCGCAAGAAGAGGCAAAGACACAACGGCTCGCAAGAAGACCGCAACTCGCGAAGACTGCAAGAAGAGGCGAAGACACAGCGTCTTGGAGAGAAGAGGTCGCTGACGGCTTAGTGAGGTCGCAGCTGCCTGGGAGAGATCGCAGCGGCTAGAGGGAACCCGCGCGCGAGAGAGAGCGGCAAGCAGGGACAGAGGCCGCAACGGGAAGAAGAGGTCGCGCGGATACAAGGCACGACGAACCCCCGAGCAGAGGAGGCCGCGAGTATGAGAACTCGAGCAGCAAACCAGAACGACCAAACCGCACGACAAGGGAAGAGGTCGCAATGACTTAGGAGGAGAGGAGGGGCCCACAGACGCAACGGGAAAGGCTATAAGAAGGCCCTGAGAGGAGATGCACGAAGTGGAGGCCACAGAGAGAGAGAGGGAAGCAGATAGAAACCGCAATTTTCAGACCGCGAGACCGCAGAACCGAATGCAGACAGAAAGCGCGACTGCACGAGGTTGCGGATAGAAACCGTGAGACCGCAGAGGGGCAGTTCACAGCTCGCAGGCGGTTTGGAAGAGGGGAGACCGCAAGCTTCAGGAACCTAGCTCTGATACCATGTAGAAAAGGTTGAAGCTTGTGTATATTTCATGTATTTACTACAAAGTGAGAATACATATTTATAGGAGAGAGAGAGAGGGGAGAAAACCTATACACAATGTGGGACTAAAAGGAGGGAGGAATACATTAATGGGCTACAACAAATGGGCCTCTCATATGGGCCTTTCTAACACCTCCAAAGAGTAGAAGACCCTATAATTCCCCAAACACATAATCCTCGGTTATGGAGAATCAGATTGGAGTAGACATTTCTTCCCTTGTTCTTCCTCCCTTTAACACTTGGAATGACCTATGACAAAAAACCTAGCTAGAAGAAGAAGAGAGATTTAGAGGTAGAGAGGACTAGGAGAGATGAGAGAAATTAGGTTAAACTTGCTTACCTTCCGCTAAACATTTCAGACATTTAAGTAAGCTTACATTACACAAGACTCAACTAAATATTAAAGACCAACTAACAACATCCTATTAATTCAAACAACTAACGGAGCATGGGCGATCACACTTTGGAAGTTCGCCTGAACCATCATTTCTGTTATTGGCAAACCAGACGATCTTCTCTTTCAGAAGCCCGGGTGGTCACTTCTTCGGAGTTCGCTCGGTCCAGCGGCTCTAGTTATCTTCGGTCCAGGTAGCCCTGTTTCCTTAGTAGTCCTGGCGGTCAGGATTTCTTCTTCAGAAGCCCATGCAGTCACCATTTACGGGCTCGCTCGGCCTAGTGATCCAGTGATATGCAAGCCAATTAACGTCTTGCTCAGCAGTCTGGGCAGACTGGTCTTCAGCGTCCGAGCAGCCCAACAACTCGAGTTATTGCATGACAGACAGTTTCTTCTTCGTCAGCTCGAGTGACCAACCTTCAGAGTTCGCTCGGCCTTACAATCAACTTAATTCTATCTACCAGTGCAAACTCTTTACCCAAGCTCGCACGAACACTTCCGTGGTGTTCACGCGGTCTAACTTTCTAGGCTATTTGCACATCATGTACTCTCCCATTTCTGCCCGTTTCTCCTGTACCCGAGTAGCCCGTTTCTCCTGTACCCAGGCATAAATAGGGGTGAACAATACCTTGAAAGGGATTCTCGAATCCAGCTAAAGCTTGCTGTGAACTCGGATTTGCCCCCTTCTTGGTGCTGCAGACTCCTCTAGTGGCGACTTCAAACTTGTAACCGCTACTTTTAATCTAATAAAATCACGCGCAACAAGGAGTTTGCGTTGCAGGAAGCCTGGCCTCGCCGCTTGCGGCTTCCTCTCATCCCTTCTCAGCCTATCCATTGCGACCTCGAAGTAGCCGACCGCTCGCAGAGTCGCGCCCCCTCCACTTCTCTCTCGGTAGACGTAAAGTCGTGGGAGCATTTTATGCACCAACAGAACGAACACACGCTTTCAGATTCGAGTTGGTCGAGGAAACAACATGTCATCATTGACAAGGGGGGGGGGGGGTGGCGGGGATCACAAAAGACGAATTTAGCAAAAATTCGATATGGTGATGTAGGTTGTTACACAACTATCTCAACAGATGGAGATTCTTTCTGGAGGAGCCGCAACTCCTCTTGACCTTCCGCACTCGCCAATCACCGCCCCACCCCCACCCCGCCGCAGGCTCGAGACGATGAAATCGCCGCCACTTGCCGCGAATTTTATAGAGCAGCCGCGACGTCTGATCCAGCTTGAATGCTGAACTTTCAAGAAGACTATGGACTCCCTCCCGTCGAGGAAGAAGAGGAGCTCTCACTTTTTTCTGATTGACGGGGTTCGTTGTAAGATGCTCGCTACATCTTTTGATGGCTGACGCGCTATCCCGCCGTATCGCTATAGGCGGGAGCGAGACTGCGGTCCGAACGACAGTGAACCGGTCGTTGTCAAGTAATAATAAAACGATAATAAATCCCCGAGTATCGAATCTCACTTGGAACACAGCAGGGTGGATTGATCGTTTGAGGAGAGACTTGAGATTGAAGTCTCTTTAGTCGGGGTTTAACGGGGGGTTTTGGTTTCAGATTAAAGCTAATGCGAGAAAAGGAAACTACAACTATGCGGGTCGCCTACACCGCTTCGCACCTCCGCGGGTCGCAAACCTCCACTTCGCTCGTTGCACCTAGCAAATACTTAGGTCAACATCTCTCTCAACATTCAACACAAGCACTCAAATGGAAAACTGATATGAACTTGCAAGAGAGAAGGAAGAAAGAGAGCGAAACTAGAGAAGAGAGAAGAATTAGGGTTTGGAGAAGAAGGGGGAAAAAATACCTGAAGGAATATTCTTGATAGCCGTCTTGGAGGAGACCCGAGCCTATTAATACCCGGGGCAAGAGGGGGCTGGCCGGCCCCCTCAAGTAGGGGCTGAACCGGGGTGGTTCAGCTCCTATTCGGCCCTTTTAATGATTGGGGGTTGAACCGGATGGTTCAGCCCCGTTGCTTTGCGCGTGCTCCTTTAGTCGCCGAGAATATTTATGAACCTTAGCGCATGCGGGGGCATAACATTCCTCTCCCCATCAAGAGCAAGCTTGTCCTCAAGGTGGAAATCCGGAAACCTCTCGCGAAACTCCAACAAATCAACCCAAGAATTATGAACCTCCGCCATATGCTTCCATTTTACGAGCACCTTGGGCCGGTACTCCGTGCCCCATTTCTTCCACTTGGTCAACAGTATGGCCTCCGGTGAAGGCCGTAATTCGCCGACGGTGGTCGCCTCTGGTAGGCTAGAACTGGCCTAGACTGAATCCCCAATCTTTCTTTTAAGCACTGAGACATAGAACGTCGGGTGGATGTGAGACCCCTTTGGTAGTGCCAAGGTATACGCCACCGGACCCACCCGTCGGATGATGCGGAAAGGCCCGTAGAATCTTGGAGCCAGTTTCTGATTGGCCCGCCGAGAGACTGAAAGCTGCCGGTACGGTTGGAGCCTGAGGAAAACCTCGTCGCCAACAGCAAATTCCCGTTCCGTGCGATGTTTGTCTGCTTGTGCCTTCATGCGCTCCTGTGCCTCCCATAAGTTGTCCTGTACTACCATTAATCTGCGATCTCGATCCTGTAGCGTCCGATCGACTGCCGGCAGAGCGGTGCTGTCAGGCTCGTTCGAGCCCAAAGTGGGCGGTGGCCGCCCGTAAATGACTTCGAAAGGGGTGAGCTTGCTTGTTGTATGGAAAGAAGTGTTGTAGCAATACTCGGCCCAATGCAACCAGCGGGTCTACGTACGTGGCTCATCCATCACAAAGCACCGTGAGTATGTCTCTACCCCCTGTTGAGAACCTCCGTCTGCCCGTCAGTTTGAGGGTGGCTGGCAGTACTCATGCGTAGCGTGGTGCCTTGCAACCGGAATAACTCCTTCCAGAATTTGCTCACAAAAACCGGATCTCTGTCTGAGATAATAGAGCGAGGAATACCATGGAGTCCAACAATCTCCCGGGTGAACAGCTCAGCAACGGACTCCCCCGTATATGGATGGCTCAGGGCGAGAAAATGCCCATACTTTTTGTCGACCACGACTAGAATGACGGACTTGCCCTGAGACTTGGGCAGGCCTATCTATGAAATCCATGGAGACTGTGTCCCAAATCTGGTATGGAATCTCTAGCAGGGTAAGCAGTCCCGCGGGCGATGTCGTCTCGTATTTCTGCCGCTGGCAAACCTCACATTGCCGCACGAACTGTTGGACATCCCGTCGCATGCCCTTCCAAAAGACATTGGCACGGACTCGCTGCATGGTACGAAGTACGCCGGCATGGCCGCCGGTCGGGGACGAGTGAAACTCTTGCATCATGACGGAGCGCCACGCTGAAGTGGCGGGAATAACCACCCGACCGTGGTAGTAAAGTCGCCCTCCTTGCAGATGGTACCCAGGAACCGTGGTATTTTCCTGCTGTAGTGCCTCCACAATAGCCCGGAGTTCTGGATCTTGGGTCACCTCCGCCTGTATCTTGTCCAAGGAATCAACCACCGACGACGAAACGTGGGACAGGGCGCTCTTCGGTATGCGTGATAACGCGTCCGCCACCACGTTTTCTTTCCTCTGCTTGTAGACGATCTCATAATCGTAGCCCAACAAATTCGTCAGCCACTTTTGCTGGAGCGGAGATGCCAACCGCTGCTCAAGGAAGTGCTTTAAACTCTGATGGTCAGTGCGGACCTGAAAATGTCTCCCCAGAAGATAAGGCCTCCACATGACTACAACGTGGAGAATGACCAACATCTCCTTTTCATAGGTGGACAGTCCTAACGTCTTTGGTGCCAAAGCCTTGCTGAAAAATGCCAATGGTCGACCCTCCTGCATCAGGACTGCTCCAATACCGCCCCCCGACGCATCCGTCTCCACCACGAACTCTTTAAAGAAATCTGGAAGTGCCAAAACCGGAGTGGTGGTCATTGTCTTATTCAAGGCCTGGAAGGCATCCTTCGCCTCTGCATGCCACTGAAAGACATCCTTCTGTAGTAGCTGAGTGAGGGGACGCACAATCTTGCCCTAGTCCTTCACAAAACGGCGATAGTACCCAGTAAGCCCCGGATCGTCGTGGGCTGAGGCCACGTCACCATGCTGGCGATCTTCTTGGGGTCGGCCTGGACCCCGTGAGCGGACACCAGATGGCCCAAGTACTCGACCTCTGTTTGCCCGAATGCGCACTTGGAATGCTTGACATAGAGCTGGTGCTCCCGAAGTATGGTAAGCACGTGTCTGACATGATCAAGATGGTCCTCCCAGTTCTTGTTGTAGATCAAGATGTCATCGAAGAAGATCAACACGTAGCGGCGTAGAAGTGGCCGGAAAATCTCATTCATCACTGTTTGAAAGGTAGACGGGGTGTTGGATAACCCGAATGGCATCACCAAGAACTCGCAGTGACCGTCATGGGTGCGAAAAGCGGTCTTGTGAATGTCTTCCTCCATCCGGATCTGGTGGTAACCGGTCCGGAGATCCAGTTTGGTAAATAGGCTCACTCCATGCAATTCATCCAGCAACTCTTCAATTATCGGAATGGAAAACTTGTCCTTGATGGTTGAGCTGTTCAACCCTCGGTAGTTGATGCAGAATCTCCACGAGCCGTCCTTTTTCTTCACCAGTATGATCAGTGATGAAAAAGAACTGGTACTGGGCCGTATGACGCCGGTGGCGAGTATCTCCCGAACACTGCGCTCGATCTCCGCCTTCTGAATGTGTGGGTAGCGGTAGGGCCGGATGTTGGTAGGTTCCGCCCTTGCTTTCAACTGAATCTGATGATCACGAAATCTCAAGGGAGGGAGGGTGTGTGGCTCCTGGAATACATCCTCGTACTGTGCCAGCAAGGTCTGCATCTGCTCGGGTTCCTCGGAGGTGGCCGTTACAGTGGCCGTCACTCCTAGGACCACAGCCATCGTGCTGCCCTGCTCTTCCAATCGCTGCAGGTTCCGGAGTGAGATCTCCTTGAGTGGGGATGATCGTATGCCGTGCAGGCAATGATCCGTCCCCTACTGAGTAAACTCCAAAGTCACACGGTCCCAATCCGTGGTCACCCTCCGCAACTGTCTGAGCCACTGAACCCCAAGGACCATGTCGGATCCCCTAATCGGTAGTAGATAGACATCGGTGTAGCACACATATCCTGCATCCGCAACTCCACTCCCTTCAACACCCCCTCACACTTTAACTTGCTGCCATCTGCCACCCGCCACCATGACCTGAAAGGCGACTTCTGTGTCAACTATATGTCCCACCTTCAGTGCCACTGCAGGGTTGATAATGTTGTGGGTTCTTCCACTATCAATCAAAATAGTCACCCGCTCCTGGCCAATCCTTCCGGTGATGCGCATAGTAAGAGGCGCAATGCACCCCTCCATAGCTTGTAGAGAGACCCCAAACTTTGCTAGGTCCAGTCCTTCCGCCTCATCAACAGCCGTAGGGACTTCCTCCTCGTCTTCTTCCCTCAGCATAAAAACCTGAACCTTTTGGCACCGGTGACCTGACACGTACTTCCCATCACAGTTGAAGCACAACCCTTTTCTCCTTCCTCGCTTGAAGCTCTGGCCAAGTCAGTCTTGTCACTGTAGGTCGAACTGCCGCTGGTGGGTCCCTCCGGCCCGCCACTAGGGCCGTCGGAGCCCTCGTCGTGGTCCGGTTTCTGTGGCGGTTGAAACGCTCCTCATGTATCCGTGCGAGGCTGATAGCATGGCTCAAACTGTAGGGCATGTAGGCATGAACCTCATCTCGCAAATGCTCCTTCAGCCCGGATATAAAACAACTAAGGAGAGTCTTCTCCTCCCAACTAACCCGATTGGCCAACTTCTCGAACTCCGTGCGATACTCCATCACTGTGCCCTTCTGTCTGAGTTTCTGCAGCATGACCTCCACATCCTCATAATCTAAAGGGCCGAAACGGGCCGTAAACCCATCCACAAACTCGGTCCACGGCGCGTATCCTTGTCCCCTCAGGAATAAGCGTCCTCCTCCAGATGGAAGGCCGCTAGTTGCACCCACTGCTCCTCGGGCATCACTTGGTAAGTAAAAAATAATTCCGCCTTTTGCACCCACTCCAGCGCATCTCCCCCGCGGAACTTCGGTAAATTCATTTGAGTTCTTTTCGGTTGCATGTATGGCCTTTGATTCCCCCCAGGCTCATGCCCTGGTACTACTGGTCGTCGATGCTCTAACTGCGCCGCTGGAGGTCCATGTGGTCCGGGGTAGTGAGTTCCCCCCGTCCATCTCCCATCTGCTGCCCTCCGCCTTGGTGTATGGCTGTTGGTGGCCTTTCATAGCCCAAATTTCCATGTCGAAACCTAGTAGGAGGTCCATAAACCCTTGGAAGTGGTAGAATTTTGGCGACACCCCCAATCGGAGCGCCCGACACCCCATACGGTCGAGGGTAAGGCGGTGTGCCCGGCGGGCCTCCACGCAGTCAGAAAAGTCCCCCCATATGGCGAATATGCGGCCGGAACTACTGCAGAGCCTCCCGACCCTGTCGTTGGTTCTGCCGGCCTGTACAGGGCCGGGCGGCTTCCGCCGGCTCCCCAGCCCCCTCCCAGTGTTGGGACAGCCCCGGATGTGCCTTCGGTGGCTTCCCCCAGTCTCCTAAGTTGATTCCCGGTCCCGCGGAACCCGTCGTTCTCCGATCAGGCTACAGGTAGCCGATCGGTTCCGTGAAAAACAGTCGGCGGCTGCACGTTAGATAACTCCCCTTCCGATCCTTCATTGCTGATGAATTTCCCCTTCATGCTTTGTGTGAGGAGGGATTTGATCTCCTCTAGGCGCGTATCCCACTGTTCTTCGAGATTTTTTGTGGAAGATTTGATTTGTGCTTTGATTTCCGCCACCGTGTCCGCCAATCCCACGTAGTTTTCTTCTATGGCAGCCAAGCGCGTGTTCTCGGCCTCGGAGCGCGTCACCATGGTCGCAGGAAGGATGCTCTGATACCAATTGATATGAACTTGCAAGAGAGAAGGAAGAAAGAGAGCGAAACTAGAGAAGAGAGAAGAATTAGGGTTTGGAGAAGAAGGGGGAAAAATACCTGAAGGAATATTCTTGATAGCCGTCTTGGAGGAGCCCCGGGCCTATTAATACCCGAGGCAAGAGGGGGCCGACCGACCCCCTCAAATAGGGGATAAACCGGGGTGGTTCAGCCCCTATTCAACCCTTTTAATGATTGGGGGCTGAACTGGATGGTTCAGCCCCGTTGCTTTGCGCGTGCTCCTTTAGTCGCCGAGAATATTTATTCCCCGAGAACCTTAGCGCATGCGGGGGCATAACAAAAACAAAGTATACAAGAGGTTATGCCTTCTAAGCATCTCAAATGAACATGGAATACACAAAGTCACAAAGATTAACACATAAGAAAACAATGTACCATCATCAAAAATAGAAGAGACAACCATTCAACTACCAAATATGCGGAAATAGAAGTGGAAATACAAACAATGCTCGAGATTACTCCGTACATGCGGAGGAAATTCCGGAGGAACACTCCTTTGTAGCTCCGATCGTCGGTTGTCGTCTTGGGTCCTCGAAGTTGTCACACCCTCTAGCCCGTCTTCTCGATGGAATGCATTGTCCACGTCTCTTCCTCAGGATCCTAGCTTGCGGAGAGGAAATGGAAGCTTGCTCTTCACTTGGATGCTCTTGGATGAAGGAGAGAGCTTAGGGGATGATCCCTAATCCTTGGAGGAAGAAAAATAGCCCCTAGTGCGTTTACTGCGAAACTGTTTTGGAGGGAAAATCGTGGATCCCGTCATTTCCGTCAAATCCTGTATTTATAGGCAGCAGAAATAAAGAACGCGCACGAGTAGGCGCACGACCACTGGTCGTGCGCTAAGAAAAGTCCTGTACTCGTGCGCCAAAGAACCTGTACCAAAATCGTCAGAAAGATAAGAGCGCACGAGTAGGCGCACGACCACTGGTCATGCGCTATGGAAAGTCCTCTACTCGTGCGCGGAGAAGCTTGCAACGACAAGAGCTGGTGGGAGGCAAAATCGTCGAGAAGATTTTTAAGAAACAACCACTCGTCGTGCGCAAAGAAACCTATACTCATGCACGAAGAAGGGCCAGTACTCGTGCGATCGTCTGGAGAATTCCGGCCAAATAGCGCGCACGACCACTGGTCGTGCGCGAAGGGTCCACTGATCGTGCGTGAAGGAAAACACACGATCAGTGGCCAACAATGCGAAATGAGGCCGAAAACTCCTCGGAAATTCCACACAAGTCTGTACCTGCATGAAAAACAGTCATACCCACCAGAATTCACAAAGATAGACGCATTCCATGCAATCAAAATATAAATAGACACACAACAAGGAAGGGAATGCGTGAATTAAACACAAACATTCTCAAATTAGCCAAAACTCGCTCAAATGATCGAAAGTAAGAATAAGAAGTATTTGTATAATAGAACTACATAAAAGAAGAGCGAAACCTCGTGAAAATCAGCCTAAAATAGAGCATAAAAGACTATGTAAAGTATGCTCATCAAATACCCCCAGACTTGATTTATTGCTCGTCTCGAGCAATTCAACTACTTAAGGGGAGTGCATTATGCTAATTACAAATTGAAAATCAAAACAGGAAAGTGGACCGAGAAGTCTCGTGCCCATGAAAGATAAAAGTAGAGTAGAAAAAATCTCTAAACCTAAAATCAAACACAATGCAACTAAACAAACTATTCTAAGGCTATATCCACTCTTATCAAGAGAATTAAGCGATCCATCATACGCATCGTTTAGGCGAAAGTAATGACGCTGAGTGCGGTGTTAAGGACTCAAAACTACTAGGGTGTCCTCCAAAGAAATCCATCAATGACGATGGCCATAAGCTTGCCTAGTCACACCTTCTCCACTGCATTCAACACTAACTAACTCTAAAGATCCTTAGGACTTAAGTGGACAATTATTTGGCTTAGGCTTAAGGTATGGATATCAAATAGGGAGAGAATGGCTAAATCACACTTAAGCGAATGACGTGAGCTCTCAAATCGGAAATAAACCGCGGCATACAAATTTGGGTGAGTAACACCACCAGACTTAGCTTTTAACAAATGAGGTTACTCACCGCTCGTCAAACACCACAATCAAGGATATTTTTCTTATTCTTTTCTTTTCTTTTTATTCTTTTTTTTCTATTTTCTTTTTACAAAACATTTTAGCAACTCAATGTTTTCAAATTTTTTTCTCATAAATGATTGCTAAACACACCCTAATGATAAAATGAAATTTCCACCGACTAACAGAATTAGAATCGCCACCGAAATTAGCGAAAGCTTAAGCTTAGCGTGATGGGGATTTTGGCAATTTGGCTTTGGCGTTAGTGAGGTGGAGGTGATCAAAGGAGAGGTGTATGCTCAATTTTGGCTCGCAACGGTAGTGAAAATTAGGTTGGGCATGAAGGCTCAAACTATCCGAGTAAAGGCCTAAGTCATATCCCTAGAGTTAATTAGTGCTAAGTGCACATGCTTCGAAGGTCGCTAGGGGCGAGTTCTAGACACCGAGAAAGGACACCCCCTCTTCGTGAGGCTATAATACGACACTAGCGGCATTACACAACTCTACACTAGCGTCAGACTCGATCACGTTCTAATGAAGAGTGGATATAAAAGACAACAATAGTTAGTACAATTACATTGTATTTAACCTAAGCAAGCGATTAACTCTAAATCTATTTCTATCTGAGAACATGAACACTTAACTAGGAGCACTGCATGAGTCTACGGTTCACTACCCGATTTTGATTTTGCAACTATAAATTAGTATAACCTACGCTCCTAAGAAAATTGAACTAAATGAGACTAACAAAAATTAAAGCCGAATCTAAGCGGGTGCGGTGAATACGATATACTAGAGCGATAAAATTTAAAATTTTGAAAATTTTGGAGCTAAAATAGTTTTATAAGAAAAAAACGATGCTAACGGAAAGCGTGAAGCGAGTGCTTACACACGTGGGAACGAAACTACCCCAAGACTTAAACGGAGCATTGCTCTCAATTAAAAGAGAGGCAAGCTAGAAAATGAAAAAGGGAGGAAGGGATTCGTTACCCATGCCCGAGAATGGGGCATTCCGGAAGACGCTAAGTCTGAATTTGGCTCACATTTTTGCCCCCGGTTTCGGTTTGGTAAAATGCAGCTGCCCAGAAATCTGGATTCTGCCGAGATTAGCAAGAACAAGAAACACAAACTATATAGGATTTTAGCAATTAAATAAAACTGAAAGTAAAGCATGGATAACAATGAGGTGCCACCCAAGAGCGCTTTGTTTAACGTCCTTGAGCTGGACCAAATACCTGTATTAAAAGTTGTATATATTGTTCGAGCATAAAAATACTACTTAAGTTCACGTCATAAAGCTACTCCTACTCCTAATTAGCTCAGAATATCCAAATCTTGGAAGAGACCAACTATATGCTGATTTGAAATAGTAACTAAAAATAAAAGAAAAAAGTCCGGAGACCAAGCAGTCGGGGTGGATAGGAGGGATGGTACTCCTCCATCCCCAAGTCTTCTCCTTCTTCATCTTCTTCATCTCCTCCAACCATCGGTCATCAATGAAAAATCTCTTGTCTCCCTGCACCCAATCCTTCGGGGGAAGCACAAGCAATGACGATGAAGTGGAATAAGCAATGTGTTCCGTCACTGTCATATGCTTTCCCTGCCAAGATTGCTTCTCAAGATCACCTGAAAATGAGTCCATAAACTCATAGTCCTGCATGGGGATACAAGAAATATCGTTAAATGCATCAAGAGGAAAAATAGGAAGAATTAATTCATTAATTTCAGGGTTAAAAGAAAAGAGTTCATGTACAACCCCGATATTCGCCAGGCAAGGAGACGCGGTTCAAGAAGGCGGTAGGATGGAGGTAATAAGGAAGAGAGGTCTTAGTGCCGAAGACCTTCCCTCTCGGAGGGCTCGCTGAAGGGCGAGCGAGAAGGATCGGCGAGATAAGCGCTCGCAGGCCGTTTCAGGAAGATTTCGGAGTTCGACGAAAGGAGTACTGCGTTCGACGAGCTCTCCAGTGATCGTCGAGCTCACCTGACTCCGTCGAGCCCACCCCTGTTCGACGAAATCATCAGAAGTCTGCGAAGTGTTCTATGCTCATTAAAGCCAAAGGGACGGTCTCGCAAGAGGAGTCGCGAGACCCAGACCTCGGCAGATATCTTCAAGAGACTTGGCCAAGCGAGGGGGTGACAAGCCGATACCTCGCAGGCCGCTGGTAGAAGAGACCTATGTTCAGCAAAGAGGTGTTCAGCGAAATGTGTTCAGTGCGCGGCAAAGCCAAAAGATGGTCTCGCAGGGAGACTCGCGTTCGTCGAACGTCGAACGGAGCTCAGCATTCGTCGACGAACCGCCCGTCTCGGCGGTCAGCGAATAATTTGACGTTCTGCATTCGTCGAGCTCGTCTGCGATCGGCGAAGTGCCCTGCGTTCGACGAAAGGTGTGTTGAGCTCGACGGGGTCAATAGGCGGTCTCGCAGGAAGGCTCGCGAGACCGGACCTCGACAGATACCGCCAGAATGGGCCGGTGAGGTCCTCGCAGGGCGATCGCCTAGGAGAGGCATCGCGAGCAGGACTCGCGAGAGCTTCGACAGCAATGTTCTCGCAGTTCCTTGCCCATAAGTTGATAGGGCCAAATTACCCTTTTACCCTTGGTGGTCTGCCTTTAGCCTCTCCAAACAGCGGAGTTTGGCTGTTAGCAGACCCATTTGGGGTGCGGATAGTAAAATCAAAAGGCGGAATCCTGCTATTTGCAGGCCAGACTAGAAAACCTATAAATAAGACCTCAAGGGCACCTTTGGAGAGGACTGCACTTCAGCTTCTCTCTCCTCAGGCTTTCTTTGGTTAGCATTTCCAGAGCTCTCCAAGGTGCCCGAGTCTCAGCTTTGGCTTGGGAGGGGAAGCGCTCAACGATCTTCCGGGTTAGTGGAGGGACCTCCTCGCTGTGACTAAGGTCTTAGTCATTTTTCTAGTCTCCCGTCTACCTTCTCCGAGGGATCAGTAAGGGCTAGCTGCCCCTCATTTCGGTGAGGGCCCCGAGCTCCACAAGAGGCCGAGAAATCGGTTTCAATATTTTGGTGCGGTGAGCGTGGAGCGTGGCTGGTCCAAGAAAGTTCCAAGGAGCAGATATGACAGGAGGCGAGGATCGAGGCGAGGGGTTCAGCGAGTCACAGCAGGTGGTGACGCCGAGGATGTTCGCGGATTTCAGGAGGGAGGTGCTCGACACCTTCGGGCTCACGGTCGCGGCGCTGCGGAGTGAGTTTGCGACACCAGCTCCTCAGGCGACCCTTCCCCCAGCAGCGGTTGGCGAGAACGCCCCGGGGGGAAGGGCCGGAAAGGAAGTCGCAGGAAGTTTAGTTCAAGACTTGGAAGGGCGAGTGCTGTTCGCCAGCCCGACGAGCTTCGTGCCGGCGAGCTCTGTGCCGGCGAGCTCGGCGCAGGCGAGCGCACGCCCGGAAGACATGACGACTGTGGGAGTGGTCCAGGCGAATACCGTTCTCGCGAGCGCAGTCCCCGCGAGCCCGAGTCTGGCGAGAGAGCTTGGGGGTCGTGCGGAGCGAGAAAGGGTAGCAGAAGGGGGAAGTCCCTTCTGCGAGTTGGTACTTTTTGCACCTGTCCCGACAGGGTTCGGAGAGTGGGACAGGGTGTACTACAACGGCAGGGATGACCCTGTCCAACATCTCCAGTCTTTTGAGGACTCGGTCTCCATCAGGCCGATGTCGGATGCTTTCAAGTGTCGGCTCTTCGCCGTCACTCTTAAAGAAAAGGCCAGGGACTGGTTCCATCAACTCCCTACAGGCTCGATCTACGCCTTCGAGGATTTGCGCCGGAGCTTCTTGCTGCGATTCTCAACTTCAAAGAAGAGGAAGAAGGACGCCGAGTCCCTCTTCAAAGTGAAGCAGGAGCCAAAGAAGTCGTTGGCTCGCTACCCAGATCGATTCCGCTCCCGGGCTCTCACTAGACGGGGGGTTTCAGGTTGATCTCTGGAGAAGCTGGCAAGGTGACAAGATTTTACGCTGGAATGCCCCAGATCGATTCCGCTCCCGGGCTCTCACTAGACGGGGGGTTTCAGGTTGATCTCTGGAGAGGCTGGCAAGGTGACAAGCTTTTATGCTGGAATGCCCCAGATCGATTCCGCTCCCGGGCTCTCACTAGACGGGGGGTTTCAGGTTGATCTCTGGAGAGGCTGGCAAGGTGACAAGCTTTTATGCTGGAATGCCCCAGATCGATTCCGCTCCCGGGCTCTCACTAGACGGGGGGTTTCAGGTTGATCTCTGGAGAGGCTGACAAGGTGATAAGTTTTTACGTTGGAATGCCCCAGATCGATTCCGCTCCCGGGCTCTCACTAGACGGGGGGTTTCAGGTTGATCTCTGGAGAGGCTGGCAAGGTGACAAGTTTTTACGCTGGAATGCCCCAGATCGATTCCGCTCCCGGGCTCTCACTAGACGGGGGGTTTCAGGTTGATCTCTGGAGAGGCTGGCAAGGTGACAAGTTTTTACGCTGGAATGCCCCAGATCGATTCCGCTCCCGGGCTCTCACTAGACGGGGGGTTTCAGGTTGATCTCTGGAGAGGCTGGCAAGGTGACAAGCTTTTATGCTGGAATGCCCCAGATCGATTCCGCTCCCGGGCTCTCACTAGACGGGGAGTTTCAGGTTGATCTCTGGAGAGGCTGGCAAGGTGACAAGCTTTTATGCTGGAATGCCCCAGATCGATTCCGCTCCCGGGCTCTTACTAGACGGGGGGGTTTCAGGTTGATCTCTGGAGAGGCTGGCAAAGTGACAAGTTTTTACGCTGGAATGCCCCAGATCGATTCCGCTCCAGGGCTCTCACTAGACGGGGGGTTTCAGGTTGATCTCTGGAGAGGCTGGCAAGGTGACAAGTTTTTACGCTGGAATGCCCCAGATCGATTCCGCTCCCGGGCTCTCACTAGACGGGGGGTTTCAGGTTGATCTCTGGAGAGGCTGGCAAGGTGACAAGTTTTTACGCTGGAATGCCCCAGATCGATTCCGCTCCCGAGCTCTCACTAGACGGGGGGTTTCAGGTTGATCTCTGGAGAGGCTGGCAAGGTGACAAGCTTTTATGCTGGAAGGCCCCAGATCGATTCCGCTCCCGGGCTCTCACTAGACGGGGGGTTTCAGGTTGATCTCTGGAGAGGCTGGCAAGGTGACAAGTTTTTATGCTGGAATGCCCCAGATCGATTCCGCTCCCGGGCTCTCACTAGACGGGGGGTTTCAGGTTGATCTCTGGAGAGGCTGGCAAGGTGACAAGTTTTTATGCTGGAATGCCCCAGATCGATTCCGCTCCCGGGCTCTCACTAGACGGGGGGTTTCAGGTTGATCTCTGGAGAGGCTGGCAAGGTGACAAGTTTTTACGCTGGAATGCCCCAGATCGATTCCGCTCCCGGGCTCTCACTAGACGGGGGGTTTCAGGTTGATCTCTGGAGAGGCTGGCAAGGTGACAGGTCCATTCCGCTCCCGAGTTCTCGCTAAACAGGAGGTGTAAATTGATCACTGGGAAAGTTGGCAAGGTGATGAGTTCTTCATAAAGTCATGATGAAATGCATCAGGTTAGGCGAGCCTTCGGCGCTGACCCGGGCCTCCTCGCTCGGCGAGCCTGCCCGCTCGACAAGAAGAAATATTTCGCACGATAGTATATGAGCGGCGAGAATCAACCCTAAGCACGCCAAGGCATTCGGTGCTCGGCAGACAAGTCGCCAGCATATGGCGGGAGGCGAGCTCTCGCCGAGAAGGAAAGTACCTCGCAAAACCTAGAGAAAAACGCATACCTAAAGGGTAGTAATCCTAAGGCAAATAACGAAAGGCCAGAGCAGCCAAAAAATGTCCTATGCATGTCTATTCGATAACGTAAGATGCGAGAACGATCATCGCGAGAATAGCCTACGTAAAAATGAACATCGAGGCAAGCGAGAGCGAGATACCAGCACAAAAGACAAAATGGCAGAAAGGGCGAACACAATACAAGGCTAAAAATATGCATCCATGCATTTCACAGTTTAAATTACAGAAGGCGGCGATCTCGCCGGCCCAAAACAAAACAGAAAATGAAATCAAAAACTATTAAGCATCATGAATCGCTCGCGGACCCTTCCTCGTCATCGCTGCTCTTCACTGGCGGAAGCGGGATAAAGAGCTCCGGGACGATGTCCTCCAGGGTCATATCGGCCGCGTCGGCGGCTAGGAGGCCGGCCGCCTTCATCGTCTGGAAGATGTAGCGAGCTGACTCGGTAGACTCCAAGCGGACTTCTTCGTCTCGCACTCGCCGTTCTTCCTTCAGACGGCGGGGAGAAGGGGGAACGACGACGCGGGTGAGGTCGCAGTTTAGGGCTTTCAGCCTGGCCACCTCGCCCTCCAATTCCTGAATGCGAGCGTCGGCTCTTCCAGCGGCCTCGACATCCTGCAAGTAAAATAAGTTAGGGAAACAAAATGGCCGGAGAGGAGGGTGACAAGGTCTAGGTAACTCACCACACTGCCCTCTGCGGCGAGCAACTTCTCCTTCAGCTGCGCGTTCTCGGCAAGAAGCCCCTGATAGGCCCTCGCGAGCTCCACGTTCTGAAGCTCCAGTTGTAAGCAGCGCCTCCCCGTCATATGGGTGAGCTCGGCAGAGCGCAACTGGGACCTCGCGCTCTCGAAAGCGAGAGTTCTCGCAGTCTCGTCTTTATAAGAGCCCGCATCCTCGCACCCATAGAGGACGAACGAGAGATCGAAGGCGTGGCCGCTGATGGTCTCCTTCTCCACCCAGGAAGGAAGGATGGTGGATATGTCCACCCGGTTCGTCTCCGGCTTCCAGTTTACCAAGAGCTCGCCGGTCTCATCCCGGCGCCTCTCGCCGAGACCGAAGTTGTAGTGGTTGACGGGGATAGGCGGGACGGAGGTTCTGGAAGCCTCCTGGCAGGGCTCATCGTCCTCGCCTCCCACGGAAAGGACGGTGAGGTTGAACTCATCGAGAGCGGTCTCGCGAGGCTCCTTCCCCTTTGAGGAGCCGAGCGAGACCCCGCTCTTCTTACTCTTTTTCTTCGGCGGGGATTTTGGGGGAATGTCATGGCTACCAGAAGCCCCCGGTCTCTTGCGAGAGGAGGGCTCACCTGGTGTGACGGCGCCTCGGCAAGCATCCGCCCCCATGGTCGCGAGAGCCAAGGTAGCGTCGGTATTCCGATTGCTCGCATAGGGGGGATGGATGGGAAGATCCCGCTCGCCTAGAAAAGGGTCGAAATTTCAATAAACACGAGGTTACTAGGAAAAAAGTTGTAGTGATAGAGCGAGATCCTCACCTTCCCCAGCGAGCACTGGAAGCAGTTTGTCGAGGTTGCGGCGAAGGTGAATAACCTCGAAGTTCTTCTTACAGAAGAACTGATAGAGGAGGGCGTCGTGTCCTCCGAGGGCAGCGGGCCGGTAGGTGGTCTCGCCGTGCTGGACAGGCGAGATCGGGATATTACCGAAGTTCCCCTTGACGAAAAGGAACTTTTGGGCCCAGAAGTGGGCTTTGTTGACGGTCTCGTCAACCTTAGGACCCGAGCCCACGAAGTAGGCGGTCCCGTCCCTGTAGGCGCGGAACGAGAACAATTTCCGAAAGGCCGGGAGGCTAAACTCGATGCGCCTCGCGAAGGTAGCAGGCGAAGGCTGTGACCACCGCCATGGCGTTGGGGGTAAGCTGGCCCGGAACAACGCCATAGTGCTTGAGCACCTGGCGAGCAGCAAGAACAGGATTAGTTCACATAATGAGCGAGACTTGACCTGCAGAGAATAAGAAGCGAGCGAGAGCGATTATTACCTGGCGAACTTCCGGCCACAGGGGGAGACGCAAGCCGACCGCGAAATGAGTGGTAGGGATGGCCAGCTCATCGACAAGCGGCGTGTTGATCACGTCGTTCTCGCTGGGACGGCGTGCCTCGAACGGGGGGGGGGGGGACGTAGTCGGCGACCGCGCTGAAGTACTCCTCGTCGGTCAGATTGCAATGGAAGAAGCTGTGCTCGACGAAAGCCTTAGCGATCTTTCGCCGACCCTCCGACTCATTAGCATCGCCACCCATTTCAACAACCTGCGAGAAAGAAAGTAGAGCGAGAACGAGAAGGAGCGAGAGCTCTGAAGCGGAGGAGGAAGAAGGATAACAGTAAATGCGATGGTTGACTCAGTTATGACCGCCTATTTATAGCCAGAGTAAAAGGGCGGGAAGAAGTCCAAGCGCCGACGAGCGCAGTTAGCCAAAAGCATCACATCACGACCGCGGGCGAGAAGGGGCCGCGAGGTTAGTACAAGCAATATCTCTGCGAGAACAGCGAAACAAACATAATGGCGTAAGAAGTGGGGCGGAGAGCCACCACGAGTTACGTTCAGCGAGATCGGAGACCCCCGCGAACACAACATAGCGTGAAAATGAAATGACATATTAACAGCGAGCGAGAACTAATAAAAAGCTAGTAATTATTATCAGACGAGATAAAACTAGTATATAAGTCGCAGCCCATTGCGAGATCGTCTGAAATAAAGGCGCTCATTAACAGGTAATAATAGTTTGCGACAACGTAAGAGTTAGCGAGAGTCGTGGGGCAACCATTTCCACCTACCCCCACCTCGTGACCCGGAACGCGGCGGTACCCTAGAATTATAGTAATCCTCGACCGCGCGGCCCTCCCGGTCAATGAGGAAGGCGTAATCCCTCATTCTCGCTATATGCGCCTCCGGCGTCGTGACGTTCTCATCATGACCGCGTTGTCTCGCGGCCCGGAGCCTCGCATATTCTTCCATCAAAACGGCATGCCTGTCCTCGGCGGCTTCTCTGTCCCGTCTCGCCTGCATGTTAAGGTCCATCAGCATCCGACCATGTTTTCTCAGCAACTCCGCGGCTCGTTGTTTCATCATCTCCGGATCTCGCGGATCACCTAAGAAGTCTTCCACTTGGTCTGGAAGGGGGGACATCTCGTCGTCGCCCAACTCGGAATCGGTAGGAGGAATTTCATTATTCTCTGCGAAGTATTACGGAAAGGTCAGATAACGCGCTTGAGCTCGCGCAGGGCAAGGGGCCGTCGGAATGCTTACCCAGAGGGGGGCGAGAAGTCTCAGGGCGGCCCTGGAAGAGGTTACCGTAGTGGGGGTAGAGAGATTTACCCAGACCAGGAGGGCAGGCAGCGCTATTGGTTGGAGGGATCTTTGGCGGTACAGAGCCGCCGGTCTCCTCGCTCGTCAGGAGTCGGAACCCTGGCCTATCTATAGTCTTATCGGGAGGAGGCGGAGACGGAGGCCGCGATGCCCGGCGAGCCGGGGACTTCTGGGGCGAGACTGTAAGAAGCAGGGAATGAAGGTCAGATGGTTGGTAAAAGGAGGGCTGGCATGCGAGATTAAGGGCGTACCTGCGACATTTTTCCCAGCAAGATTTGTATCCACCGACGGACTTTTGCGAGACCCACCAGCAGGTTCGCCAGCATCCTCGTTCGGCAAAGCATCCTGCGAGCAGGCATGAATCACGGGCAAACTTGTTGACTTAAGCTGGAGGGGTAACTCATACCTTCTCGTGGGTACGGTTATCCGGGGAGGAGTCCAGCAGCACGGAACCGTCCCCGGTTCGGCAAACCGCCTTCGCCTTCTTGGTCTTCGGCGACTGAGCGGGAGGCGGCCGGTTCATCCAGGCGGGGACCCTGGTCGTGGAGGGTAGCCCGCCGGCCCTGACCGCCCTCAGGCGAGCCTCGGCTTCTTCGGAAAGGGGCATCTCCAGGCAGCTACAATACGGGGAAAAAGAAAAGGAAAGGAAGTGGCGGCGCGCGCCACTAAGGACTCGGGACGATATTTATAGCCCTCGGGGCGGGCCCCACCAAAGATTTCTGACAGACCATCAAGGGGCTGGCGAATACCAGGGGTTGGATGTTTCTTCGCGAGCATAAATATCCTCGCGAAGAGCGGGGATTGTGTACAACCCCGATATTCGCCAGGCAAGGAGACGCGGTTCAAGAAGGTGGTAGGATGGAGGTAATAAAGAAGAGAGGCCTTAGTGCCGAAGACCTTCCCTCTCGGAGGGCTCGCTGAAGGGAGAGCGAGAAGGATCGGCGAGATAAACGTTCGCAGGCCGTTTCAGGAAGATTTCGGAGTTCGACGAAAGGAGTACTGCGTTCGACGAGCTCTCCAGTGATCGTCGAGCTCACCTGACTCCGTCGAGCCCACCCCTGTTCGACGAAATCATCAGAAGTTGGCGAAGTGTTCTATGCTCATTAAAGCCAAAGGGACGGTCTCGCAAGAGGAGTCGCGAGACCCAGACCTCGGCAGATATCTTCAAGAGACTTGGCCAAGCGAGGGGGTGACAAACCGATACCTTGCAGGCCGTTGTAGAAGAGACCTATGTTCAGCAAAGAGGTGTTCAGCGAAATGTGTTCAGTGCGCGGCAAAGCCAAAAGACGGTCTCGCAGGGAGGCTCGCGTTCGTCGAACGTCGAACGGAGCTCAGCATTCGTCGGACGGCGCCCGACGAACAAAGTATATTCTATAGCAGCGGTCGACGAACCGCCCGTCTCGGCGGTCAACGAATAATTTGACGTTCTGCATTCGTCGAGCTCGTCTGCGATCGGCGAAGTGCCCTGCATTCGACGAAAGGTGTGTTGAGCTCGACGGGGTCAAGAGGCGGTCTCGCAGGCAGGCTCGCGAGACCGGACCTCGGCAGATACCGCCAGAATGGGCCGACGAGGTCCTCGCAGTGCGATCTCCTAGGAGAGGCATCGCGAGCAGGACTCGCGAGAAGACCCGCGAGAGCTTCGACAGTAATGTTCTCGCAATTCCTTGCCCATAAGTTGATAGGGCCAAATTACCCTTTTACCCTTGGTGGTCTGCCTTTAGCCTCTCCAAACAGCGGAGTTTGGCTGTTAGCAGACCCATTTGGGGTGCAGATAGTAAAATCAAAAGGCGGAATCCTGCTATTTGCAGGCCAGACTAGAAAACCTATAAATAAGACCTCAAGGGCACCTTTGGAGAGGACTGCACTTCAGCTTCTCTCTCCTCAGGCTTTCTTTGATTAGCATTTCCAGAGCTCTCCAAGGTGCCCGAGTCTCAGCTTTGGCTTGGGAGCGGAAGCGCTCAACGATCTTCCGGGTTAGTGGAGGGACCTCCTCGCTGTGACTAAGGTCTTAGTCATTTTTCTAGTCTCCCGTCTACCTTCTCCGAGGGATCAGTAGGGGCTAGCTGCCCCTCATTTCGGTGAGGGCCCCGAGCTCCACAAGAGGCCGAGAAATCGGTTTCAACAGTTCAAGAAATAAATCAGAAGAACTAAAAGAATCAATAAAAGCAGGACTGCAGGAGTGACGGGAGAAGGTGGCTCCATGTCATCGTCCTCCGAAACATAAATGAGAATGTTATCACGAATCAGATTCTCCCCAGCTAGCGATTTTGTCGTGATAACATAAAGGGGGGTGGAAGAAACTTCCCCCATTACAGGAGCATCCTGATAAGGGGTGGTGCAAGATGGGGCTTCCACAAGTGAAGAGGAGGGTGCCTCTTCAATGGCGTCTGCTTCTTCTTGCACCCCACCTGATAGAGCAGGGCAATCCTGCAACCGGGTGGTTTCCAAGATAAGCATGGTGAAAGCAAAAATTATGAGAGGGGCAACGGAGGATGGTTCAGAGGAGGAACCCAAAGTACTAAAGGTGGGGCATGAAGGGGCTTTCACAAGTAAAGAGGGGGATCCCTCTTCACCATTGGCTGCTTCTTCATGCATGGCCAAAGGGATAGTGGAATGTGCTTTCATGTGCAAATCTCACTCAAAGGAATAGAGTTTGGAGGATCTCACCTTTTCGGTTTGCTCCACTGGACAAGATGTACCAGATGGAGGCGCACCGAAATAAATATGATCGAAGCCCAAACTCATGTTCAATCGAGCTGGTTTGTTCATTTGACACACTACAACAATATGCTCTTGCCTCCCGCAATTAGTGCAAATTAGAGGGGAAAAATTCTCATCCGGATCATACTGCAATGCCAACTCAAGCAATGCATCTAAAGATATAAACTTATCGGAGTTCAAAGAAGGAATAAAATTAATTTTGGGCTTAGCACCCAGATCTACAGTGGTTGATTCACAATGAGGTGAGGGAGTAGGATGATAGGAGCTCACCACAGTGTCAATACATCGATCGATGAGTTCGCTCGTCGAGGTTTCTACTAAACACCCAAGGGGACTTGAGGGTCGAATAGCTACATCGTCGACGACTGAAGGCGATGCACAAAAAGGAAAAGAAGGGAAGGTCATAAGCACAAACTTCTATTCCTCTTCCAATTGCGATTTCCAGCTTTTGCAATCCTTCACCGCATGATCGGTGCCTTGACAGAACAGACACCGCACACCCAAAGGCTTGGACATTGAAGGGGTCCAGACTTCAGATTGTGGTAGTGCCCGCTGTGGGGTTCCATTCGTGTATGCACTTCCCTTTCTCGCACACCTCACTCCCATGATAAATACTCCCACAATTTGCATTTTTGTGGAGTATAATAGATGATAAGGAGGGTGAACCACACACACTTCTAGGAAAACCGGTGAGCAAAAATCTAAAAAATGAAAGCCAAAATTGCTCCAAGCATAAACAAGAACTGATGATTGAATGAAGAAAATGAAATTATAAAAGAACTGAAACTTAAACTTAAAAGAAAATGATATAGATAGATGGAAAAGAATTCAATCTCTTGACTTCTTCAACTGAAAAATCACACGTGCCGTGTTCCCCGGCAGCGGCGCCAAAAACTTGACGCGCTATCCCGCCGCACCGCTGTAGGCGGGTGCGAGACTGCGGTCCGAACGACAGTGAACCGTTCGTTGTCAAGTAATAATAAAACGGGAATAAATCCTTGCGTATCGAATCTCACGTGTAACACGACAGGGTAGATTGATCGTTTGAGCAGAGACTTGAGAGTTGAGATTGAAGTCTCTTAAGTCGGGGTTTAACGAGGTTTTGGTTTCAGATTAAAGCTAATGCGAGAAAAGGAAACTACAACTATGCGGGTCTCCTACACCGCTTCGCACCTCCGCGGGTCGCAAACCTCTGCTTCGCTCGTTGCACCAAGCAAATACTTAGGTCAACCTCTCTCTCAACATTCAACACAAGCACTCAAATGGAAAACAAAGTATACAAGAGGTCAGGCCTCCTAAGCATCTCAAATGAACATGGAAGACACTAAATCACAAAGATTATGTTAGAGCCCTTCCCCTTGGACCTTGTGAGCGGAGGAGGAGCAATGGTCGGGCACCGAAAATGCGCGAGAGAGAGGGAGGCAGCTTCGATCGAGAGCAATACAGCGAGGAGGCGACTAGGGCAAACTCACGGATTATCCGTGGGTTTAGAGAGAGAGATAGGAGGGAAAAGAAATTAAGAGAAAGAGGTTTTCTTGATTTCTGATTTCATGCCTCCACAAAGCCTAGTCCGCTAATATTTAAGTTCACACATGCCCCCCATTTGGGCTTACCACAATGGGCACAATATTGCTAAAAATAACAAAACAAAATAACAAAACATAAATTTGAAGACAACAAGATAACTGGCGTCGTCACACCCATAACATCGCCGCCCTCGCCAGAAGACAGCTTGTCCTCAAGCTGTATCGAATGGTATTGCGGTGTGTTCTTCCTTTGTCGCGTCATCACTGGGAGGATCATCTACTTCGAGCCAGAATAAGCATTTGTAACGATGTCCCGGTGTAAAGTGTTCATCACAATTGTAGCACAAGCCTTTCTCACGACGCGCGGTCATCTCAGAGCTGGACAAACGACGACGGACAGTAGGTCGCGGTGGATCATCCCGGAGTGGAGCCTTGGCCGGAAAATTGGCTAGATAGTAAGCGCCCTGATAGTCCCGACGTCCCAAAGGTGGACGGTCTAATAGCAGTCGCCGTTCACAAGCCCTGGCGAGGCTCATAGCTGTGTTGAGATCACGTGGCAGCAGAAATTCCACATCCCAACGTAAACGCTCATGAAGGCCGACAGTGAAGAGGTGCACTTGTTGTTCCAGTAGGACTGACGTCGCCCTAGATAGAAGAAGTTGAAATTGTTCGAGATAGGTGTCAATGGAGCCGTCCTGTTTAAGGTTCACCAGATCGCCGAGTGGGTTCCCCTGTAGGGGAGGACCAAACCTTAAGGTGCAGGCCGCACTGAAGTCCGCCCACGAAGTGTGGGGGTGCTCGTGCATAAGTTGAGTGAACCACAATTGCGCTGGCCCAAGTAAGTGGAAGGAGGCGATACCGACGCGTTCTGCCTCCGACGTGCATTGGTTCGCGAAGAAAATATAGCAACGGGTGAGCCAATGAAGAGGATCTTCGCGGCCCTCATAGATCGGAAAGTCCATCCGGAGAGATCGAGCGTTGGCGGGGTAGTCCGCGCCTGCAGGAGCGGTGGAGCCCACGCGGCTTATCGAAGGGTGGTCGGTCGGGTGCATAGGTGGAGGGGAAGGCGTCCCCTGTAGGGAATCCAAGCGTGCGTTGAGGGCGTCCATTTTGGCGTTCTGAGTCGCTAATATGGATTGGAAGAGTGCCATGATCTCTGCGAGTGAGGGAGCACCGTCCGCCATCAATGATCGAGGTGGACAACTAGCCGGCGGTATTGGAAGTAGGCCGACTGAGGGGAAGAGCGGCGGGGCTGGGGTGTAGGTCGGGTGCTGCTGGGTAGTAACGGCGGGGCTGGGGTGGTTGTCGGGGGCGCACGGACTGTCGGAAGAGGAACTGGCGGGCGCGCAGGAGCGGCGTCGCTGATTTGGGCGGGCGGAGGGAACGCCGGAAGAAGAGCCGGCGGCTAGCTCTGATACCAAACTGTTAGAGCCCTTCCCCTTGGACCTTGTGAGCGGAGGAGGAGCAATGGTCGGGCACCGGAAATGCGCGAGAGAGAGGGAGGCGGCTTCGATCGAGAGCTATACAGCGAGGAGGCAACTAGGGCAAACTCACGGATTATCCGTGGGTTTAGAGAGAGAGAGATAGGAGGGAAAAGAAATTAAGAGAGAGAGGTTTTCTTGATTTCTGATTTCATGCCTCCACAAAGCCTAGCCCGCTAATATTTAAGTTCACACATGCCCCCCATTTGGGCTTACCACAATGGGCACAATATTGCTAAAAATAACACAACAAAATAACAAAACATAAATTGAAGACAACAAGATAACTGACGTCGTCACACTCATAACAGATTAACACTTAAGAAAACCATGTACCATCATCAAAAATAGAAGAGAACCATTCAACTACCAAATATGCGGAAATAGAAGAGGAAATACAAACAGTGCTTGAGACTACTCCGTGGATGCGGTGGAAAATCCGAAGGAACACTCCTTTGTAGCTCCGATCGTCGGCTGTCGGCCGGAGTCCTCGAAGTTGTCACACCCTCTAGCCCGTCTTCTCAATGTAATGCACCGTCCACGTCTCTACCTCAGGATCCTAGCTTGCGGAGAGGAAATGGAAGCTTGCTCTTCACTTGGATGCTCTTGGATGAAGGAAAGAGCTTAGGGGATGATCCCTAACCCTTGGATGAAGAAAACTCGCCCCTAGGTCGTTGACCGCAGAACTGTTTTGGAGGGAAATTCGCGGATCCCGTCATTTCTGTCAAATCTTGTATTTATAGGCAGCAGAAATAAAGAACGCGCACGAGTAAGCGCACGACCACTAGTGCGCCTACTCGTGCGCGAAGAAAGATAAGAGCGCACGAGTAGGCGCACGACCACTGGTCGTGCGTTAAGGAAAATCCTCTACTCGTGCGCGAAGAATCTTGCAACGACAAGCTGGTGGGAGGCAAAATCGTCGAGAAGATTTTTAAGACATGACCACTGGTCGTGCGCGAAGAAACCTATACTCATGCGCGAAGAAGGGTCAGTACTCGTGCGATCGTCTGGAGAATTCCGGCCAAATAGCGTGCACGACCATTGGTCGTGCGCGAAGGGTCCACTGATCGTGCATGAAGGAAAACGCACGATCAATGGCCAACAATGCGAAATGGGGCCGAAAACTCCTCGGAAATTCAACACAAGCCTGCACCTGCATGAAAAATAGCCATACGCACCAGAATTCACAAAGATAGACACATTCCATGCAATCAAAATATAAATAGACACACAACAAGGAAGGGAATGCGTGAATTAAACACAAATATGCTCAAATTAGCCAAAACTCGCTCAAATGATCGAAAGTAAGAATAAGAAGTATTGGTATAATAAAAGCACATAAAAGAAGAGCGAAACCTCGTGAGAATCAGGTTAATTAGAGTATAAAAGACTATGTAAAGTATGCTCATCAATGGCTAAGCGATGGAATGGTTCTATAAGTTACCGTCCCAGTCAATGAAATCCATCCGAGACCTTCAGAGGGAACTTCTCTTGAGTTTGCTACCTCGAGGAAGCGGAAGAGTGTCCGTCATACCCTCTTCCAAATAATGCAAGGACCTGAAACCTTGGGACACTACATCGATAGGTTCCAAGGGGAGATCTTTGAGATCCACGATGGATCCAGCGATGTACCAGGTTGCCTTGACCTGTGGCCTTCAGGAAGGCCTGCTCAAATTTGAAGTGAGTAAGAATCCGCCAACTTCTTACGGAGAGCTCATTAACATGATAAACCACTTCATTGAGGTAGAGACAACCAATCCAGATCTCGTCTCCTCCCTCACCCACCTCATTCGCCAGGGACGCGGGGAGAACTCCTCCACTCAACCTCTTGATGCTCCTCATCGCGCTCCAAAGCGCAGTCAAGAGTTCTTTCCGCCTCCACCACAACGCGAACGAAGTCATTTTTTGCCGTTGCATTGAGTTTTGTGAGACGTTTCCGAAAAAAGTATTACATGTCAAAATTTGATGGTCTGATCAAAAGTTATGGCTGTTTGAAGTCAATTTTTGCGTACGAAGTCAATTTTTGCAAACGAAGCCATTTTTTGCTGGTGGATGGAGTTTTGTGAGATATTTCTGAAAAAGTATTACAAGCCAAAATCTGACGGTCGATTCAAAAGGTATGGCTGTTTGAAATCAATTTTCGCACACAAAGTCACTTTTTGCAGACAAAGTCATTTTTCTATGCATTATACGAGAATTACTTGTATTCCTTGAAGTTATTGGGCTTTTATTTACTTGATTTATTGCTCTCTTAATTGTGCATCGTATATTCACCTGCATTTACTTTCAACGCACTCTCAATTAACTTGTAATTGTTGTTTGCTTACTTCCATTGCAATATTTGTAATCAATTGTGACACCTGCACGAGATTTTTAAAATTAATCTGTTTAATTAATTGTGTTGGAAAATACTTGTATGATTGAATCGTCGCATGTGCATCGCATTAGGGTTATTCTTCGGTAGATCATTGGATTGCGTGTATGTTTGCTTGTCATTCTAGGGTTGATCGTAGCTTCATTTGCGTCTATCGTGTGTTTGCTTGTATTGCATTTAGGGCTAGAATTTCGTAAGTTCACCACCTATAGATTCATCCTGCGTCACAACCAATGATAACTGATGAACCCAATTGATTTATGGGCCACAGAGGTATCCCCCTGGCATTTTTTTTGTTCACTTGCAAGTGCCACGAACACGACAATGCTCTACTGTTGGAAAATAAGAAAGAAAATACTTGATGCGATATATTCATCCACTTAGGGGTATTATATAGGACATACATGGACACTTAAAATCGTACAGACAATGTGGGACTAATACCCACTCACACACAACTACTAATATAATAATAAATTCATAATCTCCAACACTCCCCCTCAAGCTGGAGGGGAAGACTCCAACTTGGACACATCAAATAAAGGCAACAGAGGTAGGCGATGTGGGACAAAACATCAGACGAGCCACCGGGGGAAATTCCAAACCGGGGAATCAAACCGGGGACATAGCCACACACGACGCAGACCCACATACGACGCAGGACTCACACACGACGTGGACTCGCTGGAAACCGACCAACCATCATTACCTACACACACAACATGCGAAAGAGAACGAAAGATGTGGAGCAAATAATCAAATGGGCAACCGGGGATAATCTGTCGGGGATAATCCGCACAAAGGGCGGTCCCACGCGACACAGTCCCGCACAACACGGTCCCGCACAACACGGCCCCACGCTACACAACTCGCCGAGATTAGAACACCAACATCAGTCGTGTCCCAACACAGGACCAATCGAAAGAAATATGGGGAGACGCATAACAACATACAACATAAGCCTATAAGTCACGTGGAACGAAGGCGAAAGGTCGGGAAAGATCATCCGAGTCGCTTTCGTCCTAATCACTCCCCCTCATGTGGAAAGCACGTGCTTATTGACATAACAACAATAGGAAGCAATACAATAATAAAAACACAAACAAATGACCGAAAATACACAAAAACTTCAACTTCGGAGAGAGATCAGCACACCCTGGAAGGGGTAGCAGCGACTGGAAGTGTCAGAATCACTAGGTGCAGCGACCGGAGCTGGAGAAGTAGAGTGCTAGGTACGCATCGAGAGAATCGATCGTCGTCGTCGAAGTAGCAAACATTAGCGGCAACACAACGACTGGATCAAAAGCCGAGAGATGAGAGGAAACCGAGTGTCGACTGGATCGGCCGACAGGAGCAACGTCGTCGTCGTCCATGGTGTTAATCAACAGTGGCGAGATCAAGAAGGAGATTAAGCACGGGGGAATGATCGACAACACCTTAAGACCGGATCGATGATGGAATAGCGGCCATAACCAGCAGTGGCTGGAAGCGAGATCGTCACTGGAGTACGCAGACGGGATCGACGACAGATCTTCACGACGATATCGACGGGCATGACGGGTTTTGCGATGGGAAGCAACGGGATCAGCGACACAGTCGTTGACGTGAACGAAGGTGAGGAGTAGTAACAGGACTCCTCGACGGGAACAACAGAGAAACCTCCGTCGTCGTCGAGGGGAACACAAGCCGGGTTGCTTCTTCGTTGATGGCAGCAACAACGCAGATGGAGAGAAACCGCGTCGATGGAAGCTTCCGTCGGGAACGAGGATAGAGAAGCGGAGACGGGAGAGGTGAAATCTCGAGGAATCAAGAGAGGAAGCCACCATGAAATGTACGTTGCCCATAATTAGGGCAACCAAATTTCAGGGAGGAGTCAATTCCGACTCTGATACCATGTTGAAAAATAAGAAAGGAAATACTTGATGCGATATATTCATCCACTTAGGTGTATTATATAGGACATACATGGACACTTAAATCCGGACAGACAATGTGCGACTAATACTCACTCACACAACTACTAATATAATAATAAATTCATAATCTCCGACATCTACCATATCATCTGGCCTTTATTAAGTGTTGGTGGCAGTTTGATGTTGAGGTGTGAGGACCCAGAGGTTGATGATCTATTTAGCCGGATGTGTACAGAGAAAAGAGGTCAAGGTGGTGGTAGTGAGAGCAAGGACACCAATGGGCTTAAGAGTCTACAAGGCTTAAGGTGAGGCGTGATTATATTTAATAACATGTCTGATTGATTCTCTGCAAATTTGGGGGTCTGGTTGAGGAGTTCTAAGATCAATTGGTTACGGATTGAACTATCTTATGAACCTTGCATTATTGATGGAGGTTGAGAGATTCAAGTGGGAGCAAATCCACTCGAGATATTCTAATGAACAAACGTTGCTTCAAACATACCAGCACCAATCTTATATGGTTAGATTAGGAAAAGCCAAAATGCAAATTAAAAGAATTTACAGAAATTTGATATAACGAAAATTAAAATGCGTGAAAAAAATAATTATTTAGATTCCATGACTATTCATTCGCTTCCTGTCCGATTGAATCTCTCCATGAATAATGATGGACTAAGGTGGCCGCGTCAATATTAGATTATTAATTGCAGAAATTATTCAGTACCTAATCAATGTTTCCCTCTGAAAGATGTGAACCAATGTATAAATCTCTACAATGCTATAAAAGGGCAGCCCGGTGCACAAAGCATCCCCGTGCAGCGAGGGTCCGGGGAAGGGACCCACCACAAGGGTGAAATGTAGGCAAACCTTACCCTGCATTTTTTTGCAAGAGGCTACTTCCCGGACTTGAACCCGTGAGCTTAAGATCACACGGCAACACCTCAACCAGTGCGCCAAGGCTCCCTTTCAATGTTATGTATCCGGAAAATGTACAACATCTGATACCTATGCATTTTTCTCATAGGAAGCTTGCTAAAAGAAAATTTCCAATATTCTACTTGCTTATTGTGGATTTTGCTGCAGATGGGAAAGTGCTACCTTGTTTTCATTAGTTTTTGGGGGTATATGCTACTATGGAAGGTAAGTTATTACCTTTATTTGCATATTTAGATGTATGATTGCACTCAATTCTATATAATCTGGTTTACTTGAAATGGATTAGGATTATTAATTATCCAGCTAAAGCTGGTTCTTTTTTGTACAAGTTTTAGGGAATGGAATATCGAATTTCATGTACCTATTTTTTCTTGTATATACTTTAGGGAGTGTAGGAACCATTATTTAATATTTATAAAGTGCTAAGATTTTCTTCATCATTATCATTACTCTTATCACACATATTTGGTGTCGATTCTATAAAGCATCATTTATCATTTGTTTATGTTGAGTGTTGTATTTGTTGTTAAATTTCTTCTTAATAACCATCAAACACTTACTTTATCTATGCGCCTGCAGTGGTTTATCTACCCTTCTAATGGGTGCATTTTTTCAACTACCTAAGTTTGTTTACCATTCATCCCTCTATTAATCACACTTCAATTTTTCTCTCTAGTTTGTCACATATACAATTTAAAATTCTAGTCTCTTTTACAATTTATTTATCTATCAGCATCCCCTCACTTGCCAATGCAAGAACCCATAAACTCTAGTTGGCCTAATTGTGTTGGATCTTATGGCGCCCTTAGAGGGGGGGGGGGGGGGGGGGGTGAATAAGGGTTTTATGGAATTTAAATCTTATTTAAAGTTATCAGAGATTGCGACCGAAGTTTCAGAATATTTTATAAGAAAATATATTTTAATATCTCAGATAAGATTATATTGACGATTCCTTTTTAAAGAAAACGGAATTCAATTTTTCTGCACTACCGCCATCGCTAGTGCTAACGCCTGACGTTAGTGACAGAAGTTGAATCCCATAAGTTAATGATCAAAATGAATCTTACAATATATTTTGCTTTAGTGCTTTGATGCAAATATAATTTAAAACATTTTTGAAAAGGAAATAAAATCAATTAAATGATTCATTTGAAGACATGATTTTATTTCATAAGAAATTGATTACACAAATGTTTGTTTTAATGCTTGATGAAAATATAATTTAACACATTCTTAAGGAGGAAATAAAATCAATTGAATAAAACATTAAATGACATGATTTTATTTCATAAGATATTGATTATACAAATGTTTGATTTCTATAATGCTAGAAATCAATGTGAGAATATGATTTTTTTTTTGCGATTCACCGGTCCTTCTCCCAAGGACCGGTTGGCTATAGCCTATCTTACCCCAGATAAGGCCTCTAGCCACCCCCTAGATCTAACCTCGACCTAGTCGTCACGCACAAGGCGGCGAATTCACCCTAAATCTCACAAGGCCTAGTCGCCAACAATTGCGACAAATTTCCCACGGAATCCTTCCCGGAATCCGATGTTCTCCCCGAACGATTTCTTCACATCCGTTACAAAAAGAATACAATAAAAGATTACAAGATAAAAATAAAGTAAGAGAAACTCCCCAAGAAATTCTGAAGGTGAAGACGAAGACGATGTAGACGTTGGCGTTCTTGAAGCGTTCGTCCTTCGTATAGAATATGCGTTGTAGATCTTTTCCTTCAAAATCTTTTTTAGATCTTCATGTTAGTCCAAGGGAGATCTCTCAATTGTTGTAGACGCGCCTCTCTCAAAAGAATTAGAATTCTGGCTTTAGATGCAATGGAATACTTATCATAGAATGAGAGGAGCTGCTCTTTAAATAGGCTCGGGAGCTAACGCCTGACGTTAAGAGTTAACGACATCGTTAGTTGCTCATGTACGTCGTGGCTGAGATCGTGCAACCGTCGAGATCGTGGCAGATCGTGGCAGATCGTGGACTCAACGCGAGCGTTAGATCCAACGCTGGCGTTGTTACTTGGTACTCGATGATATTTCTTCTCGACGTCATTCCCTTCTCGACAACATCCCTTATCGACGATAAGTTAGCGCGGTGCGTTAACTCTAACGCGGGCGTTAGCTCTCTTTTCAGAGAATCGTCTTCATTCAACATACTATTTATAGGGATGTGTAGCTATAGTTCCTGTACAACCTGCACACTATAAACACATAAAATATAAGATCAAATACAACACGGTATTTGTTATTCTCAAATCAAGAGATGCGGAACATAAACTCCAACAAATTGAAGTTTGTTAAAATTTATCTTTAAGCCTTCGTGATATTCTCTCATTACATAACACTCCGGAGTCTTGAGGTTCCTTTTTATGTTATTTTACTCGCCAAATGACAATTCTATAAATTTTATAAATATCACATTCACTAAAATTGTGTATCATACAATGAGCTTTGCTCTACTAATTCTAAGCCCTTCATCTCTCAATTACTTTTTTCTCAGTATACACAGGCTTCTCATCTTGAACATTTTTCATAAATATCTCCAGAATCAAAATTATAAACAGATATTGTTTCAATCTGATCTTTATGTAATCCTATTGAAATTAGGAATTTTTTTGTCCCTCCATAACTACTAATACTACTCAATACTGCACCACACATATCTTTGATAACTTAACCATTTCTGATATGAGATGACAGATTCACAACGAATCTCCAGAATCCAATTAATTTGTGTATATCTATGTAACAAAACAATTAGTTAAACTAAGCTAATACTTGTTAGTTTTCTTGGAAGAACCAGCTTATGTAATCAAAATAAATGAAACCTAAATTGGTGGTCCATGTTTGAATTAATTTGTTTATATCTTGTAACCAAAGAATTAGTGAAACTAAGCTGATACTTGTTACTTTTCTTGGAGGAATTATCTTATGAAATAAAACTAAAGAAACTTTAAATTGGTGTTTCATTATAAAATTATTTCTTTTTAACCTAAGAATTAGTGAAATTAAGCTGATACTTTTTGTTTTCTTGGAAGAATTGCCTTATGAAATAAAAATAAAAGGACTTTAAATTGATTCTTCATTATCAAATTAATTTGTTTTTTCTAACCAAAGAATTAGTGAAACTAAGCTACTAATACTTTTTTACTTTCTCCGAAGAATTATCATTTGAAATCAAACTAAAGAAACCTTAAATTGGTGCTACTAATACTTGTTTAAGATTGGATATTGAGACTTCCTCTAGTGGATAACCGGTTCTGTAATCACGCTCTCCTTTTTATCTCTCTTTCTCACACTCTCTCCCTCTCTCTCTTTGACCCCTCTATTTTCTTTTTGAAAATTCAATACTGCCGTTTTCTTCTTTAGAAATCACGATAGTAAAGGTAATTTTGTATGTTACTTTTACCGCTTGCTTGTCTTCAAGCCCTTTGTCCTTGTAAGGTCCGTACCTTCTCAGGCTTCAACAAGATAATGTCAAAATAAACAATGTTTGTTGCTCTTTATTTCCATTTCTTATCTTTAAAGTTCCAGACCTTCTATAGAAAAAGCAAATTGATGTTGAGTTGATGTGCACTGCAGTCAGCGGTTTATTGGTGCAATTAATGGGGTTTTGGTATTTGGCATCATTATTTCATTTGCAGCTCTCGTGGTAAGTTTCTCGCATCTTTGAGCTCTTTTACTTACATAAGCTACTTCTCAGACAATTGTTTTTTACATTAGCCGTACTGTACATACATTAGAGCTGCATGATAAAGAGTGGAGTTTGCATATAAACATTTTGTGCCAATAAAACAAGTACAGGTTTATTTTAAGGACCTAATAGTTATGTTTATTTAGGGAATAGCATGTGGAGACCTGTCATGGAGTTCTCTTCTTCGAGCTAATTTTGAGGCTGTGCCAAAAAGCGTACCTATCATTTCACTTGCATTTGTCTACCAGGTAAGGGATGTTGCTTTTCTACTTTTTGCATGGGGCATATATAACATATCTTTATTATTTACAGAATGTAGTTCCAGTTGTTTGTACAAATCTTGAGGGAAACCTATCAAAAGTCAGGTGCAAAATCCTGTCATTTAGATCTGTTTCAATCCTCACCCCTAATGTCAAAATCTTCAAAAAATTCGAAATCATCATAGTTGGTACCATAGTAATAGGTTCTGAAAGTGATGTTGAAGTTTGAAATCTGTTTTATATGTTGTGGGGTTTTGGTAAAATGAAGAAAAACAAGGTGAATTTTAATGTTAATGGGAATGTCTATATGAAAGTAATGTGTTGGCTATTTTATTTTCATATTTACAACTGTCAAATGCATAAAACTGTACATATATGCGTGTGTAAATAACAATTGTTTAAACCAAAATGTATCATCCCAGCATGTTTAGTCTGGGTTGTGTTATGTTTTTCAAGCAAAATCTGATATCAAAACAGCATCTAAATAAATGATTTTTTTGCGTTTGAACAACAAGCAGTCGTGCATGGGTTTTCTTCGTGCGCCCCTTATGCCCCGACGCGAGAGTACATCCTCCGTTCGTCGCCTCTGTAAAAATTGTTGTCACGCTGAATACAAAATTCAACAGAAATTGCGGGGATGATACCACACTTTTAAAATTAAATAAAAAACATACAAATTAAATTCACTTATGAAAATGTGTAATAAAGAAGTGTAAAATTGGAAATATGAATGTTTCAACAAATGGTCTTTTTCCCTTATATTATAGTGTAGATGATGATGCATTTTATGATATGCATAACATTGCATAATTAACTTTTCTGTTGCCTTTGTATCACAGGACTGCTATTGTTTTCGGGACAGCTGTTCCCTTAGCTCTGTTCCTTATCTGGGATGCTGTAATACTTGGGACTCTTCCAAACTCTGAAATAAGCACTGCATATATCAGTGACCCACTTGCGCAGCTTCGGTCAGATAATGGGATAGTTGGGGTGAGCTAGAAATATATGTCAAGTTTAAACTTTACAAATACCATGAAAGTACCTAAGAATTGATTATTTCCTTGTCAAAGGGGAGGAAAATGAAATCATCACTCTAAAGAATTTTCTCTATCCACAACCAACCAATAAGCCCTAATACTACTTTGAATTGGCACCTTATGTTTCGTATAAGTTAATCGATCTGCGTTGATGAATTTTTTGTAGCCAATTGTGGAGGTTTTCTCATTTCTAGCCATAGCAACATCTTATATCGGATTTGTGCTGGGGCTTACGGATTTTGTTGCTGACTGTAAGTGCTTTAATTCCTTTTTAATCATTATTTTCCCACCATTTGTTGTTTTTAATTTTCTTTGTCATGGAGGAAAACACTAGTGTTAAAAGCCATGGGTGGAGGAAAATGTAGCATTGAGAGGGTATTCTCAAAAGATAGATAAGTGTATTCAGGGTTAAGAATTTGGCTCAATGATTGAAAATTGGTTGAAACTTGGATCATCTTTTGGCTTGGATCAAGTTCAAAAATCAAAATGAAGGAGACAATTAATAACGTTTTTTTGGCACTTTGCACCCCCGAAATATGGGGTTTTGGCATTTTGCACCCCGAATTTTTAAAATTGGCACTTTGCACTCCCAAATTCAAGATTTTTGGCACTTTGCACCCTCATAGCTGAATTTTCAAGGGTATTTAGGTCCGGGCATAAGTAAAAATGCTAAATTTTTATTGCACTCTGCATCGAATTTTGTTAAATTTATATTTGCACACCAAAAATGTTAAATTTCTACTGCTGCCCGAACTTAAATACCCTTGAAAATTTGGCTAGAGGGTGCAAAGTGCCAGAAATATTGAATTGGGGGGTGCAAAGTGCCAATTTTAAAAATTCAGGGTGCAAAGTGCCAATTTTAAAAATTCAGGGTGCAAAGTGCCAAAACCTCATATTTCGGGGGTGCAAAGTGCCAAAACCTCATATTTCGGGGGTGCAAAGTGCCAAAAAACCATTAATAACCCCCCATTTGTCTAGGACTTGATTTGAGCCGAACTCGGATTGGATTGACCTTGCTTGAGATCAGTTCAAAACATATATGCATTTATATGCATGTAGATATATTTTTTTGTATGTATTTAGATTTGAATTAATGTGTCTATGCATTTATTTATAGGGTTAATTATCGGAACCTCCCATGAGACTTTGCATAATTGTAGGGGCCTTCCATCTACTTTTTGAAATTAGAAAAGCCTCCCCCTTTGAGTTTACATTGTTACAAGAAACCCCCGTTCCTTTATAGTACGAGGCATCCCTCACGAGGGGAGGTTTATTATACTGAAAGCAACAATGTAAACTCGGAGAAAAGGTTTCGGTAATCTCAAAAAGTAGAGGAGAGGTTCTTGTAATTATGCAAAGTTCCGGGGGAGGTTCTAGTAATTAACCCTTTATTTATAATTAGTCTATATTTATGATTGTACGCATGCATGTTGCATTAAGAGTTTGTTTTGGAGATCGAAAATCTAATGTTTTTGGCTCGATTTGGTGGCGACTAGCCATTCCTTGCTTGAATCGAGCCAACTTGTATTGGCTCAATTATAACAAGAATTGAGTTTGTTCTAGATCGGATTGAATGACTAAAAGCGATTCTTGAGCCGTGTAGTATCGACTCGATATCGGATCGTTAACAAACATAAATGCATGCACATCTATATTAGTGTTTTTTAATGTGATATTATGCTATATTATGTTATTTTATAACAAAAAAATGCTGGTTTGATGATATCTATACTACAGGTTTTTTTGGTGGTCCAGTGTTTTCTTTGATGCAATGTTAAGTCATTTTATAACAAAAGATGTTATTTTATTCTATATTTCATTTAACTATTTCTGAGTATGATGACAATGGAGCAATCAAGTGATTTTGGGTTAATGCTATTATTATGTGGAAAACTTTTCTGGTGTTTCTTCTGTGAATTTGCAGTGCTTAAGCTGCCAGCTGGGCAAAGCAAACCATTGCCGTACTTGCTGACTTTGGCGCCACCTGTCATTTTATCGTTGCTTGATCGAGAAATCTTTTTCAAAGCCTTGGACTTTGCCGGGACTTATGGAGGTACGAGTAACTTCAACCATTGCAGTAAGGGCCTGTTTGGGGTGGCAGTTTGTCACGGAACGCGATCGTCACCGCATTTGGAGACCTCGTGTTTGGCTGAAAGGCGTTCGTTGGGCGTTTTACACGTTCCAATGAACGGTTTTTTCTGATCCAATTCTTACCATGTCCAAGCTCCCATGCTTGCTCTTATTTGACGCGGTGGCGGGCGAATACTCCATTTAGAGAAGTCGCCCCAAACAAACTCTAAGGCTTCATTTGGTAGGGCGTTTTCGCCGGTGCGGGAGCAGCCGCCGCCGCAAGGCAGAAAACAAATGCAAGGGAGGCGCGCGCGGCGGCATTTGCTCCCGCCTCCCTCTGCGGAATGCCAAAAAAAAGCCGGCTGGGGCCGCAGCCCTCCCCCCTCCGGTCCCTACCACGGGCGGCGTTTGCTCCCTTTCTAGATCCAGGCGCCTTACGAAACGAAGCCTAAATTTACCCCCATTCGCATTGGCACCAAAATCTTGGGAAATTGCCTTCATAATTTATGCTTTTGAATCTTGGTGATGTTTTTGGATTCACTTGATTTCCTTTTGTTTATTTTTGCGGTGAAGAAAAAAAGTTTAAAAACAATGAGGGAGTTGTTAAAGGCAAACAAGAATTGGCTATTGGCAAACCTATTTCTATGAGTTATTACGCGGCTTTTGAAAATACGCTTTGTACGTGCATTTTTAGGAAAAGTGTTCAACACTAAAATTGTAGATCTCGTCGAGAGCTACAACTTTCGTGTTGAACACTTTTCCTAAAAATGCATGTACAAGGAGTATTTTCTTGTTATTTTCAAAAATTCACTATAGTAACGATCAGGGCGATTTTAGGGTCTTGTGCGTGCATTTTTAGGAAAAGTGTTCAACACAAAAGTTATAGATCTCGACGGGATCTACAATTTTCGTGTTGAACACTTTTCCTAAAAATGCATGTACAAAGCGTATTTTCAAAAGGCGCGTAATAACTCATAGAAATTGGTTTGCCTTTAACAATGCCCTTTTTTTAATATAGGGAAAAAACGGGGCAGGTTGCAACTAATTAGATTAATTAAGTAGGTTAATTGGGTTTAGTTATGGGAATGAGTATAGTTAGTACTATAATTAAGATCACTAAGGTATTGCGAAAAAAATTATTTTGATTTAATTAGTTGTGGAGTAATTAACAATTAATTGAATTTTTTTTTATTAATTATATTATACTAAGCTGTGATCTATAGAAGTGTAGTGCGATAACTAAATTAATTTAGGGTCTGTTTGGTTACCCACCTCCGTTCCCAGCCGCTGCCTCCAGAAAACGGAGAAAATGCATCGTTGCCAGCCGCTGCCCCCTACCTCTGGTCAGTAACTCCGGCGGCATTCGGCTCCCTTCCCGGCTGCCGCCGGAGTTCCAAACTAAGCTTTAGTAAACAAAGCTGTGATATATAGCTAGTTGTGAGAATGACTTCCATTAGAATAATTTGAGATTAATTAGCTTTAATTAATATCTTTTTAATTTTATTAGTATTTAATCATGCTAAATTAGTAAAAAGATTAGAATTTGTAAACTAATTATGCGGAATTTGTAAATTTCGCGTCTCATTTCTTCTAGCGTAGAAGATGAAGCTTGTGGTGGAATTGGCAGGTCTTGGACACAAATTAATATCGTTATTTTTACTAGATTATTAATATCGATAAATTATACTGAAAGTTATATTAATTTATGCAAGTTTTAAGGTAATTAGAAATCAATTATGCTACAAATTAAGCTAATTATTTTTTTTCTTATTCGGTGACAGTTCTCGTGCTCTTTGGCGTTCTTCCGGGCGCCATGGCGTGGTCAGAGAGGTATTCAGGCTCCTCATCTTCGTCGATAGTCCCAGGGTTGGTTCCGGGCGGCAAAGTTATGCTCGCAGCTGTCATCGGCGGGGCCTTGCTTGTTATATTTTCAGAGTTGCTTGATAATGTAGCGAGCCTGTAAGAATGATCAGTATATTTGAAGCTTTGAGGGAAGAATATTTCTGCAAGCTTCATTAAAGAAAAATGTATATAATTACTGTGATCATAAAAATCCTGAATACAAGTTGTTGTGGAAGAGTTGGGAGACGAATATCTAACGTGTGAGTCAGGGCTAGGGGTGTGCACAACAAATTGAAAATCGCCCAAACTGACCGAACCACCCAAATTGAACCGATATCCACACCGAACTGCTCGGTTCGGTGAAAGACCGATTTTTCATTTAGGATAACTGCCCTTATTTCGGTTCGGCGAGGTTTTCCATCTTCAAAAATCGATAAAATCACATGGAAACGAAATAAATTATTAACGCATAAATATATTATATAGACTATACTCTAAAATCTCTAATCATATAATTGGGCTTCACAAAAGTCGCATTAAGTTTTTTTGCATGCATCTTAGGCTTTATCTCACACCCTCGTGGCTAAATTATGTCAACTTTGCTTACATGTGTATGTTAGTTAATTTGTCGCATTGAATTTTTATATGTTGATTTGGTGTATGATAAGTTGTAGAATGATGATTGAGAAACAATGCAGTATTATAAATTTTTACATTTTATTTTCACGTCAATTCAGAATTAATACTAATATTTGTCTTAAATATATTTTGTAGTTTCACTATTTTTGTAAATATTCAAAATTTTCTAATATTTTCTTACTTATGATATGATTTTCTCTCTTAAAATTTTTGTCAAAGATAATATTCGTGGCTCACAAGTTGATTGAAACAAACATGTAGATGTGACATAGTTGTATATTTAAATTTAAAATTAAGATTAATTCATTACAATTTTCAGTTAAATTTATAGATCATGTAATATAAAATAATAATATCAATTTTGTGCTTTAAAAATTATTTCGAATAAAACTGTACCACCTCGAAATATCATCCCAAACCGCACCGATTATTGAATTGCACTCATCGGCTTAGGTTTGGTTTGGCTTGGAGAAATAGAAACCCGACCCTTTTCGGTTTGGGCCCAAACTGAACCGCTTGCACCCCGAGTTAGGGTGAAGTGGGTGTGGTGGGGCTAAGTACTGTTCATAAGGTTGTTAAGGAGTTGGGTTGAGTTTGGGGGCAGAATAATGGGGTGCACATAATTGATAATTAAGAGAAGTATGAGGTGATCTGTGAGAAATTGAACTTATAAGTGTGAGGTGACTTGGTGAGGTAATTGGAAATTGAAGTTATAAAGTGTGAGGTGACTTCTGAGACCCGATGTGTTTGGTAAAAGACAGGTGCGTGGTTGTGGGGAGATAATTAGGTACGGATAACACACGGTTCTAATCGTGCAGGATAAAATACAGCTCTACGATCCGCGATTCTACGGTGAAGATTTTTTGTGAAAATATAGATGTAATATAGTCGCATTGAAATACGGCCGTATACGAATCACCCTTAAAAATCGTGCTTGCAGAAAGCGATGGTCTGATAACGTATAACACACGGTGATTTTTGGTGCGTTACACGCACGAACAATTTTTTCATGATTGTGGGTGTTTTTGAAAAATGTGGAAGTAGGTGGTAGAGAAATGAGCAGAAAAAGTAGGGATTGGTTGCCAATGTGGGGTTCAAGAGGAAAAATGGAAAACAACTGGGAGCTGATGACCATTTTTCGGTTACACATGTAAAGCGTTTACATAAATACCGAACGCGTGGGCGAACACTGTTGCTTTCACTCTTTTATGTTTGTGTTTAGATGAGGTCGGTAGCTCAATAGATTTATTTATCTTTGTTGCAATTGGAACACTCTTAGCAATGAGAGTTGTTTCATCGCACATCACTTCATCAACCTTCACAATATCAATGAAATGGTCATTACCTAAATCATAATAATAGGTCGGTCTTATGTGTGTGACATGAAATCGAGAACACATTGTTATCAATACAAAACTTGCTCGGCCCAAAGTTTAGGAAATAAGGTTAAGTTCTTGAAAAAATAAGAAATATTATTATTCACCAAATACAATCTAGAACGTCTTTAAGTAGATGAGGGAGAGTCTAGAGTTGTGTGTTCTAGAAATCAAACATGTTACAAACTTACTGTTGGAATATATTTTTCATATATTTCTATATTCATATATATTTTTTCAGATTTTGAAAAAACTCTTATAATAAAATTACAGATCTTGAATAATGAGATTCAAATGAAAAACTTCAGATTTGTAAAAATAAAATTTTAACAAAAGTTTAAAACAGAAGGGTGAAAAATAAATGAAATCAGAACACAATATATATATATATATATATATATATATATATATATATATATATATATATATATATATAGACACACACACACATACACACGAGCGACAGGGCATGGGGGCCCCCTGTGCGGGCGGCGACATTCGGCGTGGGCTACATTCGGCAGGGGCGCGACATTCGGCGGGGGCGACATTCGGCAGGGGCGGCGACATTCGGCAGAGGTGGTGACTTTCGGTGGGGGAGATTTATATTTATATACGTATATATAAATCTTAATTCAAATTTGTTCAACAAAAACAATATGGTGTGATGATTGTCATCTTTGCTTGACATAGTGGAAACCTGGGTTCAAATCTCACCAATGACAATTTTTTGTGAGATTAAAAAAGAGATCATATGACACTCCTTTTTCAATAAATTTAGGGGTAGAATCGTAATTTCATGTTGTAGGGTACTTTACACCTTCATAGTTTTAGGTCACCCCCTAGCAGGTTTATGAGACCAATGAAAAAGTGGAGAGAGAGAGCGGTTTGATCCGACGGATGAAATATCATGCCAGATTTGACGGCCGTAATCATTTCAACGACTTTAAAATTTATGTGTTTGATACTTCTTTATATATGATAAAGATATATATATATATATATATATATATATATATATATAACCAACCTCTGGATGTGTGGTTTATCATATGAAAATCATGGTGTATAACCCCGATATTCGCCAGGAGATGGACATGTATTGAGGAATCAACAGGCGAGAGAAGTAACAAGGAAGGCGAGTCAGAATCTCAAGGGTCGCTCGCAGGAAGGCGGGCGAGCCGGGCACTCGCCGACCGCTCGGCGAACGTCATGATTCAGTTCGGCGAACTTGCTTCTCAGCTCGACGAACTCAATCCTCCAGCCAGTTCAGCGGATTTTGCCTTCAGTTCAGCGAACTCTAATTTGAGTTCGGCGTATTAACTCTGTGTTCGGCGTATAAGTAACAAAGAAGGCGAGCCAGAGTCTCAAGGGCCGCTCGCAGGAAGGAGGGCGAGCCGGGCACTCGCCGATCGCTCGCAGGAAGGCGGGCGAGCCGGACACTCGCCGACCGCTCGTATGAAGGTAAGCGAGCCAGATCCTCGCGGTCCGATGGCAATGGTCTTCTGGGCAAGCCAGATTCTTTCCAAGCTTCAGTTTGAGATCGACGAACTCAGCTCGGCGTTCGACGAAATTCGTTATGAGTTCGACGAACGGCACCTTGAATCCGTCTTAGCGGTTGGGCTGAGAGGGTCAGCCGTGTAACACCCCAAAAATCGTAGTTCAGCGAGGTAGGCGGGGTGGTAGTGCTGCGCTCGGGATAGGCTAGGAATTCCATAGCAGTTCTCTGCGCACGACCATTTCTCCTCTTCGCGCACGACCAGTGATCGTGCGCCAATGATCGTGCGTTAGTCGCAAGGATTCAGAGTTCTGTCTCGAACAGTGCGCACGACCAGTGTCCTCTTCGCGCACGACCAGTGACCGTGCGCATGTGATCGTGCGTTAGTCGCAAGGATTCAGAGTTCTGTCTCGAACAGTGCGCACGACCAGTGTTCTCTTCGCGCACGACCAATGACCGTGCGCATGTGATCGTGCGCCCTGTTTATTCTGCTCCGCGATTTTGAGCGGAGAAGGAGATCGGTCCGTCCAAATCTATTGGAATTTGATCCAACGGCTGCGATGGATGGCTGGGGGGGTTTAGGGCTTGGTAGAGGAGTTAAACCCTCATTATTTCCAAGGCTTTCTCTCTTAGGTTGGAGAAAGGAGGAGGAGGCAAGGAGGAAGGAGAAGGGGAATCCGCCATTGCCGGAGCTTCGGAGCTCCGTTCGCCGATCCGAGACCGGCAGTGCGTAGAGGGCATCAAGTCGCTTCTTCTCCACCGTTTGTTTGCAAGCTTCTCATGGCTAGGAGGAGATCTCAAAAGGTAACGACATTTCTCCTCCCGGTCTTTAGGATGCGTGTTTGGCATCTCTTCTTTTTCTGCATTTTGGCACCAGATCCGTCGAGTGAGAGGGATCCGGGTCGCCTTGGTTCAAGAGAAACCACCGGGTTGATTGTGTCCGTCCCCGGCATGTTTTGCACTAGAGATCCGCTCCGCTAGCGGATTAGGCATTGTGGGTGAAGCCGGATTTGTGGCCGTTGGTCCGATCCGGTGATGTTGATTTACGCACATTTTAGGGGTTTTGTTAGAAATCCGATTACGGCGAACTCGTCGTTGCGATGCCCTTGTAGCTTCGTGTGGTAACGAATGTTGGGTTTAGGGCGGAGAAATAATGTGCGGATTATGTGGCTTGTGATGCCTAGTGTTGTGCGAAGGCGCGATTGGTCTTTGTGGTCGGCTGGCTATCCCGTGAAGACTGAGATTCACGTGTGGAGAGTGTCCCGGCAAGATTAGTCCCTTCGATTGTTGACTGACGAGAATGTCTGTGCTACGGTTGAGTCCGTTGACGGTCGCCAGGCGAGGCAATCGGTGGACGTTGTCCCGAGAGTAAGCCCAGGGCCTTGGGACGTTTTGATTGGCCAGAATTCTTAGAATCGGTCTTGGTGCGTTGTTGGCGGCCCGAGCGTGTGAGCTGTCAGACAAGCCCGATGGCATGGTGGGCCAGGCGAGGTGGGTCTCAGCGAGAGCGCTTGGCCTTGGGTTTTGATGCCCTTGTGGGGAAGTAATGAGCACCCTTGTGTTGGTGATGTATGATGATGTGTTAGATTCATACGCTTTAGGGCGCCTTGGGTGAAACCCGGGCGTGCACTCATTTTGCATTGTTAGGCCCCTTTTATTACCTGCTCAACATAGAAACGTGGATGATGCTTGTGACACTCATGCCAGTATTTATGTTGCTTTCCTTTATGTACATTTGCATACGAAGTGCTGACTTGCAAGGTGAAGTAGTTCCCCGGGTCCGCTAGGACGGCCGGGAGGAGGGATGTTGTTACACCGCTTGTGGTCAGCCATAGCTGACCCTCGTTTACCGCTCTTTGTGATTTGGTTGCAGGGCACGAATCGCAGGCTGGACCCAGCGCGCCGGCCAAAAAGGCCTAAAGCCTCACGAAGTGCTTAGTTGATTTCCTGCATCACTTTCTTCGTACTTTGTTATATCCGGCTTGCATGCCGAGGTAGTTTAGGGAAAAACTATCTTTCCCCTTTTGTTGGGATGTCTTTTATTATGGAATGTTTGATGTTTTGGACATTATTTTTGTAAGGCCTTAAGGCCAGTTGGACTCCTTTGTAGTATGGACAATCTCTGTGGCTTAGTTTTTTTCCGCTGTGTTGTCTGAGTTATGAGATTGGGTAGTTAATATCATCTTCTAATACTAAAGCTGTGGCGGTTGTATGCTGTGGGGTCCCGGCCGGACCCATATTATATGGTCATTACAGGGGAGGTGTTACAATTTGGTATCAGAGGGAGGTTGGTTCTAGTATTCTTGCGAGGTCTAGTGTTTTTGGATCGCGTAAGAGATTGTTCACATAGGAGTATAGTGCGGGATCATGAGTATCCCTGCGTTCGGGTCTTGCGTTTAGATCCTGATGAGCGTTTGTTTGTTTCCTTGCTTACTCTAGGATGTTGGCGACGATGCGGGGACATCGAGGAGGCAAGAGGAGCCTTCGGGGAGTAGTGCTACTGCTCCAGGCCTCATGAATGTGGGCATGTCCCCGACTGATTTCTGTCGCATGCTAGCGGAGGCAATGGTAGCGGCTCAAGCTGGAGCGATGCCACGGGTTCCTACGCCGGTGGTGCAAGTTGCGACCCCTGTCACTCCGGCGGCTACGCCGGATACACCGGATACACCGGATGTCGAAGTAAGGCAAGCAGAGCCTCTAGCGGAGAGAGCTATTCCGATGGGTGATCGATTCATGAAGTATTTCTTGAGTTTCCACCCTCCGACATTCAAGGGAGTGGGCACTCCAACGGATGCCGAGGATTGGCTTTCGAGGATCCAGGAGCTCTTGAAGGCAGCTGAGACCCCAGCTGAGAGGCAGTCTCACTTTGCGAGCTTCATGTTAGAGGGCGATGCGAAGTTGTGGTGGGTGAACCATAACGGTCGACTTTTTGTTGGGCGTGTTCCGTCCATGGAGGAGTTCGGAAATGTTTTCCTAAAGCGTTACATTCCGGCTTCAACAAGGTTAGCACTGCAGCGGCAGTTTCTGCATTTGGTGCAGCGGGAGAAGACGGTGGATGAATATCTGCAAGAGTTCACTCGGTTGGGTCGGTATGCGGGCACGACAATGGCAGATGATGAAGAGAGAGATAACCTCTTTTATCAAGGGTTGAGGGAAAATTTAAGGCAACCACTCATAGCCTTGAAGAATGCGGGATTCAATGAGTTGGTCGAAGCCGCTCGCACGCTGGAGAGCGACTTGGAGCGAACTCAACGGCGAAAGGGTGTTGCGGTAAGGCAGGGAGAAGGAAAGCCTCCTAAGTCTCAGTCCCAGTGGAAGTCCGAAGGCAGCCGATGGAAGAAGAAGCCCCGTCCTAATTGGCCTGGGGAGAGAAGTGGCGCACCTTCGGGAGATTTCCGTTCCAAGGGTCCGGTTACTTGTTACCAGTGTGGCAAGGTGGGTCACATTAGTCGTTTTTGTACCGAGGGCGGAGCTGGGCCAGAGCCGAGACAAGAGCAATCGGTGCGTTCGGGTCCCGGTGTTGCAGAGAAGGGGAAAGCGGCGGAGTCGAGTGCTTCGCGGTTCCCTCCAGTGCAGCCTAGGGCCTATAATCTTGGGCAACAGGAAGCGATACGTCAACCCGATGTGGTGACAGGTACGAAAGGTTTAAGTTCCGTTTGTTACTATAATGTAGTTTGCGGCCTTTCATGTTTGTTTTGCACGTGGTTAGGTTTCGTGCTAGTTTCGGGCTACCCCTCTCGAGTGTTGTTCGACACGGGGGCGTCACACTCTTTTCTTGCGGAAAGTTTTATCCGGAAGATTGGTGCTGAGCCCGTAGTGGCAGGAGTGGAGCTGAGTGTGCGTATGCCGAATGGGTCTTTCATGACTACCATGAGGAAGGGACGCATTGTGATGCAAATTGGCGATTGTGATTTCGTGTTGGTAGCAGCGATTCTGCCACTAGCTGAATTCGATGTTATCTTGGGAATGGACTGGCTTGCGGAGCAGCGAGCTAGTATCGACTGCCAGTTGAAGGTGGTAACCCTGAGAGGTGAAGGTAGAGCAGAGGTCAAGTTCGAAGGCCTAAGCGGAGTGGCTTACTCCCTGATTTCCGCTATGCAAATGAGGCGTGCGGTAAACCAAGGAGGCGAGGCGTTCTTAGCTTTGTTGGAGACTCACTCCACAAAGTTGGCTATTAGAGAAGTTCCGGTGGTGGAAGAATTTGAGGATGTATTCCCCGAGGAGCTTCCGGGAGCACCTCCTCAGCGTGAAATTGATTTCTCGATAGAGTTGGTACCGGGTGCGAGGCCAGTGTCGCGTCCTCCGTTTAGGATGGCACCGAAGGAACTGGCCGAGTTAAAGGTTCAGTTGCAGGAGTTGTTAGAGCAAGGGTACATTAGGCCCAGCTCTTCGCCGTGGAGCGCGCCGGTTTTGTTTGTGAAGAAGAAAGACGGAAGTATGCGGTTGTGTATCGATTACCGTGAATTGAATAAATTGACCGTTAAGAATAAATATCCGATTCCCCGAATCGATGATTTGTTCGACCAGTTAGTGGGGTCGGTGGTGTACTCCAAGTTGGATTTGAAATCGGGGTACTACCAGTTGAAGATTCGAGAAGAGGACGTTGCCAAGACAGCGTTTGGGACTCGGTATGGCCACTACGAGTTTTCGGTGATGCCGTTCGGTTTGACGAACGCGCCATCTGTGTTCATGGATTTGATGAACAGGGTCTTTCGCCCGTTCTTAGATTCGTTCGTGGTGGTGTTTATAGATGATATCTTGGTGTATTCGAAATCGGAGGCAGAGCATGAGTCTCACTTGAGGCAAGTATTGCAGACTCTAAGGGAGAATCAGCTTTATGCTAAGTTCTCAAAATGTGAGTTTTGAATCGAGAAGGTGGCTTTCTTGGGGCACTTAATTAGTGGAGATGGGGTGGCGGTAGATCCAGCGAAGATTGAAGCCATTAGAGATTGGCCTGTCTTGAGGACCGTGGCGGAAGTCCGGAGTTTTCTTGGACTAGCCGGTTATTATAGAAGGTTCGTGGAGAACTTTTCGCGGATGGCGTTGCCCCTCACCACACTCACTCGCAAGGACCAGAGGTTTGTTTGGACACCGGAGTGTGCCCGGGCATTCGAGAATTTGAAGGAAAGATTGATGTCTGCCCCAATCCTTAGTCTTCCTAGTGGGACGGAAGGATTTCAGATCTTTAGCGACGCGTCAGGTTGCGGGTTGGGTTGCGTGCTGGTGCAGCACGACAAGGTGATAGCGTATGGGTCAAGGCAGTTAAAGACTCATGAGAGGAATTATCCCGTCCATGATCTGGAGTTGGCGGCGGTAATCTTTGCGCTAAAACTGTGGAGACACTATGTTTATGGTGCGAAGGTGGAGATCTTCACGGATCACAAAAGCCTGAGGTATCTCCTAGACCAAAAGGATCTGAATATGCGGCAGCGTAGGTGGGTCGAGTTCCTTGGGGACTACGACGTGGAGATTCAGTATACGCCGGGTAAAGCCAACGTGGTGGCGGATGCTTTGAGTAGGAAGTACTCCGGGCAAGGTAATTGGATGGAGGCGCATAACGAGCGTTTGATTCGGGACTTGGAGTCTCTTGACATTTCTTGTGTGGCTAGAGGTGAGTCTAGCATAGCCCGTTTGAACTGGATTGAAATGCAGTGTGATATAACGGATCGAATCCGAGAGGCGACCAGTGCGGGCGAGGAGTGCCAACAGTTGGTGTTGGAGGCTCAACAAAGCGAAGACACTGCTTTGGAGATGGTTGGTGGAATTCTGAGGAGAGACAGAAGGATCTGTGTTCCGCGCTTCGGCAAGCTTCGCGAGGAGTTGATGTTTGAAGCTCACTTTATGAAGTACTCCGTTCATCCAGGAAGTACAAAGATGTACGCGGATTTGAAGAAATCTTTTTGGTGGCCTGGGATGAAGCGGGATGTAGCCGAGTACGTGAGCCGATGTCAGACTTGTGCCTTGGTGAAGGCTGAGTGCCAAAGGCCCGGCGGGTTCTTGAAGCCTCTTCCCATCCCCGAATGGAAATTTGATGACATCTCTATGGATTTTGTGCATGGTTTGCCTCGATCGCAGCAGGGTAACGATGCGATTTGGGTGATAGTGGATCGCCTGACGAAGGTGGCCCACTTCATTCCGAATCAGAAGAGCGATGACGTGGAGAAGCTCGTGGAGCTTTATGTTCGAAACATTGTGCGGTTGCACGGGATTCCGAAGAGCATCGTTAGTGATCACGATGGGCGATTCACATCGAAGGACTGGAGATTAGTGCAGAAAAGTCTAGGCACGAAGCTCAAGTTTAGCACCGCGTTCCACCCGCAGACCGATGGTCAGACGGAGCGAACGAACCGTACGTTGGAAGACATGTTGAGGATGTGTACTCTCGACTTTGGCAAAGGTTGGGAGGACCACCTTTTCATGGTGGAGTTCGCCTATAATAATAGCTTCCAGGCGAGTATCAAGATGGCGCCATACGAAGCTTTGTATGGAAGGAAGTGTCGAACGCCGATGTCTTGGGCAGAGGTGGGAGACACTAAGCTTTTGGGAAAGCAAGTGGTGGAAGATGCTTGCGAGATTGTGCGGACGATTCAGGAGCGCATGAAGGTTGCTCAGGATCGACAAGCAAAGTATTTTAATGCGCGCCACAGAAATGTGGAGTTTGCAGTGGGCGACATGGTCTACTTGAAGATCGAGCCGTTCAAGGGTGTTTCGCGGGTGCGGCGACTCAAGAAGTTGAGTCCGAGATATTTGGGTCCGTTCGAGGTTACGGAGCGTATAGGCGAAGCAGCCTATCGTTTGGCGTTGTCCGCAGAGCTGAGTGGATTACATGACGTTTTCCATGTCTCCGTGCTGAGGAAAGCTTTGGTAGAGCCGAGTGTCGTGGTCGAAGCGGCGACGGTGCCGGTGATGGAGAACTTGGGGGCGAGGGTTCGCCCGGTGTGCGTGGAGGATTCAGAAGTCCGGCAGTTGCGTAACAAGCAAGTCGAACTTGTAAAGGTGCGATGGGACAACTGCGGGCGAGACGAATTCTCTTGGGAGCGTGAGCAAGCGATGCGGGAGGATTTCCCGGAACTTTTCGCTCCAGGTATGCGTTATGAATTTCCTGTTTAAATTCTGAAATTTCGAGGACGAAATTCTTTTAAGGGGGGTGGAGTTGTAACACCCCAAAAATCGTAGTTCAGCGAGGTAGGCGGGGTGGTAGTGCTGCGCTCGGGATAGGCTAGGAATTCCATAGCAGTTCTCTGCGCACGACCATTTCTCCTCTTCGCGCACGACCAGTGATCGTGCGCCAATGATCGTGCGTTAGTCGCAAGGATTCAGAGTTCTGTCTCGAACAGTGCGCACGACCAGTGTCCTCTTCGCGCACGACCAGTGACCGTGCGCATGTGATCGTGCGTTAGTCGCAAGGATTCGGAGTTCTGTCTCGAACAGTGCGCACGACCAGTGTCCTCTTCGCGCACGACCAGTGACCGTGCGCATGTGATCGTGCGCCCTGTTTATTCTGCTCCGCGATTTTGAGCGGAGAAGGAGATCGGTCCGTCCAAATCTATTGGAATTTGATCCAACGGCTGCGATGGATGGCTGGGGGGGTTTAGGGCTTGGTAGAGGAGTTAAACCCTCATTATTTCCAAGACTTTCTCTCTCTTAGGTTGGAGAAAGGAGGAGGAGGCAAGGAGGAAGGAGAAGGGGAATCCGCCATTGCCGGAGCTTCGGAGCTCCGTTCGCCGATCCGAGACCGGCAGTGCGTAGAGGGCATCAAGGCGCTTCTTCTCCACCGTTTGTTTGCAAGCTTCTCATGGCTAGGAGGAGATCTCAAAAGGTAACGACATTTCTCCTCCCGGTCTTTAGGATGCGTGTTTGGCATCTCTTCTTTTTCTGCATTTTGGCACCGGATCCGTCGAGTGAGAGGGATCCGAGTCGCCTTGGTTCAAGAGAAACCACCGAGTTGATTGTGTCCGTCCCCGGCATGTTTTGCACTAGAGATCCGCTCCGCTAGCGGATTAGGCATTGTGGGTGAAGCCGGATTTGTGGCCGTTGGTCCGATCCGGTGATGTTGATTTACGCACATTTTAGGGGTTTTGTTAGAAATCCGATTACGGCGAACTCGTCGTTGCGATGCCCTTGTAGCTTCGTGTGGTAACGAATGTTGGGTTTAGGGCGGAGAAATAATGTGCGGATTATGGGGCTTGTGATGCCTAGTGTTGTGCGAAGGCGCGATTGGTCTTTGTGGTCGGCTGGCTATCCCGTGAAGACTGAGATTCACGTGTGGAGAGTGTCCCGACAAGATTAGTCCCTTCGATTGTTGACTGACGAGAATGTCTGTGCTACGGCTGAGTCCGTTGACGGTCGCCAGGCGAGGCAATCGGTGGACGTTGTCCCGAGAGTAAGCCCAGGGCCTTGGGACGTTTTGATTGGCCAGAATTCTTAGAATCGGTCTTGGTGCGTTGTTGGCGGCCCGAGCGTGTGAGCTGTCAGACAAGCCCGATGGCATGGTGGGCCAGGCGAGGTGGGTCTCAGCGAGAGCGCTTGGCCTTGGGTTTTGATGCCCTTGTGGGGAAGTAATGAGCACCCTTGTGTTGGTGATGTATGATGATGTGTTAGATTCATACGCTTTAGGGCGCCTTGGGTGAAACCCGGGCGTGCACTCATTTTGCATTGTTAGGCCCCTTTTATTACCTGCTCAACATAGAAACGTGGATGATGCTTGTGACACTCATGCCACTATTTATGTTGCTTTCCTTTATGTACATTTGCATACGAAGTGCTGACTTGCAGGGTGAAGTAGTTCCCCGGGGTCCGCTAGGACGGCCGGGAGGAGGGATGTTGTTACACCGCTTGTGGTCAGCCATAGCTGACCCTCGTTTACCGCTCTTTGTGATTTGGTTGCAGGGCACGAATCGCAGGCTGGACCCAGCGCGCCGGCCAAAAAGGCCTAAAGCCTCACGAAGTGCTTAGTTGATTTCCTGCATCACTTTCTTCGTACTTTGTTATATCCGGCTTGCATGCCGAGGTAGTTTAGGGAAAAACTATCTTTCCCCTTTTGTTGGGATGTCTTTTATTATGGAATGTTTGATGTTTTGGACATTATTTTTGTAAGGCCTTAAGGCCAGTTGGACTCCTTTGTAGTATGGACAATCTCTGTGGCTTAGTTTGTTTCCGCTGTGTTGTCTGAGTTATGAGATTGGGTAGTTAATATCATCTTCTAATACTAAAGCTGTGGCGGTTGTATGCTGTGGGGTCCCGGCCGGACCCATATTATATGGTCATTACAGGGGAGGTGTTACAAGCCGTCTCAGCGGTTGCTTCGGTCCCGTCTCGGCGGATCCGCTGGGACAGAGTTGTCTCAGCGATTTTCCTCCATCTGCAGCTCAGCTCGGCGGTTTTCCTCCATCTACAACCCCGATATTCGCCAGGAGATGGGCATGTATTGAGGAGTCAACATGCGAGAGAAGTAACAAGGAAGGCGAGTCAGAATCTCAAGGGTCGCTCGCAGGAAGGCGGGCGAGCCGGGCACTCGTCGACTGCTCGCGAGAAAGAGGATTCTTTCGAAATTCCTGCGTTCGACGAACTCCGTTCTCCGTTCGACGAAAGCCGTTCTACGTTCGACCAATTCCGTTCCGCGTTCGGCGAACGTCACGTTTCAGTTCGACGAAATTATTTCTCAGCTCGACGAGCTCAATCTTCCATCCAGTTCAGCAGACTCTCACAGGGCCGTGGGAGCTCGCAGGAAGGCACGCGAGACCCGGCCTCGGATATCGCCAAGAGATATGCGAGCGGAGCCTTCGCCTAAGGGGGGTTTCGCGAGCCATACTCGTGAGAAGACCCACAGGAGTTCTCGCGGGTAGCCTTCACGCAGGCCACTTGCCCATAGGCTAAGGAGGCGAAATTACCCCTCTGCCCCCGGTGGTCTGCTGTTAGCCCCTCCAAACAGCGGAGTTTGGCTGTTAGCAAGCCAAATTGGGGTGCGTTTAGTAAAACCAAAAGGCGGGATTCCGCTATTAACAGACCACGAACAAAAAACTATAAATAGACCTTGAAGGGCACTTGGGAGAGGATTCCAATCTCAGTTTCTGAGTTTCTTCCTTCCTAGGTTATCTTGGTTTAGCTCTCTAGCTCTCCAAGGTGCCAAGTCTCAGCTTTGGCTTGGGAGGGGAAGCGCTCAACGATCTTCCGGGTTTGTGGTGGGACCTCCTCGCTGTGACTAAGGTCTTAATCTAGTTCCGAGTCTCCAGTCTGCTCCTTCCAAGGGATCAGTAAGGGCTATCTGCCCCTCAACTTATTGAGGGCCCGAGCTTCACAAGAGACCGAGAAATCGGTTTCAACACTTGGGGACTTGTGGGACTTTCAAACCGATCGGTTCAGTTTGAAAGTCGGTGCGGTGCGGTTCGGTTTGAAAGTCGGTGCGGTTCGGTTTGGCGGTTTGGTGCGGTTTACTGTTTTCCTGCACAGGCCTACTCCCAATCCGTCATTTCAGGATTCGAGGGCCTCCCATCCCGTCATTTCACAATTCCAGGACCTCCCGACCCGTCATTTCACGATTTCAGCTCTCTCTCGATAAGACGCCCCCTCGTGATTCCTTCTTCGTCGACGACTCCATCTTTTTCGACGACTGCGAGCATTTTCTCCTCCTCTCATCCGCCCCTAGCGACTCCTCCATATACGAGCAAGTTCGCGACTCTTCATCCTCCGTCGAAGTTCTTCTCCGGCCGATAGCAGGTAAATTCCGTTTTGCAGTGATTTTGATCCTCCTCCATAGGGATTATGTTCCTGCAACTTCTAGATGTAGGTTTTTTCTGGATCTATGTTTTTTGTAGACCTAAAATGATAGAAAAAAATCATTATTTTCCAAAGCACGAAATCAAGCCATGAGCAACCCAGCACTTCTATGTTCGTCCCATTTACAGATTCACTTCTAATTTTTAGGTCACAGAAGAAATCAGATTTCATTTGGAGGTGTTTTGAAATCGAATTTCAATTTCTCCATTATCTTATGGAGGTGTCTTGAAACTGAATTTCATTTTTCATTTCTCCATTACCTTATCAGGTTTCTATTGCATGATGTGGCTATCATTCATTTTTGGGACTGATTTTGGGTAACTTCAATATTTAGGTTAATTTATTATGGTATGTGTGTATGCGCATGTGTATGTATATGTACGTGTGTATGCGTGTCTGTATGTATGTGTGTGTATGTTTGTATGTGTGTGTGTATGTTTGTATGTGTGTATGCATTGTGAGGAATATGGAGCATGAGAGCACAGTAAGTTCTCAGCCGCCATTGATCACGAGGGCATATATAAAAAATCAAATTACTGTTTAAGCTTTCTTGGTACTGATTCGTGGTTATTTGTTTTATATTAAGCTTTTGGAAAAAAACCGAACCGATTGATTTCTGTTCTGTTTCGGTTTAGGGTGAGTAAAAATCGAGCCTATTCGGTCCCAAGCAACTTTTGTTCCAAGGATGTGTGGAAAAATATTGTTTGGCAATCCCTGCTGAATAAGGAGAAGAGCTTGAGCATTTTTTGCTCTCTCCTCTTTGCTCGACACAGGAGGTTCACCATCTTTAATCTTAACAGTTAACTGCATACCGTTCTCTACTACTTCTTGCAAATCTTGTGAATCAAATAAAGTTTGCATCCTTGCACTCCATAATTCATACATCTCTCCATCAAATATTGGAATACTTGACTGCGTATATTGAGGGATCTTGGTAGATGATGAAGTCATTCGTCTTTGCTACTTTGTGTATCTTCTATGCTACTCTTCTCAACTTTTAATTCTCCTTCGTCTATCTTCTATATATCATTTTCACTGGATATTAGGTATCTCTTGCGGCGCTTTCTCCGAGTCCCGGACCATGGCAGATTAGGATTTCCCTTCAATGAGGGGATACTATGTGAAAAACTATAATTTCCAGTTGAAAGGAAAAATGCTTTGATAATGATCCAGGAGAGCCTCTTATCTAGGAGGTTGCAGGTTCGAGCCCCGGCCTCAAAAACCTGCAGTTTCCTGGTGTTGGGAATCAGGGAGCTGGTTGGGATGTACGAGCTGCATCTGATGAAAGCCGCCTTGGTGGGACACCAAGGTGGCCCCCCCGATGGGACTCCAGTGTGGCAGGAAGGTGTGACGCTTGTCCTGCATCACACCTTCCTGCCACCCTGGAGTCCCACCAGGGGCCCACCTTGGCGTCCCACCAAGACGGCTTTCATCAGGGCTGCAACACGTACACCCCAACCAACTCTCTGATTCCCATCACCAAGAAACGACAGGTTGTTGAGGTCGGGGCTCGAACCTACAAACTCCTAGATGAGAGGCTCTCTCCAGCACTCTCATCACCAACTGAGCAGTAAGACCTTGCTCATACATATACTTGAGTAAGGGAATAACCTAAAACGGGAACAAGACTAAACTGCCCCTAGAGGGGTTAATACACTAAAAGACGACATGATAACTAATTATAACTATTGCAACTCCCCTTCAAGTCAGACGGAAGATATCGGTCACCCAAGCTTTTGAATATCATCGGTAAATACATTACATCCCAAGCTTTTGGTAAACACATAAGCAAGTTGATCTTTGTAGTGAACAAAGGGAGTGACAACTCTTTGTACCACGACCTCATCGCTAAGCACCAAGGCCATTTTCATCAAGCTTTATTTTATATATCCACTTCAAGCCTATCACTTCTTTACCTGATGGTCGAGGAACCAAATCCCATGTTTGATTCTTGTGTATCATAGCTATTTCAGCATCCATGGCAAATCTCCATTCTTGATTTTTTACTGCATCAACATACTTTGTAGGCTATGAAAAATGATTTAAATTTGGGCATGTTTTATCAGCATATGATGCATGGAAAACATTTTAATTGTTGAATTTCAGTTAATAAGAAATTTTCACACTAAGTGAGATACATCATTATAAAAGTGATTTAGAGCATAACAAAGTAATTGAAAAAGAGGTGATGGCTCCCTTATGCATGAGTGTATGAACCTAGCTAGATTCACTCACATATGACCTATACTTGGATTTAATGAACACGTGCAAGTGAAAATCACGTGCGATCTGAAAATAAGAATAATTTGCTCTTGTAAAATGTAAAAATTTCAAAACATTTCTTAAAATAATCAAAGTGATTTAATTTTTCAGATCTATTTTCTTTTAATTGATGTTTTTCAACCAATTAAATAAAATAAATAGGTTAGATATAAATTTTGTTGTAAATGTGGGCGCAACCTCCACCCGCAGGCGCCAACGGCCGGCCCACATCTAGGACTGCAGTCCATACACCCCAACCTCTATCCACTCAGTGACCCGCAGTTTAAGTGGTAGGTTGTTGAGCGTCCCTGGTCTCGAACCTGGGACCTCTTTTATCAGGGTGTTCACCACAGTCCTGATACTCAATTAAGTTGCAGCCTAATTGGTGATGAGAAGTGAAAAAACTCTATTGTTAAGCGTGCTCGGATGGGAGTAGTTTCGGGATGGGTGATCTCCTGGGAAGTCCCCGTAGGGGTGCTTAACTGGATCACTTTTCATCAAAGGGAGGTTGTGACCTCCAACAACCCGCCCACTGAGTGGATAGAGGTTGAGGTGTATGAACTGCAGTCCTGGATGTGGGCCGACCGGGAGCATCTGCGGGTGGAGGACGGGCCCACATTTACAACAAAAGTGCACTTTTGTTGTAAATGTGGGCCCGACCTCCACCCGTAGGCGCTCCCAGCCGGCCCACATCCAGGACTGCAGTCCATACACCCCAACCTCTATACACTCAGTGACCCGTAGTTTAAGTGGTAGGTTGTTGAGCATCCCTGGTCTCAAATTTGGGACCTCCTTTATCAGGGTGTTCACCACAGTCCTGATACCCAACTGAGCTGCAGCTCAATTGGTGATGAGAAATGAAAAAACTCTATAGTTAAGCGTGGCCGGATGGGAGTAGTTTTGGGATGGGTGACCTCCTGGGAAGTCCCCATAGGGGCGCTTAACTGGGTCACTTCTCGTCAAAGGGAGGCTGCGACCTCCAACCCGCCCACCGAGTGGATAGAGGTTGGGGTGTATGGACCGCAGTCCTAGAGTGGGCCGGTCGTGAGCGCCTAGGGGTGGAGCCTGGGCCCACATTTACAACAAAAGTGCAGGTCACTGAGTGGATAGAGGTTGGGGTGTATGGACTGCAGTCCTGGATGTGCGCCGGCCATGAGATGGATTTGGCTTTAGGTCTAAATTCGTTGTTGTTCAGATAAAGCTACAACGCCGCTCTCCCAATTCTTACCTATCGTGTCGTTTTTCTTTGGTTTTCGCTCGAGAGCAGATCCCGCGACCCCCCTCCTCGATCCTCCCAGGTATGCCGATCTCTTCTTCTTCCTCTCTTCTTTTTCTTTCTCTTCTTCCACTTCCTGTAGTCTCGTTGCTTCACCGCGAGCACACATCTATGGTTTCACTTCTCGCCCCACTGCTAGCTGCCTCGCCCCCTCGCCTTCCAACCTTCCCCATCGACAACTATCACCGATCTAATGGGAAGGGAAGCAGAAATCGCAATTGCTTCTGACAACTCCGGCATGGATGCCATCCAGAGGCGGCTCATGTTCCAGTACGAGTGAGTTCGTCGTGTTTGTCTTCCCCCTGGTTTAATTCTCTGTTTTTGATTTGATCCCTTGTTGAGTTATTTTTTCACGATGAGTATTTACATACGGTTTAGTAATCGATGTGATCTGGCTAGAAATGTTTCTCTTATAGCAGCGGCATGGAAGTGTTTCGGTAGATTGAGAATGAATGGAAATGGATTTGTGAATTGGCTTTCTTCGTTCCTTCCACTTTTGATTTAATATTTCATTCGTTCTTCTACTATATATCATCTGATTTCTTGATCAAAACTGGATCCATTACAAATCCATTTGTGATTGGTCCAGAATAATTCAGTACTTTGACTTTCTGCTGCCTTCTTAAAGCTTGGGAGATGGCAGTTTTTAGCTAATCTATTTGATATATTATGTAGGATGGGCAGTGCAATGTAGGGGATTGAATTGTGAAGTGTTGCAGATTAAAAGATGATTTCATTTTAGGTTCTGTGCTTCCCATTAAAAGAAGATTTCATTTCGTTTTTCCAATTTAATGTTGTTTGTGTCCCTTTTGAAACTGAAAGTTTTATCACCATCACAATATAGTACGCAATGTAGAATTGATGTACATAATTTTACCATCACATTATTTACAATTTAATTCCCTGTTACAAATCCGTGAACTCGAGGTTACAGTGGAGGGGATGATGCTTTTGCTCTTGGCCCATTCTCATAACTGCTAGTTTTATAGAAATTTTAAGATGGAAGTGTTGTAGGAAATATTTGGTGATCGGTTTCAATCAAAATGATTGCTAGACACTCAGGTTATCAATAATCTATTTGAATCAAAATGATTTGACAATTTTCGTTCAGAATTGACGAAATAGAACATTTCCTGATGCTCAACACTATTCCAAACTGAGCCTAAAACGTTCATATTCCAATCGGAACAATTAAAATTTAGCAGATTCATCTCTCCTTGGTGTATTTCTATAAGTAGATGTCTGAGTTACATTGGTACTCTAATTTTTGGGGTTCTGATTAGTCGTTATTGTAAATATCATCATGTGGTAGCTCTGCTCAACCCTTTGTTAAATTTCATTCTATGCAAAACCCTTTTTTAAAATTCAAGTGATGATTTAAAGTATGACTGATTAGTGATTAAGTGATGATTTAAATTTTGATGTTATTTACACATCCCCTCATATAGTTGCAGTATCTTTTATCTGGTTTAATATCATTACAGTATCTTTTATCTGGTTTAATATCATTGTTGTATCTTTTATCTTCTCATTGTTATTGTTGAAGCCAGGAAAATTCCGACTCCAACATTCAGATCAATGCAGCCGGAGGCTACTCGCCCAGCTGTCCAACAAGACGGCTTGACTGACAATGATGGAGAGGCTAGGATAACAACAACAGGACCCCAGACGCTGCGACAGGGAGGTCCCACCACGTACCCAGAATCTCAGAAGATACTTCTCATCCACAACCAAAGATGGCCGAGCAGGGTACAAGGAAGGCACAAACTTGGCGAGTATCTACAATGATGGTCAAGGGTGACATTCAAGAACTCAGGGGGACAAGTCTTCAAAAATAGTGTTCCGAAGCTCAGCCAAATGTGCCAATTCAAGTACCTCTGGGGTCCTATTTATAGGAAAACCAAAGGGTAGGGGGCTATTTATAGCCCAGCCCTGCCCGTCGACTACGCGACATTGAGGGGAATCTCGCCTAGCTTTGACGAGTATCCGCTATGGTCGCCCACCTGGCGAGTATTAGGGGGATGCTCACGCATGCCCACCTATACTCGCACAGGCCTTCTGTTGCCTCTGCTTGCTGAGCTGTCATTAATCTCTGACTCCTGGCTTCCGTGTTGACCTTTGACTTTGACCCCTTGCCTTTGTGGCTTGAATTGGGTCCTATTCTCGGAGAATATGGGTTGTACACAATTTCCGCTCTTTGCGAGCAACGAAGTAGCTCGGAAAGAATCATCCAACCCCTATTCGATGAGCTGCTCTGGGCGAGTAGCAGGTCTACTCAGCATCTGCATGGCTAGCTCCGGGACTCTATATATAGGGGGTATTTGGACTGCTTTTTTGAACTCGCACAAGATGTCGCGCACTGTTGCTGAACAGGCTGAGGCGGATATGACCGTGCTCCTTGGTTTGCTGACGCCTCCTCGGAAGCGTTCTCGCGAAGATGATGAGCTGGAGGACTTCCTCGCGTCCAAGAGGAGGAAGAAGCTCGCTAAAAGGTAAAAGAAGAAGAAGAAGAAGAGGCCTGCTCCCGCGGAGGATGTCGCTGATCCTCGCGCTGGCCAACAGGGGGCTCCCGCGAGCATTTGGCAGGTGCTCGATGATGGGTCTATCGGAGCATGACAAGTAGCCAGCTTCCCAGCCGTCCGCGTCCAAAGTTGTCCCGGGGGCGAGCACCGCTGGGTCCCAGACCCAGACTCAGCCTGACCTCGCTCCTTTGCGAGGTAGGAGAATTCTTTCTCGCCTTGCTAGGCTTGTCGATATCCTGATCATGCTGGCGAGGTTTTGACGCTCTCCTCTCTATTTGTAGGCCTTCCGACTACTGGAGTTCAGGATGAGCATCTAGTCGTCCCTCCTCTACGATCATCGCCGATGGTTGCACCGGAATCCCGATCGGGGTCGCGAACTAATCGCCCGGTGCAGGTCCCCTACAACTCGCCCTCGGTGGCTACCGACAAAAGGACTTTGGTAGATGAGAGCTAGCGACCAGCACCAGTGAGTATTTCGCAGCTACCAACGGGCAGTCTTCTGCCACCGCGCCTCCGAGCAGGAAACATCTCGGTGGATCTTCTTCAGGTTGGCGGGAGACTGCGCACCGCAATCCTTCTCCACACCGATTTAGGAGGCCTCGGCGAGGGCGATCTTGCATCCCTCGTCGTGATGCGAGGAGTGAAGCTGCTCGGCCAGGTAAATGGTCGCCTTTCTATTATGGTCGCTACTTCTCTGCAGGACTTGTTGTCGACTCTCTGTTGTTTCTAATTGCAGCTCGCGCTACTACTCTGAGGGGGCATTGATCGATGTCATCGGGCTCCCACCCCGCGAGTATCAAGAGAAGGTCGCTCGCGCGTACCTTGAGCTGGAGCCGAAGGTCGAGCGCCTTGCGGTCAGCGAACCTCATCGCTGGCTTACCGAGTTGGAGGTGCAGGTCGCCAAGCTGGAAGAGTTCGAGACTCGGCTAGCTGGCGCAGAGTCTCGCTTCCAGTCCATCCATGACCTGGAGCGCCGGATCGCGAGGATTGAGCATCGTCAACAACTTCACCATGATGAGCTGGTCGGCATGCGGGCGAGCATGGGCTCAGTGGGCAGACTGGCGAGGATCGAAGATCAGCTGTGAAAGTGAGGTTAGATCTTAGATTTACTCTAGAGGGGGGTGAATAGAGTATTAAAATGTTTTTCACAACATTCTGAAAACTTTGATTTTTCACTTAATTTTATAGCAGAATTAAAATAGTGATATATATGTGTACTGAGTGAGTAATAAAAACAAACACAAAGAGAGCACACAACATAATACAGAAAAATAAACAATCACAGAGGACACAAGGATTTTATAGTAGTTCCCCAATAAACCTGGGTACGTCTACTCTTCTACCACCCTAGGTAGGATTCCACTAGGTTTTTGTTCAGGTGCCCTATCACCAATGGGTTTTTGATCAGGTGCCCAAAACACCACTTGAGCTTTTGATTAGGTGCTCAAACCAAACTACAGGTTTTTGTTCAGGTGCCCTGCCACCAAGGGGTTAACTTTTGAAGGGAGTTATAACCCTGTACAGAATGAGATAAAAACGGTTTAAATGTTCTTCTCTGTCAATAATCTGAGAGAAGACTAGTGGAATGTGTTGATGTTGTAAAGCTCCCCATGTAACGCCCCTGATTTTTTCGGTATTTGTTTAATTCAGTGATGGCGTGTTAGTGACGTCGGGGCGTTACTTTTAACGTCGAGTTGGTGGCGCGTTGCCGTTTGCGCGTTTTCGCGTCCGTTTGGGTCAAGTCGACCAAATTTTGTGACGACCCGGAATTGGAAAGTTTTACGTTAGAAAATTAGATTATTTAATTTTAGACTTGTCTATCAAGTTTCGTCGCGGTCCGAGCCATTTTGGAGCCTCGGCGCATTTTAGAAGTTTTGTATATATTTAAAGCTCGCCGTAACTTCCGCCATTCATATCTCGAAAACGGCACGTCGGATTTTGATTCCAACTTCGCCGTTGGATTCGTAGCGCCGCCGTTCACCTAAGGCGGAATTTTCGTTGGATTCGGCGTTCGTTATTTTTTTTTTGATAAAATAATAATAATAATATTATTATTATTATAAAATATAAAAAGAATTTCGAATGTATATATATATATAAAAGCAACGTCGATTTCCCCCCTGCGTCGATTCATTCCAGCCTTCAAAGCTTGCGTCGATTCATTCCAGCCTTCAAAGCATGCGTCGATTCATTCCAGCCTTCAAGGCATGCGTCGAATTCCAGCCTTCATCCATGCGTCGATTTCAGCAGCCTTTCAAAGCATGCGTCGACTCCCTTCACGCATGCGTCGACCTCCTTCATTTATCAATAGTAATAATAGTAATGATATTATTATTATTATTAAAATTATATAATGTTGCCTAAAAAGAAAACGAACCTGCTTCTTCCTCATTCTGTCCGAACCAGAGAGTAGAATCGAGCGACGGGGACGGCGATTTCTCGAATCTTCCGGACGCCGCCGACAAAGCTCCGGTGGTCGGAATCGCGAGCCGAGCATAGATTCGGAAAGCTCTCGACGAGAGCTTCGTCCTCGTGATAATTTCCTTCCGTTTCGTGAAACTTTTTCGTTAGGGTTTTCGGCCCTAACCTTCGTTTTGGTCATTTTTCTGTAGATCTTGCCTCCTTTTGGGCCGATCTACGACGAGGAGTTGTTCGGAGAACGATTCCGGTGATTTGAAAGCAAGTGGTGATCTTGCTCCTTCTCTTTGATAAAATCCCTTCATTTTTGTTTCTCGCTTTTGCTTCCAGTAATTGGTTTTATGCTAAATTTTATCATCTGCCTCACTTTTCCTCATTTTTACTCAATATAAATTTTCTCAGCACGTTAACCAAAAAAATGTTGCCTAATGTTCTGACGGGTCTCGTCCCTATTCATTCGAAATTGCATGAAAATATGAATTCTGTTGGAGGTCGTAAACGATGTTGGCGGAGCCACCGGTGCGATGCTCTTTAATTTAATACATTCTGTTGGAGGTCGTACACGGTGTGGTTTTTGCCCCCGGTGCGGTGCTCTTTTAAGCTTTTGATTAGGAGGCTGTACGCGGTGTGGTTTTTGCCCCCGGTGTGGCGTCCTCTTAAGCATTTTGATTGGGAGTCCGTACGCGGTGTAGTTTTTGCCCCGGTGCGGTGCTCTTCTTTTGGATGAACTGATCAGTCTCTATAATTCTGAACAAGAGTAACATGATTAATAAGTTGAAAACGGAGGGCTTTTTTTTTGCTTATGGCGAGTTTTGTCATCGCTTGTGTTCTCACCTTTGTTTGGTGAGCATATTCTGCTGATTTTTTAGTTGCTCTGCTGCTTCCTTTTCTGCTGATGATTAGATACTCCTGCTGTTTCATTTCCTGTCGATTTCTTGCTGCTAGCTTTGTCATGACTGACCCTTGCAACTTCTGTTTCCCTCCGGTCTCGCGGAGGTTTGCTTACTTTCTTATTTTCTGCACCACTTGTACTTGTTTCTGAGGTGTTCTTTCTTTGAATGCCTCAGGTTCTGGACAGTAGCAGGTGCTAGTGCAGAGCTGCTTTAGTTGCTGTCTCCTGACTCTCTTGAGGTAGAGTATTCTGTGGACTTGTCGGCCCATGGGTTCGTGTCAGGTGTTGACGCCCGTGGTGCCGTTTAGTTAGATTTTTGTTTCACTACTGCTGTTACTTGTGGTTCACTTTTGAACACTTGTTCTGGAATGGTTAGACATTGGTTGGCTTTATGGCCCCTTGTTAGATATGTTAAGGTAATTGTTGCATTGCATATCATGTTTTGAAATGTTAATCTCACTACTTTCCGCGCATGATAAATTTATTTTTATATATAGTAAATCCACACATTCGATCTTGCATGGTGCACCTCACTAGGACCTCATGTTCACTTAGGTCACTAAGTAATTAAATCAAGTATTTTTCCGCCGCGTAAAACTATATTTTAAAAGCGTGGACTAGTTGATCCACCTAGCCGAGGGACGCGGCTTGTTAATCTTTTTGCATAAATTATATTTAAATCTCTTTGAGTTAATAATAATATTTGCTTGACTGCGAAGAAGGATGAATTGCCTTAACGTCAGTAGGCGTCCCCTACGTGACGTGACATCGCAACGCGTAGCTTTCCCTACTCTGATAGCATTTTAAATGTTGGGAAAATGTGGGTTGTGACAGTTGGTATCAGAGGGAGGTTCTGTGAAAAAGGTAGTTGGGTGATTTGGCGTGTGAGCCAAACAACCGCTATCCTAAGCAGAACCTCACAAGATCATTTCATTGTATACACACACCGATATATCATCAATATGTCTTGACCGAAGCATAGTCACTACACTCATAGCACGATAAGAAGTATACGGGGCATATTATGTAGTATGAGATGCATAATATGTGTTTGTATATGGATCCACCATATGTGACAACATGTGACGGTTATGTAGTTTGAGATGCATAACCACCATTACATGGGTGCCCATTAGCACGTTTTCTTTTTCGTTACATGTAATGTTATGTAGTATGGGATGCATAACATTACATGTGTACGCCGCTCATAACATGCATTAAGGCCTCTTTCTAGAATGCATGGCACTGCATACATTCATATCATCGCATAAGCACGCGTGCCAAGTTAAAGACAGACCAGATGACATATGTACACACATGATTTGAAAAGAAATTTAAATGTTCATGCACTCATGTCATAGCACAAGAGTCAATATGATGATGGTGCATCATCCTAAGTTAATCATGACATCATTTCATGAAATTCCAGAACAAGGTAACAACAATAGCAGGTTGTTTTCTTTCCTGTTCCGAATCGATCCATGAATTTTTCCGAGTCTGTTTGGCTTAAGCTTTGTAAGCCTATTTCTGATTGAATGTCCATCCTTCTTGTAGACATGTCTCGTAGGAGAGTGACACGATCGACTCCCCTGCCTGAGGGAGAGTCTTCTGGTGGTCAGAGTGAGTCCGTGATCGAAAGCCTACGACAGAGCAATGAGGCTTTGACGAGTCAGTTGGTCGCGATGCAGGCTCAGATTCAGTCTTTGGTGTCTGCTGCCTCGGTGCAGCAGCTTGTTGTGCAAGAACCGGTGGTGAGTCCAGCCGCTCCTGCTCCCCTAGTGCCCCCAGTGGCATTACCACCGGAGATGAACTTCATTTCACGCTTTCAGCGGTTGGGACCTCCTACCTATGATGGTAGGGCAGACTTCATGGCCCTGGATGATTGGGTGATCAGCATGGAGGAGATGTTCTCCTATTCAGGTGTCTCGGAGGCTTCGAAGGTGATGGTGGCTGCTTATCAACTGAAGGGTTTGGCGAAAGGTTGGTGGATTAGGGAGAAGGAAGGTCTCGCCGAGGGATGCTCTTGGGAGACGTTTAAGAAGTTGTTGCTTAAGAAGTTCCTCCCTTCAGTTGAGCACGACCGATTGATGAACAACTTTCTGCATCTGAAGCAGAGGCAGCTCACCGTCAGTGAGTACGAGATCGAGTTCAGCAAGTTGAGCAGATTCGCCCCCGAGTTGGTGGCCTCAGAGGAAGGTAGAGTGAAGCGGTTTTTGGGTGGTCTCACTGGCGACGTCCAGCAGTGGGCTAGCGCCTATGGGTCAAAGACTTATGCTGAAGCGGTGGAGGCCGCATTGAATGACGAATCTATTGAGAAGACGAAGATTCGTGGGTAGCAGATAAAGAGTGATAAGAGGAAATCTGATGATCGGGAGAGTTTTAAGGCGTCTCACTCGGACCCGAAGAAGAGGGGTGTGGGACACTGTAGCTTCTGTGGCAAGCGGGGCCACCCGTTCGAAAGGTGTTTCAAGAGGCTCGAGGCGTTGGAACCGTTAAAGGTTAGTGCAATTCAGGACGCACCTAAGGCGATCCCAGTGTGCTCTTTCTGTTCTAAGCCCGGGCATGAGGCGGCCCGATGTTACAAGAAGGCCGGTTGTTGTTTCCTGTGTGGGCAAAAAGGACATCGTAGGGACGACTGCCTGAATTCGCATACCGTGACTTCAGCGGTTCCTCTGCAGACCTTGCCGCCGCCCCCGCAGTTCGTGGGCAAGACTAAAGGCAAGCTTAATGTGCTGACTAGAGAGGAATCTCAAACCTCAGCGCACGTGATATCCGGTTAGTTTCTTTCCTCCTAACTTGTTCTCTTTTTTCTGAATTTAGTTAGCTTACTAGTTGTCTAGTGACGCACGGTTATTTAGGTGAATTCAAGGTGAAGAATAAGTGGGCGCGTGTCCTGTTTGATTCGGGAGCGTCTCACTCTTTTGTTGCTAGAAGTTTTGTTGATAGGCACCGATGGTCTGTTGATCGGTTGGATGGTGCCTTGTCCGTTAAGTTTCCGTCTGGAGATCAGGTTACGTCAGATCAGGGTATCCGGGAGTGCCCCATTTCTTTGGGTGGTGTCCAAGTTCTGGCAGATTTGAAGATGCTAGATTTGACAGATTTCGACGTGATTCTCGGGACGGACTGGTTGTCCAAATATGATGCCGTGATCAAGTGCAAGGAGAAGCGGCTAGATTTCAAGTTGGGTGACGGACGTCCTTTAAGTGTTTATGGTTTACCTCGGGAGAGTTCTCCGATTATTTCTGCGGTACGTGCCCGCCGAGCTTTAGACTCTGGTTGTTTGGGTTTTCTGGTTTCTATCTGCGCTGTGGATGCTTCTCGTGTGGAGCCAACCGTGGAGGGTATCCCGGTGGTGCGAGAGTTTCCCGATGTTTTTCCGGACAAGCTTTCCGCTCTACCTCCTGAAAGAGAGGTGGAGTTTTCCATAGACCTCGAACCAGGGCCTATTGCCAAGGCACCGTACCGCATGGCGCCTCGTGAGTTAGAAGAATTGCGTGTTCAGTTGGATGAACTTCTGGAGTGTGGTTTCATCAGACCGAGTACTTCTCCATGGGCTGCTCCTGTTCTCTTCGTGAAGAAGAAGGACGGTTCCATGAGGCTGTGTATCGATTATCGGGAGTTGAACAAGGTGACGATCAAGAATAGATATCCGTTGCCGCGGATTGATGATTTATTCGACCAGATGCGTGGGTGCACCAAATTCTCGAAGATTGATCTTCGTTCAGGCTACCACCAGTTGAGGGTTCGTGAGTCAGACATTCCTCTGACGGTTTTTAGATCCCGGTACGGGCATTTCGAGTTCCTCGTGTTGTTCTTTGGGTTGACCAACGCGCCTTCTGCGTTCATGGATCTGATGAACCGGGTATTCAAGGACTTTCTTGACCGTTTTGTGGTCGTCTTCGTCGACGACGCTCTCATCTATTCTCGCAGTGATGAGGAGCATGCCTATCATTTGCGTCAGGTTCTGTCTGTCTTGAGAGAGCATAAGTTGTATGCTAAGCTGAGCAAGTGCGAGTTTTGGCTACCTCAGGTGTCCTTTTTAGGACATGTGGTGAGCAAGGATGGAATCTCCGTTGATCCCGCCAAGATTTCAGCGGTGATGGATTGGAAGAGACCTTCTACTCCAAAGGAGATCAGAAGTTTCTTGGGTTTGGCCGGTTATTATAGGAGATTTGTGGAGGGTTTCTCCATATTGTCCGCTCCGATGACCCGGCTTACGCAGAAGAATGCCGCCTTCATTTGGAGTGATAAGTGTGAGGAGGCTTTCCAAGAGCTGAAGAGAAGGTTGTGCTCTGCCCCAATTCTCATTCTGCCTATTGAGGGAGTGGAGTTTGCTGTGTATGTTGATGCTTCCCACATCGGACTTGGATGCGTTCTGATGCAAGAGGGAAAGGTGATCGCCTATGGATCTAGGCAATTGAAGGTTCATGAGAAGAATTACCCTACCCATGATTTGGAGTTTGCAGCGGTGATCTATGCCCTGAAGCTGTGGAGACACTTACTGTATGGCGCTGTGTGCAAGATCTATACTGATCATAAAAGCTTGAAGTATGTATTCACACAAAAGGAGCTGAATTTGCGCCAACGCCGGTGGTTGGAATATGTTGCTGATTATGAAGTGGATATCCTTTATCATCCCGGTAAGGCCAATGTGGTGGCCGATGCGTTGAGTAGGAAGACGGCTCAGATCTTCAACTTATCTGTTCAAGCCTTAGTTGAGGAGTTTCTTTTGATGGATATTTCGGCGGTGAGCCGTGGCGAGCGCTCTCGCTTGGAGGCAGAAGAGCCTTCGTGGATCACTCTCACAAGGTTACTTCAGAAAGAGGACCCAGACCTTCAGCATCTCTGGGGAAGGGCCAAGAAAGGAAAATTATCTGATTTCTCCATTGATGAGCTTGGTACCCTCTTGTATAGAGGTAGATTCTGTATTCCGGCGGTGGAAGATATTCGAGTTATGATTTGCAGGGAGGCTCACGGATCTAGTGTGTCCTACCACCCGGGTTCCACCAAGATGTATAGAGATCTGAAGCAAATCGTGTGGTGGTCGGGCATGAAGAACGACATTGCCAAATTTGTATCGGAGTGTTTCACATGCAAGCGGGTGAAGGCCGATCATGGTAGGCCTGGGGGAAAACTGACCCCTTTGGAAATCCCCATGTGGAAATGGGAAAGTATATCGATGGACCTTATCACGGGTTTGCCGAGGTCCCCTCGTGGACATGATTCAGTCTGGGTTATAGTTGATCGATTGACGAAGTGTGCGCATTTCGTCCCCTTCAAAGTCGGCTATTTTATGAAGAAGATAGCAGAGTTATATTTGGATGAGGTCATTTGTTTGCATGGAGTGCCAGTGAGTATCGTGTCAGATCGAGACTCCAGGTTTACATCGCGATTCTGGCAGAGCTTACAGGGAGCTTTGGGCACCGACCTCAGGTTTTCGACCACATACCATCCGCAGACTAATGGTCAAATGGAGCGAGTTAATCAGATTGTGGAAGACATGATCAGGTGTTACATTTTGGAGCATGGTGGAGCTTGGGACGAGCGCCTCAGACTCATGGAGTTTGCATATAATAATAGCTTCCAAGAAAGTCTGCAGATGGCCCCTTTTGAAGCGTTGTATGGGAGGCGCTGCAGGACTCCCTTGTTTTGGGCCGAAGTCGGTGAGAGACCGTTGCTAGGTCCGGAAGCTTTGATGGAAATGGAAGAGGCGGTGACTAATATTTGGGAGAAGCTCCGCGTTGCTCAGGAGCGGTACGAAAAGTATGCCAATCGAAGAAGGGCAGATCTGGAGTTTGCGGTTGGGGACAGTGTTTTTCTGAAGGTCTCTCCGATGCCAGGCGTTAAAAGATTAGGGAAGAACCACAAGTTGGATCCCAGATATGTTGGGCCATTTCGGGTCGTTGAGCGCATCAGAGTGTCTGCTTATAGATTGGAGTTGCCTGCTACCTTCCCTGGCGTCCATGATGTGTTCCATGTGAGTTAGTTAAGGAAGTGTGTCCGCAGCAATCGTCAAGCCCTCGATTCAGTGCCTCAGATTCAGCCCAATTTATCTTATGTTGAGGGGCCTGTTCGCATTTTGGAAACCCAAGAGCGGGTGTTGCGTAGGAAATCCATTCCCATGGTGAAAGTTCTTTGGCGGAATCATGACGTCGAGAGCGCAACATGGGAGCTGGAATCGGTTATGCGGGAATCTCATCCGCACCTCTTCTTTTAATGGCTCAGGTAGAAATCTCCATTCCTTGTCATGCACCATTTGATTATCTATCCTAGACTTCCTTTCCTGCACCATGTGTCTATTTTTAATGTGATGATAAATCTCATTTTCTGCTCTACGTCAAGTTTCAGGACGAAACTTTCTTTTAGGGGGAGTGGCTGTAACGCCCCTGATTTTTTTCGGTATTTGTTTAATTCAGTGATGGCGTGTTAGTGACGTCGGGGCGTTACTTTTAACGTCGAGTTGGTGGCGCGTTGCCGTTTGCGCGTTTTCGCGTCCGTTTGGGTCAAGTCGACCAAATTTTGTGACGACCCGGAATTGGAAAGTTTTATGTTAGGAAATTAGATTATTTAATTTTAGACTTGTCTATCAAGTTTCGTCGCGGTCCGAGCCATTTTGGAGCCTCGGCGCATTTTAGAAGTTTTGTATATATTTAAAGCTCGCCGTAACTTCCGCCATTCATATCTCGAAAACGGCACGTCGGATTTTGATTCCAACTTCGCCGTTGGATTCGTAGCGCCGCCGTTCACCTAAGGCGGAATTTTCGTTGGATTCGGCGTTCGTTATTTTTTTTTGATAAAATAATAATAATAATAATAATATTATTATGAAATATAAAAAGAATTCACGAATGTATATATATATATATATAAAAGCAACGTCGATTCATTCCAGCCTTCAAAGCTTGCGTCGATTCATTCCAGCCTTCAAAGCATGCGTCGATTCATTCCAGCCTTTAAGGCATGCGTCGAATTCCAGCCTTCATCCATGCGTCGATTTCAGCAGCCTTTCAGAGCATGCGTCGACTCCCTTCATGCATGCGTCGACCTCCTTCATTTATCAATAGTAATAATAATAAGGATATTATTATTATTATTATTAAAATTATATAATGTTGCCTAAAAAGAAAACGAACATGCTTCTTTCTCATTCTGTCCGAACCAGAGAGTAGAATCGAGCGACGGGGACGGACGATTTCTCGAATCTTCCGGACGCCGCCGACGGAGCTCCGGTGGTCGGAATCGCGAGCCGAGCATAGATTAGGAAAGCTCTCGACGAGAGCTTCGTCCTCGTGGTAATTTCCTTCCATTTCGTGAAACTTTTTCGTTAGGGTTTTCGGCCATAACCTTCGTTTTGGTCATTTTTCTGTAGATCTCGCCTCGTCGTGCCTCTTTTTGGGCCGATCTACGACGAGGAGTTGTTCGGAGAACGATTCCGGTGATTTGAAGGCAAGTGGTGATCTTGCTCCTTCTCTTTGCTAAAATCCCTTCATTTTTGTTTCTCGCTTTTGCTTCCAGTAATTGGTTTTATGCTAAATTTTATCATCTGCCTCACTTTTGCTCATTTTTACTCAATATAAATTTTCTCAGCACGTTAACCAAAAAATGTTGCCTAATGTCCTAACGGGTCTCGTCCCTATTCCTTCGAAATTGCATGAAAATATGAATTCTGTTGGAGGTCGTACACGATGTTGGCGGAGCCACCGGTGCGATGCTCTTTAATTTAATACATTCTGTTGGAGGTCGTACGCGGTGTGGTTTTTGCCCCTGGTGCGGTGCTCTTTTAAGTTTTGATTAGGAGGCTGTACGCGGTGTGGTTTTTGCCCCCGGTGCGGCGTCCTCTTAAGCATTTTGATTGGGAGTCCGTACGCGATGTAGTTTTTGCCCCGGTGCGGTGCTCTTCTTTTGGATGAGCTGACCAGTCTCTATAATTCTGAACAAGAGTAACATGATTAATAAGTTTAAAACGGAGGGCTTTTCTTTTGCTTATGGCAAGTTTTGTCATCGCCTGTGTTCTCACCTTTGTTTGGTGAGCATATTCTGCTGATTTTTTAGTTGCTCTGCTGCTTCCTTTTCTGCTGATGATTAGATACTCCTGCTGTTTCATTTCCTGTCGATTTCTTGCTGCTAGCTTTGTCATGACTGACCCTTGCAGCTTCTGTTTCCCTCCGGTCTCGCGGAGGTTTGCTTACTTTCTTATTTTCTGCACCACTTGTACTTGTTTCTGAGGTGTTCTTTCTTTGAATGCCTCAGGTTCTGGACAGTAGCAGGTGCTAGTGCAGAGCTGCTTTAGTTGCTGTCTCCTGACTCTCTTGAGGTAGAGTATTCTGTGGACTTGTCGGCCCATGGGTTCGTGTCAGGTGTTGACGCCCGTGGTGCCGTTTAGTTAGATTTTTGTTTCACTACTGCTGTTACTTGTGGTTCACTTTTGAACACTTGTTCTGGAATGGTTAGACGTTGATTGGCTTTATGGCCCCTTGTTAGATATGTTAAGGTAATTGTTGCATTGCATATCATGTTTTGAAATGTTAATCTCACTACTTTCCGCGCATGATAAATTTATTTTTATATATAGTAAATCCACACATTCGATCTTGCATGGTGCACCTCACTAGGTCTTCATGTTCATTTAGGTCACTAAGTAATTAAATCAAGTATTTTTCCGCCGCGTAAAACTATATTTTAAAAGCGTGGACTAGTTGATCCACCTAGCCGAGGGACGCGGCTTGTTAATCTTTTTGCATAAATTATATTTAAATCTCTTTGAGTTAATAATAATATTTGCTTGACTGCGAAGAAGGATGAATTGCCTTAACGTCAGTAGGCATCCCCTACGTGACGTGGCATCGCAACGCGTAGCTTTCCCTACTCTGATAGCATTTTAAATGTTGGGAAAATGCGGGTTGTGACACCCCCCTGTCTGGTTGAAATTCTTGATAGTTTGAGGATGGAGCTTTCACTTGAAACAGATATCTTCCTTGATAGCTGATGAATCTGAGAGACAGAAGTTTCTCAGTTTTGTTGTTGCTCTTGAAGATCTGATCTAGCAGCAGAGATCTGAGAGAGGGTGTTGATGTTCTCAGAGAATGAAAGGTGCTGCTTGAGGAAGATGAAGATGATCTGTGAATGCTTTCTTTCTTCCTTTTCTTCCTATTACTTTTCTCTCGACTGTATTCTTACTCTCTTTTTCCTGTCTTGTTATTCTGTAATAATATCCTATAAATCTTCTTCCTTATTCCTTTTTGAAATCTCTGATTGATTTGAAATCTCTGATTGATTTGAAATTCAAATCCCTTAGTTTAAGGAATAAAATATTCAGAAGAGATATATTTGGTACTGCAAATCTGATAAGCTTTATATCTTTTTCCTTTTCCATGAAAGTGTCCTTTTCAGATATATGTCAACGGCTATATTCTCGAAATAATAAAAGGAAAGATATAATCCTTACTTACCTGATATAATAAAGCCGTTGCTGGAAGATGATCTGAGTTCAGAGAATAGAATATAATTGATCCTTCCGAAATAAACAAGCTGAAGAGAAACTTTCGTCGACCTGAGAGAACTGAGTTCGTCGAACTGAATGTTGATTTTCGTCGACCTGAACTTCTGTTGCTGATTCGTCGAACGCAGACTGGAATTCGTCGAACTCAAGTTGGAGTTCGTCGAACTCAAGTTGGAGTTCCTCGAACTGGAAGATAAGCTGCTAACTCTGGCTGGAAGAATTGAATTAGTCGAGCTGTGAATAAATTTCGTCGACCGCTGAGACTGGGTAAATTCGTTGACCGCTGAGACAGGACAAAATCGTCGACCGCTGAGTCTGGACAATTTTGTCGACCGCTGAGACTGGACAAAATCGTCGACCACTGAGATTGAATAAAATCGTCGACCGCTGAGACTGGACAAAATCGTCGACCGCTGAGACTGGACAAAATCGTCGACCGCTAAGACTGGAAAATTTCGTCGACCGCTGAGACTGAGCAATTTCGTTGACCTGGAGCAAGCCGTTCGTCGAACGCATATTGCAATTCGTCGAACGCAGATAGCATTTCGTCGAACGCAGAAACTGAGCTTTTCCTTAAGTTCTAGCTAACTTAACAGCCTAAAACCTTGACCCTTTAGACTATACATTGGGGGTCAACTTAGTCCTAGTCAACAGATAGTGATCCTAGCCCAAATCAGTAATAGGGTTGTTCCAACAATCTCCTCCTATTTGGGTTATGATACTATTTGACAAAAATTGAATAATAAAACAAACAGCAAAACAACAGAGCATATATATCTGATAGATTTTAAAATTTTCAGCAGATATAAAATATGATACTCTGAGTTTTGAAATTTTACATTGAAAACAAAAATGATAAAAATAAATAATCTGAACCTTGCTTTCTGAATTCTGACATTGCCATCAACTTTCTGAATTCTGACATTGCCTTCAGTTTTCTGAATTTGATTATCTGAGCTATATCTGCTATATCAAACAGTATTTCTGAATCTGCATTTGCATCTTTTGCTTTGCTTAGAAATCCTTGCCTTCAGCATTTTTCTTTGTTTATCTGAACTGAAACTGAAAAGCTTTATAATCCGAATCTGCATTTTTCAGCTTTAGCTTTTGTTGATCTGAACTGTATCAATAATTGAATCTGCTTTGCTACCAACCTGCATTTGAATCTGTCATATCTGAATTTCTGAATCAAAACTGCTGTGAGCTTCTTCATCAAGAACTGATTTTTCTTTTTCATTACAGCATCTCATCTTGAGACTTGAGCTTCTACAAAAAACATCTCCCCCTATCAAAAAAGAAGAGAGCATCTCCCCCTAACAAAAAGAAGTTTCTTCAAAACATCTCCCCCTGTCAAAAGGAGCTTCTTCATGAAACTTCTCCCCGGCCTAGTTTCAGGAAGGCCCGAAGTTAGGCCCCTAGAAGAAGGGACAGTTGAAGAGGTAGGGAATGATGCAATCTTTTTGAAGAAATATTGCTATTGTTCCTGCAAAATAAAAATAGAGATCAAGTGCAAAGGAACTGGAAAGAGAAGAAATTCTGTAGGCATACAATTAAAATGAAATAAAAGATTTGATTATAAAGATAGATTCAAAAATAATAGACTTCATCAAAACTGGGTTTGACGAAAAATAAATTTTTGTCGATCTCAGTTCGACGAACTAGATGACTTCGTCGATCTCCGTTCGACGAACGACTAGATTTCGTCGATCTCAGTTCGATGAAATGATGGGATAAGTAGAAAATTTAATTTTTAATTGATTGAATCTCCTTCTATCATTCCTAGCTGATTTATAAAGAAAATATGTTTCTTTTCATCCAAGGGTTTGGTGAAAATATCAGCCCTTTGCAAGTCAGTAGGAATAAATTGTAGGCAAATTTTATTTTATCCACATTATCTCTGATAAAGTGGCGCCTAATTTCTATGCGTTTAGTCCTACTATGGAGTACTGGATTTTGTGCTATAGATATTGCACTAGTGTTGTCACAAAATATAATTGAATTATTTAAGTTGATACTATATGTACAACCCTGTATTCGCCGAGTGGGCCCTGGGGTCCCACGAGGTATTTTAGACACCGTCTTCCAGCAAGTTCGAGGACAGGAAGAGAGGAGGGCGAGCGGTGGAGGTAAAGATCTCCTGCTCGCCCAGCTCATGTAGGAGGAGAGCAAGGAGGGGGCGAGCCCCTCTCGCCCTCGCTCCCAGCAAGGGGGGCGAGCTCCTCTCGCCCCCGTTCCCAGCAAGGGGGGAGAGCTCCTCTCTTCCCCGCTCCCAAGTGGAGGGGCGTGCTCCTCTCGCCCCCACCCCCAGCAAGAGGGGGTGAGCCGAGGTGGAGACCTCGCGGTCTCGCCCCCCGTACCAGCAAGAGGGGGCGAGCCGAGGTGGAGACCTCGCGGTCTTGCCCCCCGCCCCAGCAAGAGGGGGCGAGCTGAGGTGGAGACCTCGCGGTCTCGCCCCCCGTCCCAGCAAGAGGGGGCGAGCCGAGGTGGAGACCTCGCGGTCTCGCCCCCCCCACCCCAGCAAGAGGGGGCGAGCCCAGGGAGCAGCCCTGCGGTCTCGCCGCAGCCCCAGCAGGGGGGCGAGCCGAGGTGGAGACCTCGCGGTCTCGCCCCCCGTCCCAGCAAGAGGGGGCGAGCTGAGGTGGAGACCTCGCGGTCTCGCCCCCCGCCCCAGCAAGAGGGGGAGAGCCCAGGGAGCAGCCCCGCGGTCTTGCCTCGGCCCCAGCAGGGGGGCGAGCCTAGGGAGCTGCCCTGTGGTTTCGCCCCGCCCCAACAAGAGGGGGCGAGCCCAGGGAGCAGCCCTGCGGTCTCGCCCTGGCCCCTGCAGAGGGGGCGAGCCCAGGTGGAGACCTCGCGGTCTCGCCCCCCCCGCCCCAGCAAGAGGGGGCGAGCCCAGGGAGCAGCCCTGCGGTCTCGCCCCGGCCCCAGCAGGGGGCGAGCCCATGGAGCTGCCCTGCGGTCTCGCCCCGCCCCAGCAAGAGGGGGCGAGCCCAGGGAGCAGCCCTGCGGTCTCGCCCCGCCCCAGCAGAGGGGGCGAGCCCAGGGAGCAGCCCTGCGGTCTCGCCCCGGCCCCATTAGAGGGGGCGAGCCCAGGGAGCAGCCCTGTGGTCTCGCCCCGGCCCCAGCAGGGGGGCGAGCCCAAGGAGCTGCCCCGCGGTCTCGCCCCGCCCCAGCAGAGGGGCTCGCCCAGCTCCTGCGGGAGGAGGCCCTCTCGCCCAGTTCCTGGGGGAGGGATCGGTCTGCGTTTAGCGCCTCAGAACAGCGGGATTTGGCTATCCCGGCCATTTCCGAGGGTATTTTGGTAATTTCAGGGACCAGTTTTTGGATATTTGCAGCCCAAGTTCAGAAATTCTATAAATAGGACAAGGGGGCACCCTTTGGAGGCAAGCTTGTTCTAGGCTAGCCCTCTCCCACCCCAAATCTCTCTCTAGTGGAGTGAGGAGAGCCTCCAGTGGTGCCCAAGCCCGACATTGGCTTGGGAGGGGAAACGCTCTAAAGATCTTCCAGGTATGTGGTGGGACCTCCTCGCCGAGCCCTTAGTCCAGTTCATAGTTCCAACACCTTCAACCTAGAGCCCTCCCTTGGGGGGAGTAAGAGTTGTCCACCCCTCAACTTGTTGGGGGCCCCGAACTCCACAGAGACCGAGAAATCGGTTCCAACATTTTGGTGCGGTGAGCCTGGAGTGTGACTAACTCAAGAAACTCTCGAGATGAGCTCCATGGACGGAGGTGGAGGAAGATCCGACCCAGGTCACTCGCAGCTGATGGCGCAAATCTCACACACCGCTATAGGCGGTAGCTTGACTGCGACACGAAACGGCAGTGTACCGATCGTTCAAGTAATAAATGTTGGGAATAAATCCCCGAGTGTCGGTCTCTTGAGGAACACAATAAGGTGGAGTTTACTATTGAGGCAGGACTTGAGATCGAAGTCCTTAAATCGGATGGATTGCGGGGGAGTTGGGTTGGCTTTTGGAAAACAAAATAAAAGCTAACAACTACTCCTATGCAATGCCGCTATGCAAAGCTTCGCTTGGCGGGATGGAAACTAGGCAGGCCTTGAGCGCGCTGCGTCGCAAGGGCGGATGGATGAGAAGGCTAATGGAATCGAACTATGCAGGCCTTGAGCGCGCTGCTTCGATAGGCGAATGGATTACGGGCCGCGATGCCACGCTTCGGTAGGCGAATGGGCGAGTAGGCTAGTGGAATGAGGGTCGCACGCACCTCTTCGACAAGCACACCACTAACAATTGTTAGGGCGGCACAACACAACCAACAATCCACACCACAAGGCACACCTCAAAATAATAAGCAAGAATACTCAAATCACATAGACATAATCAAGTAAAAATGCTAATAATCAAGCACGCTTCATCATAATGTTAGATCTAGCTACATACACATCAATAAGAAGAGAACAAGGCAAGAAATCGACCGAATCCGAAGGCTCGTTGAAGATTCACGGTTGGAATCGCCGGGTTGTCAATCCGCGTCCAAGCTCGGTCCACAACTACGTCCGGGGTAGAGAGAGCTGTCACGACTCTCCAATGGACCCGTCTTCTTCGTGTCACGATCCGGTGGAGGTTGCCAACTTCCTCTTGCTCGATGGAGATAGCGGCTAGGTCTTCCTTTGGAGCTCTTGGATGAAGGAGGAGGCCGAGAGGAAACTCCGGCTCAAGATAGGCGTGAAGAGCAAGCCCGGAGCACCTCTAGATGGTGGGCGACGGTGGAGGGGCGAAACTGGGCGGAACCGGGCGGAAAACGGCGCTGAAAATCGGGATCCTGACCTAAAATCGCGAGCAGGGAATTTATAGGCGCTGCAATTAAACAGTGCGCACGGTCAGTGGCGCACGACCATTGGTCGTGCGCACTGGAATCCTGTGATCGTGCGCTCTGCCTGGACAGAACCTGCAAAGACAGAAATTACAAAATAACATGTTCGCACGACCAGTGGCGCACGACCGATGGTCGTGCGCACTAGCGTCAGTGGTCGTGCGCAATAGATGAAACAGAACTTAAAGATTAATGGTCAGTGCGCACGAGCAGTGGCGCACGACCGGTGGTCGTGCGCGCTGGAGTTGATGATCGTGCGCATTACACCAAACAGAACTTATGAAAAAAGCGTTAAGTGCACACGATCAGTGGCGCACGACCAGTGGTCGTGCGCAATAGAACCAGTGATCGTGCGCAGTGTTCCTGTGCAGAATTGCACCGGAAACACCTGCACGACTCCTGTTCTAGCGTACAACCACCAATCCGGCCACTAAAAGTGGCACCGAACAATGCATGAAAACTACTAATGAAAATCAACATGAAATCACACCAAAATGGGCCAAAAGGTGCACCTAGCATGGGATATCAAATATGAACTAAAACAGGGCTAAAGTGCAGTGAAATGACTAACTAAACGGCCCAGATGAGTCCATAAAAGTGTATATGATGAGGACTCATCACACCCCCAGACTTAACTGTTTGCGCGTCCCGAGCAAACAAATTCTAAGCGAACTAGGAAAGAACAGTAGATGGCTTAAAACTACAATACAGAGTACCATGCGAAGTCGCATGCTCACGTGCATAAGAAGAATAGTAGAGAAGATTTCTGATTATATAAACAGTTTATATATTTCTAAAAGAGTAAAAGCATATTACAACTACTCAAAATGGTGAACAACGGTGAATCATTTAGTCTTGCACACGGAGAAAGTAAACTAAACGCTGAGATGAGCATTGCTCAAGATCGGGGTACGGGACAAACTCCACTGAAATCCATCAGTGTCGGTGACCATAAGCTTGCCCGGTCACATTCTCTCCACGACACTAGATTGGTTCATAGCGTGAGTCAGTAGGACTTTAGGTTAGAGATGGGGCTTGGGTTACGGTGAGGTAAACAATGATAAACAGGACGGCTTAAAACACCTAACCCAAATGAGCTTTAAGAATAACTACCCGTGCACCCAAAATCGAATGCAAGTGCACCACACCCCCAGACTTGGACTTTTGCAACATAGGTGTGTGCACCGCCTACTCCCAATACATAATTTTTCTACAAGATTTTCAATAAAACACACCTTTCTTTTTCTCTTTTTCTTTTCATTTTTTTTTCTTTTTCTTTAAATCTTCTTTTTCTTGTCTTTTTCTTTCAGCAAATTTTCAATTGAGCATATCCACAGGTTCACATAATAAACACCACAATCAACACCCCCCAAAATGTAAATGAAACTACAACTAAAGCTCAGATTTGGGTGTGCGACTAGGTTAGGCTTTTAGGCTTTGGCGAGAAAGATGTGGAGCTGAATCAAGAAAAGGATAGGCACAAAGGGGCTAGCAAGGGTAAACAATAGGCATGAAATAAAAAGTTCAACCGGGCCAAAATAATGGCCTACGTCATTCTCACGCACTAGAACTATCCTATGCCAATGCTTCAAGAATCGCTTGGGGCAAGTTCTAGCCACCGAGAAAGATTCTCCTTTCTCACGACTCAAGCAATACGAGTCTAACGATCGTTTACACACATCCCTATGCTACCGTTTGATTCACACCGGATTCACCATTTGAGTAGAGTAAACAACATTTACACTAATAAGAAAAATATAAAACCATAGCATAAAAAGAAATCTACTCTACACAAAATTCTATGCAACCGAGCACTCGACTAGGAGCACTACTAGAGTCAACATTTTACTCTGCTACATAATCCTAAGCCATCACCTAGATTTTCCCAAATAAGCAAAAGAATTAAATTCACAACAGAGCAAGCAAACAGATGAGTGCGCGCTCAAGTGGGTGAAGTGGTGTGTAATGATAAAAATATACTTCTGATATGCAAAAACGTGTACACGTGTAGTGAACACTCGGTACACTCCCCCCCAGACTTAAACTAAACAATATGCGCAAAATGCAGCTATAAAATTCAGAATAATGCTAGGGAAAGAGAGTACCCAGTGCTCAGAAATGAGCACACCAGAAGATTGGCGTGTAAACCTGGACTAAGCTGCAGCGTCCGTCATCCAGAAGAGATACCTGCAGGGGGTCAGCTCCGCAAAAACAGAAGAAAGTAGGAAACTGAAAAGAAAATACTACTGACTAAACATGATTAGATAAAAATAAAAATTGCAGAAAAGGAAGATAACTACTGGGGTTATTGTCATCCCAGCACGACTTATTTGGCATTTGTACAGTTCTAGCTAATGGGCCTATGAAAAGAAAAGTGGACAGGTAACTGTTCTAATATGCGTGTCGGTAGCGGGTACCGATACGGCGAAAGAACAGTCACGCCTCTACCCGAATATAAATAATACCTGCTTGACACAGGTAGAGGGAAAAGAAAGTAAGAAGAGGAGGAGGCCTGGTCCTCACTCATCTCACAAAACACCTCCTTGCCTAGCAAGGTATCGTCAACAGGGGGGCAGCAGGAGGCAAAGGCAATGAGTGGGGCTTCCTCTACGGAGGGAGGATCAACCTCCTCACATGAGAGGATGCTCTCATCATTGACTTGAGCATCATGCTCCAAGTCCTCCTGATGTACCTGTGAAGACTCAACCTGCACAGGCTCAGATGAAGAAGGGGGGTCAGGAAATAAAAAGGAAGAATGACATAAATAATCAACAATCGGGGGAGTGGTCCCGGTCTCACTCCCATTAGGTTGGGGAAGTAAAATAATGTTTGCATTGTCATCAATGCTACAAGATTCGGCGGGATCAACGGTGGCCAGGCTTAGGATTTGGACTTCCTCCACCGGTGCTGAGGAAAATTCCTCTTCACCTAGAAGGTTGTCCTCCTCCATAGGAATAGGCACAACACTCAGATCAACCGCCTCCTCCTGCGACACATCATCAACAATGTCGTCTGAGACGAGTGTAGTATGCACAACAGGGAGAGGAATAGTGCTCGGATAAAAGTCGAGCACCGATTCCTCACAAAGAATCGAATCCACTAGAGGTGGTGGATGCACTGGGAGAATGGGCTCAGCAATGTCGGTGCATAGATCAGCCGCACATCCGGTGACCGTATCCATGCCATACCCTTCAAAATGTGAAGGTGACAAAGACACATAGCCGGATGTTGAAGGTGTGCCGCCAGAGCTAGGAGTTGGGACGATCCGAATATCCGGCTCGTCATCCTCATCCAATTGGCGAAGATAAGCAACACAATCCTTCAGGGCATGATCTGTGCCCCGACAAAACTGGCACTGCCTAGCAGGCTTCTTTGGCACAGCGGGGGCTGGAGCCGAAAAGAAGTATGACGGTAATGGCTCAGCAGAGTAGCCATAAGACTTACGCGCACCATATGGAGTATCAGACGGAGTCGATGCTCTATATGCTGGGCGAGAGGAATTATGCCTACTATTCTCCGTAGGGCATTCAACACTAGAGTGGGAAGTAGCTCCACACCAACGGCAACGGAAATTTAGATGTGCCCACATAGTGTGAAGATAAAACGATTCAAAAAGACAAACACTATTGTGCGAAATACTACACCTAACAAAAATTTACTAAAGCAACCTACTATAAAACAAGAAAATGGAATAAAAAGAACAGAAATAAAATAACAGAAAATGCAATTTACAAATGGAAGGGCTTTTCTCTCAGGTTCTCCCTCTCCAGAAAACTCACACGACTGTGTTCCCCGGCAACGGCGCCAAAAAACTTGATGGCGCAAATCTCACACACCGCTATAGGCGGTAGCTTGACTGCGACACGAAACGGCAGTGTACCGATCGTTCAAGTAATAAATGTTGGGAATAAATCCCCGAGTGTCGGTCTCTTGAGGAACACAATAAGGTGGAGTTTACTATTGAGGCAGGACTTGAGATCGAAGTCCTTAAATCGGATGGATTGCGGGGGAGTTGGGTTGGCTTTTGGAAAACAAAATAAAAGCTAACAACTACTCCTATGCAATGCCGCTATGCAAAGCTTCGCTTGGCGGGATGGAAACTAGGCAGGCCTTGAGCGCGCTGCGTCGCAAGGGCGGATGGACGAGAAGGCTAATGGAATCGAACTATGCAGGCCTTGAGCGCGCTGCTTCGATAGGCGAATGGATTACGGGCCGCGATGCCACGCTTCGGTAGGCGAATGGGCGAGTAGGCTAGTGGAATGAGGGTCGCACGCACCTCTTCGACAAGCACACCACTAACAATTGTTAGGGCGGCACAACACAACCAACAATCCACACCACAAGGCACACCTCAAAATAATAAGCAAGAATACTCAAATCACATAGACATAATCAAGTAAAAATGCTAATAATCAAGCACGCTTCATCATAATGTTACATCTAGCTACATACACATCAATAAGAAGAGAACAAGGCAAGAAATCGACCGAATCCGAAGGCTCGTTGAAGATTCACGGTTGGAATCGCCGGGTTGTCAATCCGCGTCCAAGCTCGGTCCACAACTACGTCCGGGGTAGAGAGAGCTGTCACGACTCTCCAATGGACCCGTCTTCTTCGTGTCACGATCCGGTGGAGGTTGCCAACTTCCTCTTGCTCGATGGAGATAGCGGCTAGGTCTTCCTTTGGAGCTCTTGGATGAAGGAGGAGGCCGAGAGGAAACTCCGGCTCAAGATAGGCGTGAAGAGCAAGCCCGGAGCACCTCTAGATGGTGGGCGACGGTGGAGGGGCGAAACTGGGCGGAACCGGGCGGAAAACGGCGCTGAAAATCGGGATCCTGACCTAAAATCGCGAGCAGGGAATTTATAGGCGCTGGAATTAAACAGTGCGCACGGTCAGTGGCGCACGACCATTGGTCGTGCGCACTGGAATCCTGTGATCGTGCGCTCTGCCTGGACAGAACCTGCAAAGACAGAAATTACAAAATAACATGTTCGCACGACCAGTGGCGCACGACCGATGGTCGTGCGCACTAGCGTCAGTGGTCGTGCGCAATAGATGAAACAGAACTTAAAGATTAATGGTCAGTGCGCACGAGCAGTGGCGCACGACCGGTGGTCGTGCGCGCTGGAGTTGATGATCGTGCGCATTACACCAAACAGAACTTATGAAAAAAGCGTTAAGTGCACACGATCAGTGGCGCACGACCAGTGGTCGTGCGCAATAGAACCAGTGATCGTGCGCAGTGTTCCTGTGCAGAATTGCACCGGAAACACCTGCACGACTCCTGTTCTAGCGTACAACCACCAATCCGGCCACTAAAAGTGGCACCGAACAATGCATGAAAACTACTAATGAAAATCAACATGAAATCACACCAAAATGGGCCAAAAGGTGCACCTAGCATGGGATATCAAATATGAACTAAAACAGGGCTAAAGTGCAGTGAAATGACTAACTAAACGGCCCAGATGAGTCCATAAAAGTGTATATGATGAGGACTCATCAGCAGCCCCCGGTGGCTGGGGTGACGTTGAAGATGTTAGAAAATTTCAAGCAAGAGGTCTCACAGACCTTCCAGGTTGCTTTCGCCATGATAGTCAGAGGAAGAAGAGGAGATGGTCCGTAGGCCCCGCCCCGACAGGTGGACGAGGGAGCTCTCGGCCAACAGTCCAGGAAAGAGGTACCGGTAGAGGGGAGTGGGGAGGTGCCATACCCCCACTCGCCTATCCCCAAGGGGGCGAGCTCAGGAGGGAGGCGCCCTCCCAGCTCTCCCCTCGCCCCTTCAAGGGGCGAGCTCTGGAGGGAGGCACCATCCCAGATCCCCCTGCCTCCCCAAGGGGGAGAGCTCAGGAGGGAGGTGCCCTCCCAGTTCGCCCCGCCCCTTCAAGGGGGCGAGCTCAGGAGGGAGGCGCCCTCCCAGCTCTCCCCGCCTCCCCAAGGGGGCGAGCTCAAGAGGGAGGCGCCCTCCCAGCTCGCCCCACCCCTTCAAGGGGGCGAGCTCAGGAGGGAGGCACCCTCCCAGCTCGCCCCGCCCCTTCAAGGGGGCGAGCTCTGGAGGGAGGCGCCCTCCCAGCTCGCCCCGCCTCCCCAAGGGGGCGAGCTCAGGAGGGAGGCGCCCTCCCAGCTTGCCGCGCCCCTTCAAGGGTGCGAGCTCAGGAGGGAGGTGCCCTCCCAGCTCGCCCCGCCCTTCAAGGGGGCGAGCTCAGGAGGGAGGCGCCCTCCCAGCTCACCCTGCCTCCCCAAGGGGGCGAGCTCAGGAGGGAGGCGCCCTCCCAGCTCGTCCCGCCCCTCCATGGGGGCGAGCTCAGGAGGAGGCGCCCTCCCAGCTCGCCCCGCCCCTCCAAGGGGGCGAGCTCAGGAGGGAGGCGCCCTCCCAGCTCGTCCCGCCCCTTCTAGCCCATCCCCAAAGGGGGAGAATGGGGAGGCATCCGACCCCCACTCGCCCCACTCCAAAAGGAGTCGAGTGAATGTTGGTGGGCGAGACCACCCCGGGTGGCGGCTACCCAATAGCCCGGCGAGCGTAGAGGTCAGCAATTCGACTCCGCGAGAGCAAGGAAGGAAGGACTTTCAAAGGAAAAGGGCCAACTGCTCGAGGTGGAGGCAGGGATCGAACACACCCTCTCCACCACCTCAGCAAACCATGACAATCAGTTGGGGGAGAAGGAGGAGAGCCAGGAAAGAGGAAAGAAGAGGAGAAAGAAGGGATATGGTTGAGTTACCTTACTGCGACTTCCACGATGAGGAGGGTCACACGACGTCCGCCTGCCCTGAGTTATTGGAAATGAAGGATGCGAGGGGTCCAAGGCAACAATAGCAACTACCAGAAAAGTCGAGGAAGACCGTGCCGGGGAGTGGGAGACTCAGTTCGATTTCGATGCTTAGTTTTATTTTCAATCCCTAAGTTCATGTAATGTGATGTTTCGTTTCCATGCCTAGTTTCCTCACATGTATTAGGATGATTAATATAATGAAAGTTTTTCAAAAATACTTAGCTCTCCGTTTCCATCCGCCGGATGGATCCGCCGCCGCCGAACCAAACGAAGCCTAACTCACTCAACTCCTCAAAATGGCCTAAGCCATAATTTGACCCTTAAAGGCCCTCCTTAGGGTTTCCCATTTTGCATAGCAAATCAACTCCAAATGGAGTGAAAATTTTGGCAGGCACTACTCATGTACTAAAGAGCATGCCACCAAAATTTGGCGTCATTTGGACATCATATGCTCTAAAAATCAACATAATTTAAATAACCTAATTTCCACAAAAACCCTAGGTAAAAGTGCCCATCAAGGGCTGTCCCTTGGGCAAGGGGTGCCCCTGGGTTATACCTACCCATGGTTAAAAGCACAACCTCAAAGCTTGAGGTGTTTAGTCTAGGTAATTAATTTAGTGGACTGACCTAGTGTAGGACCAGTCCTAGTAAAACAGCTCCCTAGGGAGCTGTGGGTCACCAAATTACTTGAACTCAAGCCCTAATTAAAGTTAAGACCAAGGTCTACAACTTTTATGTTGGTACTTTTTCTAATTCAGTCACTAGGAGCCCTTAATTAATTATAGAAGTGACTGGTTAAATAGAGGCAGAAATTCCAAGCTTTGGATTAAATTAATACCAGGAAAAATAAGATCTGCACGGATCTTAAAGCAGATCCGACCCTCCCCCTTCATCTTCTTCCTCCAGCCAACGGCTGAGATCAGCCAGAGCTGGGCAAACTTGCTCTCCTATTTCCCATCCATCCATGCCCCTCCCCGGCCAACCACCACCCCCAACACCTTCGTGGTGGTCGGGGCTATGGATTCTCGGCGACATGGCGGCCGGAGGTGGTGTTTTTCGGCGATCCTAGCATGACTGAAAATCACCCTTTTTCCATGGTTTTGAGGTTTTGGATTCGGCTCAATTGAGACCTATCCTTCAAATTAAAGAGATAGGGAGCTAGCATAGAGGGAGAGGAGGAGAGACGAACCTAACATGGAGCTTGGCGGTGGCGGCGGCGGCGGTTGGCCATGGAAATGCTCCTCTCCGACGAACTTGACCATTTCCTCCATTCTCCACCAAAAGCTTCGATCCAAAGGTCGATTTCGACTGCTTGCCAGCTTCTGAAGCTAATGAGATGGTCAAATGGGAGTGGGGAGGATAGTATAAGGGAGTTTGAACTAAGAGGCCCACGTTCTTGGTGTTTTGGCCAACCAATTAGCTGTGCACTTGTCCCTCTGCCCTATTCTCAGGTGCCCAGCAATCACCCAAGGCCCTAGGCTGATTGAGATGGAGTGTGTGTGTGTGTGTGGGGGGGGGGGGGGGGGGGGCAAAGCTTTATCAATCCTCTTTTTGTCCCCTCTTTCTCTCTCCTCCTTTGCTTTTTAATGAATCATGCACACATGTGACATTTTCCCTTCATAACTAGGTGCCATAGGGTATTAATTTGATGAAGATATTTGGTGGGGTCACTTGGTTTGAGCTTGGTTCAAGTGTGTGAGGGTTAAGTCACTTATTTTGGGCTATGTTGACCATGATTGACCTAGAGTTGACTTTGGTAAACAAGGTGAGTGGGTTGACCCCACTTGGGGGTCATGGGTCTCTTAACCTCACCCAACATTGGTTGGTCCATGGTGGGGCCCCATTTGGGCTAAATTAGCCTTAAGGTGTGATTTTGACCTAAATTAAGCTAGAGTTGACCTTGGTCAAATTGGTCAACTGGTTGACCAAGGGATGGGGCTTTTTGGTCCAATGAGTTCCTTAAAGTGTTTAGAGTGTGGTGGTAAGGTTAATTTGAACATCTGAAGTCAATTGAACCCTATTTGACTTAGCTTGGTTAATGTTGACCAATATTTGACTTTGATCAAATTCATGTAATTGGGTCCCACCCAAGTGCAATTTCCATGGTTATGGTCTTCCTCAGTGGTTAGGGTGGTATGGGGGAGGTCAATTTGGTGAATTGAGGGTCAATTGGCCTAAGGGAGAGGTATTGGGCTATGTTGATTTTGTGCCCTTGGTGTGCACTTAGCACACTTCACTTGGTCCAAGGGCCTTGGTGGCCACTCAGCACACCACCCCTGACCTAATACCAACTAGGGGTCTAGAAGGATTGGGGATGTTACAAGGTTAGCCCCAATGCTAGCCCGCTGACCAGGCTCCCACCTAGCTGGCAGGGCCGGGAACCGCTCGGGGTAGGAAGGAAAAATACTCCACCTCTAGTTGAGCCGGGCTCCTAGAGTGTGTCAACCTTGTATCCACCTATAGTGGAGCCAGGCTCCTAGAGTGTGTCGACCTTATATCCACCTCTAGTTGAGGTGGGCTCCTAGAAGGTGTCGACCTTGTATCCACCTCTAGTTGAGCCGGGCTCCTAGAGTTTGTCGACCTTGTATCAACCTCTAGTTGAGCCGGGCTCCTAGAGTGTGTCGACCTTAGCCCCGATGCTGGCCCGCTGACCAGGCTCCCACCTAGATGGCAGGGCCGGGAACCGCTCGGGGGCAGAAAGTTCTCAAAAATACTTAGCCCCGATGCTGGCCCGCTGACCAGGCTCCCACCTAACTGGCAGGGCCGGGAACCGCTCGGTGCAGGAAGGAAAAATACTCCACCTCCAGTTGAGCCAGGCTCCTAGAGTGTGTCGACCTTGTATCCACCTATAGTGGAGCCGGGCTCCTAGAGTGTGTCGACCTTATATCCACCTCTAGTTGAGCCGGGCTCCTAGAGTGTGTCGACCTTGTATCCACCTCTAGTTGAGCCAGGCTCCTAGAGTGTGTCTACCTTAGCCCCGATGCTGGCCTGCTGACCAGGCTCCCACCTAGCTGGCAGGGCCGGGAACCGCTCGGGGGCAGGAAGTTCTCAAGGTTAGCCCCGATGCTGGCCCGCTGACCAGGCTCCCACCTAGCTGGCAGGGCGGGGAACCGCTCGGGGCAGGAAGGAAAAATACTACACCTGTAGTTGAGCCGGGCTCCTAGAGTGTGTCGACCTTGTATCCACCTCTAGTGGAGCCGGGCTCCTAGAGTGTGTCGACCTTATATCCACATCTAGTTGAGCCGGGCTCCTAGAAGGTGTCGACCTTGTATGCACCTCTAGTTGAGCCGGGCTCCTAGAGTGTGTCGACCTTGTATCCACCTCTAGTTGAGTCGGGCTCCTAGAGTGTGTCGACCTTAGCCCCTATACTGGCCCGCTGACTAGGCTCCCACCTAGCTGGCAGGGCCGGGGACCGCTCGGGGGAAGGAAGTTCTCAAGGTTAGCCCCGATGCTGTCCCGCTGACCAGGCTCCCACCTAGTTGGCAGGGCCGGAAACCGCTCGGGGCAGGAAGGAAAAATACTCCACCTCTAGTTGAGCCGGGCTCCTAGAGTGTGTCGACCTTGTATCCACCTCTAGTGGAGTCGGGCTCCTAGAGTGTGTCGACCTTATATCCACCTCTAGTTGAGCCGGGCTCCTAGAGTGAGTCGACCTTAGCCCCGATGCTGGCCCGCTGACCAGGCTCCCACCTAGCTGGCAGGGCCGGGAACCGCTCGGGGGTAGGAAGTTCTCAAGGTTAGCCCCGATGCTGGCCCGCTGACCAGGCTCCCACCTAGCTGGTAGGGCCGGGAACCGTTCGGGGCAGGAAGGAAAAATACTCAACCTCTAGTTAAGTCGGGCTCCTAGAGTGTGTCGACCTTGTATCCACCTCTAGTGGAGTCGGGCTCCTAGAGTGTGTCGACCTTATAGCCAGCTCTAGTAGAGCCGGGCTAGTAGAGTGTGTCGACCTTGTATCCACCTCTAGTTGAGCCGGGCTCCTAGAGTGTGTCGACCTTAGCCCCGATGCTGGCCCACTGACCAGGCTCCCACCTAGCTGGCAGGGCCGGGAACCGCTCGGGGGCAGGAAGTTCTCAAGGTTAGCCCCGATGCTGGCCCGCTGACCTGGCTCCCACCTACCTAGCAGGGCCGCGAACCGCTCGGGGCAGGAAGGAAAAATACTCCACCTCTAGTTGAGCCGGGCTCCTAGAGTGTGTCGACCTTATATCCACCTCTAGTGGAGTCGGGCTCCTAGAGTGTGTCGACCTTATATCCACCTCTAGTTGAGCTGGGCTCCTAGAAGGTGTCGACCTTGTATCCACCTCTAGTTGAGCCGGGCTCCTAGAGTGTGTCGAGATTAGCCCCGATGCTGGCCCGCTGACCAGGAATCCACCTAGCTGGCAGGGCCGGGAAATGCTCGGGGGCAGGAAGTCCTCAAGGTTAGCCCCGATGCTGTCCCGCTGACCAGGCTCCAACCTAGCTGGCAGGGTCGGGAACCCGCTCAGGGCATGAAGGAAAAATACTCCACCTCTAGTTGAGCCGGGCTCCTAGAGTGTGTCTACCTTGTATCCACCTCTAGTGGAGCCGGGCTCCTTGAGTGTGTCGACCTTATATCCACCTCTAGTTGAGCCTGGGTCCTAGAAGGTGTCGACCTTGTATCCACCTCTAGTTGAGCCGGGCTCCTAGAGTGTGTCGACCTTGTATCCACCTCTAGTTGAGCCGGGCTCCTAGAGTGTGTCGACCTTAGCCCCGATGCTGGCCCGCTGACCAGGCTCCCACCTAGCTGGCAGGGTCGGGAACCGCTCGGGGGCAGGAAGTTGTCAAGGTTAGCCCCGATGCTGGCCCGCTGACCAGGCTCCCACCTAGCTGGCAGGGCCGGGAACCGCTCGGGGCATGAAGGAAAAATACTCCACCTCTAGTTGAGCCGGGCTCCTAGAGTGTGTCGACCTTGTATCCACCTCTAGTGGAGCCGGGCTCCTAGAGTGTGTCGACCTTATATCCACCTCTAGTTGAGTCGGGCTCCTAGAGTGTGTCGACCTTGTATCCACCACTAGTTGAGCTGGGCTCCTAGATTGTGTCGACCTTAGCCCCGATGCTGGCCCGCTGACCAGGATCCCACCTAGCTGGCAGGGCTGGGAACTGCTCGGGGGCAGGAAGTTCTCAAGGTTAGCCCCGATGCTGGCCTGCTGACCAGGCTCCCACCTAGCTGGCAGGGCCGGGAACCGCTCGGGGCAGGAAGGAAAAATACTCCACCTCTAGTTGAGCCGGGCTCCTAGAGTGTGTTGACCTTGTATCCACCTCTAGTATAACCCGGCTCCTAGAGTGTGTCGACCTTATATCCACCTCTAGTTGAGCCAGGCTCCTAGAGTGTGTCGACCTTGTATCCACCTCTAGTTGAGCCGGGCTCCTAGAGTGTGTCGACCATAGCCCCGATGCTCGCCTGCTGCCTAGGCTCCCACCTAGCTGGCAGGGTCGGGAACCGCTCGGGGGCAGGAAGTTCTCAAGGTTAGCCCCGATGCTGGCCCGCTGACCAGGCTCCCACCTAGCTGGCTGGGCCGGGAACCGCTAGGGGCAGGAAGGAAAAATACTCCACCTCTAGTTGAGCCGGGCTCCTAGAGTGTGTTGACCTTGTATCCACCTCTAGTATAACCCGGCTCCTAGAGTGTGTCGACCTTATATCCACCTCTAGTTGAGCCGGGCTCCTAGAGTGTGTCGACCTTTTATCCACCTCTAGTTGAGCCGGGCTCCTAGAGTGTGTCGACCTTGTATCCACCTCTAGTTGAGCCGGGCTCCTAGAGTTTGTAGACCTTAGCCCCGATGCTGGCCCGCTGACCAGGCTCCCACATAGCTGGTAGGGTCGGGAACCGCTCGGGGGGGGGGGGGGGGGGGCAGAAAGTTCTCAAGGTTAGCCCCGATGCTGGGCCGCTGACCAGGCTCCCACCTAGCTGGCAGGGCCGGGAAACGCTCGGGGCAGGAAGAAAAATACTCCACCTCTACTTGAGCCGGGCTCCTAGAGTGTGTCGACCTTGTATCCACCTCTAGTGGAGCCGGGATCTTAGACTGTGTCGACCTTATATCCAACTCTAGTTGAGCCGGGCTCCTAAAGTGTGTCGACATTGTATCCACCTCTAGTTGATCTGGGCTCCTAAAGTGTGTCGACCTTAGCCCCGATGCTCGCCCGCTGACCAGGCTCCCACCTAGCTGGCAGGGCCGGGAACCGCTCGGGTGCAGGAAGTTCTCAAAGTTAGCCCCGATGCTGGCCCGCTGACCAGGCTCCCACCTAGCTGGCAGGGCCGGGAACCGTTCAGGGCAGGAAGGAAAAATACTCCACCTCTAGTTGAGCCGGGATCCTAGAGTCTGTCGACCTTGTATCCACCTCTAGTGGAGCCGGGCTCCTAGAGTGTGTCGTCCTTATATCCACCTATAGTTTAGCCGGGCTCCTAGAGTGTGTCGACCTTGTATCCACATCTAGTGTAGCCGGGCTTCTAGAGTGTGTCGACTTTATCCCCGATGCTGGCCCGCTGACCAGGATCCCACCTAGCTGGCAGGGCCGGGAACCGCTCGGGGGAAGGAAGTTCTCAGGGTTAGCCCCGATGCTGTCCCGCTGACCAGGCTCCCACCTATATGGCAGGGCCGGGAACTGCTCGGGGCAGGAAGGAAAAATACTCCACCTCTAGTTGAGCCGGGATCCTAGAGTGTGTCGACCTTGTATCCACCTCTAGTGGAGTCGGGCTCCTAGAGTGTGTCGACCTTATATCCACCTATAGTTGAGCCAGGCTCCTAGAGTGTGTCGACCTTGTATTCACCTCTAGTTGAGCCGGGCTCCTAGAGTGTGTCGACCTTAGCCCCGATGCTGGCCCGCTGACCAGGCTCCCACCTAGCTGGCAGGGCCGGGAACCGCTCGGGGGCAGGAAGTTCTCAAGGTTATCCCCGATGCTGGCCCGCTGACCAGGCTCCCACCTAGCTGGCAGGGCCGGGAACCGCTCGGGGCAGTAAGGAAAAATACTCCACCTCTAGGTGAGCCGGGCCCCTAGAGTGTGTCGACCTTGTATCCACCTCTAGTGGAGCCGGGCTCCTAGAGTGTGTCGACCTTATATCCACCTCTAGTTGAGCCGGGCTCCTAGAAGGTGTCGACCTTGTATCCACCTCTAGTTGAGCCGGGCTCCTAGAGTGTGTCGACCTTGTATCCACCTCTAGTTGAGCCGGGCTCCTAGAGTGTCTCGACCTTAGCCCCGATAATGGCCCGCTGACGAGGCTCCCACCTAGCTGGCAGGGCCGGGAACTGCTCGGGGGCAGGAAGTTCTCAAGGTTAGACCCAATGATGGCCCGCTGACCAGGCTCCCACCTAGCTGGCAGGGACAGGAACCGCTCAGGGCAGGAAGGAAAAATACTCCACCTCTAGTTGAGCCGGGCTCCTAGACTCTGTCGACCTTGTATCCACCTCTAGTGGAGCCGGGCTCCTAGAGTGTGTCGACCTTATATCCACCTCTAGTTTAGTCGGGCTCCTAGAGAGTGTCGATCTTGTATCCACCTCTAGTTGAGCCGGGCTTCTAGAGTGTGTCGACTTTATCCCCGATGCTGGCCCGCTGACCAGGATCCCACCTAGCTGGCAGGGCCGCGAATCGCTCGGGGGAAGGAAGTTCTCAGGGTTAGCCCCGATGCTGGCCCGCTGACCAGGCTCCCACCTAGATGGCAGGGCCGGGAACTGCTCAGGGCAGGAAGGAAAAATACTCCACCTCTAGTTGAGCCGGTCTCCTAGAGTGTGTCGACCTTGTATCCACCTCTAGTGGAGCCGGGCTCCTAGAGTGTGTCGACCTTATATACACCTATAGTTGAGCCGGGCTCCTAGAGTGTGTCGACCTTGTATCCACCTCTAGTTGAGTCGGGCTCCTAGAGTGTGTCGACCTTAGCCCCGATGCTGGCCCGCTGACCAGGCTCCCACCTAGCTGGCAGGGCCGGGAACCGCTCGGGGGCAGGAAGTTCTCAAGGTTATCCCCGATGCTGGCCCACTGACCAGGCTCCCACCTAGCTGGAAGGGCCGGGAACCGCTCAGGGCAGTAAGGAAAAATACTCCACCTCTAGTTGAGCCGGGCTCCTAGAGTGTGTCGACCTTGTATCCACCTCTAGTGGAGCCGGGCTCCTAGAGTGTGTCGACCTTATATCCACCTCTAGTTGAGCCGGGCTCCTAGAAGGTGTCGACCTTGTATCCACCTCTAGTTGAGCCGAGCTCCTAGAGTGTGTCGACCTTGTATCCACCTCTAGTTGAGCCGGGCTCCTAGAGTGTCTCGACCTTAGCCACGATAATGGCCCGCTGACCAGGCTCCCACTTAGCTGGCAGGGCCGGGAACTGCTCGGGGGTAGGAAGTTCTCAAGGTTAGCCCCGATGATGGCCCGCTGACCAGGCTCCCACCTAGCTGGCAGGGCCGGGAACAGCTCGGGGCAGGAAGGAAAAATACTCCACCACTAGTTGAGTCGGGCTCCTAGAGTTTGTCGACCTTGTATCCACCTCTAGTGGAGTCGGGCTCCTAGAGTGTGTCGACCTTATATCCACCTCTAGTTGAGCCGGGCTCCTAGAGTCTGTCGACCTTAGCCCCGATGATGGCCCGCTGACCAGGCTCCCACCTAGCTGGCTGGGCCGGGAACCGCTCGGGGCAGGAAAAATACTCCACCTCTAGTTGAGTTGGGCTCCTAGAGTGTGTCGACCTTGTAGCCACTCTAGTGGAGCCGAGCTCTTAGAGTGTGTCGACCTTATATCCACCTTTAGTTGAGTCGGGCTCCTAGATTGTGTCGACCTTGTATCCGCCTCTAGTGGAGCCGGGCTTCTAGAGTGTGTTGACCTTATATCCACCTCTAGTTGAGCCGGGCTCCTAGAGTGTGTCGACCTTGTATCCACCTCTCGTTGAGCCGGGCTCCTAGAGTGTGTCGACCATAGCCCCGATGCTGGCCCGCTGGCCAGGCTCCCACCTAGCTGGCAGGGTCGGGAAGCGCTCGGGGGCAGGAAGTTCTCAAGGTTAGCCCCGATGCTAGCCCGCTGACCAGGCTCCCACCTAGCTGGCAGGGCCGGGAACCGCTCGGGGCAGGAAGGAAAAATACTCCACCTCTAGTTGAGCCGGGCTCCTAGAGTGTGTCGACCTTGTATCCACCTCTAGTGTAGCCCGGCTCCTAGAGTGTGTCGACCTTATATCCACCGCTAGTTGAGCCGGGATCCTAGAGTGTGTCGACCGTGTATCCACCTCTAGTTGAGCCGGGCTCCTAGAGTGCATCGACCTTGTATCCACCTCTAGTTGAGCAGGGCTCCTAGAGTGTGTCGACCTTAGCCCCGATGCTGGCCCGCTGACCAGGCTCCCACATAGCTGGCAGGGCCTGGAACCGCTCGGGGGAAGGAAGTTCTCAAGGTTAGCCCCGATGCTGGCCCGCTGACCAGGCTCCCACCTAGCTGGCAGGGCCGGGAAACGCTCGGGGCAGGAAGGAAAAATACTCCACCTCTAGTTGAGCCGGGCTCCTAGAGTGTGTCGACCTTGTATCCACCTCTAGTGGAGCCGGGCTACTAGAGTGTGCGACCTTATATCCACCTCTAGTTGAGCCAGATTCCTAGATTGTGTCGACCTTGTATCCACCTCTAGTTGAGCCGGGTTCCTAGAGTGTGTCGACCTTGTATCCACCTCTAGTTGAGACGTGCTCCTGGAGTGTGTCGACCTTAGCCCCGATGTTGTCCCAATGACCAGGCTCCCACATAGCTGGCAGGGCCGGGAACCGCTCGGGGGCAGGAAGTTCTCAAGGTTAGCCCCGATGCTGGCCCGCTGACTAGGCTCCCACCTAGCTAGCAGGGCCGGGAACCGCTCGGGGCTGGAAGGAAAAATACTCCACCTCTAGTTGAGCCGGGCTCCTAGAGTGTGTCGACCTTGTATCCACCTCTAGTTGATCCGGGAACCTAGAGTGTGTCGACCTTAGCCCCGATGCTGGCCCGCTGACCAGGCTACCACCTAGCTGGCAGGGCCGGGAACCGCTCGGGGGCAGGAAGTTCTCAAGGTTAGTCCCGATGCTGGCCCGCTGACCAGGCTCCCACCTAGCTGGCAGGGCCGGGAACCGCTCGGGGCAGGAAGGAAAAATACTCCACCTCTAGTTGAGCCGGGATCCTAGAGTGTGTCGACCTTGTATCCAACTCTAGTGTAGCTCGGCTCCTAGAGTGAGTCGACCTTATATCCACCTCTAGTTGAGCCGGGCTCCTAGAGTGTGTCGACCTTGTATCCACCTCTAGTTGAGCCAGGCTCCTAGAGTGTGTCGACCTTAGCCACGATGCTGGCCCGCTGGCCAGGCTCCCACATAGCTGGCAGGGCCGGGAAGCGCTCGGGGGCAGGAAGTTCTCAAGGTTAGACCCGATGCTGGCCCCCTGACTAGGCTCCCACCTAGTTGGCAAGGCCAGGAACCGCTCAGGGCAGGAAGGAAAAATACTCCACCTCTAGTTGAGCCGGGCTCCTAGAGTGTGTCGACCTTGTATCCACCTCTAGTGGAGCCGGGCTCCTAGAGTGTGTCGACCTTATATCCACCTCTAGTTGAGCCGGGCTCCTAGAGTGTGTCGACCTTGTATCCACCTCTAGTTGAGCCGGGATCCTAGAGTGTGTCGACCTTGTATCCACCTCTAGTTGAGACGGGCTCCTAGAGTGTGTCGACCTTAGCCCCGATGCTGGCCCAATGACCAGGCTCTCACATAGCTGGCAGGGCCGGGAACCGCTCGGGGGTAGGAAGTTCTCAAGGTTAGCCCCGATGCTGGCCCGCTGTGTAAGACCCCCCCCCCTCCCCAGACTGAACCGGGTTCAGGGAGGGGGGATCTTACTGCCCAAAGGAGACAACCCAGCGCTTTCCGGGTGGCAACGTCCCACACTCTCAAGCGCTGAGCGGTCTCTTTGTCAGGCACAAGAATCATCACAACACATCAGAACGCACAACGGAAGCAATCGAATATAGGAAAAGCTAAGCATGCAGATTATATTACATATTTAAATATGGCCGGGGCCTATCGTTTTACAAAACATTGCCTCGAGGGCTACATAATCTAAAACAAAAGGGAGCTCTAGGCTAGTCCTTATACTCTCGAACTCACGTCTCTGAAGATAGGGGCGAGGCTGGGGTAATCGAACGGGCCATCTCCAAGGCTCGTAACTCATCCTGCGGTGCGGGGGCTCCTTGCTGTCCCATCTCCTGTGATTGGTTATAAGAAATAACCGTTAGTCACAGAGCTAAGTAGAAAATACATCCCCTCCCCGGATCCATATCCCGGGGGCGGCTAAAGGACAGAAATGAAATTGCCGAAGCAAGGTAGAGGGTTAGTAGCAGGTAAACATATATCTCTCCGTATATATATATAGGGCTTCCCACCCTAAAGCTCGTAATCGCGCCGTATAGTAAATACACAACACTATAACGCGCAGACACGCACACCCAGGTATTCAAACCTGTACGCACACAAAAGACCCTGTGTCAACACAGTTTAGACCGCTTTATTTCAAGCAGGGGAGCTAACCCTGCGGGCCTCACCGATGTGGCCGTCGGTGACAGTGGCCATTCTTGCCACTTCTGAATGTAGTCATACCGTATCATTCAGGCCCTCCTGTACAACCCTGGTGTACTAACTGGATGTGAGCGACATCCGACGAGCCGATTTGTAGGCCGACCAGGGGAGGTAAAACTGCAGGCCCGGAGGGTGATAACCCGTTGTGCACATCTCCCTGTCGCCATGAGTCGTCAACCCACCCGCACCGGTACGAACGGTCTGCGAGCGTGACCAACCCGCCACTCCCAAACAATCTTAACCCGCTTTATATAAAACAAGCACATAAGTGTCGTGGCAATTCTACTCGACCGGTCACACAACCTCTGCCCGAGAGGATTAGCGGTATGAGGGCTCCTTGCTTGGGACTAACCTGGGAGGAGGGACTCAACTCCGGGTTTTCCCCAACTAAGGCCTCGCAGAAGGGAGGATAAGCACCGCATGGTTGCCATGACAGTTCTGCATTAGCAAATAAATTAGGCCGAAAGCAGGGGCCATAACACTAAGCAGAAACATAGGCCGAAAGCAGAGGCCATAATAATAAACAGAAAGGTAGGCCGAAAGCAGAGGCCATGGTAATAAACAGAAAAGTAGACGAAAGCAGAGGCCATGGTAATAAACAGAAAAGTAGGCCGAAAGCAGAGGCCATGGTAATAAACAGAAAAGTAGGCCGAAAGCAGAGGCCATGGTAATAAACAGAAAAGTAGGCCGAAAACAGAGGCCATGGTAATAAACAGAAAAGTAGGCCGAAGCAGAGGCCATGATGATAAACAGAAAAGTAGGCCGAAAGCAGAGGCCATGGTAATAAACAGAAAAGTAGGCCGAAAGCAGAGGCCATGGTATAAAACAGAAAAGTAGGCCGAAAGCAGAGGCCATGATGACAGGACCAGTGCGAGACTGGATCTAAATGAAAGTACAGAAAGTAATGCGGGGGACCAGTGCGAGACTGGATTTAAAGGAAAGTACAGAAAGTAAATGCGGGGGACCAGTGCGAGACTGGATTTAAAGGAAAGTACGAAAAGCAGTAACAACATAAGGAAAGGGTTAGTAGTCCAATCGCTCTTTTATTATTGTCGCGGCGGGGTTAAATTTCGGCGCCGCGCCGCGATTTCATTCCGATTTTCGCGTCGATATTCCGAGCTTAGTCGATTCCTTGGATAGATACGCATAATTTTTAATAGGCATTTAAAAATATGCGTCGAGGGGACGCCGATTCATTTTGATGAATTTCGCTCTTTTTGGGCGTTTATTTTCGCTTGTAAAAGCTTTTGGAGGACCAAAATAAGAAACCACATCTCCCAATTTTAATAGTAGTTGTAAAACATCTTTAATTAGAGCCCTTAATTTTTGGTGATTTTTGCGAACTTATTTGGACGTTTATTTTCTCAAAATAAACTCTATAAAGGGTTTTAAAAATAGTAAAACTTCTCCTAAAAATCCAAAAAATTTACAGTAGGTTCCCCTTAGGGTGAGGCACATTTTTCATTTAGGAAACTTTTCCCCAATCTGCCCCATTTTTTCTCAAAAAAATGGGGAAGGGGAAAGGGAGATTGGGGTGCGGTTAGGAAAAGGAAGGGGGGGGGGGGGGGGAATTGGGGTGCGATTAGGGAATGGGAGGGGGCGCAGGGGTGCTGCACCGCGTGCCATCCCGCGGCTCCCACAGCGGATCTGTGGCGGATCCGCTGTGGGGGAACACAAGTGGAGGCGGGAGGCGGGAAACGAGGTTTCGGGGGCCGCTTGATCTTCCGGGGGAGATCGTGCGGCCCCCGATTAATCTCGGGTGGCAGCCGCTGCCGCCGCCGGGCAGCGGCCAGCAGAGGCCGGCGCCGCCCCCGGTCGGTGCGTCGGGGGCCGGCGACTCCTCCGGTGGTGGTTCGGCGGCCTGGTGCCGCCGGCCACTGCCGGGGGAGATCGAGGAAGCAGGCGGGAGGCGGGGGGCGCGGCCTGCATGGGCCATGCAGGCCCGCTGCGCCGCCGCCTCTGCTGATAGGGCGACGATGCCGCCCCCGGTCGGTGCGCCGGGGGTCGGCGGCCACTCCGGTGGTGGTTCGGCGTCCTGGCGCCGCCGGACCCCGCCGGGAACGTGAGTAGGAGGGGAGGGGGAGGCGCGGCGCAGCCTGCATGGGCCATGCAGCTGGCCGCGCCGCCGTTTCCCCGGGGAGGGACCTCCCTGCCGCCCCTGGTCGGGGCGCCGGGGAGGGGGCAGACCTCCGGCGGGGGTCCGGCGGCCTGGCGCCGCCGGCCGCCGCCGGGGGAGGGGTTTCAACCCTTACAGGAAAATGAAGAGGGGGAGGCCATGGGTGCCGCCGGGGCTGCGTCCTCCGGCGGCCCGACCGCCTTCCTGCGCCGGCGTCGAGGCCCCTGGGAGCGGGCCTACCTCCCCCAGCGCAACCACCGGCACTGGGGGAAAGGGCTCTCACGGCCAGCCTCCTCCCCGAGCCTTGCAAGGCTCGGGGCGACGGCCGGCGACGCTCCGGCGACAGGGAGAGGGGTGGCCTCCTCCGGGAGATAGGAAGGGGGAGGGGGAGAGTTCTACCTGGAGGTGAGGTGGGGCTCGAGAGGTGGAGGGGCGGTGGCCGGCCATGAGGAAGGAGGAGGAGGTGGCGGCTTGGGGTTGGCTTGCTCCGGCAAGGTGGAGGAGGAGGAGGGCTGGGCTGGGCTGGTCGGCAGGGTGAGGCTGAGAGGGAGTGGGGTGGGGGGTTTGAGAGGGGCTGCCCCTTCCTTTTATAGGAAGGGGGAGCTCTCCTCCTTATCCCCCACGTGGGGATAAGGGAGGGGAGATATTTTCTCCCCCTCCCCTCCCTTCTCTCTCTCTTGCCCCCTTTGCCCAAATAGGGGCTGCCTATTCATGGGCAGCCCCTTTTCTTGGGGGGGGGGGGGGGCTTTCTCTCTCCTCCCCCCCATTTCCTTTTCATTTCCCAATAAATTTCAAGCCGGGGGGGGGGGGGGGGGGGGGGGGGGCGGGGGTTTGACAGAGTCAACGTAGGGCGGGGTCCTCCTTGGTCCCCGGGGTCCAACAATAGTTGTCGGGGCCGATGCCGGGTTCGTATGCTTTATATCTCGTGCGTTGCACTGAGGCGATCTGCATAGTCGTAAAATGGCATACTCTCCATACGACCTTGAATCGAGGCCCAACTAATTCCGTTGCGCTCGTATTGTTCGTACGAGTTTACCAGAACTGACAGAAGTTAATCCGGGGCTCGTACCGTCACTATTTACAATAATGAGGTAGTGGCGTGCTACGATACCCGAAATGGTCGTTTTCTTCAAATGACCTCGGATCGAAGTGCAACGGATTCTGTTGTGCTCGTATCGTCCATACGAGTCTAACGGAACTGACGGAAGTCGATTCGGGGTTCGTATGGTCACTATTCATAATAATGAGGTAGTGGCGCGCTACGATACCCGAAATGGTCGTTTTCTCCAAACGACCTCGGATCGAAGTGCTACGAATTCCGTTGCGCTCGTATTGTTCATACGAGTCTAACCGAACTGACGGAAGTCAATTCGGGGTTCGTATGGTTACTATTCATAATAATGAGGTAGTGGCGCGCTACGATACCCGAAATGGTCGTTTTCTCCAAACGACCTCGGATCGAAGTGCAACGAATTCCGTTGCGCTCATATTGTTCATACGAGTCTAACGGAACTGACGGAAGTCAATTCGGGGTTCGTATGGTCACTATTCATAATAATGAGGTTGTGGCGCGCTACGATACCCGAAATGGTCGTTTTCCCCAAACGACCTCGGATCGAAGTGCAACGAATTCCGTTGCGCTCGTATTGTTCATACGAGTCTAACGGAACTGACGGAAGTCAATTTGGGGTTCGTACGGTCACTATGCCCCGATAACTTAGTTGCGGCGCTCAACATTACTTAAAATGGTAGTTTTCTACTGCTCTGACCTACTTTTATTGGGCTCACTAGGGTCTAGTGGCCCAATAAAAGTTGGGATGTTACAATCCAATAAAAATAAAGAGATTTTCGTCCCTAAAAATTGGCTAAAGTAGGGGTTTAAAGGATATACCTGGGGGAAAGAGTGCCGGGTATTTTCTCGAACGAGCGTTTCTGGTTCCCAAGTAAACTCTTCGCGTCCACAGTTTGACCACAAGATCTTGACCATCGTGATGGTTTTGTTCCGCAGTTCTTTGATCTTGGAGTCCACTATCTTCACTGGTTCGAGTTGGAAGGATCGGTCAGATTGTACTGATGTCGGTGACACGGGGAGATGTTGCTCGGGTTGGCGGAGTACGCGTCTCAGTGAGGAGACGTGAAACACGTCGTGGAGGTTTCCCAGCTCGGCTGGCAAAGCTAACCTATAAGCCACCGGGCCAACTCTTTCGATGACTTGATATGGGCCTAAGTAGCGGGGGTCCAGCTTTTTCTGCTTCTTTATTCGGGATATCCTGTGCATCGGCTTAATTTTCAAGAAAACCATATCTCCCACGTTGAATTCCACCATCCGATGACGCGCATCATAATATTTGGCTTGCCGGCTCTGCGCTTCTAGCATATGTTCCCGGATTAACCTTATTGCGGCAGTGGTATCGTCTATGTAGGTGACCCCTAAGGCTTCGGGGTCCTCATCCTGTGCCCTAGATAGTGGGGTCCGACAGCGTCTTCCGTAGAGGGCTTCGTAAGGTGCCATCTTGATGCTTGCCTGGAAGCTGTTGTTATATGAAAATTCCACCAGAGGTAGTAACTGCTCCCATGGCTCGTTGTGTTCCACTATGCATAATCAGAGAAGATCTTCCATCGTCCGGTTTGTTCTTTTCGTCTGCCCATCAGTCTGGGGGTGGAAGGCGATGCTAAATGCCAATCTGGTTCCTAGATAAGCTTGCACTCTTCTCCATTCCTTCGTTGTAAAGCGCCCGTCGCGGTCCGAGACGATTGATTTGGGTATTTCATGAAATCGGACTACCTGCTCAATAAATAGTCGGGCTAAAATGTCGACACCGTCGCCTTGCCGGTTCGGGATGAATCGGGCTACCTTGGTAAGGCGGTCTACTACGACCCATATGGAGTCGTTACCTGCACGAGATCGGGGTAAGCCATGCACAAAGTCCATGGAAATATCCTCGAACTTCCATTCTGGTATGGGCAAGGGTTGTAGTAGGCCCCCTGGGCTTCGACACTCTGCCTTGACCAGTTGACAGGTCTGGCAGTGCGCAACATAGTTGGTGACATCCCTCTTCATTCCTGGCCAGTATAAAGTCCTTCGTAGGTCTGTATACATCTTCACTACCCCTGGGTGTATTGAATACCTTGTTTGATGTGCTTCACGGAATATCTCCTCCTGGATCCCCTCTGCAGCGGGAATGAATATGCGGTGTCTGTATTGCAGGATGCCATCGTACAAGTTGTAGTCTTCTTGTGCACCGTGTTGCAAGGCCTGAATGATCGGTGCTGCTTCAACGTCGATCTTCTGTGCTTCTCTAATCCTGTCCCTGATGTCGCACTGAATCTCCATCCAGTAGAGTTGGGCCCGATATTCCATCGGATTCCTACGGGTGATGAGGATAATATCCAGTTCTGCCAAAGATTCGACTAATTCCTCCGATACCATTTCTAACCAATTCCCGGTCCTTGGAGGCTGCCGACTCAGGGCGTCTGCAACCTTATTAGCCTTGCCGGGGTGGTACTGAAGGGCGAAGTCGTAGTCGCAGAGAAATTCCAACCACCGGCGTTGTCGGAGGTTCAGCTCCTTCTGGGTGAAGACATACTTGAGGCTCTTATGATCGGAGAAAATCTCGCATCGTACCCCGTAGAGGTAGTGTCTCCAAACCTTTAATGCGAAAACTACCGCCCCCAATTCTAGATCGTGGGTGGCATAGTTTAGTTCGTGCGGCATGAGCTGACGTGAGGCGTAGGCAACTACCTTGCCATGTTGCATAAGCACGGCTCCCAATCCTTTCAGAGAGGCATCATCATAGATCTGGAAGCCCTCAGTTCCTGAGGGGAGAGTCAGGATCGGGGCTGATATCAGCCGGTTCTTCAGTTCGATGAACGCTGCTTCGCACTCGGGAGACCAATGGAATGTCACATCCTTTTTGGTGAGGGAGGTAAGCGGTAACGCAATCTTGGAGAATCCTTCGACGAACTTACGGTAGTAGCCGGCGAGGCCAAGGAAACTTCGGATGTCTGCCGCTGTCTTAAGTGGCGGCCAATCTCGTACTGCTTGTACTTTGGCTTGATCCACTGCTACCCCGTTCTTGTTAACCGTGTGTCCCAGAAAACCGACTTCTTCCATCCAGAACTCGCATTTGCTAAACTTGGCGAACAGCGAGTGCTCTCTTAGCTTAAGCAGAACCATTTGGAGGTGCCTGGAGTGATCGGTTTTGTTCCTCGAGTAGATGAGGATATCATCTATGAAGACTATTACGAAAAGATCCAGGAAGGGTTTAAATACGGTATTCATTAAAGCCATGAAGGCGGACGGGGCATTGGTTAACCCAAATGGCATTACCATGAACTCGTACAGTCGGAAGTAAATATGGTTTTGTTCCTCGAGTGATGACCTTCTACCAAAAGTAAACCTGATAACATATATATATATATATCATGATCATAAGTTTTTCACAAATATACAGGAGTAGGGATGACATATACAAAAGTCCCAATATATAAAGCTATAACATCTCCTAGGATATCGTACTATCGGAAGTAGATACCTATCACTACGTCAGGAGCAGGACCGTGCTGAAGATCCAACGCGTATGCCTCGAGCGGTGTTGCTCTGCCCTGCCTAGCCGGCTCCCTCCTGCCTGCGGGACGTCCTCTGCGTCCACCTCGTCCTCTCTCCGCCGCTCTCCGTACTGCTCCTAAACCGGGTCTCCCGGTAGCCTGTGGGCAGAAGGCTCGTATATGCCCAGGATGCTAGCATAGGTAGCAGTTCCCTGCGAAGGGAACATCTCGTCGTGCGGCTGGGACGACCTGAGGTGCTGCGGCTGGGGGTGCTGGTCGGGGCTGGGGTGCTGATCGGGGCTGGGGTGCCTGCCTATATGGCTAGTGACGCTGACGCTGTCTCCCATCTCGGCCCTGCCTATGAGGACCTACTCGTCTCTCGGCCCTGAGTTCGGGGAACACCTACGTGTTCCCTCCGCTGCTGAGCTACCATCCGCTGGTCCATCTCTAGAGCGGTGGCATGTGAGGCGATCGTGTGGAAGGATGCCTGGGAAATCATGATTAGGGCCTGACGGAGGTCGTCTCGTAATCCTCGGTAAAATCTGGCCGCCCTGCCCTTATCCGTATCTGCTAAGGTCCCGACGAAGCGGGCCAGGTGGATAAACTCTCTCTGGTAGTCTGGAACCGTCCTATCTCCCTGCCTGATCTGCAGGAACCGTTCCTGGAGCGCCATCTGGTCTGCATCCGAAATGAAATGCTCTAAGAAGGCCTCTGAGAACTCCCCCCAGAATATCGTGCTGAGTGGTCATCCTCTGAAGGTAGAGCGGCTAGCGGCCCTCCACCAGTCCCGGGCATAGCCCTCTAGCATGGTCACCACCAAGGACACTGCGGCTACTGCGGGGCACATCATCCCTACTAGAAGCTCCTCTACCCTCTCCACCCACTCCTCGGCCTGGATGGCTGACTCGGTACCTCGGAAGGTGGGGGGCCTTAGCCCCCGGAATGTCGTCAGCAGATCGGTGGGTACGGTGGCCTGCTCACCAGGGTCTGTCCGAGCTCTGTCTCTCCGAACGGAACTGCGGCTGGAGCGGCTGGGGCTGGTGGTGGAGTGGTAGGGTGGTACTGGTCCCGAGAGGAGGACCTTCCGTTACTTGACTCCGGTATCTGGAGAAGTAACAAACGGGCATCAGAACTTGCAAAAATAAGGGAATTTTGCAGGACTGAAAGAAAAGGAAGCGGAAAGCGTGTGGGTGTACTACCGTGCAGTCTCGAATCCTTAACCTTAAACCTAAAGGGTCCACCAGGCTTCCGCTGCGTGGTTCGTCCCGAACCAAGAAACGGAACCGGGGAAGGGAGGATCGAAAGACTGCCTCATGTGGTCGGATCGTGGTGGCTCTGATCCATTTGTAAGACCCCCCCTCCCAAGACTGAACCGGGTTCAGGGAGGGGGGATCTTACTGCCCAAAGAAGACAACCCAGCGCTTTCCGGGTGGCAACGTACCACCCTCTCAAGCGCTGAGCGGTCTCTTTGTCAGGCACAAGAATCATCACAACACATCAGAACGCACAGCGGAAGCAATCGAATATAGGAAAAGCTAAGCATGCAGATTATATTACATATTTAAATATGGTCGAGGCCTATCGTTTTACAAAACATTGCCTCGAGGGCTACATAATCTAAAACAAAAGGGAGCTCTAGGCTAGTCCTTACACTCTCAAACTCACGTCTCTGAAGATAGGGGGCGAGGCTGGGGTAATCGAACGGGCCATCTCCAAGGCTCGTAACTCATCCTGCGGTGCTGGGGCTCCTTGCTGTCCCATCTCCTGTGATTGGTTATAAGAAATAATCGTTAGTCACAGAGCTAAGTAGAAAATACATCCCCTCCCCGGATCCATATCCAGGGGGCGGCTAAAGGACAGAAATGAAATTGCCGAAGCAAGGTAGAGGGTTAGTAGCAGGTAAACATATATCTCTCCGTATATATATATATATATATAGGGCTTCCCACCCTAAAGCTCGTAATCGCGCCGTATAGTAAATACACAACACTATAACGCGCAGACACGCACACCCAGGTATTCAAACCTGTACGCACACAAAAGACCCTGTGTCAACACAGTTTAGACCGCTTTATTTCAAGCAGGGGAGCTAACCCTGCGGGCCTCACCGATGTGGCCGTCGGTGACAGTGGCCAGTATTGCCACTTCTGAATGTAGTCATACCGTATCATTCAGGCCCTCCTGTACAACCCTGGTGTACTAACTGGATGTGAGCGACATCCGACGAGCCGATTTGTAGGCAGACCAGGGGAGGTAAAACTGCAGGCCCGGAGGGTGATAACCCGTTGTGCACATCTCCCTGTCGCCATGAGTCGTCAACCCACCCGCACCGGTATGAACGGTCTGCGAGCGTGACCAACCCGCCACTCCCAAACAATCTTCACCCGCTTTATATAAAACAAGCACATAAGTGTCGTGGCAATTCTACTCGACCGGTCACACAACCTCTGCCCGGGAGGATTAGCGGTATGAGGGCTCCTTGCTTGGGACTAACCTGGGAGGAGGGACTCAACTCCGGGTTTTCCCCAACTAAGGCCTCGCAGAAGGGAGGATAAGCACCGCATGGTTGCCATGACAGTTCTACATTAGCAAATAAATTAGGCTGAAAGCAGGGGCCATAACACTAAGCAAAAACATAGGCCGAAAGCAGAGGCCATAATAATAAACAGAAAGGTAGGCCGAAAGCAGAGGCCATGGTAATAAACAGAAAAGTAGGCCGAAAGCAGAGGCATGGTAAAAAACAGAAAAGTAGGCCGAAAGCAGAGGCCATGGTAATAAACAGAAAAGTAGGCCGAAAGCAGAGGCCATGGTAATAAACAGAAAAGTAGGCCGAAAGCAGAGGCCATGATGTTAAACAGAAAAGTAGGCCGAAAGTAGAGGTCATGGTAATAAACAGAAAAGTAGGCCGAAAGCAGAGGCCATGGTAATAAACAGAAAAGTAGGCCGAAAGCTGAGGCCATGATGACAAGACCAGTGCGAGACTGGATCTAAATGAAAGTACAGAAAGTAATGCGGGAGACCAGTGCGAGACTGGATTTAAAGGAAAGTACAGAAAGTAAATGCGGGGGACCAGTGCGAGACTGGATTTAAAGGAAAGTACGGAAAGCAGTAACAGCATAAGGAAAGGGTTAGTAGTCCAATCGCTCTTTTATTATTGTCGCGGCGGGGTTAAATTTCGGCGCCGCGCCGCGATTTCGTTCGGATTTTCGCGTCGATATTCCGAGCTTAGTCGATTCCTTGGATAGATACGCATTATTTTTAATAGGCATTTAAAAATATGCGTCGAGGGGACGCCGATTCATTTTGATGAATTTCGCTCTTTTTGGGCGTTTATTTTCGCTTGTAAAAGCTTTTGGAGGACCAAAATAAGAAACCACACCTCCCAATTTTAATAGTAGTTGTAAAACACCTTTAATTAGAGCCCTTAATTTTTGGTGATTTTTGCGAAGTTATTTGGACGTTTATTTTCTCAAAATAAACTCTATAAAGAGTTTTAAAAATAGTAAAACTTCTCCTAAAAATTCCAAAAATTTACAGTAGGTGCCCCTTAGGGTGGGGCACATTTTTCATTTAGAAAACTTTTCCCCAATCTGCCCCATTTTTTCTAAAAAAAATGGGGAAGGGGAAAGGGAGATTGGGGTGCGGTTAGGAAAAGGAAGGGGGGGGGGGGGAATTGGGGTGCGATTAGGGAAAGGGAGGGGCGCAGGGGTGCTGCACCGTGTGCCATCCCACGTCTCCCACAGTGGATCTGCGGCGGATCCGCTGTGGGGGCACACAAGTGGAGGCGGGAGGCGGGAAACGAGGTTTCGGGGGCCGCTTGATCTTCCGGGGGAGATCGTGCGGCCCCCGATTAATCTCGGGTGGCAGCCGCTGCCGCCGCCGGGCAGAGGCCGGCGCCGCCCCCGGTCGGTGCGCCGGGGGCCGGCGACTCCTCTGGTGGTGGTTCGGCGGCCTGGTGCCGCCGGCCACCGCCGGGGGAGAGCGAGGAAGCAGGCGGGAGGCGGGGGCGCGGCCTGCATGGACCATGCAGGCCCGCTGCGCCGCCGCCTCCGCTGATAGGGCGACGGTGCCGCCCCCGGTCGGTGCGCCGGGGGTCGGCGGCCACTCCGGTGGTGGTCCGGCGGCCTGGCGCCGCCGAACCCCGCCGGGAACTTGAGCAGGAGGGGAGGGGGAGGCGCGGCGCAGCCTGCATGGGCCATGCAGCTGGCCGCGCCGCCGTTTTCCTGGGGAGGGACCTCCCTGCCGCCCCTGGTCGGGGCGCCGGGGAGGGGGCAGACCTCCGGCGGGGGTCCGGCGGCCTGGCGCCGCAGGCCGCCGCTGGGGGAGGGGTTTCAACCCTTACAGGAAAACGAAGAGGGGGAGGCCACGGGTGCCGCCGGGGCTGCGTCCTCCGGCGGCCCGACCGCCTTCCTGCGCCAGCGTCAAGGCCCCTGGGAGGGGGACTACCTCCCCCATCGCCACCACCGGCGCTGGGGGAAAGGGCTCTCACGGCCAGCCTCCTCCCCGAGCCTTGCAAGGCTCCGGGCGGCGGCCGGCGGCGCTCCGGCGACGGGGAGAGGGGTGGCCTCCTCCGGGAGATAGGAAGGGGGAGGGGGAGAGTTCTACCTTGAGGTGAGGTGGGGCTCGAGAGGTGGAGGGGCGGTGGCCGGCCATGAGGAAGGAGGAGGAGGTGGCGGCTTGGGGTTGGCTTGCTCCGGCAAGGTGGAGGTGGAGGAAGGCTGGGCTGGGCTGGTCGGCAGGGTGAGGCTGAGAGGGAGTGGGGTGGGGGGTTTGAGAGGGGCTGCCCCTTCCTTTTATAGGAAGGGGGATCTCTCCTCCTTATCCCCCACGTGGGGATAAGGGAGGGGGAGATATTTTCTCCCCCTCCCCTCCCTTCTCTCTCTCTTGCCCCCTTTGCCCAAATAGGGGCTGCCTATTCATGGGCAGCCCCTTTTCTTGGGGGGGCTTTCTCTATCCTCCCCCCCATTTCCTTTTCATCTCCCAATAAATTTCAAGCCGGGGGGGGGGGGGGGGGGGGGTTGACCGATTCAACTTAGGGCGGGGTCCTCCTTGGTCCCCGGGGTCCAACAAGAGTTGCCAGGGCCGATGTCGGGTTCGTATGCTTTATATCTCGTGCGTTGCACTGAGGCGATTTGCATAGTCGTAAAATGGCATACTCTCCATACGACCTTGAATCGAGGCCCAACTAATTCCGTTGCGCTCGTATTGTTCGTACGAGTTTACCAGAACTGACAGAAGTTAATCTGGGGCTCGTACGGTCACTATTTACAATAATGAGGTAGTGGCGTGCTACGATACCCGAAATGGTCGTTTTATTCAAATGACCTCGGATCGAAGTGCAATGGATTCCGTTGTGCTCGTATCGTCCATACGAGTCTAACAGAACTGACGGAAGTCGATTCGGGGTTCGTATGGTCACTATTCATAATAATGAGGTAGTGACGCGCTACAATACCCGAAATGGTCGTTTTCTCCAAACGACCTCGGATCGAAGTGCAACGAATTCCGTTGCGCTCGTATTGTTCATACGAGTCTAACGGAACTGACAGAAGTCAATTCGGGGTTCGTATGGTCACTATTCATAATAATGAGGTAGTGGCGCGCTACGATACCCGAAATGGTTGTTTTCTCCAAACGACCTCGGATCGAAGTGCAACGAATTCCGTTGCGCTCGTATTGTTCATACGAGTCTAACGGAACTGACGGAAGTCAATTCGAGGTTCGTATGGTCACTATTCATAACAATGAGGTAGTGGCGCGCTACGATACCCGAAATGGTCGTTTTCTCCAAACGACCTCAGATCGAAGTGCAACGAATTCCGTTGCGCTCGTATTGTTCATACGAGTCTAACGGAACTGACAGAAGTCAATTTGGGGTTCGTACGGTCACTATACCACGATAACTTAGTTGCGGCGCGCAACATTACTTAAAATGGTAGTTTTCTACTGCCCTGGCCTACTTTTATTGGGCTCACTAGGGTCTAGTGGCCCAATAAAAGTTGGGATGTTACACGCTAATTAGGCTCCCACCTAGCTGGCAGGGCCGGGAACCGCTCGGGGAAGGAAGGAAAAATACTCCACCTCTAGTTGAGCCGGGCTCCTAGAGTGTGTCGACCTTGTATCCACCTCTAGTGGAGCCGGGCTCCTAGAGTGTGTCGACCTTGTATCCACCTCTAGTTGATCCGGGATCCTAGAGTATGTCGACCTTAGCCCCGATGCTGGCCCGCTGACCAGGCTACCACCTAGCTGGCCGGGCCGGGAACCGCTCGGGGGCAGGAAGTCCTCAAGGTTAGCCCCGATGCTGGCCCGCTGACCAGGCTCCCATCTAGCTGGCAGGGCCGGGAACCGCTCGGGGCAGGAAGGAAAAATACTCCACCTCCAGTTGAGCCGGGCTCCTAGAGTGTGTCGACCTTGTATCCACCTCTAGTGGAGCCGGGCTCCTATAGTGTGTCGACCTTATATCCACCTCTAGTTGAGCCGGGCTCCTAGAGTGTGTCGACCTTGTATCCACCTCTAGTTGAGACGGGCTCCTAGAGTGTGTCGACTTTAGACCCGATGCTGGCCCGCTGACCAGGCTCCCACCTTGCTGGCAGGGCCGGGAACCGCTCGGGGGCAGGAAGTTCTCAAGGTTAACCCCAATGCTGGCCCACTAACCAGGCTCCCACCTAGCTGGCAGGGCCGGGAACCGCTCGGGGCAGGAAGGAAAAATACTCCACCTCTAGTTGAACCGGGATCCTAGAGTGTGTCGACGTGTATCCACCTCTAGTGGAGCCTGGCTCCTAGAGTGTGTCAACCTTATATCCACCTTTAGTTGAGCCGAGCTCCTAGAGTGTGTCGACCTTGTATGCACCTCTAGTTAAGCCGGGCTCCTAGAGTGTGTCGACCTTAGCCCCGATGCTAGCCCGCTAACCTGGCTCCCACCTAGCTGGCAGGGCCGGGAACCGCTCGGGGGCAGGAAGTTCTCAAGGTTAGCCCCGATGCTGGCCCGCTGACCAGGATCCCACCTAGCTGGCAGGGCCGGGAACCGCTCGGGGCAGGAAGGAAAAATACTCCACCTCTAGTTGAGCCGGGCTCCTAGAGTGTGTCGACCTTGTATCCACCTTTAGTGGAGTCGGGCTCCTAGAGTGTGTCGACCTTATATCCACCTCTAGTTGAGCCGGGCTCCGAGAAGTTGTCGACCTTGTATCCACCTCTAGTTGAGCCAGGCTCCTAGAGTGTGTCGACCTTGTATCCACCTCTAGTTGAGCCGGGCTCCTAGAGTGTGTCGACCTTAGCCCCAATGTTGGCCTGCTGACCAGGCTCCCACCTAGCTGGCATGGCCAGGAACTGCTCGGGGGCTGGAAGTTCTCAAGGTTAGCCCCGATGCTGGCCCGCTGACCAGGCTCCCAGCTAGCTGGCAGGGCCGGGAACGGCTCGGGGCAGGAAGGAAAAATACTCCACCTCTAGTTGAGCCGGGCTCCTAGAGTGTGTCGACCTTGTATCCACCTCTAGTGGAGTAGGGTTCCTAGTGTGTGTCGACCTTATATCCACCTCTAGTTGAGCCGGGCTCCTAGAGTGTGTCGACCTTGTATCCACCTCTAGTGGAGCCGGGCTCCTAGAGTGTGTCGACCTTATATCCACCTCTAGTTGAGCCGGGCTCCTAGAGTGTGTCGACCTTGTATCCACCTCTAGTTGAGCCGGGCTCCTAGAAGATGTCGACCTTGTATCCACCTCTAGTTGAGTCGGGCTCTTAGAGTGTGTCGACCTTATATCCACCTCTAGTTGATCCGGGCTCCTAGAGTGTGTCGACCTTAGCCCCGATGCTGGCCCGCAGACCAGGCTCCCACCTAGCTGGCAGGGCCGGGAACCGCTCGGGGCAGGAAGGAAAAATACTCCACCTCTAGTTGAGCCGGGCTCCTAGAGTGTGTCGACCTTGTATCCACCTCTAGTGGAGCCGGGCGCCTAGAGTGTGTCGACCTTGTATCCACCTCTAGTTGATCCGGGATCGTAGAGTGTGTCGACCTTAACCCCGATGCTGGCCCACTGACCAGGCTACCACCTAGATGGCAGGGCTGGGAACCGCTCGGGGGCAGGAAGTTCTCAAGGTTAGCCCCGATGCTGGCCCGCTGACCAGGCTCCCACCTAGCTGGCAGGGCCGGGAAATGCTCGGGACAGGAAGGAAAAATACTCCACCTCTAGTTGAGCCGGGCTCCTAGAGTGTGTCGACCTTGTATCCACCTCTAGTGTAGCCCGGCTCCTAGAGTGTGTCGACCTTATATCCACCTCTAGTTGAGCCGGGCTCCTAGAGTGTGTCGACCTTGTATCCACCTCTAGTTGAGCGGGGCTCCTAGAGTGTGTCGACCTTGTATCCACCTCTAGTTGAGCCGGGCTCCTAGAGTGTGTCGACCTTAGCCACGATGCTGGCCCGCTGACTAGGCTCCCACATAGCTGGCAGGGCCGGGAAGCGCTCGGGGGCAGGAAGTTCTCAAGGTTAGCCCCGATGCTGGCCCCCTGACCAGGCTCCCACCTAGCTGGCAGGGCCGAGAACCGCACAGGGCAGGAAGGAAAAATACTCCACCTCTAGTTGAGCCGGGCTCCTAGAGTGTGTCGACCTTTTATCCACCTCTAGTGGAGCCGGGATCCTAGAGTGTGTCGACCTTATATCCACCTCTAGTTGAGCCAGGCTCCTAGAGTGTGTCGACCTTGTATCCATCTCTAGTTGAGCCGGGCTCCTAGAATGTGTCGACCTTGTATCCACCTCTAGTTGAGACGGGCTCCTAGAGTGTGTCGACCTTAGCCCCGATGCTGGCCCAATGACCAGGCTCCCACATAGCTGGCAGGGCCGGGAACCGCTCTGGGGTAGGAAGTTCTCAAGGTTAGCCCCGATGCTGGCCCGCTGACTAGGCTCCCACCTAGCTGGCAGGGTGGGGAACCGCTCGGGGAAGGAAGGAAAAATACTCCACCTCTAGTTGAGCCGGGCTCCTAGAGTGTGTCGACCTTGTATCCACCTCTAGTGGAGCCGGGCTCCTAGAGTTTGTCGACCTTATATCCACCTCTAGTTGATCCGGGATCCTAGAGTGTGTTGACCTTAGCCCCGATGCTGGCCCGCTGACCTGGCTACCACCTAGCTGGCCGGGCCGGGAACCGCTCGGGGGTAGGAAGTTCTCAAGGTTAGCCCCGATGCTGGCCCGCTGACCAGGCTCCCACCTGGCTGGCAGGGCCGGGAACCGCCCGGGGCAGGCAGGAAAAATACTCCACCTCTAGTTGAGCCGAGCTCCTAGAGTGTGTCGACCTTGTATCCACCTCTAGTTGAGCCGGGCTCCTAGAGTGTGTCGACCTTGTATTCACCTCTAGTTGATCCGGGATCCTAGAGTGTGTCGACCTTAGCCCCGATGCTGGCCCGCTGACCAGGCTACCACCTAGCTGGCCGGGCTGGGAACCGCTCGGGGGCAGGAAGTCCTCAAGGTTAGCCCCGATGCTGGCCCGCTGACCAGGCTCCCACCTAGCTGGCAGGGCCGGGAACCGCTCGGGGCAGTAAGGAAAAATACTCCACCTCTAATTGAGCCGGGCTCCTAGAGTGTGTCGACCTTGTATCCACCTTTAGTGGAGTCGGGCTCCTAGAGTGTGTCGACCTTATATCCACCTCTAGTTCAGTCGGGTCTCTAGAAGGTGTCGACCTTGTATCCACCTCTAGTTGAGCAATGCTCCTAGAGTGTGTCGACCTTGTATCCACCTCTAGTTGAGCTGGGCTCCTAGAGTGTGTCGACCTTAGCCCCGATGCTGGCCCGCTGACCAGGCTCCAACCGAGCTGGAATGGCCAGGAACTGCTCGGGGGCAGGAAGTTCTCAAGGTTAGCCCCGATGCTGGCCCACTGACCAGGCTCCCAGCTAGCTGGCAGGGCCGGGAACGGCTCGGGGCAGGAAGGAAAAATACTCCACCTCTAGTTGAGCTGGGCTCCTAGAGTGTGTCGACCTTGTATCCACCTCTAGTGGAGCCGGGCTCCTAGAGTGTGTCGACCTTATATCAACCTCTAGTTGAGCCGGGCTCCTAGAGTGTGTCGACCTTGTATCCACCTTTAGTTGAGCCGGGCTCCTAGAGTGTGTCGACCTTAGCCCCGATGCTGGCCCGCTGACCAGGCTCCCACCTAGCTGGCAGGGCCGGGAACCGCTCGGGGGCAGGAAGTTCTCAAGGTTAGCCCCGATGCTGGACCGCTGACCAGGCTCCCACTTAGCTGGCTGGGCCGAGAACCGCTCGGGGCAGGAAGGAAAAATATTCCACCTCTAGTTGAGCTGGACTCCTACAGTGTGTCGACCTTATATCCACCTCTAGTGGAGCCGGGATCCTAGAGTGTGTCGACCTTATATCCACCTCTAGTTGAGCCGGGATCCTAGAGTGTGTCGACCTTGTATCCACCTCTAGTCGAGCCGGGCTCCTAGAGTGTGTCGACCTTTGCCCCGATGCTGGCCCGCTGACCAGGCTCCCACTTAGCTGGCAGGGCCGGGAACCACTCGGGGGTAGGAAGTTCTCAAGGTTAGCCCTGATGCTGGCCCGTTGACCAGGCTCCCACTTAGATGGCAGGGCCGGGAACTGCTCGGGGCAGGAAGGAAAAATACTCCACCTCTAGTTGAGCCGGGCTCCTAGAGTGTGTCGACCTTGTATCCACCTCTAGTGGAGCCGAGCTCCTAGAGTGTGTCGACCTTATATCCACCTCTAGTTGAGCCGGGCTCCTAGAGTGTGTCGACCTTGTATCCACCTCTAGTTGATCTGGGCTTCTAGAGTGTGTCGACCTTAGCCCCGATGCTGGCCCGCTGACCTGGCTCCCACCTAGCTAGCAGGGCCGGGAATCGCTCGGGGCAGGAAGTTCTCAAGGTTAGCCCAGATGCTGGCCCGCTGACCAGGCTCCCACCTAGCTGGCAGGGCCGGGAACCGGTCGGGGCAGGAAGGAAAAATACTCCACCTCTAGTTGAGCCGGGCTCCTAGAGTGTGTCGACCTTGTATCCAGCTCTAGTGGAGCCGGGCTCCTAGAGTGTGTCGACCTTATATCCACCTCTAGTTGAGCCGGGCTCCTAGAAGATGTCGACCTTGTATCCACCTCTAGTTGAGTCAGGCTCTTAGAGTGTGTCGACCTTGTATCCACCTCTAGTTGATCCGGGCTCCTAGAGTGTGTCGACCTTAGCCCCGATACTGGCCCGCTGACCAGGCTCCCACCTAGCTGGCAGGGCCGGGAACCGCTCGGGGGCAAGAAGTTCTCAAGGTTAGCCCTGATGCTGGCCCGCAGACCAGGCTCCCACCTAGCTGGCAGGGCCGGGAACCGCTCGGGGCAGGAAGGAAAAATACTCCACCTCTAGTTGAGCCGGGCTCCTAGAGTGTGTCGACCTTGTATCCACCTCTAGTGGAGACGGGCTCCTAGAGTGTGTCGACCTTATATCCACCTCTAGTAGAGCCGGGCTCCTAGAGTGTGTAGACCTTGTATCCACCTCTAGTTGAGCTGGGCTCCTAGATTGTGTCGACCTTAGCCCCGATGCTCGCCCGCTGACCAGGCTCCCACCTAGCTGGCAGGGTCGGGAACCGCTCGGGGGCAGGAAGTTCTCAAGGTTAGCCCCGATGCTGGCCTGCTGACCAGGCTCCCACCTTGCTGGCAGGGCCGGGAACCGCTCGGGGCAGGAAGGAAAAATACTCCACCTCTAGTTGAGTCGGGCTCCTAGAGTGTGTCGACCTTGTATCCTCCGATAGTGGAGCCGGGCTCCTAGAGTGTGTCGACCTTATATCAACCTCTAGTTGAGCCGGGCTCCTAGAGTGTGTTGACCTTGTATCCACCTCTAGTTGAGCCGGGCTCCTAGAGTGTGTCAACCGTAGCCCCGATGCTGGCCCGCTGCCCATGCTCCCACCTAGCTGGCAGGGCCGGGAACCGCTCGGAGCAGGAAGGAAAAATACTCCACCTCTAGTTGAGCCGGGCTCCTAGAGTGTGTCGACCTTGTATCCACCTCTAGTGGAGTCGGGCTCCTAGAGTGTGTCGACCTTATATCCACCTATAGTTGAGCCGGGCTCCTAGAGTGTGTCTACCTTGTATCCACCTCTAGTTGAGCCGGGCTCCTAGAGTGTGTCGACCTTAGCCCCGATGCTGGCCCGCTGACCAGGCTCCCACCTAGCTGGCAGGGTCGGGAACCGCTCGGGGGTAGGAAGTTCTCAAGGTTATCCCCGATGCTGGCCCGCTGACCAGGCTCCCACCTAGCTGGCAGGGCCGGGAACCGCTCGGGGCAGTAAGGAAAAATACTCCACCTCTAGGTGAGCCGGGCCCCTAGAGTGTGTCGACCTTGTATCCACCTCTAGTGGAGCCGGGCTCCTAGAGTGTGTCGACCTTATATCCACCTCTAGTTGAGTCGGGCTCCTAGAAGGTGTCGACCTTGTATCCACCTCTAGTTGAGCCGGGCTCCTAGAGTGTGTCGACCTTGTATCCACCTCTAGTTGAGCCGGGCTCCTAGAGTGTCTCGACCTTAGCCCCGATAATGGCCCGCTGACCAGGCTCCCACCTAGCTGGCAGGGCCGGGAACTTCTCGGGGGCAGGAAGTTCTCAAGGTTAGACCCGATGATGGCCCGCTGACCAGGCTCCCACCTAGCTGGCAGGGCCAGGAACCGCTCAGGGCAGGAAGGAAAAATACTCCACCTCTAGTTGAGCCGGGCTCCTAGAGTCTGTCGACCTTGTATCCACCTCTAGTGGAGCCGGGCTCCTAGAGTGTGTCGACCTTATATCCACCTCTAGTTTAGTCGGGCTCCTAGAGTGTGTCGATCTTGTATCCACCTCTAGTTGAGCCGGGCTTCTAGAGTGTGTCGACTTTATCCCCAATGCTGGCCCGCTGACCAGGATCCCACCTAGCTGGCAGGGCCGGGAACCGCTCGGGGGCAGGAAGTTCTCAAGGTTATCCCCGATGCTGGCCCGCTGACCAGGCTCCCACCTAGCTGGCAGGGCCGGGAACCGCTCGGGGCAGTAAGGAAAAATACTCCACCTCTAGGTGAGCCGGGCCCCTAGAGTGTGTCGACCTTGTATCCACCTCTAGTGGAGCCGGGCTCCTAGAGTGTGTCGACATTATATCCACCTCTAGTTGAGCCGGGCTCCTAGAAGGTGTCGACCTTGTATCCACCTCTAGTTGAGCCGGGCTCCTAGAGTGTGTCGACCTTAGCCCCGATGCTGGCCCGCTGACCAGGCTCCCACCTAGCTGGCAGGGCCGGGAATCGCTCGGGGGCAGGAAGTTCTCAAGGTTATCCCCGATGCTGGCCCACTGACCAGGCTCCCACCTAGCTGGCAGGGCCGGGAACCGCTCGGGGCAGTAAGGAAAAATACTCCACCTCTAGTTGAGCCGGGCTCCAAGAGTGTGTCGACCTTGTATCCACCTCTACTGGAGCCGGGCTCCTAGAGTGTGTCGACCTTATATCCACCTCTAGTTGAGCCGGGCTCCTAGAAGGTGTCGACCTTGTATCCACCTCTAGTTGAGCCGAGCTCCTAGAGTGTGTCGACCTTGTATCCACCTCTAGTTGAGCCGGGCTCCTAGAGTGTCTCGACCTTAGCCACGATAATGGCCCGCTGACCAGGCTCCCACCTAGCTGGCAGGGCCGGGAACTGCTCGGGGGTAGGAAGTTCTCAAGGTTAGCCCCGATGATGGCCCGCTGACCAGGCTCCCACCTAGCTGGCAGGGCCGGGAACAGCTCGGGGCAGGAAGGAAAAATACTCCACCTCTAGTTGAGTCGGGCTCCTAGAGTTTGTCGACCTTGTATCCACCTCTAGTGGAGTCGGGCTCCTAGAGTGTGTCGACCTTATATCCACCTCTAGTTGAGCCGGGCTCATAGAGTGTGTCGACCTTAGCCCCGATGATGGCTCGCTGACCAGGCTCCCACCTTGCTGGCAGGGCCGGGAACCGCTCGGGGCAGGAAAAATACTCCACCTCTAGTTGAGCCGGGCTCCTAGAGTGTGTCGACCTTGTATCCACCTCTAGTGGAGCCGAGCTCTTAGAGTGTGTCGACCTTATATCCACCTTTAGTTGAGTCGGGCTCCTAGAGTGTGTCGACCTTGTATCCGCCTCTAGTGGAGCCGGGCTTCTAGAGTGTGTCGACCTTATATCCACCTCTAGTTGAGCTGGGCTCCTAGAGTGTGTCGACCTTGTATCCACCTCTCGTTGAGCCGGGCTCCTAGAATGTGTCGACCATAGCCCCGATGCTGGCCCGCTGGCCAGGCTCCCACCTAGCTGGCATGGCCGGGAAGCGCTCGGGGGCAGGAAGTTCTCAAGGTTAGCCCCGATGCTAGCCCGCTGACCAGGCTCCCACCTAGCTAGCAGGGCCGGGAACCGCTCGTGGCAGGAAGGAAAAATACTCCACCTCTAGTTGAGCCGGGCTCCTAGAGTGTGTCGACCTTGTATCCACCTCTAGTGTAGCCCGGCTCCTAGAGTGTGTCGACCTTATATCCACCTCTAGTTGAGCCGGGATCCTAGAGTGTGTCGACCTTGTATCCACCTCTAGTTGAGCCGGGCTCCTAGAGTGCGTCGACCTTGTATCCACCTCTAGTTGAGCAGGGCTCCTAGAGTGTGTCGACCTTAGCCCCGATGCTGGCCCGCTGACCAGGCTCCCACATAGCTGGCAGGGCCGGGAACCGCTCGGGGGAAGGAAGTTCTCAAGGTTAGCCCCGATGCTGGCCCACTGACCAGGCTCCCACCTAGCTGGCAGGGCCGGGAAACGCTCGGGGCAGGAAGGAAAAATACTCCACCTCTAGTTGAGCCGGGCTCCTAGAGTGTGTCGACCTTGTATCCACCTCTAGTGGAGCCGGGCTACTAGAGTGTGCGACCTTATATCCACCTCTAGTTGAGCCAGACTCCTAGATTGTGTCGACCTTGTATCCACCTCTAGTTGAGCCGGGTTCCTAGAGTGTGTCGACCTTGTATCCACCTCTAGTTGAGACGTGCTCCTGGAGTGTGTCGACCTTAACCCCGATGCTGTCCCAATGACCAGGCTCCCACATAGCTGGCAGGGCCGGGAACCGCTCGGGGGCAGGAAGTTCTCAAGGTTAGCCCCGATGCTGGCCGGCTGACTAGGCTCCCACCTAGCTAGCAGGGCCGGGAACCGCTCGGGGCAGGAAGGAAAAATACTCCTCCTCTAGTTGAGCCGGGCTCCTATAGTGTGTCGACCTTGTATCCACCTCTAGTTGATCCGGGATCCTAGATTGTGTCGACCTTAGCCCCGATGCTGGCCCGCTGACCAGGCTACCACCTAGCTGGCAGGGCCGGGAACCGCTCGGGGGCAGGAAGTTCTCAAGGTTAGTCCCGATGCTGGCCCGCTGACCAGGCTCCCACCTAGCTGGCAGGGCCGGGAACCGCTCGGGGCAGGAAGGAAAAATACTCCACCTCTAGTTGAGCCGGTCTCCTAGAGTGTGTCGACCTTGTATCCACCTCTAGTGTAGCTCGGCTCCTAGAGTGAGTCGACCTTATATCCACCTCTAGTTGAGCCGGGCTCCTAGAGTGTGTCGACCTTGTATCCACCTCTAGTTGAGCCGGGCTCCTATAGTGTGTCGACCTTGTATCCACCTCTAGTTGAGCCGGGCTCCTAGAGTGTGTCGACCTTAGCCACGATGCTGGCCTGCTGGCCAGGCTCCCACATAGCTGGCAGGGCCGGGAAGCGCTCGGGGGCAGGAAGTTCTCAAGGTTAGCCCCGATGCTGGCCCCCTGACTAGGCTCCCACCTAGTTGGCAGGGCCGGGAACTGCTCAGGGCAGGAAGGAAAAATACTCCACCTCTAGTTGAGCCGGGCTCCTAGAGTGTGTCGACCTTGTATCCACCTCTAGTGGAGCCGGGCTCCTATAGTGTGTCGACCTTATATCCACCTCTAGTTGAGCCGGGCTCCTAGAGTGTGTCGACCTTGTATCCACCTCTAGTTGAGCCGGGATCCTAGAGTGTGTCGACCTTGTATCCACCTCTAGTTGAGACGAGCTCCTAGAGTGTGTCGACCTTAGCCCCGATGCTGGCCCAATGACCAGGCTCTCACCTAGCTGGCAGGGCCGGGAACCGCTCGGGGGTAGGAAGTTCTCAAGGTTAGCCCCGATGCTGGCCCGCTGTGTAAGACCCCCCTCCCCCCTCCCCAGACTGAACCGGGTTCAGGGAGGTTGCATCTTACTGCCCAAAGAAGACAACCCAGCGCTTTCCGGGTGGCAACGTCCCACCCTCTCAAGCGCTGAGCGGTCTCTTTGTCAGGCACAAGAATCATCACAACACATCAGAACGCACAACGGAAGCAATCGAATATAGGAAAAGCTAAGCTGTCAGATTATATTACATATTTAAATATGGCCGGGCCTATCGTTTTACAAAACATTGCCTCGAGGGCTACATAATCTAAAACAAAAGAGAGCTCTAGGCTAGTCCTTATACTCTCGAACTCACGTCTCTGAAGATAGGGGCGAGGCTGGGGTAATCGAACGGGCCATCTCCAAGGCTCGTAACTCATCCTGCGGTGCTGGGGCTCCTTGCTGTCCCATCTCCTGTGATTGGTTATAAGAAATAACCGTTAGTCACAGAGCTAAGTAGAAAATACATCCCCTCCCCGGATCCATATCCAGGGGGCGGCTAAAGGACAGAAATGAAATTGCCGAAGCAAGGTAGAGGGTTAGTAGCAGGTAAACATATATCTCTCCGTATATATATATAGGGCTTCCCACCCTAAAGCTCGTAATCGCGCCGTATAGTAAATACACAACACTATAACGCGCAGACACGCACACCCAGGTATTCAAACCTGTACGCACACAAAAGACCCTGTGTCAACACAGTTTAGACCGCTTTATTTCAAGCAGGGGAGCTAACCCTGCGGGCCTCACCGATGTGGCCGTCAGTGACAGTGGCCATTCTTGCCACTTCTGAGTGTACTAACTGGATGTGAGCGACATCCGACGAGCCGATTTGTAGGCCGACCAGGGGAGGTAAAACTGCAGGCCCGGAGGGTGATAACCCGTTGTGCACATCTCCCTGTCGCCATGAGTCGTCAACCCACCCGCACCGGTACGAACGGTCTGCGAGCGTGACCAACCCGCCACTCCCAAACAATCTTAACCCGCTTTATATAAAACAAGCACATAAGTGTCGTGGCAATTCTACTCGACCGGTCACACAACCTCTGCCCGAGAGGATTAGCGGTATGAGGGCTCCTTGCTTGGGACTAACCTGGGAGGAGGGACTCAACTCCGGGTTTTCCCCAACTAAGGCCTCGCAGGAGGGAGGATAAGCACCGCATGGTTGCCATGACAGTTCTGCATTAGCAAATAAACTAGGCCGAAAGCAGGGGCCATAACACTAAGCAGAAAAATAGGCCGAAAGCAGAGGCCATAATAATAAACAGAAAGGTAGGCCGAAAGCAGAGGCCATGGTAATAAACAGAAAAGTAGACGAAAGCAGAGGCCATGGTAATAAACAGAAAAGTAGGCCGAAAGCAGAGGCCATGGTAATAAACAGAAAAGTAGGCCGAAAGCAGAGGCCATGGTAATAAACAGAAAAGTAGGCCGAAAACAGAGGCCATGGTAATAAACAGAAAAGTAGGCCGAAGCAGAGGCCATGATGATAAACAGAAAAGTAGGCCGAAAGCAGAGGCCATGGTAATAAACAGAAAAGTAGGCCGAAAGCAGAGGCCATGGTATAAAACAGTAAAGTAGGCCGAAAGCAGAGGCCATGATGACAGGACCAGTGCGAGACTGGATCTAAATGAAAGTACAGAAAGTAATGCGGGGGACCAGTGCGAGACTGGATTTAAAGGAAAGTACAGAAAGTAAATGCGGGGGACCAGTGCGAGACTGGATTTAAAGGAAAGTACGAAAAGCAGTAACAGCATAAGGAAAGGGTTAGTAGTCCAATCGCTCTTTTATTATTGTCGCGGCGGGGTTAAATTTCGGCGCCGCGCCGCGATTTCATTCCGATTTTCGCGTCTATATTCCGAGCTTAGTCGATTCCTTGGATAGATACACATAATTTTTAATAGGCATTTAAAAATATGCATCGAGGGGACGCCGATTCATTTTGATGAATTTCGCTCTTTTTGGGCGTTTATTTTCGCTTGTAAAAGCTTTTGGAGGACCAAAATAAGAAACCACACCTCCAAATTTTAATAGTAGTTGTAAAACATCTTTAATTAGAGCCCTTAATTTTTGGTGATTTTTGCGAACTTATTTGGACGTTTATTTTCTCAAAATAAACTCTATAAAGGGTTTTAAAAATAGTAAAACTTCTCCTAAAAATCCAAAAAATTTACAGTAGGTTCCCCTTAGGGTGGGGCACATTTTTCATTTAGAAAACTTTTCCCCAATCTGCCCCATTTTTTCTCAAAAAAATGGGGAAGGGGAAAGGGAGATTGGGGTGCGGTTAGGAAAAGGAAGGGGGGGGGGGGGGGGGGGAATTGGGGTACGATTAGGGAATGGGAGGGGGCGCAGGGGTGCTGCACCGCGTGCAATCCCGCGGCTCCCACAGCGGATATGTGGCGGATCCGCTGTGGGGGCACACAAGTGGAGGCGGGAGGCGGGAAACGAGGTTTCGGGGGCCGCTTGATCTTCCGGGGGAGATCGTGCGGCCCCCGATTAATCTCGGGTGGCAGCCGCTGCCGCCGCCGGGCAGCGGCCAGCAGAGGCCAGCGCCGCCCCCGGTCGGTGCGTCGGGGGCCGGCGACTCCTCCGGTGGTGGTTCGGCGGCCTGGTGCCGCCGGCCACTGCCGGGGGAGAGCGAGGAAGCAGGCGGGAGGCGGGGGCGCGGCCTGCATGGGCCATGCAGGCCCGCTGCGCCGGCGCCTCCGCTGATAGGGCGACGGTGCCGCCCCCGGTCGGTGCGCCGGGGGTCGGCGGCCACTCCGGTGGTGGTCCGGCGGCCTGGCGCCGCCGGACCCCGCCGGGAACTTGAGTAGGAGGGGAGGGGGAGGCGCGGCGCAGCCTGCATGGGCCATGCAGCTGGCCGCTCCGCCGTTTCCCCGGGGAGGGACCTCCCTGCCGCCCCTGGTCGGGGCGCCGGGGAGGGGGCAGACCTCCGGCGGGGGTCCGGCGGCCTGGCGCCGCCGGCCGCCGCCGGGGGAGGGGTTTCAACCCTTACAGGAAAACGAAGAGGGGGAGGACGCCGCCGGCCGCCGCCGGGGGAGGGGTTTCAACCCTTACAGGAAAACGAAGAGGGGGAGGCCACGGGTGCCGTCGGGGCTGCGTCCTCCGGCGGCCCGACCGCCTTCCTGCGCCGGCGTCGAGGCCCCTGGGAGGGGGCCTACCTCCCCCAGCGCCACCACCGGCGCTGGGGGAAAGGGCTCTCACGGCCAGACTCCTCCCCGAGCCTTGCAAGGCTCGGGGCGACGGCCGGCGGCGCTCCGGCGACAGGGAGAGGGGTGGCCTCCTCCGGGAGATAGGAAGGGGGAGGGGGAGAGTTCTACCTGGAGGTGAGGTGGGGCTCGAGAGGTGGAGGCGCGGTGGCCGGCCATGAGGAAGGAGGAGGAGGTGGCGGCTTGGGGTTGGCTTGCTCCGGCAAGGTGGAGGAGGAGGAGGGTTGGGCTGGGCTGGTCGGCAGGGTGAGGCTGAGAGGGAGTGGGGTGGGGGGTTTGAGAGGGGCTGCCCCTTCCTTTTATAGGAAGGGGGAGCTCTCCTCCTTATCCCCCACGTGGGGATAAGGGAGGGGAGATATTTTCTCCCCCTCCCCTCCCTTCTCTCTCTCTTGCCCCCTTTGCCCAAATAGGGGCTGCCTATTCATGGGCAGCCCCTTTTCTTGGGGGGGGGGGGGATTTCTCTCTCCTCCCCCCATTTCCTTTTCATTTCCCAATAAATTTCAAGCCGGGGGGGGGGGGGGGGGGGGGGGGGCGGGGGTGGGGAGGGGGGGGGGGGGGGGTTGACCGAGTCAGCATAGGGCGGGGTCCTCCTTGGTCCCCGGGGTCCAACAAGAGTTGTCGGGGCCGATGCCGGGTTCGTATGCTTTATATCTCGTGCGTTGCACTGAGGCGATCTGCATAGTCGTAAAATGGCATACTCTCCATACGACCTTGAATCGAGGCCCAACTAATTCCGTTGCGCTCGTATTGTTCGTACGAGTTTACCAGAACTGACAGAAGTTAATCCGGGGCTCGTACCGTCACTATTTACAATAATGAGGTAGTGGCGTGCTACGATACCCGAAATGGACGTTTTCTTCAAATGACCTCGGATCGAAGTGCAACAGATTCCGTTGTGCTCGTATCGTCCATACGAGTCTAACGGAACTGACGGAAGTCGATTCAGGGTTCGTATGGTCACTATTCATAATAATGAGGTAGTGGCGCGCTACGATACCCGAAATGGTCGTTTTCCTCCAAACGACCTCGGATCGAAGTGCTACGAATTCCGTTGCGCTCGTATTGTTCATACGAGTCTAACGGAACTGACGGAAGTCAATTCGGGGTTCGTATGGTCACCATTCATAATAATGAGGTAGTGGCGCGCTACGATACCCGAAATGGTCGTTTTCTCCAAACGACCTCGGATCGAAGTGCAACGAATTCCGTTGCGCTCATATTGTTCATACGAGTCTAACAGAACTGACGGAAGTCAATTCGGGGTTCGTATGGTCACTATTCATAATAATGAGGTTGTGGCGCGCTACGATACCCGAAATGGTCGTTTTCCCCAAACGACCTCGGATCGAAGTGCAACGAATTCCGTTGCGTCGTATTGTTCATACGAGTCTAACGGAACTGACGGAAGTCAATTTGGGGTTCGTACGGTCACTATACCCCGATAACTTAGTTGCGGCGCTCAACATTACTTAAAATGGTAGTTTTCTACTGCTCTGACCTACTTTTATTGGGCTCACTAGGGTCTAGTGGCCCAATAAAAGTTGGGATGTTACAATCCAATAAAAATAAAGAGATTTTCGTCCCTGAAAATTGGCTAAAGTAGGGGTTTAAAGGATATACCTGGGGGAAAGAGTGCCGGGTATTTTTCTCGAACGAGCGTTTCTGGTTCCCAAGTAAACTCTTCGCGTCCACAGTTTGACCACAAGATCTTGACCATCGTGATGGTTTCGTTCCGCAGTTCTTTGATCTTGGAGTCCACTATCTTCACTGGTTCGAGTTGGAAGGATCGGTCGGATTGTACTGATGTCGGTGACACGTGGAGATGTTGCTCGGGTTGGCGGAGTACGCGTCTCAGTGAGGAGACGTGAAACACGTCGTGGAGGTTTCCCAGCTCGGCTGGCAAAGCTAACCTATAAGCCACCGGGCCAACTCTTTCAATGACTTGATATGGGCCTAAGTAGCGGGGGTCTAGCTTTTTCTGCTTCTTTATTCGGGATATCCCGTGCATCGGCTTAATTTTCAAGAAAACCATATCTCCCACGTTGAATTCCACCATCCGATGACGCGCATCATAATATTTGGCTTGCCGGCTCTGCGCTTCTAGCATATGTTCCCGGATTAACCTTATTGCGGCAGTGGTATCGTCTATGTAGGTGACCCCTAAGGCTTCGGGGTCCTCATCCTGTGCCCTAGATAGTGGGGTCCGACAGCGTCTTCCGTAGAGGGCTTCGTAAGGTGTCATCTTGATGCTTGCCTGGAAGCTGTTGTTATATGAAAATTCCACCAGAGGTAGTAACTGCTCCCATGGCTCGTTGTGTTCCACTATGCATAATCAGAGAAGATCTTCCATCGTCCGGTTTGTTCTTTCCGTCTGCCCATCAGTCTGGGGGTGGAAGGCGGTGCTAAATGCCAATCTGGTTCCTAGATAAGCTTGCACTCTTCTCCATTCCTTCGATGTAAAGCGCCCGTCGCGGTCCGAGACGATTGATTTGGGTATTCCATGAAATCGGACTACCTGCTCAATAAATAGTCGGGCTAAAATGTCGACACCGTCGCCTTGCCGGTTCGGGATGAATCGGGCTACCTTGGTAAGGCGGTCTACTACGACCCATATGGAGTCGTTACCTGCACGAGATTGGGGTAAGCCATGCACAAAGTCCATGGAAATATCCTCGAACTTCCATTCTGGTATGGGCAGGGGTTGTAGTAGGCCCCCTGGGCTTCGACACTCTGCCTTGACCAGTTGACAGGTCTGGCAGTGCGCAACATAGTTGGTGACATCCCTCTTCATTCCTGGCCAGTATAAAGTCCTTCGTAGGTCTGTATACATCTTCACTACCCCTGGGTGTTTGAATACCTTGTTTGATGTGCTTCACGGAATATCTCCTCCTGGATCCCCTCTGCAGCGGGAATGAATATGCGGTGTCTGTATTGCAGGATGCCATCGTACAAGTTGTAGTCTTCTTGTGCACCGTGTTGCAAGGCCTGAATGATCGGTGCTGCTTCAACGTCGATCTTCTGTGCTTCTCTAATCCTGTCCCTGATGTCGCACTGAATCTCCATCCAGTAGAGTTGGGCCCGATATTCCATCGGATTCCTACGGGTGATGAGGATATTATCCAGTTCTGCCAAAGATTCGACTAATTCCTCCGATACCATTTCTAACCAATTCCCGATCCTTGGAGGCTGCTGACTCAGGGCGTCTGCAACCTTATTAGCCTTGCCGGGGTGGTAATGAAGGGCGAAGTCGTAGTCGCAGAGAAATTCCAACCACCGGCGTTGTCGGAGGTTCAGCTCCTTCTGGGTGAAGACATACTTGAGGCTCTTATGATCGGAGAAAATCTCGCATCGTACCCCGTAGAGGTAGTGTCTCCAAACCTTTAATGCGAAAACTACCGCCCCCAATTCTAGATCGTGGGTGGCGTAGTTTAGTTCGTGCGGCTTGAGCTGACGTGAGGCGTAGGCAACTACCTTGCCATGTTGCATAAGCACGACTCCCAATCCTTTCAGAGAGGCATCAGCATAGATCTGGAAGCCCTCAGTTCCTGAGGGGAGAGTCAGGATCGGGGCTGATATCAGCCGGTTCTTCAGTTCGATGAACGCTGCTTCGCACTCGGGTGACCAATGGAATGTCACATCCTTTTTGGTGAGGGAGGTAAGCGGTAACGCAATCTTGGAGAATCCTTCGACGAACTTACGGTAGTAGCCGGCGAGGCCAAGGAAACTTCGGATGTCTGCCGCTGTCTTAAGTGGCGGCCAATCTCGTACTGCTTGTACTTTGGCTTGATCCACTGCTACCCCGTTCTTGTTAACCGTGTGTCCCAGAAAACCGACTTCTTCCATCCAGAACTCGCATTTGCTAAACTTGGCGAACAGCGAGTGCTCTCTTAGCTTAAGCAGAACCATTTGGAGGTGCCTGGAGTGATCGGTTTTGTTCCTCGAGTAGATGAGGATATCATCTATGAAGACTATTACGAAAAGATCCAGGAAGGGTTTAAATACGGTATTCATTAAAGCCATGAAGGCGGACGGGGCATTGGTTAACCCAAATGGCATTACCATGAACTCGTACAGTCCGTAGCGGGAGCTGAAGGCGGTATTGGGAATGTCCTCTTCTCGCACTCTGAGTTGATAGTAGCCGGATCTTAAATCCATCTTGGAAAAGACGGACGCGCCTTGCAGCTGATCGAACAATTCATCTATCCGGGGTAGGGGATAGGTATTCCGGACAGTGAGTTTATTCAATTCTCTGTAGTCAATGCAGGGACGCAGAGATCCATCCTTCTTCTTAACAAACAGTACTGGGGCTCCCCAGGGCGAAGTACTAGGACGTACGAATCCTGCGTCGACTAACTCTTGTAGTTGAATCTTGAGCTCGGCCAGTTCCCTCGGGGCCATCCGGTACGGTGCTCGGGATACTGGTCGGGCTCCTTGAGTAAGTTCGATTCGGAAGTCCACTTCCCGTTGCGGGGGCAACCCGGGAAGGGACTCTGGGAAGATATCTGGGAAGTCCCTGATTACAGGCACTTTAGCGAGTACTTGTGTCGTGTCTTCCATCTCAAAGTAGATTAGGTATACCTCGTCCTTCCGTCGAACTGCCTTGACGGTTTGTGCATATGTTAAGATAATGCGGGTGACAGAGGGTATACCTGCTAGCGTGATAAATTGCCCATTCGGATTCTGGAGGCGGATTTCTCGAGTTGAACAATTGATTTGGGCGCTGTGCTCGGCCAACCAATCCATCCCCAGAATGATGTCGAATCCGGTTATTGCCAAAACGGTTGCGTTGACTTCGAATTCTATGCCTCCTAGCATTGCCTGGAAGGAACACTTTTCGGTGGAAGTCATATCTGATCCATCCGGGAGTCGTATTCGGATTGACATCCCGGATGATCGCACCGTGTTCTCCTTGTCAGCGATGAAGTTTTGTGCAACGAAAGAATGTGTGGCGCCTGTATCGAACAGTGTTTTAGCGGGATGACCTTCTACCAAAAGTAAACCTGATAACATATATATATATCATGATCATAAGTTTTTCACAAATATACAGGAGTAGGGATGACATATACAAAAGTCCCAATATATAAAGCTATAACATCTCCTAGGATATCGTACTATCGGAAATAGATACCTATCACTACGTCAGGAGCAGGACCGTGCTGAAGATCCAACGCGTATGCCTCGAGCGGTGTTGCTCTGCCCTGCCTAGCCGGCTCCCTCCTGCCTGCGGGACGTCCTCTGCGTCCACCTCGTCCTCTCTCCGCCGCTCTCTGTACTGCTCCTAAACCGGGTCTCCCGGTAGCCTGTGGGCAGAAGGCTCGTATATGCCCAAAATGCTAGCATAGGTAGCAGTTCCCTGCGAAGGGAACATCTCGTCGTGCGGCTGGGACGACCTGAGGTGCTGGGGCTGGGGGTGCTGGTCGGGGCTGGGGTGCTGATCGGGGCTGGGGTGCCTGCCTATATGGCTAGTGACGCTGACGCTGTCTCCCATCTCGGCCCTGCCTGTGAGGACCTACTCCTCTCTCTCGGCCTTGAGTCCGGGGAACACCTACGTGTCCCCTCCGCTGCTAAGCTACCATCCGCTGGTCCATCTCTAGAGCGGTGGCATGTGAGGCGATCGTGTGGAAGGATGCCTGGGAAATCATGATCAGGGCCTGACGGAGGTCGTCTCGTAATCCTCGGTAAAATCTGGCCGCCCTGCCCTTATCCGTATCTGCTAAGGTCCCGACGAAGCGGGCCAGGTGGATAAACTCTCTCTGGTAGTCTAGAACCGTCCTATCTCCCTGCCTGATCTGCAGGAACCGTTCCTGGAGCGCCATCCGGTCTGCATCCGAAATGAAATGCTCTAAGAAGGCCTCTGAGAACTCCCCCCAGAAGATCGTGCTGAGTGGTCATCCTCTGAAGGTAGAGCGGCTAGCGGCCCTCCACCAGTCCCGGGCATAGCCCTCCAGCATGGTCACCACCAGGGACACTGCGGCTACTGCGGGGCACATCATCCCTACTAGAAGCTCCTCTACCCTCTCCACCCACTCCTCGGCCTGGATGGCTGACTCGGTACCTCGGAAGGTGGGGGGCCTTAGCCCCCGGAATGTCGTCAGCAGATCGGTGTGTACGGTAGCCTGCTGTGGTGGTCGTAAGGTGGTTGTCTGGAAGGTGGCTACCAGGGATACCAGGGTCTGTCCGAGCTCTGTCTCTCCGAACGAAACTGCGGCTGGAGCGGCCGGGGCTGGTGGTGGAGTGGTAGGGTGGTACTGGTCCCGAGAGGAGGACCTTCCGTTACTTGACTCCGGTATCTGGAGAAGTAACAAACGGGCATCAGAACTTGCAAAAATAAGGGAATTTTGCAGGACTGAAAGAAAAGGAAGCGGAAAGCGTGTGGGTGTACTACCGTGCAGTCTCGAATCCTTAACCTTAAACCTAAAGGGTCCACCAGGCTTCCGCTGTGTGGTTCGTCCCGAACCAAGAAACGGAACCGGGGAAGGGAGGATCGAAAGACTGCCTCATGTGGTCGGATCGTGGTGGCTCTGATCCATTTGTAAGACCCCCCCTCCCCAGACTGAACCGGGTTCAGGGAGGGGGGATCTTACTGCCCAAAGAAGACAACCCAGCGCTTTCCGGGTGGCAACGTACCACCCTCTCAAGCGCTGAGCGGTCTCTTTGTCAGGCACAAGAATCATCACAACACATCAGAACGCACAGCGGAAGCAATCGAAAATAGGAAAAGCTAAGCATGCAGATTATATTACATATTTAAATATGGTCGGGGCCTATCGTTTTACAAAACATTGCCTCGAGGGCTACATAATCTAAAACAAAAGGGAGCTCTAGGCTAGTCCTTATACTCTCAAACTCACGTCTCTGAAGATAGGGGGCGAGGCTGGGGTAATCGAACGGGCCATCTCCAAGGCTCGTAACTCATCCTGCGGTGCGGGGGCTCCTTGCTGTCCCATCTCCTGTGATTGGTTATAAGAAATAACCGTTAGTCACAGAGCAAAGTAGAAAATACATCCCCTCCCCGGATCCATATCCAGGGGGCGGCTAAAGGACAGAAATGAAATAGCCGAAGCAAGGTAGAGGGTTAGTAGCAGGTAAACATATATCTCTCCGTATATATATATATATAGGGCTTCCCACCCTAAAGCTCGTAATCACGCCATATAGTAAATACACAACACTATAACGCGCAGACACGCACACCCAGGTATTCAAACCTGTATGCACACAAAAGACCCTGTGTCGACACAGTTTAGACCGCTTTATTTCAAGCAGGGGAGCTAACCCCGCGGGCCTCACCGATGTGGCCGTCGGTGACAGTGGCCAGTCTTGCCACTTCTGAATGTAGTCGTACCGTATCATTCAGGCCCTCCTGTACAACCCTGGTGTACTAACTGGATGTGAGCGACATCCGACGAGCCGATTTGTTGGCCGACCAGGGGAGGTAAAACTGCAGGCCCGGAGGGTGATAACCCGTTGTGCACATCTCCCTGTCGCCATGAGTCGTCAACCCACCCGCACCGGTATGAACGGTCTGCGAGCGTGACCAACCCGCCACTCCCAAACAATCTTCACCCGCTTTATATAAAACAAGCACATAAGTGTTGTGGCACTTCTACTCGACCGGTCACACAACCTCTGCCCGGGAGGATTAGCGGTATGAGGGCTCCTTGCTTGGGACTAACCTGGGAGGAGGGACTCAACTCCGGGTTTTCCCCAACTAAGGCCTCGCAGAAGGGAGGATAAGCACCGCATGGTTGCCATGACAGTTCTACATTAGCAAATAAATTAGGACGAAAGCAGGGGCCATAACACTAAGCAGAAACATAGGCCGAAAGCAGAGGCCATAATAATAAACAGAAAGGTAGGCCGAAAGCAGAGGCCATGGTAATAAACAGAAAAGTAGACCGAAAGCAGAGGCCATGGTAATAAACAGAAAAGTAGGCCGAAAGCAGAGGCCATGGTAATAAACAGAAAAGTAGGCCGAAAGCAGAGGCCATGGTAATAAACAGAAAAGTAGGCCGAAAGCAGAGGCCATGATGTTAAACAGAAAAGTAGGCCGAAAGTAGAGGTCATGGTAATAAACAGAAAAGTAGGCCGAAAGCAGAGGCCATGGTAATAAACAGAAAAGTAGGCCGAAAGCTGAGAGAATGATGACAGGACCAGTGCGAGACTGGATCTAAATGAAAGTACAGAAAGTAATGCTGGAGACCAGTGCGAGACTGGATTTAAAGGAAAGTACAGAAAGTAAATGCGGGGGACCAGTGCGAGACTGGATTTAAAGGAAAGTACGGAAAGCAGTAACAGCATAAGGAAAGGGTTAGTAGTCCAATCGCTCTTTTATTATTGTCGCGGCGGGGTTAAATTTTGGCGCCGCGCCGCGATTTCGTTCGGATTTTCGCGTCGATATTCCGAGCTTAGTCGATTCCTTGGATAGATACGCATTATTTTTAATAGGCATTTAAAAATATGCGTCGAGGGGACGCCGATTCATTTTGATGAATTTCGCTCTTTTTGGGCGTTTATTTTCGCTTGTAAAAGCTTTTGGAGGACCAAAATAAGAAACCACACCTCCCAATTTTAATAGTAGTTGTAAAACACCTTTAATTAGAGCCCTTAATTTTTGGTGATTTTTGCGAAGTTATTTGGACGTTTATTTTCTCAAAATAAACTCGATAAAGAGTTTTAAAAATAGTAAAACTTCTCCTAAAAATCCCAAAAATTTACAGTAGGTGTCCCTTAGGGTGGGGCACATTTTTCATTTAGAAAACTTTTCCCCAATCTGCCCCATTTTTTCTCAAAAAAATGGGGAAGGGGAAAGGGAGATTGGGGTGCGGTTAGGAAAAGGAAGGGGGGGGGGGGGGGGGAATTGGGGTGCGATTAGGGAAAGGGAGGGGGCGCAGGGGTGCTGCACCGCGTTCCATCCCACGTCTCCCACAGCGGATCTGCGGTGGATCCGCTGTGGGGGCACACAAGTGGAGGCGGGAGGCGGGGAAACGAGGTTTCGGGGGCCGCTTGATCTTCCGGGGGAGATCGTGCGGCCCCCGATTAATCTCGGGTGGCAGTCGCTGCCGCCGCCGGGCAGAGGCCGGCGCCGCCCTCGGTCGGTGCGCCGGGAGCCGGCGACTCCTTCGGTGGTGGTTCGGCGGCCTGGTGCCGCCGGCCACCGCCGGGGGAGAGCGAGGAAGCAGGCGGGAGGCGGGGGCGCGGCCTGCATGGGCCATGCAGGCCCGCTGCGCCGCCGCCTCCGCTGATAGGGCGACGGTGCCGCCCCCGGTCGGTGCGCCGGGGGTCGGCGGCCACTCCGGTGGTGGTCCGGCGGCCTGGCGCCGCCGAACCCCGCCGGGAACTTGAGCAGGAGGGGAGGGGGAGGCGCGGCGCAGCCTGCATGGGCCATGCAGCTGGCCGCGCCGCCGTTTTCCTGGGGAGGGACCTCCCTGCCGCCCGTGGACGGGGCGCCGGGGAGGGGGCAGACCTCTGGCGGGGGTCCGACGGCCTGGCGCCGCAGGCCGCCGCTGGGGGAGGGGTTTCAACCCTTACAGGAAAACGAAGAGGGGGAGGCCACGGGTGCCGCCGGGGCTGCGTCCTCCGGCGGCCCGACCGCCTTCCTGCGCCGGCGTCGAGGCCCCTGGGAGGGGGACTACCTCACCCATCGCCACCACCGGCGCTGGGGGAAAGGGCTCTCACGGCCAGCCTCCTCCCCGAGCCTTGCAAGGCTCGGGGCGGCGGCCGGCGGCGCTCCGGCGACGGGGAGAGGGGTGGCCTCCTCCGGGAGATAGGAAGGGGGAGGGGGAGAGTTCTACCTGGAGGTGAGGTGGGGCTCGAGAGGTGGAGGGGCGGTGGCCGGCCATGAGGAAGGAGGAGGAGGTGGCGGCTTGGGGTTGGCTTGCTCCGACAAGGTGGAGGTGGAGGAAGGCTGGGCTGGGCTGGTCGGCAGGGTGAGGCTGAGAGGGAGTGGGGTGGGCGGTTTGAGAGGGGCTGCCCCTTCCTTTTATAGGAAGGGGGATCTCTCCTCCTTATCCCCCACGTGGGGATAAGGGAGGGGGAGATATTTTCTCCCCCTCCCCTCCCTTCTCTCTCTCTTGCCCCCTTTGCCCAAATAGGGGCTGCCTATTCATGGGCAGCCCCTTTTCTTGGGGGGGGGGGGGGGCTTTCTCTATCCTCCCCCCCCCCCATTTCCTTTTCATCTCCCAATAAATTTCAAGCCGGGGGGGGGGGGGGGGTTGACCGATTCAACTTAGGGCGGGGTCCTCCTTGGTCCCCGGGGTCCAACAAGAGTTGCCGGGGCCGATGTCGGGTTCGTATGCTTTATATCTCGTGCGTTGCACTGAGGCGATTTGCATAGTCGTAAAATGGCATACTCTCCATACGACCTTGAATCGAGGCCCAACTAATTCCGTTGCGCTCGTATTGATCGTACGAGTTTACCAGAACAGACAGAAGTTAATCCGGGGCTCGTACGGTCACTATTTACAATAATGAGGTAGTGGCGTGCTACGATACCCGAAATGGTCGTTTTCTTCAAATGACCTCGGATCGAAGTGCAATGGATTTCGTTGTGCTCGTATCGTCCATACGAGTCTAACGGAACTGACGGAAGTCGATTCGGGGTTCGTATGGTCACTATTCATAATAATGAGGTAGTGGCGTGCTACAATACCCGAAATGGTCGTTTTCTCCAAACGACCTCGGATCGAAGTGCAACGAATTCCGTTGCGCTCGTATTGTTCATACGAGTCTAACGGAACTGACAGAAGTCAATTCGGGGTTCGTATGGTCAGTATTCATAATAATGAGGTAGTGGCGCGCTACGATACCCGAAATGGTTGTTTTCTCCAAACGACCTCGGATCGAAGTGCAACGAATTCCGTTGCGCTCGTATTGTTCATACGAGTCTAACGGAACTGACGGAAGTCAATTCGGGGTTCGTATGGTCACTATTCATAATAATGAGGTAGTGGCGCGCTACGATACCCGAAATGGTCGTTTTCTCCAAACGACCTCGGATCGAAGTGTAACGAATTCCGTTGCGCTCGTATTGTTCATACGAGTCTAACGGAACTGACGGAAGTCAATTTGGGGTTCGTACGGTCACTATACCCCGATAACTTAGTTGCGGCGCGCAACATTACTTAATATGGTAGTTTTCTACTGCCCTGGCCTACTTTTATTGGGCTCACTAGGGTCTAGTGGCCCAATAAAAGTTGGGATGTTACACGCTAATTTGGCTCCCACCTAGCTGGCAGGGCCGGGAACCGCTCGGGGAAGGAAGGAAAAATACTCCACCTCTAGTTGAGCCGGGCTCCTAGAGTGTGTCGACCTTGTATACACCTCTAGTGGAGCCGGGCTCCTAGAGTGTGTCGACCTTGTATCCACCTCTAGTTGATCCGGAATCCTAGAGTATGTCGACCTTAGCCCCGATGCTGGCCCGCAGAACAGGCTACCACCTAGCTGGCCGGGCCGGGAACCGCTCGGGGGCAGGAAGTCCTCAAGGTTAGCCCCGATGCTGGCCCGCTGACCAGGCTCCCACTTAGCTGGCAGAGCCGGGAACCGCTCGGGGCAGGAAGGAAAAATACTCCACCTCCAGTTGAGCCGGGCTCCTAGAGTGTGTCGACCTTGTATCCACCTCTAGTGGAGCCGGGCTCCTATAGTGTGTCGACCTTATATCCACCTCAAGTTGAGCCGGGCTCCTAGAGTGTGTCGACCTTGTATCCACCTCTAGTTGAGTCGGGCTCCTATAGTGTGTCGACTTTAGACCCGATGCTGGCCCGCTGACCAGGCTCCCACCTTGCTGGCAGGGCCGGGAACCGCTCGGGGGCAGGAAGTTCTCAAGGTTAACCCCAATGCTGGCCCGCTGACCAGGCTCCCACCTAGCTGGCAGGGCCGGGAACCGCTCGGGGCAGGAAGGAAAAATACTCCACCTCTAGTTGAACCGGGATCCTAGAGTGTGTCGACGTGTATCCACCTCTAGTGGAGCCTGGCTCCTAGAGTGTGTCAACCTTATATCCACCTCTAGTTGAGCCGAGCTCCTAGAGTGTGTCGACCTTGTATGCACCTCTAGTTGAGCCGGGCTCCTAGAGTGTGTCGACCTTAGCCCCGATGCTAGCCCGCTAACCAGGCTCCCACCTAGCTGGCAGGGCCGGGAACAGCTCGGGGGCAGGAAGTTCTCAAGGTTAGCCCCGATGCTGGCCCGCTGACCGGGCTCCCACCTAGCTTGCAGGGCCGGGAACCGCTCGGGGCAGGAAGGAAAAATACTCCACCTCTAGTTGAGCCGGGCTCCTAGAGTGTGTCGACCTTGTATCCACCTTTAGTGGAGTAGGGCTCCTAGAGTGTGTCGACCTTATATGCACCTCTAGTTGAGCCGGGCTCCGAGAAGGTGTCGACCTTGTATCCACCTCTAGTTGAGCCAGGCTCCTAGAGTGTGTCGACCTTGTATCCACCTCTAGTTGAGCCGGGCTCCTAGAGTGTGTCGACCTTAGCCCCAATGTTGGCCCGCTGACCAGGCTCCCACCTAGCTGGCATGGCCAGGAACTGCTCGGGGGCTGGAATTTCTCAAGGTTAGCCCCGATGCTGGCCCGCTGACCAGGCTCCCAGCTAGCTGGCAGGGCCGGGAACGGCTCGGGGCAGGAAGGAAAAATACTCCACCTCTAGTTGAGCCGGGCTCCTAGAGTGTGTCGACCTTGTATCCACCTCTAGTGGAGTCGGGTTCCTAGAGTGTGTCGACCTTATATCCACCTCTAGTTGAGCCGGGCTCCTAGAGTGTGTCGACCTTGTATCCACCTCTAGTGGAGCCGGGCTCCTAGAGTGTGTCGACCTTATATCCACCTCTAGTTGAGCCGGGCTCCTAGAGTGTGTCGACCTTGTATCCACCTCTAGTTGAGCCGGGCTCCTAGAAGATGTCGACCTTGTATCCACCTCTAGTTGAGTCGGGCTCTTAGAGTGTGTCGACCTTATATCCACCTCTAATTGATCCGGGCTCCTAGAGTGTGTCGACCTTAGCCCCGATGCTGGCCCGCAGACCAGGCTCCCACCTAGCTGGCAGGGCCGGGAACCGCTCGGGGCAGGAAGGAAAAATACTCCACCTCTAGTTGAGCCGGGCTCCTAGAGTGTGTCGACCTTGTATCCACCTCTAGTGGAGCCGGGCGCCTAGAGTGTGTCGACCTTATATCTACCTCTAGTTGATCCGGGATCCTAGAGTGTGTCGACCTTAACCCCGATGCTGGCCCGCTGACCAGGCTACCACCTAGCTGGCAGGGCCGGGAACCGCTCGGGGGCAGGAAGTTCTCAAGGTTAGCCCCGATGCTGGCCCGCTGACCAGGCTCCCACCTAGCTGACAGGGCCGGGAACCGCTCGGGACAGGAAGGAAAAATACTCCACCTCTAGTTGAGCCGGGCTCCTAGAGTGTGTCGACCTTGTATCCACCTCTAGTGTAGCCCGGCTCCTAGAATGTGTCGACCTTATATCCACCTCTAGTTGAGCCGGTCTCCTAGAGTGTGTCGACCTTGTATCCACCTCTAGTTGAGCCGGGCTCCTAGAGTGTGTCGACCTTGTATCCACCTTTAGTTGAGCCGGGCTCCTAGAGTGTGTCGACCTTAGCCACGATGCTGGCCCGCTGACCAGGCTCCCACATAGCTGGCAGGGCTGGGAAGTGCTCGGGGGAAGGAAGTTCTCAAGGTTAGCCCCGATGCTGGCCCCCTGACCAGGCTCCCACCTAGCTGGCAGGGTCGGGAACCGCACAGGGCAGGAAGGAAAAATACTCCACCTCTAGTTGAGCCGGGCTCCTAGAGTGTGTCGACCTTGTATCCACCTCTAGTGGAGTCGGGATCCTAGAGTGTGTCGACCTTATATCCACCTCTAGTTGAGCCAGGCTCCTAGAGTGTGTAGACCTTGTATCCATCTCTAGTTGAGCCAGGCTCCTAGAGTGTGTCGACCTTGTATCCACCTCTAGTTGAGACGGGCTCCTAGAGTGTGTCGACCTTAGCCCCGATGCTGGCCCAATGACCAGGCTCCCACATAGCTGGCAGGGCCGGGAACCGCTCGGGGGTAGGAAGTTCTCAAGGTTAGCCCCGATGCTGGCCCGCTGACTAGGCTCCCACCTAGCTGGCAGGGTCGGGAACCGCTCGGGGAAGGAAGGAAAAATACTCCACCTCTAGTTGAGCCGGGCTCCTAGAGTGTGTCGACCTTGTATCCACCTCTAGTGGAGCCGGGCTCCTAGAGTGTGTCGACCTTATATCCACCTCTAGTTGATCCGGGATCCTAGAGTGTGTCGACCTTGTATCCACCTCTAGTTGAGCTCGGCTCCTAGAAGGTGTCAACCTTAACCCCGATGCTGGCCCGCTGACCAGGCTCCCACCTAGCTGGCAGGGCTGGGAACCACTCGGTGGCTGGATGTCTTTCTCCTGAGGTGATCTCGCTAGCCGGGCTCTCGCTAGCCGGCAGGGTTGGTAGACCACTCGGGGAGGCTATATGTTTTTTCCGAGGTAGCTCCGTTAACCAGATTTTTAGCGTCACTCATCAAATATGCAGGGTTGGACGCTTCTTTCCGAGCATGTACCTCGCTTGAAAAGAGCGGGGATTGTGTACAACCCTGTATTCGCCGAGTGGGCCCCCGGGTCCCACGAGGTATTTTAGACACCGTCTTCCAGCAAGTTCGAGGACAGGAAGAGAGGAGGGCGAGCGGTGGAGGTAGAGATCTCCCGCTCGCCCAGCTCGTGTAGGAGGCGAGCAAGGAGTGGGCGAGCTCCTCTCACCCCCGCTCTCAGCAAGGGGGCGAGCTCCTCTCTCCCCCGCTCACAGCAAGGGGGCGAGCTCCTCTCTTCCCCGCTCCCAAGTGGAGGGGCGAGCTCCTCTCGCCCCCCACCCCCATCAAGAGGGGGCGAGCCGAGGTTGAGACCTCGCGGTCTCGCCCCCCGTCCCAGCAAGAGGGGGGCGCGCCGAGGTGGAGACCTCGCGGTCTCGCCCCCCCGCCCCAGCAAGAGGGGGCGAGCCGAGGTGGAGACCTCGCGGTCTCGCCCCCCATCCCAGCAAGAGGGGGCGAGCCGAGGTGGAGACCTCGCGGTCTCGCCCCCCCCCCCCCCCCCCCCCCCCCCCCGCCCCAGCAAGAGGGGGCGAGCCCACGGAGCAGCCATGCGGTCTCGCCCCGGCCCCAACAGGGGGCGAGCCGAGGTGGAGACCTCGCAGTCTCGCCTCCCGTCCCAGCAAGAGGGCGCGAGCCGAGGTGGAGACCTCGCAGTCTCATCCCCCGCCCCAGCAAGAGGGGGCGAGCCAGGGAGCAGCCCTGCGGTCTCGCCCCGGCCCCAGCAGGGGGGCGAGCCCAGGGAGCTGCCCTACGGTCTCGCCCCGCCCCAGCAAGAGGGGGCGAGCCTAGGGAGCATCTCTGCGGTCTCGCCCCGCCCCAGCAGAGGGGGGGAGCCCAGGGAGAAGCCCTGTGGTCTCGCCCCGGCCCCAGCAGAGGGGGCGAGCCCAGGGAGCAGCCCTGCGGTCTCGCCCCGGCCCCAGCAGGGGGGCGAGCCCAGGGAGCTGCCCCACGGTCTCGCCCCGCCCCAGCAGAGGGGCTCGCCCAGCTCTCGCGGGAGGAGTCCCTCTCGCCCAGTTCTTGGGGGTGGGTTAGTTCTACGTTTAGCGCCTCAGAACAGCGGGATTTGGCTATCCGCAGCCATTTCCAAGGGTATTTTGGTAATTTCAGGGACCAGTTTTTGGCTATTTGCAGCCCAAGTTCAGAAATTCTATAAATAGGACAAGGGGCACCCTTTGGAGGCAAGCTTGTTCTAGGCTAGCCCTCTCCCTCCCCCAAATCTCTCTCTTGTGGAGTGAGGAGAGCCTCCAGTGGTGCCCAAGCCCGACATTGGCTTGGGAGAGGAAGCGCTCTAAAGATCTTCCGGGTATGTGGTGGACCTCCTCGCCGAGCCCTTAGTCTAGTTCATAGTTCCAACACCTTCAACCTAGAGCCCTCCCTTGGGGGGAGTAAGAGTTGGCCACCCCTCAACTTGTTGGGGGCCCCGAACTCCACAGAGACCGAGAAATCAGTTTCAACACTATAGTCTAGAAGTTGATTTTGTATCCACAATATCTGTGAGCAGCAACTGCCTGCATCAATATATTCTGCTTCAGCTGTTGATGTAGACACAGATGTCTATTTCTTACAAAACCAAGACACAAGCCTATCACTAAGAAACTGATAAGTTCCTGATGTGCTTTTCCTGTCTACTCTGCATCCAGCATAATCAGAATCTGAGAATCCAGTTAATTCAAATTCGGATGTTGTTGGATACCAGAGTCCTAGATTTGGACAACCCTTTATATATCTCAAAATTCTTTTTAATAAAATTAGGTGAGATTCTTTGGGCTTAACTTGGAACCTAGCACAAATACATGTAGCAAACATTATGTCAGGTCTACTAGCTGTTAAGTAAAGTAGTGAGCCAACAATTGCTCTATATACTTTCTGATCAACAGGTTTCCCTGATTCATCAGTATCAACAACAACATTGGAGGGCATGGGTGTTTTTGTGGTGGAAGCATCAGACATACCAAATCTTTTCGCTAATTCCTTAGCATACTTAGATTGTGATATGAATATGACATTTGGAGTTTGCTTCACTTGAAGACCAAGGAAGTAAGATAACTCACCCACACTACTCATTTCAAATTTAGATTGCATTAGGTTAGAAAAACTTTTGCATAAATTTGAATCAGTAGAGCCAAATATGATATCATCTGCATATATTTGAACTAGTAAAGTTTGATTTTTATGTATCCTGAAAAATAGGGTTTTATCAACAATGCCTCTACAGAAATTGTTTTCCAAAAGAAAATTAGCTAAGGTCTCATACCATGCTCTGGGAGCTTGCTTGAGACCATAGAGAGCTTTATTAAGCTTAAATACATAAGAGGAGTGAGTTGGAGAGATGAAACCTGGTAGTTGTTCCACATAGACTTCTTCTTTGATATCTCCATTAAGAAAAGCACTCTTCACATCCATCTGGTATACTTTGAATTTCTTGAATGCAGCAAAGGCCAGAAAAGTCCTGATAGCTTCAAGTCTTGCAACAGGAGCAAAGGTCTGATCATAGTCAATTCCTTCTTCCTGTGAATATCCTTGGGCTACCAATCTTGCTTTATTCTGACTATGCTGCCTTGATCATCTAGCTTATTCCTGAAGACCCACTTGGTGCCAATGACTGGATGGCCTTTTGTTCTTGGAACCAAATCCCATACCTTGTTCCTTTCAAATTGATTGAGCTCCTCTTGCATTGCAAGAATCCAATTTGGATCTTGTTCTGCATCTTTTATGGATTGAGGTTCAATCTGGGATAGGAAACAAGTGTGCATCTGATTTTGGTGTAGTTGATGCCTTGTTTGAACACCTGCTGAAATATCTACAATCACTTGAGATATTGGATGATCTCTAACAGTGACGTGATCAACAGTTGGAGTTGGTTCAACAATAGTTTCCACTTGAGGGACTTGTTCAACTGTCACTTGATTTGAATTGTCAGCAAGATCTGGATTATCCTCTTCTTCACTGTCTTCAAGATTTTGAGTTGATGGAAGTGGAGAATCTTCTTTCTGTAGATCTAGTCCATTGATTTCTTCACATACAGCTGGAACCTGAAAATATTTTTGGTAGAGGTGGTGTTCCTCTCCTCATTTAACATATTAGATTCATCAAAAGATACATGCATGGACTCTTCTATCTTAAGAGTAGATTTATTGTAAGCTCTATATGCTTTACTAGAAAGAGAATATCCAAGGATTATACCTTCAGCAGATTTTGCTTCAAAGTTCCTGAGATACTTCTTATCATTGTTATGCACATAGCATTTACATCCAAATATCTTAAAATAGTTAACCTTAGTCTTTTTATTCTTGAGTAATTCATAGGGAGTTTTGCCCTTAAGTTTATGTATCAGGCTTCTGTTCAACACATAATTTGCTGTGTTCACTGCCTCTGCCCAAAAAGAGAGTGGCAAGTGAGCATCAGCAAGCAATGTAGTTGTTGCTTCAATTAGGGTTCTATTTTTCCTTTCAGCCACCCCATTTTGTTGAGGAGTTCTAGGAGCAGAGAAACATTGTCTGATCCCTTCTTTTCCACAGAATTTTCTCATCAGAAGAGATTCAAACTCAGTGCCATGATCACTTCTGATCAATGCAACTAGAGTAGAGTACTCAATCTTGATGGACCTGAGAAAGTCTGTCAGAACACTGAAGGTGTCAGACTTGTTCCTAAGAAAGAACACCCAAGTGAATCTTGAGAAGTCATCTACAATAACTAGAGAGTAATGCTTCCCTCCTAGACATTGTATTGCAGTGGGTCCAAAAAGATCCAAATGCAGTAAATACAAAATCCTAGGTGAATCACTCTTGGATAAAGATTTAAAACTACTTTTAGTTTGCTTACCTAATTGACAAGCGCTGCAGAGTCCTTCCTTCTTGTACGAACCAGAAGGCAGTCCTCTAACAAGATTGTCCTTAGAAAGCTTAGATATAGTTCTAAGGTTAATGTGTCCTAGCCTTTTATGCCATAATTCATTTGTTTTACTTATTGAATTAAATAAACAAATATCTGAGTTGGCAGAGTCAAAATTGACTAAATAAATGTTTCCATGTCTAATACCAGATAACACATTAATGTTTTTATTATTGGTAATAAGGCATAAGGAGTTATTAAAAGTTACCCGATAACCTTCATCACATAACTGGCTTATGCTGATGAGGTTGTGCTTCAGACCCTTGACATAAGCTACCTCTTTGAAGGTGACTGCTCCAACTTTGATCTTTCCATAGCCTTTGGTTTGTCCACAGTTGGAGTCTCTAAAGATCACTTTGGGTCCAAGCTTTGCCTTATAGTTTGTTAGATTGGCCTTGTTTCCTGTCATATGCTTTGAACAGCCACTATCCAGATACCAATATTCTTTTATGTTTGGATAGCTGTGTACCTGCAAAAACAGAAAACAGTCTAGTTGTTCTTGACCCAGACTACCTTGGGTCCTTTTGTTTTTCCACAAAATTCAGAAATGAAAGACATCTCAGATTGATCCTTATAACCTTGTGGATGATATCTCCTTGGAGGAATTATCCACTCAGTAAAAGGATTCTTAGTATGTGAAGAATAAGAATTCTTTTGATATTCAGTAAATTTTCCGTTCGACGAATTTGGATGAATTCGTCGATCGCCGTTCGATGAAGTGAAGTGCTTTCGTCGAGCGCCGTTCGAATAATAACTATACTGAAAGTCTGTGTTCGGCTTTCGTCGATCTCCGTTCGACGAAATGAATTGATTTCGTCGAGCTCCATTCGACGAATTCTGCTGAATTCCTTTATTCTTAACAGCATTGCTTGAAATGTTTTCATCTATTTCTACATCCTCTTTGCCCTTGGCAGAAATGAATTTTACTGGTGTAGATAAGATGTTTTTCTTAATCAGAAGAGGCTCACTTGATGATGCACCCAAGCCCAGTTTGCCACTAAGTCTGGCATTCACTGTGCTTGTGATGTCCATCAGTTTGATACTTCTCCCATTGAGGGATTCTTCAAACTTCTTAGCTTCAGACAACTTGTTCTCAATGAGAACAATGTGTTCTCTGGAGGCAGCCAAATCTTTCTTAAGATTGACATTTTCTTCACTTAGTTGGTTCATTTCAGCCAACTGATTTCTGAGAGAGATTATCTATTTCTCATATTTGATTAAATCTAAACAAAGAGCTTTGAATTCATCTTTGAATTCATTTGAATTGAAATCAAAGTTAGATATTACTTGATCACTGTCAGCTTCAGATTCTGATTCTTCAGAGTTGTTTCCAGAGGCATTGATACCCATCATGCATAAACTTCTTTTATCCGCATCATCTTCATCATCACTAGTGCTGGATGATGATGCATGATCTAAATCATTGCATGAATCATAGATAGCCATCAAACATTGATATTTGTCATTTGATTCATTCTCATCATCTTCAGATGAGCTGGATGATGACTCTGACTTTTCTGCAGAACCTTCAACCATGTTGTTGAGGGACAACAGATTTCCCTGGCTGAAGTGCATTCCATAACTTTTTGGAAAATGTCATCTGACATTGTTTGTGCCAAAATATTCATTGCCTTGGCATCTGCACTTCTCTGCTTCTTTTGAGCATTTGTCCATTCAGGTGGTGGAACATCATTATTTGTTGTTGTGGTTTCAGCACTTGTTGTTGCTGTAGGTGTAGGAGGTCCTGTCAAAATAACATTAAAAATATCTTCGTCAATAGAATTCATGTACAATCTGATCCTTGCCTTCCATAGTGCAAACTTATTTAGATTGAACATAGGAGGTCTTGTGCTTGAGTATTCTTTGTTATGTGCCATGAGTTTTTAGAAAAAATAAAACTCTAGAATAAATTAAGATCTAATTGATCTTTGGATTCAGGTGGCCTGTAAAGAATCAACCAACCTCTGATACCAATTGAAAGTGAGGTTAGATCTTAGATTTACTCTAGAGGGGGGGGGGGGGGATAGAGTATTAAAAAGTTTTTCACTTAATTTTATAGCGGAATTAAAATAGTGATGTATATATATGTGTGTACTGAGTGAGTAATAAAAACAAACACAAAGAGAGCACACAACACAATACAGAAAAATAAACAATCACAGAGGATACAAAGATTTTATAGTAGTTCCCCAATAAACCTGGGTACGTCTACTCTTCTACCACCCTTGGTAGGATTCCACTAGGTTTTTGTTCAGGTGCCCTATCACCAATGGGTTTTTGATCAGGTGCCCAAAACACCACTTGAGCTTTTGATCAGGTGCTCAAACCAAACTACAGGTTTTTGTTCAGGTGCCCTGCCACCAAGGGGTTAACTTTTGAAGGGAGTTATAACCCTGTACAGAATGGGATAAAGAGGGTTTAGATGTTCTTCTCTGTCAATAATCTGAGAGAAGACTAGTGGAATGTGTTGATGTTGTAAAGCTCCCCTTGTCTGATTGAAATTCTTGACAGTTTGAGGATGGAGCTTTCACTTGAAACAGATATCTTCCTCGATAGCTGATGAATTTGAGAGACAGAAGTTTCTCAGATTTGTTGTTTCTCTTGAAGATCTGATCTAGCAGCAGAGATCTGAGAGAGGGTGTTGATGTTCTCAGAGAATGAAAGGTGCTGCTTGAGGAAGATGAAGATGATCTGTGAATGCTTTCTTTCTTCCTTTTCTTCCTGTTACTTTTCTCTCGACTCTATTCTTCCTCTCTTTTTCCTGTCTTGCTATTCTGTAATAATATCCTGTAAATCTTCTTCCTTATTCCTTTTTGAAATCTCTGCCTGATTTGAAATTCAAATCCATTAGTTTAAGGAATAAAATATTCAGAAGAGATATATTTGGTACTGCAAATCTGATAAGCTGTATATCTTTTTCCTTTTCCATGAAAGTGTCTTTTTCAGCTATATGTCAACGGCTATATTCTCGAAATAATAAAAGGAAAGATATAATCCTTACTTATCTGATATAATAGAGCCGTTGCTGGATGATGATCTGAGATCAGAGAATAGAATATAATCGACCTGAAGTGAAACTTTCGTCGACCTGAGAGAACTGAGTTCGTCGAACTAAATGTTGATTTTCGTTGACCTGAACTTCTGTTGCTGATTCGTCGAACGAAGACTGGAATTCGTCGAACTCAAGTTGGAGTTCGTCGAACTGAAAGATAAACTGCTAACTCTGGATGGAAGAATTGAATTAGTTGAGCTGTGAATGAATTTCGTCGACCGCTGAGACTGGGTAAATTCATCGACCGCTGAGACTGGACAAAATCGTCGACCGCTGAGACTGGACAATTTTGTCGACCGCTGAGACTAGACAAAATTGTCGACTGCTGAGACTGAATAAAATCGTCGACCGCTGAGACTGGACAAAATCGTCGACCGCTGAGACTGGACAAAATCGTCGACCACTGAGACAATTTCGTCGACCGCTGAGACTGAGCAATTTCGTCGACCTGGAGCAAGCCGTTCGTCGAACGCAGATTACAATTCGTCGAACGCAGATAACATTTCGTCGAACGTGGAAACTGAGCTTTTCCTTAAGTTCTAGCTAACTTAACATCCTAAAACCTTGACCCTTTAGACTATACATTGGGGTCAACTTAGTCCTAGTCAACAGATAGTGATCCTAGCCCAAATCAGTAATAGAGTTGTTCCAACAAGCTGAGCCAGGGCGAGGATGCGATGTCGGTGGCCTTCGAGCATCTGAAGCGCGCGCGCGGCATGGGCTAGGTGGTGCGACATCCTCAACCCTTTGATTCTCAGGCGAATGTCCAAGGACCTCAGTAGTCTTCTCTTTTTTTAGTTTGTCGCTTGTATTTGAGTAGAACGCCTCTGGAGAGTTTTTAAAAACATTCTGATCTTGTAATATTTATTTGGCGAGCATTAGATCGCGCCCTCAATTTATTGCTTTGTCTTCTTTATTCTTGATTCTTACGAGTAGTCGTTGCTGGAATGTCACGTATATTTGGTGAGTTGCTCTTTATTCTAGTGCAGGTCTTCGCGTGCTGAAGGTCGGTGGTTTTGACGCACATTGTGGACACGAAGGCTTCCTGCGTTACTCGCTTCCCCCTTATTTCTAGTCGCGGCGCGGTAGCCAATCTCCCATATCTCACCTTTGCCTATTAATAGGGGGGTGGGTAGGTATTTATTACGCTATCAGCGACCTTTCCCCTCTTCGCGCAAGTATCTTCATTTTCCTCTCTTCTCGCCTTCGATATTCGCTGATTTTCTCTTCCTTTCTGAATCAAGATGATTGACGAGGCCACTATTTGGCGAGCTAGTCATGCGAGGAACTTTGCGGCAACATCGTTCAAAAAAACCGTTTCACATCAAAAGGATGTGGACGAGTTCTCGGAGAAGTACTGGTCCCCGGGATACTCGGACAGGCTTCCTCGCCAAAGCGAGCATGTTGGGAACATTGCCCAGCAATGTTCCTGATTTGAAGAAGTGCTCAGGTCAATGATAAAAGCACTATGTATTTGATGGTTTGTTTAATTTACATTTGCAGAGATTAAAACATATGTTCAGTTCTTCTCCAATATCACTAAGTCCAAAATCATCGAGAAGGACTGGACATATCATCGAATAAACACTCAGACATCGTCAAGATGATACTCAGAGTTAAGCAGAAGGTTCATATCAGCTATCGTCGAGATAATATGGACATTCCGATGATATCGTTGTGGCATCAAAGTATACACGATGATATCGCCGTAAGAATAAGAAGAATCGATCAAAGTCCAGTATCTTTGTGTCAATCAAAATCACATGACAATATCACTGTAAGGTCTAAGAAGAGTTAAGTCAAAGTATATCGTCGTAAAGAGATCTTGTTGTAAAGAGATCTTGTCGTCGAGACGAGAAAGGAAGCTCATTGAAGACCTAAGTAAGAATGCTCGGCAATGTCGACGACATCATCGTGAAAGAACCCTTGTCGTCGAGAAGGCTAAGGGAGAACTCGTGAAGGCAACTTATGGAAGAAAAATAGCTTGTCGTCGAAATGATCAAGACGACATCGTCGATATTATTGGACATGTGTGTCACATCCCTTTGTTTGAGAATAACAAATCCCAAGTTGTATTTGATCTTGCTTGTCGTGTGTTTATAGTGTGCAGGAATTACAGGTGCATTACTCCACGGGAAGAAAGCAGCTTGGAACCAACAAACTGAGCAGAAGCACTACCGCCAGCGCTAGGGATTAACGAAGGCGCTAGCGCTACCGCCAACGCTAGCGCTATCGCCTGGCGCTAGCTCAAATTCGTGCACAACACCACGCCACCGACAGTTTCGCAACCGCTCCACACGAACGCTACCGCATGCGCTAGGAGCTAACGCAGGCGCTAGTGACAAGTTCTATAAATTGATGGGCTCTCTCTCGTTTTTGGTTAGAGCTTCCTGAGAGATTACTTGTGCCAAATTTTCAGAGCTGCTACTCTGCCGAAAGTTCATCTCCCACTCAAAGCCAAAGAAGATTTCTGGAGAAGGAAGCCCCCACGCTGCATCCGCAGAACGATCACTTCAACCTCGCTTGTGCAACAACGATCCTTCATCCTCAACTTCAGAAATCTCATAGAGGGATTTTTTGTTATTAGCTTTATTTCTTTATTGTAATTTTTGTAGTAGAATTCGCCTTGTGTTGGCGACTAGGTCCTTGCGCGGCTTAGGGGGTAATTCGCCGCGTGAGTTGGCGACTAGGTCTAGGAGATTAGATCTAGGGGGTGCTTGAGGCCATATCCGGGGAAGGATTGGCTAGAGCGGCTTGAGGCCATATCCGGGGAAGGATTGGCTAGAGCGGCTTGAGGCCATATCCGGGGAAGGATTGTCTAAAGCCAACCGGTTCGTGGGGATACGAGTCGGTATAAAAAAGGAAAAATTGTTTTACTTTGTACGCCTCTGATTTCTAGCGATATTGAAATCAAATTTATGTAAACACCTTTTATATAATATAATCATATCTCTTTTTGTGTTTACTTGATTTCTTTCATTTGGCATAAAATTTATTTTTGCAAATTACTTTTGCTAAATTGTTATTTTGCTCTTTCTCACTAAAAACAATTTAGTCATTTTCATAAAATTATGAGAAAAATTTATTCCCTTATTCACCCCCCTCTAAGGGCGTCAATCGATCCAACAAGTGGTATTAGAGGAAGATTATTCCAAACGGTTTAAAAACCTGGAATAATGGCGTCTTATGATCTCGCTTTTTCAAAGGGTCAGGGAATTAGTAGACCTCCACTATTTAACGGGTCAGATTATAATTATTGGAAAATAGGATGAGATGTTTTCTTATGACCCTAGATATTAAAGTATGGAATATGGTAGAAGAGGAATACTCTCCTCCTACAATTGTAGCTGGAGAAATAACTTTAGAAAAACCAAAAGATAAATGGGATGATATGGATAAGCTAAAATGCAAAAATAACGCCAAGGCCATGAATGCTTTATTCTGTGTGTTAGATAGAAATAAATTTAATAGAATTTCTGCATGTACTACTGCATACGAAATTTGGAATCATTTGAAAGTTACTCATGAAGGTACATCGCGGGTTAAAGATTTAAAGCTTTTCCAACTGGAGTCGGAATATGAAAAATTCCGGATGGATGAAAGTGAAGATGTTGATGCCATGTATACGCGCTTCACCAAGATCGTCAATGCCTCCAAAGTTCTTGGAAAGAATTTCTCCAACGACGACTTGGTCCGAAAGATCCTTCGTTCCCTTCCTCTAAAATTCAACCCGAAGGTGACGGCCATTTCAGAATCGCACAATCTAAAAACGCTCCAAGTTGAGAGCCTCATTGGGAATCTCAAAACCCATGAGGTAGAACTCAAAATCCAATATGATGAATACAACAAGGAGCCAAAGAATAAGGCATTGGCACTAAAGTAAAAAAAAGACTGCCAAGAGGATGAGGATGAAGATGAAGAAAGCCTTTTGGTGAAAAACTTCCGAAAGTTCATGCGAAATCCGGAAAGGAGAAACACTTTCCGGAAATTTATCCAAAAGGATGCAAGATGGAAAGGGTCATCTTCAAAGAAGGAAAAGGAGAGCGACGATGAAGAAGAAAGACCTCCACCATAATGGTTTCATTGTAGGAAGACCGGGCACATTCAGAGCCAGTGCCCAAAATTCTTGAAGGAGAAAAAAGACAAGCGGCACAAAGGGAAGGAGAAGAGGAAGGTGCTAAAAGATAGAACATGGGATGACTCCTCCTCCTCCTCCGAAGAATCAAGCGGGTCTTCATCAAGCGAATATGAGGAAGCAAACTTGTGCCTCATGGGACATGGAAACGACGGCGATGACACCGGTGTTCTTATTGACACTGAGGTAACTCCTCCCACTTATGATGAACTCTTTAATGAATTTCTTGAAACTTGCAAAGATTTTGATAAGAATATGAAAGATAGTATTTTATTGAATCGTGAAAATGAATATCTTATTAAAGAAAATCAAAAGCTTTCCAAAAAAATTAATTATTTTAGAAAAGAGAATGGTTTCTTGCTAAGAGTGTGATCATTCCACTGAATTGGCAAGAGATATTGAAGAGTCTCTTTCTAAAGCCCTCTCTCATGCCAAAACTCTTACAAAAGAGAAGGGGAAATTGGAAAGAAAATTAGAAGCCTCTCTTATGCAAATCAAAAATAATAATAAAAGGTTTTGAAAATAGGTGTGTCATGCTTGTGAAAGAAAATTCTTCACTTAAAGCACAAGTTCATGATCTCACCATGACCATTAAAAATTTTAGAATAGGCCAAAAATCACTGGAAATGATTTTAGGGAACCAGTGCCATGGTTTTGAAAAATTTGAGCTCAGATATTGAGGTGAGGGCTACCGCCCGGCGCTAGCCACTAATGTCGGCGCTAGCACCTCATACAAGAAGCCTAAATTTTCTTTTACAAAATGTTTTTCTTCTGTAAATACAATTTCTTCCAGCAAGAAAATATTCCAGAAAATGGTCTCAACCCCCTTTATTTCGTTTGCAAACTGTTATAGGTTAGGTCACACATCTAGTTCTTGCAGGAAAATAAAACAAACTACTTTAAAGCAAATCTGGGTACCTAAGGCTTCCACTTATTCCATGGGTGGTACCACTTGGGTATCCGAATCTTTACTCTCATCTTCTTTCTAGATGTGCAGGCATGCTAAGGACAATGAAGATGTGTGGTACTTGGATTCTGGATGCTCCAAGCACATGACGGGCAATAAAGCAAAGTTCCTTAGCCTAGAGAATAAGAAGGGAGGGATCGTGATGTTTGGTGACAACGGAAAAGGAAGGATCATGGGAATTGGCACAGTTGGTAACAAATTCTTTACTATATCTAATGTTCTTTATGTGAAAGGATTAAAACACAATTTAATTTCTATTAGCCAATTATGTGATAAAGGATTAGATGTGTTATTTGAATCTTCTACTAATCTATGCAAAATATCTAATCCTACTACAAAAGATATTTTACTAATTGCACCAAAATACATAATGTCTATATAGTTTCTTTTCATGATCTTTCTAAATCATCTATAAAATGTTTTATCACTAAAAATGATGAATTAGAACTTTGGCATAGAAGGCTAGGGCATGCTAGCACAATGCTCATTGTAAAACTTGCCAAAAGTGATTTAATTAGAGGATTGCCTAGGTTAAATGAAACTTTACCTTCACTTTGTTCATCATGTCAAAAAGGTAAATTTTCTAGATCCTCTTTTAAAAGTAAAAATTTCATCTCTACTACAAGACCCTTGCAAATAATTCATATGGATTTTTTTGGTCCCGTTAGCACTGCAACTCTTGGTGGTAGATTATATACATTTGTTTTAATAGATGATTTTTCAAGATATTGTTGGACATTATTTCTCTCTTCCAAATCTGATGCATTTTGCGAATTTGCAAAAATATTCACTCGTATTCAAAATGAAAGTGATTTAAAATTAAATGCATTCGCTCGGGTCATGAAGGAGAATTTGAAAATGAAAAATTTACATCCTTTTATGATATGTTAGGCATTAAACATGAGTTCTCTGCACCACGCACACCACAACAAAATGGTGTTGTAGAAAGAAAGAATAGGACACTTCAAGAACTAGCACGCACTATGCTATGTGAATATAAATTACCTAAGTTCTTTTGGGCCGAAGCCGTTAGTACATCATGTTATGTTATGAATAGAATCATGCTTCACCCATCTCTTAATTTCACACCATATGAACTCTATTTTCAAAAGAAGCCTAATGTATCTTATTTCAAAGTTTTTGGTTGTTAATATTTTATTTTGAATACAAAAGATAGCTTGGGAAAGTTTGATGAAAAATATGATGAAGGAACATTTCTTGGGTACTCTTCAACTAGTAAAGCTTATAGAATTTTTAATAAAGAACTAGTAGAGTTGAAGAGTCAATAAATGTGAAATTTAATGAGTTTGTTCCTTGTGTAGAAAAACTTTCCGCATGCAACGAGGATGATCTCTTACAACCTTTGGAGCATAGTGATGAGGAACCTTCCAAAGAAGAAGAAGAGGAGGTCAAGGAAGATGAATATGTACCTCCAAGTGCCTTGAAATTCACAAAAGGATCATCCACGAGAATTAATAATTGTTGAATCATCCATCGGGGTAAGAACTCGCTCTTCTCTTCATGAATCTTATTCAAATATCTGTTTTGTTTTCGAAATTGAACCAAAAACCGTTTCTACCGCTTTAAATGATGAATTTTGGTTTTTGGCTATGAATGAAGAGTTAACAATTTGAGGGACATAATATTTGGAAATTAGTAGAAAGACCATCTAATCACCCGATTGTAGGTGTAAAATGGATTTTTAAAAATAAATTAGATGGTGACTCTAGAATCACTAGGAATAAGGCACGCTTAGTAGCACAAGGATATTCACAAATCGAGGGGATAGATTTTGATGAAACTTTTGCACCCGTTGCTATGTTGGAATCCATTAGAATTTTTCTAGCATTTGCAAGCTTTAAAAGAATAAAACTATTTCAAATGGATGTAAAAAGTGCTTTTCTCAACGGGTTTGTAAAAGAAGAAGTTTATGTTGAACAACCCCCCGGTTTTATTAATGAAAAATTTCTCAATCATGTTTATAAACTAGAAAAAGCACTTTATGGTTTAAAACAAGCGCCCCGTGCATGGTATGAAAGACTTACATCATTTTTATTAAAGCACGGTTATATTATGGGAAGTGCCGATAATACTCTCTTCATTAAGCATAATAATGATGATTTAATTATTTTGCAAATATATGTTGATGATATAGTATTTGGATCTACTAATGAAGAGTTGTGTAAAGAAGTTATTTTAGTGATGAAAAATGAATTTGAAATGAGTCTTGTAGGAGAACTTCCTTATTTCCTTGGTTTTCAAATATCACAAAGAATTGATGGTATCTTTATATGTCAAACTAAATATGTCCATGATATGCTTAAACGTTTTGGATTTGAAAACCTTAAACATGCTTCTACACAAATGAGTGCATCACTAAAATTAGGAAAAGATGAATCAGGAATTTCTATAGATCAAACTCTATATAGATGTATGATAGGATCTCTACTTTACCTAAGTGCAACTATACTGGATATTATGTTTGTCGTATGCTTATGTGCTCGATTTCAAGCCAATCTAAAAGAATCTCATTTAAAAGCGGTAAAACAAATTTTTAGATATCTTATTGGGTCATCTAGATTAGGATTATGGTACCCGCACAATAATTCATTTACACTTCACGGCTATTCCGATTCGGACTATGCCGGATGCTCACTTGATAGAAAAAGCACTAGTGGTACTTGTCATTTTCTAGGACCTTCATTAGTTGCGTGGTCTAGTAGGAAACAAAATTCGGTTGCACTCTCCACCACGGAGGCCGAATACATTGCATTAGGGAGTTGTTGTGCACAAGCACTATGGATGAGCCAAACTTTAGAGGACTTTGGTTTTCATCTAAAACATATAGAATTAAAATGTGACAACAAGAATGCCATTGATCTTACAAATAATCCGGTACACCATTCTAGATCCAAACATATAGATATACATCATCATTTCATAAGGGATCACATTAAAAAAGAAAATGTTAGAAAAAGTTTCATTGGCACAGACTCTCAACTTGCTGATATATTCACTAAACCTCTTCCCGATGCAAGGTTTCAAATGTTAAAGTTAGAATTAGGAGTCTTAGACATCTTAGGATGAATAACATGTAAAACGCTAAGGTTTTATGCAATTTGAGCAATCAAGATATCTCTGAAAATTACAAAATTTCTGCATAAGACTACTCTTAAGACCCCTAATCAATATCAAAAATCAGATTTTTAAAATTCTCAACAAATTGTGTACTGTTTCCAGCGCTAGCGCTAGCGCCGGTGCTAGCGTGTGTGTTTGAATTTTGTGTTTTTCCAAATTTCAAAAATCTTTAAACATGTGTTACTTTATATGTACTACTCAGTTTTTGTTTTTCTGACTTTTGTTATTTTTGTTTTATGTATATTTTGAAAAATCAACTACAAAACTTCAAAATTCAAAAATACAAAAATATGTTTTTGTGGTTTTCTATTTTCGTTCATTAAAAATGTTCAAAATAACAAAAAAACGGTATGATCTTTATTGCTAATATCAAGCATGAATATAAATTCTATTATTTAGAATTATTTACAATGCTAAAACTTATTTCTTCATTTTACTATGAACATTGTTGTGTTTATCATGCTTTGATATATCTAATTAAGTGCATCAATTGTGTTGAAAAATATATGTAGATCCAAGCTTAGCATGCCTCTAAGTATGAGTAAATGTATTGTGATTGATAATGATACTTTTACACTCACTTATGTTTGGTAATGTACATGTGTGTTTAATTCTAAAATGCTTGCTTATGTATTGTAATTGTACAATGAATTAAAATTTGCATAAGTTTATTATCTACACTACATTTGAATTGCACTTAAAAATTAAGAAGAGTGGTTGGATTTAAAAAAATTGTTAGGTTTGCAAAACAAGTGTATTCGGAGAATGTTGTCTCACAAAAGTGAACAAAAAATTATATAGACAAATATAACTCCACCAAGCACTACTTGAACCTCCTGATAAGTCTTCATAAGCATTGTGAGGTTGAGCACCTTGGAAAGAATTGTAAAGTGTCTTGTGCAAACCTTTGTTATTACACCACTTTTTTCTAAAAATATTGTGCATTAAAGTGTGTGAAAGTTAATATACTTGTGTTTTATTGTGCACTTTACTCTGCATATGTCTTGTATTTTATGATTTAAATCAATTGTTAGCATTGCTCAAAATACACTTATGTGCACACCATTATCTTTCATAACACTTCTTCTCATGAGTATTGGATTCTAATGCTTTATCTATACTACTCTTCATATAAGAAGTGCACTAGATAACCTAGCATGATCTTTACAATGTTTGGTATCTCTTAAACTTGAAATTAAGTAACATTGTAGTATAATCTCTTTTTGATATGTTCATTTCATGTTTGGTATCTTTATGAAAAACTATGAGATTTCAAAGAGGTTAAAACATCTTTACATTTTGAACTTAAACTCATATTTATGCTTATGTTTTTATGCTTGCAAAAAGATGTTTCTTATAATCTTCCGTTTGCTTATAACTCTTATCTTTTTTTTTTGAAATCTCTTCAACACTATGCTTAAACTCTTTATCTTTATCTATATTACAAAAGCTCGATCATGCTTTATCATTTATAAGGAGTGCTTCCTTACTTCCCTTACCCCACCATCTTTTGATAATACCAAAAGGGGGAGATTAATTGAAGAGATCTAGAGGAGAAATCTAGAAGATTAAAGGGAGACCAATTTATGTAATCTATCATTTAGGGGGAGTATAACATACATTGCATTTATGTAAGGGGAGCATTAAGATAGAGGGAGTATGCACATTTCTCATGCTTATCAAATACTATAGTTGCACTTTTATCTCGCTTATCATATTCTATAAACACCTTTGTTGATTTCTTGCTAAGAGGATTTATTATTATCAAAAGGGGGAGATTGTTGGACATGTGTGTCATATCCCTTTATTTGAGAATAACAAATCTCAAATTGTATTTGATCTTTCTTGTCGTGTGTTTATAGTGTGCAGCAACTATTGGTGCACTACTCCACAGTAAGAAAGCAACTTGGAACCAACAAACTGAGCTGAAGCACTACCGCCAGCGTTAGGGGTTAACGCAGGCGCTAGCGCTACCGCCTGGCGCTAGCTCAAGTTCGTGCACAGTGCCACGCCGCCGACGGTTTTGCAACCGCTCCACACGAACGCTACCGCATGCGCTAGGAGCTAACGCAGGCGCTAGCGACAAGTTCTATAAATTGATGGGCTCTCTCGTTTTGGTTCAAGCTTCCTGAGAGATTACTTGTGCCAAATTTCCAGAGCTACTACTCTGCCGAAAGTTCATCTCCCACTCAAAGCCAAAGAAGATTTCTAGAGAAGGAAGCCCCCACGCTGCACCGAAGAATGATTGCTTCAACCTCACTTGTGCAACAACGATCCTTCATCCTCAACTTCAGAAATCTCATAGAGGGAGTTTTTGTTATTAGCTTTATTTCTTTTTTGTAATTTTGTAGTAGAATTCGCCTTGTGTTGGCGACTAGGTCCTTGCGCGGCTTAGGGGGTAATTCTCCGCGTGAGTTGGCGACTAGGTCTAGGAGATTAGATCTAGGGGGTGCTTGAGGCCATATTCGGGGAAGGATTGGCTAGAGCGGCTTGAGGCCATATTCGGGGAAGGATTGGCTAAAGCCAACCGGTTCGTGGGGATATGAGTCGGTATAGAAAAGGAAAAATTGTTTTACTTTGTACGCCTCCGATTTCTAGCGATATTGAAATCAAATTTATGTAAACACCTTTTATATAATATAATCATGTCTCTTTTTGTGTTTACTTGATTTCTTTCATTTGGCATAAAATTTATTTTTGCAAATTACTTTTGCTGAATTGTTATTTTGCTCTTTCTCACTAAAAACAATTTAGTCATTTTCATAAAATTATAAGAAAAATTTTATTCCCTTATTCACCCCCCCCCCCTCTAAGGGCGCCAATCGATCCAACATATATGACAATATGGTTTCAACGATATCGTCGATAAGACAGAATGGTCTCAACGACATCGTCGAGAAGACAGAATGGTCTCAATGACATCGTCGAGAAGACAGAATAGTTTCAACTACACCGTCGAGAAGACTTCAAGTCATTAACAAGATTACGATGACACCTTTAAGATGAATTCATGTCGTCGTAAGTGCAAGTGCAGCTGTGATATCTTGTATCATCGAGATATCATTGTCTAAAGAAGATTGAAGAAGACTTGAAGATTTGTCCAAGTCCAAGATGAATCGGCGTAACGACAAGTTCTATCGTCAAGACATTGCAAATATCGTCGAGACAGATCAAGACATTTCAAATTGCACTATTTGCATTTAATGTCGCCATCTGGTGGTCCAATCAGCGCGCGCCGTTAAGGAATGAGTGTCTGGACATCCTAGGAGACCGTTAGTCGACTCCTCAGTCTTATAAAAGGGATAAGTGTCTGCCCTAAAATAACAAGTAAGATCGCAGAGAAATCGCACAAATCAATATAACAGTAACAGCCTGCGTGAAAAAGGAACAAGAACCTAAGAACTGAAATTCTTCATCATGTGTTCTCCAAGTTTCAGTCCAGCAAAATCGATAGATAAGTATTGTTCCAGATTGAAGAAGGGATTGAAGAAGAATCTGTGCTATCCAAGAAATCATCAAAGAATTCTCTTCAAGTCCAAGAAGCCAATCTTCATCCGGCTAAGAAGTTTTTCTCACATCTTTTTCTGTAGGACTTGCGGGCCTGAGCTTGTAGGATCTGTTTCAGATCTGAGCTGCAGGGCTTGAGGGCTTGAGTATTGTAGGGCTTGAGAGCCTGAGCTTGTAGGATCTGTTTTAGATCTGAGTTTTGTAGGGTTTGAGGGCCTGAGTTGTAAGGCTTAAGGGTATGAGATTGTAGGGCTTGCGGTCCTAAGTTTTTGGCAGAGTTTGCCGACCCTAGCACACTGCTAGAAAGGCGCAGAGGGATAGTGGACTACTCAAGACACTCTGTCTTGAGGAACCGATATATATATCTGGTGTTTTTGTGTGTTGTGTTTCTGTGGTTTATTGTTATGCTGTGATTTAGTTATTTAGTTCTTGTGCATAGAAATTCAAAAACAGACATATCGCGTCCTATCCCCCCCTCTAGGTGATAGTTCCATAACTATCAGAGCGGTTGAACAACTTCATGGAGGGTGAGATCATCTGCCCTATTCGCTACTTTGAGGTGGGCTTGCGACTACCGTTGTGACCAAAATTATGCCAAATTTTGCGTTACTTTCGGATAGTCCCTGCCCAGATCAATCTCAACGGCATGGCGATGATCATAGGTTTCCTCTACTTCTCGCGAGTAGAGAAGATTGCCTTTGATCTCTCCATCTTCTGGCAGATCTTCCACTTCATGGAGACCGGCGTGGGCGTCATCTTCTTTGGCAGCCATGTCTGCAACTTGGTCGGCACGACGACCAAGAACCATCGCTGAGGCGAGCAGTTGGTCGTCGTCGGTGGCGACTTCGAGGCCATTCCTCGTGTTTCCTTCCAGCCGCCTGAGCACGTCTTCGCGACTCCCTTCCTAGAGGGACCTCGCGAGAAGCTCCCGACTCCTTCAGAAATCGACACTTCGACGTGGTCTTCTGGCGGAGGCGAGTAGACGAGCTCCCAGAGGTTTTCCCGGGTGAAAGTAAATTGTTGAGCGAGTATCCGTTATACTCGCACTGTTGTCTCTGAATGGTGACTAAACTTTGTCTTCTTTCTTCTACAGTTAGTCGCATCCTGCCGCGCGAGCCTCTCCCTATGGCGAAGTAGGCAGTTATCTCCCATGCCGACCTATCGCAGATCCCGGATGAGCCAGTGGTCACCAGTGGGAAGGCTGAGTCCTCGAAGAAGAGGACGGGCAAGGGTAAGGTCTAGTAGCCCGTGAGGAAGAAGAAAAGGTCGCGAGGAAGGTCCCCGAGGCGAAGGCGGATCCTTCAGAAGCTTGCGAACCTTTCGACCACCCAAACTTCACCGAAGGTGGTTGCAATACGGATGCCTATGGTCGACTGATGGAGACCTGGGCGGAGCGCACCCATGAGGTAACTCTGAGTACCAACCTCCCCGCCTGGTCGGAGGATTGGGAGGATAAAGGAGAGGCATTCGACATCATGTTCTCTCTTTATGGTCGCGCAGATACCGAGTCGTTCCAAGACGTGTCTGCCGAGTATCTGGCCCACCAGACCTCGTGCTCGCTTCTCCGATCGGCGGAGCTCAGCCATCAGACGGTGAGAAGTCTGCTCGTCTCTGAAGAGAGAGTAAAGGCGTTGGGCAAGACTGACATCTCGCTCGGCTTTCAACTTGACAAGTGCAAGGTATTCGTGCTATTTGAAGTAGATCTACATTCTCGCTGCTCGCCGGTTGCCAACTATGATACTAACGACTTAATGTTTTACTCGCAGGAGGGAGAGATGGAGGCGGAGAAGAAGATGTCGTAGCTCGAGAAGGAGCTAGAGGACACTCGGGCAGCTCTAGATGCCGCCCATGTAAGGATCATCGAGCTGGAAACTCACCCTGTTGAGCAACAGCCTTCGTAGGCAAGTCCTGTTCGGGTGGGGAAGAAGACCGGGATGCATGGTGATGAGATGCCGAGCATTCATCGGGACATCGCGCGAGCAACTGGAAATGTCGTCTTGAGTTGGTTGAGAGAGGATGGTTGTCTAATGCTGGAGGCGATGAACCTGACAGTGATGGACATCATACCTACCCTACTCGCCGAGCAGTCCAGCTCTCCTTTGCGAACTTCCTCCCTGAGTCCCAGTGAGGCCGAGGATGAAGATGATGAGGATGATGATGAAGATGAAGACGTTGGCGCCTATGGCGAGGATGAAGAGGAAGACATCGAAGACGATGGAGGCAAGGATGACGCCTAGCCGACAGGGTTCTTTTTTGATCCCCCTGTCAGACTTATACAGATTTTTGTGATGATGTACATGCTCGTTCAGATACATGATAGAAAGAACAATTTTTTGCTTGCCTATTTTCTTCTAGACTCGCATTCTTGCATGCACATCGATTAGAATCTTAGGTTCAAACGTGATGAGTGCTCGCTAGGCTCATAGGCTCGAGGCAAGATTGAGTGATCGATGCCACGATTAGTGCGATCTTGGGAGGTACTTGAGGTGATCGACGATCATACCTTACTCGCGTATGGTATACTCGCACCTGCATGCTCTCATACATGAATACTCGCCGGACTTAAAGGTTGATGACAGTTGAGTTGGAGTGCTCTCGAGGGATCTTTTAGGACGCACCCTCTCGAGGCTTCTACTCCACCTGCTGAGAAGCTTTTCAAAGATCATAGTAATAACAACAGTAATGGGAACATGACAAGGCAGGTAGGGAGTGACAGTCAGGGAGATCCAAGAGGACACACCATCCCGAGGCCTCCATCTTACTTGGTTGCTGGATGCTGACCAATATGGAATGACAATCAGGGAGGTCCAAGGAGACACACCATCCCGAGGCCTCCATCCTACTACGTTGCTGAATGCTGACTAGTAGGGAACGATAGTCGGGGAGGTCCAAGGGGACACACCATCCTGAGGCCTCCATCCTACTGCGTTGTTGAATGCTTGTACAACCTCGGGTTCGCCTCGAGCGAGAAGACGGAATCAAGCTGGAGTTCGCCGAGTCAAACTTTGAACCGATAGAAGCCTAGCGCGGGGACAAGCCAGGTACAATCCCACCTACGCAAGAGCGAACAGCGGGCGGGGGCGCTCACAGACCGCTCGTGTATGCTGCCCCACACGCAGCGCTTCAAGAACTACTCGGCAGCAGTGCCTCGAGGACTACTCGCGGCGAAAGCCGCGTGAGCGCGAATGGGCCAGGGACGCGAGTGGCACTGTATAACCCGGTATTCGCCAGGAGATGGACATAGATGAAATTTGTTCTGCGTTCGACGAACGCCAAGCTTCAGTTGAGATCAACGAACTCAGCTCGGCGTTCGACGAAATTTGTTCTGCGTTCGACGAACGCTGAGTTTCAGCTGAGGTCGATGAACTCCGCTCGGCGTTCGAAGAAATTCGTTCTACGATTCGACGAATGGCACCTTTGAATTTGTCTCAGCGGTTAGGCTGAGAGGATCAGCCATCTCAGTGGCCACTTCTGTCCCGTCTCGGCGGATCCGCTGGGACAGAGTTGTCTCAACAGTTTTCCTCCATCTGCAACTCGGCTCAACGGGCTCGATCTTCCATCCATTTCAGCACTCACACGAGGCCGAGGGGAGCTCGCAGGAAGGTATGCGAGACCCGGCCTCGGCGGATGTCGCCAGAAGAGGCGCGAGGGGGGCTTTCACAGAACACTTGTCTAAAAGGGGCCTCAAATCCAACAGGCGAAAGAGATAGCAAGGAAGGCGAGCCAGTCTCAAGGGTCGCTTGCAGGAAGGCAGGCGAGCCGGGCACTTGCCGACCGTTCGCGAGAGGGCGGACGAGCCAGGTTTTTTCCCAAGTTCCTGTGTTCGACGAACTCAGCTCGGCATTCGACGAAGCTCATCCTGCGATCGACGAACGTCACGTTCTGCGTTCGACGAACTCGACTCAAATGATTCACACTTCAGTTCGACGAAAGTATTTCTCAGCCCGACGAGCTTAATCTTCCGTCCAGTTCAGAGGACTCTCACAGGGCCAAGGGGAGCTTGCAGGAAGGCACGCGAGACCCGACCTAGGTGGGGGTTGCCGAGAGGGATGCTGGCAGATCCTTCGCAGAGCGTTTGCCTAAAGGGGGATTCGTGAGCCATACTCGCGAGGAGACTCGCAGGAGTTCTCGCAAGTAGCCTTCACTCAGGCCACTTGTCTATAGGCTCAGGAGGAGAAATTACCCCTCTACCCCTGGTGGTCTGTCATTAGCCTTTTCAAACAACGGAGTTTGGCTGTTAGCAGGCCAAACTAGGGTGCGTTTAGTAAAATCAAAAGGCGGAATTCCGCTATTGACAGATCACGAGCAAAAAACTATAAATAGACCTTAAAGGGCAGCTTGGGATAGGATTCCGATCTCAGTTTTCTGAGCTTCCTTTTTCCCTTGGCTACTTTGGTTTAGCTCTCTAGCTCTCCAGGGTGCCCAAGTCTCAGCTTTGGCTTGGGAGGGGAAGCGCTCAACGATCTTCCGGGTTTGTGGTGGGACCTCCTCGCTGTGACTAAGGTCTTAGTCTGTTTCCGAGTCCCCAGTCTGCTCCTTTTGAGGGACTAGTAAGGGCTAGCTGCACCTCAACTTGTTGAGGGCCCAAACTTCACAAGAGGCCGAGAAATCAGTTTCAACATTTTGGTGCGGTGAGCGTGGAGCGTGGCTAGTCCAAGAAGATTCCAAGAAAGGGACATGGCAGGAGATGAAGAGCAGGGCGAGGAGTTCTGTGGGTCACCCCCGACGGCGATGCAAAGGATGTTCTCGGAATTCAGGAGGGAAGTCCTCGACACCCTCGGGTTCGCGGTCGCAGTGCTGCGTAGCGAGTTCGCGACCCCAATGGTTCAGGTGTCCCATCCTCCGGCAGCGGTTGGCGAGGATGCCCCGGGAGGAAGGGCTGGAAAGGAGGTGGCCGGAGGGTCAGTGCAGGACCTGGAGGGGCGAGTGTTGTTCGCCAGTCCGACGAGTTCGGTGCCAGCGAGCACAGTGCAGGCGAGCCCAGCATAGGCGAGTGCGGTGCAGGCGAGCGCGATCCTGGCGGGCGCGATGCCCGTAGGATCGACTCTGACGAAGGTGGCTCTCGCGAGCAGTGACCCAGTGAGCTCAAACCAGGTGAGGGAGCTCGGGGGGCGAGTTGAGCAAGATAGGATGACAGGTAGAGGAAGCCGCTTCTGCGAGCTGGTGCTTTCCGCGCCCATCCCGGAAGGGTTCGGAGAGTGGGACAGGGTCTACTACCACGGCCGGGATGACCCCGTCCAGCACTTGTAGTCGTTCAAAGACTCGGTTTTTATCAGGCCGATGTCGGAAGTCTTCAAGTGTCGGCTCTTTGCCGTCACCCAAAAGGAGAAGGCCAGGGAGTGGTTACACCAACTCCCTGTCGGGTCAATCTACGCGTTTGAAGATTTGCGTAGAAGTTTCTTGTTGCGGTTCTCAACTTCAAAGAAGAGGAAGTAGGATGTTGAGTCCCTCTTCAAGGTGAAGCAGGAGCCCAAGGAGTCGCTGGATCATTATGCAGACCGGTTTCAAGAAGAAGTATTGCTCACTCAGGAGATGCCCGGGTTTGCCCTTCAGCTCGCCTTCACGTTGGGGATGAAGGAGAGTTTCTTCAATATGGATCTGAAGAGGAAGGCCCCCGTCTCCTACGAGGAGTTGATGGAGAGGGTGGCGGAGGAGGTCGAGAGTGAGGAGGCCAATCCGGAGCTCACCAAGAGGCTAGCAAAGCTCAGTGAGCCGGAGGTCAAGCAACAGGAGGTGCGGAGGAGGGAAGAGCCCCGAGCTCCGGAAGGGGGATGGAGGCAGCATGGAGGGGGGATACAAGGTCAAGGAAGAGGCTACGCCCCGGGAGGGGGTAACTTCCATGGGGGGCAAGGAAGACCCCAACAGCTGGGATGGAGGCAGGGTCCTAGGCAGATGCCTCCCCCGCCTCAGCAGGCTATGGCGATCAGGCGAGGAAGAGGAGGAAGAGAAAGGAGAGAAGGAGTGGAAGCAGGAGCGGGAAGGAGAAGAGGAAATAGGGCGGCAGAGGCCGAGAGGGGAGAGGTGGCGTTGCCATACTGTGATTTCCATGATGAGGAAGGTCACGCAACGGCCACCTGCCCAGAATTCTTAGAGACAAAGAGGGCTAGAATGTCGACGCCATGGTAGCAGCAGCAGGTGAGGATCGAGGAGGTCTTGCCTCGGGAGGATGAGGAGGAGAGGTGCGAGGACCGGGCCGATGTGGGGACCCGAGGAGGGATCAGGGTGATCCACGGGGGAGTAGGGGTAGAGGCAACCCGCAAGGCGAGCCTCCATACCATCTACCGTCGGAGCGTGGCTTCGACATCCATGGCTCCACCCTCAGCAGAAAAAAATCACTTTCTCTCAAAGGGACATGCCGAGTCATGAGGACCGTTTCTGCGACGCACTGGTCATCCAGACCACCATCGAGAACTTCACGGTGTCCCGAATTCTTGTGGACAACGGAAGCTCCGTCAACGTCATCTTCAAGAAGGCGTTCGATGAGATGAAGGTGGAAGCTAAGAGGGCGTTAGCCTCAGATGGCTCATTGTTCGGGTTCTCCGGAGAGAGGAAGGAGGTCGAGGGGGAGTGGGAGTGGGGCTCCATGTGGTCCTGGGCGGGCAATCTCGGAATTGCTTCTTCGTCATAGTGGATGCCCCCAGCAGCTATAGCGCCATCTTCGGGCGACCGCTGATCAGTGCTTTTCACTGCGTCCCTTCCATCTTCCACCAATGCCTCAAGTTCAGCTCACGGGGAGTCCATATTTGAGTAATAGGGGATCCGAAGGTAGCAAGGCAGTGCTACGTGACGGCGGTCAACACCATCTCCTGGATGACCGAGGCAGAAAAATGGGAACAGGAAGTGGGAGAGCCAGCGGGTCTCGGAGAGGCGGAGGAGGAGAAAGGGAAGGAAGGGCCGGTGGAGCCGATGGAGGAGGAGAAGGAAGAGGTAGAGAGTCGGGCCCAGGAGGAAGGGGCGGGAGAAGTGATGAAGGTCCAGGAGGGGGAAAAGAGGAGAAGGAAGAAGGTCAGGGAGAACAGTCCCGGCTGGAGGCCATGGAGGAAGTCGTGGAGCTCGAGGTCACCACCTAAGCTGGGGTGGTGGAAAAGGTCCGCATCAGCGGGGAGCTCGACCTCGAGGAGCAGAAGCAGATCCTGGCTTGCATCCAGGAAAACATGGATGTCTTTGCTTAGAGTGCCGTGGAGATGCCCGGGATCGATGCAGATGTGTCTTGCCATCGCCTCAACCTCGACCCAGGCACCCGCCCCATCCATCAAAAGAAAAGGGCCACATCAGACAAGTTGGAGGGACCCATCCGAGAGGAGGTGGGTAAGCTCCTACATGCGGGTTTTGTATCGGAGATTCAGTATCCAAGCTGAGTCTCCAATGTGGTGATGGTAAAAAAGGGAGGAGGTAAGTGGAGGATGTGTGTCAATTTTTCCTTGCTTAATAAATCGTGCCCCAAGGATTGTCATCCCTTGCCTAGAATTGGCGTGCTGGTTGATTCAACCGTCGTTTTTCCTGTAATGTCTTTTCTAGATGCTTTTTCAGGTTACCATCAGATCCGAATGCACCCCCCCCCCCCCCCCCCCACCCCCCTCCCCCCCCCCCCCCCCCCCCCCCCCCCCCCCCCCCGACATCAAAGATGTCTCCTTCATCACAGGAGATGGATGCTACTATTATAAGATGATGCCCTTTGGGCTCAAGAATGCAGGGGCTACGTATCAATGAATGATGGATAGGGTCTTCTGAGGGCAGAAGGGAAGAAACCTGGAAGTTTATGTTGATGACCTCATGGTAAAGAGCCGGGATCTCAAGTGTCACCTCCAAGACCTAGAAGAGACCTTTGGGACCTTGCTAGAGTACAAGATGAAACTCAATCCCCCGAAGTGTGTCTTCAGGGCTAGCAGGGGAAAGTTCCTGGGTCACTTGCTCACCCCGGCAGGGGTGGAGCCTAACCCAGATAAGGTTAAGGACATCTTGGAATTGGGGGCGCCAAGGAACGCGAAGGAGGTTCAGCGCCTCACGGCAAAGTTAGCCAGACTTAGCAGGTTCCTCTCCAAGGCGGGTGAGAAGTGCGCACCTTTCTTCAAGGTGTTACGAGGAAACAAGAAGTTTGAGTGGACCTCAGAATGCGTGGAAGCCTTTCAAGCTTTGAAGGGGCAGCTCACCCGGGCTCCCCTACTCCAGGGACCAAGGCAAGGGGAGGATTTATCCCTATACTTGGGGGGTAGGGTCTGAAGCAGTAAGTTCGGTGTTGGTCCGGGAAGAAGGGAGGAGGCAGTTCCCCATCTACTACGTTAGCCGAGTGTTGAGGAAGGCTGAGCTCCGATACCAAATCTTGGAAAGGTTGGCTTTCGCTTTGGTGGTATCGGCTCGAAAGCTCAGGCCATACTTCCAAGCACACTCCATTAAAGTGGTGACCGACCACCCGCTTCGCAAAGTCATGGAAGGGGTGGAGCACTCGGGAAGGCTAGCCAAATGGTCCGTAGAGCTAAGCGAGTTCGACATCACATTTGTGCCTAGGATGTCAATCAAAGCACAAGCGGTGGCGGACTTCATGGCTGACTATGCTACTGAAGTGGAGGAACATGAATCACCTCCCCCGGTGGCCTGGAGGATGTTGGTGGATGGCGCGTTAGGGAAGCACTCCTATGGAGGAGGAATTATCCTAATAATCCCCCAAGGGACAAAGATCGAGCATGCCTTGAGCATCTATTTCCCAATTACCAACAACCAGGCCGAGTACGAGGCGGTGATAACGGGCCTGCGACTAGCAAGGGAGCTGGGAGTACAGGACGTGGAGGTCTCAACGGACTCCATGGTGGTGGCGTGCCAAATCAGGGGAGAATTTGAAGCAAGGGAGCCGACCCTCCAGCGTTACCTGGAGAAGGTTAAGGGGGTCATCGACCAATTTCGCACTTTCTCCATCACACATGTGCCGAGGGAGGAGAGCACCCCGGTGGACCTCCTAGCCAAGTTTGGTCCTCGGGCTGGAGGGACAGTAGCGGAACTCTTCCGACCTTCCATCGAAGAGGGGGAGCTGATGGAGGTGGATCAGCGAGCATCGTGGATGGATCCCTTCGTCACCTTCCTGGCATCGGGAAAGTTCCCCGAAGGAGACGTAGATAAACGGCGCTTCAGGTACAAGTCAGCCTATTATTCCTTACATGCAGGAGGGCTATATAGAAAGACACTCTCGGGGCTCCTGGACCGCTGCGTGGTAGAGGAGGAGGTCCCGAGAGTCCTCAAAGAAATCCACTCAGGGGAATGTGGTAGTCACTCCGGGAGCCGGACTCTAGAGGGAAGAGTGTCGAGGCAAGGCTATTTTTGGCCTACCCTCAGCAAAGATGCGACAGAATTCGCAAGGAAGTGTTCAAAGTGCCATCTCTATGCTCCACTCCAACTCCTCCCAGCTCAAAGGCTCCGGACCATTACAGCTCCGTGCCCCTTCGCTATATGGGGCTTGGACCTGGTAGGTCCTTTCCCTCAAGCTAGTGGCCAAAGGAGGTTCCTATTGGTAATGATTGACTATTTCTCCAAGTGGGTAGAAGTGAAAGCGCTGGCCAAGGTAACCTCCCAGGTGGTGAGAAATTTCTTATGGGGTGAGATTATTTGCAGGCACGAGTTGCCGTTAGCCATCGTGACGGACAACGGACCCCAATTTGCCAGCGAAGAGTTTGTTAGTTTTTGCACCCAACTCGGCATAGACCTCAGGTTCGCATCGGTCCACCACCCAAGGAGCAACGGTCAGGTGGAGGCGGCAAACAAGATAATTGTCAACCTGCTGAAGAAGAAAGTGGAGAATCTCAGAGGCAATTGGGTGGAACAGCTACCCTTGGTCCTATGGGCCTTGAGGACTACTCCAAACACGGCCACAGGAGAGACCCCTTCAAACTGTCTCATGGGTCCGAGGCCATCCTTCCGATAGAATTCGAAGTCAAAACCCCCAGGGTGATCACCGCGGACGAAGGAGATGAAGAATGGCTAATAGAAAATGAGGCAGAACAAAGGTTGTCTCTGGACCTGGTAGAAGAGCTCCAAGACCTCGCTACTGTTCGACGGGAGGAAGTTAAGAGGCGGATGGCCTAGTACTTCGACCAGCATATCAGAATAAAACAATTCGAGAAAGGAGACCTGGTCCCAAAGAAGGTAGATGCGGCAGGAAGAGGAGCCACTGTAGGAAAGTTAGAGCCCAATTGGGAAGGGCCCTACATTGTAAGCGAAGTGCTCAAGACTGGGGGGTACCATCTCCAGGATGTGGAAGGGGTACCTCTCGGCCGAGCCAGGAGTGGGGATGATTTGAAAAGATTTTATCCTTAGCAATTTTTTGTAACTGACTTTTGTATGCTCCCTTCTCGCATCATATATGTTGAAGTAGTTCTTTGAACAGATAAAAAGTCCTTTGGTGCTGGAATGCCCCAAATCGATTCCGTTGTCGGGCTCTCATAGACGGTGGGTCAGGTTGATCTTTGGAGAGGCTGGCAAGTAACAAGTCCTTTGATGCTGGAATGCCCCAGATCAATTCCGCTGTCGGGCTCTCATAGACGGTGGTTCAGGTTGATCTCTGGAGAGGCTGGCAAGTAACAAGTCCTTTGGTGCTGGAATGCCCCAGATCGATTCCGCTGTTGGGCTCTCATAGACGGTGGGTCAGGTTGATCTCTGGAGAGGCTGGCAAGTAACAAGTCCTTTGGTGTTGGAATGCCCCAGATCGATTCCGCTGGCGGGCTCTCATAGACGGTGGGTCAGGTTAATCTCTGGAGAGGCTGGCAAGTAACAATTCCTTTGGTGCTGGAATGCCCCAGATCGATTTCGCTGTCGGGCTCTCGTAGACGGTGGGTCAGGTTGATCTCTGGAGAGGCTGACAAGTAACAAGTCCTTTGGTGCTGGAATGACCCAGATCGATTCCGCTGCCGGGCTCTCATAGATGGTGGGTCAGGTTGATCTCTGGAGAGGCTGGCAAGTAACAAGTCCTTTGGTGCTGGAATGCCCCAGATCGATTCCGCTGTCAAGTTCTCATAGACGGTGGGTCAGGTTGATCTCTGGAGAGGCTGACAAGTAACAAGTCCTTTGGTGCTGGAATGCCCCAGATCGATTCCGCTGTCGGACTCTCATAGACGGTGGGTAAGGTAGATCTCTGGAGAGGCTGGCAAGTAACAAATCCTTTGGTACTGGAATGCCTCAGATCGATTCCGCTGCCGGGCTCTCTTAGACGGTGGGTCAGGTTGATCTCTAGAGAGGCTGGCAAGTAACAATTCCTTTGGTGCTAGAATGCCCCAGATCGATTCCACTATCGGGCTCTCATAGACGGTGGGTCAGGTTGATATCTGGAGAGGCTGGCAAGTAACAAGTCCTTTGGTGCTGGAATGCCCCAGATCGATTCCGCTGTCGGGCTCTCATAGACGGTGGGTCAGGCCGATCTCTGGAGAGGCTGGCAAGTTATTCATGCTAAGGGTCTCGGCTCGCAAAATCTCCCATAAGCGAGGCAAGCCCAGAGGCTCTCTCGCGTAAAAACAAAAACCCGCGACAGATGAAATGCACCTAAGTTCAAAGGTAAACACATGGTTGTGGAGTACGGTGGTTACTAACCTCATAACCATCGCCGAAAAGAAATGTGCGAGCACGAGCCTGATTAAACGCAGAAATATGGAAACAAAGGTGGGCATGACAAAATGCATCCGCGCGAGCATGAACACAAGTGCGAGTGCGAGTAATAAATTAAAAAGGGAAAGACATTCGACAGATATACAAAATAGTTCTTTCGTTGGCCAAAAAGCGTTATCGTCAGCAGCGAACTCGCCGACCAAAACAGAAATTTTACACTTGGAAAACTACCCGCTGCAGAATCCTTCGCTCGCTCTCGCGGTCTTCCGACCGTAACTCGCCCCATACACAAAAAATAGGCGAGATCGAACATTACGAGCGCCGCGCCAATAACGAAAGGAGCGAGAGAAACGAATAAGGGAAAAATACACGCAGAAACAGCAGACGAGTAACAGGCGAAAAATATACATCCTTTCTATTTTTTGTCTAAAAGTTTTACAAAGTTCGGTGGCGTTCTCGCCAACCAAAAACAAAAGTCAAAATAAAGCAAGAACATCAAAAAATCACGACGCATCCGCGGATTGCTCTCCCTCGCTCCTCTCAGAAGGTGTGGTAGGTAGGAACATCTCCGGGACCAAGTCCTCCAAGGTGAGCTCCGCCGCCTCCGCAGTAAGTAAGCCAGACCGCTTGAGGGTGCAGAAGGCAAACGTCGCCGCATGAAGCGCTGCCTCCCGCATCTCTGCCTTATGCTCCAGCCGCTTGGCCCTCAGCGACCCGGGAGTGGATGGGAGAGTGGCCCGAACCAGGTCGTGGTTCAGGGTCTTCAACCCTTCTACTTGCTACGCCAGGTCGGTGTTACGAGCAAGGAGCTCGCTGGCAGTCTCGGCATCCTGCAAGGAAAAAGGTTCAGTCGCGAGTATAGAAGGATAGGAAAGGGTAGACAGATGAACAAAACTCACCATTCCACCCTGGAGGCTAGCGACGAGGCCGTCCGAGATGTTCAATTTTTCCTTGAGGTCGGCCACCTCCTCGGTCGCAGCTTTCAACTCTTCTCAAAGAGTCTCGGAGCTCTTCTACTCCCGCAGACGTACGATCTCCTTCGCAGCGACTCTCAGCTCGCGCATGAGCTCTTCTGAATTTCTCTCCAGCTGGAAGTTGCGCCGACCTAGCATGTGAGCTAGCTCTATAGAGCGGAGTTGGAACCGCGAGCTCTCATGAGTGAGTACCCGAGAGGACATCTTATTGAACTCTTTCGCGTCCTCCTGCCCATAAAGGCCGAAGGATAGGGCGAAAGCGTCGCCACCAACCGTATTCTCCTCCACCTAGGAGGGGAGGAGAGTCGATATCGAGGCCCAGTTGGTCTTCTCGTCCCAAACCAGTAGAGGCGCGCCGGCCTCGTCTAGATGCTTGACCCCCAAGTCGTAGTTCCGGTGGTATGCCGGGTCAGGCACCTTCGAGGTGCCGGCCACCACCGTAGAGGGCTCACTGGACACCTTCTTCTGGGGCCAGGTCGCCGAGCGACCTCCCCTGGGAGGGACCTTGAGGACCTCCTTCCCCTTAGTCGGAAGAAGCATCTTCAGTTTCTTTGGGGGGAGAGATAGAGACTTCGACCCGCGGCTCGCAGGAGCCGGCCGCTTAAGAGAGGTCGGGGTCGAAGAAGGGACAGGCTCTCGGCAGAGCTCGGCGGCGGAGGTGGCAAGCTGAAGAGCAGAAGGGGTATGCCCTACCTTCGGTGAGGGGGGTTGAGCGGGAGGTCTCGCTCTCCTACGAGTAAGAGGTAACACAAGTCAGGAAGAGAAGAAGCAATACAAGAGTTAGCAGAGCGAGCGCGAGCCAAACCTGCTCTGGGAGGTACGGGAAGAAGCGAGTCGATGTTTCTCCTGAGGTAGACCACATCGAAGTTGGTCGACATGCGCTTGAAGAGATCAACCTCGTGGCCATCGAGCGTCGGGGGGCAGTAGGTGGCTTTGGATCGCTGGATGGGCAAGAAGGGAACGTTGCCGAATGGGCCCTTCACGATGACAAACTTTTGGGGCCAATAATGGCTCTTGTTGACCGTCTCCTGGACCTTGGCGTGTCTGCTCGCGAAAAAAGTAGTCCCGTCCTTGTTCGCCCTAAAGGAAAACAGCTTGCGGAAGACGGGTAGGCTGAACTCTACCAGCTCCTCTCGCAAGTAGCACGCGAAGGATACCATCATGGCCACGGCGTTGGGGGTCAGCTGACCCGGGATCACGCCAAAATATTTGAGTATCTGAAAAGTTCGCAACGAATGGTCAGACGAAAACTCCATGCGAGTGTGCAATGGAAAGGCGAAAAGGAGGAGCGAGTACCTGGATAATCTACGGCCAGAAGGGCAACCGCAAGCCCGCATCGAAATGAGCTACCGGGAAGGCAAACTCATCCGCGAAGGTAAAGTTTATCGCGTCCTCGTCCGTAGGCAGCCGGGCTACGAATCCCGGCGAAATATAATTCGCCATAACCAGGTGATGCTCGCTCTCTGTGAGCGAGCAGTTCAGAAAAATATGCTCGCGAAAAGTCCCCGCACACTTAGCCCGGCCTTCGGCGTCTGAGTTATCACCACCCATGGGCTTCCTGCAAGAAAAGAGAGGCGAGCACAGAGAGAGAAGGTGGCGAGAGCGAGGAGGCAAAAGACCGAGAAAGGAGAAGATGATCGGAGCGGTGGTTAGCCATAAATGCCAGCCCTATTTATAGAAAAACCAAGGCGGTGGGGAGTTATAGAAGCGCCGGAGGATGCAGATAGCAAAAGCGCGTCATGATGTAGCTCGAGATGAGAGCCTCCCTCTCTCACACTCTCTTGCGACAACCTGAAATATTAACACAAACGATAAAAGCAATGCTGCGAGTAAAGGGACGCGAGCCCTTGCAGGATAGGTGATCCCTTGCGGATCACGTGCTCGAACGATAAGAGGCAGAGGACTAAGTTGGAAGCGCATATTGTCCGCTAGGCATACATGAGCGCGGCTAGAGCAACATAAAATACGAATAAAAGGAAAAGGCAAAAACAATATAGCATAAACCCAAATAAGAGGAGCTCGCTAGTACGGGCGAGAAGTATTCGGATCGCCACTACTGCATAAATCGTCCAGATACCATGAAACAAGAGGGAAATTATTTAGAAAAGAATGCGAGTGCGGAGGGAGGGGGGTCAATATTGGATCCATTTCCATCGGCCCCTTCCTCGCACCCCCGAACTAAGAGGTCTCCTGGGGTAATGATACGCTTCGGCAGCACGGAGATCTTGCTGAATCAAGCGAGCATGATCTCTCGCTCGCGCGAGGTGCACCCCCGGGGAAGTAACCTCCTCGCAAGAATCTTGGAGCAGTTCGGCATGGAGCCGAGCGCATTCATCCCCCAGCGAGGCAATATGCTCCTCAGCCGCCTCCCTGTCTCTCTTCACCTGACTGAACAGGTTTTGCAACATCTGCCCCTGTTTCTGAAAGAGCTCTGAGGTCCGCCTCTTCATCATCACCAGATCCAGCGGGTCGCCGAGGAAGGCGTCGATCTCTTTCGGCAAAGGGAGGGGCGACAACTCCTCTTCCCCCAAGTCAAAGTCGCTGGAACTCTCGGGAGGGCCTGCGATAGGGGGAAGTCGTCAGAAAGAAGAAAAAGATCGATAGCTGACTGGTTCGGGCTAATCGGGCGGGCTGGAAGTCGCCTTAACCTGATGAGCACGAGAAGAGCCGGGACGCCCCTGGAAGGGAGTCCCGAGGGGCAGGGTGACCGATTTACCTAGGCCTGAGAGGCAAAGTTCGGGGCCCTCACCCTGGACGGCGTCTGGAAGTGAATTGTCAGGATTCGTTCGGTCCAGAAGAGTGTACCCCGGGACAGGGATATTTGACTTTGGAGGAAGTTGTTAGAGCGAAGGAACGGCTCGTCCTTCGGGAGTCGCAAGAGGAGACTCTGCGAGAGACAGGGTCACGGGGGCAAAACGACGAGTTCATCAAAAATTGTGCGAGAAGGCTTACGGTGTTGAGGCGAAGACGAGCAAAGGGCAGGGATGCCCAAGTCCAGGATCTCCGCGCCGCACCCCCCCCCCCCCCCCCCCCCGAGGGATAGCAGGGCGAGCATTCGCTCGGGTTTCGTCCATCAGGTTCCCTGATTGAAGCAAGGCCTGCAAGGAAAAAGGTGTATATCAGCAGGAAAAGGAGGTGGGCCAGCTTGCCGACCTGAGTACCTGATTTGCGAGCAGAAGGTCAGGATCTAGAGCCATGGATCCATCTTTCCCACTCTGGAGCCGGACCGGTTTTGCTTTTAGCATTCTTGGGGAAGATGGCTTTGGAGCCCAAGGAGCAGGCTTAGTGAGGGCCGCGTGCTCAAAAGCTCGCGCCGCGTCAATGCGAGCCCGAGTCTCTTCAGAAATAGGCATCCTCAAACAGCTACAGTACGAAGCAGCGAGAATTGGTGGAGGAAGAAGCGGGGAGCCCATCGACTACGATCGACGATATTTATAGCAGGGAGGATGGTCCCCACCAAAAGATTCCTGCCAGGTCAGCATCAGTCCAGCGAACACCGAGGGTTGGATGATTCTTCACGAGTTTAGCTTAAGGCTCACGAAGAGCGGGGATTGTGTACCACCTCGGGTTCGCCTCAAGCGAGAAGACGGAATCAAGCTGGAGTTCACCGAGTCAAACTTCAAACTGATAGAAGTCTAGCGCGGGGACAAGCCAGGTGTGATCCCACCTATGCGAGAGTGAACAACGGGCGGGGGCGCTCACAGACCGCTCGCTAATGCTGCCCCCCCCCCCCCCCCCCCCCCCGCGCAGCGCTTCAAGAACTACTCGGCAACAGTGCCTCGAGGACTACTCGCGCCGAAAGCCGCGCGAGTGTGAATGGGCCAGGGACGTGAGTGGCGCTGTATAACCCCGGTATTCGCCAGGAGATGGACATAGACGAAATCCGTTCTGCGTTCGACGAACGCCAAGCTTCAGTTGAGATCAACAAACTCAGCTCGGCGTTCGACGAAATTCGTTCTGCGTTCGACGAACGCCGAGTTTCAGCTAAGGTCGACGAACTCCGCTCGGCGTTCGACGAAATTCGTTCTGCGATTCGACGAATGACACCTTTGAATCTGTCTCAGCGGTTAGGCTGAGAGGATCAGCCGTCTCAGCGACCACTTCTGTCCCGTCTTGGCGGATCCGCTGGGACAGAGTTGTCTCAGCAGTTTTCCTCCATCTGCAGCTCGGCTCAACGGGCTCGATCTTCCATCCATTTCAGCACTCACACTAGGCCGAGGGGAGCTCGCAGGAAGGTATGCGAGACCCGACCTCGGTGGATGTCGTCGGAAGCGGCGCGAGCGGGGCTTTCACAGAACACTCGCCTAAAAGGGGCCTCAAATCCAACAGGCGAAAGAGATAACAAGGAAGGCGAGCCAGTCTCAAGGGTCGCTCGCAGGAAGGCAGGTGAGCCAGGCACTTGCCGACCATTCGCGAGAGGGCGGACGAGCCAGGTTTTTTCCCAAGTTCCTATGTTCGACGAACTCAGCTCGGCGTTCGACGAAGTTCGTCCTGCGATCGACGAACGTCTCGTTCTGCGTTCGACGAACTCGACTCAAATGATTCACACTTCAGTTCGACGAAAGTATTTCTCAGCCCGGCGAGCTTAATCTTCCTTCCAGTTCAGCGGACTCTCACAGGGCCGAGGGGAGCTCGCAGGAAGGCACTCAAGACCCAAACTCGGTGGGGGTTGCCGAGAGGTATGCGGGCAGATCCTTCGCAGAGCGTTCGCCTAAAGGGGTTTCCTGAGCCATACTCGCGAGGAGCTCGCAGGAGTTCTCGCAAGTAGCCTTCGCGCAGGCCACTTGTCTATAGGCTCAGGAGGAGAAATTACCCCTCTACCCCTGGTGGTCTGCCGTTAGCCTTTTCAAACAGCGGAGTTTCGCTGTTAGCAGGCAAAACTGGGGTGCGTTTAGTAAAATCAAAAGACGGAATTCCGCTATTGACAGATCACGAGCAAAAAACTATAAATAGACTTTAAAGGGCACCTTGGGAGAGGATTCCGATCTCATTTCTCTAAGCTTCCTTTTTCCCTTGGCTACTTTGGTTTAGCTCTCTAGCTCTCCAAGGTGCCCAAGTCTCAGTTTTGGCTTGGGAGGGGAAGTGCTCAACGATCTTCCGGGTTTATGGTGGAACCTCCTCGCTGTGACTAAGGTCTTAGTCTGTTTCCGAGTCCCCAGTCTGCTCCTTTAGAGGGACTAGTAAGGGCTAGCTGCCCCTCAACTTGTTGAGGGCCCGAGCTTCACAAGAGGCCGAGAAATCGGTTTCAACAATACTGATGAAGATCTTTCTCCTGATACTCATCAATCAGAGGGAATTAATCACATCAACTCACATGCTTGGAAGAAATGTAGGGAGATTAGACTTTTTGTTGCGAGCTTCCAACCCTTTAAGGGTAAATGACACCTTCATTCAAGGGTCTCTTTGTAAGATCTCTTTTTCCAAAACCCGCTCGGGTACTTGAAAACTCGAACCTCTCCCGCATCGCACGGTTGAGGTGGATCTTCGCCCAGAATTGCTGCCTCGCGGTGTCGCCAACACTCGGGTTGACCAACACCGCTTAGCACCAACCCTGCCGGCTATACGATCATAAGTAAAATATGCCAAAGAAGTCAGAACAGAAGAAAAGGCATGTCCACAGTGTCACAGCATCATATATATATATAATGAAAACAGCAGTCCAAAAGAGAAGTACAAGCAAAAAGGGGCTTATGCCCGATACATAACCAAAATAATGTACTATCTCTCTCTCACTACAACATGCGGAAGACTACATCAAAACTCTCAAAAGTGCGGAAGTCTAGCTATCTAATCATCAACCTGTGGCGTCGTGGTAGTGCGTTGCATCTGCTGCTCAGGTCCTGCCATCTCGTCCTGCTGCGTGCGGAACAATTCCGTCTCCTCGAACTCCTGCGGTCACACCGACCGTTAGTCATAAAGACTAAGCCGTTTTGTCCTCGCCTCCCCCCACGACTCCTAGGCACCGAGCGGGAGGAAGAAGTGGAGGACAAACAAGGGGTAAACAAGAAGGTGGTGACATGGCATTACTCTAGCAGGTATAAGTAAAGCGGTAAAATCTAGCTAGCAGTATAGTGCAGGTATAAGGCAGTAATGTAGAGCAATGAAGTAAGCAGTAAATGGAAAGAAAAGCAGTGCAGTAAGTAAATCTAAACCACCATCACAGATTCGTACCTTAACTTATATGAACGCCCATACGACATATAAGTTAAGATGTCCAGGAAACCCATCATATAAAAGAGCCCATACTAATTTATATGATGGGGGTATGCTATGTGTATGTTATGTTATGCTATGGTTATGATGTTTTAATGAATTTATGGGATGTGACTCACCCACACGACTCTATGCGCACAGACCTTTATAGTTCCCAATTTGTTTGAAAGGAAGCCAACCTTTCGGGTACTGACCATCGTGGCTCATGGTGGCAGTGGATCGGGCACTCCACATCCTAGGCGGGTATGGTCACTACCAAGCCTAGACCTCATGTACGCCTCAACGCTAATAACACAACAGCGGAGCTCCTGCGTACTCTTGCTGGAATCCACCAGACTTTAAGGTCGGGGTGGGTTATTAGGGATTGTCCTCCAGACCGCGGTACTCAAACTTACCGGCCCTCTAAACCTCACCCTCACCTGAGTCAACGTACTACCGTCGGTGACACGACTAGCCTAGTACCGAAGACTCGCCACTATTTAAATAAGTAATAGGTGTTAACCTGTCCACCCGAGCTTCCAGCTCAGGGACTAACACACCAGCTGATCCAACCCACCTCCTTCCCTGAGGAGATCCATACCAGTCTGCATATCCACTTAGGCTACTCTTGCCTACAATTTAGTTCGTGTTATATTTAGAGTGAATCTTGGACTTCCCGCGGTGTACTCCGTAAGGGGCCCCTAACGGTACTACAGATCAATGGGCTCAACCCCACAATCCTCTTCAAGATAATTATTTTAGTTGGTGGATAACACTTGGTTCACCCTTAATCATTTCATATAGTAAAGTGATTTAGCTCATCCCCCGTCCCACCCAATCTGGTTGGACGTACCTTCATTCCTTCTACGTTAACTCCAACACCACCCCACAAGTATCCCTAGGATTGACCCTCCTTGAATCATGGTGTGCTACATCTCATTTACTGATTGGATATACCTCCTAAACCTCACTTAGGGGTCTGAATTGTCTAGAACTCAAAATTCTGTTTTTACTAAACGCAGACCACAAATTTGAACTATCCATCAACCCCCATAAGGGAACCCTTCTAAAAATCATCACCAGGGTCTGGCATAATTATCCTAGGCTCCCATTGACCTCAATAGGCTATGATACAATTTCCATAATGTTTCATATTAAATTGGTATTTAATATAATTTAAAGTAGTTAAGGCCTTAAGCCAAATTACACATGAACTACCCTCAAAAAGATTCATCATGCTACATGAGAATTATCAGTAAGTTATTATTCCATATAATGGTGGTTCACTAAGTATTATGACCCTAGGATGTCATTTGGCCTACCATATCATCATAATCGTATAATTACCAAAATGCCACTATAATTAGGAAAATTAGTAATTCATTTCTGAAAATTCCACAAAAATTACCAAGTGCTCCTATGGGTACCTAGAGGCCTCTGCAAAATTATTGTGTCAATACCATGTGATTTGATATTTTAAAATGACTAAACATCCAAAGGTGGCAATTATCAATTTCTACATGAGGTATAAGGAATATCAATATACAAGCTTCCAATCTTTTATCATGGGCTCATATTGACCTAAAATAACAGATTCCAAAGTATCATAGCATTGCCCTATGATTTGGTATTTTAAAAGGATTAAATTCTCAAGTGGTGTAAAATCCAATTTCTACATAAAGTGCAAGAAATACAAATCTACAAGTTCTCAAACATTTATCATGAGCACATGTTAGCATAAATTGACAGATTCCCAAGTATCATAACATTGCCCTATGATTTGGTATTTTAAAAGGATTAAATTCTCAAGTGGTGTAAAATCCAATTTCTACATAAAGTACAAGAAATACAATTCCAATAGCTTCCAAACAATTATCATGGGTATATAATATCATTGAATGACAGTTAACCAAATATCACATTTTTGTCCCATGATTTGATATTTTTCAAAATTAAATTCTCTTAAGCTAGCAAGTACTTAAAATTTCCTACACAAGAAATGAAACTTCAATAAATTATAACAAAATTACTATAGCACAATTTCATCCCTAATCAGTCACTGATGGAGTTTCAACACCATACAAGGTCCTATGACCGTGCATTTCAATTTATTAAGAAAAGGGGTGGCTATTTTATTTATTAGGTAGAAAATACTTAAATGCCTCTAAAATTCTCATTTAATTTACTAAGTCAATTTATGCTCCTACGAACATATTTACTCAGTCCCAAGCCATGGCAAGAACATTTGATCATAAGTTCTTCACAAACCCAATTTTGCACCCTTAAGGGTTCACCCTTAGGGTTTTAGGTCACACCACCCTAATGGCTCCAACTGGACCCTTAGGGTGTGACACTAGCATTTGTATATACATACCCACATATCCAACATGATAGGAGGAGGCTAACACACTCAACTCCTCAAAATGACCTAAGCCTAATTTGACCCTTAAAGGCCCTCATTGGGGTTTCCAATTTTCCATATCAAATCAAATCCAAATGGAGTGATATTTTAGGAAGGCACTACTCATGTACAAAAGAGTATGCCACCAAAGTTTGGTGTCATTTGGACATCATATGCTTCAAAAATCAACAAAATTTAAATAATCTAAATACCACAAAAACCCTATGTAAAAGTGTCCACCAAGGGCTGCTCCTTTGGCAGGGGGTGCCCCTAGGGTATAACAACCCATGGTTAAAAGCACAGCTCCAAAGATGGAGGGGTTTGACCTAGGCAATTTTTCTAATGGACTGACCTAGTGTAGGACCAGTCCTAGTAAAACAGCTCCCTAAGGAGCTGTAGGTCACCAAATGACCTAAACTCAAGGCCAAATGAAAGTTAAGACAAAGGCCTACAACTTTCATGTTGAGCACGTTTTCTAAATCGGCCATTAAGAGGCCTTAATTTCTGTTGGAAGTTATCTGATCAAATGGGGGCAGAATAGCTATACTTTGAATTAAATAAATGCAGGCAAAAATGATTCTGCACGAATCTTAAAGCAGATCCGAGCCTCCCCCTTCATCTTCTTCCTCCAGCCAACGGCTGAGATTTGCCCGAGCTGGGCCAACTTGCCCTCCTATTTCCCGGCCACCACCTCCACCACCTTCGTGGTGGTCGGGGCTACTACTTCTCGGCGACAAGGCGGCCGGAGGAGGTGTTTTACGGCGAACTAGCATGGCCGAAAATCAGCCAAAAACCATGATTTTGAGAGTTTGATTCCGACCCAATTGAGCCCGAACCTTCAAATAAAATGGATGGGAAGCTAGCATAGAGGGAGAGGAGGAGAAACGAACCTAACATGGAGCTTGGCGGTGGCGGCGACGGCGGTTGGCCATGGAAATGCTTCTCTCCGGCGACCTTGCCCATTTCCTCCATTCTCCACCAAAAGCTTCGATTCAAAGGTCGATTTCGACTGCTTGCTAGCTTCTGAAGCTAATGAGATGGTCAAATGGGAGTGGGGAGGAGAGTATAAGGGAGTTTGAACTAAGAGGCCCACGTTTTTGGTGTTTTGTCCAACCAATCAGCTGTACATCTGCCCTTCTGCCCTATTCCCAGGTGCCCAGCAATCACCCAAGGCCCTAGGCTGATTGAGGTGGAGTGTAGAGGAGGGGGGTTTAGCTTTTGCTTTTGCTTTTGCCTTTTTAATCAACTTTTGGTCCCCCCTCTCATTTGATTAATCAAACCATGGTTTGGGTTCAGTCCAAGGCTGACCATGGGCATGTCCTAAGTCCATGAATAATTGGTTAATTGGTTGGTGTTGGGGTTCATTTCAATTTAGGCTTGAAATTCACCTTTAATGGGCTATGTTGACCATGGTTGACTTTGGTCAACCATGGTGAGTGGGTTGACCCTACTTGGGGGTCATGGGCCCCTTAACCGCACCTAACATAGGTTGGTCCATGGTGGGGCTCCAATTGGGCTAATTTTGCCTTAAGGTGTGATTTTGACCTAAATTGAGCTAAAGTTGACTTTGGTCAAATGGGGTCAATTGGTCCCACCATGATGGGGCCTTTTGGTCCAATGGGTTCCTTAACGTGTTTAGAGTGTGGTGGTAAAGTCAATTTGAACATTTGAGGGTCAATTGAACCCTAATTGACTTGGTTTGGTTAGTGTTGACCTAATGTTGACTTTGGTCAATTTCATGCAATTGGGTCCCACCCAAGTGCAATTCTCAAGGCAATGGTCTTCCTTAGTGGTTAGGGTGGTATGGGGGAGGTCAATTTGGTGAATTGAGGGTCAATTGGCCTAAGGGAGTGGTGTTGGGCTATGTTGATTTTGTGTCCTTGGTGTGCATTTTGCACACTCCACTTGGCCCAAGGGCCCTAGTGGCCACTCTGCACACCACCCATGCCCTAACAACATTTAGGGGTCTAGAAGGATTGGGGATGTTACACTCTTGGTCGGTCAAATCGGTCATTTCTTCTGCGAGTTGGGTGGGCTGGTGTCCAGACTCTCCTCTGATAACTTCTCCGGTCGAATGAGAAGTGCAATCGGGGGGTTACTCGGCCAACATGCAAGGCGGGAGCTGATATCGACCGTCAATGTAGAGACTTGATCTTAGGAGAACTCACTCCCGAGGCGCTGTCCCACCACCCGACTTGGATTTTTACGAGAGTCAAGTCGGAGGCCTGTCCCCCACACCGGTTGCCAGGTCGCTGAAGAGTCCTCATGCTGCCACTCAACAATCAGAGGGGGTTAACCGCACCAACTCACATGATTAGAATAAACGACAAGTAGGCTTAACTTTGCTGCGAGCTTTTTGCTCTTAAAAAACAACACCTTTATTCACGGGTCCCTCTGTCAGTGAAACCGATCATCTCTTCGCCAAGTTGGGTGGGTTGGTGTCCAGACTCTCCTCTGATAACTTCTCCAGTCAGATGAGAAGTGTAATCGGGGGGAGGGGGTTACTCGGCCAACATGCAAAAGGGGAGCTGATCTCGATCGTCAATGCACAGGCTTGGTCTTAGGAGAACTCGCTCCCATGGCGCTGTCCCACCACCCTGTACAACCCTATATTCGCCGAGTGGGCCCCCGAGGCCCAAGATATTTTTAGGCCCAATATTTCCAAAGGGCGCGACCCCGGGAGGAGGAGGGGTGAGCATTTGGAGGGAGTCGAGTCTGAGGGGCACATCCCAGGACTGTTCCCTTGTGAGGGCGAGCCAGGGAGGCCGGGAGGCCTCTGGCTCGCCCAGAGCCTTGTGGGGGCGAGCCGGGAGGGCCGGGAGGCCTCCGGCTCGCCCAAAGCCTTGTAGGGGCAAGCCGGGAGGGCCGGGAGGCCTCCGGCTCGCCTAGAGCCTTGTGGGGGCGAGCCGGGGAGGCCTTGAGGCCTCCGTCTCGCCCAGAGCCTTGTGGGGGCGAGCCAGGAGGGCCGGGAGGCCTCCGGCTCGCCCAGAGCCTTGTGGGGGCGAGCCGGGAGGGCCTGGAGGCCTCCGGCTCGCCCAGAGACTTGTGAGGGCGAGCCGGGAGGGCCGGGAGGGCCGGGAGGCCTCCGGCTTGCCCAGAGCCTTGTGGAGGCGAGTTGGGAGGGCCGGGAGGCCTCCGGCTCGCCCAGAGCCTTGTGGGGGCGAGCTGGGAGGGCCGGGAGGCGTCCAGCTCGCCCAAAGCCTTGTGGGGGCAAGCCGGGAGGGCCGGGAGGCCTCCGGCTCGCCCAGAGCCTTATGGGGGCGAGCTGGGGAGGCCGTGTGGCCTCCGGCTCGCCAAGAGCCTTGTGGGGGAGAGCCGGGAGGGCCGGGAGGCCTCCGACTCGCCCAGAGCCTTGTGGGGGCGAGCCGGGAGGGCCAGGAGGCCTCCGGCTCGCCCAGAGCCTTGTGAGGGCGAGCCAGGAGGGCCGGGAGGCCTCCGGCTCGCCCAGAGCCTTGTGGCGGCGAGCCGAGAGGCCTCCGGCTCTCCCAGAGCCTTGTGGGGGCGAGCCGGGGAGGCCGGGAGGCCTCCGACTCGCCCAGAGCCTTGTGGGGGCGAGCCGGGGAGGCCGGGAGGCCTCCGGCTCGCCCAGAGCCTTGTGTGGGCGAGCCGGGAGTCCTCCGGCTCGCCCAGAGCCTTGTGGGGGCGAGCCGGGAGGGCCGGGAGGCCTCCGGCTCGCCCAGAGCCTTGTGGGGGCGAGCCGGGGAGGTCGTGAGGCCTCCGGCTCGCCCAGAGCCTTGTGGGGGCGAGCCGGGAGGGCCGGGAGGCCTCCGGCTCGCCCAGAGCCTTGTGGGGGCGAGCCGGGAGGGCTGGGAGGCCTCCGGCTCGCCCAGAGCCTTGTGGGGGCGAGCCGGGAGGGCCGGGAGGCCTCCGGCTCGCCAAGAGCCTTATGGGGGCGAGCCGGGGAGGCCGTGAGGCCTCCGGCTCGCCCAGAGCCTTGTGGGGGCGAGCCGGGAGGGTCGGGAAGCCTCCGGCTCGCCCAGAGCCTTGTGGGGGCGAGCCGGGAGGGCCGGGAGGCCTCCGGCTCGCCTAGAGCCTTGTGGGGGCGAGCCGGGAGGGCCGGGAGGCCTCCGGCTCGCCCAGAGCCTTGTGGGGGCGAGCCTGGGAGGCCGTGAGGCCTCCGGCTCGCCCAGAGCCTTGTGGGGGCGAGCCGAGAGGTCCGAGAGGCCTCCGACTCGCCCAGAGCCTTGTGGGGGCGAGCCGGGGAGGCCGTGAGGCCTCCGGCTCGCCCAGAGCCTTGTGGGGGCGAGCCGGGAGGGCCGGGAGGCCTCCGGCTCGCCCAGAACCTTGTAGGGGCGAGCCGGGAGGGCCGGGAGGCCTCCGGCTCGCCCAGAGCCTTGTGGAGGCGAGCCGGGAGGGCCGGAAGGTCTCCGGCTTGCCCAGAGCCTTATGGGGGCGAGCCGGGGAGGCTGGGAGGCCTCCGGCTCGCCCAGAGCCTTGTGGGGGCGAGCCGGGGAGGCCGGGAGGCCTCCGGCTCGCCCAGCTCCAAGCCGGGTAGGCGGTCTGCGCTTAGCGTCTCGAAACGGCGGGATTTGGCTATTTGCAGGCCAAGTCCGAGGTATTTTGGTAATTTCACGGACCGGTTTCTGGCTATTTGCAGCCCAACTTCAGAAATCCTATAAATAGGACCAAGGGGGTACCATTTGGAGGCATGCTTATCCTAGGCCAGCTCTCTCTCTCTCTCCCCAAATCTCTCTCTAGGGGGTGAGGAGAGCCTCCAGTGGTGCCAAAGCTTAGTAGTGGCTTGGGAGGGGAAGTTCCTTAGGAACTTCTGGGTTTGTGGCGGGACCTCCCCACTAAGCCCTTGGTCCAGTTCATAGTTTCTCAACCTTTATCCTAGAGATCTCCCTTGGGGGGAGTAAGTGTTGGTTGCCCCTCAGCTTGCTGAGGGCCCCGAACTCCATAAGAGACCAATTTATTGGTTTCAACACACCCGACTTGGATTTTTACGAGAGTCGAGTCGGAGGCCTGTTCCCCAAACTGGTCGTGGAGATTGATTTTACCTACTTCTGAAACAACTTACTAGAAGGAAAAAAGAACTATAGCGGCCCATGTTTTAGGGGGGCGAGGAATTTATTGAAGCTAAATAACTTTACAGAAAGGGGCATACACAATCCCGCTAGGGGTAGAACCTTTTCAGGTCATCACCGCTCCAGGTGTTCTCAAGTAGCTCCCCTTCATGATTCTGCAGGTGGTATCCGCCAGTCGCTAATGACTCGTGGATGATGAAAGGCCCTTCCCAGCTAGGGTTAAGCGTTCCGACAGCAGCTAATCTTCTTGCCACGTCCACCTTCTTCAGGACGAGGTCACTTGTTTGGAAATGTTTGAGGCAGACATGTTTGTACTTAGCCATTCGCCTTTTGATCACTTCCTGCATATCTGAGGCTAAGTCTCGGAGTTCCTCGATGTAGTCGAGCGAGAGCTTCTGCGCTTTTTCATTCTCTAGCAGCCATTCTTCATCTCCCTCCCCTACCGCAACTACTCTTGGACTTCTAACCTCAAACTCCACAGGGATGAGAGCTTCTTAACCATGGGAGAGCTTGAATGGAGTTTCTACCTTGGCCGAATTAAGAGTGGTTCTCAGAGCCCATAGGACCAAAGGGAGCTGTTCCGCCCAGTTCCCTCTTAAGTTCTCGACCTTCTTCTTCAGGAGGTTGATGATCAGCTTGTTGACGGCCTCCACTTGTCCATTACTTCGGGGATGGTGTATAGAGGCGTATCAAAGATCTATCCCTAGCTGCTAGCAGAAGTCTTCCAGTTCTAAACTGGCAAATTGGGGACCATTGTCGGTGACGATGGCGAGAGGGATCCCGAACCTGCAAGCTATTTCTCCCCATATGAAGTTCTTCACGACTTGAGAGGTGGTCTTGGCCAGAGCTTTGGCCTCGATCCACTTGGAGAAGTAGTCGATCATGACGAGAACAAACTTCCTTTGTCCACTTGCCTGGGGAAAGTGGCCTATCAGATCCATTCCCCAGATAGCAAACGACCACGGGGCCGTAATGTAACGAAGCTGACGAGCCTACTCTAGCTCGAGAGGAGCGAACAACTGGCATTTCTGACACTTCTTGGAGAAGCCTTCGGCATCCTTGCGGATGGTCGGCCAGAAGTAGTCGTGCCTCAGGAATCTTTGCTCTAAACTGCGAGTCCCTGAATGACTTTTGCACTCTCCCGAGTGGATCTCCTCCAGAACTCAAGGTGCTTCGACTTCTAAAACACATCTGGTCATGGGTCCCAAGATGGTCTTGCGATACAGCTCCCCACCATGCAAAAGATAGTACGCCGCCTTGTATCGAAACCTTATTTGATCTCCGTCTTCTGTCGGGAGCTGACCGGTGGTCAGAATTGCTATGAACAGATTCATCCAGGAAGGGAGTCGATCGATCTCCATCATCTCCCCTTCTTCGATGGACGGTCAGAACAACTCGGTTATTGTTCCTCCTTCCCTCGGACCATACTTGGCCAAACGTTCTGCCGCCGAGTTCTCCACTCTCAGCACGTGCTCGACGAAGAAGGATTGGAACCTCCAATCAACCCTTTCACCTTGACGAGGTACTGCTGCAGGATGATGTCGCGCACTTTGAACTCTCCTTGAATCTGCGACGCGGTCACCATTAAATCGATGAAAGCTCGAATATCCTGGATGCCCAGTGAAGTATCTAGTTGCCTACCTAAATCACCTAGAGGGGGGTGAATAGGTGATCTCTACATCTTTTGCGGAATTAAAAATTAAACGTAAAGCACAACACACAAAATTAATCACAGCCACAGATAACACCAGGAATTTATAGTGGTTCCCCGTACTTGGGTACTCCACTGCCGGCCTCGCCAATCTAGCACCACAGCTAGACTTGACTACTCACTAAATCTCGGATCAAGAGCGATCCTACAGTCTCGGAGTCAAACTCCTACAAACTCAGAGAGAACCTCTCTTACAACTCGGAGAAAACTTCTCCTACAACTCGGAGAACAACCTCTCCTACAACTCGGAGAACAACTCCTACAACTCGGAGATAACAACTCCTACAATAGATTGAAAAGGGTTTGAACAATACTAAACCAGATTTGAATAACAGAGGCGTTTTCTTCCTTCTTCTTGAATGGCTTTTGAGAACGATGAGGAAGAACAACGATCCTTCAAATCTGTCTTTGGCAATCCGAAACGATCCAATAGAGATTGTAGAACCTGAGTATGGATCAATCGAACCCTTCTTGAAAGAAATCGGCAACTCCAAAGAGTAGAACGATCTCCAAACGTAGACGACGGCGAGCGGCGTTTTTCACGTTCTTTTGATCGGGAGAGAGATTAGGGTTTAGAACGATTCTTTTTTCTTCTCTTAAAACAATCCTATATATATGGAGAGGAGCAATTTAGGGTTAAATCGGTCTTAAACGTACTCAAAATAGCCGTTAGAAACAAAGAGGGGCGATCACGATCCGTCCAGAACAGAGAAAACGAAACAGATAATTTTCGGACAGAAGTCTCGAGACATAAGGGATCTCTCGAGACATAAGGGATCTCTCGAGACATGAAACAGAGAGAGCAGGAAAGGGATGTCTCGAGAACTCGATGATCTCTCGAGACATTGCAAAGATTTCAGACTTAAGATCTCTCGAGACAACCACGATCTCTCGAGACATGTCTGATCTCTCGAGACATATCCTTAGGAAAATTTTGTTTTACAAAAATTTCTTTTCTTCTCTTGAACACATGCTGCAGCCGCACTCCAAAGTCTTCAATAGTCTTGAAAAAGAAGTGTACCCCAATAGTGAGATCACACATGAGTCATCACCATGTTTCATATAATGAGGGATTACATTTTATGAAACTGTGTTTGCAGACCCATTGTGACCTGACATTGGCTTACACTTAGCCATGATAATCTGCAAGACAATACTAGAAAAGCATATCAAATACAAAAGCAATTCAATCTTAGTTTAAGGGTGACTTCTCACAAATCAAGGTAATTGTGAATGCAATTTCCAACAATCTCCCCCTATTTGTAGAAGTCAGAACCCTGTACACTAAGTTGAATTACAGCAGTTAAAGAATAAATATGCTACACTACACAAATATATAGAAATGAAAAAGTAAAGAACATCAAATATATATATATATATATCTAAATTGAATTGTTCAGAAGACTTGATGTTCACTAAATCATAATGAAAACAAAATACGTCTTGTCAGCATCATCATCATCATCCTTCAAGACCTCCTTTTCCTCTTTTCTTCTTGTCTGGAGAAAAAGGCATGAGGCTTGGGATGGTAAAACGGAGGGGGTTCCGGAGCATCAGCATTATTAAAACCAAAAGCTCTGAAATGAATCCTTCGCTTCCTTTGAGCTGTCTCATGTTTTTCCCATTCTTGAGAGCTGTAGCATTCAGATCTGTTCATTTTACCTTCATGAACTAACTTATAGGTTTCAAGAATAATGTCTTTTGAGACTGGGCTCCAGATTTCTGGAAAGCTTTTCTCAACCTTAGCTTTGCACTGACCTGTAGAGCTAGAACTAGGAACTGATCGACTGGCAGAAGAACCTTCACCAAATTTTCTTTTTCTTTTGGTCCCAGCCCTATCAGATTGATCTTCAACTATAGGAGCCTTCCCAAGTAGTTCGTCTGGCCTGGGAGAAAACTGAGGAACAGGAACATCTGGATCAATTGCCAACTCAGGAAAAATCTGATTATGAAGCCACGTTGCTGTTTTGAATGAATAAGCATTAATATCAGCAACTTGCTTCAACATCCTGGAAGAGAACTGCTCAAACTGAGAATTCCATGAGCTTTGAAGAGCAGAAACGGAGCTTTCAATCAAGTCTGTCATTTTAGCTACTATATTTTCCTCCCCCTTTCTGACTTCTACAGATAGGGTTTGGAGAGTATCATCTTTGAACTTTCCGACTTCATCAACAATTCTGAATGTATTGGCTTCAGCCTTGTCAGACACTGATTCTTGAAGCTTTGTCAGTATAACAGTCTGAGTCAACACTGTGCCTACACCTTCAGTTGCATGATCAATTTGCTTGCTCCCTAGGCTCATCAAATCAGAGAGATTTTCATAATTGGATTTTATCTTAGCTAACTCTCTGCCTAGTTCACTTTCAACTGAGGCAATCTTCCTGTGAACAGTTGTCAAAGAATTTTCAAACTGTGCACTCTGCTTCTTGAGCAGTGCTTCAATCTTTCCTAGAAGAGAATCTTCTGCACAACCTAGCTCATCTGGAGCATTCTTGGTTGTAACATACTCTGACTCCCCCTCAACATGTACTAGGGGAGGTGACAATTCATGAACTGGCATGACATCATCATCATCTATGTTAAAAACAAAATCAGCACCAGACCCTGCCTGTTGGCCACTGGGACTGTGCTCTTCAGATACTGGAATGGATTCTGTTGGAGCTGATGAGGATTGACCTTTGGCTTTTGAACGGATTGGCAGCTTGGCACGACTTGAAGCTTTAGAGCGAGTCCGAGATGAAAGTGGCAAGGATGGTACGAAGAATGCTTGATCTTCAGAAGAAGGAGCTGGAGTTTCTGCTTCTCTTGCAACTGCAGATTTAAGAGTCTCCCCCTCAGAAGGAGCACCAGCCATTTCCGGCTTCTTGATACGAATGTCCCATCTCTGCAAGGAGCTGACATCGATCTTCTTAAGGTGATGGATAACTGTACCTTTGGACATGTTGAAAATAGCAGGGTTAAACTGATTTAGAAACAGTGAGATGATCCGGGCAAAGTTAGGAGTGTTTATGCAAGCTTTGATATTTGAGAATAAGATTGAGGCCCAATCTCTCTTCTTTCCAGTAACAATGCCAATCATCAACAGAAACATCTCTTCAGACACATGTCCTTGAGAGACTGTCTTGCAGAAAAGTGCCTTTGAGATAATGTCCAGCAGGAGCTTCCCCACAGCATTCAACTTATTCCTTTTAACTGTAGAAAAATCTGAATCAAGACCACAGAACCTTGTTGTAGTCAACCAATCAATGTCAACTAGTTCTTCTTCAGCTTCCACTTCAGACAACTGCAAATACTTAGCGAGAGTCTCTGGAGAGACTTTGATTTTGATACCCTTAACGAAGGAGATCAACATACTTCCTTCCTTGATTGGCTTCACATTGATGAAGAATTCTTCAACCTCTTCAAACAGTATCCGGCAAGGATGCTCGAGAATGAAGGTGAGACCAGCGGCATCAAGCAAACAAAACAGAGTCTTGAAATCATCGGATAAACTCGCAAGACCTAACCGAATTACCTCGTTGCCGACTCCAATTTTCGGATGAGGAGAGGGAGCCATTGCAGCAAGATGGAGGGAGGAATGTTGAACGAAGAATCCCTGAGAACCACCGCAGCACTGAGACCGGTCGCAGACGATCGTCGCTCGAGAGGAAAACGAAAGGTCGAGGAGGTCTCGGGAGATGATTCGCGTGAACATCAAGTTTTCCGATTTCGTATATATATATATTTTGATTTTACGAAAAATAGAAAATTAGAAATAGGAATTAGCGCGTACCTGACGTTTGGGATTCCTTTAAAAAAAATATGTCTCGAGACATCGGTTATGGCTCGAGAGATACACCGTGTCTCGAGATCTGCTTCTTGTCTCGAGACATGACTTGTCAAAAGAGAACTTCCTGTCGCCAAGGTTTTGATTGACTTGACCATTACTCCATGTTGAGCATTCCAAGTTCCGTCTTGAAGAAAGAGAACTTGGTCTCATCCAGTGGCTTCGTGAAGATGTCTGCAACTTGCTTATCCATGGGGACATAACTCAGATTTATGTCACCCTTCTCCACATGCTCCCAGATAAAGTGATATCGTAGCTCGATGTGCTTTGTCCGACTGTGAGAGACTGGATTATTTGCGATAGCAATTGCACTGGAAGAGTCGCAAAACATAGGAATGTTTTTGAGCTTCATGTTGTAGTCTTGAAGTTGATTTCTTATCCAGAGAAGTTGTGCGCAACAACTGCCAGCAGAAATGTATTCCGACTCGGCGGTTGAAATTGCAACACAATTCTGCTTCTTGCTACTCCAGGAAATAAGTCTCCTTCCGAGGAATTGACACGTCCCAGAAGTGCTTTTCCTGTCGTCTTTGCTACCTGCAAAGTCTGCATCTGAAAAACCAATTAGTTCACTATCATTACTTCTTGGGTACCATAAGCCAAGATTTGGTGTGCCTTTAAGATATCTCAAAATTCGCTTTGCAGCGGTATAGTGGGATTCCTTAGAGTTCACCTGATATCTAGCACAAACACATGTAGAGAACATTATATCAGGTCTACTGGCAGTAAGGTAGAGCAATGAGCCAATTATGCTTCTGTACTTGGTTTCATCAAAAGGTTTCCCTTTCTCATCCTTGTCCAGAGACGTAGCTGAGCTCATTGGAGTCCTCATAGAGGTTGCACTCTCCATTCCAAATTTCTTAATCAACTCCTTAGTGAACTTTGTCTGAGAAATGAAGATTCCATCTTCAGACTGTTTCACTTGAAGTCCTAAGAAATATTTCAGCTCACCCATACTGCTCATTTCAAATTTCCCTTGCATAAGTTTAGAAAACTTTTTGCAGAGGTTATCATCCGTAGAGCCAAATATGATGTCATCGACATAGATTTGCACTAGCAAAATCTTGCCTTTTTCTTCCCTAAGAAATAATGTCTTGTCTATCTTTCCTCTTGTGAACTTGTTCTCAAGAAGAAAGTTAGACAACGTCTCATACCAAGCTCGAGGAGCTTGTTTCAAACCATATAAAGCTTTCTGTAATAAATAAACATGATTGGGATGATCAGGATTAACAAAACCTGGGGGTTGTTCAACGTATACTTCCTCTTTAATGTCTCCGTTTAGGAACGCGGATTTGACATCCATTTGATATACGGTGAAACCCTTGAAAGCAGCATAAGCAAGGAAGAGTCTGATCGCTTCGAGCCTTGCTACTGGAGCGTACGTCTGATCGAAGTCGATGCCTTCCTCTTGTCTGTATCCTTTAGCTACAAGTCTGGCTTTGTTCTTTATGATTGTTCCTTCTTCATCCAGCTTGTTTCTATACACCCACTTTGTTCCAATGACATTTTTGTCTTTGGGTTTTGGAACAAGTGTCCATACTTTACATCGTTTGAACTGATTTAATTCTTCTTCCATAGCAATTATCCAGGATGGATCTTCATTTGCCTCTTGGAATTTCTTTGGTTCGACCTGCGAAAGAAAACTTAAATGCATATTTTCGTTAATGGTACCTCGTCTTGTTCTTATTCCTTCATGAGGATCTCCTATGATTTGATCAACTGGATGATCCCTCATGTGTCGTAGCCCGAGGTTTCTTGCATGATTTGGACCAATAGGAGTTTCTTCTGCTGTTGGAGTATCTTCCTCCACTTGGAGTGGCTCTTCATCAGGATGATCTTCTTCATAGATTGTTATTGGGGGAATCTTGATGAAGTTTTGAGAATTTTCTTCAACTGGCTGATCCAAGCTTAAGTCCTGCAGCTTTGAACCTGTGTCTACAGAAGAAATGCTAGAGGAGCTGCTTTGTAGCATGCTCGTCTCATCAAATACAACATTAATAGATTCTTCTACCACCAGGGTTTTCTTATTAAAAACTCTATATGCCCTACTATGGCTACTATATCCTACAAAAATACCTTCAAAGCTCTTTTCACTAAACTTAGTTTTGTAATGCTTTCCATTGTTTAGCACAAAGCATTTACTACCAAAGATTCGAAAATAAGAAATGGTCGGTTTCTTGCCTTTTAGAAGTTCATAAGGAGTCTTTTCATGGTTTTTGTTTATGAGTGCTCTGTTTTGCACATGGCATGCAGTATTGACAGCTTCAGCCCAGAAATATTCAGGTAGTGAAGAGTCACTCAACATAGTTCTGCAAGCCTCAATAAGTGTTCTATTCTTTCTCTCAGCTACTCCATTTTGTTGTGGAGTTCGAGGAGAGGAAAACTCATGAAAGATACCGAGGCTTTCACAGAATTCTGTCATGGCTCCAGATTCAAATTCTGTACCATGGTCACTTCTGATTTTGACCACCGAACAGTTAAATTCATTCTGGACTTGCCTGACAAAACTAGTGAAAGTGTCAAAGGTATCTGACTTATGTTTCAGAAAGAATACCCAGGCAAAACGAGAGAAATCATCTACAATAACCAATGTGTAAGATTTTCCTCCTAAACTTCTAATTTGCAAAGGACCAAACAAATCCATATGAAGCAGGTATAAACACCTGGTTGAATCTTTGCCAATAATGCTCTTAAAGGTAGCTCTTGTTTGCTTGCCTTTTACACATGCATGACAAGGTCTATCTTTAATGCACTTAACATCTGGTGCATCGCGCACTAAGTTTTGAGAAAACAATTTATTAATAGTTTTGAGATTTATATGTGCTAATCTCTTGTGCCATTGGTTAACAAGAGATGCACTATCTTTTGCCAAAAGACATACTGGTGTAGAAGATGATATGCAAAGAAAATTTAAACAAAATATGTTTTTACAGCGAATGCCTGATAAAATCGTTTCATGATTTTCAGCCGACTTTATCAAACACTTATCTTTATGAAAATCAACAATGTATCCTTTATCACAAAGTTGACTTATGCTTATTAGATTATGTTGTAATCCTTCCACATAAGCTACATCGGAAAAAGATACATTTCCATTAGAAATCATACCATAGCCTTTAGTTATTCCTGTGTCTGAACCGCCAAAAATAACTTTTGGACCGTTCGCAACTGGAATGTAGTTTTGCAAAAGGCTTCTTGTCCCGGTCATATGCCGAGAGCATCCACTGTCCAAGTACCAGATTGGATTTTTATTGGCCTTTGGACATACCTGCAAAAAATAAATCATTTCGCCTTAGGAGCCCAAACAGATTTGGGTCCTTGGTCCCGTGTCAGTTGAGCACCACGATAAATGTTAACATTGCGAGTGGTCTGCCTTGCAACGTTCACTTGTGGTCTCCTAGTATACGTTGTATTAAACCAACAATCAACGGCAAAGTGACCAATTTTACCGCAGCACCAACAGTCGAATCTGTTGTACCTTCTCTTTACACTCTCCTGCTTAACTTTTTGAACGTTAGCTCTTGCAGGAGCAGCCCTTTTAGATGAGGATGCCTCATGGGGGCAACACACACAAGGTGGTACTGTCCTCTTCGGCTTTGGTGCAACAGCATTCACTTTTGGTGCTTTCTTAGCACTCGGACCATGAACAAATGGACCGTACCCTTTCCGATTAATCTCTTGATAGGGTGCTTGAAAAGCACTATCACCAAAGTTTCGGGGAGGAGACCATTCCTTATGATCATTCACAGGTGAAAAAGGAATTGGTCGTGTGAAATGACCATAGGAACTCTCCATATCATAAACATTCGTAGGGAATATGACTTTCTTGAATGCTACAGGCTCTTGATGAGCTTTCCCTTTTTCTTTGGTAGTAGCTTTCTTAGCAACCAGACCATTCTTCTTAGCAATTGTATTTTTTGAAGAATTGCTAGTACTAGCTTCATGCCCTATACCGCTTCCTTTTGCCTTAGTGGTAAAAGTACCAATAATTGGCAGAACAGTTTTAGGTTGAGAGAATGCTTCAACCAACTTCTTCTCAGCCGCAAGCTGTTCCTCCAAGACTTTTATCGAATTATCTCTCAAGGCAAGAGTCTCTTCCGAGCTTTTGATCTTGTCTTTCAAGGCTTGGACTTCCTCTTTGAGAGAAGAAAGTTCTTCAACTTCTTTTCTCAAGTTAGATTCCACCTCCTTGAGAGCCATGATCTCCTTACCCTGAGTTTTGACAACCTTTCGGCACTTGTCAAAGCTTTGGAGCATTTTGGTATATTGAGACATGAGCTCAGATTCATCGTCTGAGAGGTTATCCTTTTGTTCAGCCGAAGCATAATCAGAATCAGATAGGATAGTGTGATCATTTACCTTTCCGGTGTACGGGGGTGCTTCTTCATCATCAGACATAGCCATCAGACCGAAGTAAGCTTCTTCTTCATCACTCGACTCATCGGAGTCACTGTCGCTCAGAGTTTTGGCTTTCTTAGCGACGAAGCTTCTATCTGATTTCTTCTTTCCATGAGTGGATTTCTTGTCTTCTTTTCTTCCACCTTCTTTCTTTTTGTAGGGACACTCAGCAATTATGTGCCCTGGCTTATTACAACAGTAGCAAATAATGTCAGAAGAAATGTGTTTGTTCTGTTTGGATTTATACCTGTCATTATTGCTTGAGCCCTTCCTGTGATATTCGCCATCACGATGAGAATATTTATGATCCGAGGAAGACGGCTTGTTGTTCATGTGCCTCCGCTTGTTCAGCAGTTTCTTAAACTGACGGGAGATTAAAGAGAACTCCCCATCAGACAGTTCGGAACAGGAGGAGCTGGCTTCCGATTCTTCTTCAATATCAGATTCCTTTTCTCTGATCGGTATTACTGCTTTGCTCTTCTTTGAATTCTCTGCCTTCAAAGCTAAGGTTCTTTCTTTGCTTGAAGCTCGATTTACATCCTCTTCAGACTTTCGGATGTTCATTTGTAATTCATGAGACAACAGCTTCCCGAACAGATTTTGAGGTTCTAGACTTGGCAGTTTTCCAAACTCTCTAATAGCAACAATTTTGCTATCCCAGTCTTTCGTTAGGGAGCGCAAGAATTTGTCATTTAGTTCACCGTTTGTGAACTCCCTGTCGTAGTTCCTCAAACCATTGACTATCTTGAAGAATCTTTCGTACGCATCAACAATGCACTCCTTCTTATTCTGCTTGAACGCCTCGTACTCTTGATTAAGTAGAGACCTTCTATCTTCTCTTACCTCGTCAGTACCTTCCATTAGAACAATTAAGGATGTCCACATCTCTTTGGCTGATTTGCAGTGAATTAAGTTTTGCAACATGGAATCGTCCACTGCACTTGCAATTATGTTTTTAGCCTTCTTGTCAAGAGCAACAAGAGCTATCTCATCCTTAGTCAAATCCATCATTTTCTTAGGTATCTGAACAGTAGGATTTGTTGACGAAGCAGTCATTGGCACATGGGGACCTTCTTCCACGACTTGGAAGATTCTGGGATCTGCAGCTTCCATATAAAAACGGACTCTTTCCTTCCACATAGGAAAGTTGGCCTTAGTGCAGATGGGCAATTTCAGAGAGGATTCCTTGACTCTATCCATGGCTTGTTAGCAACTAGAAGGATGGATCCTGTTCAAGGTGTTAACCTAGCAACGAACAACGACCCTCTGATACCAATTGAAGTATCTAGTTGCATACCTAAATCACCTAGAGGGGGGTGAATAGGTGATCTCTACGTCTTTTGCGGAATTAAAAATTAAACGTAAAGCACAGCACACAAAATTAATCACAGCCACAGATAACACCAGGAATTTATAGTGGTTCCCCGTACTTGGGTACTCCACTGCCGGCCTCGCCAATCTAGCACCACAGCTAGACTTGACTACTCACTAAATCTCGGATCAAGAGCGATCCTACAGTCTCGGAGTCAAACTCCTACAAACTCAGAGAGAACCTCTCTTACAACTCGGAGAAAACTTCTCCTACAACTCGGAGAACAACCTCTCCTACAACTCGGAGAACAACTCCTACAACTCGGAGATAACAACTCCTACAATAGATTGAAAAGGGTTTGAACAATACTAAACCAGATCTGAATAACAGAGGCGTTTTCTTCCTTCTTCTTGAATGGCTTTTGAGAACGATGAGGAAGAACAACGATCCTTCAAATCTGTCTTTGGCAATTCGAAACGATCCAATAGAGATTGTAGAACCTGAGTATGGATCAATCGAACCCTTCTTGAAAGAAATCGGCAACTCCAAAGAGTAGAACGATCTCCAAACGTAGACGACGGCGAGCGGCGTTTTTCACGTTCTTTTTGATCGGGAGAGAGATTAGGGTTTAGAACGATTCTTTTTTCTTCTCTTAAAACAATCCTATATATATGGAGAGGAGCAATTTAGGGTTAAATCGGTCTTAAACGTACTCAAAATAGCCGTTAGAAACAAAGAGGGGCGATCACGATCCGTCCAGAACAGAGAAAACGAAACAGATAATTTTCGGACAGAAGTCTCGAGACATAAGGGATCTCTCGAGACATGAAACAGAGAGAGCAGGAAAGGGATGTCTCGAGAACTCGATGATCTCTCGAGACATTGCAAAGATTTCAGACTTAAGATCTCTCGAGACAACCACGATCTCTCGAGACATGTCTGATCTCTCGAGACATATCCTTAGGAAAAATTTGTTTTACAAAAATTTCTTTTCTTCTCTTGAACACATGCTGCAGCCGCACTCCAAAGTCTTCAATAGTCTTGAAAAAGAAGTGTACCCCAATAGTGAGATCACACATGAGTCATCACCATGTTTCATATAATGAGGGATTACATTTTATGAAACTGTGTTTGCAGACCCATTGTGACCTGACATTGGCTTACACTTAGCCATGATAATCTGCAAGACAATACTAGAAAAGCATATCAAATACAAAAGCAATTCAATCTTAGTTTAAGGGTGACTTCTCACAAATCAAGGTAATTGTGAATGCAATTTCCAACACCCAGCTCCTTGGAGAGGCGCAAGCCAGCCACTATTGCCTCGTACTCTGCTTGGTTGTTCGTGACGGGGAAGAGGATCTCAACTGCTTGCTCGATCCTAGTTCCATGTGGGATGACAAGCACGATGCCCACTGTAACACCCTGCCAGTACAAATAATATAACAGTAGGTCCGGACGGGACCCCACGCCATACTATACACACTAGCTAGGCATTATAAGGTGATAATCAGAATAGAACAACTACACGAGAGTATATAAAGCGTAAGCGGAAGCATTTGATTTAAACATCTTTTAGAACTGTCCACTATCCCAGAAATGAAATAATAGAGTTACGGCCTCAAGGCCTTACATTTACCAAATGTACTAAAACTCACAACATACATCGGCACGCAGGTCGGCCATACATGAAAAGCAGAAAAGAGGCTGGCCTTCGAGGGCCAACACAGCAAAAGGGCCACCGCCCGCTATTTCCCACTAGGCTCACCTGCACCTGCAACCAACATCCAATAAGAGGTAAACGAGGGTCAGCTATGAGCTGACCACAAACCGCGTAACGATCCCCCCCGGCCATCTAGTCGGCTTAGGGGCGTGTCACCGCTAACCTGCAAGCAAGCCGTACATGCAACATGTAATAACATAAAGAAAGTGTGACTACACTACACAGGGTGAGGTTTCAAGCACAATCAATCTTCTAGGTTGAGCATCAAGTAAAAGGGAACCTAGGTATGCACATGATGTTGGTTGGGTTCACCCGGAGGTTCCCTACAACCGCCTAAGCAACTGCATGAGGCTAACATAACATCATTTCAAAACATCACAAACGTGGGTACTCACGACCACACGCTCCATGCTCACAAGGCATGCATCCAAGGTACTCCTTCACGAGCACCAACGCCACTCTAAGTTAAGTAAGCTTAGGTGGGAATAAGAGCTTCAAGCCTGTCTAGGTAAACACCTTTTACGGCCTCTCCCATGATCACACGGGTTTACAAGAAGTAACGACCTCTTACCGATCAGCATGGAAACGGGTTCGGTTCAGCATTGTCCGTGCTCTAACCGTCGCAATCTATCGCACGACGCGGGTACGGCTTCACCTCGACCCGTAAGGGTTTAGCACAGCAAGTGCCCACAAAATTAAGCTACGCATCCAATCCTTCCACGCGGACTTGGACTTTGCAAATAATAACCAAGAAGGAGGTACAAGACCACTCCTCTTCAAATCTAGCGGTGGAGGTTTGCATTCCACCACCCAAGCATGGGGCTTCCGTTAGGCCCTCAAAAGGCACCTAAAATTCAAGTCCCGTAATACGATAGAAAACCTCACGGAGACATTCTCCAGCATGCATTCTAGGCTTATCCTAAATGCAACATCACATTCCAAGCATCACCGATCCGGGCTCACGACCACGAATAGGCTTCACACAAAATGCCTAAATCCGCACGACTACCGGATTTCTACATGTAATATGTCGGGGATGGACACAATCGATCCAGAATTCCGAAGAACTAGAGGAAATCCTACACTTCACCCATTTGGTGAAAGGGATTCCTCATGCAAGCATAGAAAAAGGAATGAGAGGACAAAAACACGTCCTAAGACCGGGAGGAAGGATCGTTACCCTTGGAGCTTTCTTCGGCGCCAAAGATCTGAGATTTTACTCGGATAGAAAGAACCGCAACGGGCTACTCTTTCCAGATCTGAAAATGGCTCGCGATTCGGGGCTTCAGAGCTCGGTCAATGGCAGAAGATGCCTTCTTCTTCCTCCCTGGCTTTCTTCTTTCTCAAGCTTGAAGAGAGATAAGATTTAGAAAATTAAGAGGATAAACACTCCTCTGGTCAAACCCTATGAAATCCCGGAATAAATCCCAAGCATTGGATCTAAAACCTTTGGATTTGACGGCCACGATCTCAAATCACGGGTCTGTATCGCAAATATCGCCGAACTGGACAGCGTTCGACGAACTGACATGCATTCGTCGAACGCAGCTAGGAGGCCATTCGTCGAACGCAGGCAGGCAGCAGCCAGTCAGCCGTTAGTCGAACTCAGCCAGGCGGTCATTCGTCAAACGCAGCCAGGCTGCCGTTTGACGAACTGCTACTAACACCCCAAATCTGCTTCCAGAATTGGGGTGTTACAACTCCACCCCCCTTAACAGAATTTCCAGAAAAATAGATTATACCTGAAAGGAAAAGCTCAGGGTACTCAACAAGCATGGCTTGCTCTCTTTCCCAAGAGAGTTCCTCTTTTCCGCAGTTATTCCACCGGATCTTTTCCACAGCATGGTTTCACCTCGGTATCTTCGATGCGCATGGGCTTGACTTTCGTCTCTAGCCCAACATCAATCGACACCTCGTCAACCACAACAATATGCGTAGGCTTTTTCACAGCCTTTCTCAATACGGAGATGTGGAATACGTCGTGTAGCCCGCTTAACTCATCAGATAGAGCAAGCCGATAGGCGGCCTCACCAATGCGTTCTAGAATCTCAAACGGTCCTACGTACCTTGGACTCAGCTTTTTCAAGCGTCGGATCCTCGATACTCCCTTGAACGGTTTGATCTTTAGGTACACCCAATCACCAATGGCAAACTCGACGTTCCAGTGATGCGCATTGTAATACTTTTCTTGCCTATCTTGAGCAATGAGCAACCACTCCCGTATTGCCCGAATTGACATGTTTGCTTCATCCACATCCTTGCGCTTCAACAACTTCGTGTCGCCCGTTTCAGCCCAAGCTAACGGCGCACGACATTTCCTACCATAAAGGGCTTCGAACGGAGCCATTTTGATACTTGCTTGGTAGCTGTTGTTGTAAGCAAACTCAATCATATAGAGATGATCCTACCATCTCTTTCTGAAATCCAGGGCGCACATCCGGAGCATGTCTTCCATCGTCCTATTGGTCCTCTCGGTCTGTCCATCTGTTTGCGGGTGGAAGGCCGTGCTAAATTTCAGCTTAGTACCCAATAGTTGGTGGATCAGTTTCCAATCATTAGATGTGAATCGCCCATCACGATCGCTCACGATGCTACGGGGAACTCCATGCAATCGTACGATACTATCAACGTATAACTTTGCGAGCTTTTCAACAGGATCGTCCTTCCGATTTGGAATAAAGTGCGATACCTTTGTTAAACGATCTACGATCACCCAGATGGCATCGTTCCCATGTTGTGATCTCGACAACCTGTGCACGAAATCGATCGAGATATCATCAAACTTCCACTCCAGAATCGGTAGAGACTTCAGAAACCCACCAGGCCTTTGACATTCGGCCTTCACTAACGCGCAGGTATGACACTTTGCCACGTAGAGAGTAATGTCTTTCTTCAAACCTGACCACAAGAAGAGTTTCTTCATATCCATATACATCTTCGTGCTCCCCGGGTGAATCGAGTACTTTGTAAAGTGAGCCTCGTACATCAATTCTCCCCGTAAATTAGCCACTTTTGGGACGCACAATCTCCCACCTTTCCATTGAAGGCCATCGTCGAAAGAGAATTCAGCGCTAGACCCATCCAAAGTCTTCGCCTTGTAACATTTCATGCTTTTATCCAGCTCCAAAGCTTGGCGAACTCGGTCGGCAAGGTCGTATTGAACCTCCGTCCACTTCAAGCATGCAGTAGAAGACGCTCTCTTATCGACACAAGTGATATCCAGAGACTCCAGATCACGGATTAGATGCTCATCATGCATCAAAATCCAACTTGCTTGCGCGGGAGCCCGCCGACTCAGCGCGTCTGCAACCACATTCCCCTTTCCGGGAGTATAACGAATATCAAAGGTGTAGTCCCCAAGGAACTCCATCCACCTCCTTTGTCGCATATTCAACTCCTTCTGATCAAGCAGGTACTTGAGACTTTTGTGGTCGGTAAAGATGTCGATCTTCACGCCATATAAGTAGTGCCTCCATAACTTAAGAGCGAATACCACGGCCGCTAACTCCAAGTCATGGACCGGGTAGTTCCTCTCATGTACCTTCAACTGTCGGGAGCCATAAGCGATCACCTGACCAAACTGCACTAGAACGCAACCCAAGCCGCTCCCCGAGGCGTCGCTATATATTTCATAACCCTCTGTTCCACATGGAGAGCATAGAATGAGTGCCGTGGTCAGATGGCTCTTCAGTTCCTCAAAATCTCGTGTGCACTCAGGCGACCAAGCGAACTTCTGATCTTTCCTAGTCAGCTTAGTCAGAGGAAGTGCGATCCTCGAAAAGTTCTCCACGAAGCGCCTATAGTAACTGGCAAGTCCTAAGAAGCTTCGGACTTCATCCACGTTTTTCAGCACAGGCCACTCTCGGATTCACGATATCTTCGACGGATCGACTGTTATTCCTTCCCCACTAACGACATGACCAAGGAACACTACTGATGGTAGCCAAAACTCGCATTTGGAGAACTTGGCATATAGCTGACTCCTCAAGGTGCTCAACACTGCGTGCAGATGCTCTGTATGCTCCTCTTCCGACTGAGAGTACACCAAAATAACGTCGATGAAGACGATCACAAATCGGTCCAAATACTCTCGGAACGTTCTATTCATCAAGTCCATAAATACCGACGGCGCGTCGGAAAGGCCGAACGGCATAACCGTGAACTCATAGTGCCCGAAGCGGGTACTGAACGTCGTCTTTGGAATATCGCATTCCCTTATACGAAGCTGATAATAGCCAGACCTTAAGTCTAGCTTCGAGTATACCGTTGACCCAACCAGTTGGTCGAATAATTCATCGATTCTTGGAATCGGATAGTGGTTCTTCTCGGTCAGCTTATTCAGCTCTCTATAGTCTATGCATAGACGCAAACTCCCATCCTTCTTTTTCACAAAGAGGACTGGTGCACTCCAAGGGGATGAACTTAGACGTACATAGCCTTGCTCTAGCAGTTCTTGCAACAGAACTTTCAACTCTGCCAACTCCTTTGGCGCAATCTGGTACGGTGAGCGGGCCACAGATTTGGCACCTGGCACCAACTCGATACAGAAATCGATCTCTCGCTGGGGCGGAGCCCCAGGGAGTTCGTTAGGAAACACGTCCACATACTCTGCCACTACTGGGACATCACTTATACTGGGCTTAGGCGTCGAGGCCTCCAACAACGTGAAGAACAATTCCCCGCCTTTTCTCACCGCCTTGACCACCTGGAGAGCAGACATCAGCGTCTTGCTCGCTCCTCGCATACCCGCAAATGTGGTCTCGTCACCGGTGATCTTTCCCAGAGTAACCTCCTTTCGATTGCAATCGATGCATGCTCGCTGCTTCGAGAGCCAATCCATGCCAAAGATTACGTCAAACTCAGCTAGTGGTAGTAGTGACGCTTCCAAGTCGAAATCCTGTTTCCCAATCCGCACCTTTACACGACTCAACCTATCTGCGCTCATCCGAGATCCATTGGGCAGCACTACCTCCAGTCTATCCTTCACCAGGATAGACGGTACTCCGATTCGCAACACGAAGTCCTTAAACAAGAAGGAGTGTGATGCTCCCGTATTGAAGAGAGCTCTCGCCGGATAGTTGAAGATTAGAACGAAGCCTAAAAGCACATCAACAAAGGTATAGTCGTACATGCAGTATAAATCAAGTTAAGTTGTAAAAGCTAAATTTTACTTCATACCTGTGACGACGTCATTTTGTCGGATGGCTTCTTGTTGGCCAAGCGAATAGACTCTCGGCTGGGTCGGAGTTTGCTGGGAAGCAGAAGACTCCGCAGCTTTGCCTTTCTCCGCATAAGATGAACCCGCCGCACGAGCATAGTCCACCGCTCAATTTCCTGCCTTCGGGGGACCACTTCGACACACCGCGGCTTTGTGTACCACCTTCCCGTAGGTGATGTTGGATCGGTCGGCGCTCTTAGAGGGAGGGGGGTGAATAAGGGTTTTCAAAAATTTTAGATTATATTTAGAAAACTTTGAATTATTGCAAGATTAATGACATGAAAGAAGTTAAGTAAAACAAAAAGAGAGACAAGTTTTATTAATGATAAATAAGTTTTACAAAACTTGATCTCGATGACGCTAGAGATCGGAGGTGAATAATAAAAAGGCTCATTTTGTTTTCTATACCGACTCGTATCCCCACGAACCGGTTGGCTTTAGCTGATCTCTCCCCAGATACGTCCTCAAGCCGCTCTTGCCAATCTATCCCCAGAAAGGCCTCGAGCACCCCCTAGATCTACTCCATAGACCTAGTCGCCAACACGAGGCAAATTTCAGCCCTAAGTCTACCCCAAACCTAGTCGCCAACACGAGGTGATTTCACTACCGTTTACAATGAAGAAAGAGAAATAAAATAATAAAACCTCCCTTAAGATGAACTTCTGAAGTCGGAGACGAAGATCCGCTGTAGAATCAGCGTTTGTAGAAGTGGACTTCGTTTGGATCCGGCGTGACGTAATCCTCCTTCAGAAATTTGCAGAGCTTCGCTAGGGCTTCAAGTTTCGGCCAAGATGGCCTTTGGAGTTGTAGCACTGCCTCTCTCTCCCTAATGTCTCTGCAATCCGGTATAAAAATTCGTGAGGAGAGGGGGTCCTTTTATAGCCCAAGCGCTACCACCGGCGCTAGTGCTACCGCCAGCGCTAGCCCGGATTAGGCAACGTTTTGCGCGACAAAATCTCCCATCCGCGGCAACCTCTTGCTCTATGCCTTATGTGCGTCACGCTACCGCCGGCGCTATCCGCTACCGCCAGGCGCTAGCTTCCTTCTATAACAGCTACCGGAATCGCGCTAATCATCCTTAGCGTCAGGCGCTATCGCTACCGCCGACGCTAGTGGTCGTTTTGGAATTTTTGCCTCAAGTTTGGGGGCAATCATCCTTGAGTCATGTGGACTTTGATTTCCTGCACACTTAAACACACAAGATCAAATACACATAGGATTTGTTATTCTCAAACCTAGGAGATGCGGATGACCATGTTCCAACAGGTGAAACATGTGATAGGACCCCACACAGTAGTTGCTCCCAAAACATTAAAAGGAGCTGGTTCTGCGAACCTTGACTTCCTCTTATTTTTCCTGAACTCAGGCTTTACTTGAGAGGTCGACACGAGAAATTCTGGCTTCTTGCTGAGGCCTTTTGCGCGTTGCACTCTATGCAAATCTAGCTCCAGTGATCTGGCAGTTTGCACCATAACCTGGAAACCAAGAGTCATAGGGCCTGCCAAAAGCAGCCTTAACTCATCTCGAAGGCCTTCATAGAATTTATTCGTCTTATCTTCCTCATCTTCTACCAAAGATCCCGCATAGCGAATCAGTCTCGTGAACTCATGCATGTAGTCGTCCACCGAACGGTCGCCTTGAGTTAGCCGCAGAAACTGATTTTGCAATGCACAGCGTTGGGCAGAGGGAATAAACCTCTGGAGGAACAGACCTGTGAACTCTGCAATCGAGACCTCGGTAATTACTCTACCATCCAACTTGTGCGCTTCCAGTTCATCCCACCAAAGCCCTGCCTCTCCATTCAGAAGGAAAGTGGCTAAGGTGACTTTCATCGCCTCTTTAGTTGTTGTTGCCCTTAGAGTCTTCTTTACTATTGCCAACCAATCCTCAGCCTCTGTTGGGGACTCGGTCCCAAGGAAGGTTGGAGAGTTGAAGCTTAGAAAGTGCTTCAATTGCTGGTCGCGCGCTCGCCCCACAGCTACATGTTCCACTCTCGGTTCCACCCTGGCATCTACCACAGGTTCTGCTCTCGGCTCCACTGCAGTAACAGGCACTGGGGCCACCTCTGGAGTAGGAGTAGTATGTTGTGCAAGCCGTCCAGCTTGGTTATTGATCATTGCGAAAACCGCTTCAGCGACCATTCTAACCATCTCAGCAGAAGGAGTGGTCGCTGGTACCTCAGCGGACGCACTACGTTCAGCAGTGTTACGGGGTTGAGACTGTCCCGCACCACTCCTAGTCACCTATAATCGTGCGAAACACAGATTAGGAACCGAAAACATAACAACAAACAAGCAAGGAACGCTCAGGTTCCACAAAAAAGCATGATTTTCATTCCTAAGTGGACATTCTTGTTAGTTTTGAAATCGTTTTAGGTGAACGCACAACACGTGCACTCCACCACTTAAAATGAATTCAGCCTCGAATTCACGAAACTACGGATCGATTCCTTAAATACGATACCAAATTGTAACACCATGCCAGTACAAATAATATAACAGTAGGTCCGACCGGGACCCCACGCCATGCAATACACACTAGCTAGGCATTATAAGGTGATAATCAGAATAGAACAACTACACGAGAGTATATAAAGCATAAGAGGAAGCATTTGATTTAAACATCTTTTAGAACTGTCCACTATCCCAAAAATGAAACAATAGAGTTACGGCCTTAAGACCTTACATTTACCAAATGTACTAAAACTCACAACATACATCGGGACGCAGGCCGGCCATACATGAAAAGCAGAAAAGAGGCTGGCTTTCGAGGGCCAACACAGCAAAAGGGCCACCGCCCTCTATTTCCCGCTAGGCTCACCTGCACCTGCAACCAACATCCAATAAGAGGTAAACGAGGGTCAGCTATGAGCTGACCACAAACTGCGTAACGATCTCACCCCCCCCCCCGGCCATCTAGCCGGCTCAGGGGCGTGTCACCGCTAACCTGCAAGCAAGCCGTACATGCAACATGTAATAACATAAAGAAAGTGCAACTACACTACACAGGCTGAGGTTTCAAGCACAATCATTCTTCTAGGTTGAGCATCAAGTAAAAGGGAACCTAGGTATGTACATGATGTTGGTTGGGTTCACCTGGAGGTTCCCCACAGCCGTCTAAGCAACTGCATGAGGCTAACATAACATCATTTCAAAACATCACAAACGTGGGTACTCACGACCACACACTCCATGCTCACAAGGCATGCATCCAAGGTACTCCTTCGCGAACACCAACGCCACTCTAAGTTAAGTAACCTTAGGTGCGAATAAGAGCTTCAGGCCTGTCTAGGTAAACACCTTTTACGGTCTCTCCCATGATCACATGGGTTTACAAGAAGTAACGACCTCTTACCGATCAGCATGGAAACGGGTTCGGTTCAGCTTTGCTCGTGCTCTAACCGTCGCAATCTATCGCACGACGCGGGTACGGCTTCACCTCGGCCCGTAAGGGTTTAGCACAACAAGTTCCCACAAAATTAATCTACGCATCCAATCCTTCCACGCGGACTTGGACTTCGCAAATAACAACCAAGAATGAGGTACAGGACCACTCCTCTTCAAATCTAGCGGTGGAGGTTTGCATTCCACCACCCAAGCAAGGGGATTCTGTTAGGCCCTCAAAAGGCACCTAAAATTCAAGTCCCGCAATACGATAGAAAACCTCACAGTGACATTCTCCGGCACGCATTCTAGGCTTATCCTAAATGCGACGTCACAAGCCAAGCATCATCGATCCGGGCTCACGGCCACGAATAGGCTTCACACAAAATGCCTAAATCCGCACGACTACCAGATTTCTACATGCAATATGCCAGGGATGGACACAATCGACCCGAGGTTCCGAAGAACTAGATGAAATCCTACACTTCACCCATTTCGTGAAAGGGATTCCTCATGCAAGCATAGAAAAAGGAATGAGAGGACAAAAACACGTCCTAAGACCGGGAGGAAGGATCGTTACCCTTGGAGCTTTCTTCAGCGCCATAGATCTGAGATTTCACTCGGATAGAAAGAACCGCAACGGGTTGCTCTTTCCAGATCTGAAAACAGCTCGTGATTCGGAGCTTCAGAGCTCCGTCAATGGCATAAGATGACTTCTTCTTCCTCCCCGGCTTTCTTCTTTCTCAAGCTTGAAGAGAGACAAGATTTAGAAAATAAAGAGGATAAACACTCCTCTGGTCAAACCCTATGAAATCCCGGAATAAATCCCAAGCATTGGATCTAAAACCTTTGGATTTGACGACCACGATCACAAATCACGGGTCTGTATCACAAATATCGCCGAACTGGACAGCGTTCGACGAACTGACAGGCATTCGTCGAACGGGGCGCCGTTCATCGAACGCAACCAGGCGGCCGTTCATCGAACACAGCCAGGCGGCAGCCAGGCGGCCATTCGTCGAACGCAGCCAGGCGGCCGTTCGTCGAACGCAGCCAGGCGGCCGTTCGTCGAACGCAGCCAGGCTGCCGTTTGACGAACTGCTACAAGCAGCCCAAATCTGCTTCCAGAATTGGGGTGTTACACCCACCCCCACAGAGCCTTTGCCCGAAACTCCATCCACGAACATCGTCCAAGGAAAGATTGGAGGGTGCCTCAATCGGATCTGCTTCTCCTGAGAAGTCAACTAAGAAATCTGCCACTGCTTACGCTTTGATTGCCACCCGGGGCGAGAAGGAAATGTCGAACTCACTGAGTTCTGCCGACCATTTCATCAGCCTTCCTGAATGCTCCACTCCTTCCAGGATACCACGAAGGGGATGATCGGTGACGACTTGGATGGAGTGAGCTTGGAAATAAGGTCGGAGCTTCCGCGCTGAGACCACCAAGGCGAAGGCGAGCTTCTCTAGGATAGGGTATCGCAACTCTGCCTTCTTGAGCACCCGACTCACGTAATAAATGGGTAGCTGCTTTCTTCCTTCTTATCTGACGAGCACTGAGCTTACTGCTTCTGCCCCTACTCCTAGGTAAATGAGTAGGTCTTCACACTCGAACGCCTTTAACTGCTTGAACGCCTTTTCGCACTCTTTGGACCACTCAAAATCGACGTTCTTTCGGAGCATTTTGTAGAACGGAGAGAACTTCTCCCCTGCCTTTGACAAGAAGCGGTTAAGGCCCGCCAGCCTTACAGTCAACCTATGGACTTCTTGGGTACTCCTCGACGAGGTCATCTCCAGGATAGCCTTGACCTTATCAGGGTTAGGCTCTACTCCTCCTGGGGTGAGGGGATGTCCAAAGAACTTCTCTCTGTCTACCTCGAACACGCACTTGGCAGGATTGAGCCTCATCTTGAACCTTCGGAGAGTTGTGAAGGTTTCTTCCAGGTCAATGACGTGCTCTCGGGCGCTCTTGCTTTTGACCAAGAGATCGTCCACGTACACTTCTAGATTTCTCCCCTTTTGCTCCTTGAAAACTTGGTCCATCATTCGTTGGTAGGTGGCTCTTGCGTTCTTCAATCCGAAAGGCATAATCATGTAGATGTAGCAGCCATCACCCATGATGAAGTAGACATCACGAAAATCGGGGGGATGCATCCAGATCTGATGGTATCCTGAAAATGCATCGAGAAAGCTCATCACAGAAAAACCAACGACTGAATCAATCAGTGCATCAATCCGAGGCAAGGGATAACAATCCTTCGGGCAAGCTTTATTCAACAACGAGAAATTAATACACATTCTCCAGCCCCCTCCAGACTTCTTCACCATTATAACATTCGAGACCCAGCCTGGATACTGGATATCCGACACAAAGCCTTCCTCAAGCAGCTTCCTCACTTTCTCCCTGATAGGTACAGCCTGCAAGACGACACTTGACCTCCTCTTCTGCCGGATGAGCTTGACCGCGGGGTCTAGATTAAGGTGATGACAAGCAACTTCTGGGTAAATTCCGGGCATTTCAACGGCGCTCCAAGCGAAGATGTCGACATTCTCTTGCTGACATGCCGCCACCTCGATCTTTTCTCTGGTCTTCAGAGACCCTCCTAACTTCAGCAACCCAGGTACTCCCACCTCGAAGAGTACCTCGATCTCCTCCACCTCTTCTGCTGCTTCCAGCCTTGCCATCCCTTCCAGCACCTTCTCCATCTCTTCAGCGTCCGCCATCCAGCTGATAGTGTTGACTGTGCTAAGATAGCACTCGCGAGCGGCTCTTGGATCACTCCTGAACCTCACCTGAACCTCCCCTTGACAGTACTTCAGGCACTGATGGTAGGAGGATGGGACGGCCTTGAATAAATTGATGAGTGACCTCCCAAAGATCGCCTTATAGCAGCTCGGGGCGTCGACGATGATGAATCGACACTTGATGGAGGTGCCGCCGAGTGTTACTAGCAGATCTTCTCCTCCCTCTACCTCTTTCATCTCTCCTGAGAAGCCAAAGAGGGGACCATCTGAAGTCGTGACCCTTCCTGCCTCAAATCCCAAACCATCGAATGTCTTTTTGAAGATAACGTTTACAGAGCTTCCGTTATCTACCAAGATCCAATCGGCAGTGAAGTCCTCCACGGCTGCTTGAATCACGAGGGCATCATGGAAGGGATTCTCATTCCCTAGCATGTCTTCCTATGAAAAATTGATCTCCTCCAACGGGGTCAGTGCCTGTGAGGTTGAGGTGACACTCATGTGATAGATCTGATGGAGACTCCCTTTGCGGGAAGCTCCAAGCCCTGCTCCCCCATGGATTACTCTTACGGAGCCTCCTCGTACTCCTCCTGGTCCCTGGATGACTTCTCCTAGACCTCCCTGGTCTATTCTATCTTCATTCCTCCTTCGAGCGACAGCTTGCAAGGCCTGTGGCTCGACAGGGGCTTCCAGCCTCCTAGGCTCTGCTCCCACGTCTCCAACGGATAGCCTCCTCCTGGCCTCCCAAAAATCTGGGCAGCCATCAACCCATGCCCCCTACCTGATGGAGCTCACAATAGAGGGGGATCTCTTCCGCTTGCGGCCTCCTCCGTTGATTCCTCTGGGGTGGCCTGTTGCCCTGTAAGGAAACAACCATCGCTTCCTCGCATCCTCTCTCCTGACGTCTCTCTTGCTGATTGAAATTCCTTCTTTCTGGGGAGACTCTTCTTCCCTGACCCTGGCGCTGGGGCCGACCCGCTGGACTCCACGGTGGCCTATTAACGGGGACCTGATAACGCCTCTCTTCCTCCTGACGCTCCGGAGCCACTATAGTTCTCCTCTCTTCTCTCCTTCTCTCTTCCGGCCTCTTCCACTCCTGCCTACGGTGCTCTTCCTTCTTTCTGGGCACGGGGACCTTCTCCTCCTCCTCCTCCCTGGTCAGCTTGGTGAGCTTGGCCAGGAAGCTGCAATTCGAAGCCTCCCCTGAACGAACTTATTGACCCTTTTAATAAGCTCTTCATAGGATATGGGAGGATACCGGCTGATCTTCAGCTTAAAAAGGCCTTCTCTCAAGCCGAACGTCAAGGCAAGCTGCAGGGTGAAGTCATCCACCTCCTGGATGTCCAACACTTCTTCCTGTAAAGCGGTCAATGTAGTTCCCTAATGTCTCCCGCGCTCCTTGCACTAGATAGAAGAGGGTCGTCCCCTCCTTCTTCCTCTTCTTCGCCGTGGAGAATCGCATCGTCACTCCTCGACGAAGGTCTTCAAAGCAGTAAATGGAACCTGTTGCCAGCTGGTGGAACCAGTCCCTGGCTTTTTCTCAAAGAGTGATGGCGAAGAGCCTACCCTTGAAGGAGTCGGCATGGTTCAGATGGAGACTACATCCTCAAACCACTGGAGGTGTCGGACGGGATGATCCCTCCCGGAGTAGTAGGTCATCACTGGCTCTATGAACCCCTCTGGCACGGGAGCATCAAGGATCTCCTCACAGAATGGGCTCCTCCCAACTGTCAGGCGACGATCATTGAACTGGCGAGCAGCTCCCCCATACTCGCCATAGGGGCGAGTATCACGGGATCTCGCTTGGTCATCCACCTCGCTGAATCGAATTCCTTGTGAGCTCTGCTGATAGAACTGCGGCCTCCTTGGTCGCTCCGACTCTTCCTCCACTGGATCCTTCCCTGCTTGCCGAGGAGGGCCACCATCCTCGGATGGAGCCATGCGATGAGGCGAGGTCGACGTTCCCTCCCCCTGAAGAAGAAGCGCTACTCGCATGGTCTCCTCCAAACGCCGCGCGAAAATTTCAAAATCTGCCTGCGCCACAAACTCGCCTCCACTTACCGAGCTACCAACAACTCCTTCATGGTCTCCAGCTGAGACCATCTCGCCTTCTAACTAGTCTTTCTCCCTCTGACTACGATCCACACTCACCGCACTAAAGTGTTAAAGCTAGGAAAATCCCGACTCCAAGATTCGGATCAATGCAGTCAGAGGCTACTTGCCCAGCAGTCCAACAAGATGGCTTGACTGACAACGATGAAGAGGCTAGGACAGCAACTACAGATCCCAGGTGCTGCAGCAGGGAGGTCTCACCACATACCCAAAAGCTCAGAAGAGACTTCTCCTCCACAACCAAAGATGGTCGAGCAGGGTACGAGGAAGGGCACCAACTTGGCGAGTATCTAGAATGACGGTCAAGGGTGACGGTCAAGAACTCAGGGGACAAGTCTTCGAAAATAGTGTTCCCAAAGCTCACCCAAAGGTGCCAATCCAAGTACCCCTGGGGTCCTATTTATAGGAAAACCAAAGGGTAGGGGCTATTTATAGCCCATCCCTGCTCGACGACTACACGACATTGAGGGGAATCTCTCTTGGCTTCGGCGAGTATCCGTTATGGTCACCCACCTGGCGAGTATTAGGGGGATGCTCGCATATGTCCGCCTATACTCGCACAGGTCTTCTGCTTCCTCTGCTTGCTGAGCTGTCTTTAATCTCTGACTCCTGCTTCTGTGTTGACCTTTGACTTTGACCATTTGCCTCCGTGGCTTGAATCGGGTCCTATCCTCGGAGAATATGGGTTGTACAGTTATACTTATTGATAATATCTAATATTTCATGTGTAGTCTTATTGAGATAGATAATGTAGAGTTGCAAAAAAACGTAGAAGAGATATAATTATAAGTTCAGTAGTCACAACAACTCTTTGTGTTGCTGTAGTAGTTATGGATTATATTCCTAGACACCCGGTTGATGTTGTGGACAATGACGCTTTACGGGTTATCTTATTAAAATATTACGATGGAGTAGAAGTAAACTTCTTCAATCAGTTACGCATGGGTAAAGAACCCTTCAACGAGCTCTGTCATATTTTGCTTTTAAAAGGTTTAGTTTGTGATACTCAATTTGTGTCTACTGAAGAATCTGTTGCCTTATTTTTATACATATCGGCGCATAATAAAAGGTTTCGTGATGTTGGTGTTATGTATCTGCGTTCAATGGATACTATTAACAGACACTTCACTATTGTACTGCGAGCCATCTTAAGACTAGCGAAGGATTATATAAAGTTGCCTGAATCCAGACAAGAACACACATTTAGATGGTTTGAGGATTGTGTTGGTGCTTTAGATGGAACGCATATTGAAGTGGCTGTTCCAATAGAGGATCAAGGCAGATATCGTAATCGTAAATAGGCAATCACAACAAATGTACTGGGTGTATGTAATAGTTCCATGAAATTCCTATACATGTTGTCTGGGAAGGATCTTCATCTGATTTGAGAGTACTACGGGATGCATTGAAGAGACAAGATCGTTTCGAAGTCCCAACTGGTAACATATTTGAATTTATTGTTGCAAACATAATTATTATCTGAAATTTATATTAATTAATCATTTGCAATGCATATGTAAGTATTACCTTGTCGATGCGGGCTACACAAATGGTCCAGGGTTTCTTTCCCCATATCGTTCGACGCATTATCACCTTAAGGAGTGGTCAACCCATGGTAATAACCCCACGAATTATAAAGAACTGTTCAACTTAAGGCATGCTAGAGAAAGAAATGTGTTTGAGAGAACGTTTGGGTTGCTGAAGAAATGATGAGCTATCTTACGACAACCATCATTCTTCAACATCAAAGTACATGTATGAGTTGATGTATTTATCGAGTGTTCATTTGGCTAGAAGACAATCCAATTATAATTTTGCATACAGGTGCAGATTATAAATGCATGTTGCATATTACACAATTTCTTAGTGGAGAAGAGATTAGAGAGTGATGCACAACTGCTCGACGAGGTTGATTGTGAATTACTTAGACAAGAGTCGGGAGAAGAGTTCTATGATTATGTTAATGTCGTTAGTCCAATCCAAGCAACACATGCGAAACCTTGAAGTTAAGCATTACAAGGAGAAGGTGATGGCTCGTCTCTAAACATGGAACAAGTACTACGTAGAATTTAGTGCAATGCTGAACATGAGTGGCTTTGGATGAGATTGGGAAAGAAACACAGTGAAAGTTGATGGTGAAGAAGTCTGGGCAAATTATGTGAAGGTATATGTTTTTGCTATTTATTTAATTTAACAGCGGATTATGATAATATTGATAATTTTTTTAAATAATGTAGGCTCACCCTGGAGTTAAGCATTACAAGAATAAGGTTATTGTGAATTGGTCTGATTTGGTCGTGCTGTGTGGACAAGATAAGGCTACTAGCTGTAACATCCCCCAAACATCTAGACCCCTAAGTTGGTTTTGTTATGACTAGCTCATGACAAAACCATAGGAAGAGCCCAAGACCGTGTGAATTTAGGTGAGAAGGAGAAAACCCAAGTGGTCTGCAAATAGCAATTTTTAGATACCAAGCCTAGGGTTGGACTTTAGGGCCCCACCTTGAACCTTGACCCCATCATAGCATCCCTAACTCATTAGGAGTCTCCTTGAAGCACCAGTGACCCATTGGGGTCAACCTAAGAGGTCAATTTGATTAAAGTCAACCTTAACCCTAAATTGGTCAAACTAACTCAATTAAGGTCAATTGTCCCTCACCATGCCAAATTGACCCTGCCCCTACCCTTGTATGGGTACTAGGAACCTAATGGACCAAAAATCCCCATCATGGGGCCTCCAATTTGACCAATTTGCCCTAAACCCTAATTTGGTCAAAGTGCCCTAATAAGGGGCAATTCACCATCACTTTGCCAAATTGACTCCATATAAGCCTTCCTAACTCACAAAGGAGTCAAATGGGTCACTACCCACCCATTGTGGTCAACCCAAGTGGTCAATTTGACCAAAGTCAACCCTAGCCTAAATTTGGGTCAAAATGACCTACTTTTCCCAAATTGAACCCAATCCACTTAGGCTAGACCCAAATGAGGTGGTCCACCACCTAATGGGGATTGAATGCTGCTGAGTTGGCCATTTAATTTGAAGGATTTCGGCCAGGAGAGAGAAAGCTCTATTTTCCCCAAAAATGGCAGAGAGAGGAAGAGGAGGAGAATGGCATTTACAGCCAAATAAACTCAATTTATGGTACCATTCATCTCCCCTTGAGGAAAGGAGAAGTTTCATCCCTTTTTTCGGCCTAATTGATGACCAACTCGTTTCCTCCCATAAGAAACCGAAAATCACCATTAATGGTGATTATGGCAATTAATGCCAAGGCTCTTCTTCTTCCCCTTTTGATTTCCTTAACACCTTCAGAGGACAAAAAGGAGGGAAACCCCCCTCTTCTCTGAAGAAATCGAGCCCCAGAAGCCTAGATTAACATGGCGCCGAAAGCTCCAGCACCGTCCATGGCAACTCGCCGGAACACGCGCCACCAAGCCCCCATACAGGTCCGATCCGCCTCCCCTCCCTTAGTGCTAGATCTTTTCTTAATTTGGGGCTTGATCCGTGCTCAATAGGGCTCGGATTGTGCTTCCGAAAAGGGCTCGTTTCGAGCTCTTTTTCCCTCCTCTAAAATCCCGATCCGACCACCTCCAGCTGGCCAACCACCCCTATTGCCGGCCACCACCTCAACGGAGGTGGTGGTGGCATTGGCTGGCCGGGAAGAGGTTCAGGTGGCCGGGAAATCACCCCGCAAAGAAGCCCAGGTCGGGCTGTCGCGCGTCGTCCATTCCTCGGGGACGATGATAGAGAGTCGTCAGATCTGTTCTTAATGTTTACATTTATTTCGTTTAATTCGTCGATCTGATTGTTGAAGTTCGTCGAACGGAATCCTGGGTTCGTCGAACGGAACCGATTCGTCGATCGCGTTTTAGACCTCGTCGATCTGATAGTTGAGTTCGACGAACTGAATATGGAGTTCGTCGAACGGAATTCATTTCGTCGAGCGCAGTTTCGTCGAACGCAGATTTGTTCTGCTTTCGTCGAGCGCAGGTTAGTTTTCGTCGAACGCAGATTTATTCTGTCTTCGTCGAGCGCAGTTAGTTTTCGTCGAACGCAGATTTATTCTGTCTTCGTCGAGCGCTGTTAGATTTCGTCGAACGCAGATTTATTCTGTCTTCGTCGAACGCAGTTATATTTCGTCGAACGCAGAGTCAGTAATATAATTGAATGATTATATTGTTTTCTGTCACATAATAAGCAGGGTTTCATTTTAATTATTAAAAATACCGGACTATCTCTGATGAAAAAATTGGGTCTTACACTGGCAGTCTTGCAGTGACCGCTATGGAGACAATAAATGAGATCGATGCAGAGTCAATTGCGGAACAGAGTAACAGTACACATGACCGAACTAGAGTGGATGACGAAGGAAGCAGCAAAAAGCGGAAGAAAAGAGCTATTGGGGGTGTTGAAGAAGTGGCGACATCCATAGATAATTTGACAGCTACCTCGCATGAAGCGATTAGCAATAAGCCTACTAGCCCATCCTTACGTTCATCGAGCAATGTTGATGACATATATACCACACTTGTTCGGATCTCTGATTTGAACAGACGTTAATTACCGAGGGCTATGGATATGCTTATTTTTGATAGTATCAAACATGACATATTAATGGCTCTGCCAGGTGACTTAAAAGTTGAATGACTACGAATGCAATTTGATCGTTAATTTGATTTAAGAACAATTTGAACTATTTGTATTAGATAATTTGGACTAGTTGCATTTAGATATCTGCCTTGTTTGAACTATTTGTATTAGATAACATAGCATGTTGCTTACTGCATTTTGTGATTAATTTCCATTTTATATAAAGAAGGAAGTTGCTCTGTTTAAATGCATGTTAATCCGCAATAAAAAGTGGAATTTTTTATTTTTATAACAGTGGTTAATCCCCTTAACAGTGGTTATTTCAGTAACAATGGTTAATTTCACAATGTCGAATGGTAATTGTACAGAAATAATGTTTGATATGCCGGATACATCAATAGCAGTATGCCGGTATTGAAAAACATGTTTCAATGTAATAGGACAAGCTGATATTATATTTTGATGAGATAAAAGAATGGACTTTCATATGAAATGTGTTTTTAAATTTTTTTAGTTAGAGAAATTTTTTTCTTGTTTATTAATTTCTCCGTTGCATTTACTTTCGTGCTTTATACTACAACTTTCAAACAAATGGAAAATACAATATATGAAAAACCAATTTGATTAAACTTGAATTCCAATTTTGTTGATTGAATTCCATCTCGTAGCCGAACAATGAAGAACAATGAAATTGGAATTCAGAACAATGTCAATTCCTATGTATATTGGTTTTTGACAGAACGCCAATTATTAAAAACCAATTCCATCCAAACTAATGGACCATAAATAAACTTTGGATAGAGATCAGCAAAATCCTTGAGTATCAACCAAATTGCACACCTATCAAGTTCATATGTTAATAATATATGATAGAATCATTACCTTAGGCGATTGTTATTCACACTACAGATTTGGCTATTCGCACTCGCAAATAGGTATTTTTTCGGCTTTTCATATTGTCTAACTACACTCTTCCTTCCCAACCCGCCAACTGTTTCGCTCCGGACGCCGAGATCGTCTCTCCCCTATTCCGCCGATTGTTGTACGAGAGGTTTCGTTCTCCCATTTCCTGGGCGCGAAATGGCAGCATCTTGGTCGTCGGATGTCTCTATCTACGTTTCCTGCTCACGCGCCCTCCTAGAGGTCGATTTCTTCTTGCGAAATCACCTAAAACTGCTCGACGGATCTTGCTCATTCCCCGGTTTTCTGCCCTGGACGGGGCAACTACTCCAGATTCACCGCCGTTTTAGGTAAGTTCTCCCGTTTTCTGTCCTAAACGGTTGTTTTTTTCTGCAGATCCACCGCAATTTTTTTCCTTGGAAGTGGGAGGCTGTTTTTTGCCATGAACATGACAAGGCCATTGACGAATCGCAAAAATAGAGAAACTTCAAAGGGAAGAAGACGATGACTCCATCGTGTTGATTGGATTGTATGTAGCAATAAATAAAAATTGAATTCAAGTCCCCGCAATCAGACGTGGTGAGTTCATGTTCACTTAGAACATGTTTAAAGTTTGAATCTTGTATTTTATCTTGCCTTCAACTTCAATGATTCACCTAATATCATTCAAAAATTCATTCTCAAAACGAAGCTGAACTCATCAAAATTATAATATAATTATTATATGCTGCCTAGCAACTTAAAAACAATAAACAGAGGCGAGCGAGTTGGTGTTATTTAGCAAATCTACGAATGAAGTACAAATGTGTTTCTAGTTGATGTTAGTTTTGTACAAATATGCCGAAAACGATTAAACGGTTGAATTCTTTAGGGTTTTATTTCTTAGCAAATCTGTGAATGAAGTACAAATGTGTTTCTAGTTGATGTTAGTTTTGTACAAATATGCCGAAAACGGTTAAACGGTTGAATTCTTTAGGGTTTTATTTCACAAAAAAGTTGTTTGCGGATATTCATTTTTGAAAATGGTAGTTTACGGCTATCAAATTGTTGCGGATAGCCAAAAGTACGGTGCTAATAACAACCGTCTTACCTTATCACCTCCAGTATAGCTAATTTCCGTCGATTACACGTCAAAGTGATAAACAAATTTCATAATGAGAACTGAAGAAGACTTGGGTTCTGTTTGGAGCGGTGGCGGCATAGGAAAAACTCTATTCCCATCGCCACCACTTTTTTATGTTGCTTGGATGAGAAGCTTTTTCAAAAGAGCTTTTTAAGGTGTTTTGGATTTTTTTTTTTAGCAACCGCTCCAACAAGGCTTTCTAAAAAATCGCATTCTCTACTTTCAACTTTTTCTCTTTTATTCGAGGGTTTTCGAAAGTCACGCCCCGACCATTCACGATCTGTCTTTCTTCCTTCTCGCCGCTCCAAATGTTTTCTACTCTCATTTGCGATTCTTCACCAATTCGTTATCTTTACTTCTCCCCGCTAATCTTTTGTAAGATGCTTATTTAGGATTTATACAGGTGATTGTTATCCGCAAAGCAGTTTTGGCTATCCGCACTTTATTTGTATAAGTTATATACGCGCCGTTTTGAAATACACTTTGTACATGCATTTTTAGGAAGTGTTCAACACTAAAGTTGTAGATCTCGTCGAGATCTACAACCTTTGTGTTGAACACTTCCTAAAAATGCATGTACAAGACGTATTTCCAAAAATTTGCTATAGTTACGCCCATGTTTCAATAGGGGGCAATACGTCTTGTGCGTGCATTTTTAGAAAAAGTGTTCAACACTAAAGTTGTAGATCTTGACGAGATCTACAACTTTCGTGTTGAATACTTTTTCTAAAAATGCATGTACAAAGTGTATTTCCAAAAGGCACGTATATAACTCATACAAATAGAGTGCAGATAGTCAAAACTGCTTTGCGGAAAACAATCACCTTTATATAATATTTACTTATCTATGCGATAAATGATTAGCACTAAAAACAACATTTTTTTTAAAAGGGTTTAAATGGAGATTTTCCAAACAGTCTATAATTTTTTCAAAACAAATTACTGGACAGCTCTAATGGCATCATTGATTTCCCACCACTGCTTTTTGCACCGCCACCGCTGCCCCAAACAGAGCAATAGAGACTAATTTGATCGACTATGCCCTCATTACTATGGAGTTCAATTGACAAAACAACAAAGTCAAAATCCAGAGAATTTGGAACAATAGATGGTGATGATCAAAACTAAGAAACCAAAAGGGGTATGGTGAACCCGTTCAAACCTAACGCAATCTCCTGGAAGATCAAATAACCTAGCCTCAATCTCCTGGGAGATCAAATCCCAGAGTCCGGAGCCCGGACAGAAAATTTTCTCCAAAATCCAAGGCCTCCGCAATTTGTGCAAGGGTTCAATTTAATCTCTCAAAATTCATTATAAACACCTCCCAACATTAGTCAACTAAAATCTACAACTACTTTTTGTTAGAAGGGGTGCTCAACCCCTCTCCACGGTTGACTGCAGTCCATCGATCCAACCCCTCTCCACGTGGCAGGAACTCCTCCAGGCCCACTGGCCATCGGGCCACACAGACCCTCTTCTGCCACGTGACGGGTTGTTGAGGTCGGCGAGGCGTTGCACGCTCGGCCTCGATCCCCCGACCTCCTTCTCCATAAGAGGGGCACTCAACCCCTCCCATCACCCAACTGCGCTGCAGCGCAGCTGGGTGATGGGAGGGGTTGAGTGCCCCTCTTATGGAGAAGGAGGTCGGGGGATCGAGGTCGGGCAAGCGCAACGCCTCGCCGACCTCAACAACCCGCCACGTGGCAGAAGAGGGCCTGTGTGGCCCGATGGCCAGTGGGCCTGGAGGAGTTCCTGCCACGTGGAGAGGGGTTGGATCGGTGGACTGCAGTCAATCGTGGAGTGGGGGTTGAGCGCCCCCTTCAACACTTTTGATCAAAGTTCAACATTTTTTTTCTAAACCATACCATTCCACCGCGAAGAGCCTTAAATAATCAGACTACCTCTAACAATGGACTGAAGTTGGAAGAGTGGAGAAAATTGAAATTGGGAGACTGGTTAAGGAAATTCTCGTGTAACCCCACTGCCTCCTTTGATTCCTCCTAATGTCGGTTCTACACGAGAGCACGCCTACAAAAATGAAACCTCTTTCCTGTTGATGCAAAAGTCCATTCCTATTCCTCTCACAACATAGCATTTTACATTTTGGTAACCTTTAAACTCTTTCATGTCTATTTATTAGTTTAGTTATAAGTGTGATTGCCATTTTGTTAAAGATGATTGTTATACGCACTATAATATTGGCTATCCGCAATTATTTGTCATCGCACTACAGTTTTTAAAAAAACAATATCCGCAAACCGAATTGTTATCCGCAAACAAAAAAAATGGAAATTTTAACACGCTAAAACGCAATTGGTTATATCTTCTAGTCAAAAAACAGTCCAAAATATTAAGTCAAAGTAATTTGCAGTCTTTAGAGTACATCAAAGTGGTCAATAATCATGTCTTCCTCTCCATCTTTGTAGTTAGTCAATATGAAAAGCCGAAAATTACTTACTAATCATGATTATCAGGTGGTGGCCTCGGTGGTGGACAGCTGTTAGGGGAGGCAGACTGACGCGAAGGAACAGAGACAACGACCGAAGGAATACTTCGAGTCCGGCTTCGGTGGTGGCCGGCGGCTCCTGCTTCTATGGTGGCGGGCGAATCCTGCTTCGGTGGTGGACGGAGAATCGTGCTTCGGTGTCGACTCCGAAATAATAAGCTATGCGAACAATTTCACGAAAGAGGGAGACGGTGGAAGTGATAGAGCACGTGCGGATATGCATTTCAAAACCCCTAAATTTTGGAGTTTCCATAACTCTCAAAAAAGTTCAATCATCACTAATAACTCTTACTAATTAGTGTTTCTCGCAGAAGAAAATTTCTTCATCTCGTGCAAAGTTTTACAAAACTTGAAATATATTTAAGGTAGCTGAAATTGTTGAAGCTGCACATTTTGGCAATATATTTAAGCTTGCATTAGATGGATTTTTATTTGTCATTAGAATTTGAGATAAATTTGGCACTTTTATTCATGTCATGAACATTATAAGTTTGTTTTCAGGTTGCATGATTTGCTGGGGTTAGTATAGTAAATATATGTTTGTTATCAATTTAATGTCCGCTAGTTAGAATTTCGCAGTAAAAATATATGGGGCTATAAATTTGAAACTTCCATTTTCAAATTCTATGATTACGGCGGTAGGAAAACTCTATTATCATCGCTACCGTCCTTTTTAGAGTGTTTGGATGATAACTTTTTTAAAGAAATGTGTTTTGAGAGCGTTTTGAGCAGTTGGTCCAATAAGGCGTTCTAAAAGCTGCTTTATCTGCTTTCAGCTCTCTTTTATTCGAAGATTTACTAAAGCCATGCCCCGACAATTCATGATCTTTCTTCCTTCTCGCCACTGTAAAGATTTTCTTCTCCCATTCACGATTCTTCGCCCATTAGTGATCTCTGTTTCTCACTGCTGACCTTTTGTAACCAGCTTATTTGGGATTTATATAATATTTACTTAATTATTCGATAAATGATTAGCATAAAACACATTTTATTATTAAAAAAACTAAACTATTATTAAAAAAAATCTTCCAAACAGAAAAACATTAAACACTTTTTGAAAAGCAATCAATGAAGATTTCCAAACAGTTCACAATTTTTTCAAACCATTGATTTCTCACCACTGCTTTTTCCACTGCCACCACCACCCCAAACATAATCTACATTGTTGAGATATTCTGAGTCCGTTTACATTAGCAAATTACTACCAACTTGTTAGAAGTTATAAGTTTGTTAGCAACTTGCTAGCATTTTACTATTTGTTAGTAGTTATTTCTTCCATCCACAAATTAAGAAATTAATTCTTAATCATACAAGTGGCATGAATAAATCCTCATTATATTATGAGATTTTAATCATTAATCCGGGGAGAGACTACAACCTTCCAAGAGAGAGAATCTCATTGTTTAGGCATTAGACACTAAGAAATATGGATATTTGTAATAGTCTTACATATTGTATCTGAAAACCCATTCCCAAGCTCTCAAACAAATTCTTTTAATTTTAAATTAAAAGTCTTAAATATTCATAGATATGCCCTCAATATGCTCCGAAGTGCTAAAAAATTGTGTATATAGTAATGATGATGTGGAAAAAGGTATATGTGAAGAGAGTTGTTGGATAATAAATAGTGGGAGTCAATTAATTACATATTTTCATTCACGGTTCCCGTCTTATGATCAAGGTTGTTAGGATCGAAATTCTAGGTGGATCAAATCAGATCGTAGGATAAGATCGAGGATCGTAAGATCCTACAACATTCATAAATTAAGACTTACAATATGAAATTGTATTTTGTATCACCCAATTACAGGCAATCGACAAAAAAAACTATAAAACTAACAGTTGAATAATTATATCAAAAGTAAGTTAATGAACTGAACCCAAAAAAATAACAGGAACTCGACAGACGACAAAGACGTCTCTAGGTGGCGGTCGGAAAGAGCAGGAACTCGGCGGAGACGACGCTAGGAGGCGGTCGGAGCTCATAGAGACGCGAAGACGAGAGAAATATGGTTTCACTTTCGCAGACGCAAAGGCGCGGGTCGGGGTCAGGAATCAGGACTCAGAAGCGAAGCGTAATAAAATCGGGCCGCTCAGCTCGATTTTTTTAAAATAAGCTCGGATCACTAGGATCGGGTCGGGATCGCGTTTCTAAAGATCTTACGATCCGGGTCGCGATCCCGCGTGAAGAATGCCTGATTTCAATCGGGATTGTAGGATCATAGGATCCTAAGATCTGGATCGCGATCCTGATAACGTTGCTTATGATATGATGTGATTTTGTGATAGATAAATGTTGTCTTCATTTCGTATATGATATGTGAGATATAATGATTGAAAAATGAAACAGACGTGAATGTCACGCATCTCTTCAGAACAATTTGCATTTATATTTAAATAATCACAAATTCAAGAACATATCTTTATCTCCAGTATCCGCACCGTATCTCGTATTTTGTCCTTGTCCCCATGCAACATGAATTAAACCTAACCATCTTGTATTAATCTATTCTCTTCCCACCTTATTTAGCATCTATCCTGCATAAAGAGTACTAGAAACTTGAAACATAGTGGACTGAGTCCAAAGAAGGATTATCACCTGTAAAATTTCTCTGGAGTTGTCAGGGAATAGCTTTCTAAGTCTGATTTAGGATGATGAAAATTTGATTGCTTGGCAGGTAGGAGCTTGCAGCCCAGCTCATCTGTAATTATTTGAAGACCGCATTCGCAGCACAGGGATTCGAGCTCGTGCTCCTGAAAGGTTCGGTGTTTTTAACATTAATTCAACAACAACAAAAATACATGCAATTGTGCATTCGTGTTGTACTAAACACTAGGCACTGGCTAGTCAATTTAAGCTAGAAATTAGGCTCTGTTTGGAAGAGTGGGGAGGGGGGGGGGGGGGGGGGGGGGGGGGAGTTTTGAACACCGCTATGAAAACCACAGATAGCGTTTGGATATGTATTGCCACGACCGCTACTTTCTAAAACAATCTTTTAGGACAAAACACCAAAGTCATGCATGCGGTACCCCCATGAAATAAAATTTAGATATAAAAAAAGTCATGAAAGTTGTAAATGCAGGTAAATAGTCACACCACTGTGTTCACTAGCACAATTTCGCATGACCACTGCTCAAACGCTATGACAGTCCCAAACAGAGGCCAGATAAGATACTAACACTGGAAGCTAAAACAAACGGCACAAAATCTGCGGTGGCGTTTGTCAGGAAATGGAAAGGAGGTAAAAAGCCCTCCCAAACAGACCCTAAATGATTAATGCAAAAGACAACATGAAGAGAAACCATACCTTGATCATCAGATGTTCAGCCAGAAGTTCCAAAGGATATGGTTGAAGCTTGTATCCACTGTGATTAATGCATGATAATGCTTGCACGCGAACCTTCAAGGAATTGAAATGTTCACAGTTAGTCCACAAGTTGAGCAAAAATTTTTTTAAAGAAAAACACAAATTTGCATTTAAATGATAATATACATAGACTTCTAAGTAGAAAGACAGGGAGACAAAATTGGGAGAGAACTTTTCGAATGAGCAAAGAACAAGTGAAACAAGCTTGAATAGTACTTAAAAACATGTACACTAGTAGGAATGGTTCCATGGCTGACATCAAACCTTAAAGGTAGGCCATCCTGTAAAGGTTCTGAAATTACATTTTAAGCCCTTAAATCATTTGTTGTAACCATTTTTATTTATAATCTACTACAGTAGATAAGTACAAATGTTTCTGGACGGGTTTTTTTAAAAATGAGAAGAACAATAAGCAAAAGAAACGGATCATCTTTTCTCCATGAGCAAAATAAACAACTTTTTTAACTAAGGCGTTCGGGACTTGTATGTCATGTGGAAAATATGTGTATGTATATATATCAGTGTGCCTATATGTATATAAATGTATAAATACCTATATGCATATATGTATAAACATGCAAGCAATGTGCATGAGGTTCCCTGTGTGCCGACAACAATAGTAATCAACATGCTCGGCGTACCATATGAAGGGCAACATATAAAACAAAGGACGAAGCAACGACAGATATTAGTTTTGTCGGGACACGGGGATCTCATGCACTAGTGCACATATATAATTTCTCTTGTAGGTGATAACAATTGTGACGCAGGATGAATCTGCAGGTGACAGACACGTCATGCCCTAACCCTAAATGAATGTGAAAAATCACAACAAATACAAAAGATGCAAGTGAAAGCACGCAAACAATCCAATGAATAGGATGCTCACAACATAAACCCTAATGTCATGCAGATGATTGTCATGGAATATAGTTTTTTTTCCGACGTGCAATTAATTAAATAGTAGAAAATTAATACATGCACAAACAATTACAATTGAGTATCATTAGTTCAAATTGAGTAAACCAAGTAGTAATTGTAAACAAATGAAAATGCTAGAAATTAAGATGCAAAACCAATAAGCCACACAATCACATGAATTAAACGAGCCAAATTTAAGTATAGCAAAATATTACTAGTAATAAATTGGTCCATTTGTACGATGTAGATACATTTTAAAATAAATGCGGAACTCACTAATTAAATGGGTCTTTGGCGTATAAATGGAGACCCGGAGATCGTCGAAGCGGTGAGACTGTTGAGAGGTGGCTTTCCGAGGGGATAAATGCGTGGATAGAGGCCGAATGTGGTAGAGGAATGACTGGGAGGGTCGGCTAGGGTTTCTCGGGGTTGGGGGTGGTCAGCTATGGATGGGGAAGGGGATATGGAGGCTTTTGGAGGAGATAGAAGATCTTCAGCTACTGTTGGAGGGTCGGGTGAGGGCTGAACAGGTTTGGGGAGGTTGGGGAACGGGAGGATGCGGTGGCTGGGGGATGTGGAGGGGGCCTCGCCGGAGTAAATTGGGGAGGTGGATGTCGGTGGAGGGTTGGAGAAGGGGGAGAAAGGTGGGATACGGCGGCTAGAGGAAGATTGCCCAAGTATCAGGCGATGGGAGAGTAGGTAGGGGTGAACATTTAAAACCACACACCGCAAAAACAACACGCACCGCACAAACCACAGATTTTTAAATAGAAACGTTTAGTTTCGGTGCGGAATGGTTTAGGACTTTTGTAAACTGAGCATTATGCGGTGCGGTTTTCACCTTATGTAAAAAGAAAAGACCGAACCACACCGATTAGTTCAATTAATTTTGTAAGCATTCTAAGGTCCACTGTATAGCTATAATCATAATCAAGAATCCCTTCAAATCTTTTTTTTAGAACTTAGTGGTTCATCTGCTTATCATGGCTTGCAGAAATAGAAATGTTTAGTTTCGGTGCGGAATGGTTTAGGACTTTTGTAAACTAAGCATTATGCGGTGCGGTTTTCAACTTATGGAAAAAGAAAAGACCGAACCACACCGATTAGTTCAATTAATTTTGAAAACATTCTAAGGTCCACTGTATAACTATAATCATAATCAAGAATCCCTTCAAATCTTTTTTTTTAGAACTTAGTGATTCATCTGCTTATCATGGCTTGCAGGTCAATGTTCTATCCTTGACGTTCTTTGTTATGTAAGAATTGGCAGTAGACAAACTCAACTCCAAGCAACTAAACTGTGTCTTAAAAAAATGAAACAGAAATAAAATCAGTTCGGGAGAGAAATCCAAAAGTTCTTTCTAATAGAAATTAAAGGTAATCATGTGATGAAGCTAATTTCATTGTGTGCATAACATCCGTGATTTTATTATTTAGCCAATTTCTCTGTGCTTGCATCCACGATTTGATTTTCAATTACACTCCTAAAATCACAAATTTTACTGATAATATGATTCATCGGTAGTTGTTATTATCTTCATTGTCCCTCTATAGTTTTTATGTTAATGTTGTTAAATCAATGCATGTTTATATTTTTAATCGTTAAAATTGTGGACATTCAATTGGTTTGGTATTTTAATTTTTCAAGTCATCCGATAATTAACATGCAAAAAGCAGCATCACACCGAAGTAGCACCGCAAAAAATCGCATCTCACTGTAGCCGCACCGCAATTTGTTGGTGCGGTGCGGTTTTGCTCGGGCTATAACCACACCCTTGTGGTGCGGTTGCGGTTTGGGCCCAGCTACACTGCGCGCACCCCTAAGTGTAGGGAACGGTTCGTGAGGTTGTCGACGGGTCGGGGCTCTCAGGCATCGGCACCTGAGGTAGTGGCGGCGGCGGTAGCATCGGCACAGGGAGAAAGAGTCATCACCTCCCACCTGCAGGTTTCAACACCTGCAGGCATGACTGAACGGCTCCATTGGAACCGTCGACTCTCGATCCCCCACATTAGAGCAAAACAACATTATATATAAAGAGAGTTAGGGTAAACAAATTTGATAGGTACGATCAAACGATCGAATTATTTACCACAACTCCCAAAATATAACTATGAAAAATATTATATATATATATATATATAATCGAGCCGGTTGCAATCACAGTCTCTGGTCATTCATTTAACTATCAAAAAAGTGTCAACCAGATAAATCACCAAATGATGCGCGACCAATCTCCATCGGATTGGAAGAAAGTGAAGCCACCATTCACAACCACACACGTGTGCAATGCGTGTGGCTTATAAAGCGCACAACACCATGCAAGAAAAAATTAAGAACTTGACATTTGTACTTATCGTATCTCAAATATGATTGAGACTTGTAAGATTTTTTGTTACTTTCACCCCACAATAGATTGGAGCGAAAGTCGTGATTGTTGACCATGTGTCCCCACATTGACCTTCAAGAGAATTTTAATTGGCATGACAACGCCAAGCTAACTTCGAGTTTGTCTTTTATTTGATCACACAAATGAGTTTGATCTTAAGGATCAGGCAGTCAAAGAATTTATCATGGTATCAACAATCGAGTGTCACAGGTATGATGTCCCCTCCTACACAATTTTCGGCAACAAAAAATATTTCGTGTTGTGTATGACGGTGAAAGTGTCACAGCGGGAGTGTGCAACCCATATTCGACGAGGTGAGACCCAACATAGGTTCCAGGACCACAGTCGATGGATCACACTCCCAGAAACATTCATCCCCGATGACAAAAGAAGTTTGTCCAGAGCTCGCCCAATTTGGTGCTGACCAGCTCGCCAGCGAGCTCGACAGGGTGGATGTCAGTTCGCCAATGAGCTCGCCAGGACTGGAGCCCGGTCAGTTACGGAATCTACTCGCGAACCACTTTTGGGCTTACCACCGACCTCGCTGCGTTAGAGCTCGTCTAACCAGCGAGCTGACCATCTGATGGCCCGACATCAGCGACCTCGCCGAAAGTAACTCCGATCAGCTCGCCTCCTCCGGTGATTCTCAGAATACAGGTCACCCAGGTACCCAGTGTCTCAAGAAGGCAGGGCGGTTACTCACAGACCATGTACCCCCCCCCCCCCCCCCCCCCCCCCCCCCCCCCTCCCCCCCTTTGGATTGCATATAAATAGGACCCCATGGCACAAGAAAAAAGCACGTTGACCCCCCCCCTTTGGATTGCATATAAATAGGACCCCATGGCACAAGAAAAAAGCACGTTGACCGCCCCCCCCCCCCCCCAAGGTTCCTCTAGAAACAATTTCGTGTCTCCTTTGTGCCGAGCTCAGTCTTGGCTTGGGAGAGAAAGTTCCTATAAACTTTCGGGTAAGAGGTGAGACCTCCACGCTGCAGCCCGAGGTCCGGTTTATAGGCGGTTCGAGAACTTTTCAAACTCTTCAACTCTTTTTAGTCTCGATTCACTCGGGTCGACCGCTAGACAAGTGCATTTGGTCACCCTTTCGGTCTGAACATTGGAACCAGATTTTTCTAGATCCAACACTTTGGTGCGGTGAGCGTGGACCGTGATCGAAGGAAGAACCTCCAGTGCGAGGTCCAATGGCGAACGAAGACGAGAGGGAGAAGGAGACCGGTAATTAGCGAGCTCTGGGCGAGTTCGTCACAATGGAGGACCTCGCGGAGTTTAGGTGAGGAATGGAGGAGACGTTGCGAGCTCTATTAACGCTGAGTGTCGAAGTCGCAGCAGCCTCGCCACCCGTCGCGACCTCCGCAGAGGAGAGCGAGCCGTCCAAATGATATGGCGAAGGGATCGCCACATCTTCGGAGGAGGAGCGGCCTCACTTCGACCGCAGTCAGTGCGTCACCCTACGAGCTCTTCCTTTTCGCGAGGATGATGCAGCTCGCCCGCAATCAGCTCGGCAAACTGGCTCGGCGAGCCCGTTTTGCGAGGAGATTTTGAGCGCGCCAGTCTCAGATGGGTTTCGTGAGCCCGTACCCAGCTACTATACGGGGAAGGACGACCTCATCCAACACCTGCAATAGTTCGAAGACGTAGTTTCAATTCGAGCTATGATTGAAGCTTTTAAGTGCAAGTTCTTCGCGACCACCTTCAAGGGGAAGGCAAGAGATTTGCTCCACCCTACCGACAGGTTCCATCTACTGCTTCGAGGATCTGCGACGGGGACTGATGTTGCGCTTCACACAATCAAAAAAGAGAAACAAGGGATCAACTGCTCTCTTCCTCCTCAAGCAAGAACCCAACGAGATGTTGGGGCACTACATCGACCGTTTCTAGAAGGAGGTCCTGCAGATTCAGGAGGTGGATAACTACACCCTCCAGCTAGCGCTCACCTTCGGTTTGCAGGAAGGATTGTTCAGAATGGAGGTAGACCGAGATCCCCCCGTCACATTTGAAGACTTGATTGACCGCGCCGGGCTGTTCATCCAGGCGGAAGGCAACAACAAGAATTTCTTAGCCTCGCTTACGAGGTTAACAAAGTCGGATAAGGCGAAGACCTCTGGAGGAGGCAGGAAGCAGGAAGAGGCCCGCAGACAGGGTGGAGAGTTCAGGAGGCAGGGAGCTATTCTGGAGCGTACGGAACCCGAGAGGAGGTTCCAAGCCCTGACGAACAAACCTCCTTGGAGGCCTGCCAGAGGAGGGCATCATCTATTTGGACCCGGTCCGCGTCGTTCCCCCGAGCGTCAGGCTCGCTTCAACGCGTCAGAGAGGCGGCAGGAGTTCAGGCGGCCCTTCAGGTCTCCGCCCCGGGAGGCTATGGCGATTAATCGCCATGCTCGCAATCGGTGGAGGAGAGCTTCGGGTCGGGAGCAGCAAGGAGGGAACGCAGTCCCTACTATGATTTCATCAGGTGGTAGGTCATGCCACCTTGGCATGCCAGGAGTTTTTAGAAATGAGAAGAACGATCGGAGGAGCCCGGAGGACCCCAGAAGTGGGGAGAGAAGATTAACAGCAAGAGGCGGCGGTCGGGGGCGTTCTAGCCCCAGCCCCCGCTCGAGGAAGATGCGAAGAACGAGTCGACATTGGAACTCGAGGAGGTATCTACTCCATCCACGACGGAGTGGGAGTGGAGGCCTCCTGCAAGGGGAACCTTCACAACATTTTCAAAGCGTCGCTTCGACGTCTCAAAACCCACCGCCGATCGGGGAGATCACGTTCTCGGCAAAGGATATGCCAGAAAATGAGGATCCGTTTCACAACGCCCTCGTCATCCAAGCAGCGATCGAGAACTTCATAGTTGCTCGAATCCTGGTGGACATCGGAAGTTCGGTCAACATCATCTTCAAGAAGGCATTCAACGCTATGTCTGTGGAGGCGAAGAGGGTAACAACCTCTGATGGACTGTTGTTCGGCTTCTCGGGAGAGCGAAAAGAGGTAGAAGGAGTTGAGCTGCTGGTGACCCTCGGGGGCACCTCGAAGAACTGTCGGTTCGTCATTGTAGACGCTCCAAGCAGTTACAACGCGATCTTCGGGAGGCCGCTTATCAGCGCCTTCCAATCTGTGCCCTCCTCGTTCCATTAGTGCCTGAAATATAGTCAGGGAGGGGTGCAGATCCGGATCAGGAGCGATCCTAAGGTGGACAGGGAGTGTTACTTGCATGTCGTCAACACCATCGACAAGAGGGAGGACGCATAGGAGGTCGACAAGGTGCTGGAAGGGATGGCACGCCTGGAAGTTGATGAGGAGGTGCAGGGGGTGGATGTGGTTGCAGTGGGAGGGAGGTTAGGAAGCGTGATGGTCAGCAAAGAGCTGACAAAGGAGGACCGGCAGAAGATCGTGGTGTGCCTACAGGCAAACATCGACATATTCGCTTGGAGCGCCGCAGACATGACCGACATTGATGTCGATGTGGTGTGTCACCATCTCAACCTCGATACGAAGATTTGTATCGGAGATCCAGCACCCAGGCTAGGTCTCCAATGTTGTAATGGTAAAGATGGTTGAGGGAAGTGGCGAATGTGTATCGAATTTTCATTATTGAATAAAGCTTTCCCGAAGGATTGTTATCCCTTGCCTCGAATCGACGAGCTGGTTGACTCAACCGTCGGTTTCCCTATGATAAGTTTTCTTGATGCATTTTCTGGATATCATCAAATCCGGATGCATCCCCCCGACGCGAAAGATGTCTCCATCATAACTAGCGACGGGTGTTACTCCTAAAAGATGTCGTTTGGTTTGAAGAACACGGTGGTAACATCCCAACGAATGATGGATCGGGTCTTCAAAGACCTAAAGGGGCTCAACCTGGAGATCTACGTCGACGACCTCATGATCAAAAGGAAAAGCGTCTCAGATCATTTGAAGGGCTTGGAGGAGACTTTCGTGACGCTGCGGAAGTATAACATGAGACTTAACCCTGTTAAGTTCGTCTTCGGAGCTAGCAGGGGGAAGTTCTTGGGACACCTCCTCACTCCTGCAGAAGTGGAGCCAAATCTGGATAAAGTGAAGGTTATTATGGAGATGGCCTCTCCGAGAGACACCAAGGAGGTGCAACGGCTGACCAGGAGGCTCGCCGGTCTGAGCCGGTTCTTATCCAAGGTAGGGGAGAAGTGCTCTCCCTTCTTCAGAATGCTCTGCAGTAATCAGAGGTTCGATTGGACCGCCGAGTGCGAGTCGGCCTTCTAGGCCTTAAAGCAGCAATTGATGCAAGCCCCTTTGCTTCAGGGGCCCCATGAAGGAGAAGACCTCTTCCTCTATCTAGGAGTGGGAGCCGAAGCGGTTAGCTCAGTGTTAATTAGAGAGGAAGCGAGGCGTCCATTGTCGACCTACTACGCGAGTAGAGTTCTCAGGACGGCGGAGCTACGCTATCTGGTCTTGGAGAAGCTAGCTTTCGCCCTCATCATATCGGCAAAGAGACTGAGGCCGTATTTTCAGGCTCACACCATCAGGGTGGTGATGGAACACCCCCTGAGAACGATATTGGAGAAAGTGGAGCATTCGGGTTGGCTTGCTAAGTGGTCCGTTGAGCTTGGCGAGTTCGACATAGTCTATATGCCGCAGATGGCCATCAAGGCGCAATCGGTAGCTGACTTTATAGCGGACTTCTCCTCCAAAGGAGCAGAGGAGAAGGCGAAAGAATTCGTCCCCTGTCAGATGTTCGTAGATGGAGTTTCAGGAAGGGATTCCCTCGGAGTAGGGATCGTCTTGGTAAGCCCGCAAAGAACGAAAATTGAGCAGGCGGTGGAGATTCTCTTCCCGGTAACCAACAACCAAGCCACGTACGAGGCAGTCATAGCAGCAGAAGGGATTCCCTCGGAGCAGGATGTTCGTGCTTATACAGATTTGATGGTGGTAGCGTCTCAGATCGGCGGGGAGTTCGAGACTAGGGAGCCCATCCTGCAACAGTATCTCTTGAAGGTCAAATGGTTGATTGGCACCTTTAGATCTTTCTATGTGCAGCATGTTCCGAGGGAGGAGAATACGGCGGTGGACTAGCTGGCCAAGTATGGTCCGAGTGCGGGAGGCACCCTGACTGAACTGTTCAGACCGTCCATTGAAGAAGGGGAGCTAATGGAGATCGAGCAACATCCCTCTTGGATAGGTCCCTTCATCGCCAACCTCACCACCAGAGAGCTCCCGACAGCAGTGGAAGACAAGCGGCGCTTCCGGTACAAATCGGCCTACTATTTGCTCCTTAATGGAGACATGTATCGGAGGACTATTTCTGGTCCTTTGGCTTGGTGCCTCTCAGAGGCCGAATTTCATCGAGTTCTGGAGAAGGTACACTCCAGCAAGTGCGGGAGCCACTCGGGGAGTCGCATGCTGGGAAAGAGGATCTTGAGGCAAGGATACTTCTGGCCGACCATTTGGAAGGATGCGGAGAGCTTCGCTCAGAGCTGTCAGAAGTGTCACAGCTCTACGCTCCGCTGCAATTGTTACCGACTCAGCGGTTGAGGACTATCACTGATGCAACCCGACTTTGTATCATTATTTTATTTTTTATTTGTCATGTTTTTATTTGAGTCGCGCACATCTTCGCGCAAGTTTATTTTTCATGCACGTTAATTATGTGTTTGTGTCGCGCGTTTCTCTCGTGTTCGTTGCTCGGTTTATTGGTGTGACCGACCAATAAGATCATGAATAAAAAGGTACGTCAAATCGGGTAGGGTGATGATACGAAGAGCAAACTTTGAAATAATGTTATTTAAGTATGATTATAATTTCTGAAATTATAATTATTAAACAAAACTATTTATTTCACAAAGTATATCTTTTTGACTTTAGGTGAGAATGTCAAAAGACCACCTTTCATTTCCTATTCCCTCATTAAAAGGCCTAAAGAAAACCCTCCACTTTGTCTTTTCATGGCAGCCGGCCACTTCGAATTCCCCTCCCCAATTTAATAGCTTTTTATTTTTGGTTTAATATTGTCGGCCACTTAAAACCTCCCCACAATTTATTACCTAATAATATTATATTTGGTAACCTATGAAGCACCGATACTTCCTTGAGGGTCACGAACCCGTACCTAATACGTATCCGATACCGGTACGTACCCGATACTCACGAATACACCTGTTATTCTAGTCTGTAGATACACTTGGACTTGGTAGATTGTTCTACATATTGTAATAAGAGTATATAAACAAAAGACTTTTGCGTGTCTTTTAGAAAAGAAAAATTACCAAGAAATGCAATTAGCGGTGTTTATTTATTATATTAACAAAATGTACTTCAGATTTAAGTGTCATTTTTCGTTTAAACTGTAAAGAATTTGATTTAAATTTTATCATTTTGTGTTTTTACTATATATTTAAAGATTAGATGTTTCAGATTGGTACTAATCAGAAGTTGAAGATGTGTTAATCTCCAATAATGGGGAAGAAGAGGAAGAAAATGACTGATAAACATCCTTAAATTTGAAATGATTATGAACATTTTTTTGTTTGAGAATTTCATATTATATTGCATTAATTATGAATTTATATTTCAATTGGTGATTTATGCAATTATGCTTGATGTTTTATTATTTTGAGGACTTTTAATTACATTTGTTATATTTAATATACATATAGATTTATTATATTTAATTATACATATAGATTTATTATATTTAATACAACGTATCCCGCCGCACCCGTATCCTTGTTTTTTAAATTTTGGCGCACAGACGTACCGGATACGTATAGTACCCGGTACTCATACCTGTACCGGTGCTTCGTAGTTGGTAACCTTTTCCCCTTCCTAAAAACCCTCCTTTATAAAAGTTGTTGCAAGTCCATGAGAAAGACAGCCTGAAGAAAAGAAAATCGAACGAGACCCTTACGTCTTCGTTCGATTTCCTCTCTGGCACGCCTCCAAACGCCCGTGTTGTGGAACGCTTGCTCCGCCGCCTCAATCGAGGGACCAGTTCAGTTCCGGCGACCCCACCTGAACCCTTCTCCGGTGAGCTCGTCGCCTCAGGGTTCCCGGTTCCACTTTCTTCCTTCCTGTTCTCCTCGACCAGCCACCAGAGCATCGTTGGCGGGCTGCAACAGCTCCGACGACCCCTCCCGAGCGGATCTTGCGCGTTGTTGACCGTTCCTTGGTCGATCTCGCTCAAGTCCTACAAGCCACCATCTGAAGAAGCCTCCAGCCACTGCCCGAAATGAACTTGTCCATCTCCGGCTGGTATACCGCCCCTCCGCCTAATTGTTCAACTTCTGTTAACCTAATATTATGCTTATATTTAAATGATCTTTAAAAAATCAGAGTTTGCCCTTAGTTTCTAACTACGTCTTTGTCGTTAATTTCGAAGTTTCTTGTTGCTCCTCCTTAATATCACCTATGTAATGCGTTCGATCTTATTTAATCATTATGAGAATGCTAAATATTTAAGTGTGTTTCAGATTCCTCGTCAATTAGCTCATGACTTTGCTTGTGACAGTTCGATTGCGCCGCAAGAATTTTAAAGTTCTCAACTTTAACATTTAAAATATAAATCATCAATTTTAGTATACATCAATCACCTTCCCCTGACCATTCATCGTCCGGGGAATGGACCTGGTTGGGCCCTTTCCTCCGGCTAGTGGACAACGACGGTTCATTCTACTAATGATCGACTACTTTACGAAGTGGATAAAGGCGAAGGCCTTGACGAAGACCACCTCTCAGGTCGTGAGGAACTTCTTGTGAGGAGACATTATATGCACGTTCGGCATACCCAAGGCCATTGTCACTGACAACGGCCCTCAGTTCGCCAACAACGAACTCGATGAGTTTTACAGGCAGATAGGGATTGATCTACGTTTCGCCACGGTGCATCATCCCCGAAGCAATGGTGAAGTGGAGGCCGCCAACAAGCTCATTCTCAAACTCTTGAAAAAGAAGGTTGAGAATTTTCAGTGTAATTGGGTGGAGCAACTCCCATCTGTCTTGTGGGAGCTGAGGACCACCCCGAATTATCTACCGGAGAAACTTTGTTCAAGTTATCCTACATGTCAAAGGCCCTAATTCGGGTAAAGTTCGAGGCAGCAGCCCCTGAGTGATTGCGGCCGGGGATGGAAGCGAAGACTGGCGACTAGAGAACGAGGAGGCTCTGAAGGAATCCTTGGATTCCGTAGAAGATCTCTGGGACCTCGTCGCGGATAGGCAAGAGGAAGTCAAAAGAAGGATGGTCAGATACTTCGACAAGCACATCTGAATCAAGCAGTTCGAGAAAGGTGACCTGGACTTGAAAAAGGTCGACGTCGCCGCCAGGTCAACGACCGTGGGGGAAGCTCAATCCGAATTGGGAATGACTGTTCGTGATTCTAGAAGCTCTGAAGACGGGAGGTTACCGCCTACAAAACCAGGAAGGCGAAGCACTCGGAAGCACTTGGAGTGGAGATGACTTGAAAAGGTTCTACCCATGAGCAGACGACTCGGAATGAGCGTCGAGCACGGGGCGGGTAACCTAGTTTTTTTCGTATGATCGCTTCAATACAATTCATTAAGTTTTTTATGGAAAGCACTCTGATTGGATATTCTGTTAATATGACAAACTAAAGAGCGCGCAATCTCCGCAAGCTTTCTAGATTATGAACGTCCACCCCACCACCCACTCCACTCGGAACCTTTGGTCAGGCAAAGAGATGACGCCCTGGGTTCCGTGAGTTCTCTTAAGTCCACGCCTCTGCAATCGCGGCCGAGATCAGCTCCCTCATTGTATGTTGTCCAACGACGCCACGGTGCATCACCCCTGAAGCAATGGTGAAGTGGAGGCCGCCAACAAGCTCATTCTCAACCTCTTGAAAAAGAAGGTTGAGAATTTTCAGTGTAATTGGGTGGAGCAACTCCCATCTGTCTTGTGGGAGCTGAGGACCACCCCGAATTATCTACCGGAGAAACTTTGTTCAAGTTATCCTACATGTCAAAGGCCCTAATTCGGGTAAAGTTCGAGGCAGCAGCCCCTGAGTGATTGCGGTCGGGGATGGAAGCGAAGACTGGCGACTAGAGAACGAGGAGGCTCTGAAGGAATCCTTGGATTCCGTAGAAGATCTCTGGGACCTTGTCGCGGATAGGCAAGAGGAAGTCAAAAGAAGGATGGTCAGATACTTCGACAAGCACATCCGAATCAAGCAGTTTGAGAAAGGTGACCTGGACTTGAAAAAGGTCGACGTCGCCGCCAGGTCAACGACCGTGGGGGAAGCTCAATCCGAATTGGGAATGACTGTTCGTGATTCTAGAAGCTCTGAAGACGGGAGATTACCGCCTACAAAACCAGGAAGGCGAAGCGCTCGGAAACACTTGGAGTGGAGATGACTTGAAAAGGTTCTACCCATGAGCAGACGACTCGGAATGAGCGTCGAGCACGGGGCGGGTAACCTAGTTTTTTTCGTATGATCGCTTCAATACAATTCATTAAGTTTTTTATGGAAAGCACTCTGATTGGATATTCTGTTAATATGACAAACTAAAGAGCGTGCAATCTCCGCAAGCTTTCTAGATTATGAACGTCCACCCCACCACCCACCCCACTAGGAACCTTTGGTCAGGCAAAGAGATGACGCCCTGGGTTCCATGAGTTCTCTTAAGTCCACGCCTCTGCAATCGCGGCCGAGATCAGCTCCCTCATTGTATGTTGTCCAACGACGCCCCCCCCCCCCCCCCCCCCCAAGAGCTCATCCTCCTTGCCAGTCTATCGCTTGCTAGAAGAGAGGACAAAGACATCGCCTAAAAAAGTATAGAAAGAGGTTGAGTCCTCGACAGTCGTAGAAGGACATATTGACACTTCATAGTTAACTTGAAAATATCTGTGGCGGGGCAGACGCTAGAGCGGGTCGATCGGACATAGCTCGCGTCAAGGGTAACGTAAAAGTTAGGGAGTTAGCACTCGAGCCCTTTTCCGATTCGTTTTCTCTTATACTATTGAACGTCATGCTACCTAGCGAGTAGTGACGTGTGTGAATCCTCTCAGTGCTACTCTATACGAAGCCTCGACGCATGAGTCGATCTAAGTCCAGACCTTCGAGTTAGTCGTTGACCCTTCGAGTGTTGTTACTCCAGAGTCTCGAAGCGTGAGACGATCTAAGTCCAAGCCTTCGGGTTGGTCGTTGACCCCTCGAGTGTCGTTACTCCAAAGCCTCGAAGCATGAGTCGCTCTAAGTGTAGCCCTGCGGGCTGGTCGTTGACCCCTCGAGTGTCGTTACTCCAAAGCCTCGAAGCGTAAGTCGGTCTAAGTCCAGGCCTTCGGGTTGGCCGTTGACCCTTCGAGTGTCGTTACTCCAAAGTCTCGAAGCGTGAGTCGATCTAAGTCCATGCCTTCAGGCTGGCCATTGAACCCTCGAGTGTCGTTACTCCAAAGACTCGAAGCGTGAGTCAATCTAAGTTCAGGTCTTCGGGCTAGCTGTTGACCCCTCGAGTGTCGTTACTCCAAAGCCTCGAAGTGTGAGTCGATCTAAGTCCAGGTCTTCGGGCTGGCCGTTGACCCCTCGAGTGTCGATACTCCAAAGCTTCGAAGCGTGAATCGATCTAAGTTCAGGCCTTCGGGCTGGTCGTTGACCCCTCGAGTGTCGTTACTCCAAAGTCTCAAAGCGTGAGTCGATCTAAGTCCAGACCTTCGGGTTGGTCGTTGATCCCTTGAGTGTCGTTGCTCCAAAGCCTCGAAGTGTGAGCCGATCTAAGTCCAAGCCTTCGGGCTAGCCGTTGACCCCTCGAGTGTCGTTAATCCAAAGCCTCGAAGCGTGAGTCGATCTAAGACCAGGCCTTCGGGCTGACCGTAGACCCCTCGAGTGTCGTTACTCCAAAGTCTCGAAGCGTGAGTCGATTTAAGTCCAGGCCTTCGAGCTGGCCGTTGACCCCTCGAGTATCATTACTCCAAAGCCTCGAAGCGTGAGTCGATCTAAGTCCAGGCCTTTATGTTGGTAGTTGACCCCTCGAGTGTCGTTACTCCAAAGCCTCGAAATGTGAGTCGATCTAAGTCCAGGCCTTCGGGATGTCTATTGACCCCTCGAGTGTCGTTACTCCAAATCCTCGAAGCGTGAGTCGATCTAAGTCCAGGCCTTCGGGTTGGTCGTTGACCCCTCAAGTATCGTTACTCCAAACCTCGAAGCGTGAGTCGATCTAAGTCCAGGTCTTCGGGCTGGCCGTTGACTCCTCAAGTGTCGTTACTCCAAAGTCTCGAATGCGTGAGTCAATCAAAGTCCAGGTCTCCGGGCTGGTCGTTGATCCCTCGAGTGATCCTTCTCCCGAGCCTCGAATGCGTGAGTTAATCAAAGTCCAGGCCTTCGGGCTGGTCGTTGATCCCTCGAGTGATCCTTCTTCCGAGCCTCGAATGCGTGAGTCGATCTAAGTCCAGGCCTTCGGGCTGGCCGTTGACCCCTCGAGAGATAGTCCCTCACAAGTAAGAAGTTAACCTCATCCTATGAGCCTAAGCTCTCTCGCTCTCAACGTCCTATGAGCCTAAGCACTCTGGCTCTCGAAGTACTACGAGCCTAAGTGATGTCGCTCTCAACGTCCGATGAGCCTAAGCGCTCTCGCTCTCAACGTCCTATGAGCCTAAGCAAACTCTTAAATTCCCGTAAAAATGTTGGGAAAATATAATGCCAATACAGACGAGTATAAGACAAAGTATGTTTTCTTTATTTCATGTAAATATCATGTGTACAATCATAAGAAAGAACAAAAGGAGGTGCTCAAAAATAACCACGCCAAAATGGTCTCGCCGACCCACCTCGCCTCGCCATGCAACCTGGTCACTCAGCATCTGATGGAGACTTTGCCCTAGAGTGACGCGAGTAGGAAGAGTTGTCGCTCGATGCCGAAGCCGAACCGCCGCGATAAGAGGGCTCGCCTCTTGACCTACCGGCCGAACCATCGCCGCGAGAAGAAGAGCCCAGGTCGAAGTCGAGGTCAAACTCGTCGGACGAGGTCTCTCCAAGGTCCGCATCGAACATCTTTGGAAGGAGAGATTCCGCAGTTACAAGCTCGCGGTCTTCGATCAGCTTCTCCATCCGCCTCAGGCGACTGAGTATCAGCTCGCCGCCATCTTTGACGTACATCCGCTGCATCGATCGAAGCTCGGCTCGCGAGAACTTCAGGGGCTCCTTCCCCGGCGAGGCCTCCGGAGCGGGTAGGATGGCGACCGCGACCGTTCAGTGGAAAGTTCGAGCTTCAAGGACTCCACCTTGTTCTGGAGGACCTTGTTCTTCTGCTCCAGGAGTGAGATCTCGGTCGCCGCAAGGACTTCAGCCGCCTAAAATGGAAAGAACTAAGTTAAAGTGGAACCTCGCATTATGGGTCCAAACAGGGGTGGCGAGATGAATTTACCTCGGCTACGTCTCGTGCCGCCTTTGCCTTATGGAGTTAAGTGGGCTCTCCCTCAACTTCGGCGAGCCTTCTGGTGGTCTCGGACAACTTCTCTCTGGCCTCGGCCAATTGCTCGGCGGCCTCGCCATTCTTCTGCGATGCTTCCGCACACTCCTCCATCGCCTCCTCCGCGGCGACCAGAGCCGCCTTAGTCTCCCGCAACGCTTTGACGCAGCGAAGATGTCGCCTCGCTAGCGAATGCGTCATCTTGGCAGCTCGCAGTAGCGAGCACGAAGACTGGTATACGAGATATCTGGGCGACACCTGAGCAAGATGTTCAGCGTTGTCTCGCCCGTACATAACGTAGAGGACGTTGAAAGCGTCGTCGTCAGGTTAGTCGTCCCCTACCCAGGAGGGAAGTAAAGTGCTGACGGATACCTGGTTCAGCTGGGCGTCCTACGCGCGAGCAGGGTTTCACCGGTGATATCCCTCCTATTGCTCCCTCGCCCGAAATTATGATGGGACTCAGGGTCTTCGAGGTTCTCAGGAACCTCAGGGTCTTCGGGGTCATACGTCGAGGCCTCGGTGAGGTCGCGGTGGACGATGGCCTTTTTTATTCTTTTTGAAGGCCCCGCCGGCTCCGGTGCCGACATCCCCGGCCTCTTACTATTGAGGTCGACGGGCTCATCTCCGGACACCTCTATCAGCTCGACGGGAGGGGGAGGAGTTCGCTTGGCGTGCGAGGTCGTCGCCTCGCCGATGCTTTACTCTAGAAGGGAGAGAGTGAAGTCCTGCAGAAAGAGGCGAAGAGTCATATGCTTTTCAGGACGCTGAAACAAAGACAATTTGGTTAGTCCTCGTCGTACCTTTACCGGTCTCGACGAAGGAGAGCTGGTCAACACGTTGCCGCAACTGGACGGAGTCCATTACTCGCTGGAAGAGCGAGAGGTAAAGGAACTCGGAGGTTTCAGGAATCCGAGGAGGCTTGTAATAGGGCTCATCCCTCTGAGCAGGTCGGAGGGGTATAGGGCCGAAGGGACCTCACACGATTACGAACTTCTCGTGTCATCGATGAACCTTGTTCTGCAACTCCTTGATCTTCAAGGAGGCGTCGCTGAAGTAAGTGACCCCCTCGATATTCTCCTTCATGGAGAGGAGTTTGCGGAAGACGACGAAGTCGAAGACGACCCCGGCCTCGCGCAGGAAGCAGATGAAGTCCATCATGACTGCGACCCCATTTGGGTTGATTTGGGCGAGGACGAGGCCGAAATGGTTCAGCGCTAGCCGAATTTCCGGCCAGAAGGGAAGGTGAAGTTCCATCACGAAGTGGGCCAACGGGATGACGAGCTAAGGGAGTTGAGGAACTCGTCAGGCCCAGCTCGGCGAGCACAAAATCCCTCCGGCAAGAAGTTCTATCGAAAGAGAGCGAGCTCATCGATCGTCGTCTTGCTCCGCAGGAACTTGGCAGCGACGAAGTTGTCCGCACAATGGAGGCGACCCTCTTTCTCCCCGGTGCGCTTTCCTTTGGCGGGCGAAACCATTGCTGAAAAGAGGCGAACAGAAAGAAGAGCTTGCAACAGGGATATCGTCTGGAGAACTCGGTTGATGAAATAGCATACGTAAGGCGGCTAGCCCCCTACTCAAAGAGGTCAGACGGCGACATCGCGAGGCAGAGTGTATGGCACGCTCGGGCGAGGCGAGTGTACTTTGCGGGTGCGAGGATTTCCTAGATCGCGAAAATCGCAAGGTGAGGTGTCTGCATAAGAACGAACTCGGAAACAACAAAGAAAAAAATTCGCCCACTGACGAGATAAACAAGTTGCGAGCAAAAGATCAATCACAAAGCATCAGCAAAGCCTATTATTAAAATAGAGCAAACTGGTTCGGCGAACTATTAAAAAATATTATTACACGATAAAAATGAAAATACAAGTGAAATAATCAACGCGCGAGCTCTTTAGGCCTCGTGGAGGAGATTGTGGAGCTCCGAGGCCGAGACATGCGTGGTCCACCAGCCGACCTCTCGCGCAGCCGACAACTCCTCCTGAGCCTTGTGGAGACCCTCCGGGTGGTGGCAGATGATTTCTTTGGACCCCCTGATGCGGTCTGTCATCATCACCATATCTCCAGGGAGACCCGCGCTCCAGGAAAGGTGGTGGATGTCGTTCTCCAGCTGCGCCACCTTGTGCTCCACCTCGTCCATCCACACCTTTAGGCTCTGGATGTCGAAGTATTAATGCTCGGCACTTTCAAGACGGGGAGAGAACTCCTCGACAAGGGATAGTCAAGACTCCACCGCAATCAGACGGCGATTGAGCTCGCTCACCACCAATGCCATCAGCCGCATTTCATGTGAGTGCAAGGCGAGGATGCGAGCACTGAACTCGCTGAAAAATTCATCTGGGTCGGCAAAGAACTCGCTAGCTGGTGAGGAGGGCCGGCGGCGGGGTGACCCCGAGAGAGGGGTTGGGCCTACAAGTGGTATGCATTGTCAAAACATCATTCCTCGACGGCGATTAATCAATGAAGAAAGCATAAGCGAGGAGAACCTTACCGCGGCGGTACCGTGGGCACTCCTTCGCGCGAGGAGAACGGCGACGAGGTCTTTTTTCCTCGTGACAGCGCAGACGATCTCGCAAGTCGTGATAACAACGAAGCCGTGACTGTGTGGGCGATTTCGCGAGTCGTGATAGCGGTGAAGCCAGTTAGACTCGCCCAGTTCCGATTGAGGCGCTACCTTCGGCCCCCTCCGGCGAGATGTAGCCTTGCTGGTGGGCGCGCTGTGCGAGGGCGCGGGATCAGGCGCTGGCGAGGAGGTCATCCACCGCGCCGAGGCCCAAGTCTGGCACCAACATCAAGGGAATCCCCCGCGAAGGCAGACCACTGGGAGTCGATGGAAGGCGAACAGCGGGAGAAGCGACGGCGACCGATGTCGCGAGGACGAAGCTCGTCGGCGGCACAGTGGGCTCCGATGGCCCTTGGTTTCCTGCCTGCGCAGCACGGGCGGGGTCGTCGTGTCCTTCAGATCCTACAATAAGTGGGCGTGCTTGGAGTTCAGAGTCAACTCCTTGGCCTCCCTGTCAGCAGGAGGCAGAGGCAGCTTCGCGACCTGCGGAGTCGTGGGAGCAGTCACCTCGGGCAGGGGCGAGGGCGTCAGGCCCTCGTCATTAATGCGCGTTGCACAAGAGCTCGATTAGTGAGGCATCAGGATTTTCTTGGTTCCAACACTGTGAAGGATGAAGGAGTCTACTCACCAGGCGTGGTGGCGAGGGCGAGCATCACCTCGCCCGAGGGGGCTCCGCCGTTCCCTCCTAGCAAAGGAGAAGGAAAGTCGTAGTCACTCAGGGTCAGGTCTGTGACGGACCCAAAGTCCGCCTGGGAAAGCAGTCAGAAAAGGAGGTTAGTTTCAACACCAAGCAGGACCTCGGCTGATCAGATGCGAGCTCGATTTTACCTCGTCAATCCGCTTCGGAAGTGAGTACGGGAGCAAGTCAGCAGTGGCAGAGGAGAGGGTCTTCTTTGCGAGAGGTTCACCCCCTTCCCCAAGGAGCTCGGCCTCGCCTAGCCTTTGTCGTTTGGAAGCCAGGGTCTCGCCCGCTTCCTCTTCTTCGCCCGCTCCAGTCTCTCGCACCTAAAGAGGTCGGAAGAGGGAACAACTCCTAATTTCACCGGGAGGACGCTCTCCGCCAGGGACTCGGCGGCTGGAAACATGGCGGGTCTTGTACGAAGACTCCCCTTTCGCCTCAGCGGACGAGGTGGTCATTTTCCCGACGGGCGAGGTCTCTTTTTTCTCGGTGGCCATAATCCATGGAGTGGATTTCAGAAGTACTAACCCCTATTTATAGGAGGGTAACCAATACCTTCAGCTCGGCAGAACCGTAGCTCGCCGAATAAGGGTTGGACGATTTTTTTCAAGCTCTAGGCGAGTTCACAAAGAGCGGGGATTGTGTATAACCCATATTCAACGAGGTGGGGCCCAGCATAGGTCCTAGGACCTCAGAAGATGGACCACACTCCCAGAAACATTCATCCCCGCAGACAACAGGAGTTCGTCCAGAGCTTGCCCAATTTGGTGTTGACCAGCTCGCCAGCGAGCTCGACAGGGTGGATGCCAGTTCGCCAATGAGCTCGCCAGGACTGGAGCCCGGTCAGTAAAAAAATCTACTCGCGAACCACTTTTGGGCTTACCACTGAGCTCGTTGCGTTAGATCTCGTCTAACTAGCGAGCTCACCATCTGATGGCCTGGCATCGGCAACCACGCCTAAAGTGACTCCGATCAGCTCGCCTCCTCCGACGATTCTCAGAAAACAGGTCGCCTAGGTACCCAGTGTCTCAAGAAGGCAGGGAGGCTACTCGCAGATCATATACCCCACCCCCTTGGATTGCCTATAAATAAGACCTCATGACACAAGAAAAAGGCGCGTTGACGCCCCCCCCCCCCCCCCCCCCCCCCCCCCCCCCCCCTCACAGGTTCCTCTAGAAACCATTTTGTGCCTCCTTTATGCTGAGCTCAGCCTTGACATGGGAGGGGAAGTTCCTATAAACTTTTGGGTAAGAAGTGGGACCTTCACGCTGCAGCCCGAGGTCCGATTTATAGGCGGTTCGAGAACTTTTCAAACTCTTCAACTCTTTTTAGTATCGACCGCTAGACAAGTAGCCTTTGGTCATCATTTCAGTCCGAATATTATAACCAGGTTTTTCTGGATCCAACAGAGAGGCTGCGACACTCAGATCATCAGACAATTCGTAGGTGATAACACATTTAGATGATCCTCCTATCATTTGAAAATAATTTTTTTTACTTTTTAAATTTTATGTTTAAGATCATAATAATAACGATAGAATAATTGAATGGTTGTGATAAGTTTGAAAGGTGTCACCACCAAACATGAGGATTCTCGTAGTATAATAAAGATATAACCATTTCCTCATATATATAGTGTGTTTCTCTCTCTCTCTCTATCTATCTATATATATACATTACTCAAAAAATTTAAATAATATATATCCCAGGAGACAGGTATCACAGTTAAAATAATGACATTGTGATGTTTAAAACTGGTAAAAATATTATATGCTTCAATACTATGAATGATATACAATAAGATCATTCTGCAAAGTATAGAAGCAACCGAAAATAGGGGGGGGGGGGGGGGGGGGGGGGGGGGGGGGGTCTATATATACATACATATATGTATATACATAAATACACACACATATATTACTTAAATTTTTTTTAAAGAATATATCCCAGGAGACAGGTATCACAATTAATGTAATGACATTGTGATGTTTAATACTGGTCAAAATATTATATGCTTCAATATTATGAATGACATATAATAAGATCATTCTGAAAAGTATAGAAGCAACCAAAAATATGGGGGGTGTCTATATATACACACACACATACACATATAAATACATATATATGTATATACATAAATACACACACAGATATATATATATATAAAGAAAGAGAGGGAGGGAGAAACAAATACATATATTGAATGTTAACAATACTAACCTTACTACACACTCATTATATGTTAGATAATTTTCCAAACATAAAATAATGCCTACAATATAAATGACAGAACATGAATACATTCAAAAATATGAACATAAAGGAGTCACTCTGAAAGCATGCTATAAAGTGCGCTGTTGAAAACATTGTTTAGAGTAACTAGATCTACAAGAGCAGAGGCAAACTGAGAAAAGTTTTCGAAGTTAACCTCATTCAGGAAGGGTTCTATGAGGCACAACTGCAGTAGGGATGCTTCCGTTGCTAAAATAGCAAAAAACCGTTTATAATTACCCATCCGGAAGTACCTGGCACAAGGAGAGTCAAGAATTCTCAGAAATATAAAAAAAATTAAGTTTAGAATCATATCTTTCAATTTCATCTCTCCTTGTGTGGCTCGAGTTTGGGCTGGAGTGGGGGAGAATTAGCTGAAGTAAATGCAATGAAAAATTGAGGGATCCAAAATGAAATTGATTGCGGCAGAAATATTTGTATGGGTGTGCAGTAAAACTAGGAAAAAGAGATTGAGAAATGATTATATAAAAGAAGTTATATAGTAATTGATGATAGTCTAACAGAAAATAAACTGGGGGTCATTGGTTGTTTGTAGATACAAATTATGTTCTAAAGGGTGAAAATATCATTTTCACTCACTTTATTAAGGAAAATAGAACCATGATCTTTGAGGTACTCTTAGGGTGCGTCCATTTGGACGGAATTGGGGCATCAAAATTGGAATTTGAGGTCTAATTTCAACTGAAAATAAATCTCCAACTCTAATTTCAGGGCCCCAATTACGTCCAAGCAAATAGACCCTTGGGGTCTTTGGACAAGTTAAAATGAATGTACATCCAATTGACAGAATGCAGTAATTCAGCATTCTTTAAAACATATTTTTTAACTTGAAACAATTAAATAAGCTAAAATGTGCTTTTTTTATATTCAACTACGGAAAAAAGATACATCAATAATGTTTACCCAGAAATCGGCGATCCTATCCGAGCTAACATTTTCAGGTATTACGGTATTTTTGGAGATCCGGGCCGATCTCGCCCCTCCGGTGGGCGGTCTCGTCGAGCCCAGGCGGTCTCGCAAAGGAGCAGGTCGCCCCTCCCGGGCGACCTCGCAAATGGGAGGTCGCCCCTTCCGGGCGACCTCGCAAAGGGGAGGTCGCCCCTTCCGGGCGACCTCGCAAAGGGGAGGTCGCCCTTTCCGGGCGACCTCGCAAAGGGGAGGTCGCCCCTTCCGGGCGACCTCGAGCAGAGGGAGGTCGCCCCTCCCGGGCGACCTCGCAAGGAGAGGACGCCCCTCCCGGGCGACCTCGCAAGGAGAGGACGCCCCTCCTGGGCGACCTCGCAAAGGGAGATCGCCCCTCCTGGGCGACCTCGCAAGGGGAGGTCGCCCCTCCTGGGCGACCTCGCAAGGGGAGATCGCCCCTCCTAGGCGACCTCGCAAGGGGAGGTCACAAGGGGAGGTCGCCCCTCCTGGGCGACCTCGCAAAGGGAGATCGCCCCTCCTGGGCAACCTCGCATAAAGGAGATCGCCCCTCCTAGGCGACCTCGCAAGGGGAGGTCGCCCCTCCTGGGCGACCTCGCAAGGGGAGGTCGCCCCTCCTGGGCGATCTCGCAAAGGGAGATCGCCCCTCCTGGGCAGGCGTGCAAAAAAAGCCCTGCGGCAGGGCCCGAGCTTTATTTTTGCCAGACCCAGGCCGGGCCTCTGTCAAACCGGGCCCAGGCCAGGCCCGGGCCTCACCGAAATAAGGGAGCCTGCTTGAGCCTAAAAGACCAGGCCCAAGCAGACCCCAAAATAAATAAATTATATATATTATAATATTAATATTATATTATTCTATATATATTCTATAATATTATATATATTATAATTATTTTATAATATAATGGCTGCCAAAAGGCTGCCATTTGGCAGCCTTTTGGCAGCCATTTTGCTGGGCGTCCACGCCCAGCATTAAATTCTGGGCGTGGCAGCCCAGCATTTAATGCTGGGCAGCGCCAGCATTTAGGCGCTGCGCAACATTAAATGATGGGTTCTGCCCAGCTATAACGCTGGGCAGCGCCCATCTTATTGTTTTTAACGGGCACCAGGCAAAGCCTGGTGCCCGGGCTTGCCTGGGCCTGGCCCGGGCCGGGCACCAGGCCAGGCCCTACCTAAATAAGGGGGCATGTTGAGCCCCCTTAGGCCTGGTCTGGGCCTGGCCCAGGCCTAACCGGGCCCAGGCCTAACCGGGCCCAGGCCTAATCGGGCTCAGACCCGGGCAGACCCGGGCCGGGCAACCAGACCCGGGCCAAATTTGCACGCCTACTCCTGGGCGACCTCGCAAAGAGAGATCGCCCCTCCTGGGCAACCTCGCAAAGGGAGATCGCCCCTCCTGGGCGACCTCGCAAGGGGAGGTCGCCCCTCCTGGGCGACCTCGCAAGCGGAGATCGCCCCTCCTGGGCAATTTCGCAGAGGAAGGATTCAACCCTGTGCTGACTCCTTTTTATATGATCTCTTTTCAGGTGATTTCCTTTCCAGACGATCTCAGCAGGTCCAGATGATCTCAGCAGGTCCAGACGATCTCAGCAGGTCCAGACGATCTCGACGATCTCAGCGGTCTCAGCAGCAGGTCCAGGCGATCTCAGCAGGTCCAGACGATCTCAGCAGGTCCAGACGATCTCAGCGGTCTCAGGCGATCTCGGCAGTTCCGAGGAGCCCGTTACCTTTCAGATCTGCCCGTTCGTGCAGGCCTCGCGTCTACAAATAGAGGGGTAGGGGTACCAGTTAGAGGATCTTTCAAGAGTTCCCAGCTCTAGTCGGGGACTTGAGCGGTCTCAGTTTTTGGAGACCGCGAAGATCTTCCCGTCTCCCTTCCGGAGACCTCTCCACCTCTTTTTCAGGAGACCTCTTTTTCATACTTTCTATTATAACCTCAGTTGTAACACAAGCTTCATATTAATAAAATTGCCTTTCCTTCAGCTCAGAGTAACCGACCACCCAACAGTCACACCCCCCATTCTTCAGCTTGAGCAAGTGTGGAGTTGGTACATTTTTTTGTATCAACAGAAAACACGCGACCTTCAGATTTTGAGTGGTTGGTGAACAGCAGTTGCGAGGAGGTTGCGGGAATCGACCTAAAATACACCAAAACTTTAAAAGGGCGTAACTTTTGATCCAGGTGTCGGAATTCAGAAATTCAAAGCTTGTCAGAACCGGGTCGACCTGAACTATCCAAAAATTGAACCGGGTTCCCCGTTCGGGCATTTTTTAGCACTCAAATTGCATAAATTCGACTTCGTTTAGAAGTTATCGCAGTTTTTCTCTTTCGACATTTCTTGTTTTCTGAGCAGCAATGGAAATGTCAGGGGTTCAAGCCAATTCGAATGATGGACTTACCCTAGAAGTTCCCGAGCTTCGTATAGAGCTCCGTCTGGAGCAACTTTGCCAAGATTTGGAGCGGTCTCGCCAAAACAACGCTCAAGAACTAAAGCAGATTCAACAGCAATTGGATGCAATTAACCAAACTCTAATCGCCATCACTCAGCAGTTTCCTCCTCAAGTGGCAGCTCCTTTGCTTTCTCAAGTAGTGACTCCTCCTCCGACAAAATTTCCACATCCTGTTGCTCCTCTGCCATCTCAAGCTGAGGAATTCTCAATTACTCGTCATGACTACCTCAGACTAGTTGCCCAGGAAGATCCAGTAGAAATGCTGAACTTTAAGGATAATTGTGCTTACTTTCCGGACCCTGCCGATGCAGCTTATTCTCCATCTCATCCCTTTATTGTTGGAATAAAGAGGCCTTCTCCCTTTACTGACAGAATTCAATGGGAGCCGACTCCCAACGGATTTAGAAGGCCTCATTTGCCAGCCTTCTCTGGAGGAGAAGACCCCATCAGCCATCTTCAAATTTTTGAATCTGCTATGTCTTTAAGAGCTGTCTCTAATGGAATCAAGTGCAAATTATTGGTTTCATCCTTTGTCGGTTAAGCTAGAGAATGGTTTCTCAAGCTGCCACCTCAATCAGTTACTTGCTTCGCAGACCTCCGGAAAAAGCTTCTCTTGAGGTTCCTCGCCTCAAAGAAGCAGAAAAGAGGCTTAGCAGCTCTCTTTCAGATCGAGCAAAGAGATGATGAGATGTTTGCTCACTTCATTGCCAGATTTCAAAGAGAAATACTTGAAATTGTTGATGTTGATCAGAACTTGTATAAAATCGCTTTAATCAATGGGTTGAAAGAAGGCCTTCTCAAATCTACAGTCAGTCGAAATAAGCCCGAGTCTTATGGACATCTTATCAGGATAGCAAATCAAGTTATTGAAATAGAGGCAACAGGTCCTGCCTTTGTTTTTTCTCAGACAACTCGAAAGCGGCGAAGGAAATCTTTTTATCAACATCCGTCTTCGTCACAAAACATTCCGCAAGATAAAGACTATACATCTTATTCTTTTCCAGAAAATACATCCACTCAACCTCAACAGCAAGTTGTATCATCTGAATCTCTAAGAGCTTGTCCTATTCTGTCTGACGATCCGAGAACACTTGAATTCAAAAGTTATCCAGAAAAGTATACTCAGCTTAATACTTTCATGAAAGTTTTTCCAATTATTCAGAATGTGCCAGAGTTTAGAGGACCTCAGCCTATAAAGTCTAAGGTCAGAAATCACAACCAAGAACTCTTCTGCACATATCATTCAAAAATTGGTCATGATACAGAGGACTGTCATGCCATCCAAAAATTGGCAAAATTAGCAAACCAATTATTGAAGGCAGGAAAATTACAAGACTATTCTGCTCAGTAAACGGATGATGACCTCTCCTCCATCAGAGACGATGTCACAAAGCAATGAGCTTCTCATTCAATAAAATAAGTGTATAGATTATGGATGAGATAGAATGTCATTTTGTTAGAATGTCATTTTGTTTTTTATTTTGGAAACCTCCCTTTTTGTTTCAACTTTTTTGCGTCTTCTCTTTTCCACTATTACTTGTAATAAGCAAAGAAGAATGGCCAAAAACCTCGATAAAGCATCAGAGTCAAAGATTTTGCTGTTCGCAATTTAATCTTCAAGAAAATAGATACAGCAGTAAGAGTCGACTCAGTTAGAAAGCACATTATAATTGGCCAGAGTCGTTTATCGTCAAAGAAGTTCTTAAAAATGGTGCATATCACCTCCAAATTTATGAAAGGGAAAAGCTATCTCATACTTAGAGCGAAGATGATCTCAAGCTTCTCTTTTCTTCAAAATTTGTATTTTTATTTTCTTTTCTTTTTTCGTTTTCCTTCTTTCAAGCATTGAGATGATGAGTTTGTAATCTCTTAAGGAAGCACCAAAGAAGAATTGATTCAAAGGCTAGAATCCTGCCAAGGGAGATATCAACGGATTCTACTTCATCCTCCTCGACTTGAAGCTGGAGGTGTAAATTTGCCAGGACCACAGGTAGCGGGAAGAATTCGCATCTGTGTAGCAGTAGCTCGCCAAGCTCGAGCTATGGATGTTTAGAATGTCGGGTCCTTGCTGACATCACACCTCAGAACCAAGGGAGGTCGAGTTGAATGTTTAGCTCTGTCATGCATTGTAAGAGGACATTGTTACAGTCTTAATGATCTTCCTGGGAAAGCAATGTCGGTACAGCCTCCGCGGCATGACCACACCTGCCCTGTAGATCATCTTTGTTCTGTAACTCTTGAATACTCATTAGATTGTGGATAGCCAAGGGTCGGTCGAAAACATCTATGACCGTCACCTAAATCTTGATGGGGCAGTCTGAATTTTGAGAGATCGCCAGTTTTGGTTTCTCTGGTTTTTTGCGATCTTCGATATATTTGAGACCGTCGGCTGGATCTCCGCCAGGACTTGTATGTTAGAGATTATTGGTGGGATCTCCAGAGTTTTATTCAGAATGTGTTTTTCAGCAATCTGAAATATTTGAGACCGCCGGCTGGATCTCCTCCAGGACTTGGATGTTAGAGATTGCTGGTGGGATCTCCAGAGTTTTATTCAGAATGTGGTTTTCAGCAATCTGAAATATTTGAGACCGCCGGCTGGATCTCCTCCAGGACTTGGATGTAAGAGATTGCTGGTGGGATCTCCAGAGTTTTATTCAGAATGTGGTTTTCAGCAATCTGAAATATTTGAGACCCCCGGCTGGATCTTCTTCAGGACTTGGATGTTAGAGATTGTTGGTGGGATCTCCAGAGTTTTATTCAGAATGTGGTTTTCAGCAATCTGAAATATTTGAGACCGCCGTCTGGATCTCCTCCAGGACTTGGATGTTAGAGATTGCCGGTGGGATCTCCAGACTTTTATTCAGAATGTGGTTTTCAGCAATCTGAAATATTTGAGACCGCCGGCTGGATCTCCTCCAGGACTTGGATGTTAGAGATTGATGGTGGGATCTCCAGAGTTTTATTCAGAGTGTGGTTTTCAGCGATCTAAAATATTCAAGACCGCCGGCTGGATCCCCTCCAGGACTTGGATATTAGAGATCGCTGATTGGATCACTAAGTTTTTCAGTTTGAGAATAGATTTTGGCAATCTGAAGTATTGGAGACTATTAACTAGGTCTCCTCCGAAAAGCTTTTCTGACTGACAAGTAATATGGGACATTTATGATCGTCAGCTGAGAACCTCTCATATTTATTTTAGGCGGTCTTGAGAAATTAAGACCGCAACATGAGCGTTTATCTTCTCAAGCGATCTGAAGTATACCAGGGTTTTCTTGGGATCTCTTTCTATTTTTCTGTTAGAAGACGGTCGGGGATTGTTGGAATCATTGATAAATCAATCTTCTATCCATCAAATATTTATCATTTTTTTCCACAAGACGGGGCGGTCTGAATTATTTGAGACCGGCATTTGTCCCTTAAAGATCATTCAAATTGGACTACAGAGTTCAGGATCATCATTTATGGATTATCATAATTTGGTTTCAGGCTTAGAAGACCTTGAGAGCTAAAGATCGGCATTTACAAATAGTTGACATCGGGATTATTTCATAAAGCAGTTTCAAATGGCCAAACCTAATAACTTCTTAAAAGGCGCTTTGACAACCAAAAGATCGTCATTCTAAATTATCAATTGAAATTCAACTATGAACAAAATAAGTATCTCATCAGTTTCAGTTCGATTGATCGGCAACAAGTTGTCTTAGGTACCTGACACGTCTTTACTTTTTCATATACCTGTCCAACATACTACATACCTTTTCGTATATGGAAACAGGTGTTCACTGGTTCTCTTCAGGTACTCGTGTAATATATGTTTTTCCTATACTTGCTCTAACCGTTCTTTTGCAGAGATAGGCAGGTGCTTGCAAGTCTTCTTAAGGAGAGAGAAAATATTCGCAAGCACGCCTGGTAGTAGGAAATTTGCACAGGTACTTCCACTTTTTCATCACACATGCCCTACTATGACAGGAAAGGTAGATCGCGATTCTCGTGGGTAAGTTTTATTTTTTCGAAGTTTTTTCAAAACTTAAAAAAATGCGGGGATTATGTTTACCCAGAAATCGGCGATCCTCTCCGAGCTAACATTTTCAGGTATTACGGTATTTTCGGAGATCCGGGCCGATCTCGCCCCTCCGGTGGGCGGTCTCGTCGAGCCCAGGCAGTCTCGCAAAGGAGGAGGTCGCCCCTCCCGGGCGACCTCGCAAATAGGAGGTCGCCCCTTCCGGGCGACCTCGCAAACCTCGCAAAGGGGAGGTCTCCCCTTCCGGGCGACCTCGCAAAGGGGAGGTCGCCCCTTCCGGGCGACCTCGCAAAGGGGAGGTCGCCCCTTCCGGGCGACCTCGCAAAGGGGAGGTCGCCCCTTCCGGGCGACCTCGCAAAGGGGAGGTCGCCCCTTCTGGGCGACCTCGCGAAGGAGGTGGTCGCCCCTTCCGGGCGACCTCGCGAAGGAGGTGGTCGCCCCTTCCGGGCGACCTCGAGCAGAGGGAGGTCGCCCCTCCTGGGCGACCTCGCAAGGGGAAATCGCCCCTCCTGGGCGACCTCGCAAAGGGAGATCGCCCCTCCTGGGCGACCTCGCAAGAGGAGGTCGCCCCTCCTGGGCGACCTCGCAAAGGGAGATCGCCCCTCCTGGGCGACCTCGCAAGGGGAGGTCGCCACTCCTGGGCGATCTCGCAAAGGGAGATCGCCCCTCCTGGGCGACCTCGCAACGGGAGATCGCCCCTCCTGGGCGTCCTCGCAAAGGGAGATCGCCCCTCCTGGGCGACCTCGCAAAGGGAGATCGCCCCTCCTGGGCGACCTCGCAAAGGGAGATCGCCCCTCCTGGGCGACCTCGCAAGGGGAGATCGCCCCTCCTGGGCGACCTCGCAAGGGGAGGTCGCCCCTCCTGGGTGATTTCGCAGAGGAAGGATTCAACCCTGTGTTGACTCCTTTTTATATGATCTCTTTTCAGGTGATTTCCTTCCCAGACGATCTCAGCAGGTCCAGACGATCTCGACGATCTCAGCGGTCTCAGCAGCAGGTCCAGACGATCTCAGCAGGTCCAGACGATCTAGACGATCTTAGCGGTCTCAGCAGCAGGTCCAGACGATCTCAATAGGTCCAAACGATCTCAGCGGTCTCAGCAGCGGTCTCAGGCGATCTCGGCAGTTCCGGGCAGCCCGTTACCTTTCAGATCTGCCCGTTCGGGCAGGCCCCGCGTCTATAAATAGAGGGGTAAGGGTACCAGTTAGAGGATCTTTCAAGAGTTCCCAGCTCTAGTCGGGAACTTGAGCGGTCTCAGATTTTGAAGACCGCGGAGATCTTCCCGTCTCCCTTCCGGAGACCTCTCCACCTCTTTTTCAGGAGACCTCTTTTTCATACTTTCTATTGTAACCTAAGCTGTAACACAAGCTTCATATTAATAAAATTGTCTTTCCTTCAGCTCAGAGTAACCGACCATCCAACAGTCACACCCCCCCCCCATTCTTCAGCTTGAGCAAGTGTGGAGTTGGTACATTTTTTGGTATCAACAAATAATTTGGGGAGATGAAATTAAAATGGAAAGAATAGGAAGAAAAATGTGCGAGACCATAAGAAATTTAACTAAGTTGTGAAAAGAAAATACATTGATTAGGAATAAAAGCACATGCAATACTCAAAAAATGAACAGAGAAAGACTATAATAAAAAGTTGCAAGAAGATTGTAGATTATGTTGCAGCAATGCGGTCTTAACTTGAAAAAGAACAAGAAATATAGAATCAAGGCCCATTGACAAAAAAGTTTAATAAAAAATCATTGCTGCTGGATATAATATGAATTCACTATTCATCATCGATAGCCTTATCCCAGTAATTTAGGGTCAGTTCATTTCATTAGTATGGCTAGGGACCGGCAATAGCATAGATGTCTAATAAAATTTAAATAGCAATATTTGGTAATCTATGGGCAGCCCGGTGCACAAAGCATCCCCATGCAGCGAGGGTCCAGGGAAGGGTCCTACCACAAGGGTGAAATGTAGGCAAACCTTACCCTGCATTTTTACAAGAGGCTGCTTCCAGGACTCGAACCCGTGACCTCAAGCCTCAAGGTCACACGGAAACACCTCAACCGGTGCGCCAAGGCTCCCCTTCAATATTTGGCAAGATATATAAATATAAAATATAATCAAAGAATAAAGTCCAACAATATAAAGATTGTGAATTTATGGATAATGTACCTTAATAGAGTCCTTGCAAAACGCATTTCTCTCGAGAGGAGAATTTGAGAAGATAGATGACGAAACCACAAAGAGAGTGATTCCTTCTGTAGATAGTTTTGGCGGATAATATCAGACGCTCGTGCATTGAATCATATCAATCATAATGGTGTAATGAAGTTTTTGAACACATCAGAATTTGCAAAGCCAGATATTAACCAGTATTGGGTTCTTACAACCAAGATGGAGGAGTATATAAAATGAATGAAACTCATTTTCTTTCTTGATTATTAACTCTGAAATTCTATTCAGATCATAGATTTCATAAAGAGACAAGAGGCACTTTGTAAGCTGCTCCATGTTAAGATACTGCAAGGACGAATTATCAGGATCACTGCTACGTTTTGCTAGATTCTGATGGGATATTATATGAAATTCGACCTGCAAATACATAATGGATGAAGTAAATAAACATAAATATAGATATTTAAATAATCAGTTCATTACTAGTGCCTTCAATTAGACTTTCATAAAATGCTACTAAGATAAGCTGAGGTTGATAGACATGCAGGGACAACAAAAAGGAAAAGAAAGAGATCAGAACATTTTGTAACTTAATTACATCATTAAGCAAATAAGCTACTTGGACTGTATTTCAAAATGTCAAACTGTTAGAAAAATGAAAGCTTAAGTAAAGGATTCAAGACTTTACTTCACAGGAGAAATGGTGTATGGAAAACATCAATTTTTAGTTCCAGTGCAGTGGGAAAGGCTAAAATCTTCATTGTGCGCTCAATTTATCACTGGAGCTTCGTTTTTCACCGAAGCCACAGGCACCGTTCTTCCAAACAGAACCTAAGTTTAACACAATCCTATCACAAATCATGAAATCACTAAACAAAAGCTCATGGATAAATTTCTCATTCAATAAATTTCAATACCCTTTTAGACTAATATTAAATAATAGATAAAACCAAATGTGCAAACTTCTTAAAGATGATCAATCATATGGAAGGAATTAACTGAAGCAGATATCAGTGAGACCTATGAAAACGAAACAATGAGAAGTAAACAAAATGAGTTAGCATGGAGGCTCAACTGCATAAACACCATAAATTGGTCAAAAGGAATTGTGTTACGCACACGTCCGAGCAGACCCCCTCGCATCTAAGACAGGACTACCGGAGTGTCGTGCTACCGACCATCAACACTCTCAAGGAGACACCAGAGTGAAGTTGGGAACTGCCTGATTATGGACAAAGAAAATTCTATTTGCATTACTTAATAAATATTAATTAAGTAGTTAATATTAATTAATTATAATAATTCTTATTATGTATGCTCTTCCTCGTCTATATATGGGGGAGTGCTATGAGTGTTATCACATCTGGGATTATTGTTGGTTTCGGGCTCTCTCTCTCTCCCCCCTCTTGGGACCTCTCTCTCTCTCTCACTCCCGCAACCATCGAACTAGCCGCTCCGTAACAATGGTCCGACCTGGTGCTCTCTGCACACTTCCCCTGCAGTTTCCAGAAACCAGCACCATGCCCGGCGGCCTCTTAGACGCTCTGAAAACCTCCATGGGTCATCGCCTCAACATCATGACGACAACCCTCAACTCTATCGACGCGTCACTTCAAGGGTTGTTGTCCCATTTGGTTTGACAACGCAATCCCCACCACGGCGACACCTTCCATCATGTCGCTCAACATACAAACTCGCTCGGCTGCCCCAACAATTTCTATTGTCGGATCCCAACTCAACCGTCTGGCGAGGTCGCCACGCCGCCAAAGTAGCTGGAGAGCCCTACCTCCGAGCCATCACCAACACACTGTTATGGGCGTGACGACGCCAGTTATGTTATTTTTATGTTATGTTATGTTATGTTATTTTGTGGTGTTAATTCTAGCGTTTTGGCCCATTGTCGTAAGCCCAAATGGGGGGCGTCGCGTGAACTTAAATAGTGCCCGGTTGGGCTTTGTTAGTAAGGAAGAAATTAGAACTAAAAATTCTCTCTCTCTCTTATTTTCCCCTCCTCCCTCTCCCTCTCTCTCTAACCCACGGGAAAAAACTCGTGAGTCGCCCTAGCCGCCCCTCCTCGCTACCGCGCTCAATCGACGCCGCCTCCCCTCCCCTCGCGCGACCTAGGGTGCCGACCATAGCTCCTCCTCCTCTCACGAGGTCTAAGGGAAAGGGTCGTAACAGTTTGGTATCGGAGCCCGCCGCCGGCTCTTCTTCCGGCGTTTCCTCCGCCCGCCCAAACCAGCGCCGCCCTTCCTGCGCGCCCGCCAGCTCCTCGAACGACTGTCTTCCGGCCATCTCCGAGCCCCACAGCCCCTCAGCAACAGCCCCGGCTTCTTCTTCCTCCGCTCCCACGACGTCTGCTCCCATTCCCAGCGCCACAGCAACAGCCCCGCGCCTCTCCTCCTCCGTCGGCCTACTCCCTACACCATCGACTGTCGGTCCAGCCCTAGTACAGATGGGGGACAGTACTCCCTCGCTCGCGGAAGTCATGGCACTCTTCCAAACCATGTTTGTGACTCAGAACGCCAAAATGGACGCCCTCAACGCACGTCTGGATGCCCTACAAGGGGTGGCTTCTCCTCCGCCCCTGAGCGCGGCCGATCACCCTTCGACAAGCCGTGTGGACTCCGCCGCGCCTCCAGGAGCGGACTACCCTGCCAACGTTCGATCCCTCCGGATGGACTTCCCGATTTATGAGGGCCGTGAAGACCCTCTTCCTTGTCTCACACGCTGCGGTATTTTCTTCGCAAACCACTGCAGGCCGGAGGCAGAACGCATCGGCATCGCCTCCTTCCACTTACTTGGGCCAGCGCAATTGTGGTTCACCCAACTTATGCGCGAACACCCCCACACTTCATGGGCGGACTTCAGTGCGGCCTGCACCTTAAGATTTGGTCCTCCTCTACAGGGCAACCCACTCGGCGATCTGGTGAACCTCAAACAGGACGGCTCCATTGACACCTATCTTGAACAATTTCAACTTCTTCTCTCTAGGGCGACGTCAGTCCTACCGGAACAACAAGTGCACCTCTTCACTGCCGGCCTCCATGAGCGTTTACGTTGGGATGTGGAATTTCTGCTGCCACGTGATCTCAACACGGCTATGAGCCTCGCCAGGGCTTGTGAACGGCGACTGCTATTAGATCGTCCACCCTTGGGACGTCGGGACTATCAGGGCGCTCACCCTCTAGCCAATTTACCCGCCAAGGCTCCACTCCGGGATGATCCTCCGCGACCTACTGTCCGCCGCCGTTTGTCCAGCTCGAAAATGGCCGCGCTTCGTGAGAAAGGCTTGTGCTACAATTTTGATGAACAATTTACACCGGGACATCGTTGCAAACGCTTATTCTGGCTCGAAGTAGATGATCATCCCAGTGACGACGAGGCAAGGGACGAACACACCGCAATACCATTTGATCCAGCTTGAGGACAAGCTGTCTTCCGGCGAGGGCGGCGATGTTATGGGCGTGACGACGCCAGTTATGTTATTTTTATGTTATGTTATGTTATGTTATTTTGTGGTGTTAATTCTAGCGTTTTGGCCCATTGTCGTAAGCCCAAATGGGGGGCGTCGCGTGAACTTAAATAGTGCCCGGTTGGGCTTTCTTAGTAAGGAAGAAATTAGAACTAAAAATTCTCTCTCTCTCTCTCTTATTTTCCCCTCCTCCCTCTCCCTCTCTCTCTAACCCACGGGAAAAAACCCGTGAGTCGCCCTAGCCGCCCCTCCTCGCTACCGCGCTCGATCGACGCTGCCTCCCCTTCCCTCGCGCGACCTCGGGTGTCGACCATAGCTCCTCCTCCTCTCACGAGGTCTAAGGGAAAGGGTCGTAACACACACCTGATCACTCGGTCGACTAAAAGGACGCCCCCGATGGGCCCCATTCTCTAGTTGTCGACGAGCTAACAACCATCATTGTCCACGTGATTCCTCACGCGACACAGGAGGTCGATGACGGCGACCTAACAACGATCAATGCACACATCGCGCTGCCCTCTCCATGCTCTCGCTCCACGCCGACATCAGACTTCCATGCACTCGCTCCCAGCCCCCTTCCGACCTCCTCAACTCCGATGCTCTCACCAGAGCTAACAAATCCATTCACGTCTTTTCCCTGCAGTATTATCCCATCGAGCCCCACCCCTCCAATTTCCATTGCAGCCGTGTTGTTTACGACAAGGATAAAGGGGACATGCAGTAGAGTTCCTTGTCATCTCTCCATCCCCAGGCTATCATCACTGTTCTTGGGAACTAGCTGCCAGATTAAACTTTCCCCCCACATTTTGTTGGCACCAACTTTTACCCCCATTCCTTCACCTACTCTACCCGTTACCTTTCATTTTTTTTCCTGCACACCCTAGCTGCCACCACATCTCAAATAATTATACCACACACGCCATTCAATTCTCTCCCAGCATTTTTGGAACATATTTCTCCTCATTGTCGCGCAAGAAACTACCACCTCTTATCCAACAACTGCATGCCACCGAAATTCTCAAAACTCCCGACAAAAATTTGAAGCTCGACCCTGGGGACAAGGTCAATTTTCAAGGGAGGACAAGGTCAATTTTCAAGGGAGGACAAGGTCAATTTTCAAGGGAGGAATATTGTTATGCACAGGCCCAAGCGAACACCCTCACATATACGACAAGACTACTGGAGCGTCTTGCCACCGACCATGACACTCACAAGGAGTCACCGAAGCGGATTTGAGAACTGCCATGATTATGGACAAAATAAAATGTATTTGTATAATTTAATTAGTATTAATTAAGTAGTTAATATAAATAAATTGTTATTAATTAGTACCAAGTAACATTAATTTTAATAATTCTAATTATGTGTGCCCTCCCTCATCTATATAAGGGGGAGGAGTAGGAGTGTTATCTCATATGGGATCATTGTCGGTTTTGGTATCTCACTTTCTCTATCTCCTCTCTCTCTCTCTCTCTCTGGACCTCTCACTCACTCTTTGTCTTGGGAACTCTCTCTGATGCAAGGGTAGGTCGACACGACACAGGTGCTCTAGAATGTGACCGTAGATGGAATACAATGCTATGTTAATGCAATAAACAGTCCGAATAAATTGGCAAGAAGTAATAAATTAAAATAAACTTTTCACAAAGGTGCATTTGTTCACAAAATTAAGTAACAGAGAGAGCAAGTTAAACCCACAATCAATTGAGGTGCAATTACTTTAAGCGCGCGTGGAATAGGCTATGCAAATCACACAACTTTCCAATACTAGTAGCAAATGAAAAAATGGCATTCAATAAAATATAGTTCCATGTACACAACAATCCCAAATAACGACTTACACATGCAGGCAGTGATTGAATGCAGAGGACTCTGGACGCTATAGGAGGGTTGTTTGGTGGTGGGGATTAGGGAAAACAATCACGGCCACGAGTAGGCTTCTATGAGAATGGTTGGCTGTAAGGAGGGGGAATTAGGGAGATTTGGTGGGGAATGAAGGGTTTTGTTGTGCAGGAAGGCCAAATGGGGGTTGGGGGGTCGGTTCTTGTAGAGGAGGGTCCAGGCGGGCTGTCTTGGTAAGGGAAAGATCACAGAGTGGGTCGGCAAGGAGATTTCAGCGAATAGAGGGAAGGAGATGTCGGTGGATGTGTGGGAATAGGGTCGTTGGGGCCTTTGGCTTTGCGTAAGACAGGGAGAAGGAAGTTTGCGACTAGTGGAAGACAGGGAATAAGAAGGCGGGTGGCTTGAAGGTCGGAAATGGAGGGAGGAAGGACTTACGGTGATGGGAAGGCAGCGGGAGAGGTGGTTGTCGTCGCACCAAGGAGCGGGATCCCGGAGTCGCACCGAGGAGACCGACGGTTTCCAATTTCACGTAGAAAATCCTCGATCCCACTACCAGCCGCCTGCATGCACATAAATAAACCTAAAACTGAAATAGGACACCCAAATCGGATGACTCATAACGTCTGAACCGATCGGGTGTTGATGAGTAGTTTATATACTCATCTTTTAGTATAGTTTTAATATATTTTTAATATAAAATTATAAAAATTATATGAATTATATCATATAAATCTTTCTTTTTATATATATACATATGTATGTGTTTAAATATATATATATATATTTATATATATATGTTTTATATATATAATTATTTATATATACATTTATGTTTATATATATATACGTTTATATATATATATTTATATATTCAGATATTTGTTTAACTGCGTTGGACGAAAGCAGCGGAGATCGACGAACTGCGCCTGGCGAACTGCGTTCGACGAAAGCGCGGGAGATCGACGAACTGCGCCTGGCGAACTGCGTTCGACGAAAGCGAGGGAGATCGACGAACTACGCCTAGCGAACTGCGTTCGATGAAAGCGCGGGAGATCGACGAACTGCGCCTGGCGAACTGCGTTCGACGAAAGCGCGGGAGATCGACGAACTGCGCCTGGCGAACTACGATCGACGAACGAACTGAGATCGACGAACTGCGTTCGACGAATATGTGGGCGATCGACGAACTGTCGCCTGGCGGCCTCCGATCGACGAACAGGCGAGAGTTCGACGAATGTTCAACAGCGCCTCCTTCCCGCCAAAGCTTCCCGCCAGCAATTACTTTAGCAGGACCTCCTCCGCCCAAGCTCCACCAGCTGTCCGACCTGCTCCAAGAAACGTCTCCATTAAATCAGTCATGGCCCCACCCCCTATTAATTACCTTTCTTCAAATGCTTGGGCCGGCTGTTATTGTTTTGCACCTATAAATAGGGCTCATTGGTAAAAGTGTCAGGGAATATCATAGATTTTAGTAAGATTTTGGAGACGAATTTTAGGACTTAGACTCTTCATTTCTTGTATTATTTTACTGTTTTAAGTAGTTTCTTACATGTCTCTTTAATCTTGTATTTGTAGTTTTCGATTCAGTAGTGGTAATTTTCAATTCATAGTTTGTAATTTCCTTTGCCTCAATCAATAAAATAGTTTTGTTTTCTCATTCTATTCTTCCTTCTTCATGTATTCTTTTATTTTCTTTAATTCCTTAATCTCCATGAGTAGCTAAAACTTCTATTAACACTCGGTCGAGAAGATCCAAGGAATATTATAATTCATGAAGTAATTTAGAACGTCTTTTTCTCTTCTTGGAAAAAATTTCGGTTTATCCTTGATTTTAATGAAATGAGATTATATTTTCGATATATAATTCTCGTTCTTGTTTTCGTTCTTTAGTTAGCCGAACAAGCTCGTAAGGCGAATCGATCATTCAAGGATAAAGAGAGTTGCATGCAACCCTCGAGAGAGGATGACATAAATCTCCCGGATTGGAGTCAAATCCAATAGAGGTGTTCATTACGATAAAGCGAGTTTTAGGGGTTTCAATTATAGAACGAGAGTTCGGTTGATCAACCTAATCTTAGTTGAGCGCAATCCTCGACCAAGGCGGGCTCATAATTCGGGAACCTCCACGGTCAAAGCAATTTTCCTAAGAGAATTAGATTTTTCTTATTTCTTCTATTTTATTATTCCAAGGTGATTCAAAGATCGAGTGCTAGTCCTTTTACTTATCTTTTAATTATTATTTTAATTTTCCTTTTGCAAAACCAACCCAAAGTTCTAATTGATAAAATAATAGAGATTTTCTTGAAGTAAGAGTACTCAACCGCCCCGAGTCTAATACGACCTTGGTTTTTATAACTTATACTACATTCGATACGGTACACTTGCCGTTGTCGTTTGCAAGCATAGTTTGCGCATCAGGTGTCAAATACAACTCAAATAAATAATGCAATACATAAAAATGACTCTGAACGGCCATCCGGACGCATCCGCGGACTCGGATCTTCCGAACGGGAAGCGGATCGCCGTGCTCTCCATCGATTCCTCGGGCTTGAAAGCACTCATCTCCGGTGAGTGAAGATGGTTATGTTCTCTATGTAGCCTAGGGACAACTCGCTCAAGCTCCTCTGGGGTAATCCAAGTATCATCTGAGAATGGGCAGTCGCTCCAGCGGACAATATATCGCAGTGTATCACGCCCGCACACGGCGGTGAGATCAAGTATAACAATCTGAAGTATGTCTCTAGCGGTAGATGGTAGCTGTGAGTAAAACGTATCTCCGTCTGAAACTTGGACTGGTGGAACCATCGGTGACATAACGTGGCCCTTTTGGTGCGACTAATCAGGCTGATACTGGGATGAAGTGGGAGGCAATAAAGGAAGTTGTGGCTCATATATGGGAGGGAAGAAGGGGTCGACATACACACGCTCATCATAGTAAGGAATCAAGTCCTCTACATTGAATACTCGGTTTATCCCCATATTTTGAGGGATGTTCAACTCATATGCATTTGTGTCGATCTGACGCATGACTGTATAAAAACTCATTCGGCGAGCGCTTAAGTTTTTTGTTGTTCCTTGTGGGAACCTCTCAAATAGTATGTGAATCATCATCTGCTTCCCATTTTCAAAATATCTGATCCTTCTTGTGTTGGTCTGCTTGTTTTTATAATAATCAGTATTTATTGCAATTTCACCTTGGACAAATTCATTCAGCTCATGCGAACGATGAAAAACATACAATAGACATGAATCATGCACCATATGTCAATAATCATGCAACATAGAAGAGTCATGCACCATATGTGAATAATCATGTAACAAATGTAAAAGATAAACAAAAGACATGACCAACTCCCCACACTGAGGTTCTATGATGCTACATGGAACTCATAAGATGGGTACATGGTCAGGAGGCTCGGTAGATAGAGTATAGAAAAATTCATTGTATGGGCGACGAATACTAAAAATGAATCCATGAAATGTCCGCACTAAAATATGAGCTCCTGACATGCCAAATATCTCACAGGGAATATAACGCATCATGAGGCTTACCCGGGTAGGTATAGAAGAATAAGTTACTAGTGCAACGTTCACCCGAACAAATGTTTAAAACATGGAAACAAAGGTGCAACTCTAGGTTGTGTTTCAGGAGGTATATAAGAGAATTTGTCGCGAGTGCGACATGAGTGAATACCAGTGGTATCAACAATGGAATGCGACAACAGAATATGGTAAGTGTCTCCACAAAGAAAAATCTCATCTGGTGGGTCGACAGATGAAATGTCCATAGGGTGGTCTCTCGAGACATCGAGAATAGACTCAAGAGTAAGTGAGGAAAACTCTACGTACTCTATGTTAAGTGCAAGACTCATCTGCATGGGAAAAATTAGTGGCGTGATTTGAAGGGTTGTTAATGAAAGTGTACCCGCAAATGAGTATCTCATCTGATTCACAACCTCACAAGGAAATGGTGGCTCATCGGGAGGTTTCTCAGGAGGCTCGTTAATTAATCCATCATTAGGATTATGTCCCTCAAAATGAGTCCAATCATACGGGGTAGTACCCTCATAAACAGAGTAGGTAATCACTAAGAGGACAACACTAGGCTCTCGGATCATGGTCGTGATGAGACTCGGGACGACGAGGGAAGAGTGAAATAGACCTACTCATGAATGGGTACATAGGTAAGGTGTCAATAAATGAGTATATGGTAGGGGCGCTAACTTAACCCTAGGCAGGGTGTAAGGAGGGGGTTTCACACAACCTCTGGTGCGCTAGGTCGCTCATGATCGCCCTCTGTCAGTGTCATAAGGTCAGGATCAGGCTCAATCCCATCGTCGAGTAGTAAGGCACTCTCTTAAGGATTGCTCATACTGAAGGGCGAGCTGGTATGTCTGCTCGAGGGACTCTATGTAGTGATAGGTCAACTCAGTACGTATCTCAGATCGAAGTCCGGATCGAAATCGGGAAGTGGTCATAGCTGGATCCTCTCGAATGTCACTCATCATAACTAACTTATCAAAACGATCCATGTACTCAGTGATAGATAGTGATACTTGTTGAAGGGTAAATAATTGCTCGAGTACGCGGCTCTGATATGATGCAGGCAAATACCTCTGACACAACCTATGTTTCATCTCCACCCAACTAGTGATGTGGTAAAGACAATCCCGCTCACGGGTCTTCTCAATGCTGGACCAATATGCTCTCATCTGATCTATAAGTCTTAAGTTTCACAAATTTAGTGCGTCGCTCACTGAATAACTCAAAATGATCGAGGTAATATTCCATATCCATGAGCCAATAACAAAAAGACTCGGGACTCAATGAACGTTAAAAGATGGGGCAACAACACGAAACTGACACTCGAGATCTCTCTCAAAATGACTATCCTCGTAATAATCATCCCTAAGATAGTTGAGTCGTGTCGAAGGATCAACACGATCCACTCAAGCGCAGGGATAAGGACGATGGTAATCATCACAGTGATCGTCTCTAACATAGTGGGATCGCGTCGATGAGTGAACACGATCTCTGGAAGTGGTGTACTGCGATTGAGAACAATCATCGTAGTAACGTGAGGATCTCTCAGAAGGTGCTCGATGGGATCGGGTGTAGATAGATTCAAGATCCCCAAACAGAGGAGGAATCACGATGATAACTAGCCATGAATGAACCTATCGACTCTACTACTGCATATTAAAATAAAGCCAGAACCTGATGCTCTGATACCAATCTGATGTAAGGGTAGGTCGACACGACACAAGTGCTCTAGAATGTGGCCCTAAATGGAATGCAATGTTATGTTAATGCAAGAAACAGTCCAAATAAAATGGCAAGAAGTAATAGATTAAAATAAACTTTAAGCAGAGGCGCATTCGTTCACAAAATTAAGTAACAGAGAGAGCAAGTTAAACCCACAATTAATTGAGGTGCAATTACTTTAAGCGCGCACGGAATAGGCTCTGCAAATCACACAACTTTCCAATACAAGTAGCAAATGAAAAAAAAACATCCAATAATATATAGTTCCAAGTACGCAACAATTGAAGACAACAATCACAAATAACGACTTACGCATGCAAGCGGCGTTTGAATGCAGCAATGGAGGACTCTGAAGGTTGTAGGAGGGTTGTTTAATGGTGAGGATTAGGGAAATCAGTCACGGGTAGGCTTCTGTGAGAATTGCTGGCTGTAGGGAGGGGGGAATTAGGGAGATTTTGTGGGAAATGAAAGGTTTTGCTGTGCACGAAGGCCAAACAGGGGTTGGGGGGTTCGGTTCTTGTAGAGGAGGGTCAGGCGGGCTGTCATGGTGGGGGAAGGATCATAGAGTGGGTCGGTAAGGAGATTTCAGCGAAAAGAGGGGAGGAGATGTCGAAGTTGTGCGAGAGTAGGGTCGTCAGAGCCTTTGACTTTGCGGAAAACAGGGAGAAGGAAGTTTGCGGCTAGGGGAAGACAGGGAATAAAAAGGGCGGTGGAGGTCGAAAATGGAAGGAGGAAGGACTTACGGTGATGGGAAGGCATCGGGAGAAGTGGTTGTCGTCGCCTTGGAGTCGCACCAAGGAGCAAAATCCCGGAGTCGCACCGAGAAGACCGAAGGTGTCCAATTTCACGTAGAAAACCTCGATCCGACTACCAGCCGTCTGCATGCACATAAATAAACCTAAAACTGATAGAGCACCCAAATCGGACGGCTCAGAATGTCTGAACCGATCGGGTGTCAAATACAACTCGAAATAAATAAAGTAATACATAAAATGACTCGGAACGACCATCCGGACGCATCCACGGACACGGATCGTTTGAACGGGAAGCGGATCACCGCGATCTCCATCACTCTCTCTTCCTCACTCGCCTTGAGTGTTCACTCTCCCAGAGCTTGTCTCTAAACTGTATCTTGTATGTCTATTTGATACTAATGCAAATTTGTTACTTCGAGTATTCGTTCTCATCCTCTCCACCTATCTTTGATCCCTTTGAGTGCTCGCATCGCTAGAGTTTGTCGCTCCCATTCTTGTCATGGCGGCAAGGCGAACCAAGGCGAGCCCCGGGCGCCTGGACGCCAAGGCGACAAGGCGGACGCCTAGGCGACAATAAGGCGAGAAGTCGCAAGGCAACAATAAATTTTTTTTTTAAATAATAACACAAAAAGACAGCGGTTCTTCATTTAACCGCTGTCTATAGTGACAGTTATTAAACTATAGACAGCGGTTAATGTTAAAAATCGCTGTCGTACCTCCATTCGACAGCGGTTATATATACAACCGCTGTCTAATGTAGGCTAAACCGTACATTCGACAGCGGTCGTATATATATATAACTAAAGCTGTCACTTAAAACCGAAAACCGTAAGCCGAACCGGAACCAAACCGGAATTGCAAAGAACCGGACCGAACCGTTCGCGAATTATTTAGGTTCCGGTTTGAATTTTGGAACCGTAAACAGTAATGGTTCGGGTGTGGTTCCTTCACTTTATTATCCGGACCAGAACCGGAACCGGAACCGCAACATAAATGACTCGAGCGGTTTCAGAATTTTTAGACCCGATCCGGACCGGACCGAAGCAAAACCGAACCGTAATCCGTTAATTATTATTATTCTTTATAATATATATATTTATTCTTAATAATTTTTTTATAATATTACTAATATATTTATTATCTATACGACTATACCTATATCAATCGTCTGATTACATCGCTGTTCAAATGTAGTTGTACTCAGTGATGGACCCTGCCAACATACAAAGATGATATTTGGTGGTTGTTATTTAATTTTGTTTATGATTATATTCTCTATTTTGTGCATGCTTATGTTTTTCATTCCTCAACTAATTCGGTAAAGTCACTGTTTTTGCTGAGCATGATCAAGTGTTACAGTATTACTTGGTGTCTATCATGCTAATGTTCATCATATAATATTAGTATATTACCTTTTTTTCTATTTAGTGCGCCAAATCAGATATTATTGCATATATATCTGTATTAGTTCAATGTTAACATATTTAGACTTAAGAAACCATGAAATTATTGTTCAAACTATTTGAATTCCAATTTCCCTTTCAAATATGCATTTTTAAAGATATAATAATCTTTGTGAATGTGTCTAATAACTAAAATTATAGAGTTATAAAATGACTAAAACTATAACACATAGAACCGATTGGAACTGAACCGAACCGAATAGAACCGGACCGAACCGTTAGTGGCCGGTTTGGTTTTGGTTCTTATTGAACCTGAACCGAAACCGTTGACATGATGGTTCCAAAAATAATGTTGGAACCACAACCGGAACCGAACCGGTCAAACCAAATATGGTTTTGGTTCTAATTTGAAGAACTGTTAACTTAGCGGTTTGGTTCACGGTCTTACTAGAACCGGAACCGAACCGGAACCGTGACAGCTCTATATATAACCGCTGTCTATTCTATCTTCGACAGCGGTTATATATACAACCGCTGTCTAATGTACGGTTTAGCCTACATTAGACAGCGGTTGTATATATAACCGCTGTCTATACTTGGAAAGACAGCGGTTATATATAAAACCGCTGTCTAATATAGGATTTTTTTTAAAAAAATAAGGCGGCTGTCGCCTTGTTTTCACTTGGGCGCCTGGACACCTAGGCGTCGCCTAGGCGACGCCATGACAAGAATGGTCGCTCCACTTTGAGTGTTCACTCTCTACCGCAACCGCCAAACTAGCCGCTCCGTAACAAATTAACATTGAAAGCTTCATGTACTGAATCTTTAAAATATAAAATTTCTCCAGAAACCTATGATGAACCATGCAAATGACAATGTCAATCCGTTATGGGGTTTGACTTTTGGCAAATTTCAAATTCTTCTATTCTCCAAAACAAAATAATAATCAACCAAACCAAGTTAACTTCTCATAAATGATTTTCAAATTGGGAAGAAATAACAGATGAAATTTTATACTTAGTAATGGTATGATCTCTGACACAAAGCTGCAGAAATATCAAGGAGTGCTTTTATTAAGCCAAAAAGTCTAAACCAAAATAATTTCACAAATACCATGCAGGGAGCCTACATTTTAAATTATCTACTATCTTGCATTGCTACAAGCAATTTTGATTCTGTCACATAAATAGAAATGACAAAGAAAAAGTAATACCATTTTCTCGTACATCTCTATTGCCTGTTCATCAATGATGTTCTGAATGCTCAGATCTTGCCGTATAGACCTTGTCCTATCAAATACAAAATCATGAATAACTTCAAATGGATGCTCCGAAGAAACAATTAAGTCGAGAAGATATTTTAGCGTGTTCCACAAAACCGGAGGAGGTCGTAGATCAGAGGAGTGCACTTCATTGCTCGACAAAGTTCTGCAAAACTAGTGTGCAGCCCAAATTTTCAGTAAGGTATAGGGCAACATGAAGAAGTAACATAAATAAACAGATATGATGATGACAAAATACATGTGAAAGTTATCATAAATGCATACAAATATATTGAAAGCTTGGGTGGATAAAAAAAGGAATGTATTGTAGGGTAACACTATTAGTATTTCCAAACAATAACAATTTTTTAAAAATACGGAAACTGATGTAGGCCGCTATTAGGGTTTTCAAGTTAATTATTTTAATCAAAGAAATATTTTATTTTATTATAAAAATAAGATTATGATTTTGAAAGTCACGTGAAATTTTAATTTTCAGACGGGTCGAGTGACCAAATCGAGCTTTCGCGCAAAATCACTTCTAACGCTTGGACTTTGAAAAGACCGCTAATTTTATTTGAGAGTAAACTCCTAAGCAATTAGTGAATTGAACCAATGCGAGATCCGTGCACCCACACGCAAATCACAAACAATAATTTATGGAGTACGTCAATAAAAAACAATACGAACGTCCGAGGCAAGCTTATATTTATTTAATTAGATCGCATAAAATTAAACTGATTAAGTGGAGCAAGTGAGATGAGGCGAATTTTACCCAGGCATAACAAGCTACGGCGTCTTCAAACTCGGTCTGCACGTAGACGGCCGAACTGGAGAGGAAGGTTGTTACGATTTAGAAGGAAGAACAAGACAAGATTGCATTAATCAAGAACACGGATACAATCCGGAGTGAACTCCGGCCAAGATCAAGGAGGTTGGGTCCTCCTATGATCCCTCTCTCTAATGAGAGCCCAAACCTAAATGATCAAAAGATAACCTCTACTCCCAAACCGCCTCCTTATATAGGGAGGGGGGGCTCACATGCCAAAATCCTAAAATAATAAGAAATACACTAATAATGCGCGCGTACGCGTAACAATCCATCCCGCCAGAAAATCGACCTTGACCCCAAGGTCGAAGTACCGCCCGCCATCTAGTAGTAATGTGTCCGCTGGTGGGCCGCCGCAGAGGTGTTCGGATCTCCGTCTGGCGGTACATCCGTGAGCAGAAGCGTGTCCAAGGTAGTTGTGCCGATCTCTTCCAAATCATCCCCGATGAGGGCCCGGAACTCCTTGGCAGGACAATTATGATTAGGCGAGTAGGGTTGCTTGCAGCGGTAGCACAGACCCTTGCTCCGCAAGTCGTTGTACTCTTGGTTGGACAGACGGAGAGTGGGGATATGACGGTTGTTGCGTGGGCCCATAATGGTTGGCCGAGGAGGATTAGGTGGCAGTGGTGGAGGTTTAGACGGGGGAGGAAAATATTGTTGGTAGGGAGGGTTGGACAGAGGCGACGTGAAGGCAGGGTCCCCGGACGTTGCTACGAATTCGGCTTCCACTAGTGGGGAGAGGTTTATGGCTTGGTGGACAGTTGACGGTTGCAGTGTGCGGAGGCGGGCTCGGAGGTGGGGTTGTAAGTCGTGCATGAAGTAGGCCAAGTAGTGGTCAGGTGGGAGACCCGGAGCATGGGTGGCCAACTCGATGAATGCATCCACGTACGAATCAACGGGGCCGGTCTGACGGAGTCCGCAAAGGTGTTCGATCATGGAGCCGGGGTAGCGGTGATCAAACCGCTGAATGAGGGCCTCTGTGAGAGCTGTCCAGGTGAGGCCGGGAGAGGATTGGCGGAGCCAGCGGACCCAGTGGAGGGCGGAGCCCTCCATGCCAATCAAGGCCGTGCTGACCTTCTGTGGCTCCGAGATCTGCTGTATCTCGAAGAACTGTTCGGCCCTAGCAATCCATCCCATAGGATCGGTGCCGTTGAAAGAGGGGACATCCAAGGAACGAGTGCCCGGTGAGCACACCCCGGGCAGGGGGGTTGTTGCATGGAAGAGTTTTGGGGGAGTCCCGAGGAGGGGCGGCGGATCCGCCACCGACGTTGCGGAGGTGGTAGGGCGGCCGGCCAGGAGGGAGTCGAGCTTAGCATCCATGCGTAACATGAGGGTCTGCAGCGATGCGATGGAACTGTCGTGGTCATCCAACCGACGGAGAATGGCGGGATCGGTGGTTGGGTGAGAAGGCGTGGGATCTGGGTTGCCCATTAGACGGCTGGAACGGCGTGGCATGCACGCAAGAACCCGAGAGGGGGGGCTGGATCGGCAGCAGGGCTGCTGTGCGGCAGAGGGCGGCCGGATCTGGAACGGGAAATGGAGGTCGGCGAAGGGCTGCTGTAGCGGAAGAGGACGCGGTCCTGGATCGGCGAGGTCGGCGCGTAACGGGATCGACAGCAGGGCAGCTGTAGCGGAAGACGACGCGGGATCGGGATCGGGATCGGCGAGGTCGACGCGGAAGAGGCGCCGGATCTGGTACGGGATCGGGATCGGGACGAGGCGCTGGATCGGCGAGGTCGTCGCGGTAGCTGGTACGGGATCGAGGAAGAGGCGTCGGATCGGGTTCGGGCGGCGGAAACCGAGGCCGAAAGACGGCAGGTCGGACCACTTGTTACAATTTAGAAGGAAGAACGAGACAAGATTGCATTAATCAAGAACACGGATACAATCCGGAGTGAACTCCGGCCAAGATCAAGGAGGCTGGGTCCTCCTATGATCCCTCTCTCTAATGAGAGCCCAAACCTAAATGATCAAAAGATAAATTCTACTCCCAAACCGCCTCCTTATATAGGGAGGGGGGGCTCACATGCCAAAATCCTAAAAATAATAAAAAATACACTAATAATGCGCGCGTACGCGTAACAAAGGTTGACGGAAGACTTGCCGTTGTCGACGTCAACCCACAACAGAAGATTCGTCTGGATCGGGAGTCGTTGGAATGGATGTGTGAGTCGACGACAACTCCGGCGAAGCTCTGGAAATGGCGGAAGGCAGCCCTGTAGATCTCCTCCCTAGTCGCCCGACTATCGACTGGAACGGGGAGGGCGTCACGGGAACAGTTGTCGAGGATGCTTTCACGATTCTCACAGCGATTGAGAGGCTCTCCTTTGAAACAAGCGGGTCTGGCGACGGGGCAGCGTGTGGAGGCGCGTGGAAGGCTGGCAACAGTAACCCGGTTTCCACAGAGGAACGAAGGGTTTCATCCTCTGTGATTCTTCCGGTCCCTTTTCTTCATGGCTAGGTGATTAAATAATGAGTTGGCTATTTTGCCAAAGATTTGTAGCCTTAATTGATGATTCCCTGTCTGACTTTATTTCCAAAAAATATTGATCTCTACAAAATATTTCTTGTCAATGCATTCTTCTAAAAATATTTCTTGTTGCTTTATTGATCTCCTCAAAATATGGTTTCTTTAATATAAATCTTTTATGGTGGATATTTGGGTACCTTGCCCTATTTAAATTTATGCGTCCTTAAATAATTTTAAGCTTGCCCCTTTCATCCTAACTACTTAGAAATTTAGAATTGACGGACCATTTATTCAGGGTCTCACCGGGTGGTCAAACCGATGAGCCGGAACTCAACATACAACGATGCATGGAAAAATAAATTGACAGAAAATAAAATGACAAAATAAAAATGACAAATAAAACGTTAATGGCCGCGTGATGATATCACGCGTCCTCGGATGCGGCGACGGTTGCATCAGAAACAAAATAGATACCATCTTGAAAATAATTTTAAGTGAGATATTAGATTTGTTTTGACTGACTAAGCAGTAAGCGGAAGAAAAGCATCATGGCATGTAACTAGTGATAATAGAGTCCATGCTTTTATAAATGAGGATGAGGATCCTCTCCATTCGGGGCCAAATGGACTATCCATTTGACGATTCAGATAGAGGAAAACCCTATCCAATGGGCAAGCTTAAATGCTTTTTTTTTACTTTGCACCTCTAGTAAAGCCTTGCCCATTGGATGTGGTTTCCCTTCATCTGGACCGCCAAATGGACACTGTCCATTTGGTGCCAAATGAAGAGGATCCCTGTCTATAATGGCTGTGTAACCAAAGTTGATCAATTAATATAGTTCTGCTTTTTCTCCTATGATGAAAGGCACTTTTATTTCATCATCATTCTATAAGCTGGTCTCACTAAGAAGTGGATTAAACAAGTATGACAGGAAGTCGTTTTCATTTTCTGTTTAATATAATGTGTGCTTGAATGAGAATTAGTTCAATTACAAGTTAGTGGATATGATTATATCCTTTATCCTAGCCCATTCACATCCAAAGGCAAAAATTTTGGAGACGGACCCCATATCCAGCATCTGGATATGGGTGGGCGAGCATCTCTGCTCCCCGGGTGAGAGAAACTATTATTATGACATAGCATTTTGCTCCCCCGGGCGAGCAAAACTGTCAGTGGCAGCATTGTAACGGCTGTGTAACCAAAGTTGATCAATTAATATAGTTCTGCTTTTTCTCCTATGATGAAAGGCACTTTTATTTCATCATCATTCTATACGCTGGTCTCACTAAGAAGTGGATTCAACAAGTATGACAGGAAGTCGTTTTCATTTTCTGTTTAATATAATGTGTGCTTGAATGAGAATTAGTTCAATTACAAGTTAGTGGATATGATTATATCCTTTATCCTAGCCCATTCACATCCAAAGGCAAAAATTTTGGAGACGGGAGAAACTATTATTATGACATAGCATTTTGCTCCCCCGGGCGAGCAAAACTGTCAGTGGCAGCATTGTAACGGCCCTGTAGCCTCCAAATAATATACATTCTCAAATTGGGTTAATATTTATACATGAGATCACCATAACGAGATACAGTTTTGGAGATTTCATTAATTTTAGAACTGATCACAGTGTTATTTATTCATGGTAGTAGGCAATTACTCGTAATTAATGCATAACAAAAATGATGCTCAACTAAAAATTCACCTTTTTCACAGCGAGGCTTGAAGAAGTTTTTCCTGGATGTCCACTTAGCCTCTCAAACACTGCCAGGTCTCTAAGCCTTTCACGCTGGGCCCTTTCCTTTGCTGAAACAAATATAGAAAAACGGATTAATCTGAATATGGTGGGAAAATCATCAGCCTGCGGATAACACAATAATCAAATTTATTATAGAACTCTGATAACCTTCGAGTGTGAATTCTCTCAGGCGGAGGACCTCCTAAGGCCGGAGCCTGAACAGAGGCGTCGAATGAATCTCCTGTTGGAGCTTCACGGGAAGAAGGGAAGGGATTTTGCTTAATGGCATATCTTGTCTTAATACATATGAGGTATTTATATCCTCTTGCTTACAAGTATTGCTCCATGAACTCCATGAAGGCCGCTGATGACACTACACGCACGCCTGGGGACAACTCCCAGCAGTTACACACGACTGCAGCTTGTTTTAACAAACTTAACGGTTACATTTGACAGGTAATACGAACATAATTACAAGTAATTCAGGTAATTAGACACATCATTACTCAATCCTTTGAAATCCTTGTCCTCAAGGATCAAAGATAGGATAAGCTTCCTTGATATGGTAGTAGTCTTCCCATGTGGCGTCTTCTGGGCTTGAATTAACCAATTTGATGAGTACTTGGGGAACGGCTTTTCCATGGCGGTTGATCATTCTTCGTTCCAATATTGCTTCAGGCGTAGTGAGAATGTGCCCTTCTTGAGATATGAATTATGGAATGTTGGGTTCTGTCGGTGCTTCACCAAGGTGTTGCTTGAGCTGGGAGACTGGGATATATGAAATGTGTTGTGAATTTTGACAGATGCTGGCAGTTACACCTTGTAGGCCACCTTGCCTAAAGAAAAGGATCAAAATATTTTGGGGATAATTTACTATAACTAGCTCCTCTGATGCTCAGTTGTCGGTAAAGTTGGAGTTTAATGTAGACTAAATCCTCCACTTCAAGCTCCCTATCCCTTCTTTTCTTATTTGTCATCACCTTCATTCGGTTTTGAGCTTGTTGTAAGTGATGCTTCATCATCCTGAGAGCTGAGAGCACTTTCCCTAGTTTGCAAGCTTCTATCCACACTTTCTACCATTGTAGAGTCTGGAATGTAAGGAGTGTGGAGTGGGGGTGGCTAGCCATACACAATCTTATAGGGAGTTGATTGGATGGCACTGTGGAAGGAGGTATTATACCGCCATTCTGCTAAGGGCAACCATTGACTCCATTTCCTAGGCTTGTCATTGGTCATACACCTTAAGTAATTCTCCGAACACCTGTTGACTACTTCGGTATGGCCATCTGATTGGGGGTGGTATGTCGTGGATGTATTGAGTTGCACCCCTTATAATCAAAAAAGCTATTGCCAAAAGGTGCTAATAAAAATAACCTCCCTATCACTCACAATATAATTTGGCATTCCATGAAGTTTAAAGACCCCATTCATGAATTCTTGGGCTACTATGATGGTTGTGCAAGGATGTTGCATGGGCAGGAAATGGGCATATTTACTCAATCTATCCACTATTACTAAGATAGTGTCATACCCCTGAGATTGTGTAAGTCCCTCAATGAAATTCATTGATATGATCGTCCATATTTTATCTAGTATTGGTAGCGGTTGTAAGAGGCCCATTGGTTTGCTTGTGTCGACTTTGCATTGTTGGCAGATGGGGCACTTCCTGATATAATCATGGATGAACTCCTTCATATTTCTCCAGTAAAAGACTTGTTTGAACCTCTTGTAAGTGGCATGAATTCCAGAATGACGCCCTATGGATATGACATTGAATAGATGACAGATGAGCTTCTTTACTTCTTCTTTATTACCCATCACTGTCTTTCCCTTCTTCTTCAAAACTTCTTGTGCTCATTGGTATTTAGGTAGTTGAGTTGGATCTTTTTCTTGGTTTGAATAATTTTCTGCACAGCCTTGTCTTCATGCCATGAGCTCTTCACCTTCTCTAACAAATCTATCTGAATGATGATTATAATAGATAATCCTCCTTCTATTTTACGAGATTATGCATCGGCAGTGACACTTTTAGTGCCCTTCCTGTATTGAATTAAGTAATCAAAGCCCATGAGCTTTGAAACATATCTCTGTTGTTGGGGTGGGGAGTTGAAATTTTTTGATCCATTAGGAACTTTAGGCTCTGATGGTCGGTGTGGAACACAAACTAGATTCCAATTAGGTAGTGCCTCCATTTCTGGGTGGTCATGACTATGGCTAGCAGCTCTTTTTATATACAGAGAGGGCCACATGTCTTGGACCCAAAGCCTTGTTATAGAATGTGATGGGGTGTCCTTCCTGTAAGAGAACTGCTCTTACTCCATGGCTAGAGGCATCTGCTTCAATTACAAATTTCTTTGAAAAATTAGGGAGTGCCAACACAGGTGGGGAACATACAACCTCTTTGAGTTGAGAGAAGGCTCTGACAGCTGCTTCATTCTAATTGAAATTCCTTTTTGAGCAGTTTTGTCAGTGGCTTTGCAATTCCTCCATAGTGTTTGATGAACCTTTTGTAGTACCCTGTTAGGCCGAGAAATCCTATTAGCTACTTCAATGATGTGGATCTTGGACAATTGATCATGTCTCTTATCTTCAGGGGTCGGCTGCAGCTCCTTGGCCTGAGATAATATGGCTCGAATACTCCACTTGCTGGACTCCAAAAAGGCACTTTTCTTTTTCTTTTTTACAAATAATTTTTCATTTTTTAATACTTGGAAGGTGATTTCAAGATGTAGGGGGTGTTCTTCAAATGATAGGCTATATATTAGGATGTCATCAAAGAATACTAGAATGAATTTCTTGAGTTAAGCATGAAAGGTATGGTTGATTAGGCTTTGAAAGGTTGATGGTCCAATGGTTAAGCCAAAAGGAATAACCAAAAATTCATAATGGCCCTCATGGGATTTAAATGTTGTTTTCTCAATGTCAGAAGGGGTCATCCTTACTTGGTGATACCCCGACCTTAGATCTAGTTTGGAAAAGAACCTTGCCGCCTCTAGCACATCTAACAATTCCTCAATAATTGGGATAAGGAAGTTGTTCTTTATAGTATTCTTGTTCAAATGTCTATAGTCAATACACATCCTCCCAGACCCATCTTTTTTCTTTACTAGCACTATTGGGGAGCAGAAAGGACTCTTGTTATGCCTAATGATTCATGCCCCAGCATTTCTAAAATAATTTTCTCAATCTCGATTTTTTGGATTGAAGGATATTTATAAGGTTTGGAGTTAATGAAATGGTTTGGATTTTTGAGATGTATATGATGATCATGTGATCTAATATGAGGTAAAGAGGTGGGCTTTTGAAAAATTGAAACAAATTTCTAAATGAGGCTTGATAGTTTTCTCCTCTGATCTTCTTCCCCGTGAAGGAATAAGCAGGAGCCGTTAAGAAGGTGTTGGGGTTGGAATTTGTTACCTCAAGTTGTTGTCAACACATTGTCATCATGGAAAGCTCGGGGTCCTTCTATATGATTTTGCTCATCTTCTTTTGGCTCACCAGTTCATTGCCCGGGTGCCTACTTCCTCTTAATGAGATTTTCTTATTGTGAGCTGAAAACTCCATCTTTAAATTAAGGAAATCCCACTAGAATACCCTCAAGGTGATCAGCCATCGGACTCCCAGCACCATGTCACAAGCCCCCTAGCGGTAAAAGCAACATACCAGCTAAGGCTACTGTGAATGATGGAATGGGGCATAACTAACATTTGAATTTGCTCGCCACCTCCTTATCCAGAGAGATTTGTTCTTCCTGGATGTGTGCGAGACTGTAAGCCTTTTGAAGGGTATAAGGCAAAAACATCCTCACCGCCAACGCAATGTCTCTTCTCAAGCCTGTTAAGAAGGCTGATAGCATAATCTTCAATAATGAATAACTTATTACGCATCACTTCAAATTCATCGAGGTATCTTTGCACTGAAGATGTATGTTTGAGCTCCTTGAGATCACTCATGGGGTCTTCATACAAGGAGGAGCCAAACCTCTCCTAAATTTCTATGGCGAACTCATTCCTGGATAGCTCTGCTCAGGCAATCCTGGCTCGGGTGTAGTTTTGGCAAACAGAGGCCCTTCCTTCCATTTTCATTGATGCCAACTTGACCTTTAGCGTTTCTGGCGTCTCATCCACTTCGAAAAATTGTTCACTTCTGTATAGCCACTATTTTACAGAGTCGTCGTTGAATCGGGAGAACTCCAGTCGTGGACAGCGTGTGGGCAATGAATATGCTCCTTGATGGACTTGTCTCTGCTCTGGCGGCATTGCAAAAGATGTGGCTGCTTCGTCTATATCGACTTCTAGGATTGCAATCATATTTCGTAGTTCTTCCATGGGCGTGCTCTGTTTAACATCCATCTCCTGAATTGATTGTTTGATGCTCTCTACTTCTTCACGCAGGTCTTGATTCCTGATGTTGTGCTCACCCATGGTTGCAGGAAATGGCAGCCGAAAAGCAGCTTTGATACCACTGATAACCTTCAAGTAGACCTCTTAAGGCCGGAGCCTGAACAAAGGTGTCGAATGAATCCCCTGTTGGAGCTTCACAGGAAGAAGGGAAGGGATTTTGCTTAATAGCAGTATTTTCATATCTTTTCTTAATACATATGAGGCCTTTATATCCTCTTGCTTACGGGCATGGCTCCATGAACTCCATGAAGGCCACTAATGACACTACACTCACGCCTGGGAACAACTCCCGGCGGTTACACACCACTGCACCTTATTTTAACAGACTTAACAGTTACATTTGACAAGTAATTCGAACACAATTACAGGTAATTCGAACACAATTACAGATAATTCAGGTAATTAGACAAATAAAAGAAGTTGATCGCTCGAAAAGTGTTAGTCGGGAGATCCTTTGACAGTACACTTATTCCTCATCTATCCATTTCGAATGGACAAAAGCGGGAAAGCAAGCAAAAGGGGATCCCGGTGAAGCAGAAAAGTATAGTACCTGGGCACATGTCAGGACACGTTCCTACCAAGTTTGAGAAATTGAATGATTCCGGTGATTCGCGGTTGGGATCCATGTCGCGGGTTGAAGAGCCTGAGGCCGCTGCTCTTTGATCTGCTTGGCGGGATAGATTGGAGGAGGAAGATAGAGGCGTTCGGCTGATCTTTGGTCGCTGAAACCCTAATTTCTCGGCCCTTCTGTTCTTCTCCATTTGCGCCTTCTATTTAGCTATCTCTGCATTTCTCACCAGCTAACCTGGGCAGAAAGCTTTTCGTCTCGAATGCCTACCCCTTCTGTATACTATTCCCTGATCCCACGCCGGCGAAGGATGTTTCAGCTCGAAATTACGTTGAATATGTGATTTAGCGGTTTGGTGGAGCTGATAGTTGTGACAGTAAAAGTGCTGTTTCGGAAAAATAGAGATTTGTTAAAAATTTGTTTGTGTGAAATAGAGTTTGTAGAGCTTTTGATAAGTTGTTTTTATAAAACTGTTTGGAAAAATGGAGTTTTTTAGGTTAATTTTTACTAATTAATTTAACTTTTTTGTTCAATACCCGAAATAGTTTTAAACATTTAAAATCAACGTCACACGAAATACCAAATAAAATTTGAATGTTTTTCAGATATTACAAACCAACGTTACAAAAAAAAATTATAACTCTCGACGCATGTATCCGTCGGCTGCATGCAAGTATTTTATTGTATCACATGCATGATATAGAATATTTTATATTAGATTCTTATATTAAATTAAAATATAAAATATGAAGAATGAATATTACATTCTTGCCTCATAGAACTGTTGCGCTGTAGACGCACGCAGTGTTATCATCTCGTCTACACCACTAGCTCTATCAATGCATGTATCATGTCGTTTCTATGAGTCTACTCTGCCTCCCGTACGCATTCTATCATTTTCTCTAAAATCAGGATCTATGTGTGATAGATGCCTCCGTATAAAATTATACAAATCATTGTCGTCAGGATGATATGTGTCTGTTTCTCAAAACTATAGGTAGGCATATCACGAAGTATTGCCCATTTTTTCTTCCATACACCAAATGTGCGTTCAATCACACTCCTAAGGGAAGAGTGTGCTTGATAAAAAATCTCTCGAAGTCCCTCCAGTGGACGATTACCACGAGCAAAATTAGGAAGATGGCACCGTGTATCTGGATATGGTTTTATATACCCTCTTTGTAGTGGATATCCAGCGTCTACCAAATAATACTTTCCTGCATGATTGACGCACAAATTTTAATGTCTAGAATAGGAAAAAAAGTAATGTATGAACTACAATTAGAACCTCATTACCTCTGGGGGGTGCGAGAAGTTATACTTGGGATTGCTTATAACAAAATTAAAAATCCAACTATTATGAGCAGATCCCTCCTAACCAGTCATGGCGAAAGTAAAACACATAATAAATAACGCCCGGGGCCCACACACGAAAACGAAAAACTTTCGTTTTCCGCCAAAAAAATCGCTCCAGTTTTTCCCTTCTTCCCCGCTCCACTAGCTTCCTCTAGGGCTTCATTGAAGTTAAAAAATTTCTATTCCGCCTCTCCTTCCCCGCTTCGCATCGCCTGCTTCCCCTAGGGTTTCTTCGACATTACAAAATCTATCCACCGGGCGTCGGAGGACGCGCTTCCTCATTCCGACAAACTGCTCTTTCCGTGCTCCTTCCCGTTGCTACATCGCCACCCAAATTTAAAATGGCAGTACCTGGAGAAGCTTCGAGCAAAGAAATGGACAATGTAAGTGAAATATTCTCCTGCTGCAGGCTTTCCTTTTTAAAATCTTCAAAATTTTCACAGTTTCATGCACAGCTCTATGCACGCGAAAATCTTACAGTTACTGGTAAATTACGGCTGTAATAGTTTCATAGTGCACAGCAAACTTTATAGTTACAGCCGTAATTACATTTTACTGGTAAATTACGGCTGTAACAGTTTCATAGTGCACAACAAACTTTATAGTTACAGCCGTAATTTACATTTTACTGGACATTTTACTCGTAAATTACGGCTGTAACAGTTTCATAGTGCACAACAAACTTTATAGTTACAGGCGTAATTTACATTTTACTGGACATTTTACTCGTAAATTACGGCTGTAACAGTTTCATAGTGCACAACAAGCTTTATAGTTACAGCCGTAATTTACATTTTACTTGTAAATTACGGCTGTAATGTTACATAGTGGCCAGCATACTTTATAGTTACTGCTCGGTTTACATTTCAAAATGACTTAATGTTTAAATTGCTTATTGTTCAATTATCAGCTTGATGGTGAGAACTCTTCAAATAATTTGGCCGATGCTGAAAAAGCTTCTAGTCAAGCCGACAATGTAAGTGAAGAACTGTATTGGATTTTTCTATTACGAGAATTGTCATTACAGCTGTAATTCTTCTTTTAATACAGCTTTAATGTTAAATTACAGCTGTAATGTTACCTTACAGCCGTAATGTTTTTTTGATTATATCCATATTCTTTGGTTTTGTTATTTTGACAGATTGATGTTTCATTTTCAATTGTGCAATATGAGCCGGAGGCATACACAATGTATTGCAATTATGCCCATAATGTTGGATTTAGTGTGCGGAAACAACACATAGTATATTGGACACATACTAGTATTATTAAGGGAAGAAGTTTTAGTTGCTCAAAAGCCGGACATAAAAATAAAAAGAGATTAGAAAATGTGAGCAGAAAGTATCATAAGTTGGATACCAGAACGGGATGCTTGGCATGTATATACTTTATTGCAGATGAAAATGGAAAAAATTGGTATGTTTCAAAATTTGTGGAGGAACATAATCACCCACTAGTGTCAAAAAATGACAACCATTTGTTGAGGTCAAATCGCAACATTTCCAACGTTCAGGCAAGCTTGCTTAAAAATATGACAGGAGCGGGGATTAGGACAATTGATGCATTTAATTTTTTAGCCAAAGAAGTTGGAGGTGTTGAGAACGTTGGTTTTTGTAAACATGATGCATATAACTACGTTGAAAGAGAGAGGAAGGCGCTAATAGAAAGTGGAGATGCTGATACCTTGCTGAAAATGTTACAAAACCGGCAATTGAAAGACGATATGTTCTCATATGATGTCCAAACAGATGAGCAAAATCGGCTTATTAGTTTCTTTTGGATTGATGGGCGTAGTAAAATAGATTATGATTGCTTTGGTGATGTCATAATCTTTGATTCAACTTATAGACTAAATAAGTATAATTTGGCTTGTGCCCCCCTTATCGCAATAAATCATCATTGGCAAAATACATTTGTTAGAGGGGCATTCATAGCAAATGAAACTATTTAATCATTTTGTTGGTTATTTGAAACTTTCCTAAGGTTTGTTGGTGGCAAGCAACCGACAACAATATTCACGGATCAAGATCAAGCTATGTCCGTTGCAATTGAGAGAATTCTTCCAAAAATAGACATCGTTTGTGTCAATGGCACATTTCAAGGAAAGCACCATCCAAGGTACCGGCATTCAACTATGATAAGAGTGTAAGGCCATTATTTTATCGTTGTTTGAGCCAATGTGACACTGCAGACGAGTTTAATAGTTGTTGGAGTGATATGATTTTGAAAGAAAAATTGGAGGGCAATAGATGGTTGCAAGATTTGTATTTTGTCCGAAGGAAATGTTCGACAGCTTTCAATAAAGATATTTTAGATCTTGGCATATTGTCCACACAAAGGAGTGAATCCACAAACCATGTTTTACATGAATGTTCTAAAGCAACAAGTTCGCTTGTTGAATGTTTCATAGGAATGGAGAAAATGACTTCAACTTGGCGTCGATACGAGCATGACGAAGACTTCAAATGCAAACAAGGTTGCGTAACCTTGAAACCCAGAACTACCCAACTTCTAAAACAAGTTTCCAAAAAGTACACTAGAAAAATTTTCTCCATTCTTGAAAATTCCTACATGGATGGTGCACTTCGTGTTACTCTTGTAGAGGAAAGACAACTCAATGACAATCATGTTGTATACAACACGCAACAACATGATAAAGATGATAAGCAATGGTATGTAAAATATGACTCCATCACCTTTGATGCTGATTGTTCGTGCAAAGGTTTTGAAACGAAGGGGATATTATGCAAACATATCTTACGAGTTTATAATTCTAGAAATGCAAAAGAAATTCCACCAAAATATATTCTAAATAGATTTACCTTGAAGGCAAAGAAAGATCAGTATCTTATCGAAGCAGTCTTGGTCTAGCAATATCATCATATGGAGTTTGAGTGGTGGTATGTTCGAAGAACCAAATCTGTGGCATGAAATAAAATTGATACGTAATGAAGAAAAGCAAAAATCAATCTTGAATTTATTACAGAAGTGCTTACAGCTAATAGTACGGAGCATCCTTCAATATATCCAAGGTGGGAGTCATCTTTCGTAGCAGCTACCTTGCTAAACTTATCAAATTGTGAATGCAAGAAAGAGTGTATGGCCTTAGGCCAATTATACTTTTTAAACTCTTTCAGGCCTTGAACACTATTCACAGATTCAGATATCTTAAGACTTTTCAATGGAAAAAACAAAACTGCGAGGACATATTTGACCAAGGCATCCATTCTACGACTATCTAAGTTTGCAGACCATTCTTCGGTTGCAAGTTCTTCAATTTCCCTCACCAAGTCTTTGATCAAAATGTTTGCAAGTGGTAGTCTCTTAAAATTAAAATCAACGCCTTTATTATGTAGCCCCAAAATTAAGGCTACATGATTTATAGTAAACTTTACATAATATTTTCCTAATAGAAATGCTTTTTCTTGGAAGAGTACGACAACAACAAAAAATGTAACAATGGAATATTTTGAGGAATGCTATGGGAATGGAATAATGATAGCAAACCAGCTTCCTTAAGCTCTATTCTGGATTCACTGAAAAGGACATCCAACAAACACTGTGCATTCTTCGTGAAAGATGAGATAGCACAACGACTATACAAATTATATCTTGTGGGAATCTGCAAAATTGAAGAAGAAAACCCAAAACTTAATAATAAAACAAAAAATGAAATCAAGTCACACTAAGTTTAAAGCTGCAGCCGTAATTAACATTTTACTGGTACATTACGGCTGTAACATAGGCATGTCCACAACATAATTTAGTGAAAATCAGTAGTTATTTACATTTTACTTGTAAATTACGGCTGTAACTTATACATAGTGCACAACATAATTTCAGATTACAACCGTAATTTGCACAGCATAATTTTAGGTTACAGCCGTAATTTATATTTTACTTGTAAATTACGGCTGTAACTGTTACATACTGCAGAACATACTTTACAGTTACAGCCGTAATTTACATTTTACTGGTAAATTACGGTTGTAACTGTAGTTTTTTTGCAGCCTTTACTATAAAGTTGCAGCCGTAATTTACTCTTTACTGACACATTACAGCCGTAACTGGGAATATTTTAGAGTTTATCATGGTAACTTACCATGACGAAAACACATTTCGATATTTATAAAATGTAAAACTTAAATGAAAACCCTAAACCTAGAGAATACCATGATGCGCAGTACAAGATATTCCGGTTTAGGGAGAAGTCAATCTTTATCGGAGACGGACAAAAGGCGGAGGAGGAGCAGCCGCCGACGGAGAAGCTCTGGGATCACCGGAGGAGGAGCAGGAGTCGGCGCCCAGAATTTCGTCAAACCTAGGAAGGAGAAGCCGAGCGGGAGGGAGCTGGAGCAGCGACGTTTTTTTTTGGGCGGAAAACGAAAGTTTTTCGTTTTCGTGTGTGGGCCCCAGGCGCTATTTATTAGCGTGCACAGAGCTGTGCACGCTCGTTGTACCAAAAAAATTTTCCGTGATTTAGGGCCTGTTTGGCTGAGCTGATAGAATAGTTGCTGATAGTAAAAGTGATGTTTCTAAAAAATAGAGTTTTGTTAAAAACCTGTTTTTGTGAAATGGAGTTTGCAGAGCTTTTGATATGCTGTTTTTACAAAACTGTTTGGGAAAAATGGAGTTTTTTAGGTTAATTTTTTCTAATTAATTTAACTTTTTTGTTCAATACCCGAAATAGTTTTAAACATACCAAATAAAATTTGAATGTTTTTCAGATATTACAAAATAAAATTTGAATTTAACTTTTTTGTTCAATACCCGAAATAGTTTTAAACATACCAAATTAATTAGTTTTTTCTAATTAATCAACGTCACACGACATACCAAATAAAATTTGAATGTTTTTCAGATATTACAAACCAACGTTACAAAAAAAATTTATAACTCTCGACGCATGTATCTGTCGATTGCATGCAAGTATTTTAGTGTATCACTGCATGATATAAAATGTTTTATATTAGATTCTTATATTAAATTAAAATATAAAATATGAAGAATGAATATTACTTTCTTGCCTCATAGAGCTGTTGCGTTATAGACGCACGCAGTGTTATCATCTCGTCTACACCACTAGTTGTATCAATGCATGTATCATGTCGTCTCTGTGAGTCTACTCTGCCTCCCGTACGCATTCTATCACTTTCTCTAAAATCAGGATCTATACGTGATGAATGTCTCCGTATAAAATTATACAAAGCCTTTGTCGTCAGGATGATATGTGTCTGTTTCTCAAAACTATAGGTAGGCATATCACGCAGTATTGCCGATTTTTTCTTCCATACACCAAATGCGTGTTCAATCACACTCCTAAGGGAAGAGTGTGCTTGATTAAAAATCTCTCGAAGTCCCTACAGTGGATGATTACCACGAGCAAAATTAGGAAGATGGCAATGTGTATCTGGATATGGTTTTATATACCCTCTTTGTAGTGGATATCCAGCGTCTTCCAAATAATACTTTCCTGCATGATTGACACACAAATTTTAATGTCTAGAATAGAAAAAAAAAAGTAATGTATGAACTACAATTAGAACCTCATTACCTCTGGGGGGTGCGAGAAGTTATACTTGAGATTGCTTATAACAAAATTAAAAATCCAACTATCATGAGCAGATCCCTCCCAACCAGCCATGGCAAAAGTAAAACACATATTGAAGTCACAAACAACCATTACATTTTGTGTAGTAATTCCATGATGCCCAATATATAGTACTTGATTTTTAACTGAAATACTTGCATCAACATGTGTTCCATCTATGACACCAATACAATCTTTAAAAAACGACATGTAACGTGCATCTTCCATAATTTCTGGTGGAGTAGTAGCAAAATATCTATCTTGTGGCACTATAATATCTTCTGCAAGGCGCAGTAGAGCACGAAGACCTTCGCTAAAATATCTGCTAGCAGTCTCAGTTGAATGCTGAAACCGCTCACTTGCTTTTCTGATAGTCTCGTTATGTGATAAAACATATAATATAATTGCAAGGACCTCTCTACTTGCGGTCCTTCGCGAACCTTGCAATCCATAGTTTTGTTCTAAAGTTTGCAGTAGATCAAAAAATATTTGTTATGGCATTCTGAAAGCATTCTGAAATCTAGCCGGATGCCCACTAACTAATTCACCTAGCCATTTATCACCGGTTTGTTTTGATGTCATGCATGGTGTGCTCGATTTGAAAAAACTAGTGTGTTCAGCTAACACAAATATAGTCGAAGTGAGAACTTGATGGTAGACAGCAACATGACGCCTTCTAACCCTTTCATACTCATCACTAGAATATTCAGAGTCATCACTCGACATTCTCTGCGTCACACAAATAAAATTTTTTACAAAATGAATTATAGCATTGTGACAACAGGTAATGTAGTAATAAAATAAAGGAACAATTGACAAATACATAAGATAGACATAGGTAAATTAGTACTGATAAAAACAATTTGACAAAAACATAAGATAGACATAGGTAATGTATCAAGATGAAAGGGTACACATAACAATTAAAGTTACATAAGATCAAAGGGTACACATAACAATGAAAGTTACATAATATGAAAGCAACATGTAATAAAGGTCTCATACTATGACCCTTTCTCGTAGCAGGTACGCAGCCATTTCACCATGATCTCCTCCCTGAGACACATAAAGGTCTCCCTATGGTTCTTATCCATCAGCAGCATTGTAGCAAAATCGAAAAAATCATACTCCTTGCATATTTCAGGGTAGGATTCAAGTTTCTACAAAGCTTGGGCAATATTAGTGAACGGGCAAGTCGTCCTTGGCGGCTCCCGGAGAGATAAACCAATATCCTTAGTAGATTCCACCAAATCAACTAAGACTGAGCTGGCTGCCTTTTATCCCCTTCTTCCATCATTTACAAGATTCAGATGCAACAGATGGATCAATACTCTCTGCATTGCCACTGATCTCAACCGGAACATTGTCATCCTCAGACATATCACGCTCATCAATAGACTCACGGGCTTGGGACATAGTGTTAGGGGTACAAGCATGAACTCCAGTGGCGACAACTGAATTGAACATCATGTTCAATTTTTCCTCAAGCTCCAGGGCTATGCCTGCATACCTAAACTTCTTCGCGACAGGAACAACCTAATACAAGAAATTAATTAAATATAAGGAACAACCCAATACAAGAAATTCATAAAATATAATGCAATTTTAATTTAATAGTTTATCTTCAACCTCTCATCCCACCATTCGTCTGAAGCATCGATGATTTGTGTGGAGGAATTCCAACCTAGACCAGTTTCCCCTCTTTTGAGCTCAACCCATAGCTTTCACTCTTTTTTCAGGTGGTCCCATTTATGTTTCATTTGAATTCTGTCGTACTTCTTTCCGGTTCTCTGCTCAAATTTTACAAAGGTCGAAGAAGATAAAAAGATCATTTTGATCTCATATTGCTGATACCCCTCCATCCTTTGGTTTCCCCATCTACACATTTTTGTAAAAACCTTAAAACAAAAAGTATCACATAAACACATAACCACATACACATAAACACAATCACATAAACCCTAGACCCTAAAACCTAAACACATAAACACATAAACCTTAAACCAATTTTTTTTAAGAACCTTAAACCAAAAAGTATTACACATACACATAAACACATAAACACAATCATATTATTTTAACATAATACATACACAGACTCATAGTATTTCAACATAAACACACACACACACACACACACACACACACACACACACACACACACACACACATACAAGTACATTACACATACAAGTACATTACACATACAAGTACATTACACATACAAGTACATTACACATGAAATTTAAGAATCTCAAATTTTCCAATTGCATATACACACAGCTTTGTTGAAGCACATTACACATCCAAGTATGAAGAAATAATAATGGCATTAAGAGTCACTTGACTCTACATATATTGTAACTGCAGAAATCATGAAGTAATCGAATGAAGTTAAGAAAAAATGAGTGAAAATTACTTTTGTCTATTTTCTCTGCATCTATCTTTCTCTATTTTTCTAACTTTTATCTGGAAGAAACAATCTTCTTGATCAAATAATTGACCAGAAAGATCGGATATGGGATCACAGACATGGCATTAACGAACGTTGAATCCCAATATCCGCCATTTTTCTGAGTTTGGAAAATAAGAAATCTGGAAATGTGGAGGATATTGGATTATATACATGAGTTCGGACAACCCTATTGGATCTGGAAATGTGGAGGATATTGCCGGCGGAAATGGGCGTCAAAAACCTTAAATCCCGGCGGAGGCATGGCTATCGGGAATCGGCTGCAGAAGCTAATCGTCGGCGGATGCGTGGCCGTCAGAGATCAGGAGGGAGGAAGAATCACCGGCGTAGTCGACGTCGTCGTAGATCGGGAGCGGAGAAGCTCTATGGGGTCGCGCCGATCGTAGATCGGGAGCGAAGAACGCTCTAGGGCGGAAAGAAAAAAGGGCAAGCTCTTGCGGCGCGGTTGGACTGGAGAAGCCTCGCGCGTCTGGCAGTAGTAATAAAAGAGCTGAAATTAAAAACTGTATTTCCAGCGTAAGCTGCCCCCAACATGACTTTTTATGGAACCTCCATTTTTAGGCTGCCGCACCGGAGCCAGTAAGCTTCCCTAAACGCTACCTTACAAGCTATTAGTTTTACTTCGTGGATTTGGTCTGCGTTTAACAGAAACCAGAACCATCAGCCAAAATTCAAAACACATCGATTTAAGAATTCGAGGCGTTGATTTGAGAATTAGAGGCATGTCAATTTGAGAAATCGACCCCCGTCGATTTGAGAAATTGACGCCCATAGAGTTTGGATGAATTCGAGAATTTTTACGGTTCTTCCTATTTGTCGATTTTTAACTGAAAAAACTATTATCAAATTATCATAACTTTCACTCTTCAGAGATTCTCGAAATCTCTCTCGTCTCTCTAATATAATAATAATAGTTTGAGAAACTTTAATAAGTGGAATTATTGGTTAAACGGAAATAGTTTTGCAAAGAGAGGAACGAGGAGGAATCTCTACAGAAAAATGAAACTAGTATTTCATTGCAGAGAAAGACAATCATCTTCCAACAGAGACCATTGGACGAATTGTATGGTGTTTTCGACGTTTGAGTGAATAGCAATAGAGACTTGGATTTTGTTATGCGTTTGGTTCTCAAATTCAGCACAATCTTCACGAAATCTAATTTTTATCGCAGGTATATGCTTAACTTTCTTGATTATTGATTTTACATGAGTCTTTGGCATGAGTTTTCGTATTCCACTGTGCATTTGATGTTCAACGAAACCCAACTGTGGTATTAGAGTGTCTTACAAGCTAATTTAAGAAATTGTATATGAAGTTTTGAAATTATTCCAGAACACGTAGTTTTGTCATACATATAAATGTTAACAAATTTTTCTATAAGAAAATGATGGTGGTTCTGCCAAAAAGGTCGGATCGCGGCCCCGCATGCCCTCAGGGGCTCTGCCCCTTGACCCCATCAGGGGGCGTGACCCCTTGGAACCCCACAAGAGCACATTGTATTTCATAGTACATTAGGTGTATATCTGGGATGTATCTGCATTGTGAATGGTGTATGTTAGAACGTATTCACGTATTCCATCGCCGTTACGTTCTGTTACAATGTATTCTCCCCTATATAATGGGGACCCTTCTATTGAACTAAATGATTTTCTCAGCCCTAATTAACATGGTATCAGAGTGAGTTCCGCTCCCGTGTAGCTAATCCCGTCTCCCGCTCGGCTTCCGCTCGGGTGCGGTGTCCGCCTCCGCTCGGCCTCCCCTCCCATCTCTCTCTCTCTCTCTCTCTCTCTCTCTCTCTCTCTCTCTCTCTCTCTCTCTCTACCGCTTCCACATCCAGTCGCCCCCCTTCTGTAGCTAAGTCTACCTATTCACGCAAGGGGAATGCGGCCCAAATCTTTCAGCTTCGCCGCAAGATTAGGAATCTTTGCCAGGGGGATCGTCCTCCTTCTGTCTATTACCTTGAGTTTACCCAGCTCTATCAGGAGTAGGATCATTTTGACTCTCTCGTTATGGTGTGCAATGCTGATGCACTCTTGCTGAAGGACCGCGAGGATGGAACTCAAGTATTTGAGTTCCTACATGGATTGCACGGAGATTTTGATCAGATTACTGTCCAGATCTTGGGGCGTGTTCCTATTCCCTCCCTTCCTGAGGTTTACAATATTGTTCAACAAGAGTTTGATCGCCATCAATCCTGGAACACATCCAACATTCTGGCTGGATCTGCTTTGGTGGCTCATCCGCTCAATTATGTTAGTCGCGCTTCTCATGATTTCAAGCCTAAGCCGACAGACAGGGATCATCTCACATGTGACTATTGTGGAAAGCCTCGTCATACTCAGGATACTTGTTATAGCCTCCATGGATTTCCTCCTCCTAGAGGTGGATCGACTTTTCGTGGTGGTCACGGTCGTGGAAGAACTCCTGGACGACCTCCTCACTCCGCTCATCTAACCGAGACTTTCGATGGTGGTTCATCTCAGTCGTCCTCCTTCTCCGCTGAAGAGATGCAAGCTCTTCGTCGTTTGATGCACGGTCTTACCACTGAGCCTACAGATGCCCCTATGCCATCATCTGCCCTTGCCCACAAAGGTACTTCTAGTGCCAACTCTACTTCTACTGGTCCGACTCAGTGGATTATCGATTCCGGCGCCACCGATCACATGACTGGTTATGTTTCAGGTTTTGTATCCTATTCCCCTCTTTCTGGCAGAGATAAAGTGAGCATTGATGATGGTTCCTTTTCTTCCATTGCTAGGAAAGGGTCCATTCATTGTTCTTCTCTCACTTTATCCTCTGTTTTTCATGTTCCAAAGTTCACTCGTAGTCTATTTTCTGTTAGTCATTTGACTAATTCTCTTCAATGCTCAGTAATTTTTTTCCTTCTCATTGTGTCTTTCAGGATCTGAAGATGGGGCAGGTGATTGGCTCTCGTAGCATGAAGGATGGCTTGTACGTGTTTGACTCCTCTTCTGGGTCTACTCCTCCGCAAGCTCCCCGCTCTTCGTAGACCTCCACCTTGCTCACTTGGCATCGTCGACTTGTCCAACCTTCTGTTGCAACCATGCAACGTTTATTTTATGTTATTTCTCCATCAAGTTTTAAACATTTTGTTTGTGACATCTGTGTTGTTGCCAAACACCATTGAATTCATGTTCATCATATTTCATTACCTAGTACAACTCCTTTTTAGATTATTCATACTGATGTGTGGGGGCCTTGCCCTATTGCCTCTATTTCTGGATGTTTTTGGTTTATTACATTTATTAACTGTTTTTCCTGCACAACTTGGGTTTTTGTAATGAAAAATAAAAATGAGGTGTTTTCTATTTTCCAAAAATTTCATATCATGGTATCTACTCAAATTCCTGCCACTATTAAAATCCATCGTAGTGATAATGGTCGGGAGTATGTCAACGCTCCCTTGTAGGACTATCTTGCTGCTCATGGCATTCTTCATCAAACATCGTGTGTTCACTCTCCATCTCAGAACCGAGTTGCTGAACGAAAGAACCGTCACCTCTTGGAGGTGGCTCGCTGCTTACTCTTCATTATGAACCTCCCAAAATACTACTGGGGTGATGATGTTCTCACGTCTGCCTATCTCATTAATCGCATGCCCTCTTCAGTTCTGGGCTTTCAAAACCCCCCTTACTACCTTAGAGGTCACACCGACCTCTCTACCACCCAAAACTTTTGGTTGTGTTTGCTTCTCTCATATACACTCTCCAAGCAGGTCCAAGCTTGAACCTCGTGCCCTTAAATGTGTGTTCATTGTCTATTCACCCACTCAGAAGGGTATAAATGTTATCATCACCGACTAAACGGATTTTTGTCAGGATATCACGTTTCGTGAATCTGAACCTTATTATGTGCCCTAACTTCAGGGGGAGCCCACACATATAGATGAAGTGAGCTCACATATTTTACCCTTACCAATTCCTCCTTCATATTATTTACCTACTGCTGAGATTCCCAATCAGGGGGAGCCTCCTTACAAAGAACATGAGTTACAGGTGTACACCAGACGGGGTAGAGCTAACACACATGCTCATCCCACGCCACCAGCGCCAATGACAACTTCGTTAACAGATTCTTCTGAAACTCCCATTGCCCTTCGAAAAGGTATCAGATCTTGCATCCAACATCCACTATCTCATTATGTTTCCTATGTGGCTCTAACTTCTTCCTACAAAGCTTTTGTCTCCTCTCTTGCCTCTGTCTCCATTCCGTCCACATGGCAGAAGGCTCTTGGGCATCAATAGTGGAAAGAGGCTATGATTGAAGAAATGAATGCGTTGGAAAAGAATTGTACCTGAGACCTGACTCATCTTCCGTATGGAAAGAAGGTTGTCGGTTGTAAGTGGGTGTTCATAGTGTAGCAGAACTCTGAAGGTTTGGTTGAATGATTCAAAGCAAGGTTGGTGGCAAGGGGTATACTCAAACCTTGATGATTGATTATCAAGACACTTTTGCCCTCGTCGCAAAAATGAACGCTACACTAGTTTTGTTATCATATGAAGCGTGCAAAGGTTGGGACCTTATCCAATTGGACGTGAAGAATGCTTTCCTTCATGTGAACATAGATGAAGAGGTATATATGTCTCTCCCTCCAGGTTTTTCCCCTTCCAGATCTGAAGGGAAAGTGTGTCAGTTAAAAAGGCACTTTACAACTTAAAGCAATCTCCGAGGGCTTGGTTGGTCGGTTCCACAAAGTCATGATTTATCTTGGATACAAACACAGTCACACTGATCATACTTTGTTTATTAAGTGGAGAATAAATCCGTTAATTGCTCTCATTATTTATGTTGATGAAATCGTCATAACAGGAGATGATATTGAAGAATTCAAAGCTTTGAAGTTGAATTTGGCGAGAAAGTTTGAAGTAAAAGATCTGGTGAAACTTAAGTATTTTTTGGGAATTGAGGTAGTAAGATCTAAATGGGGTATCTTCATCTCCTAGAGAAAAAACAACCTTGATTTGCTGGAACAATCTGGTAAGAGTGGTTGTAGACCTGCTGATACACCTATGGAGGTGAATCATAATCTTGGAAAAGATGATGGGACCTTATTGAAGACGTGGCTGGCTATCAACGCCTTGTTGGAAGATTAATCTATCTATCCCATACTCGTCCCGACATAGCTTATGTTGTTGGAGTCGTTAGCCAATATATGCATTCCCCAAAGATGAGACATCTGGATGCTTTCATCGAATCTTGAGGTATTTGAAGACTTCACTAGGAAGGGGGATCCTGTTCACTCCCAATACAGTTTTGAAGTTTTTACTGATGCTGATTGAGCTAGTTCCGCTAGAGACAGACGATCTACATCCAGGTATTGCTCATTTGTCGGTGGGAACTTAGTCACTTGGAGAAGTAAAAAACAATCTGTCATCTTAAGGACCAGCGCAGAAGCTGAATTTAGAGCTATAGCTCATGACATATGTGAAGGATTGTGGATACGCTCTTTGATGTGTGACTTGAGTTTAAATAAGTCTAGTCTTATCTGTTTGTACTGTGACAGCAAGGCTGCAATCAGCATTGCCAACAACCCCATTCAGCATGGCCACACCAAGCATATTGAGGTGGACAGACACTTCATTAAGGAGAAAATCGAGAAGAAGATTATCTACATTCCTTTTGTTCCCTCAGGGGGACAATTAGCTGATATCCTAAATAAGAGTCTTGGGGGAAATATTTTTTGTATTTGTATTGACAAGTTAGGTATGAGAAATATAACATGCCCAACTTGAGGGGGAGTGTTAGAACGTATTCATGTATTCCATCGCTGTTCCGTTCCGTTATAATGTATTCTCCCCTATATAATGGGGACTCTTCTATTGAACTAAATGATTTTCTCAGCCCTAATTAACAGTGTAAATGTTTCACAATTGTTTATAATATGAGCAAGACTAAATATTAATCATTAATCATGATAAATCACTTAAAATATATATTGAATGTTTAGATGTCTCCAAATAAATGACACTTTCTAAGACATTGAACGATGAAGTGTGGGTTTGCCAAAGCAAGGTACACCAATCTATCTCGGTGAGATGCATCGAATATTTGTGATTCCAGCTATCAAACATTGGGTTATACTTATAACATCCCACTTTTCAATTGAACCATCTAGGAGTCTAGTCGGTTCAATTGAACCGCTTGAGCGGTTTAGTCGTGTCTGGGTAACTCATTACTCAATCATGACCTAAACTTACCAGTTTCTCACGAGCTAAGCAAATGACCTCAGAATCGAATTAAGTTAACATCGTTAGACTTGAGAGTCTACACGAGATCCGATGAAGTCGGCCATACTCGATTCCGGTGAGTATCGGGGTATTTGGCGTGCCCAACTTTAAGTATCGCTTCACGCAAAAAATAGAAATTGAGTAAATGATCTCAAAATCGATCTCAGTTAGCGGCTTTAGACTCGTGAAGTCAATACGAGTTCAACGGAACTATACACACTCAATTCTGATGAGTATCAGAGAAATTATTGCGCGAAAGCGAGTTTAAGTAACGAAATAATCCAAAAAATGTGAAATCAAGCAAACAGCCTCGCAATCGACCTCAATCAGTTGCTTTAGACCCGTAACGATAATATGAGTCCAGCAGAGTCATTCATTTGAAAATGGTTGTTATTGTTTGTGTATTTATTGTTTTTCATGGTAGTTATTATTTGTGTAATTGCAGGTTATAAAATAAATTAATTTTGAAGATTACAATGCGAAAACAATAGAAAAAAGGATGATAAAAAGATGAATTTTAGAAGACCGCCTGAGCTGTGCGCCGCATCGACCATAATGCCACATAACAGATATGTAGCGCCTATATGGCGCCGATTAGAACAACGCTAATGATTGACACTGATTAAACCGACGCTAATGATTGGCGCTGATTAAATTAGAGCCATGGAGGAGGAAAGAGAAGATTGAGATGAAGCTTATGTATGCATTTCACGCAAAGTTGTAAGTCCTTGTTTTTATCAATAAAATTGTTTTTTTTCGTGAATCTCTCCTTGTTCATGATGATATCTTCCGTAGTTTTTCATATTGCAACTGTGCGTGAGTAGTCTCCTTGTGTTTTGGGTGCAATATAATCATTCATTAAATTAATTATATGGCTATTATTATAATTCATCGCTTCAAACAATCATACGTATGTCCGAAGATTTTATTAGAAACTTTGATATATTTTGTAGCCTAAAGCACATATTGCATGTCTGCAAAAGTTTGATGCAATATCACGAGAGCACATGAAATATCCTTAGCATTCGAAGCAAATTTTTGGACTCTTCTTAAGACTTTCAATATATTTTTATTACCTAGTTTGTCTTACATTGCTCACATATATTACATGCTTAAGCGATTTTGATGTAATATGTGGAAAGGAATAAACAAAATATTTTTATGAATTATAAAAATAAGGGCTTTTTTGTGACTCAGAACTTCAAATATCATTCCATGATGCGATGAATTATTAATCAATAATCATATATTAAATATGTTAATAAAAATGCACCCGAAATATATTTCCTAAAATTATTTTTATCAAATTAAGATCTCATTTTTAAACAAATCAATCCAACCTTATATTAAAATTCGCCTTAAGTGGAGTAGAATTTAGACCTTCTTTATGGATCGACGTACTTGCATCGGTATTACAATCGTACACCGTGCACTTGCAGTTTTTATTATTTGGAATTTTATTGCACTATATCAACTCCAACCATAACTGCTTATCATATTGTGTTGTTATTTTAGTGCTTTGAAAATTCTCATCATTGTCCCTAAGCCTAATGCTGGCTGGAATAAAACTGGAAGAAAAGCTAGATCCATTGATGTTAAAGCAATGAACATCTTGGTGTCCACAATGACTGATGACATATTCAAAAAGGTTGTTGAATGTCAATCAGCAAAAGAAATTTGGGACTATCTTATGAGGATTGTTGACGGCAGTTCTGATGAAAGAAATGACAATATCTCTCCCTTGATTTCTAAATATAAGAATTTCAAGAAGATTAAAAAAGAAAGTGTTACTGAAATGTACCAAAGATTCATCATCATTGTACGTGAGCTAAAAGGGCTTGACAAAGAAATCTCAGTCATTGAGATTAATGATAAGCTTCTCATGTGCTCCCCAAGCTCTTGAGATTCAATAATATGGGCTATTAGGAGGCCAGATGCAACATGGAGATATCTACTGGTGCTCTTCTTGGTGATCTAAAGTATTATGTAATGCTCCTAAAGACATGAATAAAGGCAAAGAAGAAAACTCCCTCTAAGTAGAGGTCCATTGATCTCAAAGCTTATAATGATGAAGGATCGACCATTGTTGAAGAACTAATGAATTTGTTGGCTAAAATATTCAGAAAGTGGATAAAAATGAAGACTTTAAAAGAAAGGATAGAAGCCATAACAAGCCAAGGTATGACAAAACCTTTTTTAAGGAAATAATTTACTTTGCTTGTAGAAAGCCTAGACATACCGCTCCAGAATGTTCAGAAGATAGCAAGGGAAAATATAAGACGAAGAAAGATCATATAAAATAATATGATAAAAAAAGAAAAGGTCAGAAGAAGAACAAAAGCTTCATTGATGAGACTTAGAGTGAAACTGATAGTGAAAGTAGCTCCTGCTCAAAAAATGATGATAGTAAGGATGAAGAAGCATCCCTAATGGCATTAAATCTTTTTATTTAGGAAGATGAGGTATTGTGCTTAGATAATTTTGATTTCTCTTCTCAAGAATTTTATACTGCATTTAGAGAATTCTATCAAGATCAACTTGGTGCAAAAAATAAATTAAAGCACTTAGAGAATAAAGCTTAAGATTCAAAGGAAAGTTAGAAGAAGTATGCAATTCTTAAGAAGAAATATACCAACTAAAGATAGAATATGAAAAGATCAGAGAAGAACTAGAATTTATGAGAATAAGAAACATAAACCTAAATGAAAAGGTTGATAAAGCTAAAATGTTTGAGGACAGTCTAAATGGAAGAAGTTAGTAACTAAAATCCATCTCTGGGAATCTCACAGTGAGATTTAAGAACTTGAGTTTAGGTGCTGAGATCTCTAATGAGAAGGATTCTAGTAATACACATGCTTGGAAGAATCCAATTACCTTTGTTTGTGCAAAGGGAAAAGAACCTATTACATATGTAATAGACATTCCTTCCATCTCAAAGAATGCTAAAGGGAGAGGTCCTCCTAAGAGGAAGAAAAATTAGAAGAAACATGTATTGGATACCCCAATTCTCCCAGATCAAAGAGGAATTTTGGGGAAGCCACCCATGCACTTTAGAAGAATTCAATAAAGTTCTCTGAAAAAGTTTCAACATACGTCGAATTCTCATCAACGTACATCAAGTAATATTCAACATACGTCGAATGGAAATCGACATATGGATGAATTTCCGTCGAATAAAAATTGATGTGTGGCTGAGTATATGTCGAATATTATTCGACATTTCACTCCTCATATGAAATTTTATAATCAACATATCAAAATTTTTGGCATTTCAGAAAGATCATTTATGTCAACTCCTTCCAACATTCAGATTAATAGAAATGGCAAATATAATAGGTTTGAATGTCATTGCTGCCACATGGTGGGACATTTCATAAATGATTGTTGGTACAATCAACCTGAAATATCTTATTCTAGGTCATTCATAAACATACCAACTTATTATGTCATTACGACATTCAATAAGAACTCTGGACCCAAGGTAAATCAGGTTCCCTCAAACAAATAATTATTTTGCAGGACTTGTCCAGGTCTTCCATAATCCAATGGTGGTACCTGAACAATGGATGCTCCTGACATATGACTAGAGACAAAAGCTTACTGGATGAATTTAAATATATAATAGGTCCAAAGATGATGTCTGGTGACTCGAGTTATGGACAAACCCAAGTTTATAGGGTGATCATATTTTCACTGCCTATGGTAGTTGACAAACCCAACGCTATGAGTTTAGATAGCTTATGTTGAGGGATTGAAACATAGTCTAATCAACATTAGTCAACTGCGTGATAAAAGATTCTAGGTAGTGTTCATACATGACAAATGCCAAATCATTTGCAATGAGTTAGGCAATGTATATATTGTTGATTTTCTTTCTAATCAATCTGAGATATGCCTTATTAATTCCAAAATAACTAATTCTAAAATGTGGCATAGAAGGCTTGGACATTTTAACCTCAAACCTGTGTCCAAGCTTTCCAAAAACAACCTAGTAAGTGGGTTACCACAAAGCAAATATGATAAGGAAAACCTTTTAGAGCTTGCAATTGGAAAAGAAAATAAGGGTATCATTTAAAAATTCATATAAAAATGATTCACCAAGGATTTTGTACTTAATCCACATGGACTTATTTAGACCAATTTCTATCAATAGTTTAGGAGGGAAGTCTTTCTCTCTAGTCATTTAGGATGACCTATTTAGATTTACTTGGGTATTCTTTCTGAGAGCTAAGTCTGATATTTTAAGACCCTCACAAATTTTCTTAAATAAATCCAAAATAAACTAAATACTTAAGTTGTTTTGATCAGAAGTGATCATAACACTGAGTTTGAGTCTCATAGGATGAGTGAATTTTGTGAAGGTGAAGGGATCAAGCATTGCTTCTATGCTCCTAGAACTTCACAACAAAATAGAGTTACTGAAAGAAAGAATAGAACCTTAATTGAATCAGGTAGAACAGTACTTGCTGAGGTTAACTTGCCTATGTACTTTTGGGTAGAGGCAGTCAACACAACTTGATATGTTCTTAATAGAAGTTTAATTCATAAGTCTAAGGAAAAGACCCCTTATGAATTTTTAAAAGAAAAATCTCCAAACATTTCCTATTTAAAATATTTGGAAGCATTTGTTAGATTCTAAATAATGGAAAAATCCATCTTGCTAAATTTGACAAGAAGGGTGATGAAGGTATCTTCTTAGGATACTCTACATCAAGCATAGCTTATATATGCTTTAATAAAAGAACCTTATAAATAGAAGAATCTGTGCATATCACTTTTGATAAAACTAACATGTTTCTTAAAGGGAAAAGCTCTTCTCTTATTTCTGATATGCATGTAGAAGAAGTAGTTAAGAGGATATACCAGTTGATAGTGAGTGAAGATGCTCCATGCACTACCAATTCCCATATTCTATCTCAATTGGTTCCTATATCCAGCACTCACAAAGAAGAAGATAATGATTATGAAGAAGATATTCCAAGGATTGAAGACTCTCATAAAGCTTTCAGGACTCAATCTTCAAGGTCAACAAAAGATGTTCTAGAAGAGGTTCCTGCCACTCAACTAAAAGAGACAATATCATATTCTTCAAAGTTCATCATTCTAAAGGATCACCCCCCTTCAAAAGTTATTGGGGACATGACATTTGCAGTTCAAATAAAAATTAGGATCTCAGATAAAGCAATGTTTCTATGTTTCTTGTCATAATTTGAGCCCCAAAAGTTTGAAGATGCAAACAATGATCCACATTGGATTATTGCAATGCAAGAAGAACTTGCTCAGTTTAACAGAAGAAAAGTTTGGACCTTGCTTGAAAAACCTAAGAACTACCCAATCATTGGAACTAAATGGGTGTTCATGAACAAGCTAGATGCTAATGAGATCATTGCTAGAAATAAAGCAAGACTAGTAGCTCAAGACTACAAACAAGAAGAAGTCGTTAACTATGATCAAACTTATGTACCAGTTGCAAGGTTTGAATCCATCAGTATGTTTCTGGCTTATGCAGCCCACAATAAGATCAAGGTTTTTCAAATGGATATCAAAAGTGCCTTTCAAAATGATATTCTTCAAGAAAAGGTTTATGTTGAACAACCTCCAAGTAGTGTTGATCCTAACCTTCCTTCCTATGTCAATAAATTAGATAAAGCATTGTATGGTCTCAAGCAAGCTCCAAGAGCATGTATGAGACCCTCTCTACATTTCTTCTTGAAAATCAAATTTTAAGAGGAAAGGTAGATAAAACTCAATTTATTAGGAAGCACAAGGACAAACTCATCCAAGTGCAAATTTATGTAGATGATATTATCTTTGGGTATACAAACAATAAATTATGCAAGAGATTTGCTGCCTTTGATACGCATGAGTCATATCACAAATTTTAATATATAGATAGAGTGTGTATTTTTAGGCAAGCACACATATCATTTGTAGTAGTTGATTTGCTATATCAAGGTTGTATTCCATGGGGCCTTTGTAAATACCTTACTTTACTTCTCATTCTATTATCACATTGATTTTAATAAGAATAAAATCTTAATCTAGGATATGATTGTCCTAAACCAAGATAGTTTTGATGCAATGATAGATCTGATACGTAGAGTCCTTAGAGTTAACAAATAGTGGTTTTGTTTTGTGAAACGTAAGTGTTTTCGTAATATAATAAAACATAGATATCTTTGTTTAAAATAAATGTTTATCCCTCTTCTTCGTACTCTCTCTAGACCACTAGGGTTCCACGCCACTCCGGTTTCGTACATGCTGGACAATCAGAGCTCTGATTTTACAGTGGCCTACTTGAGATTTGAAATATGAGGAGGGGCTCTAAAGATAGACTTACTGTTATGTGAACCCCATCACTAGGTATTGCAACATCCTAGATGGAAGAATAAGGTTTCCTATTCTTTCAAGAAATTAAGTTACCTTTTTTAATCCAAAGTATGTTCACACATAGTAACAATACTCAAAATCATACGACCTGAGTTACTAACAACTAATATGACTTTGATATTCTGAAACTACCGATTCATTATGTTGTAAACTCGAATAAATCTTAAGAAGTAAAAAACCCCAGAGAGGATTTAATATTTTAATAAACAAAGTTATATATCTATCAAACACTTAAGAGTACATGATTACATAAAACAAACACACACAAGATACATACAGAGGGAGAAGAGGAAGGAAGAAGAATAAAAATATAAGGAAACCTACTAAAGTATCATCCTTTCTCCATAGGTTCTTCTCCTTCTCTTTTTTCCCTTCATAGTGTTTTTCTCTAATATGGATTTCTCTCATTTTTGGATCGAATCGGGCATGCATTCTTTTGGTCAAAATCTTTTATTTATAAAGGTGTTTCTGTCGGCAAAATCTGGAGGGCACACGCCCTTAGCACATGGGCGTGTGTCACAGACATGTGCCTCAAAGGTCGCACCATTTGACTCCTTTACATGTATAATTGCCAACACCAGTCAAAAACGGACACACACTCTGGGCACACGAGCATGTGCTTCAGGCCGTGTACATTGAAAGACATGACATTTCACTCCAAACTGTTAACCACGTGTTTGGACAAGAATCTAAGCCATCTCTTGGTCAAAATTAGTGTGAATTCCCTTGTTCTTATTATCCAAATGTACACAAAAATGTCTCATTTCACTTAAAATCCATTTTTCTTTAACTACACACTTAAACAAACATTAAAAATACCAATATCATATATAAAACACAAGTTTATTCATTTTAAAGTTAATAAACATTGATGAAACATATAATTGATCATATATAAATTGGCTTCATCAAATACCCCCACACTTAACTTTTGGCATTCCAGGGCAAAATATGCTACGTATAAGAGTTCATTCGATTTTAATAGAATCCTAACAAAGTGTCTCGTGACTCTCCCCTCTACATACTAGATGGAACTAGTCTGATGCACAAAATCACTATAACATGGTATTTATTCATAAATGTTAATTTGTGTCGAAACTGGAATGAGAATTAATGTAATTATCAAATTTTGCATTCTTAATTTATATGTAGTTGTTTCTCCATGTGTCGCTTTGATAGTGTCACATAAGTCAACTTAAATACCATATCCATTTTATTAGTGCTACTCCTTAAAAGGTCATACAAATTTTAAGGTATGAAAGTGAGTGTAAGAATCATTAGGACATTTGATAGGTTGTAATGTGGTTTAGGAAATAAAGGGTAAGGATAAATCATGTTAGCAATCTTTTATCACTATTAAACCATGTTGAGCTTGTTCTTAAGAAAGGATCACATTTCCCACTCAATATATGTATACGCCCCACACTTATTTTTTTATATGAGGGATGTATTTTTTTTCAATATTTTCGACTCTTTCCACTCATTATTTTTAAGAAGATATATACACATAAGTATGTATTTTCATCATTTTTTCATGTATATGTATCTTTCATACTTTTTTTGTAATATCATCATCACCCCACATGGAAGTGAATCATATGACCTCCAATAATATTCTAGTCATTCCCACAAAGAAATGAATCATAGAATTTTTCTTTTCTCTATCCTTCTTATATTTTTTTAGAACATAAGCGCTTTAGTAATGATATTTAGGATTACAAAAAATAGGCTTTGGTAATATGTGGAGTTACACAAGAAAAGGTTAATGGGCTCAAAAGAGGGTGCAAGTGATGAAAATGTGTAGGTTTAGGCACAAAATCTCAAACTAGAAATCAAAGGTGGCCTAAGTCATTTTCTTATTACCAACTTCATTCTCATTTATTGTTTAAGTTGTATGAAAAATTAAGTTTTAGCACAAATTAGAAAATTATGAATGCATAAATAACATAACCTTTTTCTAGCTTTTAATGGAAGAAGTACTACATTTTCATTAAGTCAACTCTAAGTGCTGATTAAATTAATAAAAATTTCATAGACACAACCATATTTTATTCATAAAAAACTTAGTTATTAGTGTGTGTGTGTGTACAAACATAGCCAATCAAATATGGAGAGAGTACTTTTGCGGGAGGCAACTGGGTTAGTAAGCAATAAACCTTATGAAAACTTAAAATCACAACGAAGTGTATCCTCTTAGAACAAAAGTAAGGAGGGTGCAAAAAGTCGACTTCATTAAAATGATCAAGTGTAAATTTTCTAAAAAATGAATAAAAATATTTTATGCCCCTCATTTAAAGTATACAATGTCCTCATTGTATGGGGAAAGAATAAAATAAATGTTTTTATATGATAATAATTATAGATAAAAGTAATATTCTATGTCTGAGCAAGAAATTATAAAAGAAATTATAACAAATGATAACATAAGATTCATAGCAATAAAAATATGTCATGGAGACAAACAACAAATGTTCAAACGTGAAAATAGGGAAATACATAATGTTCTACATTATATAACCATATAAAAATATAAATCTAGCATCTCTCATGGAACAGAGATCACACAAGGGGTGCACGAGTGTAAGATGATCCTCCGCAGGAGTGGGTCATAGCATTGCGTTGGTCACATAAATTAGAGAGATTATCATGCATGTTTGTGGTCCTAACCCTTAGTTCATCTTCAATCCTATACTGCGACCGCTGTATATCTATCCCCTAATAATGAAGATGTTGTAGTGTCTCCTCTATCCTCTCGTATGTGATCACAATAGTAGCTATCTGAGTAGCCATAATTTCTCGAGTCTCCTCAATCTTCTTCCATCAGTTAAACTCTTGGGGTTTGTCAAATCTATCTCCTAGAGCATTTGAGGTCTAAAAACGGGTGGTGTATCTGAAGAACCAGAAGAGGTATGCTTATCTTCATGAACATGTGGATCACCAAATATACATCCCTTGATAGAAGTGTACTCCACTCGGACCAATATGCATTCTAACAATCTCCAAAGGTACTAGAGACTCCATCGAGATTGGAGTCATCCGAGATACGAGCTCCATGTATGGAAGTATGTCGAAGGATCCTAATGATTTGGAAAGAAATGTAATGTATGGGCCGATAATCACAACAGAGATCTGTGGTCTTTTCGCTTGAACATAGAGACTCTCAAAGATCCCATATTGGTATGGTAGTTGACATACATACTGTATAAAAATAGCACATCCCTTCTACTAAGAATGTCATCGCGAACATCTGATCCTCCGATAGTCCATCTGAGAAGATGGTGTAATATCCATAATTCAGGAGAGCATAGTGCTGAAGCCTCAGTCTTCTTATCCTTAAACTGCTCAGTGCACTGGCTGAGTAATTCCCATCAATCATGTATCCTCATATCCTTCAGAAAAGTAACTACTAATGCTCGATATTTGTCTGATCTGACGAAGTCCCTTCTACAACCCCGTGTTCGCCGAAGGGCGGGATGGCGAGTAAGGTATAGGCGAAGTGGATAGAGACCCGCTGGCTCGCGGTTGGTGAGTCGCGAGGTCGAAGCAAGGAGAGCCAGACCTTTTTTCTGCGAGTAACACGGTGCGAGGGCAAGGCAAGTGCACGCTCGCCGCTTTGGGATGCATTTAGCATTGACGAGATGGGTGAGGGCTCGACTCCTCGTTTAGACGAACCAGGCTACCATTTATATCGCCAGAGGGTGAGCGAGCGGTGCCCTCGCGGGCCGCTCGCATAAGGAGATCTCGCAAGCCCAGCTCGTGGGAAGGCCGACGAGTGGCGCCCTCGCGGGCCATTCGCCCAGTAAGGTCTGGAGGTGAATTTACCTGGTTACCCTTGGTGGCCTACCAATAGCCTCTTGGAACATCAGAGTTTGGCTGTTAGCAGGCCAATTTGGGATGCGTTTAGTAAAACCAAAAGGCGGGATTGTGTTATTAGCAGACCCAACCTAGAAAACTATAAATAGACTCTGAAGGGCACCTTTGGAGAGGGATATCATTCTTAGATTCTCCCTCCTCAGGTTTTCTTTGGTCAGCTTCCAGAGCTCTCCAAGGTGCCCGACTTCAGTTTTTGGCCTGGGAGGAGAAGCGCTCTAAGATCTTCTGGGTGTGTGGTGGGACCTCCATACTGCAGCCAAGGGTCTGTGTCTAGCTTCAACTCTTTGGTCGAGTTCCTTTGAGGGACCAGTAGGCATTAGCCACCACCTTCCTTAGGGGACTGAACTCCTCGTTGGTCTGATTTCTCAGTTCCAACATTTTTGGTTCGGTGAGCGTGGAGTGTGGCTAGTGCGAGAAAGTCTTGAGGAGGTGACATGGCTGTAGAGGACGAGCAAGATGCCGGCTATGGCGGCTCACCACCACCTGACTCAACGACGATAGTGGAGATGTTGGCAGATATGTGAAGAGAAGTGATCGAGGCGATCAACCTCGCCTTCATCACGACGCGAGCCGAGTTCTCAACCCTGGTGGCCTAGGTTGTCCCACCACCGGCAGTAGGCGAGAACGCCCCAGGGCAGAGGCCTGGGAAGGAGCATGATGACGAGATTCCAAGGCGGGATCTCGATGGGCGAGAGTTATTTCCCAGTCTGACATGGGCGAGCCCGACCGATGAACTCGTTGGGCGAGTGTGGGAGGCGAGGACGACGAGCGGGGGAAATCCATTCTTCGAGCTGGTGCTTTCCGCACCAATTCTGGAGGGATTTAGAGAATGGGAAATGGTCTACTACATCTGCAAGGACGACCCCGTCCAACACTTGCAATCGTTCGAGGACTCAGTCTCCATCAGGCCTATGTCGGATGCCTTCAAATGCCGACTCTTCGCCGTCACCCTATAGGAGAAGGCCAGGGACTGGTTCCACCAGCTCCCAGCCGGGTCAATTTATGTGTTTGAGGATCTGCATCGTGGCTTTCTACCGCGCTTCTCGACGTCGAAAAAGAGGAAGAAGGATGTCGAGGCGCTCTTCAAGATTAAGCAAGGGTAAGGGGAGTTGCTGGCCCATTATGTGGGTAGGTTCCATGAGGAGGTCCTGCTCGTGCAGGAGGTGCCTAGGTTCACCCTCCAGCTTGCCTTCACGGTGGGGGTTGCGGGATGGATTATTTAAAATGAACCTGAAGCGGAAGGCCCCCTTGTCTTATGAGGAGTTAATGGAAAGGGCAGTAGAAGAGATCGAGGGGTAGGTGGCCAACTTGGAATTCGCAAAAAGGTTGGCAAAGGCTAAGTGAGATGGAGGTTAGGCAGCAGGAGGTCAGAAGAAGAGAGGAGCCAAGGGCCCTAGAGCTGGGATAAAGGCAACAGGTAGGAGGATTGCAGGGCCCAGGAAGAGGATTTGCCCAAGGAGGGGGCAATCTACCAGGGGGAAGACCCAATCAACCAGGATGGAGGCAGGGTCAGAGGGCGCTCCCTCCCCCACCTTAGCAATCCATAACGATTGGCCAAGGAAGAGGAGGAAGAGGAGGAAGAGCAGGAGGAGCGGGAGGAGCAGTGGCGGGACCCAGGAGGAGGAACCGGGCCGCGGAGACAGAAGAAAGAGGGGTGGCGTTACCCTATTATGACTTTCATCAGGAGGAAGGTCACACAACGGCCACCTGACCAAAATTCTTGGAACTCAGGGGGGCAAGTGGCCCGAGGGCACAATTGTAAGTTTATAAAGGTTGTAGTCTAAATCACCTAGAGGGGGGGGGGGGTGAATAGGTCTCTTTTGATTTTACTTGTTTTATTTAGATGCTTAAGATTATTCTAAACAAGTAATCAACCACACAGAAAACACACAATCATTTATAGTGGTTCCCCAAGACAGTGTGTCTATGGGTAGTCCACTTTTCCCCCTCACCCTTCTAACAGTGTGTTAGACAGGGCCAACTCCTCCAAACTCAGCTCCAAGAGCTTACAACATAGATCCCTCAGGATCTCTCAGGTTTTCCCAACCCTACCTTAGGCTCATCAGCCCCACCTCAAAGGAATCCACGTCCTACAGCTCAGACCCCTTCTAGGTCCTACCTCAGAGGAATCCTCCTCCTACAACTCAGGCAATAATGCCCTACAACTCAGGCTAAACATCCCTACCTCAGAGGAATCCACCTCCTACAACTCAGACCCCTTCCAGGTCCTACCTCAGAGGAATCCTCCTCCTATAGCTCAGGCAATAATGCCCTACAAACTCAGGATAAACAGCCCTACCTCAGATCTTCACAGATCCTACCTCAAGTTGTCCTCACAGCTCTACAACTTAGGCAGTGAAGCCCTACAAACTCAGGCTAAACATCCCTACCTCAAGCTGTCCTAACAGCTCTACAACTCAGGCAGTGAAGCACTACAAACTCAGGCTAAACAACCCTACCTCAGATCTTCACAGATTCTACCTCAAGCTGTCCTCACAGCTCTACAACTCAGGCAGTGAATCCCTACAAACTCAGGCCTTCAACCCTACAGTAAAAGAGTATTTGAAGCTTACTACAGCAGACAACAGAGTGTAAAAGTCTTATGTAGTTCCTGCACATCTTGTGCTATCTTGTAGCTGGAGATGTGGATGACAGCTACAAACTGATCTTCCTCTTCAGATGAAGGATGGAAGATCACCTTGCTCCTTCTTATAAAGGAGCTATCTTTCTCTATCAGTTTCTTCTTCCTTGTTCAGTGAGCAGGAGGAGAATGTTGAGAACTGGGCTGTTAATGGAATGGTGAATATGTTGGTTCTCTCCGGCCCCTTCAAAAGTGCCCTAACTCTTTCTTTTATACACCCTTGATCTTCAACGGCTCACAGCTGTCCTTCTGACAAGTATGGGGGAGACTGATGGACCCCACAATGTCATTTTGCAGCTTGCACCATGGGCAGAATTCGCAATCTGCGTTCGACGAACTCGCCATTCTGTGTTCGACGAACTTTCCAAACTCTGCGTTCGACGAACTCGTCAGACTCTGCGTCCGACAAACTCACCATTCTCTGCGTTTGACGAACTCGCCATGCTCTACGTTCGATGAACTTCATTCTTCGTTCGACGAACATGCCAAGTCTCAGCGCTTGCTTCTGTACTATCTCTGCGTTCAACGAACTGTGTTCTGCGTTTGACGAACACGCCAAGTCTCAGCTATTTTCTTCTGTTCTGTCTCTGCGTTCGACGAACACGCCAAGTCTCAACTATTTTCTTCTGTCTCGTCTCAGCGTTCGACGAATTGAGTTCTGCGTTTGATGAACTGTGTTCTGCGTTCGACGAACACGCCAAATCTTTCCCAACTGCATGCTGCTCCTTTCCCGTCTCAGCGGATACGCTGAGACAGTGAGCTCGTCTCAGCGAATTTGACCCTTTGTCTCAGCGGTTCTGCTGAGACAATTCTTCATCTCTTAGGAGATGATTTCTCCTGATCCAAGGGCATGATTGACCCTTTCTCTTGAGTTACCTGATCCTGTATATCTTACACAAATATGGCTTTATCAAATACAACTTTGTACTTAGCATTGTGAGTGATGCCTCTTCAAATCAAAGGAATATTGAGGGTAATATTCCCAACAACAACCGCCACCAGTAAGGATAGAAGAGGTGTTTAGGGGAGCCGAAGAGGAGGATAGAAGTGTAGATAGGGCCGACGTGGGAAGTTGGCGAGGGATCAGAGTGATCCATGGGGTAGCGGGGGTCGAGGCAACCTGAAAGGCGAGCCTCCATACCATGTACCGTCGGAGCGTGGCTTCGACCTCTCAGACCCTTCCCCAGAGGAGAAGATCACCTTCTCTCAGATGGACATGCCGGGTCACGAGGACCCATTCCGCGATGCGCTGGTGATCCAGACAGTGATCAAGAACTTCACCGTCTCCTGAATCCACGTGGACAATAGGAGCTCAGTCAATGTCATCTTCAAGAAGGTGTTTGATGAGATAAAGGTGGAGTCGAGAAGGGTGCTGGGCTCGGATGGCCCTTTGTTCAGATTCTCAGGGGAAAGGAAGGAGGTGGAAGGAGGAGTGGGGCTTCATGTCATTTTGTGGGGACAGTCCCATAATTGTCGGTTCGTCATCGTTGACTCTCCGAGCAGCTATAATGATATCTTCGGACGACCCCTCATCAGCGTGTTCTGATGCGTCCCATCCTCATTCCACCAGTGCCTCAAGTTTAGCGTGGGTGGAGTTCAAATCTGGGTAAGGGGAGATCCAAAGGAGGCGAGATAGTGCTACGTCACCGCGGTCAATGCCGTCACCTTGCAGGCTGAGGCGGAAGAGATGGACCAAAAGATGGAGAGGCAGGATGTGGAGGAAGGGGTCATCAAAGGACCTGAGGCAGAAGAGATGGACAAGCAGATGGAGAGGCAGGATGTGGAGGAATGGGTCATTGAAGGGCCCGAGGTGGAGGAGATGGGAGAGGAAAGGGGAGAAGGAAACTAAGCCCAAGAGAGGGGGCGAGGGAGATGTTGGAAATTCGGGAGGATAAGATGGAGGAAGAAACACCTTAAGCACTCGTCTACGGGGAGAAAGGAGAGGATTGGGGGAGCAATCTAGGCTGGAAGCCGTGGAGGAGGTAGTGGAGCTGGAGGTCGTCACCCAGGCAGGGGAGATAGAGAGAGTGAATGTTGGGAAAACCCTGTGATTTAACAAATTATATGAAAGTGATTTTATCTACAATGTTTGAATTACCCATTGTATAGTGAGGGTAATCTGGTCATTAGATGTCTTAGGATGTCATTCTCAACATAGGGTATCTGGACCAGATCAAGGGAAGCAAAATTGGGCTAAGATAATATTTGCGTCGAATAGAATTCGACGCAACATCGAGTCCATATCGACGCTGCTATGACTAGAAGTCCATGTGTTTCAACCCCTCTGTCAAAGTAACCCAACTCGACGTTACGTCGAATAGATGTCGACGTAGAGGTCAGGGACTTGTCGGAGTAACTAGTGAAGTCGACACAGCTTCTACTTCAACTCGACACAGAAGAGGTTATCTGTTGAAGCCATCTAAAGTCGACACAACATCGACTTCATCTCGTCGCAGAAGATGAAGTTCAGAGCCAGACAGATCAACTTTCCGGATATGTCGATAAGATATCGATGCAACGTCGACTAGCAGAGTTCAGTAAGAGCACAGCTGAAATCGAAGCTACTTTTACAAAATTTAAAATAACCCCAGCAAGACACATTTGAATAAGAAAGAAAAACCTTTAGGAAAGAATGTAGAGACGTCAAATAACAACCACCCAAAAGTAAAAACAAAATTTAAAATAATATGGCACTCTGCTGATCTCCTACATTTAGATATATTCTATACTCATCTTCAGAATCAAAACAATAGGTTTGGGAAATCCATTCCCTATCATCCCAAAGGGTATCATGAAAGACCCTTCTATTCTTTCATAGAACCCTATAATGGTAAAAGTAAAGGGCCCAAGGTATCCTGGGTCCCTTCTAATGTTTGAATTACCTGTATAGGGTTAGGAAGGGTCCCACTCAGGAGAAAGTGGAATGGGAAGGAAGATGTAGAGTTTGATTGAGAAACAAGATTTAGTCAAGGGAGTAATTTCTATCTTGAATCCTCCTTATCACTTATAACATCATATTATGATCTATTTTCAATAAGTAAAATTGCTGGGGAAAACAGCAAGAATCTTCTAAAAGAAATTGATACGTTTATTAAGAGATGCGTCGAATAGAAGTCGACGTACCATTTGAAAGAATATAAGGTTTGTAGTCTAAATCACCTAGAGGGGGGATAGGTATTTTGAATTTTACTTGATTAGCTTTAGCTGTTTTCAGAATTAGTTCAAGCAAATCAACAAACACAGAAAGCACATGATAATTTATAGTGGTTCACCAAAGACAATGTGTCTATGGTAGTCCACTTTCCCCATCCACCCTTCTAACAATGTGTTAGACATGACCAGCTTCTCCAATCTCGGCTCAAAGAGCTTACAGCACAAGTTCCTCAGAACTTCTCAGATCAAGAATGATCCTACCTCAGGACACAAGTCCCTACAACTCAGAGCTATCACCAGATCCTACCTCAGGCACAGCTGCCCTATAAACTCAGAGGATAATACCTCCTATAGCTCAGACAACAATGTCCTACAACTCAGGCTGTTAAGCCCTACCTCAAATCTGCTCCAGATCCTACAGCTCAGACCTCTCCCAGGTCCTACTACTCAGAGGACTCCTCCTACTTCTCAAACCACCTCTTGGTCCTACCTCAGGCTGTTAAGCCCTACCTCAGATCTGCTCCAGATCCTACACTCAAGCCTTCAGCCCTACAACGCAGAACCCTCAGGTTCCTACAATCTCAGACCAAAAGGACTTACAGCTCAGGCAAAATGCCCTACAAAAAAATGATTTAGAAATATTCTACAGTAGAGGTACTCTCCTGTAGATCCTGCACCGTCTGTGCTTCCTGTAGCTGAAGATGTTAATACCAGCTACTAACTTGATCTTCCTCTTCGACAGAGTGATGGAAGATCACCTTGCTCCTTCTTGCAGAGGACCTAACTTTCTTTCTCTGTTTTCTTCTTCTTGTTCAGTGAGCAGGAGGAAGAAGACGAGAGATTCAGCCATTAATGTAATAGTTGATCTCTTTTGCACATTTCCGGGGGCTTTCAAATGTGCCCTAAATCTTCCTTTTATGCATCTCTGATCTTCAACGGCTCTTAGCTGATCTGTTGAGAAGTATGGGAGAAGCTGGTGGACCCCACACAGCTTTTCTGCAACTAGTCCTAGCCGCAGGTCCCGCCGCCCTTCTTTTCCGTAGAGAAGGACTGCGCTCGACGAATGCTGAACATTCTGCGTTCGACGAACCAGCTGTCCCCTGCATTCGACGAACTTGCCTTGTGTGTCTTCTCAGTGGCTCCTGCTTTGATCTTGTCTCAGCATTCGACGAACGGCATTCAGCGTTCGACGAACTTGCCTTGCGTGTCTTCTTAGCGGCTCCTGCTTTGATCTCGTCTCAACGGTTGACGAACGACATTCAGCGTTCGACGAACGGCTGTCTTCGTTCGACAACCACGCTGATTCTCAGCTTGTAATGACTTATCAGCGGAGGCACCTTCTTCTCAGCGGATACGCTGAGACGGCTCCTCGTCTCAGCGGTTTTGACCCCTTGTCTCAGCGGTTCAGCTGAGACAAAACTTCATCTTTTGGGAGATGATTTCTCCACATCTAAGGGCATGTTTGGCCCTTCCTTTTGAGTCACCTACACCTGTATATCTTACACAAGTATAGCTCATCAAATACAATATGTCCTTAGCATTGAGAGTGATGCCTCTTCAAATCAAGGTACTATTGAGGGCAATATACCCAACAATCTCCCCCTATTTGAAGAAGGCAGAACATCCCCAATGCTAAGGTACATTAACAACAAAATCATATCACAAAAATGATCTGTGTAGCATATGCCCTATGTCCCTCTTTCTAATATTCTAAGCAAAGATTCTTACTTAGCATTGGTCCTTTCTCCCCCTTTCTGGTTTCTTCAACTATTTATCCCATTAGGGATAGGGAGGCAACATCTATAGATCCCTTTGGATCAACTTATAGGTCAACCTATACATTCTTGGCATTTGCCATCTCCCCCTCAACCTGAGCAGGGAATTTGCTCCCCCCTAATTGGAGAGCAAATTTCTGTAATAGCTGAACCTGTTCAAATTGAACATCCCATTCTATCTCCCCCTCAATGTGAGTACTAGTCTACACTCAACATCCCTAGTTCTATCCTGAAAGCATTAAACTTGGCCTCATCCAATGGCTTAGTGAAGATATCAACTACTTGATTGTCTGTAGGGACGTATTCAAGTTTGATATCTTCACACTCTACATGCTCCCTAATGAAATGATACCTAATTTCTATGTGCTTGATCCTGCTATGGGAAACAGGATTTTTAGCAATAGAAATTGCACTGGATGAGTCACACAGCAGGGGAGAATGTCTTACCTTGATGTTGTAATCTTCCAACTGATGTTGGATCCATAGAATTTGAGCACAGCAGCTGCCTGCTGCAATGTACTCTGACTCAGCTTTGGATATGGCCACACTGGTTTACTTTTTGCTGCTCCATGAGACCAGCCTCCTCCCTAGGAATTGACAGGTGCCACTTGTGCTTTTCCTGTTCTCTTTACATCCTGCAAAATCTGCATCTGAATAGCCTATCAGTTCAAAGTCATTGTTCCTAGGGTACCAAAGGCCAAGATTCAGGCTGCCCTTGAGGTATCTTAAGATCCTCTTGACAGAGGTGTAGTGAGATTCCTTAGGACAAGCCTGATACCTAGCACAAACACATGTAGAATACATAATGTTTGGCCTACTAGCAGTTAAGTATAATAGGGATCCAATGATACACCTGTACATGGATTCATCAAAGGCCTTCCCCTTTTCATCCTTGTCTAATGATACATTAGATCCCATGGGTGTTCTCACGGTGGATGCAGACTCCATCCCAAATTTCTTGATGAGCTCCTTGGTGTACTTGATCTAGGAGATGAAAATTCCATCATCAGACTGTTTCACCTGAAGCCCAAGGAAATATTTGAGCTCACCCATACTGCTCATCTCAAACTCCCCCTTCATTAGATTGGCTAATCTCTTGCAGAGGTTGTCATCAGTAGACCCAAAGATTATGTCATCAACATAAATTTGGATTAAGAGACACTTGCCCATTGTTTCCCTAAGAAACAATTTGTTATCTATCTTTCCCCGCAAGAACTTGTTCTTGAGGAGAAAGTTGGACAAAGTCTCATACCAAGCTTTTGGAGCTTGCTTAAGACCATACAGGGCTTACCTAAGAAAATAGACATGAGATTTGAGAGTGGGATGTACAAAACCTGAAGGCTGCTCTACATATACTTCCTCTTTTAGATTTCCATTCAGGAATGCTGATTTGACATCCATCTGGTAGACTTTGAAGCCTTTGTGAGCAACATATGCTAGGAATAGTCTTATGGCCTCCAACCTTGCAACTGGGGCAAAGGTTTGGTCAATGTCTATTCCTTCCTCTTGCCTATATCCTTTTGCCACCAGCCTTGCCTTGTTTTTGATGATTGTCCCATTCTCATCTAACTTATTTCTGAATATCCATTTGGTGCTAATGATGTTGTGTCCTTGTTGTCTTGGCACCAACTTCCATACTTTGCATCCTTTGAATTGCAAAAGTTCTTCTTGCATTGCCTGGATCCAGAATGGATCCATATTGGCCTCTTCAAACTTCTTAGGCTCAACCTGTGATAGAAAACTGAGGAACAGAGCCTCATTATGAGCTCTGCTTCTGGTTGTCACACCTTGCTGGGCATTTCCAATAATCTGTTCCAAGGTATGATCCTTGAGATGTCTTGTAGCTGCAGGTAATCTGTGCTCTACTTGCTGAACTTCTTCCACTGGTTCAGCAGCTTCTTCAGCATCTTGCACCTCTGCTTCTTCTTGAACTTCTACATCAGGATTTGCTTTACTTTTGCTGGAAGGTTCTTGTATGGATAGTTCTTCCATTGCATCTTCACTTCCTGTCAAAATAGAAGAACTGGGCCAGCCCTTGTAGATTAGGCTGGACTCATCAAATACTACATGCATGGACTCTTCAACAACATGGGTTTTCTTGTTATATACCCTATAGGCTCTACTATGTGAGCTATCTCCAACAAGAATCCCCATGTTGCACTTTTCAGCAAACTGGTTAACTGAGCTTTTCCATTGTTTAGAATGTAGTAATTAGACCCAAAGATCCTAAAGTATGAAATTGTAGCTTGTTTGCCTTTCAAAATCTCATAGGGGTAATTCCATGATCTTTATTGATGGAAGCTCTATTGAGAACATAACATGCAGTATTGACTGCTTCAGCCCAGAAGTATTCTGGGAGTGAAGAGTCACATAGCAATGTTCTCCCAGCTTCTATCAAAGATCTATTCCTCCTCTCAGCCACCCCATTTTGTTGTGGGGTCCTTGGGAGGAAAATTCTTGAATGATACCTAGTTCTTGACAGAACCTTGTCATGGCTTTAGATTGAAACTCTGTGCCATGGTCAGACCTAGTTCTGACCACAGTACATTGTAAATCATTCTGAATGGCCTTGACATGGCTCATGAAGACATTTAGAGTATCAGATTTCTTTCTAAGGAAAAATACCCTTGTATATCTTGAGTGATCATCAACAATTACTAAGGTATACAACTTCCCTCCTAAGCTTTGAATTGGCATAGGACCAAACAAGTCCATGTGAAATAGATAAAGACATCTCTTAGTGTCTTTGGGGCCAATACTTTTAAAAGTGGCCCTTGTTTGCTTACCCATTTGTCAAGCATGACATGGGCCATTTTTAACACATTTTAAATTAGGACTATTCCTAGCCAAGTTCTTAGAGAATAGTTTATGCATTGTCTTGTAGTTGATGTGGGCAAGTCTCTTGTGCCATTGAACACAAAGAGACTCACTCTCATCAGCTACAAGACTTACATGAGATGAAAAAGATTTGCAGAAGAAATCTAAACAGTAAACATTTCCACTCCTAATGCCTGAAAGGATGACCTTTAAGTCATTAGACTTTTTGATGAGGCACTTATCATTGTGAAATTCAATGACATGGCCAAGATCACACAGTTGGCTTATGCTGATAAGGTTGTGTTGCAACCCTTCAACATAAGCTACTTTTGTGAAAGAGACTATGCCATTAGAGATCATACTGTAACCTTTGGTGACCCCCTTTTCTGATCCCCCAAAGATGACTTTGGGTCCATTCTTCACAGGCTTGTAATCCTGTAGAAGACTCCTAGATCCTGTCATGTGCCTTGAGCACCCTCTATCCAAGTACCATATTTGGTTGAGATTGGTACTTGAACTACCCTGCAAAGAAAGAATTAGTTATCCTTAGGATCCCAATAAGTTTTGGGTCCTAGGTACCTGTTAGTTTGATGAGATGCTCTCACACAAGCTACACTCCTAGCAGGAAAGCTTTTCTTTGCATTAGGTACATTGGGGTTGTACCAACAATCTATGGCAAAGTGTCCCACCTTGCCACAGCACCAGCAATCATGAATATTGTATCTCCTTTTCTGAGCATTTTTCTGGATAGGTACAGCACTGTGCACATGTTCAGCAGAGGAGACTACAACACTCATCCTGTTTCTTTTAGCAATAATCTAATTAAAGATAATTTGTGGACAATCTTGCTGCTCTTTGTCCTGATGGCCTCAGCTTGCTTTGGCTTAGCAGTCATATAAGATCTGAGGGAATCGGACACTGAGCAGCAGGCCTTGTCAACAGATTTGACAGTACTCATGCTTTTTGCTGAGGCAGATTTGGAAGTGCTTGCTTCCTTGTTCTTGACTGAAGGTGCAGAAGCACCAAACACAAATGGTTCAGATTGGGCCATTTGTATTTCCTCATGGGGAGCTTTCATTGCACTCAAACCCATGCCCTCTCTTTCACTATGGGAAGGAGCATTTCCCTTCCTATAACAACTCCCTTCCTTCCAGTGACCATGAATGCCTTCATGGTCATACCTGTTGAGAGGAAGCAACACCTTTTGAGAGGTGGGTTGAGGCTTAGCCTTCTTCTTGCTCTTTACTCCACTCCCTTCTCCTACTTCCATCTTGTTGAATCCAGGTCCTCTCCTATTGGTTTGAGAGGAGAAGGTGTCAATAAGGGAAAGCACAGATTTGGGCTTGGAGAATTGAGCCACCAGGCTCTTCTCCTTCTCAAGTTTTTCCTCAAGGTCCTTAATGACCTTGTTCTTCAGGGAAATAGTGCTTAATTACACAATAGTTAATCCCTATAAATGACTAATTTGTCTGCTCATCTGAGCCACCAGGGTGGTAGGTTCTGTGTTGACTTCCTTGGTCACTTTGAGGAAAACAATTTCCTGGGCTTGCCTCTGGGAAAGCTTCTTGCTCTTCTTCAGAGCCTCCAAAAGAACACCATATTTATCAATCAATTGATTGAGTTCTTCCTCAGCTTCCATGCCCCCTCCATCAATTGATGAAGGTGCAACAGATTCTGGTCTAGTCTCACAATCAGAAAATGAAGTGGAATGAGATAGTACCTGAACCTTGTCAGAAGCATTCTGACTCCCTTCCTCATCAGTGAAGGCCATAAGGCCTAGCTGAATAGTGTCTTCTTTATCCTCCTCTTCATCACTATCTGAGTGTGATAGAGGCGCCCTGACTGCAGTCCTGCCAACAGCAGTTTCTTCAACAGCTACCAGCCCAATAAGGGCTTCTTCCATTTCAGATTCTGATGAGCTAGAGTCTGATTCACTCCAGCTTTTCTTCTTCTTATTGGCTAGAAAGGATTTCTCTCCTTTCTTGCTTCTTGATTGATGAGCCTTCTTCTCATCCTTCTCTCTTCTCTTCACAGGGCAGTCAGCAATGACATGCCCAGGCTTGCTGCAACAATAACAAATAACTTTGGAAGAATTATATTTTGAGTTAGACTCATACCTGTCACTTCTGGAGTGATGCTTTGACTCCTTGCTATCTTCCTTGTTGTGATGTGAGGAGGAAGGCTTGTTCTTCCATAGCTTCCTCCTCAACAGCTTTCTGAAGTGCCTTGTAAGAACAGTAATTTCTTCATCAAAAGAAGAGCAGCTTGATGAGCTAGGCTCAGAATCTTCTGGTTCAGCAGATCTTCTGGGAGGAGAGTGACCCTTCTCTCTCCCTCTTCTTGAGCAGTCAGCCTTGAAGGCCAGAGAATTTTCCCTGGTATCACCCTTTGCCTTCTGCTCTTCTTCCTTCCTGGCAGACAACTGCATTTCATAAGAGAGCAGCTTTCCATAAAGAGTTTGGGGAGGAGTTTCAGTCAACTTAGCCACCTCCCTTATGGCACAAATTTTTGTGTCCCACTCTCTTGTTAGAGATCTGAGGAACTTATCATTTAGCTCATAATTTGTGAACACTCTCTCATAGGTCCTTAGTTCATTTATTATTCTAAAGAACCTTTCATAACACATGGAGATGCTCTCCTGCCCTTGCTGCCTGAAAGCTTCATATTCCTGATTGAGGAGTGACTTCCTGTCATTCCTCACATCTTCAGTTCCTTCCATGTACACTATCAGTGTATCCCACATCTCCTTTGCAGATATACATTGCACTAAATTTTGAAAGGTTGAGTCATCAATAGCATTGACTATGATATTTTGAGCCCTTTTATCCATAGTAGCCAATGCTATCTCATCCTTGGTCATTTCAGTGTATGGTTTGCCTACATGCCTGGTAGGATCAATAGAAGAGGGTTTTGTGATAGTGAAGGGGCCTTCCTGAATAGTACTGTAGATTCTAGGGTGTGAGGCTTCCATGTACAACATAACCCTCTGCTTCCATATGCCAAAGTTGGCTTTGTTACTGATGAGTACTTTTTGTACTCATCTTTTAATATAATTCTAATGTAATTTTAATATGGATCTATATAAATTGTATGTTTTATCGTATAATAATAATTCCTTAATTTTATTTCTGCCACTAATTTTGTTTAGTTTATGTTTTGCAGGTTTTCTGGGCACTTTGAGTAAAATTGTCAAGTACACGCCCCAGGTCACAGGCGTGACCAAGGGGCGTGACAACCTAGACGTGTTCCAGACCCGATTCCGCCATCCCGGGAGCATTCCGTGAAGTTTCGCCAAGAACACGCCCTAGGTCACGGGCGTGACCAGGGGGCGTGATTCCAAGTCACGGCCGTGACCCCGACACCAGCTGCCAGCACGCCTGCCACGTCATTTAAAGTTACATGCCCCCAGGTCACGGGCGTGACCATTGGACGTGACATCCAGTCACGGGCGTGACTCGCCCCGCACTTCTTCCCGCCAGAGTTTCCCGCCAGCAGCACTATTTCAAGATTACACGCCCCAGGTCACGGGCGTGACCTAGGACGTGACACGGCCGAAACGCTCGCAATTACTCTAGAAGGCGCCCTCTCCGATGCTGCTGCTTTCACGCCCCTTACACGCCCATTGGTCACGGGCGTGACCAAGGGTGTGTAATATCAAATTTCTGCCTATTTAAAGGGAGCTTCTCCAGATCTTCAGGAAGCAGTTTTTAGGACTTAGACTTTTCATTTCATGTCTTTAATTTCATGTTTTAGTAGTTCTTGTAGCCCTTTTCTTCTTGCAATTGGTACGCTCAATTAAAATAGTTTGTAATTTTCAATTCATAGCTTGTAACTTTTCTTTAGCAATTTAATAAAGTAGTTCTTTTCTTCTCTCATTCCCTCTCTTATTTTATCACTCCCAAGTTCTATTTGATAAAATAATAGAGACTTTCTTGAAGTAAGAGTACTCAACCGCCCCGAGTCTAATACGACCTTGGTTTTATAACCTATACTACATTCGATACGGTACACTTGCCGTTGTCGTTTGCAAGCATAGTTTTGCGCATCAAGTTTTTGGCGCCGTTGCCGCGGAACACGGTTGATATTTCGAAAAAAGAAATATTTATTAATTTTATCGTTCTCTTTCTTCTCCCCCTTCTTTTTAAATTAAAAAAAAAATTAAAAGGCGTAATCTAAATTCTTGGAAAGGACGCTTTGGGCTTGAATTCTCATCATAGCCTCTAGTACCTTGCAAACCCTTCACCGGGTAGATCTTGGGAAGTCCGGGACTAATTTAACCCGCTTTTTCAAAAAAATATATAATAAAAATATTTATAAAATTCCATTCATTTAAGTAAAGGTTGTTTCCTTTTTATTTTTTTATTATGCAATCACTTGAATTGGCCGTAAAAGTTGCCGAGCTTCAAAGCCAAGTATATCTTTTGGAAGCGGCACAAAAACGCCAAAATTGCTGTTATTATTGTAATGCGCCTCATCAAAGTGAGGAATGTTATTTACATTCATATGCTCAAAATAATTATTATGAAAATAATTTTTCTCAATATTATGCAAATAATTTTGATAATAATTACGATCATAATTTTTCCCCTTTTAATAAGAATAATTTTTCAAACTTTGATGAAAATAATTTTTCTAATTATAATAAAAACAATTTTTTGGCATTTAATAATTGTTCTTCTAGTTCCGAAGTTGATTATTCTTGGTGGCAAGCTCACCCGGATAATTCTCGGAGAGAGGAAGATAAATCTTTAGACACAAATTTTTGTTTTTCTTCCTATACTCCGCAGTCTTCGTTCTCTAATTTGGGGGAAATTTCGCAGATCCAAATAGATACTTCCCCCCAAAATTTAGAGGAAAATAATTTTTCTAATTTTCACGAGAATGAATTTTCGGCTTCTAATAATTTGTCTTCTAGCCCCGAAGTAGATTATTCTTTGTGGCACGGTCACCCGGATAGTTTTCGGGGCGATGAAGATAAATCTTTAGATCCGAATTCTTGTTCTTCTTTTGCGCCGCAATCTTCTTTCTCTAATTTTGGGGAATGTCCGTTTTTTCAATTTGATACTCCACCCCAGAATTTAGATGAAAATTTTATTTCTCCTAGTGCTTTTTCCTTGTCTTTGGAAAATTTAGTTATGAAGGAACATGATTGTTTATGTATTCCCATAATTTCTTTTTCCAAAGCTGAAGAAAATTTCTCTTACCAAGAAATTCTTAATGTTTTGGGAACCCCGGATGAACTAGAAGAAGAACAAGTTTCTTCCCCCACTTCACCCGGATCTTCTTTTCTTTTTCATGAATTTTCGCAAATCTCTTCTGTTTTAATTCAACCGGAAATTCATGAAATTTTTGTGTCCGAAAATCTTATTCCGCTTGGTAGTGCACTAGATTTTTCGAATGAAAATTTTATTTTAGAAAAGGAACAACCGGAGCTTAATTTTATATTTTCGCAAGCGCCTCCTCCTTGCGAAAAATTATCTGATACATTTAATTATGATTCTCTCTATATTAATAATTTTCAGGTTGATGATGAGCCGTTGCTACCCCAAATAATCGACGATCCATATGCCGCTCATCTTTATAAATTCAAATCACCTCAGGTATGTATAGGTGATTTGGATTTACATATTCAAGTTCAAGGACAAAAGGAGAATCACAAGATAAACGGAGGAGTAGCCGTGCGACTGACCCCGGCACATTCACCTACGCGTGAATTAGGGGAGTTGCCTGTTCACTTCTCTTTTTATTTTCCGTTTTCCTAACAATAACCGTCTAGCTTAAAGACGGGAAAAAGAAAGCGCTCTTGGGAGGCACCCCTTGCTTATCCTTAATTTTTAGTATTTTTCTTTTTTGTTTTCTTTCAAATGTTCTTCATACTTAGTTTTAAACATTGGGGACAATGTCTAATTTTAAGTATGGGGGTGTAGCTTCGCATTCATTGTATTTTTATTTGAAAAAAAAATTTATAAAAATTATAAAAATCTAATTTCTTGGAAAGGGCGCTTTGGGCTTGAACTCCCATCACAGCTCCTAGTACCTTGCGAACCCTTCACCGGGTAGCCCTCGGGAAGTCCAAGAAATATTTTATAAAATAATAATAATAATAATAATAAATACACCTAGCCTTGTTGTTTTTAATGTTCTAGAAATTTAGTTTGAGGTCCGATTACAAGTATTCCTACATTTTTGATTTAGCTAATATTTTATTTTATCAGAATTTGTTAAACTTAAATTTGAAGTAATTTAGTTTTAAGAAACATTTTATGTTTTTAATTTGATTAGAGAATCTATTGAGCACTATTTCTCCTTTTAATTTTAAATAGCTTCATTTGTGGTAAATTGACTGAACATTTCTAGATTTTTATTATATTCTCTTTTAACTTTAAGATCTTAGGAAATTTCATTCCACTAAAAATTTGCTCTCAAAATAGTTTAATTTATAAACTAGAAGTATTTCTTCCCCTCACCCTTTGTTGGCAAATAAAAAAAAATATAGAAAAAGATCATATGTCATGGGAATAAGAGGATAAAATTCATTATCCCCTAAACATATGCGCCCAAAATCATTTAAAAGATTATATGTCATAAAGTAAGAGGATAAAATTCATTACTTTTAAACATATACATTTTGGGTTTTTGTTGAAGAGAAATTTTAAAAGATTATATGGCATGGAAAAATTCCTCATTTTCCTACACATATACAAATTCGTATTCAAATAAGGTGAGAGGATAAAATTCATCACCTTTATTTAAGTATCTCTTCATTTGTCATTTCGTTCAAACCCATCCCCAGCCAATTTCATTGTTTCTAGTCCTAAACTAAATTATTAAGAGAGCAATATTTTAGTAGGTTTCTTTTCCTTAAGATTCTTTTATGTTAGAGTTTTTATAATTTCAATCTATTCTTGTTTGAAAATTTCTATAATTTTGATTGCTAAATAGTTATCTTGAGAAGTAGTTAGCTAAACAAATTTCTCTCTTTAAATTATCAACATAACTTAAGACTTAATTCTTGAATTCCTAAAAATTTGCTTTGACTTATTTTTGGTTTAATGAAATTCTAGTTAATTAAAAATAATATCGATGTCTTGTAATTAGTTCCTCACTCTTTTGCTCTGGAATAGCAAAAGCTCAAGTATGGGGGTGTTTGATGAGTACTTTTTGTACTCATCTTTTAATATAATTCTAATGTAATTTTAATATGGATCTATATAAATTGTATGTTTTATCGTATAATAATCATTCCTTTTTTTATTTCTGCCACTAATTTAGTTTAGTTTATGTTTTGCAGGTTTTCTGGGCACTTTGAGTAAAATTGTCAAGTACACGCCCCAGGTCACGGGCGTGACCAAGGGGCGTGACAGCCTAGACGTGTTCCAGACCCGATTCCGCCATCCCGGGAGCATTCCGTGAAGTTTCGCCAAGAACACGCCCAGGTCACGGGCGTGACCAGGGGGCGTGATTCCAAGTCACGGCCGTGACCCCGACACCAGCTGCCAGCACGCCTGCCACGTCATTTAAAGTTACACGCCCCCAGGTCACGGGCGTGACCATTGGGCGTGACATCCAGTCACGGGCGTGACTCGCCCCGCACTTCTTCCCGCCAGAGTTTCCCGCTAGCAGCACTATTTCAAGATTACACGCCCCAGGTCACGGGCGTGACCTAGGGCGTGACACGGCCGAAATGCTCGCAATTACTCCAGAAGGCGCCCTCTCCGCTGCTGCTGCTTTCACGCCCCTTACACGCCCATTGGTCACGGGCGTGACCAAGGGCGTGTAATATCAAATTTCTGCCTATTTAAAGGGAGCTTCTGCAGATCTTCAAGAAGCAGTTTTTAGGACTTAGACTTTTCATTTCATGTCTTTAATTTCATGTTTTAGTAGTTCTTGTAGCCCTTTTCTTCTTGCAATTGGTACGCTCAATTAAAATAGTTTGTAATTTTCAATTCATAGCTTGTAACTTTTCTTTAGCAATTTAATAAAGTAGTTCTTTTCTTCTCTCATTCCCTCTCTTATTTTATCACTCCCAAGTTCTATTTGATAAAATAATAGAGACTTTCTTGAAGTAAGAGTACTCAACCGCCCCGAGTCTAATACGACCTTGGTTTTATAACCTATACTACATTCGATACGGCACACTTGCCGTGTCCTTTGCAAGCATAGTTTTGCGCATCAGTTACATATGGGCAGTTTCATTGAACTCATTTCCTTCTGCATTACACTGGAAGCCATTGGGTGATGACTTGACAAAACCTTTTAGGATCTACTCAGATAGTTAAGTCCTTTTTGACCAACCTCCCTATGTTACCACATGAAAGAATATAAGGTTTGTAGTCTAAATCACCTAGGAGGGGGGGGGGGATAGGTCTTTTGAATTTTACTTGATTAGCTTTAGCTGTTTTCAGAATTAGTTCAAGCAAATCAACAAACACAGAAAGCACACGATAATTTATAGTGGTTCCCCAAAGATAGTGTGTCAATGGGTAGTCCACTTTCCCCCTCCACCCTTCTAACAGTGTGTTAGACAGGGCCAACTTCTCCAATCTTGGCTCAAAGAGCTTACAACACAAGTTCCTCAGAACTTCTCAGATCAAGAATGATCCTACCTCAGGACACAAGTCCCTACAACTCAGAGCTATCACCAGCTCTTACCTCAGGCACAACTGCCCTATAAACTCAGAGGATAACACCTCCTACAGCTCAGACAACAATGTCCTACAACTCAGGCTGTTAAGCCCTTCCTCAGATCTGCTCCAGATCCTACAGCTCAGACCACTCCCAGGTCCTACTACTCAGAGGACTCCTCCTACTTCTCAGACCACCTCCTGGTCCTACCTTAGACTGTTAAGCCCTACCTCAGATTTGCTCCAGATCCTACACTCAGGCCTTCAGCCCTACAACGCAGAAACCTCAGGTTCCTACAATCTCAGACCAAAAGGTCTTACAGCTCAGGCAAAATGCCCTACAGAAAAATGATTTAGAAATATTCTACAGTAGAGGTACTCTCCTGTAGATCCTGCACCGTCTGTGCTTCCTGTAGCTGAAGATGTCGATACCATCTACTAACTTGATCTTCCTCTTCGACAGAGTGATGGAAGATCACCTTGCTCCTTCTTGCAGAGGAGCTAACTTTATTTCTCTATTTTCTTCTTCTTGTTCAGTGAGCAGGAGGAAGAAAACGAGAGCTTCAACCGTCAATGTAACAGTTGATCTCTTTTGCACGTTTCCGGGGGCTTTCAAATGTGCCCTAAATCTTCCTTTTATGCATCTCTGATCTTCAACGGCTCTTAGCTGATCCGTTGAGAAGTATGGGAGAAGCTGGTGGACCCCACACAACTTTTCTGCAACTAGTCCTAGCCATAGGTCCCGCCGCCCTTCTTTTCCATAGAGAAGGACTGCGCTCGATGAATGCTGAACACTCTGCGTTCAACGAACCAGCTATCCCCTGCGTTCGACGAACTTGCCTTGTGTGTCTTCTCAGCGGCTCCTGCTTTGATCTCGTCTCAGCGTTCGACGAACGACGTTCAACGTTCGACGAACTTGCCTTGTGTGTCTTCTCAGCGGCTCCTGCTTTGATCTCGTCTCAGCGGTCGACGAACGGCGTTCAGCGTTCGACGAACGGCTGTCTTTGTTCGACAACCACGCTGATTCTGAACGTGTAATGAACTTAACAGTGGAGGCACCTTCTTCTCAGCGGATACGCTGATACGGCTCCTCGTCTCAGCGGTTTTGACCCCTCATCTCAGCGGTTCAGCTGAGACAAAACTTCATCTTTTGGGAGATGATTTATCCACATCTAAGGGCATGTTTGGCCCTTCCTTTTGAGTCACCTGCACCTGTATATCTTACACACGTATAGCTCATCAAATACAATATGTCTTTAGCATTGAGAGTGATGCCTCTTCAAATCAAGGTACTATTGAGGACAATATACCCAACACCATTGACTTCCACTCGATGCTAGCGTCGAAAAGCACATAGAGCAGACGATTCAAATAGAATTCGACGCAGCGTTAAGTTCTAATCGACGCAACGTCGACAGGACTACATCGACGCAGGGTCTCTGAATAATCTCGAAGCTACGTCGAGTACTAATCGACGCAACGTCAATATATCAGCGCGCGCTGAATTGCTACTAGAAGTAATCCTGACACAGTTTTGCGTGCCAAATAATAAGTATTATCGACGGTGCGTCGACCTAAACCCTAAGTAGCGGCGATTCATCTGCTTTTAAGCAATTACTACGTCGAAACATTTACGCTTTCAAATTCTCTTGCTATCTTGCTCTCTAGCTCTCCTGCTCTCTTGTGTCCATCTCTCTCGTTTTCTCTTCATCTTTGCAGGTACATTCAAAGAGATGGCCCCTCCTAAAGTTAATTCAAGATTCAATATGGATGTGGATAAACTGGGGGAGATTGCTCCTGAAGATGATTGGGCACAAATATGCCCACAAGGAAAATGCATATATGAGAATTATGAGCCAAGTCTTTTTCCATCATTACCCAGCAATATGCAAATCAAAGGGAGTGCCCATTCCCCCTGGGAAGAGAATTAATATTGGAATCTTTTCTAAGTGGACCAGGCAAATAGTGAAGCCTGGTCAAGCTCCAACATCTCCTCCTCCATCTCCTCCTCCTCTAGGGTCAAACAGGGAGATTCCAGATCCCTCAAGGGATGATCTTTCCCCAATGGACACTGTTCCAGAGCCCCATCAAGAAGATACACCCGTCCCTTCTCAACAACAGCAACAACAATATCAACATCATTTCCAATCCACTTCATCACTTGAGCCATCTTCACTGCAAACCCATCTACTTCCATCCTCTACAATTCCAGATTGTCAACCTGCTCCACCTACATCTACATCAATTCACTTCTCACTAGAGGTGTATCATTCCCTTTCTCCCATCCAAGAAGATGTTCCTTCACCACCTACATCTTATCCCCCCCAAAATTGATATTGATCAGATCATTTCCAAAGTAGTGGACATTGCGTCCTCAACTTTTGCTGATCAAGTGGCCTCTCAGGCTAGGAAATTTGACAAGAAATCTCACAGATAGAGGGTGAGTTATTAAGTTTTCACAAAAAATTTCAGAGCCTCAAAGAGTTTATATCTTCCTCCATGGTTTCAAGGGAGTTCTTAACCTCACTTCCCAGCAAGGTAAAGAAGGGGGAGAAGATCTTAGAGGAAGAGAGACCTGTCCTTGACTTGAGTGGATAGGATCAGGGAAATGCTGACAATGAGACTACTCATGACAAAGTGACAACCTTCCAGGAAGCACAAATCTAGGGGGAGCCTGCAGATCAGGGGGAGTTCCCAGAAAAAAGGTATTGATGAACAAATAGATGCAATTATTCAGGGTGAGGCAAGTGACAAAGAGATGATAGATGTCATGAAGTTTCTGACAGATTAAGGGGAGCATATACCAGATGTCCAGAGGGATCTAGATGCAGAGATGGCTGCTGTAAGCACAACTGCAACTCAAGGTGAGACCCAACTGAAAGTGCCTTTAGATGAAGTTGTTCAGATAACAGAGGAAGCTGCCCATGAAGCTAAAATAAATGTACAAAGTCACGGGGAGCCTCTCAAAGACACTGCTGAAAAAGATGATGAGCCACTAAAGTTTGCCTCAAGAAAAGCCTCCTAAAAAGTATTCTCAAGAAAGAGAAGAACTCCTGAGAAGGATCTCTGAACTTCAGGTACCAGATGAATTGTTGGTTGTTCTGTGAAATTACATTTGGTGGGAAAAACAATGCTACACAATTTCTTGATATGGAAATCTGTTGTCTATAGTTTTAGTTGTTTCCTCTTTGTGTCTATGTTATCTAGCATGCATGTTTGATTATGCTATGAAATGTGAAAATCACTTTACTCAAAACTGTAAGATTTGTTAAGATAAATAAGAGGAGATTGTTGGGAAAACCCTGTGATTTAACTTAACAAATTATATGAAAGTGATTTTATCTACTAGGTTTGAATTACCCATTGTATAGTGAGGGTAATCTGGTCATTAAATGTCTTAGGATCATACTCAACATAGGGTATCAAGACCAGATCAAGGGAAGCAAAATTGGGCTAAGTTAATATTTGCGTCGAATAGAATTCGACGCAACATCGATTCCATATCGACGCTGCAATGACTAGAAGTCCATGTGATTCAACCCCTTTGTCGAAGTAACCCAAGTCGACGTTACATCGAATAGATTTCGACGTAGAGGTCTGGGACTTGTCAGAGTAACTAGTGAAGTCGACGCATCTTCTACTTCAACTCGACGCAGAAGAGGTTATCTGTTGAAGCGATCTAAAGTCGACACAACGTCGACTTCATCTTGTCACAGAAGATGTAGTTCAGAGCCAGGAAGATCAACTCGACGGATATGTTGATAAGATATCGACGCAACGTCGACTAGCATAGTTTAGTCAGAGCACAGCTGAAATCGAAGCTACTTCTACAAGAACTTGAAGTCACGTCGATAAGAGAAGAAATGAATTCGACGCTACGTCGAATACAGTCGGTAAAGATATATCTTTTCATCTGTCTCTCGGATCCTTCTTTCATGGCCCACCTCCTTCAAGACCATTCCCCAACGACTCAATAATTTCCTGAAATAGAAAGGAGCATTAAAGAAGGACACAAAAGGTTTCTTGGGACCATATTCCTTGTAGGTGGATGGGCCGAGAATTAAAGAGGAAAGAAAGAGAATGACATCAGCATATTACCTTTTCAAGGCATACCAGAAAGGGAAAGGAATTTGAAATTGAATATGGAGAATAAAAGGAGAAGAGAAGACAGAAAACAGATAAGGCATTAATCACAATCAGCCGTCTCCTTCTTACTAGGGCTTCCTCTTCTCTCTCTCTTAGGAACCCTAACACAAAAAATAGAAAAGAAAAGAAAAGCTTTACTGATCTTCATCTAATAGAACAGAGGTTCTGAGAGCTGCTAAACATCACAATCTCATAGCAGCCAGATCTCAATCAGCAGGAGCACAAAGAATCTGACATACAAAGCACCTGCAATACATCACTATCTAAAGCAGGGCCTAATCAAGAGCAGATTCTGTGAAACATAATAGGTTGTTCTTCATATAGTCCTCACAAGAATTCTGAGAACAGAATTCCTACAACCTTCTTTCCTCACTTTCTTTCTCATTCTGTAAAAGAGTTTTATTAATACCTCTTCAAAGGATTCAGTGGTTCAAGATCTTCTTATCAAAAGTTCTGGTAAAGAGTTTTGAGAATCCCTCTTTCAAAGGATTCAGTGGTTCAAGATCTCCTTATCAAAAGATCTGGTGGTTCTAAGAGTCTCCTTATCAAAAGACTCAGGCACTGTTGGTGCATCCCTACCAGGTGGTAGAAGAGGGGAGTACACATATTTTGGGGAACCTCTATAAAAAATCTGTGTGTCTTCTGGTTGGATAAATTTTATATGCTGTCTCTATAGCTAGTTCACTTTACTGCTTTATGTTTTATATTTCAGCACAAGTTTATTCTATCTGAGTTCTTGTTTAAGCATACATCCTTAGATTAGTTTATTGATTACACAGTTAGGATAGAAATATTTTCAAATCTCTATTCACCCCCCTCTAGAGGATTATCAGAGGCACACAGTGCACTTTCAGTGAAGATCAATGCAGAGCTCAGCCCCGAGGACCAGAAGAATATCCTGGCCTGCGTACAGGAGAATGTGGACATCTTCGCTTGGAGTGCGGCAGAAATGCCAGGGATCGATATGGATGTGGCTTGTCACTGCCTCAACCTTGACCCTGGCACTCACCCCATCCGGCAGAAGAAGAGGTCCATCGCCGACAAACTGGAGGAGCCCATCAGGGAGGAGGTGAATAAGCTCCTCAAGACAGGATTTGTATCGGAGATCCAGTATCCAGGCTGGGTCTCCAATGTGGTAATGGTAAAGAAGAGGGACGGAAGGTGGAGAATGTGTGTTGATTTCTCTTTGCTGAATAAATCATGCCCTAAGGATTGCTACCTCTTGCCTCGAATCGACGCACTGGTTGACTCAGTCGCCGATTTTTCTCTAATGAGTTTTTTAAATGCCTTTTCAGGTTATCACCAGATTCGCATGCACCCCCCGATGTCAAGGGCGTCTCGTTCATCACTGAGGATGGATGCTATTACTACAAGATGATGCCCTTCAGGCTGAAGAATGCTGGAGCAACTTATCAGCGGATGATGGACTGGGTCTTCCATGAGCAGAAGTGGAGGAGCCTGGAAGTGTATGTGGATGACCTCATGGTCAAGAGCCGGGACCTCGAGTCCCATCTCTGGGACCTTGAGGAGACCTTCGACACCTTAAGAAAGTTCAAGATGAGGCTTAACCCCCAGAAGTGTGTCTTTGGGGCCAGTAGGGGGAGGTTCTTGGGTCATCTACTCACCCCCGCTGGGGTAGAGCCTAACCTAAACAAAGCGAGAGAAATAATGGAGCTTGGTTAACCAAGGAATGCGAAGGAGGTCCAGCGGCTGACCGGGAATTTGGCAGGGCAAAGTAGGTTTCTCTCCAGGGCGGGTGAGAAGTGCTCGTCCTTCTTCAAGGTGATATGAGGCAACCAGAAGTTCGAGTGGACCCCTGAGTGCGAGGAAGCATTCTAAGCACTAAAAGTGCAACTAACCCAGGCCCCGCTGCTCCAGGGACCAAGGAGGGGAGATGACCTATCCCTATACTTGGGGGTGGGGGCCGAGGCGGTGAATTTGGCTTTGGTCAGGGAGGAGGGAAAGAAATAACACCCAATCTACTACGTCAGCAGGGTGCTGAGAAAGGCAGAGCTCAGATACGCCATCCTGGAGAGCTGACCTTTTGTAACACCCTGCCAGTACAAATAATATAACAATAGGTCCGGTCGGGACCCCACGCCATACTATATACACTAGCTAGGCATTAAAAGGTGATAACCAGAAAAGAACAACAACTACACGAGAGCATATAAAGCGTAAACGGAAGCATTTGGATTAAACAACTTTTAGAATTGTCCACTATCCCAGGAATGAAACAAAATAGAGTTACGGCCTTAAGGCCTTACATTTACCAAATGTATAGAAACTCAAAACATACATCGGAACGCATGCCGGCAATACAAGTAAAGCAGAAAAGAGGCTGGCCTTCAAGGGCCAACACAGCAAAAGGGCCACCGCCCGCTATTTCCCTCTAGGCTCACCTGCTCCTGCATAAGAACATTCCACTAAGAGGTGGCAAATAAAGCAACGGTCAACACAGCTGAACAAATTATAATGACCCCACCCCTTTCTCGGGTGGCGGAGCTTCTTCCCTGCAATCAAGCCGTACTAGCAACATGTAATAATATAAGGAAAGTGCAAACTACACAAGGTGAGGTTTCAAGCACAATCAATCTTCTAGGTTGAGCATCAAGAAAAGGGAAACCTAGGTATGCACATGATGTTGGTTGGGTTCACCCGAAGGTTTCCCACAACCGCCTAAGAAACCGCATGAGGCTAACATAACATCATTTCATCACAAATACTCCACCCTAAGAACATAGCCTTAGGTGGGGAAAAAGAGCTTTTGGTCGGTCTAGGTAAGACACCTTCCACGACCTCTCCCATGATCACACGGCTTACATGAGGTAGGGACCTCTCACCGATCTGCATGGAAATGGGTTCGGTTTAGCTTTGCCCGTGCTCTAACCATCGCGATCTATCACACGATGCGGGTACGGCTTCACCTCAGCCCGTAAGGGTTAAGCACATCAAGTGCCCACATAATTAAGCTATGCATCTAATCCTTTCACTCAGACTTAGACTTCGCAAATAACAACCAAGGAGGAGATCCAAGACCACTCCTCTTCAAATTTAGTGGCGAAGGTTTGCATTCAACCACCCAAGCAAGGGGTTTTTATTAGGCTCTCAGAAGGCACCTAAAACTCAAATCCCGCAACATAATAGAAGTTCCCACGGAGGCATTCTCCGGCACGCATTCTAGGCTTAACCTAAATGCAACGTCGCAATCCAAGCATCACCGATCCGGGCTCACGACCACGAATAGGCTTCAAACAAAATGCCTAAATCCGCACGACTACCGGATTTCTAAATACAATATTCCCGGGACGGACACAATCGACCCGGAGTTCCGAAGAACTAGAGGAAATCCTACACTTCACCCATTTGGTGAAAGAGATTCCTCATGCAAGCAGAGAAAAAGGAATGAGAGAACAAAAACACGTCCAACGACCGGGAGAAAGAATCGTTACCCTTGGAGCTTTCTTCTTCGCCATGGATCTGAGATTTCAATCGGATAGAAAGTTTTGGAACGGCCTACACTTTCCAGATTTGAAAACGGCTCGCGAATCGGAGCTCCGAAGCTCCTTCAATGGCAGAAGACAACTCCTTCTTCTTCCTTGCTGTCGCTGATTTCCACTCGGCTTCCGTCTTCCGCAAAGATATCGAGAAAAAGGTTTAGGCGTAAAAGAGGGTATATATACACCTCTGCACCAACCCTAAATAAAGGCAGAAATAAATCTCAGCCTTTGGATTTAAATCCCTGGAGCAGATGGCCAGGATTAAGAAGTTACGGGTCTGAAATTCCGCAAAACGAAGAATCTGCCTGCGTTAGACGAATGTCGAACGACGTTCAACGAACGTCAGTAAAGCTTGTCTCGACAAATGGCAGCAAAACTACGTTCGACGAATGTCGAACGGCGTTCGACAAATTGCTGAAATGCTGCGTTCGACGAATGTCGAACGACGTTCGACGAATTGCCACAAAAAAGGCAAATTCTAATTTCCCGAGAACTGGTCTTGCCTGCGCTCAAGTTTTCCCGAGAAGCTTAACTTCTACCATTGATTTCACAAGAAATCAATCCTGATTTTTCGAGAAGTATTATTACTATTAAACTCTCGGGAAGTACATATCCTGCTCAAGGATCTCTCGAGAAGTTACATTACCTGCTCAACTGATTTCTCGAGAAATCAATCCTGACTTGTTGATTTCTCAAGAAATGCATAACTGGAATTTGGGGTGTTACAAATCTCCCTTCCTTTAAGGAATTCGTCCCGAAATTCTAACAGTGCATCTAAACAAAAGATACATAAATAACTTGTACCTTAACGGAACAATTCGGGTAAATCGTCTCGCATGGTTTGCTCCCGCTCCCAAGAAAGCTCCTCACGACCACAATTATTCCAACGGACCTTTACCATCCAAAAGGATTTGTTCCGCAACTGCTTTACTTCCGTGTCTTCGATGCGAATGGGCTTGACTTCCGTTGTTAGCCCACCATCTACCGACACTTCGTTGACCGCAACTACGGAACTAGGCTCTTTGACAGCCTTCCGCAACACAGATATGTGATACATCATGCAGCCCGCTCAGCTCCGAAGATAGAGCAAGCCGGTTGGCAGCTTCACCAATGCGCTCCAAGATCTTGAACGGTCCTAAGTACCTCAGACTTAGCTTTTTCAAGCGTCGGATCCTCGATACTCCTTTGAACGGTTTGATCTTCAGGTAAACCCAATCACCAACGGCGAACTCGACGTTCCGGTGATTTGCATTGTAGTACTTTGCCTGCCTATCCTGGGCAATGAGCAACCGCTCTCGTATTGCCCGGATTGATGTATTTGCTTCATCCACGTCCTTGCGTTTCAACAACTTCGTGTCTCCCATTTCAGCCCAAGCTAACGGTGTACGACATTTTCTACCATAAAGAGCCTCGAAAGGTGCCATCTTTATACTAGCTTGGTAGCTGTTGTTGTAGGCAAACTCAATCATATAGAGATGATCTTCCCATCTCTTTCTGAAGTCCAGGGCGCACATCCTTAGCATGTCTTCCATCGTCCTATTGGTCCTTTCGGTCTGTCCATCCGTTTGCGGGTGGAAGGCCGTGCTAAATTTTAGCTTGGTACCCAATAATTTATGAATCAGCCTCCAATCGTTTGATGCGAACCTCCCATCACGATCACTCACGATGCTACGGGGAATCCCGTGCAACCGTACGATATTATCAACGTATAACTTTGCTAGCTTTTCCACAGAGTAGTCTTTCCGGTTCGGAATAAAGTGCAAAACTTTCATCAATCGATCTATGATCACCCATATGGCGTCGTTTCCATGTTGCAATTTCGGCAACCCGTGCATGAAATCCATCAAAATATCATCGAACTTCCATTCCGGGATCGGTAAAGACTTTAGAAACCCACCAGGTCTTTGACATTCAACCTTCACCAACGCACAAGTGTGACACTTGGCCACGTAGAGTGCAATGTCTTTCTTCATTCCTGGCCACCAAAAGAGTTTCTTCAAATCCATGTACATCTTTGTGCTCCCAGGGTGGATCGAGTGCTTGGTATAGTGAGCCTCGTACATCAATTCCGCCCGCAATGTACCAACATTTGGGATGCACAATCTGCCATTTTTCCACATAAGATCATCTTCGAAGGAGAAATCAGCGTTTGACCCATCCATGGTCTCCGCTTTATAACGCTGTATGCTCGAATCCAGCACCAAAGCTTGTCGAACTCGGTCGGCCAGGTCGTATTGAACCTCCGTCCAGTTCAAACATGCTGAAGGAGACGCTCTTCTATCGACACAAATGATCTCCAAGGCTTCTAGATCCCGGATTAGACGCTCATCATGCATCAAGATCCAGTTTGCCTGTGCAAGAGCCCGACGACTCAACGCGTCCGCAACCATGTTTCCTTTCCCAGGAGTGTATCGAATGTCGAAGGTGTAGTCCCCAAGGAACTCCATCCACCTCCTTTGACGCATATTCAACTCCTTTTGATCAAGCAGGTACTTGAGGCTTTTGTGGTCCGTAAAGATGTCGATCTTCACGCCATACAAGTAGTGCCTCCAAAGTTTAAGAGCAAATACCACGGCCGCTAGCTCCAAATCATGGACTGGGTAATTCCTCTCATGTACCTTTAACTGACGGGAGCCATAGGCAATCACCTTTCCAAATTGCACTAAGACGCAACCCAAGCCACTCCCCGAGGCGTCGCTATATATTTCGTAACCTTCTGTTCCACATGGCGAGCATAGAATGGGCGCCTTGATCAGACGGCTCTTCAGCTCCTCAAAAGCTCGTGCACACTCGGGCGACCAAACGAACTTATGATTTTCCTAGTCAGTTTAGTGAGAGGAAGTGCAATCCTCGAGAAGTTTTCTACAAAGCGCCTATAATATCCGGCAAGTCCTAATAAACTTCGGACTTCCGCTACACTTTTCAACACAGGCCATGCTTGAATTGCTTCTATTTTCGAAGGATCGACTGCGATTCCTTCTCCACTAACAACATGACCAAGGAATGCTACTGACGATAGCCAAAACTCGCACTTGGAGAACTTGGCATATAGCTGATTCCTCCTCAGGGTGCTCAAAACTGCGCGCAGATGCTCTGCATGCTCCTCTTCCGACTGAGAGTATACCAAAATGTCGTCGATGAAGACGATCACAAATTGATCCAAATACTCTCGGAACGTTCTATTCATTAAGTCCATGAATACCGACGGTGCATTAGACAGACTGAACGACATTACCGTGAACTCATAATGCCCAAACCGGGTACTGAACGCTGTCTTTGGAATGTCACACTCCCTAATACGAAGCTGATAGTAGCCGAACCTTAAGTCAAGCTTAGAGTATACTGTCGACCCAACCAGCTGGTCGAATAAGTCATCGATTCTCGGAATCGGATAACGGTTCTTCTCGGTCAGCTTATTCAGCTCTCGATAATCAATACATAGACGCAAGCTGCGCCTTTTCTCACCGCCTTAATCAACTGGGACATCACTCAAACTGCGCTTTGGCTCCGAAGCCTTCAACAAGGTGAAGAACAACTCCGCGCCTTTTCTCACCGCCTTAGCCACCTGGAGAGCAGACATCAGCGTCTTGCTCGCTCCTCGCATACCCGCGAACGTGGTTTCGTCTCCGGTGTTCTTTCTCAGAGTGATCTCCTTTGAATTGCAATCGATGCATGCTCGCTGCTCCGAGAGCCAGTCCATGCCGAAGATCACATCAAATTCAGCTAGCGGTAATAACGATGCTTCCAAGTCGAAGTCTTGATTTCTAATCCGCACCTTCACACGACTCTTCCTATCCGCACCCAGGCGAGATCCATTGGGTAGCACTACTTCCAATCTATCCTCTACTAAGGTAGACGGCACTCTGATTCGCACCACGAAGTCCTCAGATAGAAAAGAGTGCGATGCACCCGTATCAAATAGAGCTCTCGCCGGATAATTGAAAATTAGGACGAAACCTAATTGCACACAAATCATACATAAAGTCGCACAACAGTATCAATCAAAAATAGATGTAAAAGCTAACTTCTAAACCATACCTGTGACAACATCAGTTTGTCGTATGGCTTCTTGCTGGCCAAGCGAGTAGACTCTCGGCTGGGCGGAATGTGCTGGGAAGCAGAAGACTCCGTAGCTTTGCCCTTTTCCGTAAGACTCGTAGCACGAGCATAGTTCATCGCTTGGTTCTCTGGCCTCGGGGGACCACTGCGACACACATGTGCTTTATGTCCCACCTTTCCGCAAGTGAAACATGTAATTGGACCACATGCAGTAGTAGCTCCTGACACATTTGAGCGAGTTGGTTCTGCAGACTTGAACTTCCTCCTGTTCCTCCTGAACTCAGATTTGGATTGAGAGGTTGGCAAGGAGCAGCCTCAACTCATCCCGAAGACCTTCATAAAACTTGTTCGTCTTCATTTCCTCATCTTCCACCAAAAACCCTGCATAGCGGCCCAATCTAGTGAACTCGTGCAAGTACTCATCCACCGAGCTATCGCCTTGAGTTAACTTCAAGAACTGGTTCTGCAACGCAATGCGTTGGGCAGAGGGAATATATCTCTGAAGAAATGACTTTGAGAACTCCGCCAAAGAGATCTCGGTAATATCCTTACCTTCAAACATATGCGCTTCCTGTTCGGCCCACCAAAGCTCTGCTTCTCCATTAAGGAGAAAGGTGGCTAGGGTGACCATCATAGCTTCTTCCGTTGCTGTCGCCTTTAGAGTTTTTTTAACTGTTGACATCCAGTCCTCCGCCTCCGTTGGGGATCCATTCCCCGAAAAGGTTGGAGTATGGAAACTTAGAAAGTGCTGAAGTTGTTGATCACGCGCTCGCGCAACAACTACTCGCTCTACTCGACGTTCCACCCTTGGCTCCACCGCAGGTTCCACTGCAGTCATTGGTACAGGGATCTCCACCCCCGGTTCCACTGCAGGTTCCACTGCGGCAGCTGCCACCGGGGCCACTTCCGGAGTAGGCATAGCAGGCTGTGCAAGCCTTTGTGGTTGAGTGTTGATCATCGTTAAGACCGCTTCAATGATTAACCTGATCATCTCAGCAGGAGGAGTGGTCGCTGGCACCTCAGCCGACGCACTACTTTCAGCGGTGTTACTGGGTCGAGACTGCCCCGAAGCACTCCTAGTCACCTATAATCGTGCAAGACACAATTTAGTGACCGAAAACATAGCAAACAACAATCATGGAACGCTCAGGTTCCGCAAACAAGTATGTTTTTCCATTCCTAAGTGGACATTCTTATTAGTTTTTGTCGTTTTAGGTGAATGCACATCCCGTGCACACCACCCCTTAAAAGGAATTCGTCCCGAATTCGCTAAACTACGGATCGACGCCCTAAGTCCGATACCAAATTGTAACACCCTGCCAGTACAAATAATATAACTGTAGGTCCGGCCGGGACCCCACGCCATACTATATACACTAGCTAGGCATTAAAAGGTGATAACCAGAAAAGAACAACAACTACACGAGAGCATATAAAGCGTAAACGGAAGCATTTGGATTAAACAACTTTTAGAATTGTCCACTATCCCAGGAATGAAAACAAAATAGAGTTACGGCCTTAAGGCCTTACATTTACCAAATGTATAGAAACTCAAAACATGCATCGGCACGCAGGCTGGCAATACATGTAAAGCAGAAAAGAGGCTGACCTTCAAGGGCCAACACAGCAAAAGGGCCACCGCTCGCTATTTCCCGCTAGGCTCACCTGCTCCTGCGTAAGAACATTCCACCAAGAGGTGGCAAATGAAGCAACGGTCAGCACAGCTGACCAAATTATAACGACCCCACCCCTTTCTCGGGGTGGCAGAGCTTCTTCCCTGCAATCAAGCCGTACTAGCAACATGTAATAATATAAGGAAAGTGCACACTAAAGAAGGTGAGGTTTCAAGCACAATCAATCTTCTAGGTTGAGCATTAAGAAAAGGGGAACCTAGGTATGCACATGATGTTGGTTGGGTTCACCCGAAGGTTCCCCACAACCGCCTAAGCAACCGCATGAGGCTAACATAACATCATTTCATCACAAACACTCCACCCTAAGGACATAGCCTTAGGTGGGGAAAAAGAGCTTTTGGTCGGTCTAGGTAAGACACCTTCCACGACCTCTCCCATGATCACACGACTTACATGAGGTAGGGACCTCTCACCGATTTGGATGGAAACGGGTTCGGTTTAGCTTTTCCCGTGCTCTAACCGTCGCGATCTATCGCACGACGCGTGTACGACTTCACCTCGGCCCGTAAGGGTTTAGCACATCAAGTGCCCACATAATTAAGCTATGCATCTAATCCTTTCACTCGGACTTAGACTTCGCAAATAACAACCAAGGAGGAGATCCAAGACCACTCCTCTTCAAATTTAGTGGCGAAGGTTTGCATTCAACCAACCAAGCAAGGGGTTTTTGTTAGGCTCTCAGAAGGCACCTAAAACTCAAATCCCGCAACATAATAGAAGTTCCCACGGAGGCATTCTCCGCACACATTCTAGGCTTAACCTAAATGCAACGTCGCAATCCAAGCATCACCGATCCGGGCTCACGGCCACGAATAGGCTTCACACAAATGCCTAAATCCGCACGACTACCGGATTTCTAAATGCAATATGCCGGGGACGGACACAATCGACCCAGAGTTCTGAAGAACTAGAGGAAATCCTACACTTCACCCATTTGGTGAAAGGGATTCCTCATACAAGCATAGAAAAAGGAACGAGAGGACAAAAACACGCCCAACGACCGGGAGAAAGAATCGTTACCCTTGGAGCTTTCTTCTTCGCCATGGATCTGAGATTTCAATCGGATAGAAAGTTTCAGAACGGCCTACACTTTCCAGATCTGAAAACGGCTCGCGAATCGGAGCTCCGAAGCTCCTTCAATGGCAGAAGACAACTCCTTCTTCTTCCTTGCTGTCGCTGATTTCCACTCGGCTTCCGTCTTCCGCAAAGATATTGAGAAAAAGGTTTAGGCGTAAAAGAGGGTATATATACACCTCTGCACCAACCCTAAATAAAGGCAGAAATAAATCTCAGCCTTTGGATTTAAAGCCCTGGAGCAGACGGCCAGGATTAAGAAGTTACGGGTCTGAAATTCCGCAAAACAAAGAATCTGCCTGCGTTCGACGAATGTCGAACGACGTTCGACAAACTTCAATAGAGCTGCGCTCGACAAATGGCAGCAAAACTGCGTTCGACAAATGTCGAACGACGTTCGATGAATTGCTGAAATGCTGCGTTCGACGAATGTCGAACGACGTTCGACGAATTGCCACGAGAAGGCAAATTCTAATTTCCTGAGAACTGGTCCTGCCTGCGCTTAAGGTTTCCCGAGAAGCTTAACTTCTACCATTGATTTCACGAGAAATCAATCCTGATTTTTCGAGAAGTATTATTACTATTAAACTCTCGGGAAGTACATATCCTGCTCAAGGATCTCTCGAGATGTTACCTTACCTGCTCAACTGATTTCTCGAGAAATCAATCCTGACTTGTTGATTTCTCGAGAAATGCATAATTGGAATTTGGGGTGTTACACCTTTGCCCTGGTGGTGTTAGACCGAAAGCTCCGACCCTACTTTCAAGCGCATTCCATCAAGGTGGTAACTGACCTTCCCCTTCAAAATATCATGGAGGTGGTAGAGCACTCTGGAAGGTTGGCCAAATGGTCGGTAGAGCTAAGTGAATTCAACATATCTTTTGTCCCTAGGCTTTCTATAAAGGCACAAGCGGTGGCAGATTTCCTGGCTGATTACGTGACCAAGGTGGAAGCGCTCGAGCCACCCCATTCAATGGCATTGAAGATGTTGGTTGATGGGGCATTATGTAAGCATTCCTTCCGAGGAGGAGTAATTCTAGTAAGCCCCCAGGGAACGAGGATAGAGCAGGCAATTAACATCCATTTCCCACTCACCAACAACCAGGCCGAGTATGAGGCCGTGATCGCAGGGTTTTGTCAGGACAGGGAGCTAGGGGTGTAGGATGTGGAGGTCTCGACGGATTCCATGGTGATGGCTTGCCAAGTCAAAGTGGAGTTCGAGGCCAAGGAGCCAAATCTTCAGCGATATTTGGAGAAAGTCGAGGGAATCATCGGGCAATTCTGTGCTTTCTCGATCCAGCATGTGCCAAGGGAGGAGAGCCTCCCGTCCGACCTCCTAGCCAAGTTTGGTTCTAAGGCAGGAGGAACGGTGTCAGAACTCTTCTGACCATCCATTGAGGAAAGGGAATTGATGGAGGTGGACCAACAAACATCATGGATGGACCCCTTCGTCACCTTCCCAACATCGGGGCGGTTCCCAGAGGAAGAGGTGGGCAAATGATGATTCAGGTATAAATCGGCATATTATTCTTTGCATGCAGGAGGATTGTACCGGAGGACCCTCTCGGGGTTCTTAGCTCATTGTGTGTCGGAAGAAGAGGCCCCAAAGGTCCTTGAGGAGATCCACTCCGGTGAATGTGGCAGCCACTCTGGGAGCAGGACCCTGGAGGGAAGGTTGTTGAGGCAAGGCTACTTCTTGCCTACTCTCAGCAAGGATGCGGTAGAGTTCGCAAAGAAGGTAAAAATTAGTGGGGAGCTCAGCCCCGAGGACCAAAGGATGATCCTGGCATGCGTCCAAGAAAATGTGGACGTCTTCACTTGGAGCACTGTTGAAATGCCCGGGATCGATGCGGACATGGCTTGCCACTCTCTTAACATCGACTCGACACTCGCCCCATCCAACAGAAGAAGAGGTCTATCACAGACAAACTCGCAGAGCCCATCAGGGAGGAGGTGAACAAGCTCCTCCAAGCAGGTTTTGTATCTGAGATCCAGTATCCAGGCTAGGTCTCAATGTGATAATGGTAAGAAAAGGGGATGGGCGATGGAGGATGTGTGTATAATTTTCCTTGTTGAATAAATTATGTCTTAAGGATTGCTACCCCTTGCCTCGAACCGACACGCTGGTTGACTCAGCCGTCGGTTTTCTCTAATGAGTTTTTGAGATGCATTTTCAGGTTATCATCAGATTCGCATGCACCCCCCAGACGTTAAGGACGTATCGTTCATTACAGGAGATGGGTGCTACTGCTACAAGATGATGCCCTTTAGGATAAAGAATGCAGGGGCAATGCATCAACGAATGATGGAAAGGGTCTTTCGCGAACAGAAGGGGAGGAATCTGGAGGTATATGTGGACGATCTCATGATTAAGAGCCAAGATCTCGAGTCCCACCTCCGGGACCTCGAAGAAACCTTTGGTACCTTGAGAAAATTCAAAATGAGGCTTAATCCCCAGAAGTGCATTTTCGGGGCCAGTGGAGGAAAATTCTTGGGCCATCTGCTCACCCCCGCCAGGGTAGAGCCTAACCCCGACAAGGTAAAAGCGATCATGGAGCTTGGGTCTCCAAGAAATGCGAAGGAGGTCCATCGCCTCACAGGAAAACTAGCTAGACTAAGCAGGTTTCTCTCCAAGGCAGGAGAGAAGTGCTCATTTTTCTTCAAGGTGCTCCGAGGGAACCAGAAATTCGAGTGGACTCCTGAATGTGAGGAGGCATTCCAGGCCCTGAAGAGGAAATTAGCTCAGGCCCCGCTACTCCAGGGACCAAGGGAGGGGGATGACTTATCCTTATACCTCGGGGTAGGAGCGGAGGCAGTGAGCTCCATTTTGGTTCGGGAAGAAGGGAAGAGGCAACTCCCTATCTATTATGTGAGCAGGGTTCCGAGGAAGGCTGAGCTTAGGTATCCCTTCTTAGAGAAGCTGGTTATTGCCCTAGTGGTGTCATCTCGAAAACTCCGACCCTATTTACAGGCTCATTCCATTAAGTTTGTGACAGACCACCCCCTTCACAATATCATGGAAGGGGTGGAACACTCAGGGAGGTTGGACAAGTGGTCGGTGGAGTTGAGCAAGTTTGATGTCTCTTTTGTTCCTAGACTTTCTATAAAGGCCCAAGCAGTGGCAGATTACTTGGTCGATTATGTAACCGAGGTAGTAGAGCTTGAGCCACCCCACTTAGTGGCATTGAAGTTGTTGGTGGATGGGGCGTCGGGGAAGCATTCCTTCAGAGAAGGGGTGATCTTACTAAGTCCCTAGGGGACAAGGATTGAGCAGGCGATTAACATTCACTTCCCCCTCACCAACAACCAGGCTGAGTATAAGGCAGTGATAGCAGGACTTCATCTATCCCGGGAGCTAGGTGTGCAGGACGTGGAGGTCTCGACAGACTCCATGGTGGTGGCATGTCAAATCAAGGAAGAGTTTGAGGCAAAGGAACCAACCCTCCTGCGCTACCTGGAAAAGGTCAAGGGGATCATTAGAAAATTCAACACTTTCTCGATTCAACATGTGCTGAGGGAGGAGAGATTCCAGGCGGATCTCCTAGCCAAGTTCGGTCCCAAGAAAGGAGGGACGGTGTCAAAACTCTTCTGATCATCCATCGAAATGGGCGAACTGATGGAGATAGATCGGCGAGTGTCATGGATGGACACCCTCATCACCTTCCTGACATCGGGACAGTTCCCAGAAGGAGATGTGGACAAGCGGCGGTTCAGGTACAAATCGGCATATTATTCCTTGAATGTAGGAAGTTTGTACCGGAAGACCCTCTCGGGACTCCTAGCCCCTTGTGTGTCGGAGGAGGAGGCCCCAAGGGTCCTGGATGAGATCCACTCCGGAGAGTGTGGCAGTCACTCTAGGAGCAGGACCCTGGAGGGAAGGGTATTTAGGCAGGGATACTTCTAGCCCACCCATAGTAAAGATGTGATAGAGTTCGCAAAGAAGTGCTCCAAGTGTCAGTTGTACGCCCCCCTTCAACTACTCCCAGCTCAGAGGCTTCAGACCATTACGGCCCCGTGGCTGTTCGCAAAATGGGGATTGGACTTGGTAGGTCCATTTCCTCAGGCCAGTGGTCAAAGAAAGTTCTTGTTGGTGATGATCGATTACTTCTCCAAGTGGTTGGAGGTGAAGACGCTGGCCAAGGTAACCTTCCAGGTAGTAAGGAACTTTGTATAGGTGGAGAGATAATTTGTCGACATGGGCTCCCATTAGCCATCATCATAGATAATAGGCCACAGTTCGCTAGCGACGAGTTTGTCAACTTCTGTAGCCAGCTGGGCATAGACCTTTGTTTCGCGTTGGTCCACCACCCAATAACTAATGGGCAGGTTGAGGCAGCAAACAAGATAATAGTGAACTTGCTGAAGAAGAAGGTGGAGAACCTAAGGGGCAACTGGGTAGAACAACTACCCTCCGTTCTGTGGGCCCTGAGAACAACACCGAATATAGCCACAGGGGAGACCCCTTTCAAGCTCTCCCACGGGTCCGAGGTCGTGCTTCCCATAAAGTTCGAGGTAAAGTCGCCCAAGGTGGTGACCGCAGGAGAAGGAGACGAAGAATGGCGAGTGGAGAATGAGGAGGAACAAAAACTATCTTTAGATTTGGTGGAAGCGCTCCAGGACTTGGCCACCATTTGACAGGAGGAGGTCAAGCAGCGGATTGCCCGATACTTCGACAAGCATATCCGGGTCAAATAATTCAAGAAGGGGGACTTAGTCCTGAAAAAGGTCGATGCGGCGGGTAGAGGGGCCGCGACAGGAAAGTGTTAGTTATTCGGTGTCGACTTATCACCTAGAGGGGGGGGGGTGAATAGGTTTTTCAAATTGTTTTATTCCCCTTCTTGGTGTTCTTGTTTTCTGGTTAATAGATTTAGAGATTAAAAAACACAGCACAGAAAACACACAAAGACTTATAGAGGTTCCTCAAGACAGGGTGTCTTAAGTAGTCCTCTTTCCCTCTGCGCCTACCTAGCAGTGTGCTAGGCTCGACAAACTCCGCCAATGTCTCCGACCCGCAAGCCTTACAACTCGGACCTGCAAGTCCCTGCAGCCTAGGCCCTCAAGCCCCTTCACTGCACCTGAGCCTGCAAGCTCGACACACAGGCCCTCAAGCCCTACACAACACAGAACCGCAAGTCTTGCCTGCATCCTAGGCCCGCAAGCCCCTTCATTGCACCCGAGCCCGCAAGCTCGACACACAGGACCTTAAGCCCTACATAGCACAAACCCACAAGTCTTGCCTGTAGCCTAGGCCCGCAAGCCCCTTCACTGCACCCAAGCCCGCAAGCCTGACAATTTTGAACCCGCATGTCCCTCTGCCCTAGCCCTCAAGCCTCACAGATCTCAAGCCCTCAAGCTTGACACTCAGATCTGAAAATAGATCTCACAACTTTGGCCCGCAAGCCTTACACAGATAGATTTACAATATTGATTCTGCCTGATGGAGATCGTCTTCTTTACTTGAAGAAGATGCTTTTGATGTGAACCTTGACAGTGCAAATCTTCTTCAAGCTTCTTGCTGTTCCGGGTGCTGACTGGCTATCTTCCTTGAACACTTCTTAACAGTCGATGAAACTTGACTGCAACTTGAAGAACATAGAATGATCGTTTTATTCTTCCCTTCTTTCTTTCTTCACCACCGCTTGTACTGTTGTATTGCTAGGCGGGATTCTTTTTCGTTCCTTTTTCTCCTTGTATTATAGGGCATCATTGTTCCCTTTTATAGGATGGATGAGCCGCTTAACGGTCACATATGATGTCCTTTACTGACAGACGCCCATCCCTCAAGAGCACGCACTGATTGGATAATCAGGCGGCGACATTAAATGCTGACAGCGTGTCCAGCTACTTTTGAATTTGTCTCGACGATATTTCCATTGTTATGATGATATGGACAATATCTCGATAACAGGGCTTGTCGATGTCTTGAACTGGTTTCTTCTTCATATCGGCGAGAACTCCTTGTCGGCTGGATATCTCTGAAACCACCTTATCTTGTCGACGACATAATTGATATTATGTCGACAGAGTATACTTCAGCAGCTGCCTGTCTTCATATGACCTTCTTTAGTCTTTTCGATGTCACACCTTCTTTACGACGATGTCATTGGCATCAGTCTTGCTTAGCCTTTTTGACGACAAGGCTTCTTGTCGACGACATCTGTTCTTCCTTAGCCTTATCGACGTTAAGGCTTCTTGTCAACGATATCGTCGACATCTTTGAGTCTTCTTCTTCATCTCGACTTCCTGATATTGCTGTAAGGTGAATGTCCCAACGATATCACTATTTTGCCTTGCTCTGCATGTTGTTGACGATATGCCTGTTGTTGTCGACAATACGCCTGTTGTTGTCGACGATACGCTTGATCCTTTTCGACGATATCAGATACCATCATTCGTCTTTGCTTTGCTCATTATTTCAATGATGTGCCTATACTTATCGACGATATGTACAGCGTTTTTCGATGATATTATACTTAGGCAGGTTATTGAAGTACTGGACATATTGTCTTATCTCTGCAAGCATGAACTAGATATGACATTAAATACAACTTGCATTTATCATTGAGCTGAGCACTTCTTCAAATCAGGAACACTGCTGGGCACTGTTCCTAACAACCTCCCCCTATTTAAAGAAGTCTTAACTTACCTCAATGATAAATGCCACACATATAAAGATTTAACATTTCAGAAGATAGCATCACATTAAGCGACAATCATAAAAATATATTAAATGTTCTTGACACTAGACACCAAGCACATAGATAGATTAGATGTTCATGAATAAAAGCTAGCATTCATTTGCCCCATTCTTATTAAGATTTTAATTTAGTGCTCCTGAGTGTCTGTTGGTGCTTGCCCCTTTATCTTTCTTCCTTTGCCTCTGATAATAGTTGATGGGCATTGGAATCTTCTTAGGAGAGGGAGGAGGACCCTGTGGGAATGCTTGTTTGTGATTCTTTCTCCTTTCCAGCTATTTCAGATGCTTTTCCCATTCAACTGACTGATATACCCTGTGATAGTTCTCCTGAGGGTATCCAAACTGTATCCATGATTCTATTATGATTTCTCTTGAGACTGGACTCCACCTTCCTGATTGTGGATCCAACTCAACTTCCCTCAGACTCTTCTGCCTATACTTGTTACTTTGAATTCTCTTTCTCTTCTTGGAGGATGCTGATTCTCCGAATTCTATGTCGTACTCTGCTGAGTCAGTGCTTTCAGAAGGGTTGGCAACCTCATATACTGATGGGGTTTTTTGTATTGTCTTCTTTACTTGATTTGCTATCCACATCGCTTGATGGGATCCGACATTTATTATCTCACTCTCTCCCTTTAGGAGTCGTTCAATTACCCGTTCCTCAAGACCTTCTCTGACCAGAATCAACTGATCATGCAGCTGATGTTCAGTCATATCCAAATCGTTCTTTAATTCGAGTAGATGGTCATCTAATGAAAGAGCAGTCTCATTAACCCTGTTCAGAATTTGATTCCTATTATTAATAGCACCTGTTGTTATCTGCTCAAAAGTATAGTCCACATTGTCTGAGAGTGTTACTTGATTTGTCAGGATCGTGTGGGTTTGATGTCCCACCTTGTTAACTTCCTCTCCCATCTTTTTTATTGCCGGAGCTGTCAGGGTGTAGAAGTGGGTACACTGGGTGTTGAGATGAAGAATGTCCCTTTTTACTGCCTTTATTTCAGCCTTCAGCTCCTTCCTTAGACCATCCGCGGTCTTTACAACAAAAGTTTCCAGTTGTTTCCGCTAAGCAGTTAGAATGGTTGATATCATGTGAAAGAGAGAACCTGACTGAGCCGAAGATGGCTCATCAGCTTGTTCTTCTTCACCTTCTTTTTCTTGTTGAGCTTCTTCAGAGATGTCTTTAGATGATTCTTCACTTATGTGGACTGTAACTTTAGCCTTCCCCTTGGAAATTTTTGGCAGTGTCTCACTTGGAGATGTGAGCGCAATCTTACTTGCTATGATTAATTCTCTCCTGTCTGAAGGAGTGAGGTCTTCCATGGGCTCAGGCACATTGCCTTGATCTTCTGGAGTAGAGGGCACATTCCCTTGATCTTCTGGAGTAGAGGGCACATTCCCTTGATCTTCTAGGGCAGAGTACCCTAGTTGGGTCTCCCCCTCAACTTGAGCATTCTCTGGGGCTGAGCCTCCAGATGGGAGCTCCCCATGGATCATTTCATCATCTTGGGCTGAGCCCCCGAATTGGGACTCCCCCTCAACAACGTCACTCCCCAAGTTGGGGTCTCTTTCTTCTTCAACAACCTCTTTGGGAGCAGGTTCAGGAGTTGATACAGAAGCATTTCCTCGAGTAGATGTCTCACCTTCAGATGGAGCAGGATTGTGTGGGGGTGAGGGACTGTCATCATAACTGCTTGATGAATCTTCTTTTTTGGAGAGATTTATTGAGACTGCTTGTTTCTTTTGTTTCTTTGGAGCAGGCGGGAGATTAGATGATGGTTTAGGGATAGACCTATCCCATCGATCGAGCATCTTTGCATCCAGTCTCTTGGAGTAGTGCAGGGGGACTCCCATTCTTTAATGCAGTACTTCATCCAGGGTGTTTAGAAGGAAGAGGGACAATATTCTTCCATAGGAGGGGGTTGTCAGGGTGCTCTTCATCCTTTGGAAGAGAAAACTGCTCTAGTCGGTTTTCTTGGTTAGAATTATTCGGGCCATGATGACAAACATATCCTTGGAGATTCGGTCATGCGACCCAGTTTGTATAGCAGTATATTTCCCACGATATCCACTAGCAATTTTCCTTTTTGATTAAACTCATTCCTCTTAATTGACCCGTAGGTCTTCCCGGTATTGCCGCACCAGGAGTAGCTGGCCGAGATATCCTCCGTTGTCAGCTCTTCTTCCTCTCCCCCATTAATTCTTGGCAGATGGAGTGTCTTTCTGAGGTTCTTGACTGATACTTTGATCTTCTTCCCGGCTACGATGGATTTTATCTGAGTTTCGGAATGGTTGAGTCGAGCTTCAGCGAAGAACTCCGTCAGTTCTCGGTGAAGAAGAACTGAGGGTTTGCACAACAGATATTCAAGGCCGGCGGATTCTAGAAGCCCTATCACCAACCTCAGTTCATCCGAGCACGAGTTGAACCCTCCACGCTGGAGTTCGCAACCGGAAATTACTTCTTCTTTCTTGGGAGCCATTGATCTAAAGCAAGAGAGAAAGCAGCACATCGGAGATGAAGCAGTGGTTTGTCGACGGAGTGGTTTGGGGCAATTGGTAGCGTAATTTCTATTCTCAAGCATTCTGAAAGTCAATTGATATGCTTTGATACCAATTGAAAGTCAATTGATATGCTTTGATAGCAATTGAAAGTCAATTGATATGCTTTGATACCAATTGAAAGTGAGTTTTAGTTCTTAATATCTTAAAGTTCTTGTTTAAGTTTATTTCAAAATAATGTTATATATATATAAGTGCTGAGTGAGTAATAAAATCAAACAGTAAGAAGGCAAAGTAATCACTGCACAGCAAAACAGAAATAAAACATAAAAGAAAGCAAACATCCAAATGACCCAAGATATATAGTAGTTCCCCAATCAACTTGGGTACATCTACTCTTCTACCCACTGGTAGGAATCCACTAGGAGGTTGTTGATTAGGTTCCCTCACACCAAGGTGTTTTTGATCAGGTGTTCACACACCATAGAGCTTTTAATCAGGTGCTCAAAACCAAGACGCAGGTTTTTGCTAAGGTGCCCTGTCACCGGGAGTTAACTTTTGAAGGGAGTTATAACCCTTTACAAGATGGGAAGGAGAAGAGGAAAAGATATATTGTTCTTCTCTTTTGCTGAGAAGATTCTTGAAGATCCTGATGGGTTGTTGAGTTGGATCTTGATGATGATGTTGAAGAAAGCTCCCCCTGTCTGATTTAAATTAGATGACAGCTTATGGATGGAGCTTCTTCTCTAGATTGCAAATACTCTTCTTCTTCTTCTTCTTCTGCAGTTTTAGATCCCTGAGCAAATGATATTGTTTGGTGTCTCAGAATGTATATGATCTGCAAAGAAGAGTTAGCAAAAAGCAAGATATAAATATATTGTTCTTTGTATAAAGAACTCTGATATGTTCTTCTTCCTTTTTGCTTCTCTGTTTCTCTCTTCCTCTTTCTTTTTCTGTTTTTCTTTCTGTCTCTTCTCTGTACAGCAAATGTGATATGTTCTGTATATATAATCTACTGTGAAAAACTGCTGTATAATAATCTGCTGTATGATGAGTTGTCTCCTGCTGTCGTGTAAAGATGTTTTCCTCTTTTCTGGGCTAATTTGATTTCTTTCCCGACAAGGAAGGAGATAATATTTCTTTCTTTTTCCAGATCCTCGAGAACATAAGTTGTCGTCTTTAGCTTTTGCAACGGCTATATTATTTAATGCTTCTGCCAACGGCTATTTCAAACAAAGGAAAGGCAGCAATATATATAGCAATATATAAATAGAAACAATAAAATATTGCTTTAATAAATCTGACAGCATATTAGTCGAACTGAGAATGATATAAAAATAATGCTACAGATATTTCGTCGAGCTCATCTTCAAGTTCGTCGACCTCAGCATTTGATTCGTCGACCTGAACATTTGATTCACTATTTTGAACATCTGCTGAATATTCGTCGAACGCAGAGACGGGCTGGATCGTCGACCGCTAAATATTGAGCCGTTCGTCGAACGCAGACTTGAGTTCGTTGAACGCAGGATTTCGTCGACCGCTGAGCCGGTGTCTGTTCGTCGACCGCTGAGACAAGGTCTGTTCGTCGACCTCTGAGCTGAGGTGGGATCATCGACCGCTGAGATAGGTGTTCGTCGTCGACCGCTGAGATGGCTGGATTTCGTCGAGCGCAAAATGAATATCATTCGTCGAGCGCAGAGCGCCGTTTGTCGAACGCATGTAGCCATTCGTCGAACGCAGAGAACATATGTAATTTTTATCTTTCTCTTATTTTTCAGCCTATTAATTATATCTCTTTTCAGCCTTCTTTCTTAATGGGATTTGATCTAAGTTATACAATGTGTTGTGATAGAAACTTAGACATTAAAGGTGGATCCTAACTCAAATCAAAACTAAGGTTCCAACAATCTCCCCCTATTTGAGTTGGGATGCTAATCCAAATTAAGACTAGGTTCTAACAATCTCCCCCTATTTGGTTTAGGATACCTAAGCATAAAAAGTCTTTGAAGCTTAAGGGTCAGAGATTATTTCTGAATTTCTTTTTAAAACCAAGCAATTTCTGATTTCCTAGATCTTGATTTAAATAGGAATTTAATGATGTGAATTACTAGCTATTATTGGATTCTAGGAATTTTAAAATCAGAAAGACAATGCCTGATACCTTCTTTCTATAGAATCCCCTTAATCAGAAGAGACTCACACTCAGTGCTCTGATCATTTCTGATCTATGCAATTTGAGTAGAATGCTCAACTTGATTTTGGAGAAAATCTGGAAGAATGTGAAGTTATCTGATTTTGTCTTTAAGATAGGAAATTCCAAAAGATTCTTAAAACTGCTGTTTAATTATTAATGTTTTAAAATAGGTAAAAACAAATGCCTTATAATTAGATATATTGGCCTCTTTATCTCATTGAAATATAAATTTGAAAAATTTCTTTGATTTTGTTGAACATACATAATTTTCTTCTTAAAAGGTTGTTCAAATTCATTTTTCAAAGAAATAATTTTCTTTTCTGATACTTTTAAATCTTCTTTAAGTTTATTATATTCAGGAGTTAAAATTTCTATTAACTCTTTTATATTTTCCTTTTCAGATTTTATTAAATTTGGATATGTTATTTTAAAATCAGATTTGTAATCTTCAGATTTTATTAAATCTGTACATGATGATTTGAAAACAGATTTAAAATCAGAGGTAGAAATAAAATTTGAAGTTACCTCAGTTACCTTTTCTGATTCAGATTCATATTCTGCATCTGATTTATGATATGAGCCATATATGGCCATCATGCAGAATCTTTTGGCCTTTTGTTCTTCTTTTTCTTCTTCTTCTTCACTTAGAGTAAATGATGGTTCTGCATCAAAGGTATAGTTAGTGAAAGAAGTAAAGGTGGATTCATTTACCATCCTTGAGAGGGAGTTCCAGATGCTTCTTGCTGAAGTGCAATCAACCACTTTTTGAAGAATGTCTTTTGACATTGATTTAGCCAATATGTTCATGGCCATGGCATCAACACTGATCATCTTTTCTTGATCATCTGTTGAAGAGATTGAAGATGGAAATCCTGTCAAAATGGAATTGTAAATTTCTTCATCTATTGCATTCATATATAATCTGATTCTAACTTGCCATAAAGAGAATCTATCCAAGTTACATATTGGTGGATATGAAATTGAAAAATCTGCTAGTGCCATTAACTTTTTAGAAAAACCCTTTTTAAAAAAAATAAGAACTAAGTGATCTTTGTGATTTCAGGTGTTAGCCTGCGTGAAAAATCAACCTGCTTTGATACCAATTGAAAGTCAATTGATATGCTTTGATACCAATTGAAAGTCAATTGATATGCTTTGATACCAATTGAAAGTGAGTTTTAGTTCTTAATATCTTAAAGCTCTTGTTTAAGTTTGTTTCAAAATAATGTTATATATATATATAAGTGCTGAGTGAGTAATAAAATCAAACAGTAAGAAGACAAAGTAATCACAGCACAACAGAACAGAAATAAAACATAAAACAAAGCAAACATCCACTCGCAGGTAGCCGTTCATCGAATGCAGAGAACATATGTAATTTTTATCTTTCTCTTATTTTTCAGCCTATTAATTATATCTCTTTTCAGCCTTCTTTCTTAATGGGATTTGATCTAAGTTATACAATGTGTTATGATAGAAACTTAGACATTAAAGGTGGATCCTAACTCAAATCAAAATTAAGGTTCCAACACATTCACTCTATTTATAGTGCAGGTAGGTGAAGCAGCACGTACCTTCGACTGCTTTGATGAAAAACGATCAGACGACTCCGATGGACCGATCCAATGCCGTGATAAATAGCTCGTCTTTATTTTGACGATATTGCTTATTGTCGTCGAAATGACTCTTGGATGCGCATCCTTCCAACTTGATCCATCGTCTTCTTAACATCTATTGTGTCGTCGTAACAACTTTTTGTATCGACGATATAGATTCCAAAACTTATCAGCCTACGACAGCTTTAGGCCCCTTTTAGTAGGATGACTTGCACTAAGTTTGTTAGTAAACTGACTTTGCTGTTCTGCCTATGGGCCAGAACAACCATCTTGTCCAAGGCCCAGATTTACTTCTGATGGGCACTTGGACTACCTTCAACATGAGATTATAGGTCCTTAGGTACCTAAGTAGCCTTGGGTCCTAGGATTTTGTTAGCTTTAAAAGGCATACTGGATTGAACTACTCCATAATATGCATAGTGATGATGAATAAGGTTACTAGCAGGCTTAACATATGTTACCCTTGGAGCAGTTGGATTGTACCAACAATCTATTGCAAAGTGCCCAGTCTTTCCACAACACCAACATTCAAACCTGTTATATCTTCCTTTCAGGCTGACTGTGTGAGCATGAGTCCTTTGTCTGTGAATAGAAGGATATTTATAGGAGGCTGATCTGTACTGATTGTGAGTGTGATGTTGACCAGCACCATCCACGGCTTTCCGTCTGGAGTCAGTCTTCCTTAGTGATTTCTTCTCTTTTCTAGACCTAGTAACTTCATGCCTTCTTGTGATCATCTCTTCATGAGGTACCCTTGGGGTTTTAGGCATGTTCTGGGGTTTGAAGGGGCTTGCTACAGGCTTCCTTGCAATGAAGGATTTATCCTCCACCCTTCTGACATTATTATTCCTAGATTTTAGGGTACTGGGTTGATCTCTATTCTTCTTTAGAAGCACAATCTCTTTGGTTAGAGAATATCCCAGCTCCTACTGTCAATCAGTGCCTTCAGGGTTTTCCCAAATTTTCTTATTAGATCAAGGTTGGAGCTTGCCTTGAAGTCCTTTTTGAGTTGGCAAAACTCTGCATTCTGTAGAGTTAGCTTTTCAGCCTTTTCAGAGAGATCCGAATTTCTGGCATGAAGGATCGAGATCTTTTCAGCTTGCTCCTTGCAGAGCATCTTGACCCTCTTGAGATCTTCTAGAAGGTCATTATATGACTTGGACAAGTCATCATTTCTTGATGAGCTTGTCTCATATTCTGAGTCTGAAGTAGATAGAGGAGCCATTATGCATACCTGTTCAGGAGAGACATCATCCTGAGTTTCCTCCTCTGACTCAGATAAGGCAATCAGTCCAAAATCAACATTCTCTTCTGAGTCTGAACAGCTTGAGTCACTGTCACTCAATGCTCTGACTTTCTTCCTAGCTACCCTGCTTCTTTCTTCTTTTGATCCTTCCATAAGGACTGTTAGAGAGTTCCACATCTCTTTTGCTGTTATGCAGTGACCCAGTTTCTGAAGTGTTAAGAGGTCAACTGCACCAACTATAATATCTTTGGCTTCCTTGTCCAAGCTGACTAGGATGATCACATCTTGAGACATTTTCTTGGGCACTGTCTTGGGGATATATGGCCCTTCTTGAACAATTTGAAACATTCTAGGGTCCACTACCTCCATAAATATTCTAGCTCTGACATTCCAAAGGCCAAACTTCTCCCTAGAACAAGTAGCTATTCTTGATTCCATAGCTATGATGAATGGACACCCACGGGCAGATCTGTTCAAGCTGTTAAGCTTTTCTTTGAACAACCTAGCTTTGATACCACTTGTTAGTTATTGGGTGTCGACTTATCACCTAGAGAGGGGGGGGGGGGGGGGGGTGAATAAGTTTTTCAAATTGGTTTATTCCCCTTCTTCGTGTTCTTGTTTTCTGGTTAATAGATTTAGAGATTGAAAAACACAGCACAGAAAAAGACAAAGACTTATAGAGGTTCCTCAAGATAGTGTGTCTTGAGTAGTCCTCTTTCCCTCTGCGCCTACCTAGCAGTGTGCTAGGCTTGGCAAACTCCGCCAATGTCTCCGGCCCGCAAGCCTTACAACTCGGACCCGCAAGTCCCTGCAGCCTAGGCTCTCAAGCCTCTTCACTGCACCTGAGCCCTCAAGCTCGACACGCAGGCCCTCAATCCCTACACAGCACAGACCCGCAAGTCTTGCCTGCAGCCTAGGCCCGCAAGCCCCTTCACTGCACCCGAGCCCACAAGCCCGACAAGTTTGGACCCGCAAGTCCCTTTGCCCTAGCCCTCAAGCCTCACAGATCTCAAGCCCTCAAGCTTGACACTCAGATCTGAAAACAGATCTCACAACTTTGGACCGCAAGCCTTACACAGATAGATTTACAATATTGATTCTACTTGATGGAGATCGACTTCTTTACTTGAAGAAGATGCTTTTGATGTGAACCTTGACAGTGCAAATCTTCTTCAAGCTTCTTGCTGTGCTGGGTGTTGACTGGCTATCTTCCTTGAACACTTCTTAACAGTCGATGAAACTTGACTGCAACTTGAAGAACACAGAATGATCATTTTGTTCTTCCCTTCTTTCTTTCTTCACCACCGCTTGTACTGTTGTATTGCTAGGCGGGATTCTTTTTCGTTCCTTTTTCACCTTTTTATTCTAGGGCATCACTGTTCCCTTTGTTAGGACGGATGATCCGCTTAACGGTCACATATGATGTTCTTTACTGACAGACGCCCATCCCTCAAGAGCACGCACAGATTAGACAATTAGGCGGCGGCATTAAATACTGACAGCGCGTCCGTCTACTTTTGAATCTGTCTCGACGATATTTCCATTGTTATGACAATATGGACAATATATCGACGACAAGGCTTGTTGATATCTTGAACTGGTTTCTTCTTCATATCGGCGAGAACTCCTTGTCTGCTGGATATCGCTGAAACCACCTTATCTTGTCAACGACATAATTGATATTATGTCGACAGACTATACTTCAGCAACTGCCTGTCTTTATATGACCTTCTTTAGTCTTCTCGACGTCACACCTTCTTTAAGATGATGTCATTGGCATCAGTCTTGCTTAGCCTTTCCGACGACAAGGCTTCTTGACGACGACATCTGTTCTTCCTTAGCCTTATCAACGTTAAGGCTTCTTGTCGATGATATCGTCGACATCTTTGAGTCTTCTTCTTCATCTTGACTTCCTGATATCGTTGTAAGGTGAATGACCCAACGATATGTCTGATGTTGTCGATGATACGCTTGATCCTTTTCGACGACATCAGACACCATCAATCTTCTTTTCTTTGCCCATCATTTCAACGATGTGCCTATACTTGTCGAAGATATGCCCAACCTTTTTCGATGATATTATACTTAGGGAGGTTATTGAAGTAATGTACATATTGTCTTATCTCTGCAAGCATGAACTAAATATAACATTAAATACAACTTGCATTTATCATTGAGCTGAGCACTTCTTCAAATCAGGAACACTGCTGGGCACTGGGTGGACTTGCAACCCCTGCGCCCCAGGTGGCCCCTCCGACTGAAGTTGGCGAGCTTACTCCAAGTCGGAGGGCTGGAAAGGAGGTGGCACCCCAGGTTCCAGAGCGAGATCTCGCGGGTAGGGAGCTTTTCCCCAGCCCGGCGAGTGCGAGCGGGGCTCCGACAAGTGGCCCCTCGGCGAGTGCAGGTGGGATCCCGACCAGTGGGGTCCCAGCGAGTGGCTCATTGGTGGGCGCGAGGGCGACAGGAGCCGAGTCACCCGGCGAGCCCGCGAGGCGAGTGGAGCAGATTAGGGGGCATAAGGGAGGAAGCCCGTTCTGCGAGTTGGTGCTTTCGACACCACTCCCTGTGGGGTTCGGAGAGCCGGTCATGATGTTGTATACCGACAAGGACAACCCCGTTCTGCACCTACAGTGGTTCGAGGACATGGTCTCCATCAGACCGATGTCGGATGCCTTCAAGTGCCGGTTATTTACTACCACTCTGAAGGAGAAGGCGAGGGACTGGTTCTACCAGTATCCCTCAGGGTTGATCTATGCCTTCGAGGATTTGCGTCGCGGCTTCCTGTTGCGTTTCTCAACCTCGAAGAAAAGGAAGAAAGATCCAGAGGCGCTCTTCAACATCAAGCAGAGGTCCGGGGAATCGCTAGCCCACTATGTGGATCGGTTCCAGGAGGAGATCGTCCTCATCCAGGAGGTGTCGGAGTTCACCCTTCAGCTCACCTTCATAGTAGGGCTGCGGGAGGGATCCTTCAAGATGGACCTCAAGAGGAGGGCTCCTTTGCCTTTCGAGGAGCTGATGGAGAGAGCAGCGGAGGAGATAGAGGGGGAGGCAGTGAACCCCGAGTTCACAAAGAGATTGGCACGGCTGAGCGAGCCGGAAGATAGGCGATCGGAGTCGAGAAGAAGGGAAGAGGTGAGGGCCCCGGAGTTGGGGTGGAGGCAGCAAGAAGGAGGGAGACAAGGCCCGGGAAGGGATTTCCACCAGGGAGGGGGCAACTTACGTGGAGGCTAGGGAAGACGACATCAGCTGGGATGGAGGCAGGGCCTGAGGCCACCTCATCCCCTCCCGCCTCAGCAAGCGATGGCGGTCGGTTGAGGGAAACCAGGAAGAAGTAGAGGAGCGGGAGCCAGAGGAGACAGCCCCCGGAGGAGGAATATAGGAGTAGAGGCAGAGAGAAGAGAGGAGGTGTTGCCCTATTGTGACTTCCACGACGAGGAAGGTCACGCAACAGCCACCTGCCCAGAGTTCCTGGAGATGAAGAGAACCAGAGCACCGGCGCCGTGGTAGCAGCGGCCGGTGAGGATTGAATAGGTCCTGCCTCGGGATGAGGAGGACGAGATGTATGAAGACCGAGTTGACATAGGGACCCGAGGAGGGATCGGGGTGATCCATGGGGAGGGGGGGGGGGGTAGGGATTGAGGCGACCCGGAAGGCCAGCCTCCATACCATCTACAGTCGTAGCGTGGCTTCGACGTCCCTAGCCCCGCCCCCAGCGAAGAAGATATCATTCACTTAGAAGGACATGTCGGGGTACGAAGACCTATTCTGCGACGTGCTGGTCATTCAAACAGCGATTGAGAACTTCACCGTCTCCTGAATCCTTGTGGATAATGGTAGCTCAGTCAAAGTCATCTTCAAGAAGGCATTTGATGAGATGAGGGTGGAGACCCGGAGGGTGTTGGCCTCGGATGGCCCTTTGTTTGGATTCTCCGGGGAGAGGAAGGAGGTAGAAGGGGGAGTGGGACTCCATGTAGTCCTAGGGGGCAGTCCAGGAATTGCCATTTTGTCATAGTGGATGCCCCCAACAGCTACAATGCCATCTTTGGACGGACGCTCGTCAGCGCGTTCTGCTGTGTCCCCTCCACCCTCCAACGGTGCCTTAAGTTCAATGATGGAGGAGTCCAAGTTCGGATAAGGGGAGATCCGAAGGTGGCCTGACAATGCTATGTGACTGCCGTGAACACCATCTCTTGGATGGCCGAGGCGGAAGAGTGGGATCGAGAGGTGGGGGTGCCGGCTAGGCTCAGTGAAGAAGGAGAGGAGAAAAAAGAAGAAGAAAGGGAGGCCCAGAAGGAAGGGGCAGAAGAGATGATGGAGGTTCGGGAAGGTAGAAGAGAGGAGGAGGTCGAAGCACCAACTTGAGGTGAGGAGAAGGAGAGTGTTTGGGGGGAGCAGTCCAGGCTAGAGGCCATGGATGAGGTCATGGAGCTTGAAGTCACCACCCGGGCAGGGGTGGTAGAAAAGGTCAGGGTCAGCGGCGAGCTCAGCCTGGGGGAGAAGAAGAAAATCCTAACTTATGTGCAGGAGAACATGGATGTCTTCGCTTGGAGCGCAACAGAAATGTCGGGGATTGATGCGGATGTGGCTTGCCACCGCCTCAACCTCGAACCCGGCACTCATCACATCCGTCAAAAGAAGAGAGTCATTGCTGACAAGATGGTAGGGCCCATCCGAGAGGAGGTGGGCAAGCTCCTCCGAGCAGGGTTTGTATCGGAGATCCAGTACCCAGGCTGGGTATCCAATGTGGTTATGGTGAAAAAAAGGGGGAGGTAAGTGGAGAATGTGCATTGTTTTTTTTACTTAATAAATCGTGCCCCAAGGATTGCTAGCCCTTGCCCCGAATCGATGCGTCGGTTGACTCAGCCGTTGGTTTTTCTGTAATGTCTTTTTTAGATGCTTTTTCAGGTTATCATCAAATCCACATGCCCCCCCCCCCCCCCCCCCCCCCCCGGCGTCAAGGATGTCTCTTTCATCACAGAGGATGGATGTTACTGTTATAAAATGATGCCCTTTGGGCTTAAAAACACAGGAGCCACCTACCAACGTATGATGGACCAGGTCTTTCGCGATCAAAAGGGTAGAAACCTGGAGGTCTATGTGGATGATCTCATGGTAAAAAGTCAACACCTGGAGTCCCACCTCGATGACCTTAGAGAAACCTTTGGGACATTGAGAAAATTCAAAATGAAGCTCAACCCCCTGAAGTGCATCTTCGGGGCTAGCCGGGGAAAGTTTCTAGGCCACTTGCACACCCCAGCAGGGGTGGAGCCTAATCCAGATAAAGTTAAGGCCCTCGTGGAGTTGGGGTCGCCTAGAAATGCGAAGGAGAGAAGTGTGCACCCTTCTTCAAGGTGCTGAGAGGGAACCAAAAATTCGAATGGACCTCGGAGTGTGAGGAAGCCTTCCAAGCTTTGAAGGAGCAGCTCACTCAGGCTCCTCTGCTCCAAGGGCCAAGGCAGGGGGAAGATCTATCCTTATACTTGGGGGTAGGATCCGAGGCAGTAAGTTCGGTGTTGGTCCGGGAAGAAGGTAGAAGGCAACTTCCAATCTATTATGTCAGCCGAGTATTAAGGAAGGCGGAGCTCCGATACCCCATCTTAGAAAAGTTAGCCTTCGCCTTGGTGGTGTCGGCCCGGATGCTCCGACCTTACTTCCAAGCGCATTCGATCAAGGTGGTGACCGACCATCCCCTTCACAAAGTCATGGAAGGGGTAGAACACTCGGGGAGGTTGGCAAAATGGTCCGTGGAGCTGAGTGAGTTTGATATATCGTTTGTGTCTAGGTTGTCAATCAAGGCGCAAGCGGTAGCGGACTTCCTAGTGGACTGCGCAACCGAAGTGGAAGAGCATGAGTCACCTCCCCCGACGGCGTGGAAGATGTTGGTAGATGTGGATTCAGGGAAACATTCCTTTGGAGGAGGAGTTATCCTGGTGAGTCCCCAAGGGACACGGATTGAGCAGGCCATCAACATTCATTTCCCGATCACCAACAATCAGGCCGAGTACGAGGAGGTGATAGCAGGCCTGCTGTTGGCCCAGGAGTTGGATGTGCAAGATGTGGAGGTCTCGACGGACTCCATGCTGGTGGCGTGCCAGATCAGGGGGGAGTTTGAAGCAAAGGAACCAACCCTCCCCCGTTATCTAGAGAAGGTCAAGGGAGTCATCGGGCAGTTCTGCACCTTCTCAATCAAGCATGTGCCGAGGGAAGAGAGTGTCCCGACAGATCTAATAGCCAAGTTCGGTCCCTGGGCAGGGGGAACGATGTCAGAACTCTTTCGACCCTCCATCGAGAAGGGGGAACTGATGGAGGTGGATCAGCGGGAGTCATGGATGGATCCCTTCATCACCTTCTTGACCTCAGGGAAGTTCCTTGAAGGGGATATACATAAACGATGCTTCAGTTATAAATCGACATACTATTCCTTACATGCAGGAGGACTATACAGGAAAACACTCTCGGAGCTCCTGGCCCGTTGTGTCTCAGAGGAGAAAGCCCCAAGGGTCCTGGACGAAATCCACTCGGGGGAGTGCGGCAGCCACTCCGGGAGTCGAACCTTGGAGGGGAGAGTGTTGAGACAAGGCTATTTTTGCCCCACCCTCAGCAAGGATGCGCCAGAGTTCGCAAGGAAGTGTTCAAAGTGTCAGTTGTTCGCTCCCCTCCAGCTCTTGCCAGCTCAAAGACTTTGAACCATCACAGCTACCTGGCCCTTCACTATATGGGGTTTGGACCTGGTGGGTCCTTTCCCGCAGGTGAGCGGCCAAAGAAGGTTTTTGTTGGTGATGATTGACTATTTCTCCAAGTGGTTGGAGGTGAAGGCGCTGGCTAAGGTAACATCTCAAGAAGTTAGAAATTTCATATGGGGTGAAATCATATGCAGGCATGGGCTCCCGCTAGCCATAGTTACAGACAATGGGCCGCAGTTTGCCAGTGATGAGTTCGTCAGCTTCTGCACCCAGCTTAGAATAGACCTCCGGTTTGCATCGGTCCACCACCTGAGGAGTAATGGGCAAGTGGAGGCGGCAAACAAAATCATCGTGAACTTGTTTAAGAAGAAGGTCGAGAATCTCAAGGGGAACTGGGTAGAACAGCTACCCTCGGTCCTCTGGGCCATGAGGACCACTCCGAACACAACCACAGGACAGACTCCATTCAAGCTATCCCACGGGTCCGAGGCCATTCTCCCAATAGAGTTCGAGGTGAAATCACCCCGGGTGGTCGAGTAGATCTCGTGGAGAGGCTGGCAAGGTAACAAGTCTTTGTGCTATATTGGCCCAGACGATCCCGCTGCAGGGCTCTCACTAGCCGGTGGGCCAGGTAGATCTCGCGGAGAGGCTGGCAGGATAACAAGTCTTTATGCTGGATTATCCTGAACGATCCCGATGTCGGGCTCTCACTAGCCGGTGGGTCAGGTAAATCTCGCGGAGAGGCTGGCAGGATAACAAGTCTTTATGTTGGATTGCCACGGACGATCCCGCTGCCGGGCTCTCACTAGCCGGTGGGTCAGGTAAATCTCGCGGAGAGGCTGGCAGGATAACAAGTCTTTATGCTGGGTTGCCACGGACTATCCCGCTGCCGGGCTCTCACTAGCCGGTGGGTCAGGTAGATCTCACGGAGAGGCTGGCAAGATAACAAGTATTTGTGCTGGATTGCCCCGGAAGATCCCGTTGCCGGGCTCTCACTAGTCGGTAGGACAAGGTGACCTTGCGGAGAGGCTGACAAGTGGTTCAAGTTGAGAGGCCCGATTCGCAAAGCTCTCAAGATAAGGCCTATACGCGGGCGAGCCCTAGGACTCACTCGTAGGAAATATAGAAAGCAACAATGAGTGGGAAATGCTATCCCACAGTAGCAGCGAGACGGTCGGATGCAGAGGTTGCAGGGCTCGTTAGGTCGTGTCCGGACTCGCAAAAAAATACTTGCAGAATTTGTGCTGCGCCTAAAACTCGTGGGTCAAGGAGATCCGTCGACATAGTAGTTAACAAGCATCATTGGTCGTGCGCAGGGGTTGGGCGAGCAGGTTAAGGCAACATCAGCCTCGCTCGTAGGGGCCCCTGCGGGGCGAGCCAGAGGCGCGGAGCGAGCTGTGTTCTAGCCAGGTGCAAGCACAGGGAAGTGCTTATCTAACGAACAACCAAGCAAGAAAAGCAACGCGAACGCCTTATTGGGTGTGCGCGAGGTGAGGCAGCGAGACAGAACAAAAGTATGATAAAATGAACTTTATCATCATCGCCGATAAGGAATGTGCGAACGCGAGCATAAATAAACGTTGAGATGCGAGCGCAGCTAAGTGTATGGGCACAAAACATTGCTAAGTACATCAGCGCTAGCATAGAAGAAAGCGCGAATGCGAGCAAAATAAAGTGACAGTAAAGATAAAAAAATATATACTTTCATTTCATTTCTCAAAAAGGTACATTACAGGTAAGGGCGAACTCGCCAGTAAAGAAAAAAGGTTTACATGGAAAATAAAGAAAGATCAAGGCTGGTCGCCGAACAGCTCTTCCTCGCTCCCGCAACCTTCAACCTCCGGAATAGGCGCTAACAGATCCAGGATGACGTATTCGGCAGAGAGTTCCAACGCATCCGGGATAATCAGGCCCGCCCCCTTGAGGGTATCGAAGACGAGGTCGACGACGCCCATGGAGTTCTTGCGGGTCGCCTCCTTCTCTTCTCGCAACTGGCCGCGAGCCCCAGCTCGCGGAGGAGGCGGGGGAAGCACCACCATGGTCAGTTCGCGGACTTGCCCCTTCAAGAAGTTGTTCTCCATCTCCAAATCGGTGTTCAGCGCGACGAGTTGGCTCGCCGACTCGGCATCCTACAAAAGGTACAAGTCAAACAAGGCGAAGAAGGATGAGCGGGGTAGAAACATTTGTATCCTTTCCTAATCGTGCCTCCCTGGAGGCTGGCGAGTAGGCCCTCAGACGAGGCCTCTTTTCCCTTGAGCCGCGCGATCTCGTCCGAGGCATTCTGAAGCTCGCTCTCGAGCTCTTTGGTTTCCCGGTCCGAGGTTAAGTACCAGCGGCCCACCTTGTGGGAGAGCTCCATCGCCCTGAACTGGGCTCGCGCAGCCTCATAGACAAGAGGCTGGGGTTTGAAGATTCTGAAGTAGGAGGCGTCCTCGCGAACATAGAACCAGAAGGCGAGGGAGAACGCCTCGCCCCCAACATTGTCGCTCTCGACCCAGGAGGGGAGGAGCGAAGAGCATGTGATCCTGTTATAATTAGGATCCCACGTGAGAACCGGCTCGCCGATCGCATCCGGGAGCCTCGCGCCGAGGCCAAAGTTCTTGTGACTCGCCGGCTTGGGCTTGCCGGCGGCGTACCCGGGCTCGCCACTCTCCCCTACAGCCTTCTGGTTCACGGGCGGGCGGGGGGGGGGGGGGGGGGGGGGAGCTCTTGCTCGGACAGATCCATCACGTCCTTCCCCTTGGTGGTAGCGGGGATCCTCTTATTTTTCTTCTTGGCTGGAGGTGGCACGACAGGTTGGCTCGCAGTCGGCGGCCGCTTCTTTCCAGAGGGCGAGCCGGGAGAGTCTCGGCATGCCTCGGCAGCTGTGAGGGCAAGCGATCCAGAGGAGAGGGTCGCGCCACTCGAGTGCTATGGGTGAAGCGGAAGATCACGCTCTCCTGCAAAAGTGAAGGAAGTATTAGCGATCACAATAAGAAAAAGTTGGGAGTTGGCGAGCGCGAGCCGAACCTTCTCCTTGGAGGACCGGTAGTAGCGAGTCTACCCTCTGGCGGAGGTAGACTACCTCAAAGTATTTCCCTTCCAGATATTGGTAGAGCCTCGCGTCGTCACCACCTAGCGAGGCAGGAGCGGTAGGTTGCCTCGTCTCGCTGGACGGGGGCGAATGGTATGTTGCCGAACGGTCCTTTGACAAGGACGTACTTCTGGAGCCAGTAGTGGGTTTTGTTCACTGTCTCACAGACAGTGACGTGCTGGCTCGCAAAATGTGTTGTCCCATCTTTGTAAGCACGGAAGGAGAAGACCTTCCGGAAGATGAGCATGCTGAACTCGATCTTCTCCTCCCAAAGGTAGCTGGCGAACGCGACCACCACGACGATCACGTTGGGGGTCATCTGGTTCGGCAAGACGCCATAGTACTTGAATACCTGAGATTTACTCCAGAGGGTTAGCGCATCCCTAGCTAAGCGAGTAAGAAATGTGAAAGAAGAATAGTTTACCTGGCGCACTTCCAGCCAGAGGGGGAGTCGCAACCCATTCTCGAAATGGGCAATGGGAATGGCGAGCTCGTCAGAGGAGAGCTCATTGATTGTGTCTCTGTCGGTAGGGCGGCGAGCTACAAAACCCGAGGGGATGTAGCGGTCCACCGTAGCGCAGAACTCTTTGCCGATAAGCGAGGCGTAGAAGAAAGGGCTTTCGCGAAAGGCCCCGACACACTTGGCTCGCCCCTCGGTCTCACCCTCGACCACCATGGTTATCAACAGCGAGCCGGAAGAAATGCGAGTGCGAGCTGTGATTTGCGAGAGAGCTGGGAAGGGAGAAAAAAGCTGGAGAATAGTAAATGCGGTTGTTAGAAAATTAAAGTTGAAGGCTATTTATAGAAATGAAAAGAGCGGGAAGGAGTCGAAGCGCCGGGGGGTGCGAATAGCAGAACCGCGTGGTAATTTTCTAGCTCCTTGAATCCTTATCCGCTTCCAGTGAGTTAGCGTCCTGGCCAGATCCTCCAACGCGCCGTCCGCAAGCCAAAAATGTATAAAGAAAAGGAACAAATCGCGAGGGCGAGGCAATGGCCCGCGAGCCAGGCATATCAAATAAAAGGTAGACAACGAGCGGGCACAATTACAAAGCAATAAAAGTAATATAAATCGAACGTGCGGGCTCGCGAGCGAGCTAAGTATCATTATTACAAATCAAATTCTTTGAAACCCCCAATAGGGGGGGGGGGGGGAAGGGATATGACAACAAGCAACAAACTCCAAAAAACAACTGTTCAATAATTAATCCACTTCCAGCGACCGCGACCTCGCACACTCGAGCACGGAGGGATTCACGGGTAGTGATACTCGCGAACTAATTGGACCTTGCGCTGTAGCAGCCTTGTGTAATCCTCAATTCGTGCGAGGTGCACTCCGGGTGAGGTGACCTTGTTGCGAGTGACCTGCTGAATCTCAGTAAGGACGCACACGTTCGTGTTGGAGCTTGCTTTCCGCATCTCTTGGTTTGAGAATAACAAATACCATGATGTATTTGATATAGTCTTTTGTGTGTTTATAGTGGCCAGGTTGTACAGGTTCAATGAGGAGACAAGTCCTCGTTCATGGGCATGATCCGAGAACGACAAGTCTCAGGTTGGATGAGTTTTGTATGCTGATCTTAAAATGGCCATAACTTTCAATCCAGGAAGAGTTACAGAACGTGCCACCCCATTTCGGAGATGAGAACGACTCAATCTACAGGCTGGAGCTAAATCTGAATATGGGAAATTTCACTGTCAGAAAATTCCGACAGCCGCTGTCGCCCAGGCGACAGCAGAGAAGTTACAACTACTTCCCTCCACGGCAGCACGACGAAAGGCAGTTTTGAGCTGTCGGAAATCCGACATCGATGTCGCCCAGGCGACAGCTCGACGGTTACAGCAACTGCCCGCACGACGCCACTCCAGCAGCAGTTTAACGCTGTCGGAAATTTCCGACAGTCACTGTCGAAATTTTCGACAGCGATTTTCTATAAATTGACACATTGTGTTCGTGCATTACAACCAATGAAGATTCTAAGTCCCTTCCTGAGTGCATTCCATCCAGAGAGCTCCAGAGCCTCATGAACTCCCATTTATGCTGAGAAGGTTTGAAATTGAAGACGAGATCGGACGCGCTTCTACATCAACGATCATCTCGAGGCTTCAACCTTCCTTTCAGAGATCTGAATTTCTAGGGAGTTCTTATTTTATCTTGTATTTTCATTTATATACATTTTACTTTGTATTGGTAGGGAAAATCGCTTCCTTGTGCGGAGCATCTAAGTCCTTGCGTGGCTTAGGGGAAAATCGCTTCGTTGTGCGGAGCGTCCAAGTCCTTGCGTGGCTTGGTGGGAAATCGTGGCCTTATATGCTACGTCTAGATCTTGGGAAGATCTAGAGGATAGGCTTGGGCTTGGTCTAGGGAGAGACAAGTGATAGCCTTCCGATCCTTGGGAGAAGGATTGGTAAACAAAAAGAAATTTACATTTGTACGCCTCCGATTTCTAGCGATATAGAAATCAAATTTATGTAAACACTTTTTCATATAATATAATCATGTCTCTTTTGTGTTTACTTGATTTCTATCATTTGGCGTAATCTCTATTATATTGTGTTCTAAGTTTTCAATTCTAAATCTAAATTGTTTATTTCAATCTCCTTCATTATAAAACAATTTAGTAATTACCTTGAAAATTATAGAAAGAATTTTATTCCCTTATTCACCCCCCCTCTAAGGGCGCCGTAAGATCCAACAATTGGTATCAAAGGAAGGTTATTCCAAATCGGCTTAACAACCGGGAATAATGGCGTCTCTTGATCATGATCTCGCTTCTACTAGCGGGGAAAATTTTAATATAAATGAAAAAAATATTATCACCACCTTTATTTATGGGCAAAAATTTTAAAGGGTGGAAAATATTAATGAAAAATTTTCTTAAGACCTTAGATGAAAAAGTTTGGAATATTACTATTAAAAAGCCATCTAGCGTACTAACTAGAAACAAAATTATTTTAAATGCAAAATCTATGAATAGTATATTTTGTGCGTTAGACCAAAATATTTTCAAACTTATTTATACTTTACCCACCGCATATGAAATTTGGAGTTTTCTTGAAAGAACTTATGATTCTCCTTCTACAGGTACGGAACATTCACAAGAACCGGAGAATATGCAAGCCTATGCAAATATTCAAGAAAGCTACACAAAGGATGGATCCATAGAATGCTCATCAAGCGGAAAGGATGATGGACACTCTTGTTTGGAAGAGGAAGATGAAGAAGACAACGTCACAATATTGGACTCAGTTGATGGCAAAACATCAAGCAAAAGAGAAGACGGAAACTATAGCAAGGTAAGAAAATCTAAATCTTCTCTTTTAGTAACTAATTCTATTTCTACATTTCGTGTGCTTAAATTTGCTAAACGTAAAATTTCAAAGTTGAAACATGCTAATTCCAAATTACGTTTAGAAAATAAAACTTTAAAAGCACACACTAAAGTAGAATCTTATATTGATGTTTCAAATTCTTGTTCATGCTCTTTAATTGAAAATGCTAAACCTTGTTTTTATTATAATTCTTTTAAAGAAGAACTCAAGGTTTTAGAAAAAGGGCTTTTAATTTCAAAAGAACATAATGAAAAATTGATAAAAAAAAGATAATATAAAGGATAAGCTAGAATCATTAAAAATGTTTATTAAAAAATTTTCATATAATGAAAAATCTCTTTTTTCTAGTTTATCAAATTTTCAAAAGTCTAAAAGCTTAACTTCATATTATAAGAGTAGGTCTATAAGAAAGAGTGGAAATGAAAATCATCTAAATAAGGACCAATCATTTACAACATTTTGTAACTCACTCTTTCAACATTCAATTCTAAAGAAAGACAATCACTCTTATAAATTTTCAAATAATCCATATAATAAAATTCATTATGATTATCAACATCAATCTATTTTGAAAAATAATTTGAATAAGCATAAATCTCAAATGAATTATTTTTCAAACAAATACAATCATATAAAGATGTCACATAATCATAATATGAATTTTAAAGATAAACAACCAAGGTATGAATGGAGACCCTTAAAGAAAAATGACACATCAACTTTAATAGAAAGGGCTCATTTATCCTTGTCTCCTAAAAAATCATCATGTCGTATTTGGGTACCCAAAGGAACCATCCCTCATGGTCCCCTTTGGATACCTAAATCTCTTATTCATTAGTATCCTATCATTTGCATGAAGTAGAAACAATTAAAAATGAAATATCAATTCTCTACTTCATGATATGCTTAATTGTTTTTTTTTCTTTTGTTTGTTTTCTTATTTTTGAGCCAACACGCTAAGGTCACTTAGATATATTATGAAATATGACTTTTACATTTTAAGCCTAATGTTTATCAAATCAAAATTGAATTAAATTAAACATAAAGTCATAATTTTTAAGTGATCTATTTTTTCTTTTTGTTTTATCCTTTTTAAATCCTTTGCCTATAAATGTCTTATATTATCATTATAAATTGAATGCTAAATTTTCTAAATGATATTATCAAGACTAATGAAATTACTTTCAAAATTGGATTTAAATGGATTTTTAGGGGTCTTAGGCTAAAATATTAAATGCGCAACTAATTGCATATTTGTCTATTTTTCGTTGATGCATATAATAGCCCCTATATTGAAAATCATAATCGAGAAAAATCAGAATCAAATAATATAAAAAACAATGTGTTTTAAATCAAATATAGTAACTCTGTTGCTAACGCCAGGCGTTATCACTAACGCTGGCGGTAACATATTTTCCTAAAAATTCTAATTTTCTCTTAAAAATTATTTTTACCATCATTGTTGTCAAATACCTTGTATTTGCTGTCTAATTTCTAAAAATAAAATCAAAAAGAAAATTTACAAAAATGATGAATATGATTTCACAATCACCACCATGATCTATTAATATCCTATGCTAAAATTCACTATAATCATATATCATAATTCATGATCCATCAAGACCTATCTTAAATCAACTAATTCTATCAACCTTAGGAATTATGAAATATATGATTGCAATTGGTATTATAGTTTCATATCTTGTTTTGTGTGTGTGATGTGCATCTTTATTGTTTGCATGAATCTCATTATCTTTAGACCTATGAATTAACTTGATATCAACAAGATGAAATCAAATAGAATTGTCACTTCTTTCTAGGTCTATGAAAATTCAAAACTCTATGTTTGAATACATGCAACTCAATCTTATATTTGTCCATCTTTACTTAGCTTTGCACCATGTTGTCCTAATTCATCACAATAGCATTATCACGTACCATAGATAGAAATCAATGCTCATGCTAGTTATATCTTGCAATGCTAAAGTAAATTATATCATTAAAATATGAAAATCTTATTTTCCTTTGTAGTTATTTGCATGAATAAAACTTTTCTAAATGGATTTAAAATCAACAATCTTCGATAAAATTGTAAATCCAAAACTAATCATGAAATTATAACACAGTTAATATATTTAAGGCTTACACGCTTAGTATGTCTATAATCAATAAACCTATGACATGTGTCTCACAATAGCGAGGGCGTAGGATTGTGTGCATTAGAGACCTAACCTCTAAGTCATGTCTTGTCCTTAACCGGGGAGGGTTCCAGCGGGGCCTTGAAAGGCACTGGGGGGAAAGAGTGCTTGGTTGAGCGTCGTCTTTTGTATGCATATGGGATTAACACCCCAACCTACGGCATGTGTGCAGCTCCTCATGCCCATCCGTCACTTAGTACGGGGCTAGAGTGTAGTCATGTAGTTAAGGTATCTTGATCTTAGATATACTTATATTATATTCATTGCATGAACATTATCTCACTCTTTATACATAAATCATGCATATTTTTTTTATTTATTCTAACATTGCATCATGTGTTTGCATATTTTAATAGTTCGAGCTTTAATGATTTTACCAAACACAAGTATTTGAAAAATCACCAAATACATGCTAAAAGAGCCTTCAAATCTAATCAATATACTCTGAAATTTCAACTGAAGGAAGGTCTCTTTATAATACAAATGAATTGAGAAAAAAATTTTTCAAAACATCAAGAAATGCAGTTCTGTTTTGACGTTAAGAAGTTAATGCCTGACGTTAGCTCCTTTGCTCCAAAATATTTTTTTTTGTTTTGAATTATTTCTGGTATTATTTTAATATTTTGTGTGTTTGTAAAAAGTTTATCTTTTTATTACTTTTAAAACAAAATTTTATTTCTTTAAAAAAATATATATGTGAATTTTCTCATACATTATTTTTATTTATTTCTCTGGCATAGAATATCATTTACTGAAAGGGCTATTAAAGACTTCTATGAGTTCCAGAGAATATATATAAAAAAAATACAAAATTACAAAACAATTTCAAAGAACAAAAATATGTTTTTCTTTATGTGTGTTTATTGTTGTGCATATATAAAAAAATTCAAAAATTTATATAAAAAAAAATGATTGTTATTCATTGCCATTGTCAAGGATGGATGATTAATTATATCAATTAAAGATTAAATACAATGTTTAATTTAACTTTCAAGTTTCTTAAAAACATTGTTTTGTATTTGTCATGCCTTGAGAATTATCTTGTTATGTGCAATGAAATTGATTGTAGATAAACATGTGTAGAAATGTTTAGCATGCCTCTAAGTATGAGTAATGTATTATGTTTGATAATGATTCATTCACTCACTTATTTTTGATAACCTACATGTGTTTACAATCTTATTCTTACATGATTGTGTAGTGTAATAACATAAATAATTAAAATGCCTAAATAGATTACCTACACAACATTGAATTGGTTATTACAATTCTTTGTCTTTCATGCACTTATTCTTTAGAGAAATGTGGTTTACAATGCTATGTTTGCAAAACAAGTGAATTCGGAGTCCTTAGTCACTAAACTAAAAAGCAAATAATAAATGACAAGGAAAACTCCACCAAGCACTACTCACCCTCCTGATAAGTCTTAATGAGCATTGTGAGGTTGAGCACCTTGGCTAAGAATTGTAAAGTGTCTTGTAGCAAACAATTTATACACCACTTCTCTTTAGTACACCGGATCACAAATTTTTTTTTTAAAATAAAGCTAAAAAGTATAAAAGTGATCCCCCAAGCACTACTTTGCACCCTGATAAGTCTTAATAAGCATTGTGTGTGCAGAGCACCTTGGTAGTTGTACTATTTATTCATGTGCATTGAAATAGTGTGGAAGTAATATTATTTGTGTATTTTAATGTTGTGATATTTCATTATATATGTCATGTGTTTTTGATTGATTCACTTGTATACTTTATCAAAACACTGCTTTGTACACATCATTATCTTTCATAAAACTTCTACTCATGAGAATTGGATCCTAATGCTCATCTACTCAAATCTCTTCAAACTTAAGTAAATGCACTAGATAACAAAGCATGACCGCTACAATGTTTATGTTTACTTGAAATGAAAATTTTACTACATTGTAGTTTGTGTATCTTTTCTTGATATTATGAAATCATGCTTGCAATTTTTTTTATCTTAATGGAATAACATCTCTTCAATCTTTAACTCAAACATCAACTTTTCAAATTTAAAACTCATTATCCTTTATATGGTTTTATCTTCTAAAATGATGTTTATGTTTAAGAGTGCTTATTATTTTTAACACTGTGTTTTCCTTTAAGCAAGTGGTATCTTAAAATAGAATGCTTACTTTATCATGTTAGCTATGTTGCTTACTACTTTATGTTACATCATGCCTATATTTTTCTCAACAAGTAGTATTTAACAAGCTTTTGATTGCATCCTATTTTTCTTCTCGACATAAAATCTATTACTCTTATATACTCCCATATTTATTATTTCTTCATAATTATTCATTCTTTATTTCAAAATAACTTTTGATAATATCAAAAAAAAGGGAGAAATATAAATTCAAGAAATCTCTTACTAATCTCAATTTTTCAGAATGCACCATTGCAATTAATTATAACATTTAGGGGGAGCATACATATAGGGGGAGAATACAATTTAGGGGGAGTATATTAAAAAGTTTTCATGGAAGCGTCTATGTAGAGGGAGTGATATTGCTCGATCATGACAACCCACTTTTGGTAATAACAAAAGGGGGAGAATAAAATGAGAAATCTAGTGACATAGATATTTAGGGGGAGTAAAATCTATCACACAGTAAACCTTTTATTCATGCATATCTTTTATTGCACTTATCTATAAACTCACTAATTTCTCATATGGGTATTTGTTATTATCAAAAGGGGGAGATTGTTGGAGCTTGCTTTCCGCATCTCTTGGTTTGAGAATAACAAATACCATGATGTATTTGATCTAGTCTTTTGTGTGTTTATAGTGGCCAGGTTGTACAGGTTCAATGAGGAGACAAGTCCTCGTTCATGGGCATGATCCAAGAACGACAAGTCTCAGGTTGGATGAGTTTTGTATGCTGATCTTAAAATGGCCATAACTTTCAATCCAGGAAGAGTTACAGAACGTGCCACCCCATTTAGGAGATGAGAACGACTCAATCTACAGGCTGGAGCTAAATTTGAATATGGGAAATTTCACTGTCGGAAAATTCCGACAGCCGCTGTCGCACAGGCGACAGCAGAGAAGTTACAACTACTTCCCTCCACGGCAGCACGACGAAAGGCAGTTTTGAGCTGTCGGAAATCCGACATCGATGTCGCCCAGGCGACAGCTCGACGATTACAGTAACTGCCCGCACGACGCCACTCCAGCAGCAGTTTAACGCTGTCGAAAATTTCCGACAGTCACTGTCGGAATTTCCGACAGCGATTTTCTATAAATTGACACATTGTGTTCGTGCATTACAACCAATGAAGATTCTAAGTCCCTTCCTGAGTGCATTCCATCCAGAGAGCTCCAGAACCTCATGAACTCCCATTTATGCTGAGAAGGTTTGAAATTGAAGACGAGATCGGACGCGCTTCTACATCAACGATCATCTCGAGGCTTCAACCTTCTTTTCAGAGATCTGAATTTCTAGGGAGTTCTTATTTTATCTTGTATTTTCATGTATATACATTTTACTTTGTATTGGTAGGGAAAATCGCTTCCTTGTGCGGAGAGTCTAAGTCCTTGCGTGGCTTAGGGGAAAATCGCTTCCTTGTGCGGAGCGTCCAAGTCCTTGCGTGGCTTGGTGGGAAATCGTGGCCTTGTGTGCTACGTCTAGATCTTGGGAAGATCTAGAGGATAGGCTTGGGCTTGGTCTAGGGAGAGACAAGTGTTAGCCTTCCGATCCTTGGGAGAAGGATTGGTAAACAAAAAGAAATTTACATTTGTACGCCTCCGATTTCTAGCGATATAGAAATCAAATTTATGTAAACACTTTTTCATATAATATAATCATGTCTCTTTTGTGTTTACTTGATTTCTATCATTTGGCGTAATCTCTATTATATTGTGTTCTAAGTTTTCAATTCTAAATCTAAATTGTTTATTTCAATCTCCTTCATTACAAAACAATTTAGTAATTATCTTGAAAATTATAGAAAGAATTTTATTCCCTTATTCACCCCCCCTCTAAGGGCGCCGTAAGATCCAACAGTTCGCATCCTCCATAGCAGCGAACCTTTCCTCGTACGTGGACCTATTCATCCGGTCTTGATCATACAGCTCTCGCAACATCAAGGTATGCTTCTGGAATATCTCGGCGAGTCGCCTCTTCATTTGCTCCAGATTGCCGGGGTCACCCAAGAAATCTGCGACCTGGCTCGGTGAGGGCGGTGACGACATCTCCACCTCTCCATGCTCTGACTCGGCATGCGGGGTTGGAGGGACACCTGCGAGGAAGAAATCAGCGATGAGGAAAAGGGGGAAGGAAATCGGCAGAAAATCGTGTAACCTGGCGAGATGAGAATGGTATGGGGGCGCTGGCGAGAGGTGCCCGGCAGGCCCTGGAAGGCTTCATTGAAGGCAGGGGTTATAAATTTACCTAAGCTGGGGCGGTGCGTCGCTTCGGCTGCGAGCCCGGGGTCAGCAAGTAGCATCCCGCCCGGGCTCCGTTGGCCAAGGATACCAAACCTCGGAGTGATGATGGTCTGGTTCGGCGGGGCCGGCGAGTCCGCTAGAGGGGGAATCCGCTCCTCCGGGTTTGCGAGAGGAGACACTGCACAAGGAATAAGGGAGGCTTAGCGAGTGAAGAAATATGAAGGATGGCGAGGCGAACCACTCACCCACCTGCGAGGGTGGGTCCCGCAGGCCGGTGACCCTCACATCAAGGGGAGGAGTGCCAGTCCCACCGGGGGTGGAAGTGCGAGTCTCCGTAGTTGATTTCTCCAGGGTATTCTCTCTCGGGGGAGGGTTCTGCGAGTGAGGAAGCAGTGTCAGGTGAGAAAGATGTCAAATTGTTGAACTGTGCAGTAGTACCTGCGAGGCTAGCTCATCGTGGAGGGATGGAGATGAAGGAGATGACCCATCCTCGCTGGGCTGACGCCGGATGGTCTTCGCCTTTTTTGTTTGAGGCAGAGGCGGAGCGGGCTGTGGGGAGACCTATGGGGCGAGTGCGGTTGCTTTTACTTTCTGAACCTCCTGTGAAGCCTTAAGGTGAGTCAACATCTCTTCATTTGTTGGCATCGCGCCAGGTCCAATGGCGAGCAACAAAAGAAAGAAGAGGGAGGGAAAGTTTTTGCCCAGGCCAGGAGGAAGGGTATTAATAGTTGTGGGTGTGGGTACTATCAAAAAATTCTCGCCACATCATCAAGGGGCCGGCGAATACCAAGGGTTGGACATTTCTTCGCGAGCCTAAGGTAGCCTCGCGAAGAGCGGGGATTGTGTACAACCCTGGTATTCGCCAGGAGATGAGCAGAGGCCAAGTAAACCAGGATCATGAGGAATAGGCTAGGCGAGCCGGGCGAGCTGGAACCTCGCGGCCGCTCGCAGGAAGGCGGGTGAGCCGGGCGAGTTAGATCCAAGCGGGACTCCCGCAGGAAGGCGGGTGGGCCGACCTCACAGGGGCCGCTCGCTGGCGAGCGAGCGAGCCAAGTTAGGGGGCCCTGATGGGTTGCAAGCCCAGCAAGGGTCCATGGGTATCTTTACCTTGATACCCTTTGCGGGCTGTCAATAGCCCCTCAGAACAGCGGAGTTTGGCTGTTGGCAGACCATTTTGGACTGCGGATAGTAAAAGTGTAAGGCGGAATCTCGCTATTAGCAGACCATGAGTAAAAAACTATAAATAGACCTTGAAGGGCACCTTTGGAGAGGATTTCAATATCAGTACTCTGAGCTTCCTCCTCCCTAGGTTTCTTGGTTTAGCTCTCAGGCTCTCCAAGGTGCCCAGTCTCAACTTTGGCTTGGGAGGGGAAGCGCTCAAAGATCTTTCGGGTGTGTGGTGGGACCTCCTCGCTGCGACCAAGGGTCTGTGTCTATTTTCGAGTCTCCGGTCTGTCCTTTCTAGGGAGCCAGTAAGTTCTAGCTGCCCCTTAACTCATTGAGGGATCGAGCTCCATAAGTGACCGAGAAATCGGTTTCAACACTTACATTGTAGAAGAGGCGCTCAAGTCAGGAGGGTATCACCTCCGGAGATTTGGAAGGGATATCCCCCAACCAAACTTGGAGCGGCAATGATTTAAAGCGTTTTTATCCTTGAATTGTTGCATTGTGGTAAGCTAATAAGTTGATGTGATTTTTGTTGATATGGTTGTGTTCTTCGGTTACAAGTTCCTATGACAAGGTAACATGGTGTTGGAGTGCCCCAGATCAATTCCGCTATCGGTCTCTCACTAGCCGGTGGGTTCTGGTTGATCTTTGGAGAGGCTGGCAAGGTAACATGGTGCTGGAGTGCCCCAGATCGATTCCGTTGTCGGGCTCTCACTAGCCGGTGGGTTTTGGTTGATCTCTGAAGAGGCTGGTAAGGTAACATGGTCCTGGAGTGCCCCAGATCAATTCCACTATCGGGCTCTCACTAGCCGGTGGGTTCAGGTTGATCTCTGGAGAGGCTTGCAAGGTAACAAGGTGCTGGAGTGCCCCAGATCGATTTTGCTGCCGGGCTCTCACTAGCCGCTGGGTTCTGGTTGGTCTCTGGAGAGGCTGGTAAGGTAACATGGTGATGGAGTGCCCCAGATCAATTATGCTGCCGGGCTCTCACTAGTCGGTGGGTTCAGGTTGATCTTTGGAGAGGATGGCAAGGCAACATGGTGCTGGAGTGCCCTAGATGGATTCTGATGCTGGGCTCTCACTAGCCGGTGGGTTCATGTTGATCTCGGGAGAGGCTGGCAAGGTAACATGGTGCTGGAGTGCCCTAGATCGATTCCGTTGTCGGGCTCTCACTAGATGGTGGGTTCGGGTTGATCTCTGGAGAGTCTGGCAAGGTAACATGGTGCTGGTGTGCCCCAGATCTATTCCGTTGTCGGGATCTCACTAGCCCGTGGGTTCAGGTTGATCTCTGGAGAGGTTGGCAAGGTAACATGGTGCTGAAGTGCCCCAGATTGATTCCGCTGCCGGGCTCTCACTAGCTGGTGGGTTCAGGTTGATCTCTGAAGATGCTGGCAGGTGAAAAGTCTATTGGCCCCAATCAGACTACAAACCAGGCTCTCAGCAAGCTGGTAGGAAGTTCGCTCGCTCGGCGAAGAGGAGAACCTAGCAGGGTAAGGCGAGAGAGAGCTCACCTCGTGAACTGACGTAAAAACTCTCGCGAAGCGAGATCCCTCTGACAGGGCTTAAGCAGTACAATTTAGGGCCAAGGTATACTCAGACGGACGAGCCAAGGGCTCGCCTGCACAAGAATACTTGACATGGCTACAAGAAGTCGTTCGGAGTGGTAAGACATGTGAAACAGCGTGAGGAAGACCTCGCTTGTGGTATCCATGCGCGGTTGAGCCGGATGCTTGCGAGAACACGACGCGACAGGTGAACCGAGGAATCGTGATCCTAAGGGGTATGCGAGGAGATGAGGGAATGGTAATGCTCGCGATCCACTGGTTGGAATACAAGAGTATGTGTTCGGCGAGTACCATATCGCATGAGGAGCGCAAGCATAACGAACTGGCACAAACATGAACGGAAATAAAAAGAGTTCTATTACAAGTATTGTGGCGATCTCGCCAGCCTAAAAATAAAAAACCAGAAAAAAAATTTACAAAGCCTCAAGGGTCATCCGCGGATCGTTCGCCCTCGCAGTCCTCGAATGTCAGAACTGGCTCGAACAATTCTGGGACCACCTCTTCGACGGTCAGCTTCGCCGCCTCAACAGAGAGGAGACCACCCCCCCCCCCCCCCCCCCCCGCGCAGAGTGCAGAAGATATACTTCATCGCCGTGATCGCAACCCCCTGTGTCTCCTCCTCCTTCTCGCATCGCTTAATCCTCAAGCTCATGGGGCTGCAAGGAGGCGGTGGGAGGGCGACCAGGACTAGCTCCTGGTTCTGAGCCTTCAACCTGGCGACTTCTTTCTCCAAACCGGAGATGCGAGCGTGAAGTTTGTTAGCATTCTCGGCATCCTGCAAAAGTCAAGTTAGCCAAGGGACACGGATCGCAAAGAGAGGAGGACGGGTTCTCAATGAACTTACCATCCCGTCCTTGAGGCTGGTGAGAAGACCGTCATTGGTGACCAACTTCTCCTTGAGGCTTGCGACCTCGTCAGTGACATCCTTGAGCGCACATTCGAGCTCCTCGGCTTGCCTCTCGATCTGAAGGTCGCGACAGCCCGTCATGTGAGTAATCTCCAAGGAACGGAGCTGGGCTCGCGAGCACTCGTACGTAAGCGACCATGCAATCTCTTCCTTGAAAACCGTAGCGTCCTCCCGGCCGTAGAGCCCAAAAGAGAACATGAAAGCCTGGCCGTTGGAGCAGTTCTCTTGCTCCACCCAGGTGGGAAGAAGGGTGGATATAGAGGCCCTGTTGACCTCTGGATACCAGAACAGCAGAGGCTCGTCGTCCTCGTCCCGGTGCTTCTGGACGAGACCAAAATTCTGATGGCTAATCGGTGCAGGTAGGGTCAAGGTTCCGGAGACCTCTGCGGCATGATCACCGACCTCCTTTTCTGCGGGTCGTCTCGCCGTGGGCCTCTCGCATGCCAAGGCTTCAAGGAGCTGCTTTCCATTATTGGAAGTTGGGGGGCTTCTTCCTCTTTGGCGCCGGCTGCGAGGAAGACTCTCCGAGCCCCACGGGTTCGGCCCGCTTCTTGTTGGGTTGCACGGAGGTGTCAGGAGCATCCCGACAAGCATCTGCGCCCATGTTGGCGAGAGCGAGGATGGCGGAGGGGGTTCGGGTACTCCATAGGGAAGGAGGATTGGAAGGTCTCGCTCTCCTGCAAGTGAACCATAACAATCAAAGTTAGCTATCATAGGGAGGTGAAGTATAGAAGACACGAGTAAGCGCGAGTAATACCTTCTCCGGGGAGCACCGGGGGTATCGAGTCGACGTTTCGGCGTAGGTAGACGACTTCAAAGTTCTTCTTATTGAAGAACTGGAAGAGCTCGACGTCGTGTCCGCCGAGATTTGGAGGGCGGTAGGTTGTCTCGCCATGCTGGATAGGCAAGAAGGGAACATTGCCGAAGTTCCCTTTGACTAACACAAATTTCTGAGGCCAATAGTGGCTCTTGTTCATGGTCTCGTTCACCTTGGCGTGGGTTCCCACGAAGTAGGCGGTCCCGTCTTTATACACCATGAAGGAGAACATCGTGCGAATGATGGACATGCTGAACTCGGTTCGCTCTTCTCGCATGTAGCAAGCAAAGGCGATGATGGCCGCAACGACATTGGGGGTCAGCTGACCCAGTATCACGTCGAAGTGTTTTAGTACCTGGCGAGCCCGCAAAAGCGTTAGCGAAATACGATACTTCCAAAGCCCAAATGATGCGAGATTAGAAATACCTGGCAAACCTCCGGCCACAGAAGCAGCCGCAAGCCGACCCCAAAGTGGGTGGTAGGAATGACAAGTTCTTCTGCTAGGGGGACGTTAATGACATCTCTCTCGCTAGGTCGGCGGGCCGTGTACCCTGGCGAGATGTAATTTGCGACCACCGAAACGTACTCACTCTCAGAAAGATTGCAGTTGAAGAACATGTGGTCGTAGAAGGCCCACGCACACTTCAGTCGTCCCTCGGCCTCGCCACCATCTCCACCCATCTTAGGAGTGTTGTAATGTTGAGGAAGCGGGCGCGAGGAGGAAAGAGCGAGGTCTTGCGAACGAAGGAAGAAGAGAGGCAGGAGCGATAAATGCGGTGGTTGAGGGAAGACGTCACGACCTATTTATAGAAAATCAAAAAGGGGGGAGGGAGAAGTCGAAGAGGCGGGGGTGCTATTAGCATAATTTCGATATGATGCGTTCTGATACTTGAGCCCGCCCCTCACCTACACCCGCTCCCGATAATAAGAAAGTGCGAGCGAACTATCAAGTGAGGCTAGCTCGCGGCAGGCGAGCTAAACACAAATATGGGTCATGTGTCAGAACGTAAAGAAATAAGAGAAAGTTAGCGAGCATCACACAAGCAACAATATCACACAAAAAAAGAATGTAAACGAAATCCCGGTCGCGGGCGAGGAGTATTAGACAAGCAGTCATGAAATTGTTCACAGGATTATTCAAATAAACATTAGAAATAAAATAAAGTACATTTTTAGGTTTTGCCGAGTGGATGGGAAGTGAGCGGGGTCAGTATTGGATCCATTTACACCTACCTCGACCTCGCACCCCTGACTTCGGCGACACCCTGGGGTAATGATAGGTGCGGGAGGTGCAAAGCTCGCATTGCAGTAGGCGCACTTGATCCTCCGCTCACGAGAGGTGCACCCCTGGGGAGGTGACCTCGCCGAGAGCATCCAGCTGCAGCTCGGCAATAAGCCGCGCGTGATCATCTGCGAGGACGACGAACTACTCTTCGGCATATGCCCTCTCTTCCCTCATCTGCTTGTAGAGGTCCTGCAGCATGAGGCCATGTTTCTAGAGCACCTCGGCCATTCGCCTCTTCAGCACCTTGGGGTCACAGGGATCACCCAGGAAGTCAGCAATCTTATCCGGCGAAGGCGGGGGCGACATCTCTTCTTCTCCAAGATCAAAATCGGTAGGGAGGATCTCACAGTCACCTACGAGCAGGTCTAGTGAGCGCAATGAAAAGCGGGGTATTGATGATTGCCCTAGAAGGTGACCAACCTAATGAGGCTATGGTTTCCTTACCGGGGGCGAGCGGGAAGAGCTCGGTCGTTCCTGGAAGGCCTGGCTAAGGGGAAAGGTGATTGATTTTCCTAGGCCGGCGGGGGCCTGCCCTCCCAGGAGGCTGAACCTGGAGGTCACGATGGTCACGTTCGGTGGGATCGGTGGTTCAGGTCGCGAGGTGCGACATCCGGGTGTCACACGGGGGGAAGCTGTAAAGAACGACAACAGAGTTAAGACAGCCATCAACCAAGGTGAAAGTGCATAGTGTGCCTCTGAGAATCCTCTAGAGGGGGGGGGGGGTGAATAAAGATTTAAAATATTTCTATCCTAACTGTGTAAACAATAAAATAAACTAAGGAATTATGCTCAAACAAAATCACAGGCAGAATAATATAGTGCAGGAAATAAAATGTTGAAGAAAAGAATTAGGACAGCACAGAAAAGCACAACACAAACACAAGAGATTTTATAGAGGTTACCCTAAATGTGGGTAGTCCTCTCTTCTACCACCTGGTAGGAATGCACCACATGTGCCTGAGTCTTTTGATAAGGAGACTCTTGAACAAAAGATCGTTTGATAAGGAGATCTTGAACCACAGATCTTTTGATAAGGAGATCTTGAACCACAGATCTTTTGGTAAGGAGATCTTGAACCACTGAATCCCTTGAAAGAGGGAATCTAAAAACTCTTTTACAGGTGAAGAGAGAGTGAAGGAGGAAGAGAAAGAAAGAAGGAGAATTCTGTTCTCAGAATTCTGTGAAGCCTTGTGCTTCAGATTTCTCTTTTCTGGATCTGTGAATAATGAATCATTGCTTTTGATTGAGATATTTTGCAAGGATTATGAAGCTTCAGATCCTATCTGTTTTTCTTCTATTGATATCTGGCTATTGTATAGTAGTGATGAGAATCAGCCTTTGCTCTTCTGATCTGAGAGAGAGAGAGAGAGCAGATCTTCTGTTTTAGTCTTTTAGGGTTCCATGAGGAAGAAGAAGAGGAAGGAGACCCTAGATGACAGCCGTGAGAAAATGTAACGAATTACAGTCTGTTTCTCTCTGCAATCTTCCTATTTATTGACCCTCTATTTGGTTTGAATTCCATTCCTCTTCTGGAATGTCTTGAAAAGGCAAATCATTGGACAATAACTTTTCCTTTCCTCTTTTAATTCTCGACCCGTCCACCAACTGTAATGCCCCATTCCAAGAAACCTTTTCTGTCTTCTTGAATGCTCCTTTCCATTTGAGGCAATAATTAAGCCGTTGGAGAACGGTCTTGTGCATGTGGGACATGAGAGAGAGATTCAAAATGACAGCTGAAAAGGTTTCCTTTTCAGACTGTATTCGACGTAGCGTCGAGTTATCTTTCTCTCTTATCAACACACCTTCGATTCCTTGTAAGCATCTTCAAATTCATTCTTGCTCTGATTGAACTCTGCTTATTGACGTTGCGGCGAAACATTATCGACGTAACCATCGAGTTGAAGGCTTGACTCAGAACCTCATTATCTGCGTCAAAATGTAGTTGACATTGTGTCGACTTTAGATGGCTTCGACAAATACTTCCTTATGCGTTGAGTTGAAGTAGAAGCTTCTTTGACTTCTCATGATACTTCGATATGACCATGGCCTCTACGTCGATATCCTTTTGACGTAGCGTCGACTTGAATTACTTCGACAGAAGGCTGAGTTGCTTGGACTTCTAGTCTAAGTAGCGTCGACATCCATTCGATGTTGCATCGATTTCTATTCGACGCAAAAGATAACTTAACCCAAATACTGTTTGTCTTGAACTTGTCTTGTCACCTTAAGTTGAGAGAGATATCCTAAGACATCTAATAAACCACATTACCCTCACTATACAATGGGTAATTTAATCTAAGAGATAAAATCACTTTTTAGATGATTTGTTAAGTTAAATCAAATGAGTTTTTCCCAACAATCTCCTCTTATTTATCTTAACAAATTTTACAGATTGATTAAAGTGATTTTACACATTCCTTTTATATAAACAAAAATACAGACAAGACAATATGGACATAAGAAAATGACAGACTGAAATCACAAGCTATTTCATTCAATTGTCAAGAAATTATATAGATCTCCACAGTTGTTTGATTCTAGGAAGTATAAAGATTTACAGAGTACCTGAGCTTCATTGCTCTTTCTCAAGAGTTCTTCTTTTCCTTGAAAATACTTTTGGAACAACCTTCCTTGGAGCAATCTGTAGGGGCTCATCCTCTCCTAGGGACATTGTTACATCTTCTGTAACATTGTCTTTGGGAAGCTCCCCCTGAATTTGAGCATTTAGCTCAGCAATCTCAACAGCTTCCTTGTCAATCTTTACCACTTCATCCAGCAGATTTTTATCCTGAGGCTCCCCCTAATCCACTGCTATACCTACACCTGCCATTTTTTCATCCAGATTACTTTGGGAATCAGGGACAGGATCCCCCTGAGTAGATGGGAGTTGCCCCTGATTATCTGCAGCAATATCCACTTGATTCTCTGGCTCATTTTCTTTTTCATCCCCTTCTTGATGCTCTGAAACTGGCTCCCCCTGAACATTTGGACCCTGGAGGAAGGTCACTTTCTCAGGGGCTTCAGCATCTTTCCCTTTATTAAGGCCACTCTCATCTAGTAGAGGCCTTTCTTCCTCCAAACTATTTTCTTCCTCCAAAATATTCTCCCCCTTCTTAACCTTGTTGGCAAGAAGGGTTAAGAACTCCTTGGACACAAGGGAGGAAGACATGTAGTCCTTAATGCCTTGGAGGAATCTTTTTGAATCTAGCAGTTCAGCCTCCATTTGTGAGTATTTCCTGTCAAACTTTCTGGCTTGAGATGCTAATAGATTAGTAAAAGTAGAGGAGGCCAAGCCAATTGCATTAGAGATGACCTGCTCAAGGTCAATTACAGGGCAAAGAGAGGTAGATGGATGAATTGATGGAGGGAAATCTTCTTGGATAGGGGAGAGTGCATGGTAGGTTTCAGGGGAGATATGGATTGGTGGTGGTGGAGTAGGAGCAAACTGAGAGTTTGAGGAAATAATGGATGATTGTTATTGAGGAATGTGAGGTGTTGGCTCTAAGACTGAAGTAGACGGAATGGATTGAGGGATTTGCTACTGTTGTTGTTGTTGCTGAGGATATGGTTGAGTTGGAACATCATCCTGAGTGTGATCTGGACCAGTGCCCAGTGGAGTTGGAGAGGGAGGAGGAGGAATATGATCCCTTGGAGGATCTGGTATATGCCTCTCTGAATCTTGAGGAGGAGGAGAGGGAGGAGGTGAGGCTGGAGCTTGACCAGGCTTCAAGATTTGCCTGGTCCATTTTGAGAAGATTCCTATATTTATTCTCTTTCCAGGAGGAATAGTCACTCCTTTTGACTTACACACACTAGGATAGTGGTGAAGCAGCACCTGGCTCATTATCCTCATGTAGACATTTTCTTTGTGGGCATATTTGTGCCCAATCATCCTTAGGAGGCATTTCCCCCAATTTATCCTTTTCTTAAGAACTAGAGCTCCCATAATTTGAAGTTGTTGATTTGGTACAACATCATGCGCTGAAATTTTACATAGCAGCACCTTCCCTACTATGTCTGCAAGGAACTTATATTCTTCCCCAAGATCAATCTTCTTCAAATTGATGAGTTTGTCCTTCTTGAACTTCATAATCTCGAGAGCCTCCTTGATCTCATCCCCTGATAACTCATCTGACTCACTTCCAGTGGCTAGATCAAAAGTCTGATTTAGAATTTGCTCTGTGATGTATATATATATGTTTCAGATATTTTTCCACTGAGGGAGCCATCATCCCCTATCTACAGAGTCTCTTTGAACTCATTCAACTTTATATAAAGTATCTTACATATAGTAGATATCAGTTTGGTCAGACCAGCATCCTGGAATAAGCCAAGAATGACTTTAAAGCTGTCGGCAGCTGCACTGAAAGAGTCGATGTCCACATCGAAGCCGGAGTTCACTTTTGGTGGAGCCATCTGAATGTTATCACCTGCAATCACAAAGAAAAATGAGAGAGAAAGAGGGAAGAAAATGCGAGAGAGCTGGAGAAGAGGAGAGCAAGAGAGCAAAGAGAGGAAAATTCGAAAGCGTAATGAACTCGACGCTGAAGTTGCTTAAAATATGACGATTCATCGCAACTTAGGGTTTAGGTCGACGCACCGTCGATAAAGATTAGAATTTGGCGCATAAAAATAAGTCGAGAATGCTTCTAGAAGCCTTTCAGCGCACGCGGTTTATATCGATGTTCCGTCGAATAATATTCGACATAACTTGGAGATTGTTCAACAATCCTTAAGTCGATGTAGTCCTATCAACGTTATGTCGATTTTCAATCGACGCAACCTGGACTTTGGCCAGCGACCAATAAGACGACGCATGCGTTAATATGAACTTGATGCTGCGTCGAGATCTATTTGAATTATCCACTATGAGTGTCACTTGACGCTAACGTCGAGTAGAGGTCGATGGTGCGTCGACTTCTATTCGACGCACTTCTGAAAGAATATATCCATTTTCTTAGAAAATTATTGCTATTTTTTTCCAGCAATTTTGATTATTGAAAATAAGTTTATAATATTAAATTTATGAACTGTGAGGAAGAATCAAGGCAGAAATCACTCCCTTGTATGAATTTTGTTCCTTATTCAAGACCTACAACTTCCTTCCCACTCCATTTTCTCCTGAGAGGGACCCTACCTAATCCTGCACAAGTCGTTCAAACATTAGAAGGGACCCAGGTTACCTTGGGCCCTTTACTTTTACCATTATAGGGTTCAATGAAAGAATAGAAGGGTCTTTCATGATATCCTTTTGGATGATACGGGAATGGGTTTCCCAAAACTATTACTTTGGTACTTGAACTGAGTATAGAATGTATCTAAATATAGGAGATCAGCAGAATGTCTTATTCTCCTAGGTTTTGCTTTTACCTTTTGATTGTTTAGTTTTTCTACATTATTCTTCTTTTGAGATTTCTTTTCTTTGTTAAGATTTGTTTTATTAACTCTAGTTGTTTTCTTTGGTCTATTAGCTTTCTGACCCTTAGTTTTTGCACTATCCTTACATGATTCATAGTCACTTGGTCTAATGAAGCTAACTGGATTTTTCCAGGCAGGTTTCCTAGGGATTTATGTGATATGGATGGCTCTGCTCCTAACCCTAGGTGATTGAATCTCATGGAGAGATTATCTGTGAGGTCTCTGAGAGTTTGACTCCTCCCATTGAGAGAGTCCTCAAAGGCTTTTGCCTTTGCTAACTCTTCTTTTAATTTTATGTTTTCATTCCTTATTTCTATTAGCTCTAATTCTTTATCCTTAATCTCATTTCTTAAGTTGTTATTTGCTGAATAGAGTTCATCTTTCTTAAAGTTTTCTAACTCTTCTCTATCTGCTTCTAATTCTTTTTGAATTTTGATAATGCCATTACAGAATTCTTTAAAGCATGTTTTATAATCATCTGAACAAAAATCAAAATCATCAAACATAGTTACCTGCTCTTCTTCATCATCTGATGACATCCCCAATGCCATCATGCATGCTGCTTATGCTTCTGCTTCATCATCGCTTTCAGATGATGAGGAGCTTAACTCAGCTTCACTGTCACTCCAGGTTTCAACAATGAAATTATTGGCTTTCTTCTTTTCTTTCCCTTTAACAGACTTCTTCTTCTTCTTTTCATCCTTGATACTGCTTCTGTCCCTTTGTTTATGTGGGCACTCAGGAGCTATATGTCCTGGTTTGTTGTAGGAGAAGCAGATAATCTCCTTCTTTGGAGTTTTATTAAATCTGGGCCTTGAGCCCCTTTCTCTTCTCCTCGAGCCTTCTGTCTTGACCCATCTCTTGAATCTCCTAACCACAAGACTGAACATCTCATCTTCATGAGTGGATGACTCTCCTTCAGAAGCTTTTAGAGCAAGGCTCCTTTGGATAGGAGCTAGAGTTTTCTCTCTTTCTTTTGATTCTTTCTTGTTCTTCAGAAGCATCTCATATGACTTAAGCTTTCCTAGCAAAGCTTCAGTAGAGATTTCTTTGTGGCACCTGGACTCTCTGATTGCCCATATCCTTGAATCCCATGAGCTAGGGAAGCACATGAGGATTTTATCATTAATTTCAGTCAAGGATATCTCCTTGTCCAAGCCTCTGAGCAATTCTTCAGCTTTCTTCTGAAAGTTCTCATACTGAGATATGAGAAGGGACTTTCTGTCCTTTCTTTCATTTGAGCTTCCTTCCACCATTCTGGTGAGAGAATCCTAGATATCTTTTGTTGATTGACATTCAGCAACTTTCTAGAAAATGTCATCTGACATTGTTGAAACAAGAATGTTCATAGCTTTGGCATCACATGCCTTGACTTTCTTCTCAGCATCTGTCCACTCACTTCTTGGGATAGCCTCTATTGTTAAGGATTCTCCTGCCTTTTGTCTGACTAGAGCTGGAGGACCTGTGAGAATGACTTTATAGATGTCTTCATCAATGGAATTCATACAGAGCTTTATTCTGACCTTCCACAGTGTGAACTTATTTAAGTTATATACTGGAGATCTTGTTGAAGCATAATCCTTACAACTCATTTTCTTTGTAAAATATATTTGAAATAACGAGGTAAGAGTAGGAGGTCTTTTTGATCAAGGTGTTAACCTCTTAATGATCAACCTCCCTCTGATACCAATTGAAAGTGCACATCGTGCCTCTGAGAATCCTCTAGAGGGGGGGGGGGGGGGGGGTGAATAAAGATTTAAAATATTCCTATCCTAACTGTTTAAACAATAAAACTAACTAAGGAATTATGCTCAAACAAAATCATAGGCAGAATAATATAGTGCACGAAATAAAATGCTGAAGAAAAGAATTGGGACAGCGCAGAAAAGCACAACACTAACACAAGAGATTTTATAGAGATTCCCCAAAATGTGGGTAGTCCTCTCTTCTACCACCTGGTAGGAATGCACCACCTATGCCTGAGTCTTTTGATTAGGAGACTCTTGAACCAAAGATCTTTTGATAAGGAGATCTTGAACCACAGATCTTTTGATAAGGAGATCTTGAACCACAGATCTTTTGGTAAGGAGATCTTGAACCACTGAATCCTTTGAAAGAGAGATTCTAAAAACTCTTTTACAGGTGAAGAGAGAGTGAAGGAGGAAGAGAAAGAAAGAAGGAGAATTCTGTTCTCATAATTCTGTGAAGCCTTGTGCTTCAGATTTCTCTTTCCTAGATCTGTGAATAATGAATCCTTGCTTTTGATTGAGAAGTTTTGCAAGGATTATGAAGCTTTAGATCCTATATGTTTTTCTTTTATTGAGCTGGTTGTTATATGGTAGTGATGAGAAGTAGCCTTTGTTCTTCTGATCTGAGAGAGAGAGAGAGAGAGAGAGAGAGAGCAGATCTTTTGTTTTAGTCTTTTAGGGTTCCCGGAGGATGAAGAAGAAGGAGACCCTAGATGACAACCGTGAGAAAATGTAATGAATTGCTGTCTGTTTTTCTCTACAATCTTCTTATTTATTGTCCCTCTATTTGGTATGAATTCCTTTCCTCTTCTAGAATATCCTGAAAAGGCAAATCATTGGACAATAGCTCTTTCTTTCCTCTTTTATTTCTCGACCCGTCCACCAACTGTAATGCCCCATTCCAAGAAACTTTTTCTGTCTTCTTGAATGCTCCTTTCCATTTGAGGCAATAATTAAGCCATTGGAGAACGGTCTTGAGCACTGTGGACCATGAGAGAGAGATTCAAAATGACAGCTGAAAAGGTTTCCTTTTCAGACTGTATTCGACGTAGCGCCGAGTTCTCTTTCTCTCTTATCGACGCACCATCGATTCCTTGTAAGAGCAGCTTCGAATTCATTCTTGCTCTGATTGAACTCTGCTTGTCGACGTTGCGTCGAAACCTTGTCGATGTTGCCATCGAGTTAAAGGCTTGACTCAAAACCTCATTATCTGCGTTGAAATGTAGTTCACATTGCGTCGACTTTAGATGGCTTCGACAAATACTTCATTCTGCGTTGAGTTGAAGTAGAAGCTACGTCTACTTCTCATGATACTTCGACATGACCATGGCCTCTACGTCGATATCCTTTCGACGTATCATTGACTTGAATTACTTCGACAGAAGGTTAATTTGCTTGGACTTCTAGTCTAAGTAGCGTCGACATCCATTCGATGCTGCGTCGATTTCTATTCGACGCAAAAGATAACTTAACCCAAATACTACTTGTCTTAAACTTGTATTGTCATCCTAAGTTGAGAGAGAGATCCTAAGACATCTAATGACCACATTACCCTCACGATTCAATGGGTAATTCAACCTAATAGATAAAATCACTTTTTAGATAATTTGTTAAGTTAAATTAAAGGAGTTTTTCCCAACATAAGGGAAATCGATTTATCGAGAAGAGCGAAGTAGCTTACTAGGTGGTTGCCCGCTCGCAAGACCTGAACCCATGGTCGTGGTACCGTTCTCCCTGGGAGGGACGGAGCAAGCGCCAATCAGGTCCTCGCCCGCAGTTTTGTCAATGCGAGGTACGTCCTGCGATCAAGAAAAGTTAAGTTGTCGATTATGAAAGAAGGCGAGAATTAGCGGCATATACCTCTTTGGCGAGCCTAGAGTCGGTCGACTAATCCAGGAGTACGGTCCCATCCTCCCCTGGATGTCGTCGGACCATCTTCACCTTTTTATCTTGGGAAAGTTCGGGGGGGGGGGGGGGGGGGGGGGGGGGGGGGGGGGGCAGCGTTCTGTCCAAGGGGTGAGCTGAGCCATGGTTGAATGTTTGTCTGCTCGCGATGCCCTCAGGCGAGCCTAGGCTTCCTCTGAATGGGGGCATTTTTTATAGCTATAGTAATGGATGGCGAGAGAAGGAAAATGGGAAAGGGATACCCCGTCACCCATGATTGGTGGTATTTATAGCGTTGGTATGGGGCCCACCATAAGATTCATGCCAGGTCAGCATCCATCCGATGAACACCAAGGGTTGGATGTTTCTTCGCAAGCTTAAGCTAACCTCGCGAAGAGCGGGGATTGTGTACAACCATGTGTTTGTCGAAGGGTAAAACAGAGAATCGGGTATAGGCGAGGCTAATGGGGAGAAATGTCGAAGCATGCCAGTCTAATCTCGCAAAGGAAGTGGTATGAGGGATAGACAAGATTATGCTAGCCGCGGTGGGGTGCATTTAGCAATAGCGAGGCAAGTGAGGGCTCGCCCCCTCGCTATTACAGGGGGAGCGAGCGAGCGAGCGATGACCTCGCGGGCCGCTCGCTAGTGTTTACATTGCCAGGGGCAAGCGAGTGGTGCTCTCGCAGGCCGCTTTTGCCAGGGGCGAGAGAGTGGTTCCCTCGCGGGCCGCTCGCATAAGGAGGTCTCGCGATTCCGGCTCGCAAGGAGGTTGGTGAGTGTCGCCTTCACAGGCTACTCACCCAGTAAGGGTCCGAGGGCAAGTTTACCCATACCCTTGGTGGGATGTCAATAACCCTTCAGAATAGCGGAATTTGGTTGTTAACAGACCAATTTGGGATGCGGGTAGTAGCACCAAAAGGCGGGTCTGCGCTATTGGCAGACCAGGAGATAAAAAACTATAAATAGACCCTAAGGGCACCTTTGGAGAGGACGCTTCTTTTGGGCATCATTCTCCTTAGGTCATCTTTGGTTAGCTCCTCAGGCTCTCCAAGGTGCTCGGCTTCAGTTTTTGGCTCGGGAGGGGAAGCGCTCTAAAGATCTTCCGAGTGTGTGGTGGGACCTCCGTGCTGTCGCCAAGGGTCTGTGTTAGTGTTGTCTCCGGTCAGGTTCCTCTGTGGGATCAATAAGTGCGAGATGCACCCATTTTGGGTTCCGAACTCCTCATTGGGCCGAAACTCGGTTCCAACAACTAAAACCCTAGCTGGCCCAATTAAGGCACCCCAATCACTCCTTGTGCACCTTAGAAGCTTGGTGAATATTTCCTTAGGAAATAAAATTTGGGCAAACTCGAATTATACTGAGATGACCATTTTATCTCTTTTAGAACAATTTTAACTCAACAAAAGGTTTGTCAAGACTAATTAAAACTCAAGATGATCTTTTGTGGCATACTGTAACACCCCAGGTTTTCTGTATCTGGGAGCTAGCGCCGACGTTAGGTGTTAACGCAGGCGTTAGCTGCAGCCCCTTTTGAAATTGTGTTATTCGAAGGGAGTTCGACGAAGAGAGTTCAGAACCGCTGGGATGTTAAGTTGGTTTCGTTCGTCAAACAGAGTTCGATGAAAGGAGTTCGACGAAGAGGAATTCGACGAAGAGAGTTCAGAACCATTGGTTTCGTTCATCGAAGGAAGTTTCGTCGAAGGGAGTTAGACGAAAGGAGTTCATCGAACGGAGTTCAACGAAGAGAGTTCGACGAAGAGAGTTCAGAACCGCTGAGTCATTGAGTTGGCTTCGTTCGTCGAAGGAAGTTTCGTCGAAGGGAGTTCGACGAAGGAAATTCATCGAAGGGAGCTCGTCGAAGGGAGTTCAACGAAGAGCTAACGCGGGCGCTTGCGCTAATGCCAGCGTTAGCTGGCAAACCTGTTCCGTAAGTAGCGTTTCCTGGACGTCCGATCTGTTTAGATCTTAATCCTACGATCTAAATAAGTGCGTCTGAAGGATTTATTTAGGGCAGAGAAGTTCTATTCTCTTTTCGTGAAGTCCTTTGTGCTTTAGAGGCGTAGAAGAGAGGTAGGGTTTGGAGGAAGAAGAAGGCTAGATCCGCCATTGTTGGAGCACCGGAGCTCCGTTCGCCGATCTGAGACCAGATCCGTGGAGAGGACTAGAAGGCGCTTCTTTCTATCCTTGCCTTTCAACCGATCCATGGCGAGGAAGAGAACTCTTAGGGCAACGACATCTCTCCTCCCAGTTTTAGGATGCGTGCATGGCATCTATGCTTTTACTTTCTCTTTTCTGAAATTGTATGAAACCGGATCTCTCAAATGAGAGGGGTTTGGGTCGCCTTGGTTCAAGAAGAACCATCGGCTTGATTGAGTCCCTTCTCGACATGATTTTGCACTATAGATCCGCTCTGTTAGTGGATTAGGTATTTTGGGTGAAGCCGAAATCATGACTGGTGGTCCGATTCAGTGATGTTGCTTAACGTGCATTTTAGGGATTTTGCTAGAAATCCGATGATGACGAAAACATCGTATGTGTTGCACTTATGTTCGTGTGAGAATGAACGTTGGATTGGAAAGGGTAAATGTTATGTGTATGTGAAGGCGTGGCTTGGTCTTTGTGGTCGGCTGGCTAGCCCATGAATGCTTGGATTCATGTGGGGAGAGTGTCCCGGCACGACAAGTCCCCTTCTGGGCTAACTGATGAGAACAAGTATGCTGGTGCGCCTGTTGGCATGATGAGCCATGTAAGGGGTGAGGTCCAGTGGAGTTCTTGGCTTTTGGCTTAGTGATTGTGGGGAGAACAAGTATGCTGATGCGCCCATTGGCAAGATGAGCCATGTAAGGGGTGAGGTCTCAGTGGAGTTCTTGGCCTTGGGCTTGTACGCCCATGAGGGGAATGATAAGTACCCTTGGTTTGTTATGAAATGTTAATGTGTGTTGTTTTGTTAGAAGCATACACGCCATAGGGTGCCTTGGGTGAAACCCAGGTTTGCATACATGCTGCATTGCTAGATCCCCTTACTTTTATTGCTCAAAATAGAAACATGGATGATGATTGTGACACTCATGCCTGTCATGTTTATGTTAATACTATTTATTACATTTGTATACGAAGTGCTGACTTGCAGGGTGATGTAGTTCCTCGGGGTCTGCTAGGACGGCCGGGAAGAGGGGTGTTGTTGCACCGTTGTTGGTCAGCCAAAGCTGACCCTCGTTATACCATTCTTTGTGATTTGGATGCAGGGCAAGGATCGCAGGCTGGACCTAGCTCGCCGGCCAGAAAGGCCTAAGCTTCATGAAGTGCACTTTTCATGCTTTCTTGTTTGATTATGATGTCTTTAGCTATTCCAGCTTGCATGCCGAGGTAGCTTAGGTTTGTGATGATCTGTTGGACATTTCTATGCCCTTTGTTTTGACTTGAGTATGAGTCTTGTAAGGCCTTAAGATCGTAGTACTCTTATGTAGATGTGGACAACTTTTGTGGTTTATTTATTGTTTTCGCTGTGTTGGTTCTGAGTTTTGAGATGGTTAGATCTATATCACTTTTTAACTAAAGCTGTGGCGATTATATGATGTGGGGTCCCGGCCGGACCCATATTATATTGTCATTGCAGGGGAGGTATTACAATTATAGCAGAGCTAGGTTAGCATTCTTGTTGAGCTTTAGCGTGTTCGTATCGCGTTAAGAGGTTGTCCACATAGGAGTACCTTGCGGGACCATGAATGTCCTTGTATTCGAGTCTTGCGAATAGAGTTTGATTCATTTTTTTCTTGCTTATGCTAGGATGGTGGCGACGATGCGGGGATGTCGAGGCATCAAGAGGAGCCATCGACAAGCAGTGCAAAGGCCCCAGCCCTTGTGAATATGGGTGTGTCCCTGACAGACTTTTGTCGTATGCTAGCAGAGGCATTGGTGGCGGCTCAAGCTGCGGCAATGCCATAGATTGTGATGCCTGTTGTGCAGGCTGCGACTCCTGTTACTCCGGCCACTGTGGCGTCGGAGGTGGGAATAAGGCAGGTAGAGCCGTTAGCCGATGATGCGCAAAACTATATCCGCAAACGACAACGGCAAGTGTACCATGTCGAAGGTAGTATAGGTTATAAAAACCAAGGTCGTATTAGACTCGGGCGGTTGTGCACTTTTACTTCAAGAAAATCTCTATTATTCTATCAATTAAAACTTTGGAGTTGGTAACAAAAGAAGTAAAAAAGGTTTATGAAGAAGAAGAGAATGAGAAAACAAAAGAACTATTTTATTAATTGCAAAATGAAAAGAAATTACAACTATTGAATTAAAAATACAATTGCAAGAAATAAAGGAGAAGCATAAGAACTACTAAAACATGAAAATAAAACATGAAAAGAAGAGTCTAAGTCCTAAAAATTCCTCCTAAATTCCTCCAGAAGCTCCCTTTAAATAGGCAGAAGTTCGACGTTACACGCCCTTGGTCACGCCCGTGACCAAGGGCGTGACCAAGGGCATGTAAGGGGCATGATCGGTGCTGGTGCGGAGAGGGCGCGTTCTGGCTTCAATGCAGGCATTTCGGGCATGCCACGCCCTAGGTCATGCTCGTGACCTGGGGCGTGTAATCTTTAAATGTGATGCTGGCAGGAAACTTCGGCGGGAAAGAGCGATGTTGAACATTCGTCGATCTCAGCGCTTTCGTCAAACGCAGCAGCCGGGCGCAGTTCGTCGATCTCCTGAATATTCGTCGAACGCAGCAGCGAGGCGCAGTTCATCGTTCTCCTAAATATTCGCCGAACGCAGCAGCGGAGTAGTTCGTCGATCTCATAAATATTCGTCGAACGAAGCAGCGGAGCAGTTCGTCGAACTCTTGAGTTTTTGTTGAACGCAGCAGCGGAGCAGTTCGTCGATCTCCTGAGTTTTCGTCGAACGCAGCAGTGGAGCAGTTCGTCGATCTCATGAATATTCGTCGAACGCAGCAGCAGAGCAGTTTGTCGATCTCATTAATACTCGTCGAACGCAGCAGCGGAGCAGTTCGTCGAACTCCTGAGTTTTCATCGAACGCAGCAGCGGAGCAGTTCGTCGATCTCAGCGGGTCGCGACCATGACATTGGGTCACTCCCTTGGTCACGCCCGTGACCTGGAGCGTGTACTTGGTGAATTCTTCACGGAACGCCCCCGTGGTGGCAGAATTGGGTCTGGAACACATCTAGGATGTCACGCCACCTGGTCACTCCCGTGACCTTGGGCGTGTACTTGACATTTTTACTCAAAGTGCCCAGAAAACCTGCAAAATATAAACTAAGCTTAAATTAGTTGAAGAAATTTAAAAGGAATAGATTAAATAAGAAAATACATATAAATTATATAACTTCAATTTAAAACTATATTAAAATTATACTAAAAGTTGAGTACAAAAAGTACTCATCAAACACCCCCATACTTGAGCTTTTGCTATTCCAGAGCAAAAGAGTGAGGAAAGAATTACAAGACATCGATATTATTTCTAATTAACTAAAATTTTATTAAACCAAGAATAAGTCAAAAGCAAATTTTTAGGAATTCAAGAATTAAGTCATAAGTTATGTTGATAATTTAAAAAGAGAAATTTGTTTAGCTAACTACTTCTCAAGATAACTATTTAGCAATCGAAATTATAGAAATTTTTAAACAAAATTAGATTGAAATTATAGACACTCTAACATAGAAGAAACAAGGAAAAGACACCTATCAAAATATTGCTCTCTTAATAATTTAGTTTAGGACTAGAAACAATGAAATTGGCTAGGGTTGAGTTTTAACGAAATGACAAATTAAGAGATACTTAAATAAAGGTGATGAATTTTATCCTCTCACCTTATTTGAATACGAATTTGAATATGTTTAGGAAAATAATAAATTTGTCCATGCCATATAATCTTTTTAAAATTTCTCTTCAACAAAAACCCAAAATGTATATGTTTAAAAGTAATGAATTTTATCCTCTTACTTTATGACATATAATCTTTTAAATGATTTTGGGTGTATATGTTTAGGGGATAATGAATTTTATCCTCTTATTCACATGACATATGATCTTTTTCTACATTTTTTTATTTGCCAACAAAGGGTGAGGGGGAAGAAATACTTCTAGTTTATAACTTAAACTATTTTGAGAGCAATTTTTTAGTGGAATGAAATTTCCTAAGATCTTAAAGTTAAAAGAGAATATAATAGAAATCTAGAGATGTTTAGCCAATTTACCACAAAGTGAAGCTATTTAAAATTAAACGGAGAAGTAGTGCTAAATTAATTCTCTAATCGAATTAAAAACATAAAGTGTTTCTTAAAACTAAATTACTTCAAATTTTAATTTTAACAAATTCTGATAAAACAAAAAATTAGCTAAATTAAAAATGTAAGAATACTTATAATCAAATCTCAAACTAAATTTCTAGAACAATAAAAACAACAAGGCTAGACATATTTATTATTATTAATTTTTATATAATTTTTCTTGGACTTCCCGAGGGCTACCCGGTGAAGGGTTCGCAAGGTACTAGGAGCTGTGATGGGAGTTCAAGCCCAAAGCGCCCTTTCCAAGAAATTAGATTTTTATAATTTTTATAAAATTTTTTCTTTTTCAAATAAAAATAATATGAATGCTAAGCTAAACCCTCATACTTAAAATTAAACATTGTCCCCAATGTTTAAAACTAAGTATGAAGAACACTTGAAAAATAAACTTTTAAAAGAAAAATACATAAAATTAAAGATAAGCAAGGGGTGCCTCCCAAGAGCGCTTTCTTTTTCCCGTCTTTAAGCTAGACGGTTAGTGTTAGCAAAACGGATGTATAAATTTAAAATGTACTGGCAACTCCCTTAATTCACGCGTAGGTGAATGTGTCGTCTTCCATTGCCCGACGACTCCTCCGTTTATCTTGTGATTCTCCTTTTGTCCTTGAATTTGAATATGTAAATCCAAATCACCTATACATACCTGAGGTGATTTGGAAAAATAAAGATGCGCGGCATAATGATCATTGATTATTTGGGGTGGCAACGACTCATCCTTAACCTGAAAATTATTAGAATAAAGAGAATCACAAATAAACGAGTCAGAAAATTTTTCGCAAGGAGGAGGTTCTTGCGAAAATATATGATTTAGATCCGGTTGTTCCTTTTCTAAAATAAAATTTTCATTAGGAAAATCTAGTGCATTACCAAGCGGAATAAAATTTTCGGACACAAAATTTTCATCAATTTTTGGTTGGATAGAAGAAATTTGCGAATATTCATGACAAAGAAAATAAAATCCAGGTGGAGTTGGGGAAGAAACTTGTTCTTCTTCTATTTCATCCGGGTTGCCCATAACTTTAAGAAATTCTTGGTATAATAAGTTTTCTTCATCTTTGGTAAAAGAAGTTATGGGATTACATGAAACCACGTGTTCCTCTATAACTAAATTATCTGAAGATGGAGAAAAAACACTAGAAGGAATAAAATTCTCCTCTAAATTTTGGGGGGAAGTATCAAATTGATTCGGTGCAGATTCCCCAAAATTAGAGAAAGAAAATTGCTGCGCAAAAGAAGATGAACAAGAATTCGGATCGAAAGATTTATCTTCATCGCTCCATTAGCTATCCGGGTGACCTTGCCAACAAGAATAATCTACTTCGAGGCTAGAAGAAAAATTATTAGAAGCCGAAAAATTATTCTCGTGAAAATTAGAAAATTTATTTTTCTCTAAATTTTGGGGGGCAGTATCTATTTGAATCTGCGGAATTTTCCCCAAATTAGAGAACGAAAGCTGCGGTGTATAAGAAGAAAAATAAAAATTTGTGTCTAAAGATTTATCTTCGTCGCTCCTAGAATTATCCGGGTGAGCTTGCCACCCAGAATAATCAACTTCGGAGCTAGAAGAACAATTATTAAATGCCAAAAATTTGTTCTCATTATAATTAGAAAAATTATTTTCATCAAAGTTTGAAAAATTATTTTCATTAAAAGATGAAAAATTATGATCGTAATTATTATCAAAATTATTTGCATAATATTGAGGATAATTATTTTTATAATAATTATTTTGAGCATATGAATGTAAACAACATTCCTCAGTTTGATGCAAAGCATTACAATAATAACAACTACTTTGGCGTTTTTGTGCCACTTCCAAAAGATTAATTTAGCTTTGAAGCTCGGCAACTTTTACGGCCAATTCAAGTGATTCCATTTAATCAAAAGAAAGAAAACAACCTTTAATCAAATGAATGATTTTTTAATAATATTTTCATTATATATATTTTTTTCAAAAAACGGGTTAAATTAGTCCCGGACTTCCCAAGGTCAACCCGGTGAAGGGCTCGCAAGGTACTAGAGGCTATGATGGGAATTCAAGTCCAAAGCGTCCTTTCCAAGAATTTCGATTACGCTTTTTAAGATTTTTTTAAAATTTTAAAGAGAAGGGGGAGAAGAAAGAGAATGATAAAATTAATAAATATTTCTTTTTTCGAAATATCAACCGTGTCCCTGGCAACGGCGCCAAAAACTTGATGCGCAAAACTATATCCGCAAACGACAACGGCAAGTGTACCGTGTCGAATGTAGTATAGATTATAAAAACCAAGGTCGTATTAGACTCGGGGCGGTTGAGTACTCTTACTTCAAGAAAATCTCTATTATTCTATCAATTAAAATTTGGAGTTGGTAACAAAAGAAGTAAAAAAGGTTCATGAAGCAGAAGAGAATGAGAAAACAAAAGAACTATTTTATTAATTGCAAAATGAAAAGAAATTACAACTATTGAATTAAAAGTACAATTGCAAGAAATAAAGGAGGAGCATAAGAACTACTAAAACATGAAAATAAAACATGAAAAGAAGAGTCTAAGTCCTAAAAATTCCTCCTAAATTCCTCCAGAAGCTCCCTTTAAATAGGCAGAAGTTTGATGTTACACGCCCTTGGTCACGCTCGTGTCCAAGGGCGTGTAAGGGGCGTGATCGGTGCTGGTGCGGAGAGGGCGCGTTCTAGCTTTAATGCAGGCGTTTCGGGCGTGTCACGCCCTAGGTCACGCCCGTGACCTGGGGCGTGTAATCTTTAAATGTGCTGATGGCGGGAAACTTCGGCGGGAAAGAGCGTTGTTGAACATTCGTCGATCTCAGCGCTTTCGTCGAACGCAGCAGTCGGGCGCAGTTCGTCGATCTCCTGAATATTCTTCGAACGCAGCAGCGGGGCGCAGTTCGTCGATCTCCTGAATATCCGTCGAATGCAGCAGTGGAGCAGTTCGTCGATCTCATGAATATTCGTCGAACAAAGCAGCGGAGTAGTTCGTCGAACTCCTGAGTTTTCGTCGAACGCAGCAGTGGAGTAGTTCGTCGATCTCCTGAGTTTTCGTCGAACGCAGCAGCGGAGCAGTTCGTCGATCTCATGAATATTCGTCGAACGCAGCAGCGGAGCAGTTCGTCGAACTCCTGAGTTTTCGTCGAATGCAGCAGCGGAGCAGTTCGTCGATCTCAGCGGGTCGCGGCCGTGACATTGGGTCACGCCCTTGGTCACGCCCATGACCTGGGGCGTATACTTGGTGAATTCTTCACGGAACGCCCCCGTGGTGGGGGAATTGGGTCTGGAACACATCTAGGCTATCACGCCCCCTGGTCACGCCCGTGACCTTGGGCGTGTACTTGACATTTTTACTCGAAGTGCCCAGAAAACCTGCAAAACATAAACTAAGCTTAAATTAGTTGAAGAAATTAAAAAGGAACAGATTAAATAAGAAAATACATATAAATTATATAACTTCAATTTAAAACTATATTAAAATTATACTAAAAGATGAGTACAAAAAGTACTCATCAGCCGAGAGAGCGGTTGGGCAAGGAGATCGTCAGATGAAGTACTATCTCGGTTTCCATCCTCCGACATTCAAAGGAGATGGCACTCCGATGGACGCCGAGGATTGGTTGGCGAGAATTCAGGAACTCCTGAAAGCGGCAGAGACCCCAGAGTACAAGCAGTCCCAGTTCGCAGCGTTTATGTTAGAAGGCGACGCGAAGCTGTGGTGGGTGAATCATTGCAGTCGTCATTTCCCTAGACGTGCCCCGTCCATGAAAGAGTTCGGGAATGCCTTCCTGAAGCGCTATATCACCTCTTCGACGAGGTTAGCCCTTCAGCGACAGTTCTTGCACTTGGTGAAGCGCGAGAAGACGGTAGACGAGTACTTGCAGGAGTTTACTCGGTTGGGTCGTTATGCGGGAACGACCATGGCAGACGATGAGGAGAGGGATAATCTCTTCTATCGGGGTCTGAGAGAGAATTTAAGGCAACCTCTAATAGCCTTATAGAATGCGGGGTTCAATGTGTTAGTTGAAGCTGCTCGGACTTTGGAGAATTATATGGAGCAAACCCAGCGCCGCAAGGACGTGGCGGCAAAGCAGGGAGAAAGTAAGCCATCTCAGTCTCAGGGGAAGTCTGAGAAAAGTTGGTGGAAGAAAAAGCCCCGTCCTTTTAGGACTGGCGAGAGGAGCGGTGCGGCTTCTAGAGAGTTCCATTCCAAGGGGTCATTGACATGCTACAAGTGTGGCAAAGTGGGCCACATAGCTCAGGTCTGTTTCAAGAGTGGAGTTGAGCTTGAGCAGAGGCAGGAGCAGTCGGTGCGTTCCGGTCCTAGTGTTGGGGAGAAAGGGAAGGCGGCGGAGTCCAGTGCTTCCCGTTTCCCTCCTGTACAGCCTAGAGCGTACAACCTCGGGCAGCAGGAAGCGATTCGTCAACCTGACGTGGTGACAGGTACGAAAGTTCAGAGTTTCGTTTAATAATTTTAACCTGTTTGCGACCTTTCATATTCATTATATGCATGTTAGGCTTCGTGCTAGTTTCTGGCTATCCCTCTAGAGTGTTGTTCGACATAGGAGCGTCACACTCTTTTCTCGCGGAAAGCTTTACCCGGAGGATCGGTATTGAGATGGTCGAGGCAGAGGCGGAGCTCAATGTGCGCATGCCGAATGGGTCTTTCATGACCACTGGAAGGAAAGGATGCATTGTGCTGAGGATTTGCGAGTGTGATTTCGAGTTGGTAGTAGCAATTCTACCACTAGAAGAATTTGACATCATCCTGGGGATGGACTGGCTTGCAGAGCAAGGAGATAGTATTGACTGCATGTTGAAGGTGGTGACCTTAAGGAGTGAAGGAAGAGCGAAGGTCAAGTTCGAGGGCTTATGCGGAGTGCCCTGCTCCCTGATTTCTGCCGTGCAAATGGTGCATGCGGTGAATCATGGAGGTGAGGCATTTTTCGCTTTATTGGAGACTGACTCCACAAAGTTGGCGATCGGAGAAGTGCCAGTGGTGGAGGAATTTGAAAATGTGTTCCCTGAGGAGCTTCCGGGAGCGCCTCCTCAGCGTGAAATTGACTTTTTAATTGAGTTTGTGTCGGATGCGAGGCCGGTGTCGCGTCCTCCATTTCAGATGGCACCAAAGGAACTGGCCGAGTTAAAGGTGCAGTTGCAAGAGTTGCTCGAGCAGGGGTACATTAGGCCCAGCTCCTCACCATGGAGTGCGTCGGTGTTGTTCATTAAGAAGAAGGATGGTAGTATGCGGCAGTGCACAGACTATCGCGAGTTGAATAAGTTGACCATCAAGAATAAGTACCCGATTCCGTGGATCGATGATTTGTTCGATCAGCTGGTGGGGTCGACGGTGTACTCCAAGTTGGACTTGAAGTCAGGTTACTATCAGTTGAGGGTTCGAGAAGAGGATATTCCCAAGAAGGCGTTTGGGACAAGATATGGTCATTTTGAGTTCTCGGTGATGTCGTTCGGTTTGACGAACGCGCCATCAGTGTTCATGGATTTAATGAACCGAGTGTTTCGACAATACCTAGATTCGTTCGTGGTGGTGTTCATTGACAACATCTTAGTGTATTCGAAGTCGAAGGCGGGGCATGAGTCTCATCTGAGAATAGTGTTGCAGACATTGAGGGAGAACCAGCTTTATGCGAAGTTCTCAAAGTGCGAGTTCTAGATCAGGAAAGTGGCATTCTTGGGCCACGTGATTAGTGGAGATGGGGTGGCGGTGGATCCTGCGAAGATTGAAGCCATGAGAGATTGGCCTGTACTGTGAACCGTGGTGGAAGTCTGGAGTTTCCTTGGACTAGCTGGTTATTACAGAAGGTTCGTTGAGAACTATTCGCGGATGGCTTTGCCCCTCACCACTCTTACCCGAAAGGACCAGAAGTTTGTGTGGACGCCAGAGTGTGCCCGTGTGTTCAAGAACTTGAAGGAAAGATTGATGTCTGCTCCAATCCTAAGTCTTCCTAGTGGGACTGAGGGATTCCAAATTTTCAGCGACGCGTCAGGGTGCGGTTTGGGTTACGTGCTTGTGAAGCATGGCAACGTAATAGCTTATGGGTCGAGGAAGCTAAAGCCTCATGAGAGAAATTACCCCATCCACGACTTGGAGTTGGCAGCTAGCGGTGATTTTTGCGTTGAAATTGTGGTGGCACTACGTGTATGGTGTGAAGGTTGAAATCTTCACGGACCACAAAAGTTTGAGGTATCTTATAGATCAGAAGGATCTTAACATGAGGCAGCATAGGTGGGTTGAGTTCCTTGGGGACTACGACGTAGCAATTCAGTATACGCCAGGCAAGGCCAATGTGGTGGCTGACGCCTTGAGTAGGAAGTACTCTGGGCAAGGAAATTTGATTGAAGCGCATGACGAGCGTTTGGTGCGAGAGTTTGACTCTCTTGGCATTGTGTGTGTGGCTAAGGGTGATTCCAGCGCAGCTCGGCTGAACTGGATCGAGATGCAGTGTGATCTAGTAGATCTAATTTGAGAGGCAACCAGTGTAGACAAAGAGTGCCAGCGATTGGCATTGGAAACTCAGCAAAGCGAAGGCAGTGCGTTGGAGATGGTCAGTGGACTTTTAAAGAGAAATGGAAGGGTGTTTGTCCATCGCTTTGGCAAGCTCTGTGAGGAGTTGATGTTTGAGGCTCACTTCACGAAGTACTCCATTAATCCAGGAAGTACGAAGATGTACTTGGATTTGAAGAAATCCTTTTGGTGGCCTGAGATGAAATGGGATGTAGCTTTATATGTAAGCCGGTGTCAAATGTGCGCCTTAGTGAAGACGGAATGCCAAAGGCCGGGTGGATTCTTGAAACCTCTTCCTATCCCCGAGTGGAAATTTGATGACATCTCCATGGATTTTGTGCATGGTTTACCTCGATCGAGGCAAGGTAACGATGCGATTTGGGTGATTGTGGATCGCCCGACCAAGGTAGCCCACTTCATTCCAAATCAGAAGGATGATAGCGTGGAGAAGCTCGTGGAGCTTTATGTTCGAACCATTGTGCGGCTGCATGAATTCCAAAGGGCATCATTAGTGATCGCGATGGACGATTCACGTCTAAGGACTGGAGGTTAGTGAAGCGAAGTTTGTGCACAAAATTGAATCATATTTTCTGGTTCGGAGCACACGGATTGCCATTTTTCGTAAGTGACCATCTTGCAGTTCGGGCAGTTCGGGCATTTTGGGCAGTTTTGTTGGAGGCAAAAAAGGCGACAAGCTGTTCCTGAAATCTGAGAAACTGGAAAGATAAAAAGTGAGCATGCTAGAAAGATAAAATGTGAGCACGCTAGAAAGACAAAATGTGAGAAGTCAAAAAAGACAAAAAGTGAGCTGAGCGCGCTCAGAAGCGTTCTGAGCGCGCAACGAACGGAGAAGTAATCTAGGCAACTGGGGAAGTGATCTGAGAGTACAATGAACGGAGAAAACATCCTGGTCACTTTGTGAGGCGTTCTGAGCATGTTACGAGCGCGGGAGCGCTCCAATTGAAATCCGGGGCCCAAAGGGCGCACAGCGAGCCTGGACAGGGCAGACACCCCCGAACCCCTTCACGGGAAGGGGTCTTGACCGCACCCCACTAGGGGTGCGTCTTGGCTGCACACGAAGAGGGGTGCGGCTTGGCCGCACCCCACTAAGGGCGCGGCTTGGCCGCACCCCAAGAGGGGTGCGGCTTGGCCGTACCCCGCTAAGGGTGCGGCTTGGCCACACCCCACTAGGGGTGCGGTTAGGCTGCGCCCCCGTGAAGGGGCGGCCTGCGCGCTACCGCGCGCGCTACCATGCGGTAGCGCCGCGCGGTTGCGTTATCGAGCATTTTCGGGCGGTTTGACGAGGGCGGTTGGCGACGGAAATGACGGGTTCGGTTTCTCCAACTTGAGCGATCATGCGTTGACCTTTGACCCCACCTCTCTTTAGTAGAGTTTTCTCTAGACGCACCCCAAGGCCTTTATGGATGTATAACATAAGGCCCCCAAACCTTCGGAGTCCGAATTTCGGCGCGGAGTAGTTCGGAGGTTTTGATTTTTCTGTGGTAGCTTTGATCATTGCTCTCTTCGCGGCGCCTTGGGTAGGAATTGCTATCGGAGGATGAGCGTGCTATTGCTTTTGCTTCTGTATGGCATATTCAAGCACTTTGTTCTGGGAGAGGCCAAAGTTTCTTGTGGGATGATTTGGACACTCTATTCTGGGAGAGGTTGGAGTCCTTTGTCGGATGATCTGTACACTCTGTTCTGAGAGAGGTCAGAGTCCGTTGGCAGACGATCTGTACACTCTGTTCTGGGAGAGGTCAGAGTCCGTTGTCGGACAATCTGTACACTTTGTTCTGGGAGAGGTCAGAGTCCGTTGTCGGACAATCTGTACACTCTGTTCTGGGAGAGGTCAGAGTCCGTTGGCAGACGATATGTACACTCTGTTCTGGGAGAGGTCAGAGTCCGTTGTCGGACAATCTGTACACTCTGTTCTGGGAGAGGTCAGAGTCCGTTGTCGGACAATCTGTACACTCTATTCTGGGAGAGGTCAGAGTCCGTTGTCGGACAATCTGTACACTCTATTCTGGGAGAGGTCAGAGTCTGTTGTCGGACAATCTCTACACTCTGTTCTGGGAGAGGTCAGAGTCCATTGTCAGACAATCTGCACACTCTGTTCTGGGAGAGGTCAGAGTCCGTTGTCGGACAATCTGTACACTCTGTTCTGGGAGAGGTCAGAGCCCGTTGTCAGACAATCTGTACATTCTGTTCTGGGAGAGGTCAGAGTCCGTTGTCGGACGATCTGTACACTCTATTCTGGGAGAGGTCAGAGTCCATTTTCGGACGATCTGAACACTCTATTCTGGGAGAGGTCAGAGTCCATTGTTGGACGATCTGTACACTCTGTTCTGGGAGTGGTCAGAGTCCGTTGTCGGACGATCTGTACACTCTGTTCTGGGAGAGGTCAGAGTCCATTTTCGGATGATCTGAACACTCTGTTCTGTGAGAGGTCAGAGTCTGTTTTCAGACGATCTGAACACTCTGTTCTGGGAGAGGTCGGAGTCTGTTTTCGGACGATCTGTACACTCTGTTCTGGGAGAGGTCAGAGTCCGTTTTTGGATGATCTGAACACTCTGTTCTGGGAGAGGTCAGAGTCCATTTTCGGACGATCTGAACACTCTGTTCTGGGAGAGGTCAGAGTCTGTTTTCGAACGATCTGAACACTCTGTTCTGGGAGAAACAGTACAATTGAAATGACGCTTGTGGTCTGGGCGCATGATAAAAAGTAATAAATTACATAACACTTGTTTGTTACATGGATGCTGAAAACATAAGATTCAAGTAAATACGTCGGGTGCCCTGGACGCTCCCTGGGCAGAGAATGGGCTATTCTTCGGGATGGTTGCTCTGGGGATTGTCCCCCTGCTGGGTCATTCTTGACCTGTTGATTCAGGATCCTTGGTTCGGAGAAATTTTTCAAGGAATCCTAGGCGAACGAATCGTTCGATTTCTTCGCTCAGTCGCAAACAATCTTCTATTTTGTGCCCGTGACCTCGATGGTAGTCGCAGTATTTGGATTGGTCTCCAGAATTTGGCGCAAGAGCCCTAGGCCTCTGGAGAGAGGGATGATCATGGATGGCAAGGAGAATGTTAGTCCTGGTTGTGTTCAGGAGAGTGTAGTCTTGATGCTGGCGAGATCTTCAGTATCGGCTGTGGTTGTCGTGATGCTTGTTGTTCTTGTTGGAAACCGTCTGTAGCGACGACTCCTCTTTCTTCCTCTTTGAGCTCCCCTCAAACTGCCGGCGGTGTGCTTCGATGGCCTCGTCGGCAGCTATCTGAGCTTCAACTCGGTGAACGAGGTCGGGGTAACTTGGTACGGTTTCTCTCATGAGAGCTGAGTAAAAGCCACTTGGGCGGAGTCGTCCAAGGAAGACTCCCCGTAAGAGCTCGCGATCGACTCCTGGGATCTACCGAGCCTCCGTAGTGAAGCGTCGGAAATAATCTTTGAGTGTCTCTCCATCATTTTTGCGGATCCCTGAGAGATGGGAGGGATCTCGGGCGATCCTGCGATTGGCGATGAATTGGTCCACGAACTGCTGCGCCATTTCTGTGAAGTTGTTGATAGCCCCATTCCGCAGGGAGTGGAACCAAGTGCGCGCTTGCCCTTTCAAGGTTGCCAGGAACACCTAACAGAGGAGCTGATCAGGGGCGCTGTAAATCCTCATGACGGTGGTGAAGTGATTGACATGTTCCAACAGATCGTCCGTCCCGTCGAATGTCTCGATGTTGGGAAGCTTGAAACCATTCGGAATTGGATGGGCCAAAACTTGAGGCGACAGTGGGGAGCCGTGGTATGCGGGACGGTGGGCGAGAGCTGCGCGTCGCCCTGCTTGGATGTACTCTTCCTCTATCATATCGTGTATTTCTTCTCGCGTGGTTCTTTCTACTGCTCGGCCAGGGACAGCTCTTCCTGGGAGATGGTGATGGTGGCCAACTCCTGGGCCTCTGGCTGGCGGAGCAGGATGGGCAGAGCTTGCTGCGTCAGAGAATTCTTCTGAGGCTTCTTCCTCTCAAACGGCCTCCTTGTTCGGGGCATGACACGGAGCTGGGGGCGGCGGAACGTTCAACGCTGGCAGTTGAATAGGAACTCGAGGAGCCCTGAGATTTCTTACAAGAGCCAGCATCTCAGCTTGTTGTTCTTCCATCTGCCGCATGCGCCCTTCCAGTATTGCTGCGGGCGCAGGTACTGCCTCTTCTATGAGAGGCGCATTGATAAGCGAGTGGGAGGGAGCAGGGTCGACGCGCCCCTCCGGGACTAATCCTTCAGTGGTGCGAGCACTTCTTCTTGTCATTGCACTTGGCGGCAAGTGTTATCTTCAGTTAGTCTTTGCAGAGTTTTGGGAATTCGATTCCCACAAACGGTGCCAAACTGTTGCGGGTCGCTTAGGGCTCTTGGTAGACCGGTTTACTTGAACCACCTTAGCTCGGGAGCGAACCAAGCGTGCAAACAGTCAATTTTAGATTCGTTGATTACACTGAGACTTTTTAGCGTTGAAAACCCGTAAAGGGTAAAAAATCACGTGGTCGGAGCTGTGCCGACCAAATTTCCACTATCTTCTGAGGGGTTACAATTATAGACTTAGAAGTCGAGCGCGACAGGCCGCTGCTCGTTACAATAATAGAGAGAAAGAGAGAGAGAGAGAGAAAGAATTCCGAAGGTGACAGATCACCTCCAGAAAAACTAAGTCCTTTCTCCTTCTGAGAAAGGTGGAGAACAAAAGTGAGAACGCCCTGGAGAACAAAAGTGAGCGCGCTGAGTCGGCTTTCTGGAAGAAGGAAATCTTTGAGTCTGAAGGAGAATTCCGTGAAAGTCTGCAAGAAGCTCTCCTGGGTTCAGAAGGCAAGGTCCTTTGAAATGAAGCCCCGAGGCTCCTTTTATAGCTTTGGCCGGGGGTAGCCCGGTAATTTTGCCGTCGTAACCATCGTAACCACCTGGCGGACGTATCATATTTTCCGGTTCGGAGCACACGGATCACCATTTTTCGTAAATGACCATCTTGCCCTTCGGGCAGTTTGGACAGTTTTGTTGGAGGCGAAAAAGGCGACAAGTTGTTCCTGAAATCTGAGAAACTGGAAAGATAAAAAGTGAGCATGCTAGAAAGATAAAATGCGAGCACGCTAGAAAGACAAAATGTGAGAAGTCAGAAAAGACAAAAAGTGAGCTGAGCGCGCTCAGAAGCGTTCTGAGCGCGCAACGAACGGAGAAGCAATCTAGGCAACTGGGGAAGCGATCTGAGAGTGCAATGAACGGAGAAAATGTCATGGTCGCTTTGTGAGGCATTCGGAGCATGTCACGAGCGCGGGAGCGCTCCAAGTGAAATCCGGGGCCCAAAGGGCGCACTGCGAGCCTGGAGAGGGCGGACACCCCCGAACCCCTTCACGGGAAGGGGTCTTGACCACACCCCACTAGGGGTGCGGCTTGGCCGCACCCCACTAAGGGCGCGGCTTGGCCGCACCCCACTATGGGTGCAGCTTGGCCGCACCCCAAGAGGGGTGCGGCTTGGCCGTACCCCGCTATATCAGTTTTCGACAGGAGGAGTCTCGAATTCGCCGAATGGATGTTCTGCTTCGTCTAATGCAGTTCGTTGGATGCATTTCATCGAATGTGTTGTCAATGCTTCGTCAGTCCACTTCCTTGACAGCTGGCCTTCAAATATATACATATATATTTCTACAGTTGAAATATATATATATATATACTTGGCATTAACTGCTCCGCGCAAGAACTCTCCTGTCCGAAGAAAAACGCGAGCCCTAGCCGCAAGTCCCTCTCTGCTCTTCTCCTTCGCCAAAGTATTTCTCGCCGCTTTTGCAAGAAGAGGATCTCCTCCCTCTCCGGCGAGAACCGGCCGCCGGAACAGTGTTTCCCGGCCTTCTGGATTTCAGATCTGCAGATTCGAAGCGTGTAGAGAGAGAAACTTCTCTCTAGGATCGCCATCACCTCGGACCTCCGTCTTCAACGTTTCTTGGGTATATTTTATAGCCGTCGACGAGATCTACGTTGTGGTGTTGCCGGTCTGTCGATACAGTGCGGCGTGAAGGCTGTAGGAGGATTTGAAGGTTTATCTATTTTCGTTCTTGAAGATTTCCTGTATTCTTTTATGTGGACTTCGGTTGAAATCATACAACCGTGTATGTCGTGGTGTATGTTCGGTTATTTTGTTGTATGGTTATAGCGAACTTATATCTTTGATTTCAAGTATTTCCTGCATTGTTCTGGTGATTTTTCTTTCGGTGGTTGTGCACATCCTGGGCTTTGGATTTTTCACAGGGTGTGGGAACCAGGAGATTACCCTGGCAGCTTGGGTCTTATTTCTTAGTAATAGTTTCTCGCAGGGTCACTCTACTATTTGGTCGTATACTCGGACATGATATCAAAATGAGGATGTCTTCTACATCCTAGAGTATGTAACGACGTAGCAAGGGCTTAAGTATTGTGGTACGAAATTTACTTAGAAGTGGAGAGATCGATCACTATTATTGTCCTTCCACGACGTGTTGGATCGGTAGGCGCCCTTAGAGGGGGGGGGGGGTGAATAAGGGTTTTAAAAACTTATAATATATTTTGACTAACTTTGAAAAAGCTTTGATTTTTAATCTAAAGAAGATCAAGACAAATCAAGTGAAGTAAAAGTAAAGACATGATTTTATTAACTTGAGAAGCATGATTACAAAACTTGATATCTTATCGAAGCTAGAAATCAAAGCTAATAGAAAGACTCTTTTTGTTTGCTATACCGACTCGTATCCCCACGAACCGGTTGGCTTTAGCCGATCCTTCTCTGGATACGGCCTCAAGCCGCTCTAGCCAAACCTTCCCCGGATATGGCCTCGAGCACCCCCTAGACCTACACCCGAGACCTAGTCGCCAACACGAGGCGAATTTCAGCCCTAAGTCCTACCCAGACCTAGTCGCCAACACGAGGCGAATTTACTAAACGATTACAGAAAAGATGTGAAATAAAAAGACAATAATGTAAAACTCCCTCTATGTGGATCTCTTGGAGAAGTAGACGAAGACGCTGAGTATGATCGTAGTCGATGCGGTCTTTCGTCACGATGATGACGCGTGTTGAAATCTTCTCCACGGATCTCCTTTAGTCTTTATGGATTTATGGGAGTATCTCTCTGAAACTTCCTCTCTATGTTGTGGCACGAAGCTCTGGAATTCTGGATCTCAAGAGACTTCAGAAGATGGAGTCAAGATGTCTTTTTATAGACTTAGCGCTAGCGCCTGCGCTAGAGCTACCGCCGGCGCTGTCCCATATTAGGACACATTCTGCGCGGCAGAATCTTCAATCCGAGGAAACAATTCTTACTTGCCTACTGTGCTCCTCGCTATCGCCCGCGCTATCAGATACCTCCTGGCGCTATCTCCTTCTATAAGTTCACCCGGCAATTGCGCTTAAGCAATCCATTTCGTCGATCGAAATTTCGTCGAACGGAGCAAAGAGTTCGTCGAGCGAATTTTCGTCGAACGCCGTTATGAGTATTTCGTCGAGCGCCGCTAACAGTTCGTCGAACGCAGCTAGCGCCTGCGCTAGCACTACCGCCAGCGCTAGTGGGAGATTTGGATTTGATGGCTCAACTTTGGGGAAAACCTTCTTATGTAATCCTTGAGTGTCATGTGGACTTTGTTATCCTGCACACTTAAACACACAAGATCAAATACACATAGGATTTGTTATTCTCAAACCTAGGAGACGCGGAAGACCATGTTCCAACACACTCCCCCTTTTGATAATAACAAATCCATTAATGATAAATCAGAGCATTAATATATAAGCATGATGAAACTTACTTGTGTGTGTGAGAGAGTGATGACTTAGGATAATTATCGATTTTAGTATTTAGAATTACTCCATACATGCCCCCCCTAAGTGAATGTTCTCCTAATATGTAAGCTATCATCTTAATTAAGCATTATAGTTTTAGAATACTTTTCATTTAAATAGATCAGAGTTTGAGTATTACAACATTTTCATAAATCAGAGTTTGTAGTATAACCAAAATGTAATGATTTCCAAGTAACTAAACTACCCAGACAATATGTCTACACCCTAGCCCCGTACTAAGTGACGGATGGGCATGAGGAGCTGCATACATGCCGTAAGTTGGGTTGTTAGTCCCATATGCAAACACTAGACACAACTCAACCTAGTACACTTTCCCCCCAGTGCCTCGCAAGGCCCCACTGGAACCCTCCCTGGTTAAGGACAAGACATGACTAGAGATAAAGGTTATCTAATGTCTACAACCCTACGCCCCCGCTATGGTGAGAAATGAAGTCATGGATAATAATTATTGGAAACATTTAAGCGTTTTAATTTTGATTACATAACATATGGATTTATATTTTTATTTGAATTTATGAAAACACTCACATAGTTATTTTGAAGTCCATTAATAAATCAGAGTTTTTAGCGTAATAATATTTTCGTAGAAATAAATCAGAGTTTTATAGCAAAGAAAAATCCATGTTAAAAGCAACCAATATAGAGTTTACTAAGCAAGTCTACCACTTGTTGCAAGAAAGGAATTTGAAGATTCAAGTGACTATGCACCCAAAATGAAAGACTTTAAATAAGCATGAAAGCGCAAGGTAAAACAATTATATGGTGATGATGCGGAAGACTTATAGAAATACAAGAAACATCTTATTGTAATTAATGATGATCCATAAAAAGATATATGAGTTAGATTTCAAAAAGAAGATGTTTTTGTAAATCATTTTTCAATTAAAATCTTTAAGTTTGATAATAAAGTAACCAAGCATGAAATGAAGTTATCAAAAAGAGATTACTACAATGTTACTTTAATTCACAATTTCAAAACATACCAAACATTGTAGAAAGCATGCTAGGTTATCTAGTGCATTTCATAAGTAAAGAGTAGTGTATAATTAGCATTAGGATCCAATACTAATGAGAAGAGGTGTTATGGAAGATAATGATGTGTACATAAGTGTATTTTGAATAGAGTAAACAAATGTTTTAATCAAAAATACAAGAGATATGTAAAGTATAGAGCACAATAAAACACAAATAATTTTACTTCCACGCACTTCAATGAACAAACAAAAATGTACAACTACCAAGGTGTTTTGCACACACAATGCTCATTAAGACTTATCAGGGTGCAAAGTAGTGCTTGGGGGATCACATAATTTTATTCTTCAATATTGATTTTTTCTTGTGATCCGGTGTACTTAAGAATAAGTGGTTTTTATTTTGAAAGAAAGTTATGGTTTGCACAAGATACTTTACTATTCTATCTAAGGTGCTCAACCTCACAACGCTTATTAAGAATTATCAGGAGGTTCAAGTAGTGCTTGGTGGAGTTATCTTTGTCACTTTATTTTATGATTTTTGTTTTGTACAAAGTTCTCCGAATACACTTGTTTTGCAAACCAATATAATTTATGAAAACGATAACCACTTTTCTTAACTTTTAAAAGTGCAAATAAAGGTTGTGTAGGTAAGATACTTGTGCAATTTTAATTCATTGTACTATTACAAAACATATACAAGCATTCTTAGATAAAACACATATGTAGACAATGCCAAAATAAGTGAGTGAATAGCGATCATTATAAAACATAAAACATTTACTCATACTTAGAGGCATGCTAAGCTTAGTTCTACACAATTTTTTTCACAATAATTGATGCACATATTAATAGATATATCAAAGCATGATGAAAGCAATGTTCAAAGTAGTTTGAAACGATAAATTGCAACATTATAGAAGTTCTAAATAATAGATTAATTCATGCTTGATTTTCAATGAAGTCCATACAATATTTTTGATATTTTTGAAGAATAATTTTTATTTAAAGTTTGAACTCATAAAATTGATCTTGGACTTCCCGAGGACTACCTTGTGAGAGGTTCGCCCAGTACTAGATGATATGATGGGATGATAGCCCAAATCACTCTTTCGCAAGATACAAGTAAAAAGTTAAGTTCAAAAATAACAAGTTTTGATAATTTTTTTGTTTTATATTTTTGTATTTGATTTTTGCTTTTAGAAATAGAATTTAAACAAATGACAAAAAACACAAAGGCAAAACATATAATTTTTTGTAATTTGGCTTTTGTATTTTTGTATTTGATTTTTCAAAAAATGTAATAATAGCAAAAATGCAGAAATGAATAGCACACATAGATTAATATATTTATAGGGATTTTTCAAAATTTTAAAAATACAGAAAAACACATAGGTGCACTAGCGCCGGCGTTAGCGCTAGCGCGGGAAACAGTACCCGATTTTGATGATTTTGAAATTTTTAATTGTTGATCTTGAATAAGTGTCCAAATAGTAGTTTCATGCTAAAATTTCAGATTTTTAGGAGATGTCTAGATAGTGCAAATTTCATGAAACATTAGCATTTTTGTATATGACTTTATCAACACAACTTTGCATGAGGTGACATGAATGAACAAATCAAATATGCATGATTTTAGTGATTAACCATAATGTTCATGCACATGAATACCATGGATAAGCCCTAGATGAGAATACCCAGCCTGTATTGTTGACGCCAGGAAAATCCTGACCTCAAGATTCGGACCGATGCAGCCGGAGGCTACTCACCCAGCAGTCCAACGAGATGACCTGGCTGGCGACTACTACGGAGCTAGAAGAGCAACGAACCGGACCCCAGGTGTTGCGGCAGGGAGGTCCCACCACGTACCCAGAAGCTCGAGAGAGTCTTCCCCTCCGAAACTAAAGTGGCCGAGCTTGGTACAGGGAAGACACCGACTTGGCTGGAAGCAAGGGTGACGGGCTCGAGAGTTCGGGAATCGGGGTCCAAAAGCTCAAGTCCAGGTGCCAATCCAAGTACCCCTGGGGTCCTACTGCTCGCACACGCCGGGCCAATACTCACCCAGGGCTTCTGCTGCTTCCTGCGCATGTCGAGCTCTTCTGGTTGATACTCGCCTACCTGGCGAGTATTGCCTGCATACTCGCCAGGGTCTCTTCTGCTTCTGCCTTGGACTGCTGGTCTCTGTGTTGACCCTTTGACCTTGACTTCTGTCTACGTGTCCTTGGGGGTGTCCACCCTCGGAGAATGAGGGTTGTACACAATCCCCGCTCTTTGCGAGTAACGAAGTTGCTCGGAAAGAATCATCCAACCTTCATTCGACGAGCTCACCTACTGGCGACTATTGGCTTATACGCGTCGCCTCGCTGGCCGACGCTCGAGCTCTATAAATAGAGGGGCAGGGGTCTTTTGTGACACGCCTTTTCTGGACTCGCTCAAGATGGCGCGCGACTATGCTGCAGAGGCTAAGGTGGCCATGGCTGGTCTTGTTGGCCTGTTTGATGGTCCTTCGCTCCCTCCACGCCTAGATCCCGAGGTTAAAGGCTTCCTCGCTACCAAGAAGAGGAAGAGGCTGGCGAAGAAGAAGAAGAAGGGGGAAGAAGAAGGTTGCTGAGGACGATGTCGCCGCCCCTTTGGGCGACCAACATCAGCAGCTGTTGGACGAGTTGGGTTTGTCCAACGGCTCGCCGGTCCCTGATTCCTCTGCTCCAAATGTCGCCGTGGAGGCGAGCGTACCTGGGACCTCGACCCAGAATCAACCGGAGAATCCCGCTCCTGCGCGAGGTGGGAGCTACCTACTCGCCACCTTCTTTGATTAACCTCGACTTGGTTCGAGTTGCTGAATGTTTCTTCTATGCTCGCAGATTCGTCCACCATCAGTGCTCAGGAGGGGTCTCTGGCCGTGCCTCCTCTGAGATCGTCGCCCATGATCTCGCCTAGGGGTGGTGGGTGTTCGGCGCGAGTTCTCCACAGTTCTTCCACCACCACCGATGAGCGAGCAACGGGCTCCTCTGGCGGGCAGCGTGCTTCCACCACCACCGCCTCTTGATTTTTCGGGGTTGGCGAGCAGCACGCAGCTGCCCGTGGGTGGGCTTCCGCAACCTCCTCCTTTTCCTCCTCCCGTCATGACTCAGGGCGAGCAGCGCCCTTTGACTTCGACCGCTCCCTCTACTCACCAGGGCGAATCCTCGCGCCGTGGCGGGACTGAGGGCCCTTCGGGCTTCTTTCCTCCGAGGGGGGGAGGGCGACCATCTGATAGTCGCGGTCGCGGGAACGCGCCTTCTTGCCGGGGTCAGACTGCTGGGTCTCATCCTGCTCGGCGAGGCGATTATCATCACAGCGCGTCTCCCCAGCGAGGCAGGGGCTCTCCTCGCCTTCATTCTCGTAGTCCTCGGCCAGGTACTTGGTCGCCATTTGTGATAGTCGCCACTATCTTCACTTGGTTCCTTTAGTCGTCAAAGCTCTGATATTTTTACCCTTTTTGCAGCTCGCGCTCGCACTCCCATAGGAGCCTTGATTGACGCCGTCGGGCTTCCTTCTCGCGAGTATCAGGAGAAGGCCACTCGCGCGATCCTGGATCTGGAGGCGAAGCTAGAGCGCTTGGCGGTCAGCGAGCCCCATCGCCGCCTGACTGACATGGAGTCGCGGGTTGAGCGCTTGGCGAGCATTGACGCTCATCGTCGCTTGACCGAGCTGGAGGTGCGAGTATCTCGGCTGGAAGAGTTCGATACTCGCCTGGCTGGTGCAAAATCTCGCCTTCACACTGTCAACGACCTGGAGCGTCGAGTTTCGAGGCTCGATCATCGCCAGCAGCTGCATCATGACGAGATGGTGGGGATGCGCGCGAGCATGGGCTCGGTCGGTCGGCTGGCGAGGATTGAAGACCAGCTGCGGCAGGGCGAGGATGCGATGTCCGTAGCCTTCGAGCACTTCAAGCGAGCTCGCAGCTTGGGCTGGGTCGGGCGACATCCTCAGCCTCCGGATCCTCAGGCGAATATTCAGGCGCCTCCTTAGATGTTGTCCTTCTTTATTTTCTTCTTTCCATGTTATGTCGCCTTTGGCGAGTATCCCTGTAATTCTTGAACACTTAAGTTTTTCTGATGTAATATTATTTGACGAGTATTGGAAACTCGCCCTCCATTACTTGCTTTGCTTTCTTTTTCTGTGATGGATTTTTTGCCTTGATTTTTTCTATCTTCTTTCATTTTGGCGAGTATTGTCTGCATGTCGCCAATTCATGGCGAGCTTCTTTCATGCTTTTTCTTGCAGGTCTTCGCGCCTTGGAAGTCGACTCCTTGCTGACGCGCGCTGCTGAGTTGGCGACTTTAACTTAATACTCGCCACCCCCCTTATTCCTAATCGCGTCGTCGTGCTCGATAAGCCAAGCTACCCGACTACTATAAACAGGGGGGTGGGTGAGTATTTATTACGCTTTCGGCGACCTTCTAACTCATACGCGAGTATCTTCCGTCTTCCTCTCCTCTTCTTGTCTTCTTTGATACTCGCCTCTCTTCCCTATTCTCCTCCAAGATGTCTGACGAGGCGACTGTTCGGCGTGCCAATCACGCCAAGAACTTCGCGGCGACCACCTTCAAGAAGTCCATCACGACTGAGAAGGACTTGGAGATCTTCACGGCGAAGTACATCCCGCCCGGGTTTGTCGCTCGGCTTCCTCACCAGGGCGAGCGACTAAACACGGTCCTGACCACCGAGCGGGTGTTCCCTACTCGCCACTTCGAGGTGGCCTTGCGACTACCATTGTGGATGGAGTTCTCTCAGATACTCTGTTACTTTGGGATAGTCCCTGCCCAGATCAACCCCAATGGGGTGGCGATGATCGTGGGGTTCCTCTGTTACCTGCGCGACCAGGGGATCGCCTTTGACCTTTCCGTCTTCAGGCGGGTATTTCACTTCATGGCGAAAGGTGAGGGCATCGTCTTCTTGTGCATCCATGTCTGCACACTGGTCGGCACGGCGAAGAAGAACCACCGCTGGGGAGAGCGAGTAGTCGTCATCGCTGGCGACTTCCAAGCGATCCCCGAAAGGTCCTTCCAGCCGCCGGAGAGCATCTTCGGGGTTTCCTTCCTGAACGAGGGTGGCGAGAAACTGCTCGAATCCTTCAAGAATCGCCGCCTTGATGTGGTGTTCTAGAGGAGGCGGTAGACAAACTCGCTGAGGTGTTTTCGGGCGAAGGTAACCTATCGCGCGAGTATTCGCGATACTCGCTCTTCGTCTTCGTTCTGGCGACTAACTGGGGCTAACTCTCTTCTTATTGCAGCAGTCCATGTTCTGCCACACGAACTTCTCCCCGTGGTGGTGAAGGCGGCGGCTTCCACACAAGGAGGTGCGGGGACCTCTGCTCGCGGGGATGGGGTTTACTCGCCCATCGACTTGTCGCCAGGAGGCGACGAGCCCTTGATCGTCGGCGAAGGTTCTGGGCCTTCGAAGAAGCGGAAGAAGAAGGAGGTCGCCCATAGGGACCTTGGCAAGAAGGCGGACCCTTATGAGGCTGGCGAGCCTTTCACTCATCCGAACTTCAACCTGGGTGGGCGTGGCGAGGATCTCTATGGTCGCCCCTTGGTGACCTGGTCGGAGAGCACCCACGTGGTGTCTCTAAGCTCCAACCTCCCACCATGGTCGGAGGACTGGGAGGACAAGGGCGAGGGCTTCGACGTGCTCCATGCCGTCTATGGTCGCGAGGATGCCGAGAGACTGCAGGAGGAGACCTCCGAGTATCTCGCTCACCAAACCTCGCGATCTCTGCTGCGAGCTTCCGAGCTGGCCCATACGACAACAAGGCGACTGCTCGAGTATGAAGGGGTGATCAAGACCCAATGCAAGAGGATGATCGCCATGGGGCTCAAAGAGAAGGACCATGAGGTACCCGCCTCGCTTCTATACTCGCTTCTTGGATACTCGCCATTTTGACAAATGGTTGAGTTACCGTTTGTGTTTTCCCATTTTTGCAGGACGCCGAGGTGGAGATGGCAAAGAAGACCTCCCAGCTGGAGAAGGAGCTGGACGACACCTGGCTGGCCTTGGAGGCCGCCCAAGTTTGCATCGCTGAGCTGGAAACTCGGCCTGCCGAGCAACAGCCAGCGGTGGCGGGCCCCTCCAGGGTCGGCAAGCAGATTAGGATACTCGGCGACGATATGCCTCGCATTCGTCGGGAGATCGCGCGAGCAACAGGGACTGTCATCCTGAGCCAACTGAAGGCGGACGACCTTCTGAAGCCGGCGGCGATGGAGCTGACAGTGGTGGACCTCATCCTGGCGCTGCTCGCTGAGGAGTCCACCTCTCCCTTGCGAGCATCTTCCCAGCTGTCTGGTGACTCTGAGGATGATGATTCCGAGGACGAGGATGATGACGATGGTGGCGATGAGCCAGATGCTGATATTGATGGCAAGGATGACGCCTAGTTGCCTGGGCACCCTTTTTTGCTCGCCCGGCGACCTTTTGTAAACCCTTGGAAGATTCTATTGTAATTTATACCAGATATATAAAGGAAAATGGGACAAGATTTTGCTCGCCTATTTCTTCTGCCTTACTTCCTGTCTTGAATGTCGCTTAGGCTCTAGGCGAGGTTGAGTGCTCGCTAGGATCTTAGGCTCGAGGCGAGATTGAATGCTCGCTAGGTATACTCGCTCCTTCATGCTCGCACATGCATGCTCTCACGTGTATACTCGCCTATCTGGCGAGTATTACCTGCATACTCGCCTTCTCATGGGTACCTTTTGATTGAATCGAGTCGTGAGGGGCACTTGGAGGGTCCCGAGGGACACATGCTCTCAAGGCCTTGCCCTGCACCTGATGAAGAGTTCATTAGGAAATAATAATGGGATTTTTTTAAGGGAAAAGAGATAGGGAATGGCAGTCGGGGAGGTCTGGAGGGACTCATCATTCCGAGGCCTCCATCCTACTTGGATGCCGGATGTCGACGAAGAATGACGTCAAGTAGGGAACGACGGTCGGGGAGGTCCAAGGGGACACACCGTCCCGAGGTCTCCATCCTACTTGGATGCTAGGATGTCTCCATTCTTTGGTCGGTCGAATCGGTTTTTCCCTTTCCTAAGTTGGAATGTCGGCTTCCAGACTTTCCCTTGGTAATCTCTCCAGTCGGATGAGAAGTGCGGTCGGTGGGAACCGCGGCCAACGTGCAAGGGGGGAGCTGATCTCGACCGTCATTGCAGAGGCTTGGACTTAAGGGAATGCACACCCGAGGCACTGTCCCATCATCCGTTCTGAGCTTTTACGAGGGTTAAGTCGGAGGCTCATTTTTCAACTTGCGGCGTCGAATGTTGATGCAGGACGACATCAAGAAGGGAGTGGCTGTCGGGAAGGTTCAAAGGGACACAACATCCCAAGTCCTCCATCCTACTTGGATGCTGGATGTGGATCAGACCTGCTTCCTGTTGCTCAATAATTTAGCAGGGAGTTAAGCACACTTAAGCACACCAACTCACATGATCGGACACAATAATTTTAGGAAACAGATTGCTTTGCTGCGAGCGTTTAGCTCTCGAGGCTACACGACACCTTTATTCAAGGGTCCCCTGAGCTAGTTAAATCGATCATCTCTTCGCCGAATCGGGAGGTCGGCGTCCAGACTTTTCTCCTGGTAATCTCTTCAGTCGGACGAGAAATGCGGTCGGTGGGAACCGCGACCAACGTGCAAGGGGGGAGCTGATCTCGGCCGTCATTGCAGAGGCTTGGACTTAAGGGAACGCACACCCGAGGCACTGTCCCATCATCCGTTCTGAGTTTTTACGAGGGTTAAGTCGGAGGCTCGTTTCCCAACCTAGCGTGGAGATCGACTACACTGGCCTTCTTCCTTAAAAGACTTTTCTGAGATAGGAAGGGCTGTCTCATCCCTTATTTCAGGGAGATGTAAATTTTTATTTATCTGAAAATGAATTCACAAAAAGAAGGGGGGGCATGTACATTCCCTTTAGGGATAAAACCTTTTCAGGTCATCGCCGCTCCAGGTGTTCCCTAGCAGCTCGCCTTCCTGGTTCTGCAAGCGGTACCCTCCGGTTAGGAGAGCTTCCTGAATGATGAAGGGTCCTTCCCAGTTCGGGTTAAGCTTCCCGACGGCTGCTGACTTTCCTGCCGCGTCCACTTTCTTTAGGACCAAGTCACCTGCTTGGAAGTGCTTGAGGCGGACATTTTTTTCGAAATGTCTGGCCATTCGGCGTTTGATCTCTTCTTGCCTAGCTGAGGCCAGGTCTCAGAGCTCTTCATTTTCTAATCGCCACTCTTCGTCTCCGTCTTCCGCGGCTACCACCCTTGGGCTTCTGACTTCAAACTCTACTGGAATGAGAGCTTCCGACCCGTGAGAGAGCTTGAACGGTGTCTCCCCGGTGGCTGAGCTAGGAGTGGTCCTCAAAGCCCAAAGGACCGAGGGGAGCTGGTCCGCCCAATTACCTCTCAGGTTCTCCACTTTCTTCTTCAGCAGATTGATGATCAGCTTGTTGGAGGCCTCCACTTGACCATTGCTCCTGGGATGGTGCACGGAGGCGAATCGAAGATCAATTCCCAGCTGTCTGCAAAAATCATCCAATTCCAAGCTGGCAAACTGGGGACCGTTGTCGGAGACGATGGCGAGAGGGATTCCAAATCTGCAGAAGATCTCTCCCCAGATGAAGTTCTTCACGACTTGAGAGGTGGTCTTGGCCAAAGCTTTGGCCTCGATCCACTTGGAGAAGTAGTCGATCATGACGAGAACGAACTTCCTCTGGCCACTTGGTTGAGGGAAAGGGCCGATCAAGTCCATCCCCCAGATGGCAAACAGCCATGGGGCGGTGATTGATCGGAGCTGCTGGGCCGGCTGCAACTGAAGGGGGGCGAAGAGCTGGCATTTCTGACATTTCTTTGAGAAGGTCTCGGCATCCTTTCGGAAAGTAGGCCAGAAGTAACCTTGCCTTAGGATCCTTTGCTCCAAAGTGCGAGCCCCGGAATGGCTTCCACACTCTCCCGAGTGGATCTCCTCCAACACTCGGGGTACTTCGTCTTCAGAGACACATCTGGCCAGGGGGCCTGAGATGGTTTTGCGGTACAGCTCTCCATTTTGCAGCAAATAGTATGCCGCCTTGTACCAAAATCTTCTTTGATCTCCTTCGCCCGCCGAGAGCTGGCCGCTGACCAGGAAGGCCACAAAGGGATCCATCCACGAAGGGCGTTGCTCGATCTCCATCATCTCTCCTTCTTCAATGGATGGACGGAAGAGTTCGGTAATCGTTCCTCCAGCCCTCGGCCCATACTTGGCTAAGCGATCTGCTGCCGAGTTCTCCTCTCTCGGCACATGCTCGACGAAGAAGGACTGGAAGCCTCCAATCAGCCCTTTCACCTTTACTAAGTACTTCTGCAGGATGATGTCGCGCACCTCGAACTCGCCTCAAATCTGTGACGCGACCACCATCGAATCCGTGAATGCCCGGACATCACGGATCCCCAACTCCTTGGCAAGGCGCAAGCCTGCCACTATGGCCTCATACTTTGCTTGGTTGTTTGTGACGGGGAAGAGGATCTCGATGGCTTGCTCGATCCTTGTTCCCTGTGGGCTGACGAGCACGATGCCCACCCCCACGGAACTTTTGCCTGAAGCTCCGTCCACAAACATCTTCCATGGGATCGGATTGAGAGCTTCTTCTCCTGACTCTGTTTCCACCGAGAAGTCATCCAGGAAGTCTGCTACTGCCTGGGCCTTGATCGCCACCCGGGGTGAGAAGGAAATGTCGAACTCGCTGAGTTCTACCGACCATTTCGCTAACCTCCAAGAATGTTCCACTCCCTCTAGGACATTTCGGAGAGGATGATCAGTTACAACCCGAATGGAGTGAGCTTGAAAGTAAGGCCAGAGCTTCCGCGCCGACACCACCAGGGCGAAAGCGAGCTTCTCCAGGATCGGATATTTCAACTCCGCCTTCTTCAACAGCCGACTGACATAGTAGATGGGTAGCTGCTTCTTTCCTTCCTCTCGGACCAACACGGAACTCACTGCTTCGGCTCCTACTCCCAGGTAGATGAGCAGGTCTTCGCCTTCCTTTGGGCTCTGAAGGAGAGGTGTCTGAGTCAACTGCTCCTTCAGTCTTTCGAACGCCGTCTCACATCCTTCGGACCACTCGAAGCTTTCAGTTTTGCGGAGTGTCTTGAAGAATGGAGAGCACTTCTCTCCGGCCTTTGAGAGGAAGCGGCTAAGACCCGCCAGCCTTCCTGTCAACCTTTGGACTTCCTTCATCGTCTTTGGGTATGGCATCTCCAGGATCGCCCTAACCTTGTCGGGGTTAGGCTCTACTCCCTCCGGGGTAAGGAGATGCCCCAGGAACTTTCCTCTTCCAGCTCCAAAGACGCACTTCGCTGGATTGAGTCTCATCTTGAATTTCCTCAGCGTCGCGAAGGTCTCCACCAGATCAGCCACGTGTTCCTGGACGCTCTTGCTTTTGATCAAGAGGTCATCCACGTACACTTCCAGGTTCCTCCCCATTTGCTCCTTGAAGATGTGGTCCATCATCCGCTGGTAGGTAGCTCCCGCATTCTTCAAACCGAAGGGCATCATCTTGTAGCTGTAGCAGCCATCGTCGGTGATGACGGAGACATCGCGACAATCAGGGGGATGCATCCGGATCTGGTGGTATCCTGAAAACGCATCAAGGAAACTCATCAAGGAAACTCATCGCGTCGATTCGAGGCAGGGGATAACAATCCTTCGGGCAGCTTTTATTCATCAAAGAAAAGTCAACACACATTCTCCAGCTACCCCCATTTTCTTCACCATTACAACATTGGAGACCCAGCCTGGGTACTGGATCTCTGATACAAAGTCTGCATCAAGCAGTTTTTTCACCTCCTCCCGGATTGGCTTGGCCAAGATGGTGGCGGTCCTCCTCTTCTTCTGGCGGATGGGCTGGACCGCGAGATCCAGGTTGAGGCGATGGCATGCAACCTCGGGATCGACTCCTGGCATTTCGGCGGCACTCCAAGTGAAGATGTCAACGTTCTTTTGCAGACACGCCGCCATCTCGATCTTCTCCTCCGTCTTCAGCGATCCGCCGATCTTCAGCAACCCGGGTACTCCCTCTGCGGAGAGTACCTCGATTTCTTCAACTTCTTCGGCCACCTCCAGCCTGGCTGGGCTCTCCAGCACCCTTCCGAACTCTTCTGTGTCAGCCATCCAGCTGATGGTACTGACGGCGCTGAGATAGCACTCCCGCGCGGCTCTTGGATCGCTCCTGATCCTCACCTGGACGTCTCCCTTACAGTACTTCAAGCACTGATGGTAGGAAGATGGGACGGCCTTGAAGGCGTTGAGAAGCGGCCTCCCAAAGATAGCCCTGTAATAGCTCGGGGCGTCGACGATGACAAATCGACAGCTGATGGAGGTGCCACCGAGCGTCACAAGGAGATCTGCTCCTCCTTCTACTTCCTTCTTCTCTCCGGAGAAGCCGAAGAGGGGACCATAAGCTACCCGAACCCTTGCTGCTCCGACTCCCAGTCTGCCAAACGTCCCCTTAAAGATGACATTTACGGAGCTACCGTTATCGATCAGGATTCGATCAACGGTGAAGTCCTCCACTGCGGCTTGAATCACGAGGGCATCATGGAAGGGATTCTCATTCCCTAGCATGTCTTCCTCAGAAAAGGTGATCTCCTCCATAGGGGGTGGTGCCTGCGAGGTCGAGGAGACACTCCTGCGGTAGATCTGATGGAGGCTCCCCTTGCGGGAAGCTTCTAGCCCCGCTCCCCCATGGATTACTCCGACTCTGCCTCCCTGAACCAGGTCTCCCCGACCTCCCTGGTCGACCCGGTCCTCGTTCCTCCTTCGAACGACGGCGGCCTGCCCTGCCTACGGCTCGGCAGGGGCCTCTATCCTCCGCTGCCCCCCTCCACCTTCTCCTGCTGCTAGCATCCTACGGGCTTCCCAAAAGTCTGGGCAAGCAGCCATGGCATGTCCCTCCGCCTGGTGGAAATCACAGTAGAGGGGAACCTTTTCTGCTTGCTGCCTCCTCTGCTTCTGCTTCTTCCTTCCTTGACGGCGGCCACGCCCGTATACCGCCATCGCTTCGTCTCTCCTCCTCTCCTGACGCCTCTCCGGCTGGCAAAAAGGTCTTCTCTCTGGGGATCTCCCCCTTTGATCCCGACGCTGGTGCCGTCCAGCCGGCCTCCAAGGTGGCCGGTTGACGGGGACCTGATAGCGCCTTTCCTCCTCCTGACGCTCCGGGGACTCGACGGGCCTCCTCTCAACGCTCCTCCTGGATTCCTTCCTCCTGGGCTCCTCCCTCTTATTTTCTTCTCTTCTCCTCTCTTCGTGCCGCTCCGACCTCTTCTTTTCCTCCCTCCGGGGCTCTTCTCTCTTCCTCTTCTCAGGGATCTTATCCCTCTCTCCTTCCTCGCCTCCGGTTACCTTAGCAAGCCTTGCCAAGAAGTCAGGGTTGGAAGCCTCTCCTCGGACAAACTTGTTGGCCCTCTGAATGAGGTTGTCATTTGAATAGGGAGGATTCTCACTGAGCTCCAACTTGAAGAGGCCTTGACTTATACCGAACGTCAAGGACAGCAACAGGATGTTGTTATCCACCTCCTGGATCTGCAAAACCTCCTCCTGAAAGCACTCGATGTAGGGTCCCAACGCCTCATCCGGCCTTTGCACCAGATAGAACTGGGTCATTGCCTCCTTCTTCAGCTTCCGGGTCGTGTCGAACCGGGTCGTCATTCCACGGCATAGGTCTTCAAAGCAGTAGATCGAGCCGGCGGGCAACTGGTGGAACCAGTCCCAGGCCTTTGCATGGAAGGTGATGGCAAACAGCCTGCACTTAAAGGCATCTGATATGGTTCGGATAGAGACTATATCCTCGAACCACTGGATGTGCCAGACAGGATCCTCCTTCCCTGAATAGTAATTCAAGACGGGCTCCCTGAACCCTTCTGGCACTGGCGCGGCAAGGATCTCCTTGCAGAAGGGGCTCCTCCCTCCTACCCGGCGACGATCCTCAACCTGGCGAGTATCACCTCCATACTCGCCATATGGGCGAGTATCCTGGTACCTCGCCTGCTCGCCCGGCTCGCGGAAGCGAATCCCTTGCGAGGTCGGCTGGTAGAACTGCGACCTCCTTGGTCGCTCGGTCTCATCTTCCACGTGCTCCTTTCCTGCTCATCGCAGGGGACTCCCTCCCTCGGTCAGAACTGGGCGATGCGGCGAGGTCGCCGTGACCTCGGCGCACGGCTGAAGCGCTGCTCGCATGGTTCCCTCTATGCGCTGCGCGAAGGCTTCGAAAACTGCCAACGTCACAAACTCGCCGCTCGCTGATGAGTTGCCGACTACCTCCTCATTGTCGCCAACTACGACCATCTCGCCTTCTTACTGGACTTTCTTCCAATGACTACGGTCCACGTTCACCGCACCAAAGTGTTGACGCCAGGAAAATCCTGACCTCAAGATTCGGACCGATGCAGCCGGAGGCTACTCACCCAGCAGTCCAACGAGATGACCTAGCTGGCGACTACTACGGAGCTAGAAGAGCAACGAACCGGACCCCAGGTGCTGCGGCAAGGAGGTCCCACCACGTACCCAGAAGATCGAGAGAGTCTTCCCCTCCAAAACCAAAGTGGCCGAGCTTTGTACAGGGAAGGCACCGACTTGGCTGGAAGCAAAGGTGACGGGCTCGAGAGTTTGGGAATCCGGGTCCAAAATCTCAAGTCCAGGTGCCAATCCAAGTACCCATGGGGTCCTATTTATAGGAAAACCAACGGGTAGGGGGGGCCTTTTATAGCCCAGCCCCCAACCCGGCGACTATGGGTTACTCGGCGAGTATCATGCCATAGTCGCCCATCTGGCGAGTATTGGGTGCTGCTCGCACACGCCGGGCCAATACTCACCTAGGGCTGCTGCTGCTTCCTGCGCGTGTCGAGTTCTTCTGGTTGATACTCGCCTACCTGGCGAGTATTGCCTGCATACTCGCCAGGGTCTCTTCTGCTTCTGCCTTGGACTGCTGGTCTCTGTGTTGACCCTTTGACCTTGACTTCTGTCTACGTGGCCTTGGGGTGTCCACCCTCGGAGAATGAGGGTTGTACATGTATGTCTTGGTAAACATATAAAGCCTAACATAAACACAAATATTCTTTTGGCGACAATGTTAGTATGATAAGTTTGAGATTAATGTTATACCAAGGTATGTTGATATAATGTTGCATGTATGTAACAATAGAGATTCAAATTTTAGACATAGAATAAAGTGATGATTCTAATTTATTTATTCATATAGATATAGAGTTGATTCTATGGTCTATGCAAAACATAATAAATTCATATAGTAATCATGATCACAGACTATATGTTTGGAAGGAATAAAATCTTTTGTAGTTATATTTGATATTTGACTTAAAAGATCATATGATTTTGCATGATTATTATATATGATCAATAATATTAATTCATAGTGATTAAGTACTCGTAATTAATTATTCATGATAATGTGCATGAGGAATTTTTAAAGAAAAATTCATATTCAACTTTTTCAAATTATTAAACAGAAACGTTGTAAGGTGAATAGTGAATATGAGAAAATATGTTTATTTTGAAGAGTTTTTGAATATTAAACAAATACATATATTTTTATTGATTTTTCAAAATTTTAAAATTTCAGAAAATCGGACACTTGAGCTAGCGTCGGCGTTAGGTCCTAGCGCCTGCGTTAGCTCACAGAGAGTGCTTATTTTGATCGTATAGCCTTGATTTTCTTCGATTTTGCTTCCTATTTTTCTTAATTATGTTTTTGCAATGTAAGGCATGTCTAATGAAGTGATGAGACGAGAAGAAATCGCAAAAAATTGCGGAAATTAAAATTAGTACATGAGTTTCATCTTCATTAGAGTTTCATATTTATTAAATCTTAATTATTGAGTTTTGCACAACATATGCATGTGGGAAATGATCATAAATAAGTGAAATAATATTCATGCATTTTTTCAATTCTAATTTAAAGATGATTATTATTAAACATACTTGGGGTGATTGAAAATGACGCAAATATATTAACTACCTAAGCAAAACTTGCGCATTTTATAAATTTAGCCTAATACCCCTAAGATACACCTTTTAAATCCATTTTGACACTTATTTCATTTAGTCTTAATAATATCATATAACAAATTTAGTCTTTTAAATTTTATAAGACTTTTAGGAAATGGATTTAGAAGAAAAGGATAAGTAGATCACTTGAGAGATGATATGACTTTTTATTCAACTTTACTCAATTTGATTTGTTTATGAATTTTGGTTTAATATGTGACAGTCATATCACAGGTTATATAAAGTGATCATATCATGATGGCTCAAAGAAAAGAAAATAAACAAAAGTAAGAAAAAAAGGTTAGGCATATCATGAAGTAGAATAATGATATTTCATTTTTAGTTGATTTCTACTTCATACAAATGATTGGATACTAATGAATAAGAGATTTAGGCATCCAAAGAGGACCAAGAGCGATGGTTCCTTTGGGTACCCAAATATAGCGTGTAGGTTTGTGGGTAGTTAGTGATGAATGGGTCCTTTCATGTGAAGTTAATGTTTCATTTTTAATTTTGGGCCTCCATTCAAACTTTGGTTTAGTGTTATTCTTATTTTTCAAATTTCCATAATCATTTACTTGAACATTTGGATCAAAAAGGTTTTTGAATCTATAATTTGAAGGAAATTTGTTTGCATTTAATTTTAGGTTGGGAGAAACATGATTTTGTAAATTATGGTGATTTTGATTTTGATTTACAAATCATTTATGTTCCTTATTCCCATTTTTAAACTTAGGTAAGATGTTCAACTTGTTTTTAGATATAGTTTGATATTGTGAATTTGTATTTACATTTTTCATAAGCAAGTTGATTTTTGATTTTAATTCATCATTTTTAATCTTTAAATTATGTCTAGCTTTATTATAAGCGATTGTGCTATTTTTAAGAGTGGAAACAATTGAATCAATATGATCTTGATAGTTGTTTCTATATTCATCAAATGTTTCATCCATCTCTTTAATTTCAATTTTATATTCTTTACACTTACCACAATCATTTATCAAAGATGAATTTTCTAAACATAATTTTTCATTTTGTTCTTTTATAAAAATAATTTCTTTTTCAAGTTCCTAAATTTTTCTTTAATATCATTACAATCAAGACAAGGTTTTGTATTTTCAATTGAAGTGACATGAGTAAGGCTAGATAAATCAGATTTTGATACTACTTTAACTTTTGCTTTTAAATTTTTATTTTCTAAGCGCAATTTGCAATTTGCATTTTTTAATTTCTTAATTTTGCGCTTTGTAATTTGCAGCAATTGTAAAGTAGAAATAGAAGTACAAAAGATGGGATTTGATTTCCTTACATTGCTTTCGGGAGGCATGATTTGAACATATGGTTTCTTTTAAATCTTTTTGGCACTCCTCTTCCGAAGACAGTACTTCTTCTTTTCCATTTGATGTGCACTTCATGGATCCGTCATGAGAGGAGCATTCTTGAAGACTTGTGCAAGCTTGCATATTCTCCGGTTCTTGCGATTGTTCCATACCTGTAGAAGGAGAATCATACATTTCTTCAAGAAATTTCCATACTTTGTATGCACTAGAAAAACAATTTATTAGTTTGAAAATATCTTGAGATAAAGCACAAAAAATATAATGCATAGCTTTTGCATTTAGGTGACGCTCTTGTTTATTTGATTCGTTCGCTGGTCTAACTATTGCTATATCCCATGCTTTGATATCTAAACTTTTAATAAATTTTTCCATTAATAATTTCCACCCTTTATAATTTCTCCCTTCGAATAAAGGTGGTTTAGGAGATTTTTCTTCTTCATAAAAATTTACCCCACTAGTAGAAGCGAGATCATGAGACGCCATTATTCCCAGTTGTTAAGCCAATTTGGAAAAACCTGGCTCTGATACCACTTGTTGGATCGGTAGGCGCCCTTAGAGGGGGGGGGGGGGGGGGTGAATAAGGGTTTTAAAAACTTATAATATATTTTGAATAACTTTGAAAAAGCTTTGATTTTTAATCTAAAGAAGATCAAGACAAATTAAGTGAAGTAAAAGTAAAGACATGATTTTATTAACTTGAGAAGCATGATTACAAAATTTGATCTCTTATCGAAGCTAGAAATCAAAGCTAACAGAAAGACTCTTTTTGTTTTCTATACCGACTCGTATCCCCACGAACCGGTTGGCTTTAGCCGATCCTTCCCCGGATACGGCCTCAAGCCGTGCTAGCCAACCCTTCCCCGGATATGGCCTCGAGCACCCCCTAGACCTACACCCGAGACCTAGTCGCCAACACGAGGCGAATTTCAGCCCTAAGTCCTACCCAGACCTAGTCGCCAACACGAGGCAAATTTACTAAACGATTACAGAAAAGATGTGAAATAAAAAGACAATAATGTAAAACTCCCTCTATGTGGATCTCTTGGAGAAGTAGACGAAGACACAGAGTATGATCGTAGTCGATGCGGTCTTTCGTCACGATGATGACGTGTGTTGAAATCTTCTCCACGGATCTCCTTTAGTCTTTATGGATTTGTGGGAGTATCTCTCTGAAACTTCCTCTCTATGTTGTGGCACGAAGCTCTGGAATTCTGGATCTCAAGAGGCTTCAGAAGACGGAGCCAAGATGTCCTTTTTATAGACTTAGCGCTAGCGCCTGCGCTAGAGCTACCGTCGGCGCTATCCCATATTAGGACACATTCTGCGCGGCAGAATCTTCAATCCGAGGAAACAATTATCACTTGCCTACTGTTCTCCTCGCTGCCGCCTGTGCTACCAGATACCGCCTGGCGCTATCTCCTTCTATAAGTTCACCCGACAATTGCGCTTAAGCAATCCATTTCGTCGATCCAAATTTCATCGAAAGGAGCAAAGAGTTCGTCGAGCGAATTTTCGTCGAACGCCGTTATGAGCATTTCGTCGAGTGCCGCTAACAGTTCGTCGAACGCAGCTAGCGCCTGCGCTAGTACTACCGCCAGCGCTAGTGGGAGATTTGGATTTGATGGCTCAACTTTGGGGGCAACCTTCTTATGTAATCCTTGAGTGTCATGTGGACTTTGTTATCCTGCACACTTAAACACACAAGATCAAATACACATAGGATTTGTTATTCTCAAACCTAGGAGATGCGGAAGACCATGTTCCAACACGACGGTGAGGCCCGGAGGATTTGCTACCCTATAGAAAGCAATGCTCAAACTATGACGACTTTCGAGAGTTGTAATGGGTCATAAAAACTCATCATGCAAATGCGTTGCTACTTATTGCTTAGTAGAATTATTTGCATATATATTATCTGCTTTTATTTTCTTATACGTGTTGCGTGTTTTTACTCCATGTACTTGTTTACTACTTGTCAATTATTAACTATTTGCTTACCTATCATTATTAAACTGCTTAAAACATCTTGTGCTTCAGATATTATAAACAAATCTTGCAAAGGTTTGTTTTCGTCCCCAAGCCTTAGGGCTTTGGGGAGGATTTGAGAAATCCACTTTGTTGACTAATTCATTTGTTGAACCCTTTTTAAGGAGCATCCCCTAATCGAGGAGATTCTGGAGTTTGAGAGTGCTCTAGCCATAAAGTCAGGCCCAGCCTTAGTTTTTACTACGCCTCCACCAGTCTTTCGGGATACGGGATACTATATAGAACTGGATTAGCTTCTTTTGTCGCACTTGTACGGACATAATTTTTGGACACTCTGTTAATATCCGATTTTAGGGTCCATGTACGACCCTGGATACCCTTATATAGTTTTGTGGTAGCAACCTTACTTATGTTTTATCTTTAGCTGCATACTCTATGACGATGTTTATGTTTCTTCTGCTATATAAATGTATTTGGGATTGTCATGGTGACTAACCTTACAAGACGATCGTCGTACAGTAAGAGAGTGGGTTTGCGCTCCTGCTCAGATAACATAAGGCGGACGCATTGGGCATAAGGTCTCCCTACCCCTAGTTGTTTTAGGGATGAGATCTTACACTAATGCTCAAAAGTAGTCATGGAATTAGCTTGGGGTTGGGGGAGGAGAAGGGTGGCTAAAACGGTTGGAACCATGCTTCAAGCTAACAATATGACTGTTTAGATTGCAGGAGTTCCACTTTTCAGGTGGCTTGGTGGGCGGTCCTCCTCCAGATATCCAATTGTGGAGTGAAGGAGGGTGTTGTTTCTTCATCATGGTGGTCGACCTTCATTCTTTAGAGAAAGAAGAAGAAGAAGAAGAAGAAGAGAGAGTGAGATAGAGTTTTGGAGCTCAGTTTCATGGAAAGGAAATATAGTGCGATTCTTGAGTGAAGAGGTAATGAAAGGAGGTGAAAGTGGGGAGAGAAAGTGAATGTGAGTGATGGAGGGAGGGGACGCGGGTCTATCATCCATGATAAGTCCATCACTCACATCTCACAAAAAATGTTGCCTACATGTGATAAGTCATCAAGCTCACATTGGATGCTTCCTAAGAGTCTTGATATTTACCAAATTACCATCCAATGCAAGACTTCACAATACGAAAGTTAATCTCATGCGTCGTTGACCAAAGTGGTCAGATATGCTTAGAATTGGTCATGATAGGTATCGTTTGGTTCACAATGAATCCACGTAGTCCAAGGCAGATGTCTGTGGTCAAAAATTTCTGAGTTCATTTGGGGTCGTCACGTAGTTCAATAATGTTTGTTTTAATCAACTTTCCAAATACACAATGGAACAAGGTGTAATTGGTTCCATTTGACTCTTGTTGGTCTCATGAGTGTAGTTGCATTGGCAGAGATTAATTCTAAATTCATTTGATCATAAACAAATGGCTCATTGAGCTTACGTGTCGGTCGATTGAGCCACCTAAGGATCTCTATAGCTCCATTAACAAAATGAGGGAGAGGCGGGATGTTACAATCTTCACATAGTATCTTGATGATAGAAGGTGTAGGTATATCTCACGTCGAATCTCAAACAATCAATCATGGGATTACGCAAGGGGAATAGAGCAAGTCACCCAATGTTCTACAGTCCTACATACGATATGAGGACGTACTATTTTAATTGCTCTCAAATAATGCAAACTAGGACAATTCCTAAATGCAATCGGCATACAACATCATTGATTCAGCTATACGACCACAAATTAGCTTCACACATCATGCATAATCCAAAATTGATCATCGAATTTCTAATGCAAATCATATTGGGCACAATCCCACACCCCAGGGTTCTAATAAATCAAAGGTGGTCGTTCGTCCACTAATTATTGAGAGTGGAACTCACCGGCCACATGCTATAAAAGAAGCATGAGAGTACAAATTAGCTCGAAGACTGAATGAAAGAGTCGTTACTCTTGAAGTCCTTTGTGGTGCCATGAAAAGTGTGAAGTAATAGGTGGAGAAGGATCGATGAAGCGAGTTCGACAATGCAACGGACTCGAATCTTCATTTGGAGTTCCGGACCTCCGGAAATGGCTTCTTCTTCTTCTTCCTTCCGACCTAGCCTCCTCCCCTTATTTCAATAACTTAATTGGAGAGAGAAATGGAATGAGATAAACGAGGGTTCTAACCCATTTTCCTGACCTAAGGACCGTACCCTGGGATCCATTTGGGCCGTCAAATGGCTTGATCAGAATAGTCCTAGTCGAGAATTATCAACGTTTAATGAGTCCCCGTCTCTCGCGCACGGGCATACTCTCGAGCCACACAACTGCGTGTCTCGCTTAAACTACAACCTGCGACAGGAGCACAATCACCTAGAAGGTGCACACGATCGTGCGTAAAGGGGCGCATGTGCAGACAAATAGAACTCAAATTTTGGTTATCGGCAGCTCAAAGTGTGCACGGTCGTGCATGAAAAGATGCACGATCAAATGACACTATGCTATAATTCAACTCGTAACCTCTAAAGGGAGCACGGTCGTGCTTAAACTCACAGATCCACACACGACTTTTCCATTTTTCGACATTCGTAGACTGAGGGAAAGTACGGTATGACGCAATGTCGTGTCGCGTGAAGCGCACGATATGTGTGACCGCCAAATACTACTCAGGTAATCTTATTATCAGGAAGATATATATAGAGAGAGAGCGTTAAATACTAAGACGACCATGGTTTTGAAAACCGGACCGGACCGGCCGGTTCAACCGGTCGGACCGCCACTGGTGGACTATGCGGTCCGGTCAGGGGTCTAAAACTGCTCCCACCCAGAACCGGTCAAGAACCGGCCAACCGGCCAACCGGCCAGTCCACCCGTAAAACCGCGAACTAGAGTGAGTTATAAGCTAAACCAAGCGGGTCTTGGGCAAGGGGATTAAAATAATTTTTTTATTTTAATACTCTAAAATTAATAGAGGTGAATAAAGGTACAACTTGGGTCGTGTTACTTATCAGGGGTTGTCGTTCGATTTGCGAAACAAAGAAAAAAACTTAAACCTCCACGCGTCGTCACTTACTCCGCTCTTAAAACACTGAAACGTTCAAAAGCTCAACCACAAGCTCCTTCTGCCCTCTCTTCATATCTCCAGATCGCTCCCCCTCTCGCAGTCTCGCAGCACGCATCCATCGCTCCTCCGCCGGTAAGCTTCGTTTTTCCTTTTCTTCTCCATTTTCTTTCCTTTTTCTATTCTAATCTTCCGATTTCCATTTGTTGTTGGTGTTCTACCTTTGATTTGTAGGCGTTCACTTTTGATTCTGCCACTTAGGCCTCCAGTTCCTCTCCTCCATGCACCTCCTACACGCAGTAAGCCTTACTGTGCTTTTCGATGTTGTACTGCTTTAAGCCTTACTATTCGTTTCTCTTCTATCAGATCTTACTTTGGATAGACGTTCACTTCTTACTCTGCCGCTTAGGGCTTCAGCTCCTCTCCATATATGCGATTACAATATGCGTTAACGCCTCTCTCCATTTTAGCATTACCATATAAGCTAAAACCATTTTACGATGAGTATGTCAAGTTCCTCTCCATATTTTATAAGCATTACGATGTAGATCTTACTTTGGTAACGATTTTAGCATGTCCATTTCCTTTCCATTTTACGATGAGTAAGTGAGGGGGAGAGGGAGAGAGGGGAGGTAGTCTTAAGCCATCTTTTCTGAGTGCTGAAATCTGCACTGCACATTTTGAACTTGATTTGGTTTTGGAAGAAATGGTTTGGAAGAGTTATATCTTCAATTAAAATGACTCAAATTGGGCGGCTAATAATTTTTAAATAGGATTTGGTTTTGGAAGAAATGGTTTAGGCAGATTTCTGCACATTGTAATGCTGAAATCTGCACATATCCTGAAATCTGCACTGCACATATGCTGAAATTTGCACATATTTCTGTACTGCAGTGGCACATTTAAGAGAGGGAGAGTGGGGAGGTTGTCTTAGTCCATCTTTTCGGACTGCTGAAATCTGCACTCCACATTTTGAACAGTATTTGGTTTGAAAAAAATTGTTTGGAAGAAATATATCTTCAATTAAAATGACTCAAATTGGGTGACTAATAATTTTTAAACAAGATTTTTAAACAGGATTTGGTTTTGGAAGAAATTGTTTGGAAGAAATAGAACTTCAATTAAAATGACTCAAATTAGGTGGCTAGCTCCTCTCCATATATGCGATTACAATATGCGTTAACGCCTCTCTCCATTTTAGCATTACCATATAAGCTAAAACCATTTTACGATGAGTATGTCAAGTTCCTCTCCATATTTTATAAGCATTACGATGTAGATCTTACTCTGGTAACGATTTTAGCATGTCCAGTTCCTTTCCATTTTACGATGAGTAAGTGAGGGAGAGAGGGAGAGAGGGGAGGTAGTCTTAAGCCATCTTTTCGGAGTGCTGAAATCTGCACTGCACATTTTGAACTTGATTTGGTTTTGGAAGAAATGGTTTGGAAGAGTTATATCTTCAATTAAAATGACTCAAATTGGGCGGCTAATAATTTTTAAACAGGATTTGGTTTTGGAAGAAATGGTTTAGACAGATTTCTGCACATTGCAATGCTGAAATCTGCACATATCCTGAAATCTGCACTGCACATATGCTGGAATCTGCACATATTTCTGTACTGCAGTGGCACATTAAGAGAGGGAGAGAGGGGAGGTTGTCTTAATCCATCTTTTCGGAGTGCTGAAATCTGCACTCCACATTTTGAACAGTATTTGTTTTGAAAAAATTTGTTTGGAAGAAATATATCTTCAATTAAAATGACTCAAATTGGGTGACTAATAATTTTTAAACAAGATTTTTAAACAGGATTTGGTTTTGGAAGAAATGGTTTGGAAGAAATAGAACTTCAATTAAAATGACTCAAATTAGGTGGCTAATAATTTTTAAACTAGATTTTGTTCTGCAAGAAAATGTTTTCGAAGAAATGGTTTGGAAGAAATAGATCTAAAGACAAGGAAATAAAGGGTACGACATTTTGGTCTCTTCTCTAAACTAATGTCTGCTACTTCTCTAAACTAATGACATTCGGTGGTTGCGGTCATGATCGGTGTTTGTTGTGGAATGATTTTCAATGCGGCCGTAATCTTCAGGATATATTTCAAATTATTTTCAATGCGGCTGTAATCTTCAAGATATAATACAGTTTTTGGCATTTATATGGCTTCATATATTTCAGATTTTGCTCTTTGACTTCAGGTTTCAGATATATTGAGAACTATGAATTTGATTGTGGTTTAACAACTTGGGATCTTCTATTTCCAGATTGGATACCATAAGGTATTTTCATAAACCTTTATAAAGTCTTTTTGTTATAATTCACCAATAGTTATTGTCCGAAAATTACCCACTTACAGCATCGAGCATGCTAATACACTTCTGTTCTGCAATCTGAAACTATGATTTCCTGCATTGTTTTTAAAATATTATATGATTTGGTCTGTTTAACCTCACAACATATTAGTAAGGATGCCCTACAATTTCATGATTATTCACTCATTTCATGGTGCTCGGACGGATTTTTGAAGAATCATTTATTTTTATTTTGAGCAACTGAGATGATTATAATGGCTTTAAGAAAATCTTGCATTTCGTGTACTATGCTGTTTTAAAAGTTGCAAGTTTAATATATGTCTTTGCTAAGCAATACATTGATCTTCTCACACCTCTCTCTATCTCTTCCTTTTCTACTGGACTCACAATCAAAACTCATTAACGCCATCAACAATGGAATACACGGGAAGTAAAGAACTACTTCAAAATCTACTGACTACGGGTACTATCTGCCCAAATTTATAACTATCCTTAAGCGCAATGGAATATATCGTGTCAATGCAACACATTAATAACACACATACAACTACCAGACAGCCGTACACACTTACTACATCGCGAATCTATACGCTTACGAAGAAGTAATATGACTGCTCAGCAATGTGCTGCCGAAAATACCAGAAGATGAGAACAACGCACTTTTTGTGAAGCTCAACAAAGAACAACGCCCAATGTTCTCACCATGCATTCAACTTTGCAAAGGGGCGAGAGTTCAACAGCAACGACAACTCGCACAACTTCAAATATTAAAACATACAATCCAACTCTCGATTCCCTGCTCTTTATTATATAAATGAATATACATATCTTCAAACTCACACCATGATTTTAATATCAGCCGTCAAATTTCATCTACTCTCGATTCCCACCGTTGGATCGTAACTCAAATAATAAAACATGCAATCCAGCTCCATTACTTTCAAAACCCCTCCCGTGCTTCCTGACTCCTTCCTGTGCTTCTGTAACCCTCGCTTCCCCCAAACCCGACAAACCCTCGCCTGAAGATCTCGTTTCTCCCCCCAAACACCGAGCCTCGCACATAAATTTGATCGCCCCCAGGCAAGCTGTTGTCGAGCATCGCAAGTCATGCAAGGTAAATCTAAACACTTCGCTCACTCTCCCTCTAAACCGATTACCCTCTCCGAAGCAGGCTTTCCTCCCGCAAGCAAGCAGAAATCGCCATTCCAGTCATCCACCTCGTTGAAGTGTTAACCAGATCACTGAAATGTTTCGGGCGTCTTATTGCGTCCCGAGCAGTGAGCTTAGGTCAAACACCCTCCACCTCCCATTGGAGGTTCGTCCCTCTTCCTCTCTCTCTCTCTGGTAAGGAACTCATCCCCTCATTCTTTCTATCTACCTCTCCCACTTGATCTCTTCCCTAACACGATCTTCCCTCTCTTTTTTTTTTCTTTCTTGAAGGTACTAGAATCCAGGGCACGATGAGATTTAATCAACTCTTTCAATGGCACAGTTTAATCAACCCTTTTTTCCTTTCTTGAAGGTACTGGAATCTATGGCACGGTGAGATTTAAGCCAGGGCATGGTTTATCAAGAATTGTTTTTGTGATTTTGCTGTCAAAACTGCTACTGTAAGGTGAAGAATGTGCTTGCATATGCTTACATATCAATTTTATAAGTAACCTGTTCTTGACAATCCAAAACGTTCCTGATTCTCTAAATTTCTCTTATATTAATGAAACGTTCCTGATTATTTAGATCTTTGTTGTGATCTCATTTTCATATAATCCAAATGTTAATTTTGTGTTTAGTTTCCTATTTAGGACCAAAGGAGTTGGCCTCCATACCACACTACAAAAATATGAGATGGACTGACAATTTTAATTTGTTTAGCATGAGAAATCGACATTTAATGAGGTTAAGATGCCTACTTCTTACTATTCAAGTTCAATCTGCAGATTCAAGCAAGTTTAATCAGTTAGATAATATCCATCTCTATGTGGATTTCCTACTCTTTTAAGACTTAGCCACACTTGCTCAATACCATCGAGTCCCACTCCATGTTCTACCGGAGTTGTTTCAGTTGATGACATAAAAAATGAAGATCAGTTTGAAAATTTAGGGGTTTTGTCTTCACAAAAAGAAATTGTTGCCTATTGCTCTCTGAGAGACCCATTCGTGGTATGTCTTACTTCTTGCCCTCCAATATTTTCGCTTCAGGGCAATAACCGCTCATTATTAACATCCCTCAATAATCTACTATTTTTTTAATCCATATATTGTTTTATATTTGTCATTGCTAATAGTTCTTCTGTCCGTCGTCTATTTTCATATCAATTAGTTGTCCTATTCTTTTTACTTCAATGTTAGCTGAACATTGCATCAATGATTACAAACACGTGTCTAATTGATTCCTTCTTCCAAACAATTGATTAAGGAAATGGTAATAATTTCCACATTTGCATATGAATTCTAAAATAACAATTGTCTCTATTCTATTTCAGTCTGTGTGATGCATGACCTCAGACCGTGAGGTCATTCATGGGCGTAACCCATGTGGAGAGCAATCAAGCTATATGATTATTGGAGGGGCGCAATACCAAATTGCTGGAGGGGTGCAATACCAAATTGTTGGAAGGGCGCAATACCAAATTGTTGTAGGATCATGCCTTCATGGAGAGTTATGAACTGGATAGGGTGCATGTACCATGAGTTCATAGCTCCAAAAAATCTTTTAGTGTTGATTCATTTTTTGTTGCTATGAATTGGGAGATATGTGAAATCTGATCTGTGCAGAAATCAATCTAAGAGAGAACAAATTTCAGGTTTGAATGATGTTGCAATGCCAACATTTAGAATTTATAGATCAAAAACCAATCCATAAATATGTGAAATCTATTGAATTGATAATTCTTCCCTGCATGTATGAGTATGGTGTTCATAGCTCTTAGATTGATTTCAAGCACGGGCGCGGAGTGTGTCAAGCACGGGTGCATAACAATTCCCAACCGAAAGATAAATTTGGGGTGCGGAGTCGACGCTGCATTTTTATGGAATATTAATATGGGAAAAAGGCATGAAAGTTGTATGATTTTGAGCAAAGGGTGTTCTTTTTCTCACGTGATGTCTCCTTCCACGAAGATGTTTTCCCTTTCTTTGAAAATTCAACAAATTCTGAGCAGAAAATGCTAGGTAGACTTGGGGACTTGGCTGCCTCCTCTAACAATTTTGAAGAAATAATGGAGACAGTTGATGATCTAATCTTGCTGGGAGATGGTCTGGTTGATGGAGATCCCTCTTTGGGCGATGGAATAAGTGCCATTCCTACTGACATCATTGTTTCATCAAGCATGCCGCAAAGACATCATCGACAACCCACACAGCTTAATGACTATGTTGTCTACTCGGCTATTCTCGGTGACCCCCCCCCCCCCCCCCCCACACCCGAAGACCCCGCACCCCATCGGCTCTTTAGGTACACCTTATCCTTTAGCTCGTTACATAACATTTGATAATTTCTCTCAGAACCACCGGATTTTGGTGGCGGCAATAACTTCCCAAACTGAATCACGAACTTATGGTGAAGCTATAATGAATAAGAAATGGCGCAACGCCATGAGCAAAGAAATTGAAGCTCTGGAATCAAACTGTACGTGGACGCCTGCAACACTACCTCATGGAAAGAGAACCATTGATTGCAAATGGTTTATAAAATCAAATACAACTCCGACGGAACGGAGGAACATTATAAAGCGCGCTTGGTAGCAAGAGATTTTACACTAGTGGAGGGAGTCGACTTTCATGAAAATTTTGCTCTGGTCGCCAATATGGTCTCGGTGCGCGTGTGTTCTTATCCATTGCAATGGCACGTGGTTAGGAACTACATCAACTGGATGTCAACAATGCGTTCTTGCATGGTGACCTTGATGAGGAAGTCTACATCACACTTCCACCCGGCTTCAAGGCAAAGCGCGATGGCCTAGCTTGACACCTCCACAAATCTATTTACGAACTTTGACAAGCATCACAAAATTGGTTTAACAAGTTGACGACCACACTCATACAGTATGGTTTTGTTCAATCACTCGCCGACTATTCTCTTTTCACCTATTGCAAAAATGGTGTCTTCATGGGGCTTCTGGTATATGTGGACGACATCGTCTTAGCTGGGAACAATTCTAAAGCTTGTGCCTCTTTTAAGCTTTATTTGAACAATTGCTTGCGTATCAAAGACATGGGAGCACTCAAATTCTTCTTGTGCGTCGAAGTGGCAAAATCATCTCGTGACCTCTTTTTTTTATGCCAACGCAAATACAGAATGGACATCATTTCGGAAACTGGGTTGATTGGTGCCAAACCCGCCGATACACCTATGGAGCATGGCCAAAAATTGGCTTTTGCCAGGGGGGAGTTAGCATATGGTGCTACCTATCGACGCATTGTTGGTCGTTTAATCTACCTCACAAGAACACATCCTGAAATTTCTTATTATGTTCACCTTCAAGATAGAAAAAAGGAGAGGGAAGTTCGGGTTAGGGAAGAGATTAAGTGGGAGAGGTAGATAGAAAGAATGAGGGGAGGAGTTCCTTACCAGAGAGAGAGAGAGAGAGAGAGAGAGAGAGAGGAATAGGGACGAACCTCCAATGGGAGGTGGAGGGTGTTTGACCTAAGTCACTCTCACTGCTCGGGACGCAAGAAGACGCCCGAAACATTTCAGTGATCTGGTTAACACTTCAGCGAGGTGGATGACTGGAATGGCGATTTCTGCTTGCTTGTGGGAGGAAAGCTTGTGTCGGAGAGGGTAATCGGTTTAGAGGGAGAGTGAGCGAAGTGTTTAGATTTACCTTGCAAGACTTGCGATGCTCGGCAACAGCTTGTCTGAGGGCGATCAAATTTCTGTGCGGGGCTCGGTGTTTGGGGGGAGAAGCGAGATCTTCAGGCGAGGGTTTGTCGAGGCTTCGGGTTTGGGGTAAGCGAGGGTTACAAAAGCATGGGAAGGAGTCGGGAAGCACGGTAGGGGTTTTGAAAGTAATGGAGTTGGATTGTATGTTTTATTATTTGAGTTACGATCCAACGGTGGGAATCGAGAGTAGATGAAATTTGACGGCTGATATTAAAACTTGATGTGCCTTTGAAGATATGTATATTCATTTATATAATAAAGAGCAGGGAATCGAGAGTTGGATTGTATGTTTTATTATTTGAAGTTGTGCGAGTTGTCGTTGTTGTTGAACTCTCACCCCTTTGCAAAGTTGAATGCATGGTGAGAACATTGGGCGTTGTTCTTTGTTGAGCTTCACGAAAATGACGTTGTTCTCGTCTTCTGGTATTTTCGGCAGCACATTGTGGAGCAGTCATATTACTTCTTCGTAAGCATATAGATTCGCGGTGTAGTAAGCGTGTACGGTTGTTTGGTAGTTGTATGTGTGTTATTAATGTGTTGCATTGACACAATATATTTCATTGCGCTTAAGGATAGTTATAAATTTGGGCAGATAGTACCTAGAGTCAGTAGATTTTGAAGTAGTTCTCGACTTCCCGTGTCTTCCATTGTTGATGGCGTTAATGAGTTTGATTGTGTGTCCATTAGAGAAGGAAGAGATGGAGAGAGGTGTGAGCAGATCAATGTATTGCCTAGCAAAGACATATATTAAACTTGCAACTTTTAAAACAGCGTAGTACACGAAATGCAAAATTTTCCTAAAGCCATTATAATCATCTCAGTTACTCAAAATAAAAAAAAAATGCTCTTCAAAAATCCGTCCGAGCACCATAAAATGAGTGAATAATCATGAAATTGTATGGCAGCCTTACTAATACGTTGTGAGGTAAAACAGACCAAATCATATAATATTTTAAAAATAATGCAGGAAATCATAGTTTCAGATTGTAGAACAGAAGTGTATTAGCATGCTCGATGCTGTAAGTGGGTAATTTTTGGACAATAACTATTGGTGAATTATAACAAAAGGACTTTATAAAGGTTTATGAAAATACCTTATGGTATCCAATCGGGAAATAGAAGATCCCAAGTTGTTAAACTACAACCAAATTCATAGTTCTCAATATATCTGGAACCTGAAGTCAAAGAGCAAAATCTGAAATATATGAAGCCATATAAATGCCAAAAACTGTATTATATCTTGAAGATTACAGTCGCATTGAAAATAATTTGAAATATATCCTGAAGATTACGGACGCATTGAAAATCATTCTACAACAAACACCGATCATGGCCGCAACCACCGAATGTCATTAGTTTAGAGAAGTAACAGGCATTAGTTTAGAGAAGAGACCAAAATGCAGCACCCTTTATTTCCTTGTCTTTAGATCTATTTCTTCCAAATCATTTCTTCGAAAACATTTTCTTGCAGAACAAAATCTAGTTTAAAAATTATTAGCCACCTAATTTGAGTCATTTTAATTGAAGTTCTATTTCTTCCAAAACCAAATCTTGTTTAAAAATCTACTTTAAAAATTATTAGCCACCAAATTTGAGTCATTTTAATTGAAGATATATTTCTTCCAAACCATTTCTTTCAAACCAAATACTGTTCAAAATGCCGAGTGTAGATTTCAGCACTCCGAAAAGATGGATTAAGACAACCTCTCCTCTCTCCCTCTCTTAAATGTGTCACTGCAGTACAGAAATATGAGCAGATTTCAGAATATGTGCAGTGCAGATTTCAGGATAAGTGCAGATTTCAGCATTGCAATGTGCAGAAATCTATCTAAACCATTTCTTCCAAAACCAGATCCTGTTTAAAAATTATTAGCCGCCCAATTTGACTCATTTTAATTGAATAAATAACTCTTCCAATTCATTTCTTCCAAAACCAAATCAAGTTCAAAATGTGTAGTGCAGATTTCAGCACTTCGAAAAGGTGGCTTAAGACTACCTCCCCTCTCTCCCTCTCTTACTCATAGTAAAACGGAGAGGAACTGGACATGCTAAAATTGTTACCAGAGTAAGATCTACATCGTAATGCTTATAAAATATGGAGAGGAACTTGTCATACTCATCGTAAAATGGTTTTAGCTTATATGGTAATGCTAAAATGGAGAGAGGCATTAACACATATTGTAATCGCATATATGGAGAGGAGCTGAAGCCCTAAGCGGCAGAGTAAGAAGTGAACGTCTATCCAAAGTAAGATCTGATAGAAGAGAAACGAATAGTAAGGCTTAAAGCAGTACAACATCGAAAAGCACAGTAAGGCTTACTGCGTGTAGGAGGTGCATGGAGGAGAGGAACTGGAGGCCTAAGTGGCAGAATCAAAAGTGAACGCCTACAAATCAAAGGTAGAACACCAACAACAAATGGAAATCGGAAGATTAGAATAGAAAAAGGAAAGAAAATGGAGAAGAAAAGGAAAAACGAAGCTTACCGGCGGAGGAGCGATGGATGCGTGCTGCGAGACTGCGAGAGGGGGAGCGATCTGGAGATATGAAGAGAGGGCAGAAGGAGCTTGTGGTTGAGCTTTTGAACGTTTCAGTGTTTTAAGAGCGGAGTAATTTACATCATTACTTTTAATATTTGTTTTTTTTTTATATTTAATCAAAGACAATTCATATATATTATGCTCGCTCTCTTATCTTTACTTGTTAGATTACATGGATTATTTAATAACTATTCCTATCAATTATTTAATGACAAACCTACAAAGTGTAGGAGTTCTACAAATTTTTTTGAATTATATGGATTTACATCAATACTTTTCATATTGGATATAATGTAATTACTGAATGAAAATTTTATTTTAGATTAGATAATTATAACTTACTAAAAAGTTAAGGGTATATTTGACTTATTTGAATGTTTAAAAGTATATTAAAAGTAAGCCCTCTCTTTTATGTGATATCCAAGGTTTTCTTCTGTACATTATTTTATATTAACTTTTTATACATTTTAGTGTATTTTTAGTTATAAATAAAATAAAGTAAAAAATATTAATTATAATAAAATTCACCCACAGTAAAACAAATAAATTAAATAATATATATATACAAAAATACAAAATTATTAAATTAAAATTGTTGCGGGTCGCTTAGGGCTCTTGGTAGACCGGTTCAACTGAACCGCCTTAGCTCGGGAGCGATCTAAGCGCGCAAACAGTCAATTTGAGATTGCTGAGTACACTGAGACTTTTTAGCGTGGAAAACCCGGAAAGGGTGAAAAACCACGTGGCCGGAGCTGTGTCGACCAAATTTCACTATCTCCCGAGGGGTTACAATTATATGCTTAGAGATCGAGCGCGACAGGCCGCTGCTCGTTACAATAATGGTGAGAGAGAGAGGGAGAGCACTCCGAGGGTGACAGGACACCTCTCGGAAAAACTAAGTACTTTTCCTATGAGTACAGCAGTGAACGAAAGTGAGAAGGCCGTGTCTGCTTTCCAAAGGACAGGGGTGAGACTGCCCTGTTTGCTTTCGAGAAGACAAAAGTGAGACTGCCTTGTCCGCTTTCCTGAGAACGAAAGCGGGAGCCTTGCCCGCTTTTCTGTGAACGAAAGCGGGAGCCTTGTCCGCTTTCGCGAAGAAGGAAATCTCTAAGTCCACGAAGAAGATCTTCAAGCACCGAAGGAGAAATCCGTGGAAATCTTCAAGGAGCTCTCTCTGGTCATGAAGGCGGGGATCCTCTAAATGAAGCCTTGGGGGCCTTTATATAGCTTTGGTCGGGGGTAGCCCGGTAATTTTGTCGTCGTAAGCACCATAACCACCTTGGCTGACGAATCATATTTCTCGATTTGGGGCACTTGGATCACCATTTTTCGTAAATGACCATCTTGCCCTTTGAGGAAAGGCGACAAGCCGTTCCTGAAAAGTGAGAAACTGAAAAGACAAAAAGTGAGCGAGCCGAGGCGGAAAAGTGAGCGAGGCTGAAATGTGAGCGAGGCGAGGCGTAAAAGTGAGCATGCTCTGAGCGCGCTCAGAAGCGTTTTGAGCGCGCGACGAACATGAAAGCGCCTTGGACACGCTTAGAGACGTTTCGAGAGTGTTCGTGAATGTGGAGACGTTCTGGGCGAACGGCGGAACGAGGAGCTGTCTCCAAAAGGGGAAATTGGGGTCCGGCGCTCCTGACGGGTGCGCGAATATGGGAGGACCACTTGCAAGCCCCCCGGTGAGGGAAATCAGAGGAGGAGGAGGCTCAACCGATCCTCGCGCCAAGTGTGCGCGGCTCGGCCGCACCCGGTAAGGTGCGGTTTGGCCACACCCCAAGGGGGGTGCGGCTTGGCCGCACCCCTAGTGGGGTGCGGCTTGGCCGCACCCCTAGTGGGGTGCGGCTTGGCCGCACCCCTCTTGGGTGCGGTTTGGCCGGGGGGAGGCCGCGCCCCGTGCGGGGTGCGGGTTGCCGTGTCCCGCTCGCCGGTGGGAGTGGGCGGTTCCATTTTTAACTCCCCACTCTCTTCACTAAAGTAGTGGATGGAGCAGTTAGTGAGAGTAACCGCCGCCAGGTTCTACATAAGAAGAGAGCCTATGATGAATCCTCATCATAAGCCCCCCAAACCTTCGGAGTCCGTTCTTCCGCTCGAAGGAGTGCGAAGGTTTTCTCTTGAATTTACTCTGGTCATCTGCATTGTTGGCGGCGCGTTGGCCATGGTGGAGGTAAGTTTTACTTTTGTTTTTACCGTGAGAAAGGGAGGGGTGGCGGAGCGCGCCCGTATGGGTGGTTCCGACCGAGGGGATGTGACGCCGGAGGTCGGCGTTCGCGCGCACGGTGGGCGGTCGTGCGCGTGCACAGCGGGGGCCGTGGGTGGGCGCGGCCCGCGCTCGTGCGCGGTGGCCGACCGCGTGCGCGCGGTGCCCGGCCGTGCGCGTGCGGTGGCTGGCCGTGCGCGCGCGGCCCGTGCGCAGCGGTGGCCGGCCGGGCACGTTCGGTGAACGGCCGCGCGTGCGCGGCCCGCGCGCGTGCGTGGCGGTTGGCCGTGCGCGCGCGCGGCGGTTGGCCGTGCGCGCGCGCGCGGCGGTTGGCCGTGCGCGCGCGCGGCGGTTGGTCGCGCGAGTGCGCGGCCTCCGTGCGAGCATGGGGCTGGTCGCGCGCACAGGGCTGGTCGTGCTCGCGCGCGGCCGTTGGTCGTGCGCGTGTGTGCTAACCGGTCGGGCACGAGTGCGCCGGTTGGCTGTGTGCGTGCGGCGGCTGGTCGCGCGCCTTTTCGCGCGTGCGGGCACCGTTCTTGGTCGTGTTCGTCCGCTCACTGGTTTGTTGGCGCTAGCGTGCACCGTCGGGCTTGAATTTGCTTGGTGCGTTTATTTGGAAATATGTGTTTTGTTATGTATACACGCTTATGTGTGCGAATTTTTCGTGCAGGCTTCGAGACGAGGCGGCCAATCAAGGCCGATGTGTATGCGTTCCACTCTCGATGGGGCTCGCATCGACTCCTGGTGCAAACGGTTCGGGCTGCCCCCAAGTGTTGAGGTGAAGATTCCAGGAGCGGAGGATCGTGCCCAAAATCCACTGACCGGCTTCATGGCTCTTTCGGAGAGCTGTTTGAAGTCCGGGTTTCGCATTCCTCCGCCCGAGGAGGTTGTTGAGATCTTTCGATTTTGTGGCGTCCCGATTACCCAGTTTACACCGGCTGGGATGGCGAACATCATGGGCTTGGTGGTGTTTTTTCGAGAGCATAGCAAGCGCTTTTCACTTGAGATTTTCAAGGACTGGTGCGAGGTGTCCACCGACCCGGGCGGTCGTATAGAAATCCGGAGCAACAAGAGCTGGTTCCACTTTGGCGCGAAAGCCGATTACCGTCACGGGAATACCCTTTACGGGTATGTTCAGAATCGATGGGAGCTATGGGAGTTATGGAGATCGCTCCCTGGACGTTGCCGCCGGCAGACTGGTCGGGAGGATGAGTTTGTTCCCATCCAAGGTTTTCCTGGCCGAGAGGGGCTGTCGAAGGCCTTGCTCTCTATTTCTAGTTGCGTGGATGAACGCCGGCTGCACTCTGTGGGACTTTCCTGGGATCCAGAGCGGGAAGCTGCCGTACCATTAGACCGTGGGAGGAAGAGGAAGATCATCTTCAAGAACTGTCCTTCTGATCCGCGCCCCACTCCGCCGGCACCTACGAGTTATGACGACGAGGCCGGCCCGAGCCGTCCTAGAGGAGAGCCGATTTTGTCTGATCCGGAGGTGGAGATCTTGGCGCCTCCTCCTGCCGTTCAGGTCCCATAGGAGGATTTGCTACCACCACCTCCTCTTATGTCGGCGAAGCGCGTTTCCTCTTCTCTCCAGGCGATGGCCTTTGCGGTAAATGAAGTTCTTCTTTCATTATTTAGCCCCTCTTCGTTATTACTTGTTTTTGCTAATTGCTTAACTTTTGCAGGCGGAGGCTTTGACCAGCGTTGCCGTCACATGGAACGACCACTATGTGAGTCTAAAGGACAACTATTTCGCCCTTCAGGAGGAGTTACGTGTGGCGAGATGTGAGATATCCGCCTTGCAAGAGAAAAGAGACTGTGATTCGGCTCGCGTCATGTAGCTGGAAACTGATATTGGGAAGCTACGCGCAGAGTGTGGTGGTGACAAGGCGCTCGCGGAGGATGCCCTTCGTCAGTTGTCGGATGCATAGGGGGAGATGTTCCGCCTGGAGGGAGAGTTGGGCTTCCTACGGAGCGAGGTGGACCGGCTGTTGTCGATCGAGCAGAGCCTTGAGGGGGCCAAGGCGACCAGGGTGGCCGAGTACAAGGACTCCCTCGCTTTTGCGGAGGAGCGTTTCCAGATGATGGAGGAGATTCGGGCTGAGGTGATGACGTCGGAGGTAGAGCCCCTAATAGCGGACGAGTGTGAGGTCTCCTTTCAGAGAGGCATTCAGAAGACCCTTCGCATGATGGGGAGGGAGTTCGGGTGCGACACCACCGGCCTTGGAGTCGGAGACCTTTCTGGAGATGACTACTCGGATGTAGCCGAGGACTGATGTTGTCTATCTCTTTTTCCTGCTTTTAGTTTTGTTGCTTGTTTGCGTGTTTGCCGGATGTGGCTGTATCTCTTTTATTGTATATATAGTACTTGTTTATCTGCACGATCTTGTAAACCTGGTTGTTAGCACCTGCATAGCCCGATCATTTTCAAAGTTACAGATGAGTTTGCGCGGACCTGAGCCCGCGACTTTTATATTATAGGTGCACGAGTCTGCCCCGCAGCTTTTACATAATAAAATAGGTGCACGGGTCTGGCCCGCGGCTTTTATGTAATAAAATAGGTGCACGGGTCTGGCCCGCGGCTTTTACATAATAAAATAGGTGCACGGGTCTGGCCCGCGGCTTTTATGTAATAAAATAGATGCACGGGTCTGGCCCGCGGCTTTTTGCACGAGTCTGGCTCGCGGCTTGGCCGGTGAATAGCGTTTGTATTCAAACCGAGGGTAAACGTAAGGGGGGCAGGCCCCTACGATGCACGAGTCTGGCTCGCGGCTTTTTGCACGAGTCTGGCTCGCGGCTTTTTCGCACGAGTCTGGCTCGCAGCTTTTTTGCACGAGTCTGGCTCGCGGCTTGGCCGGTGAATAGCATTTGTATTCAAACCGAGGGTGGACGCAAGGGGGGCAGGCCCCTACGACACCGGGACCTGACGGCGGAGGAGAAGGGCAGGCCTTCAATCGACGGCGGTACAAGGCCCCCGGGGCTAGGCCCCGAAGCGGTTCCTGTAGTAGAACAGTTTAGAACAGATGGAAGATAACTTGGTAAATAAATATTGATACATGCGTAGGTGCAACCATGCGGCTTTTAATCCGGTGGGTTTTTGATACAAGTTTTACGAGAGGAAGACGTAATGTTGCGCTCCCGTTGCGCTGCGCTTGCCCGGGCTTGCTCAGCATGGTGGGCGGCTGTGACCCGGCGGCTGATCCTTGGTGGCACCCTTCAGTGTTTCCTTACGGAAAGCCTCCAGGTGTCCCAACTGAACGAGACGTTCAATTTCTTTCTTCAGTTTTGCACAATGCTCCGTTCGGTGTCCTCGGCCTTTGTGGAAGTGGCAAAACTGGGATTGATCTCCCCTGTGCAGGGAGAGCGGCCTGGGCCAGTTGATGATCTTGCTGTTGCAGATTATGGACAGAATGTGCTCACGGGAGGTGTTTAGCGGAGTGTAACTCTGGGGACTTTGACTTGGCAGCCCTTGGGGGCGGTCTGCTCGGCTCTCAGTGAGCAGTTCGAATTGCTGCTGCTGGCCCTTTCTCTTGCGATTCGCATCGATTGGCTGCGGATTCGTCGGTGCCTGGGGTTTGGCTTTTTCTGCTAATGCGAGATTTGTACGGTCCTTCCGCGCGCTTAGCCTTTCAGACTTTGGCTCTGGTGGGGGGTTGTCGTTGACCCAAGGGAGCTTGGAGTCGGGTGTATTGAAACCTTGTATTGCGTTCCTGAGGATGTTCCCTTTGCTGGTCATGCGCCCGGTCATGGAAATATCGTGGTCCAGGGCGTCTAGTAGGAGACTCCCGAATATCGCATCGTAGGGGGAGTCGGCGTTTGCGACGATGAACTGAACGTCGTACCGGACCGGTTCCGGGTGCATGCCTACTTGGACCGGAAAGGTGATGGTTCCTATGGTGGGCACCATAGTTCCGTCGGGGAGCTCCGCGTTGCTGGTCCTGAGCTTGAGGTTCCCGCTAAGGGGTTTGAGCCGCACTACGGCAGCTAGGAATAAGAGGTTGAAGGAGATGCGATGTGTTATCAACGCTCTCCTTAGCTTGCAGGGTGGACTGCCTATGCTTGCGTCTAAGGCGAAGTCCATCCATGCACAGGGTCGTTCCTGGCGAATATTTGTGCGGATCTCTTCTTGCTGGTTGCCCCATTCCGCTCCCCTTGGGTGGGGCGGTTCGTCCATGCCAGGCTTTTCTTCTTCTTCTTGGATCCTTGGGGAGCGTGCCTCATGCCATTCGACGAACAGTTGGGAGAACTCGGTGAAGTTGTGAACTGCTCCGTTTGGCAAAGATTCATACCAGCGGAGGGCATCTCCGCGTAGAGTCTTGGTGAAGAGCTTGCAACTGATTTGGTCGGAAAGCCCGAGCGTTCGCATCGTTATCAAGAAGTGATTAACGTGCTCGTACGGATCTTCTGTTCCATGAAACTCCTTGCAATGCGGGAGCTTTAGCCACGACGGAACTGGGTATGCTAAAATTGACCTTGACATGGGGGGACTGCCTTTGTTGACGCGAGACATCATTCAGCTCCTGTCCTGCCGCGAGAGGGGCCGGTTTGTCAGTTGATCTACGCCACGTGGGCAAGACGGGAGTAGCGAGGAGCGCTCTTTTTGCGGGGTTCTCTGGGATTGAGGAACTGCATGCGTCGGATATTTCGGGGGAGGTGTCGACTTTTGCTGGTTCCGCGAACTCCGGAGAAGCGGGTGCTGCACTCGGGAACCCTTTGCTTGGTTTCTGGGAATTCATTCCCACAGACGGCGCCAAACTGTTGCGGGTCGCTTAGGGCTCTTGGTAGACCGGTTCAACTGAACCGCCTTAGCTCGGGAGCGATCTAAGCGCGCAAACAGTCAATTTGAGATTGCTGAGTACACTGAGACTTTTTAGCGTGGAAAACCCGGAAAGGGTGAAAAACCACGTGGTCGGAGCTGTGCCGACCAAATTTCACTATCTCCCGAGGGGTTACAATTATATGCTTAGAGATCGAGCGCGACAGGCCGCTGCTCGTTACAATAACGGTGAGAGAGAGTGAGGGAGAGCACTCCGAGGGTGACAGGACACCTCTCGGAAAAACTAAGTACTTTTCCTATGAGTACAGCAGTGAACGAAAGTGAGAAGGTCGTGTCTGCTTTCCAGAGGACAGGGGTGAGACTGCCCTGTTTGCTTTCGAGAAGACAGAAGTGAGACTGCCTTGTCCGCTTTCCTGAGAACGAAAGCGGGAGCCTTGCCCGCTTTTCTGTGAACGAAAGCGGGAGCCTTGTCCGCTTTCGCGAAGAAGGAAATCTCTAAGTCCACGAAGAAGATCTTCAAGCACCGAAGGAGAAATCCGTGGAAATCTTCAAGGAGCTCTCTCTGGACATGAAGGCGGGGATCCTCTAAATGAAGCCTTGGGGGCCTTTTTATAGCTTTGGCCGGGGGTAGCCCGGTAATTTTTCCGTTGTAACCACCATAACCACCTTGGCTGACGAATCATATTTCTCGATTTGGGGCACTTGGATCAGCATGTTTCGTAAATGACCATCTTGCCCTTTGAGGAAAGGCGACAAGCCGTTCCTGAAAAGTGAGAAACTGAAAAGACAAAAAGTGAGCGAGCCGAGGCGGAAAAGTGAGCGAGGCTGAAATGTGAGCGAGGCGAGACGTAAAAGTGAGCATGCTCTGAGCGCGCTCAGAAGCGTTCTGAGCGCGCGACGAACATGAAAGCGCCTTGGACACGCTTAGAGACGTTTCGAGAGTGTTCGTGAATGTGGAGACGTTCTGGGCGAACGGCGGAACGAGGAGCTGTCTCCAAAAGGGAAAATTGGGGTCCGGCGCTCCTGACGGGTGCGCGAATACGGGAGGACCACTTGCAAGCCCCCCGGTGAAGGAAATCAGAGGAGGAGGAGGCTCAACCGATCCTCGCGCCAAGTGTGCGCGGCTCGGCCGCACCCGGTAAGGTGCGGCTTGGCCGCACCCCAAGTGGGGTGCGGCTTGGCCGCACCCCATGGGGGTGCGGCTTGGCCGCACCCCAAGTGGGGTGCGGCTTGGCCGCACCCCATGAGGGGTGCGGCTTGGCCGCACCCCTCTTGGGTGCGGTTTGGACGGGGGGAGGCCGCGCCCCGTGGGGGTGCGGCTTGGCCGCACCCCATGGGGATGCGGCTTGGCCGCACCCCAAGTGGGGTGCGGCTTGGCCGCACCCCTAGTGGGGTGCGGCTTGGCCGCACCCCTCTTGGGTGCGGTTTGGACGGGGGGAGGCCGCGCCCCGTGCGGGGTGCGGGTTGGCGTGTCCCGCTCGCCGGTAGGAGTGGGCGGTTCCATTTTTAACTCCCCACTCTCTTCACTAAAGTAGTGGATGGAGCGGTTAGTGAGAGTAACCGCCGCCCGGTTCTACATAAGAAGAGAGCCTATGATGAATCCTCATCAAAAATTAAAAATTAAAGATATATATATATAAATTGCACTATCAGCACATAGCTAAAATCGATCGAACTCTATTGTTATTGTCCGAATTTTATACTCGGGATACCATTACCATCCCTGTCTTGCTATTATTTAACAATAAATTAATACTCTACCATTCTATATTTAATATTCATAAATATATGGCATTGTTTTTTGTTAGAGTTTCTTTAAGTATATATAAATCATTAGTATATACAAATGAGAACAGTTAGAAAATTATTATATCCAAATCAATTCAAAATAAAATTTATTTTTTTGATAATAAATTAGTATCATATTAGTGCAAAAAATTATTATATGCAACAATTAAGTCAGTAAACATTAAATATATATATATATATACTCCCAGAAATGGTAAGAAAACATATTTTTAAATCATCTCCCAGATATTTGCCAAGAAAAAAGATCCTGCAATAAAAAAAACATAAATGAAGAGCACATCTTATGAAATATAAAATTTATTATAATGTAAAATACTAAAATGTTAAAAAACTTTGTTGACTAATAACTTTATCAAAACTTTAGATCTCGTTACAACATAATTAAGACTTCCACCAAACTTACGTACACAATCAATCAACTCTTTCTATGACTTCAAAAAACAAACTATAAAATTTGACTTACCAAATCAAACTTCACAAAAAAAACTAAGGAAATCTCACCTAGACATCACAGGTGTTAGATATATTAATTATGTCCGCACGTGTCGAGACCGACTTGAAGCGCGTTATTGGGTTCGTGTCATTCTAGGGCTTGGCTCTACGCTGGAGGTACTATATATACTTATTCCAAACTTGATAGGTGTATGTAGAATACTTTGAGCGGAGCCTCAACATTCTCAAAGTATGTGTTGTGTATTGTGTGATGTGTGTGCGTGTGATGTGTGTATGATGTATGTGTGTGTATGTATTGTGTGATGTGTGTGTGTGTGTTGTGTTGTATGTGTTGTATTGTGTGTGTATATGTGTTGTGTTGTATGTATTGTGTGTGTGTATGTATTGTGTGATGTGTGTATGTGTTGTGTGATGTGTGTGTATGTGTTGTGTGATGTGTGTATGTGTATGATGTGTGATGTGTGTATGTGTATGATGTGTGTGTGTGTGTTGTGTGTTGTGTGATGTGTGTGTGTGTGTGTTGTGTGTTGTGTGATGTGTGTATGTGTATGATGTGTGTGTGTGTATGTATTGTGTTGTATGTATTGTGTGTGTGTGTGTGTGTTTATATGTTGTATGTATTGTGTGTGATGTGTGTGTTGTGTGTGTGTGTGTATGTGTTGTGTTTGTATTGTGTGTTGTATGTGTTGTGAATGTATTTGTGTTTATATGTGTGTGTAACTTTATTTGCTTAATTCTTTTGTATGTATTATTGCATATATGTTTATATGTAGATGGATGAAATAAAGAAGCGTCGTAGACGTAGGAGAGCCGCTGTGGTAGCAGCTCTTGCTGCAGCCACTATTGTTTTCATGAAACCCAGGATTGCAAGGGAACTTGTAGAGACCAATGCTAAGAGTATTTTAAGGAAGACATTGTCTGCTCCAGATGTCAACTGTTTTAATCAACTGCATATATGTTTATGTGTCTATAATGTGGACTTTTATTTTAATTCTGATATTTTAATTCTGTTTAAAATTTAATGTTATAAATTTAAAATTTCAATTCCATCCACTGAATTTTGACATACAGTCGAACAGCGGAATTACCAATTCCAATTTTGATGACAGAATTCCTGCAGTTAGCCGAACAGCAGAATTGGAATTGACTTCAATTCTAATTCCTGCGGGAATCAGAATTGACTTCAATTTCAATTCCTGCATCTCATTTCCTGCGAAACGAACAGAGCCTTAGGGTTTTTCCGCTCACTGTCCGCTCTGCGTTTTTCTCTCCCGTCGGCGCCGCCTAGATCGCAAGTTGTTTTGCTGCCGCAAGGATCGTGTAGAGATCTGCTATCTCACTGGAGGTTTTTTCCCTTCACCGCCTGGCACGGCTGCTTCGCCGATCTAGATCCGGAACACTTCACCGATCGCAAGTTTGCTCCTCCACCGCTGCGCCTTTAAGGAAGAAAATCATGTAGTCGCCTTGATCGAGATATATTTTCTCTCTTGGGTTTTCGCTGCAGATTCGGGACTTCGCACTTCGAACTGCATGTCGTAGTTCTGGGAGAATGTCATCCCTGTCACTGCTTTTCCGCAGTCGCTGTTCATCACAAGTGGAGAGGCTGACGTTGCACGAAACCGGGAAACAGACAGGAGATCCGGTTGAGATCTGATCTGGGCAGCCTCTACTTTGTCCAAATCTAGAGGATTTGGAGTTCAGTCGACGGTCAAAGCTACAGATCCTAGCTCAGTTTTTTTTCTGTGTCCCGCTGCTGCAGATCGGGAACTCCAGATTTGATCCCTGCTCCGTTGTTGGTTGGAGAAGAAATATCAGATCTTGTTGAGGCATCTTGCTGGGAGGATTCCCTCGGGAAAGAAGGATTTCCCTTTTTTTGGGTCTAGGCACAATAGAGATATTTCTCATCTTCTACCGAAACAGTGAAACACCTTATAATCTATTTACGTGGAGCATTTCTGCATGCAAAGCCTTGGAAGGAATCAACAGGTCTTCAGTTAATTCTTGTTGAGAAAGGTTCTCTTTCACTCTGTGTTGGAGATTGCCAAGAATAATTCAAGAGGAAGGTGTGCTTCCGTGGAGGTTTACTGGTTGGATTCAGCCTTTGGCGATTGTGCTCAGCCGGAAAGGAGGAGTAATCAATTTTCTGGATTGGTTCTGAAGTTTCTGGATCGACTATACCGGAACAGGTGAAATCTTTTTGATTTAATTTTTTCCTATTTCAAAGAAAAAGCAGAGCACTTACGACATCGTGAAGTTGCAGTCCTTCGACGCCACGGATTTCCACGTTTAGAAAATCCATGTCCAATTGGGCATGAAAGAGCGTGAAATTTGTTACACCGTCATCAACGATTTCGCTACGACGCATGAGGACGTGGACGAGTACCAGTGCAAGGACGAGGACTTTTGCAGGGATTATCTCCAGAATTCCCTGAACCCTCACCTCGCCATGACCTACGGTGCATACAAGACTGCAAAAGAAATATGGGATCGCATGAACGCACATTTCCAGAAAGAAGAAGGGTTGTCGAAGACTCTCCTCACTAAAAAATTCTTTAATTTCAAATTGAATTCAAACTCGTCAGTCACTTCACAATTAATTGATCTGGAAAACATCCGTTTCAAGCTGGAAGACGAATAGTCTGATATGTCCGATAATCTGTTCGTGAGTTTGATTCTGAGCAAACCGCCTCCTGAATGGAATACCTTCAAGACTGAAATGCACAGACTGAAAGAGAGGATCGCATTGGATAAACTCATTAGGTTCATTCACATTGAAGATCAGAACGCTGCTGGTAAGAGCCTGGAGCAAGTTAGTCAACCCTCACAGGTTGTCAACTTCATTTCTCGATCCAACAAGCCTCCTCGGAAGCCCACAGCTCCCAAAAGTGAAGCATTTGCACAGCTACCGGCCAAAAAGCCCTCTCTCAAAAGGAAGAGAGGCAAGTGTCATAACTGCGGCAAGTGTGGTGACTGGGCTGCTGAATGCAAAGGTTCAAAGAAGAAGAAGGAAACCCCACAAAATGCTACAAATATGCTGGTCGATATCTCCGGTCCTTCGTGGCTATGATTGAGAGCTGTCGTCGCAGCGTGTCTTCAGAGTGGTGGCTGGACAGTGGTGCAACCTATCATGTGACGAATGACAGAGCTCTTCTTACTGATGTTAGTGAGGTCAGGGACAAGGTAGAAAACTGCAATGAATAAGAGACCGAAGTCAAGCATGTTGGGACAACACAGCTGGTCCTCTCTTTAGGTAAAAATTTAATTTTACAACATGTTAGAGTAGTTCCTAGTTTAACTAAAAACTTAATCTCTATGAGTTTGTTAAATAAAGCGGTAATATCTTTCACAACCTCTAGCAGTAGAATAACTTTAACACTTAATTCCCATTACTTTGGTTCTGCGTATTTGATAAGCGGAATGTATTGACTTAGCCATAATAATGATAACATAAACTAAGTAAGTTCAACTAATAGATCCTAAATTATTACATAACAGACTAGGACATGTGAACTACAGGAAAATGCGAGATCTAGCTAAGAGTCATAACATCCCCTTAGATCTCTTTATTCGATTTGATAAGTGTGAGGTGTGTACACAAACCAAGATCACTAGAAAACTATTTAAGTCCGTTTCTAGAAGCACACAACTTCTTGATTTGATACATTCAGACCTTTGTGATTTCAAGAGTCATGCCACTAAAGGGGGGAGGAAGTATCTGATTACGTTCATCGAAGATTATTCCAGATATTGTCATGTCTACCTATTGAAATCGAAAGATGAAGCATTCAAGATTTTCAAGATCTTCAAATCTCGGGTAGAAAATGTTGGGAAAATGACCCTCAATGTTCCCTTGATTTGAAGAGTCCTCACACTCAATGCTAAGTACAAGTTGTATTTGATAAACCCTATTTCTATCTCATAAGTATGCAGGACAAGGGCACACCATGGTGTAATGTATGATCAGCTGAGACAAGCTCTCTGTCTCAGCTGAACCGCTGAGACAAGACCAGGAGCCGCTGAGAAGGTATCTGGGCAAGCTGAGCTGCAGATAGAAGAAACCGCTGAGACAACTGTCTGTCTCAGTGAATCCGCTAAGACAGGACAGAAGCAACCGCTGAGATGGCTGACCATCTCAGCCCAACCGCTGAGATAGTTCAAACGTGATCTGGCGGGTTCTACTTTTGGCGCAAGCTACAGAAATGCATATTTGGGACCACCAATCACTCCCATACCTGTCAGGAGGACAGCTAAGAGCCGTTGGGGTTCAGTGATGTATAAAAGGAATATGTTAGGGTTTAACAATGGACTTTTGTTATTACTCTCCAGCACACAAACTCAAGAACATACTATTCCATTGTCGGCAGCCAAGAACTGAGTTCTCACAAGGCTGCAAGGAGAAAAGAGATTGATTGTCTTGATTCATCTCAAGATAGAGAAAGTAGATCAAGTCCATCATCTGAAGGGCTGATCAAGAAGAATCAAGTTGGAGCTGTACTTCTCCTCCCTGGTTCAAGTCTGCAACAGCAGCTATTAAGAAGAAGAAGAAGAACAGGCTTGATCTCTTCTTCCTTCCATCTTCCTCCCGTGCGGTAAGGTAACCCCACTCGGATGCCCCTTCTTCCTCCCGTGCGGTTCCTTCTTCTTCTTTGTCCGATCGTCATGGTTTGCTGGGGCGGTGGAGGGGGTGTCCTCTGCCCCTGCCTCCACCTCGGGCGGTTGGATCTTTTCCTTTTGAAGTCCTCCCTTCTTTGCTCTCGCGGAGCCGACTTGCGGGCCTCTGCGCTCGTCGGGCTATCGGATGGCCGCCACCCAAGGTGGTCTCGCCTGCCAACATTCACTCGACTCCTTTTGGGGCGGGGTGAGTGGGGGCCGGAGGCCTCCCCGCTCGCCCCCTTTTGCGGCTAGACCAGAAGGGGCGGGGCGAGATGGGAGGGCGCCCCCTTCCAGATCTCGCCCCCTTGCTGGGGCGGGGCGAGATGGGAGGGCGCCCCCCTCCAGATCTCTCCCCCTTGCTGGGGCGGGGCGAGATGGGAGGGTGGCCCCCTCCAGATCTCGCCCCCTGCTGGGGCGGGGCGAGATGGTAGGGTGCCCCCCTCCAGATCTCGCCCCCTGCTGGCACCTCCATCCTAGACTGCTGGCTGAGAGCAACCTGCAAGACCTGCGTGACCTCCCGCTTGAAGTTTTCAAACATCTCCAACGTCACCCCAGCCACCGGGGGCTGCGAGTGACTTGGGTCGGAACTTCCTCCACCTCCGTCCATGGAGCTCATCTTGAGAGTTTCTTGAATCGGCCACACTCCACGCTCACCGCACCAAAAATGTTGAAATCGGCAACTTGATGAACAAGCCTCGGTCTCTGTGGAGTTCGGGGCCCTCAGCAAGCTGAGGGGCGAACAACACTTACTCCCCCCAAGGGAGAGCTCTAGGTTGAAGGTTGAGGCACTATGAACTGGACCAAGGGCTCGGCGAGGAGGTCCCACCACATACCCGGAAGATCTTTAGAGCGCTTCCCCTCCCAAGCCAATGCTTGGCTTGGGCACCACTGGAGGCTCTCTTCACCCCACTAGAGAGAGACCTGGGGAGGGAGAGGGAGAGAGAGCTAGCCTAGGATAAGCTTGCCTCCAAATGGTGCCCCCTTGGTCCTATTTATAGGATTTCTGGATTTGGGCTGCAAATAACCACAAACTGGTCCGCGAAATTACCAAAATACCCTCGGAAATGGCCTGCAGATAGCCAAATCCCGCTGTTCTGGAGCGCTAAACGCAGACCAACACCTCCCCCCGGAACTAGGCGAGAGGGGGTACCTCACGGGGCTCGGCGAGCCCCCTAACTGGGGCTGGGCGAGACCCAGGGGCCGGCCCCCCTGCTGGTCTCGCCCCCCTGCTGGGGCGGGGGCGAGGGGGCTGGAGGCCTCCTCCCCTCGCCCCCCTGCTTGGGTTGGGCAAGACCCAGCCAGGGTCGGCCCTCTGGCTGGTCTCGCCCCCCTGCTGCTGGGGGCGCGGGGCGAGAGGAGCTCGCTCCCCTGCTGGGGGCGAGTGGAGCTCACCCCCTACCCTGGGGCGGGGCGAGTGGAGCTCGCCCCCCCTCCTATCCTTGGGGCGGGGCGAGTGGATCTCGCCCCCCCTAACCTGGGGCGGGGCGAGTGGAGCTCGCCCCCTATCCTTGGGGCGGGGCGAGTGGATCTCGCCCCCCCCCCCTAACCTGGGGCGGGGCGAGTGGAGCTCGCCCCCCCCCCCTATCCTTGGGGCGGGGCGAGTGGATCTCGCCCCCCCTAACCTTGGGGCGCGGCGAGTGGATCTCACCCCCTAACCTTGGGGCGGGGCGAGTGGATCTCACCCCCCCCCCCTAACCTTGGGGCGGGGCGAGTGGATCTCCCCCCCCCCCCCCATTACCCCCTGATGAGTCTGGTTTATACAGTGATTTCCGGCCTCATCTGGATTTGTTTTAGTGTCATTGCACTTCAATTGCTGTTCATATATGCTTATATTGATATCACGGCATATCTGCGCCTTTTGTGCAATCCTTCCCCCTTTGTGGCATGTTTTTCTTATATATTACTGTATGCCTGTGTTATGGATCCGGTGGTGTGCACGGATCGGCGTCATATGTATTTTTCCTGCAGGTTCTGGGATCGCGTGAACATTCGGGATGGTGCGGGGCAATTTTTGGCCTAGAAAGCCTCTGATCGTGCGCATTCCTTCGCGCACGATCAGGCGCACGACCAGTGGTCATGCGTTAATTCCCTTCCCAGACAGAGCATCTGCGCACGATCAGAGGATTCCTTCGCGCACGACCACTGGTCGTGCGCCCCTGACCGTGGGTTATTTGCCATCTTTTTCTTTGCTACAGGTTGACTGCGCACGAACACAGGCATTCCTTCGCGCACGACCAGTGGTCGTGCGCCACTGACCGTGCGCAGTGTTTATTCTGCTCCGTATTTAAACCGCTGCTCCGCGAAATTAGGTATTCAGCACTGTTTTGGGGCGCGATTTCTCCACGCCAGTCCGCCGTTTCACCTCCCCAAGTTCCTCCATCCAATCCCCCTTGGGAAAACTTCATCCATTGATCCTAAGGTCCATCTAGGATCCCGGAAGCATTCTCCGCCATCTACAGCCAGCATTCCATGAGGAGGACATCTCCATTGGGCGAAGCAGAAGTGACCCAGCTCTGAGAAGAAGACGGGCAACGGTTGGAGGTAGTGACAGCCTCTAAGCCCCAGAAGCAACCAAGGACTGAGCTCGGAGGAGGCGTAACGACCCCCCATTCCGACCAAGATCCACGGAGAGGCTTCTCATCTCGTGGTTCCTTCTACCCCTTCTCCTTTTTTGATATGTACTCTTCATTGTTGTAATGATCTAAGTGAACCTCTATTTGTCTATGAATGGGAGTATGTTTATGATCTTGTTCTTTACTTGATGCTGTGTTGTGATGCGCTCCGCCCCCGCTCCACTTACACACACACACGTTCTACCACTCGCTCTAGCAAAAGCTGGAAGCGATAGCGAAGAGGTGCCTTCGACCCTCAACTCTCGCATTTGCACTCACCTCATCCATTTGCTCACCGGCCATCCGCTAAGCGAAGCACGGCATCGCGGCCTGCACTAAATCCATCCACCAAGCGACGCGGTGATTGCGACCCGCATAGTTTGTTTAGTTTTCTCATTCCTGTTCTATAAAACCAATCAAAATCCCCCTGTTTTTGTTTAACTTAGAAACCCTCATAATTAATCTCCTAACAAGCAAATCGTACTACCTAACTTGCGGTCCTTTGAGAACGATATTCGGGGAGCTACTCCCTACTTTTATTGCTTGACAACGACCGGTGCACTGTCGCCGTACCGCATTTCGTGCCCGCTAATTAGCGGTGTGGAAATAGCGCGTCAAGTTTTTGGCGCCGTTGCCGGGGACTGCAAGCGTGTATGATTTGTCTTTCTTGAGAAATTAGTTTAAGGGTATTTTTGTTTTTGATATTTCTTTTTTTTGGTGTAGTGTGCACATGCATAGACAACATCCTGGTGAACTTGCAGCATTTGATCCTGAAATAGAGCGTACCCTACGGGCGGGTCTCCGTGTTGCCGCCACCATGGATGTCAATGGGAACCCGATCAATCCCGGGATGGGAGATGCACCAGGCGTTAGTCAGGCGGCCGATGAGAATGAAGTGGTTATGCCGAGGCCGAGGACCAAGAGAGATTACACCACGCCCACTGTGGGGAGTGTGTACCCCGGATTTGGCCCAGCTATTACTAACAACAATTTTGAGATAAAGCCGGCCATTCTGAATATGATCCGCAATAATGCCCAATTCTCCAAGTTAACCAGTGAAGACCCCCATCTTCACCTAGCTGAATTTGCAGAGATTTGCGGTACATTTCGGTACGCAGGAATTGCTGATGAGACGGTGAAACTCAGGTTGTTTCCATTCTCCCTCCGCGACAAGGCGAAGGCTTGGCTCCACATAATACCACCCGGCGCAGCTACCACCTGGGACGCTCTGCAGACAAAGTTTTTGGCAAAATTTCACCCAGTGGACAAGGTTGTAAACTTGCGGAGAGAAATCGCAACCTTTCGACAACACGATCAGGAGACCATTGCGGAAGCATGGGATAGGTTCGCGGACCTCCTCCGGAAGTGCCCTCAGCATGAGCTACAACCTTGAAGCTTAGTGGAAAATTTCTATTTTGCAATCGAGCCCAATTATAGAGCCATGATTGATGCTGCTGCAGGCGGGACCCTGATGAACCATACTCCCGAGGACGCACTGAGGATTCTCCAGGACACTGCCATTCATAGTTCGTTCTGGACTGCTGGAAGAAACGCTCCAAGGAATGCTCGTGGACTCTTTGAGGTGAGCACGTCGGGCGCATCTGCCGAGGTGGCATCGGCGCCTTATGACAACGTCGTGCTACTTAAGAGGCCTGCCCTCCCTCCTACCCCAGTGATGGCCATTTCGTGTCAAGGATGTGGAAACCCCGGGCATCATGCATATGAGTGCCCCTCAGGTGAGCAACCTGCTGAATTAACTTTTGATGAAAGTGTAAATTATATGAATGATCAAAATCGGGGAGTACCATTTAACAACGCTTATAACCCGGCCGTGAGGAGTCACCCGAACTTCTCATGGAAACAAAACGTTCCTAGCCAACGATGGCAAGGAGGCTTGCATCAATTTGATGTGCAAGCCTCCGGTAGCCAACCGAGGCCACCACAACCGGGGTTTGCTCAAAATGCACCACCGCAAAGGAAGAGCGCATTGGAAGAAATGATGGAAAGGTTTGTTGATCTGGCTCAAACAAATATGGCCAATCAAACTGCTTCAATGCGAAACTTGGAGACACAGCTAGGCCAATTGGCCCAGGTGCTCTCCGAGCGTACGCAAGGTGCTCTTCCAAGCAATACTGAAAAGAACCCGCGGGAGCAAGGTAAAAGCATTGCTGACGCGGATGGTGGTCAAGTGAGCCCTTGCGTTGTTGAATGTACTATCAATAATATTGAGGTTTCTGCGCTTTGCGACTCTGGGGCATCTCGCAACATTCTTGCTCTGCAAGATGTTGAGAGATTGCACCTAACAATGAACTCTGAGGACCGGAAGTCGCTGGTGTTGGCTAATGGAGTGACTGTCGAAACCGAGGGTGAGATTCGTGAGGTCGTAGTAAACCTTAATGGGACGGCTGTAGTCACCGACTTTCAGATTCTAGGCCCCATGGAAAATGATTCCATGCCAATCCTGGGGGTTCCTTTTCTAAAGGAGAGTGGCGCAACCCTCCACATCGCCACGGGTTGCGTCACCCTACCTTCCAATGCGACAAACCTGTCAGGATCATCTTATCTTCCTAACCTCTCGGTGACTAAAAGTAAGTGCAGGTCCAATGAAGAAAAAACAGACTTTGACGTGAAGAATCCTAGAGAGGAGGAAAGTATCACTCCGATGGAAGAAAAAGCAAAGCAGCTCACAAATAAAGAGTTGGAGATAGAGAGGAAAAGCAGTAAGACCAAGGAGTGGGAAGACATGGGAGAAGGCGGAGCGATGAGCCTTACAAACAATGTTTTTATTCAAAACAAGAAATGTAAACAATCTAAACAGGTTCATTGGGCCGATCTACCCCCTTTTGAGGGTGCAGAAATGAAGCCCCCGGCTGATCCCAATTCGACAAACACTATCACCCCTCCCGCACATGGTGCTCGGTGGCGCTCTCCTTCAGTTGAAAAACTGAAGCGGGAAAGAATCCTGCACGCAGCGCGCTTTGCAGCACTCCGGCGCGAGAAGGAGGAGGTTAGGGGCAAGGGAGAGACATCTTCCTTGGGCCCTAAAGCTTTCACCTCTTGCCCATCTCGCGTGACTGGGGAGAACCACAACAAATCAGCATATAGCTGATGCGTGCCGGGATCTCCGGGCTGTGCTGTGGGCCATCTGTTATGTTTCTGAGCTTCTCTGTTTCAAGTTATTTGCTGCGTCGTACTGTCTCTTTAGTTTTTTTTATTATAAGACTATTGCTATCAAACTCTAATACAGATATTCGGTCCACCTTCAAGGACGTTAAACAAAAGGGCTCTTGGGAGACAACTGATGGAGGCAAGGGCCCGCCGGATGGGTGTGATCGTGTTCGTGATTCCACGTCGACGCGTCACTTTGATCGCGGCGGCAAATTTGAGGACTACGATGGAAGATGCCGCGAGATTATTGGAGCCGGCTTGATGGTCTTTGTTCGAGTCGGCACGGTTCATGTTGTAGCACTCTTGGTCCATGACGACGGCGGATGACGGCGCCACTCCAACCATGACGTGCGCCATCGCCGCTACAACTTTCACTCGCGGCCACACTCGTCCACGTGACGTTTTAATATGCATTTCGTCATATTAAACGTCGTTTTCTTTTGCTGCAGTTTTAAAGTTCTTGCATGTTTAATTTCAATTTTTAATTATATGTTTTGTTTAATGGTTTGGATTGGCACTCTTGATGAGTGGTCATGATGCATTGTAAAAAAACATATAAGTAGGTTTGTTTGGTGAAATGAAGGCAGATTTTGACAAAGAAAAAAAAAATTACAACCCTAACTTTTCTTCCCTTGGCTGCAACCGTCTTCTCCCCTTCACCCGATCGAGCTCCTTCCCCTTCCCCGGTGCAAGCGCTTTCTCCACCTCCCTCCTCTTCCTCGTGGCACGTCGGCTCCCTTTTTCCCCCTCTTTCTTCTACCTCCAGCCGAGCCCCTCCAACCTTGCGACCGACCACCTCGGCCCGTCCACCTCTACCTTGGCCGCCCCTTCCCCGTATCCTTGCTACCATCCGACCAAGCCACCGGCCCCTTCCTCCTCTCCACGGCCCGCTCTATCCTACCCGACCACCTCCATCTCTCCCCTCATCACATCACTATTCCGGCCACCCCTCACTTCTCCTACAGCCACCACCCAAAGCCAACCTCCACGAAAACAGCCCCGGATTTTGGTCTTGCTCGTGGCGGCCGGATTTGAAGGCGACGGTGCTCTACGTCAAGGACTCCCCTCCGGCGACCACCACCGGGAACGGCCTAGGAAATTCTACAACCCGGATCTACGATTCCGGGAAGGGTAACGCGTTTACTACTCATTGTGATAATTTCTCTTAAAAGGTTATTTGTGGTGGTATAGATCTGTGACGGATTTTCTCGCCGCTATTTGCTCGCGTTTATTTTCATTTGGTTAGTGGAATGCTCTAGGATTTATCGTTTATTCGACGAAGAGTGGCGATCCTCTTTGCTCTTGTTGGGGAAGATCTTCCTATTTTCCGAAGTCTTGCTTTTCGGAGGATCTTCTTTGGTACAACACAATCGCTTGTCCGGACGCAAACATTCGTCCCTTTAGCTTGACGGATCCCGGCTTATCGCCGACGATTCGATCTTGTCACGGAGTTGCTAACCGTACGCGTACGAAAATTTATAATAAGTTTAGTCGTGGGCTGCGTTTCAGTTGTGTTTGGGAAGAGCGGAACGTTGAGAGTTTTTAGTTCGTAGTCGCGTACGACCGCCTCATTTCGGTGGCCTACATCAATTTGGTATTAAAGCGAGGTTGTGTTGAGTTCTATCTCGACACCATCCTTACTCTAATCCGTAGGCTATCCGCCCTCACTTGGGTGTGCACCGTAGTTTTACCGAAATCTGAATTTTTAGCATTGGTGTGCAAATAGCGATTTTCAAAATTTCGTCGAAATCAACAAACAAAAATTCTGTAGGTTCTTAGTCAAGATATAAGAATTAAAATAGAAAAATATTTCAGTTTCATTAAGGTTTAGGTGGCTAAAAAAAATAAATAATCGTAATTTTTAGGCTGGACAGCACCTAAATTTTCGCTAGTAATGACTGCTAGGCTGAATCCGGGGTATCCCCCGCCCCTTTCACGTATCACTTCACCACGGGCCCGCCCTACAACGACAAGGTTTAGCCGTGATCCGGCACATCAATTTCGTTTAAACTTTAAGCACGGTGAGAAGTGGTGCAGGTTGGTCGTTGATAGCGTCTGTCATACCAACGCTATAACGGAGAACGCGGTGTCTAGGATGTTGGTGACCACCGAGCCACATCCTTGCCCGTGCCACCTTGTGTGTCCTGATGGGAGTGTTATTTTTGTGTCCCAACGATGTTTGGTGCCCCTCACCATTAAAGCCTATTCTGAGCGTATTTGGTGTGATGTCCTTCCCAGGAAGGACTTCCATGTGTTGTTAGGACACCCTTGGCTTGCTAGCCATGATATTATATACGATGATCGCGATGACACCTTAGACTTCATGCATCAAGGTCGGCTTATATCTCTTAAGTCCACTCCGCCCAGGAAGCCCACAGTCTCATCTGGAGACATTTGTGGCTCGGTTGAGTCGACACCACCCGGTATTGACACGCATGGGGATTTTGACACCGTTAGTCAAAGTCAGCCCGTCGATTGTGTTAGCCACCCTGAGGCCAACACACAGAGCTTGATCATAAGACCCGAGTCTGATCCTATTAGTCCCATCCTGCCCCGTGATATTGTCCCTGTGGAGGCACCCACGTCTGATGTAGTGCCAGAGAGTGAGGTTGCCCTGATTAGTCAACCTATGCACGTTCCCATTATCCTTAGGGAGCCTTCTGTTGGACATCCCGAGGTCACTCAGGAGGTTGATGATTATGGTGAGCTTATGGTTAGTGACTTTTCGGTGTCCTTTAGTGGGAAGGACAAACGGTCCAATTCATTATCTATTGGTAGTACTTTTGTGAGCATATATTCTGCACTTGTGGACCCTTGGTTCGTGTTAGCTTCCCCTTTGAGCCGTCACCCATTTAAGGTTGCCTGGAGCTCCCAAACTTCAGCCCCAACCTTGAGGTATGGCATGGAACCCGTTACCCCCGCTGGGCGTGTTGAGTGGTTTTGTTGGGTTATTCTTCCTATGTTAGATGACCCTACTACGCAAGATCACTCTAGGCTTTGTGATCATGACACCACTCACGTTAGGAGCGCTGGCATACTTGAATTTAATTTAGGGGACGAAGTCACGAAGTTTTTGAGTCCTTTTCCTCCCACGGACCCACCACCCCTTAGGACGATCATAGAATTAAGTTTATATGATGACTTATCTTATGTTCCACGTTGTCTTCACTCACCTGGACTTGATGTTACATTGCTAGCCGACCCACTTGGGTCCATTCACTCTATTTTCACCGCACCCACGGGAGCATCCCGCCTTATGCTCGGTTCGGTTTTAGAGGATCCTTACCCTGGACAGTTGCCTCTTGGTAACTTAGAGAGCGATGTTAGTAGTTTCGGTACTGTTCGTCGAATATTTGTAATGCTAGAGACTTTCGCTACTCCCTCGAAAATTTTTGCTGAGCGGGGCCCCAACCCCATTTTTAGTGTTTCGAGATGTCTTTCACTTTTTCTAGAGCCACTACATTTAGCTTTCGTCTCGTTTCCCTCCACTAAAAATTTTGTTGGGTTGAGAGGTGAGCTTGGTAGCATGTCGTTCACGCTCATGGTGATCTCGGGAGGTATGATGTCTATTGATGTTTTAGCACTTTCCCCTTCTTTTTCCTATGCTATGATCGAGGCCCTTGGGCACTACTTTTTGCATGACAGGTTGACACAGGTGGACATTTCTTTGGGGCCAAGCTGGGCCCCTTGCTGCTTCCTGCCACCCTGGCCTGATGGGCCACCCTCACGGCCCGCTCCCTCGGACGTACTTCTACAGGTTGCTGCTCTGCTACACCCGTTCCTTCACTCCCACTCATCGGTGATGAGTGTTTTTGAGTGGGGGAGGATTAATGGAGGCAAGGGCCCACCGGATGGGTGTGATCGTGTTCGTGATTCCACGTCGACGCGTCACTTTGATCGCGGCGGCAAATTTGAGGACTACGATGGAAGATGCCGCGAGATTATTGGAGCCGGCTTGATGGTCTTTGTTCGAGTCGGCACGGTTCATGTTGTAGCACTCTTGGTCCATGACGACGGCGGATGACGGCGCCACTCCAACCATGACGTGCGCCATCGCCGCTACAACTTTCACTCGCGGCCACACTCGTCCACGTGACGTTTTAATATGCATTTCGTCATATTAGACGTCGTTTTCTTTTGCTGCAGTTTTAAAGTTCTTGCATGTTTAATTTCAATTTTTAATTATATGTTTTGTTTAATGGTTTGGATTGGCACTCTTGATGAGTGGTCATGATGCATTGTAAAAAAACATATAAGTAGGTTTGTTTGGTGAAATGAAGGCAGATTTTGACAAAGAAAAAAAAAATTACAACCCTAACTTTCTTCCCTTGGCTGCAACCGTCTTCTCCCCTTCACCCGATCGAGCTCCTTCCCCTTCCCCGGTGCAAGCGCTTTCTCCACCTCCCTCCTCTTCCTCGTGGCACGTCGGCTCCCTTTTTCCCCCTCTTTCTTCTACCTCCAGCCGAGCCCCTCCAACCTTGCGACCGACCACCTCGGCCCGTCCACCTCTACCTTGGCCGCCCCTTCCCCGTATCCTTGCTACCATCCGACCAAGCCACCGGCCCCTTCCTCCTCTCCACGGCCCGCTCTATCCTACCCGACCACCTCCATCTCTCCCCTCATCACATCACTATTCCGGCCACCCCTCACTTCTCCTACAGCCACCACCCAAAGCCAACCTCCACGAAAACAGCCCCGGATTTTGGTCTTGCTCGTGGCGGCCGGATTTGAAGGCGACGGTGCTCTACGTCAAGGACTCCCCTCCGGCGACCACCACCGGAAACGGCCTAGGAAATTCTACAACCCAGATCTACGATTCCGGGAAGGGTAACGCGTTTACTACTCATTGTGATAATTTCTCTTAAAAGGTTATTTGTGGTGGTATAGATCTGTGACGGATTTTCTCGCCGCTATTTGCTCGCGTTTATTTTCATTTGGTTAGTGGAATGCTCTAGGATTTATCGTTTATTCGACGAGGAGTGGCGATCCTCTTTGCTCTTGTTGGGGAAGATCTTCCTATTTTCCGAAGTCTTGCTTTTCGGAGGATCTTCTTTGGTACAACACAATCGCTTGTCCGGATGCAAACATTCGTCCCTTTAGCTTGACGGATCCCGGCTTATCGCCGACGATTCGATCTTGTCACGGAGTTGTTAACCGTACGCGTACGAAAATTTATAATAAGTTTAGTCGTGGGCTGCGTTTCAGTTGTGTTTGGGAAGAGCGGAACGTTGAGAGTTTTTAGTTCGTAGTCGCGTGCGACCGCCTCATTTCGGTGGCCTACATCAACAACCCATTGGGGACCATTTGGTTCCGTTCTTTCTTGTTATCTTCTTTGCTATATTTTTGTTGTGCTTGGGATCTCTTTAATCGCAGGTCCGCATCTATTGGAGCATGGCGGAATCACCGCATTCTGAACAAAACGTCATATCTTCTGGTATGCTCATTTCTGAGCATGGGGTAATCTCTCATCCTAGCCCTCTTAAGCTTATGCCGCTATCAAACATGCTTTTTGCTTAGTGTAAGTCTGGGGGAGTGAGAGTTATCGTTACCACGTGCACATGCACAGTGCACAGCATACTAGGATTTACAATCTGTGTTATATTGTAGCATTGTTCATCTCATGGCACACCACGACACCCACGTGAGCGCACTTAACTTTAGGCGCGCGACGAGTCTAACTCATCTCGGTTGTGTGAATGGGAAATCACGGTGCTGGGTTAGGATTGCGAGACGAAGTACTTTGTTGACTCGTGTAGTGCTCTAGTCATTTATTCATGTCTCGCATAGAAATTGGTGTAGATTAAACTTTTCTTTATGCTTTTAGTTTTACATTTTATTCTGTCAGCGTAATTCTAGTTTATTCTACTCAAAAGCGGTGAATCCGGTGCGAATCAACCAGTAGTGTAGGGATGTGTGTAGAGGGGTGCTAGGCTCGTATTGCTCGAGTCGGGAGGAAGAATCATCTTTCTCGGTGACTAAGAACTTGCCCCAAGCGACTCTCGAAGCATGGGTATGAGTTAGTTCAGTGCGTGAGCGTGACGTAGGCCATCATGTTGGCCAATTTGAGCTTTGTATTCCGGTCCTAACATCTTATCCTTGCTAGCCCCTTGTGCCTACCCGATCCTGTTGATTCAGCTCCACCTTCAATTCACCAAAGCCAAAATGACCATCCTAATCGCACACCAAATTCTGAGCTCAAGCAATTTGTGCATTTAAAAATTGGGTGTTGATGCGGTGTATATTTGTGATTGTGGTGGAAATGCGTTATTGAAGATATAGCTGTTTTGTATCTAATTGTGCAAAGTTATGAAATTTGAAAAAATGAGAAAAAAAAAGAAAAAAAAAAAGAGAAAAAATGTATAAAGAGATATATTTGGGAATAAGTGGTGTACACATTTTTATTATTGATGGGATAGTGTTTCTTTTGCAAGCTCATTTGGGTTATGTGTGCTAAGCCCCCGCATTTATCAATGTTTATCGCACCGTAGCCTAAGCCTAAATCATAACCTAAAGTCTTATTGATTTGCGCATCGAATCGTACGAATGTCGTGGAGAGAGTGCGAACGGGTGAGCTTATGGTCATCGACACTGATGGATTTCAGTGGAGGTTGTTCCGAACTCCGGTGTTGAGTAATGTTCGCCTCAGCAGCCTTTCTACTTTCTTCCTACGCATGACCGAGTGATTCCCTATGATTCAACTTTTGAGTAGAAATAATATATAGTTACGTTGTTAGAATTATGTAAACTATTTTGCATAACTAAAAATTCTTTTTACTAGATTTCTATGCACATGTGTATGAGACTTCACATATTACTCCGTCCTTGCAATTTCTAACCCAGCTATGTCTTTTCTCGCTCCGCCGGATTTGTTTGCTCGGGTCGCGCAAACAGGTAAGTCTGGGGGTGTGATGAGTCTGGTTTATACAGTGATTTCCGGCCTCATCTGGGTTTGTTTTAGTGTCATTGCACTTCAATTGCTGTTCATATATGCTTATATTGATATCACGGCATATCTGCGCCTTTTGTGCAATCATTCCCCCTTTGTGGCATGTTTTTCTTATATATTACTGTATGCCTGTGTTATGGATCCGGTGGTGTGCACGGATCGGGGTCATATGTATTTTTCCTGCAGGTCCTGGGATCGCGTGAACGTTCAGGATGGTGCGGGGCAATTTTTGGCCTAGAAAGCCTCTGATCGTGCGCATTCCTCCGCGCACGATCATGCGCACGACCAGTGGTCGTGCGTTAATTCCCTTCCCAGACAGAGCGTCTGCGCACGATCAGAGGATTCCTTCGCGCACGACCACTGGTCGTGCGCCCCTGACCGTGCGTTATTTGCCATCTTTTTCTTTGCTACAGGTTGACTGCGCACGATCACAGGCATTCCTTCGCGCACGACCAGTGGTCGTGCGCCACTGACCGTGCGCAGTGTTTATTCTGCTCCGTATTTAAACCGCTGCTCCGCGAAATTAGGTATTCAGCACTGTTTTGGGGCGCGATTTCTCCGCGCCAGTCCGCCGTTTCACCTCCCCAAGTTCCTCCCATCCATTCCCCCCTTTGGGAAGGCTTCATCCATTGATCCTAAGGTCCATCTAGGATCCCGGAAGCACTCTCCGCCATCTACAGCCAGCATTCCATGAGGAGGACATCTCCAATGGGCGAAGCAGAAGTGACCCAGCTCTGAGAAGAAGACGGGCAACGGTTGGAGGTAGTGCCAGCCTCTAAGCCCCGGAAGCAACCAAGGACTGAGCTCGGAGGAGGCGTGACGACCCCCCATTCCGACCAAGATCCACGGCGAGGCTTCTCATCTCGTGGTTCCTTCTACCCCTTCTCCTTTTTTGATATGTACTCTTCATTGTTGTAATGAACTAAGTGAACCTCTATTTGTCTATGAATGGGAGTATGTTTATGATCTTGTTATTTACTTGATGCTGTGTTGTGATGTGCTCCGCCCCCGCTCCACTTACACACACACACGTTCTAGCACTCGCTCTAGCAAAAGCTGGAAGCGATAGCGAAGAGGTGCCTTCAACCCTCAACTCTCGCATTTGCACTCACCTCATCCATTTGCTCACCGGCCATCCGCTAAGCGAAGCACGGCATCGCGGCCTGCACTAAATCCATCCACCAAGCGATGCGGTGATTGCGACCCGCATAGTTTGTTTAGTTTTCTCATTCCTGTTCTATAAAACCAATCAAAATCCCTCTGTTTTTGTTTAACTTAGAAACCCTCATAATTAATCTCTTAACAAGCAAATCGTACTACCCAACTTGCGGTCCTTTGAGAACGATATTCAGGGAGCTACTCCCTATTTTTATTGCTTGACAATGACCGGTGCACTGCCGTCGTACCGCATTTCGTGCCCGCTAATTAGCGGTGTGGAAATAGCGCGTCAAGTTTTTGGCGTCGTTGTCGGGGACTGCAAGCGTGTATGATTTGTCTTTCTTGGGAAATTAGTTTAAGGGTATTTTTATTTTTGATATTTCTTTTTTTTGGTGTAGTATGCGCATGCATAAACAACATCCTGGTGAACTTGCAGCATTTGATCCTGAAATAGAGCGTACCCTACGGGCGCATCTCCGTGCTACCGCCACCATGGATGTCAATGGAAACCCGATCAATCCCGGGATGGGAGATGCACCAGGCGTTGGTCAGGCGGCCGATGAGAATGAAGTGGTTAGGCCGAGGCCGAGGACCATGAGAGATTACACTACGCCCACTGTGGGGAGTGTGTACCCCAGATTTGGCCCAGCTATTACTAACAACAATTTTGAGATAAAGCCGGCCATTCTGAATATGATCCGCAATAATGCCCAATTCTCCGGGTTAACCAGTGAAGACCCCCATCTTCACCTAGCTGAATTTGCAGAGATTTGCGGTACATTTCGGTACGCAGGAATTGTTGATGAGACGGTGAAACTCGGGTTGTTTCCAATCTCCCTCCGCGACAAGGCGAAGGCTTGGCTCCACACAATACCACCCGGCGCAGCTACCACCTGGGACGCTCTGCAGACAAACTTTTTGGCAAAATTTCACCCGGTGGACAAGGTTGTAAACTTGCGGAGAGAAATCGCAACCTTCCGACAACACGATCAGGAGACCATTGCGGAAGCATGGGATAGGTTCGCGGACCTCCTCCGGAAGTGCCCTCAGCATGAGCTACAACCTTGAAGCTTAGTGGAAAATTTCTATTTTGCAATCGAGCCCAATTATAGAGCCATGATTGATGCTGCTGCAGGCGGGACCCTGATGAACCATACTCCCGAGGACGCACTGAGGATTCTCCAGGACACTGCCATTCATAGTTCGTTCTGGACTGCTGGAAGAAACGCTCCAAGGAATGCTCGTGGACTCTTTGAGGTGAGCACGTCGGGCGCATCTGCCGAGGTGGCATCGGCGCCTTATGACAACGTCGTGCTACTTAAGAGGCCTGCCCTCCCTCCTGCCCCAGTGATGGCCATTTCGTGTCAAGGATGTGGAAACCCCGGGCATCAAGCATATGAGTGCCCCTCAGGTGAGCAACCTGCTGAATTAACTTTTGATGAAAGTGTAAATTATATGAATGATCAAAATCGAGGAGTACCATTTAACAACGCTTATAACCCGGCCGTGAGGAGTCACTCGAACTTCTCATGGAAACAAAACGTTCCTAGCCAACGATGGCAAGGAGGCTTGCATCAATTTGATGCGCAAGCCTCCGGTAGCCAACCGAGGCCACCACAACCGGGGTTTGCTCAAAATGCACCACCGCAAAGGAAGAGCGCATTGGAAGAAATGATGGAAAAGTTTGTTGATCTGGCTCAAACAAATATGGCCAATCAAACTACTTCAATGCGAAACTTGGAGACACAGCTAGGCCAATTGGCCCAGGTGCTCTCCGAGCGTACGCAAGGTGCTCTTCCAAGCAATACTGAAAAGAACCCGCGGGAGCAAGGTAAAAGCATTGCTGACGCGGATGGTGGTCAAGTGAGCCCTTGCGTTGTTGAGTGTACCATCAATAATATTGAGGTTTCCGCGCTTTGCGACTGTGGGGCATCTCGCAACATTCTTGCTCTGCAAGATGTTGAGAGATTGCACCTAACAATGAACTCTGAGGACCAGAAGTCGCTGGTGTTGGCTAATGGAGTGACTGTCAAAACCGAGGGTGAGATTCGTGAGGTCGTAGTAAACCTTAATGGGACTGCTGTAGTCACCGACTTTCAGATTCTAGGCCCCATGGAAAATGATTCCATGCCAATCCTGGGGGTTCCTTTTCTAAAGGAGAGTGGCGCAACCCTCCACATCGCCACGGGTTGCGTCACCCTACCTTCCAATGCGATAAACCTGTCAGGATCATCTTATCTTCCTAACCTCTCGGTGACTAAAAGTAAGTGCAGGTCCAATGAAGAAAAATCAGACTTTGACGTGAAGAATCCTAGAGAGGAGGAAAGTATCACTCTGATGGAAGAAAAAGCAAAGCAGCTCACAAATAAAGAGTTGGAGATAGAGAGGAAAAGCAGTAAGACCAAGGAGTGGGAAGACATGGGAGAAGGCGGAGCGATGAGCCTTACAAACAATGTTTTTATTCAAAACAAGAAATGTAAACAATCTAAACAGGTTCATTGGGCCGATCTACCCCCTTTTGAGGGTGCAGAAATGAAGCCCCCGGCTGATCCCAATCCGACAAACACTATCACCCCTCCCGCACATGGTGCTCGAAGGCGCTCTCCTTCAGTGGAAAAACTGAAGCGGGAAAGAATCCTGCACGCAGCGCGCTTTGCAGCCCTCCGGCGCGATAAGGAGGAGGTTAGGGGAAAGGGAGAGACATCTTCCTTGGGCCCTAAAGCTTTCACCTCCTGCCCATCTCGCGTGACTGGGGAGAACCACCACAAATCAGCATATAGTTGATGCGTGTCGGGATCTCCGGGTTGTGATGTGTGCCATCTGTTATGTTTCTGAGCTTCTCTATTTCAAGTTATTTGCTGCGTCGTACTGACTCTTTAGTTTTTTTTTATTATAAGACTATTGTTATCAAACTCTAATACAGGTATTCGGTCCACCTTCAAGGACGTTAAACAAAAGGGCTCTTGGGAGACAACCCATTGGGGACCAATTGGTTCCGTTCTTTCTTGTTATCTTCTTTGCTATATTTTTGTTGTGCTTGGGATCTCTTTAATCGCAGGTCCGCATCTATTGGAGCACGGCGGAATCACCGCATTCTGAACAAAACGCCATATCTTCTGCTATGCTCATTTCTGAGCATGGGGTAATCTCTCATCCTAGCCCTCTTAAGCTTATGCCGCTATCAAACATGCTTTTTTGCTTAGTGTAAGTATGGGGGAGTGAGAGTTATCGTTACCACGTGCACATGCACAGTGCACAGCATACTAGGATTTACAATCTGTGTTATATTGTAGCATTGTTCATCTCATGGCACACCACGACACCCACGTGAGCGCACTTAACTGTAGGCGCGCGACGAGTCTAACTCATCTCGGTTGTGTGAATGGGAAATCACGGTGCTGGGTTAGGATTGCGAGATGAAGTACTTTGTTGACTCGTGTAGTGCTCTAGTCATTTATTCATGTCTCGCATAAAAATTGGTGTAGATTAAACTTTTCTTTATGCTTTTAGTTTTACATTTTATTCTGTCAGCGTAATTCTAGTTTATTCTACTCAAAAGCGGTGAATCCGGTGCGAATCAACCGGTAGTGTAGGGATGTGTGTAGAGGGGTGCTAGGCTCGTATTGCTCGAGTCGGGAGGAAGAATCATCTTTCTAGGTGACTAAGAACTTGCCCCAAGCGACTCTCGAAACATGGGTATGAGTTAGTTCAGTGCGTGAGCGTGACGTATGCCATTATGTTGGCCAGTTTTAGCTTTATATTCCGGTCCTAACATCTTATCCTTGCTAGCCCCTTGTGCCTACCCGATCCCGTTGATTCAGCTCCACCTTCAATTCATCAAAGCCAAAATGACTATCCTAATCGCACACCAAATTCTGAGCTCAAGCAAATTGTGCATTTAAAAATTGGGTGTTGATGCGGTGTATATTTGTGATTGTGGTGGAAATGCGTTATTGAAGATATAGCTGTTTTGTATCTAATTGTGCAAAGTTATGAAATTTGAAAAAATGAGAAAAAAAAAAAGAAAAAAGAAGAGAAAAAAATGTATAAAGAGATACAGCTCCACCTTCAATTCATCAAAGCCAAAATGACAGCCTCTAAGCCCCGGAAGCAACTAAGGACTGAGCTCGGAGGAGGCATGACGACCCCCCATTCCGACCAAGATCCATGGCGAGGCTTCTCATCTCGTGGTTCCTTCTACCCCTTCTCCTTTTTTGATATGTACTCTTCATTGTTGTAATGAACTAAGTGAACCTCTATTTGTCTATGAATGGGAGTTTGTTTATGATCTTGTTCTTTACTTGATGTTGTGTTGTGATGCGCTCCGCCCCCGCTCCACTTACACGCACACACGTTCTAGCACTCGCTCTAGCAAAAGCTGGAAGCGATAGCGAAGAGGTGCCTTCGACCCTCAACTCTCGCATTTGCACTCACCTCATCCATTTGCTCACCGGCCATCCGCTAAGCGAAGCACGACATCGCGGCCTGCACTAAATCCATCCACCAAGCGACGCGGTGATTGCGACCCGCATAGTTTGTTTAGTTTTCTCATTCCTGTTCTATAAAACCAATCAAAATCCCCATGTTTTTGTTTAACTTAGAAACCCTCATAATTAATCTCCTAACAAGCAAATCGTATTACCCAACTTGCGGTCCTTTGAGAACGATATTCGGGGAGCTACTCCCTACTTTTATTGCTTGACAACGACCGGTGCACTGCCGTCGTACCGCATTTCATGCCCGCTAATTAGCGGTGTGGAAATAGCGCGTCACCCCCCTGGGGTCTCGCCCCACTGCTGCTGGGGGCACGAGGGCGAGGGGAGCTCCCCCCCCCCCCCCTTGCTCACCTCCTTCACGGGCGGGGCGAGCGGGAGGTCTCTACTTCCACCGCCCGCCCTCCTCTCTCCCTGCTCTGGTTCATCTTGAAGAACGATGTTCTAAAATACTTCATGTGCTTCGAGAACCTACTCGGCGAATACAGGGTTGTACATTGACAGTGGCGGAACTAGGATTTTAGTTCGACCCGGGCACCAAGTAAAACTTCTAAGAGCTGAGAAAAGACTACAAGACTCCAAATGAGAGAAGACTACACATTATAACCAGTTCGTTATTAAATAGGAATTAAACATAATCCAGTTCGTTGTTCAATAGGAATAAAAGATTACATAGAGATTTCCCCCTGAGTTTTTATGGATGTGATCTCTCATGTTATAAACAAGATTCTCACTCGAATATCCAAAACGCCCAAATGAGTTAACAAGTGTTTAATAAATATCACAAAGAAAAAAATTGACAGAAAAGTGAGTCAGGAATATAAGCAAATAGGTACGGTGCATGATATTTCATCCACAGAAATAAAAGCAAAAATCATAAGAGATGTGATATTTCATCCACAGGAATATAAGCAAAGATCATAAGAGAATGAAGAATCATACCCCACGGCTCATACTAAGAGAATTATGAATCAAACCTCACTTAATTAAGAGAATTAAGAATCATACCTCACGGTTCACACTAGCCTCTATCAACTTTGCATGTCACTTTAATATTCTGAAAACAAGCAGCATACCCACATAAGTTCAAGAAATGGAGCAAGCAATAGCAGGAATCAATCGGATAATCAAGTGTAGGGTTTACCAATTACCGGATAGCGGGAACAATCGGCGAACACCTCGATGCTTAAGCCCAAGCAGCGGCGAACACAACGTCGATGAAGGAAGCGAAGTGCACGACTTGCATTTTGATAGCAGAAACAGGAGGCGAAGGATAAAGATCAGCCCCTGCAGCGCCTACACCACCGTCCGTCGTCCAATCGCCAGTCGCCGCCCTAGAGAAGAGGTAGTTGCCTCTGTGCCATTCGTCGTCGTTTCCAAAGCAGAAGGAAGAAGGGGAAAGGGAAGGGAAGTTACATCTGTACTTAAACCCTGTGGAAGGCGGACTATCGAAAACACACCCGGGCACGTGCCCGTGTGTGTCTGAACGTGGGTCCGCCTATGGTTGTTGAGCCTGAGGTAGGGCTGTTGAGCCTGAGGTAGGGTTTGGGAAAACTTGAGAGATCCTAAGGGATCTGTGTTGTAAGCTTTTGGAGCTGAGTTTGGAGGTGTTGGCCTTATCTAACTCATTGTTAGAAGGGAGAAGGGGAAAAGAGGACTACTCAAGACACCATGTCTTGAGGAACCTCTATAAACCATTGTGTGTTTTCTGTGTGCTTGATATATAACTAACCTAAAATCAGAAAACAACTAGGTTAAAGCCTAAAACTAATAGAAACGTATTCACCCCCCCCCCCCCCCCCCCCCTCTAGGTGACTAAGACTACATCCTAACAAACTATCACACTCGACGAACTTCACTTAACCTCTCGAGTTCACTCGACGAATTGGACTTAATCTCTCGAGTTCACTCGACGAATTGGACTTAGCACCCATAAATTTCTACACAGCTACCCTAAACCCTTTGAAAACCAAAAACTCACCATATACCTGATTTTTTTGCTTTACTTACATAATCAAACCAGCATTGGTCAAATAAAAAGAAGAAGAAGATGATGATGAAGAAGAAGATGAAGAAGAAGAAGAGGAAGAAGAAGACTTCTTGCCTTAACCGGGAGCCAACACCGCAAAACCTCTTTCACCGAGAAAGAACTCGACGAGAGCTCTCCGAAACCATGCTCCGACGAGAGATCCGACCACCTCCACCACCGAAAATCACCTCCGACGAAACCCTAACCTACGACCTCCTCTCTCCCTCGACTGGACTCACGAAACGAGAACTGGGAGACGTCTATCATCGGAAGAAATGAGAAATCTTAATTATAGACGATGATGGTGGATTCCATCTGGACTCCACTTACCTTCTCTTTGCATAAAGATTTTCATAAGAAATTTATATATATGAATAATTTGTACAGAATGATAATAAGAAATTCTTTATAAAGGAATTATATATATATAATTTAATAAAGAAATTTATAAGAAAATTGCTGTAAGAAATTCTTTTATAGGCTAAGTAAACCTTTTATACCAAAATAAATAAAGATTTTATCCAACGCGACCTCGCGAATGCCCGAGACGAACAACGACGACGCACCTAAGACGGTAATGCCCTCGCTATGACTAAATTAATGATTTAAATAAAAATTGAAACTTCTGGGGCGTTACATTACTTGCACATCAAGTTTAACTATGAACATACCAATGTTATGTGCACATAACTAAATTTTATTTGCAGCCGAAATTTATATCACAACAAGAAAAACCCTTATTAGCTAGGGGAAGAATCGCTTGCTAAATCATAAAATTCGTTGCTAATTTATATTAGCAAGAAATTTAGCAACAAAACATTTTCCTTTCTAAATTGAGCCTAGCTAAATTTAGCAAGGATGATTTTCCTTACTGTTTTGCAAGAGAATTTTAGCAAGAAATATGTTGACGCCAGGAAAATCCTGACCTCAAAATTCGGACCTTTGCAGCCGGAGGCTACTTGCCCAGCTGTCTGACGAGATGGACAAGCTGGCGACTATGAGGAAGCTAGGAGAGCAACAACAACAGGACCCCAGATGCTGCGGCAGGGAGGTCCCACCACGTACCCGGAAGCTCAAAGGAGTCTTCCCCTCCACAACCAAGAATGGCCGAGCAGGGTACGAGGAAGGCACCGACTTGGCTAGCAAGCAGGGGTGACGGGCTCGAGAATTCGGAAATCGGGATCCAGAAGCTCAAGCACAGGTGTCAATCCAAGTAACCCTGGGGTCCTATTTATAGACAACCAAGGGGTAGGGGGTTTGTATAGCCCAGCCCTAACCTGGCGACTATGGGTTACTCGGCGAGTACCATGCCATAGTCGCCCATCTGGCGAGTATTGGGTGCTGCTCGCACACGCCGGGCCAATACTCGCACAGGGCTTCTGCTGCTTCCTGTTCCTGCCTTGGACTGCTGGTCTCTGTGTTGACCCTTTGACCTTAACTTCCGCCTACGTGGCCTTGAGTGGGTCCCATCCTCGGAGAATAAGGGTTGTACAGAATATATTGATTCCTAATTTAGCGAGGCATAATACCTACACAAAATTCGTTGCTAATCACCATCAAATATTTTTGATCCTAAAATTAGCTAGCATTAAAATTGTTACAAATTTTGATGCTAATAAATGTCAAACATTAAAAATAAAAACATTAATAATATATTATTTTATGGACAAATTGACGATGAATTATTTATTTTGAATCAATTTGCAATAAAAATATATGTTGTGAATTTTGTTTTAATAGTAACATTATATAACACATAATTTTAAATTAGTTTTATTTTTAATTACGCGAGATTGAAAAATTAATTACTAACAATACGATTTTCATCAAAGCAACGCACATAATTTTTTAATAGCATACACTATAATTAAAAGATATACATGATCAAATATATATGATGCATACTCAATATCGAGATAACCAAACTTCTATATATACATTAACAAGCTTCCATACACCATAAAAATTGTTTTCATATATCAGCAAACAAATTACATATATCATCAAACTTTCATATACATATCGTCAAACTTCCATATATGCATCATCAAACTTCCATATATACATCATGACCGAAGTTTAATATATAATCTAAACATAAATACATAACAAAAAATTGATATAATCAAAAGTAAAATGATCTAGCATAGAATTAAAACCCAAAATAACACATAAATATAACAAAATCAGACAATACGATTAAGTAATTTGTGGATCTGAAGATTGACGATTTTCAAAAGGTTGGCGTTGAGTGGGAGAATGAGCTTGGCTTTCAACTTGATATTACTCCATTACACGTACTACCGAGCCCATGTATCCTATCTCCAACATGTATTACTCCTGAGAATACAAATCAAGTAATATAGCACCATGACATAAACCAGTGGACATTGCCCCACAACCAGAGTACAAATCAAGTAATATAGCATTCATTGAATGTGCCTCTATTTCAGATCCTTCGTCGCTTGAAGAAGTAGATATGCAATTAACACCGCTAGTATCATCTACATTAATAATGACAACCCCAATTGCACGTAGAATGACAAATTGTCTAAAATTAAAGCTAATGTTAAGGTTTATAATGGTATACTAGTAAAAATTCTTAAATAAAATCACCAAGAACCAAAATGCGAATCAGAATCTTACTTTTGTAAGCTGCTTTCCATGTAAGAATCTAAGGAAGAAATGACCCGTGGTAACTGCTCCAACACGGCAACACCTAAAAGTTCAGCACCAGTTTAGATTCAAATATTCTACTAAGTTTCAAAATATTCTTGTGTTGGAAGATTGTTAAGAGAAAAAATTGGTCTTTTAATTAAAATCATTAGCTACAAACGCTTGATATTGAATAAGTCAAAATTGATAAAAAGAAAAAAATGAGAATAAGGTATAACTTACAACATAGCCTTGTTGAATTAGCACTACAACAAAATAGGTTTACATCCACGCTTTTGTTGGCTTTCGGCGATGTTTTTCAAGCGTCGCGATAGCTGTCCATAACCCCGCCAAAAACAATTTTTCAGGGCATTAGAAAAAAAAATATTTATTGCATCTAGCAAAATGAAAGAAATCTATGTGCTCATTTCAAAAATTACAAATTATGAAAGTAAGGAGTAAATTTCTTTATGACAAATGAACGCATATAAGAAAACTGGATGTTCAAAAATCTAAAAAAAATTGTCATATGCATCAACCTGAAAAAAACAAACTCCAAGAGAGATATGTTGTATAGGCACTGAAGCAGGACGTCGGGGCCCCGACCGCACCCCGTGGCATCACACTAGCTAGCGGACCACGGCCAAGCACGCCTGCCAGAAGGACTGCAGTCCAAACACCCCAGCCCGTTTTCGCGCCTGTTCTCAGCGCAGCGGGTTGTTGAGACTGGGGCTCGATCCCCAGACCTCCTTGATAAGAACCTCTCCTAACAGACCTTATCACCAACTGACCTTATCACCAACTGCATGTCGGTGATAAGGCCTGTTAGGAGAGGTTCTTATCAAGGAGGTCTGGTGATCGAGCCCCAGCCTCAACAACCCGTCGCGCTGAGAACAGGCGTGGAGACGGGGTGGGTGTCTGGACTGCAGTCCTTCTGGCGGGCGTGCTTGGTCGTGGTCCGCTAGCTGGTGTGATGCCACGGGGTGCGACCGGGGCCCCGACATCCTACATCAGGCACCAGGTAAGAAGAATAGCCAATATAGCTCAAGATAATGTTAACAGCTCCTTCTCCTTTATAAACCCAGTCCTTCGAATCTTCTGCTCTCAAGATCAATTCCATTCCCCTGATTGAAACAAAATGATGTTAAAGGTAATACTGAATGTTTAATAATCCTACAAATGACACATAATATTTTGCGGCGGTTTTATATTCCAAATGCCGCCAATAAATTGCTTTTTATTTTTTAAAAAGTTTACAGACAATATCAGTTCACAGGCAACATAAAATTGAAATAAATTTAGAGCTCAAATTCAATAAACATCTCCATATGCAATACAATCTGCAATAGCAGTTCACAAAGCCATTTTGAGCTCACGGACAAACAAAATTCATCAAAATAAAATGCTAAGTCGTTCAAAGCATCTCCATTACAGTTAAAAGAGATATTTAGTAGCAGATTAGAAGAGATCTCTAAGCCGGAGCTTGTTGCAGATGATGTTGAAACAGAAGACCAAGCGAGCTGGGCTCATCAAGTGGGTCATAAAGTGAGCCAGATGACATAATTGTCTTGTTTTTCACCTGCCATAAATGGAAAAAGGGAGTAGAGATAAGCACTCCATCAAAAGAGGAAGTGAATAAAACATACCAGATGATTACAATTGTAGTCGTCGGGTTTAAATCATATATTCCCTATCTATGAAAATAACTCAAAATTTTGGAAAGAGCAAGTGAATAAATTCTGGAATGAGCAACTTAAAATTATGAAAAAAAAGTATGAAATCAACTCTTAGCCAAGAAGGAGAGATTGTCGCAGCTTATGATTTATGAATATTGTACCAGACCAAGCAAGATGAGTTATGAGTACCAGCAAATTGGGAACTGGCAAGGCTTAGAAACAACCAAAGAGGAAACTCCAAGCCCACGGAAGAAGATAAATTAAGTTAGATTGAAATGATACCTGCTATGTTGATTGTTGCCCAGCTACTCGCCTCCAGTGCTCGATAGCTCGAGTCGCCCGACTGCACTCGGGGAAGAAGAGGAAGACTAGAAGAGGCCTAGCCGAGTAGCCAGCCGCCGGCGAAGACGAAGGGAGAACGCTCAGAAGGGGCAACGTGCCTACGGCACCGAGCGACGAGCGCACGCAGCGGAAGACTAAGGCACAACTAGGCGGCCAAGCGGCAAAAATTTCAATCAACTGGAGGAGAAATTGAAATAGGGGCTTAGGATTCTGCTTTTACATGCCCGGGCACGGGCACGGGCATGTCTTCACTTGGATCCGCCCATTGTGATAGATATTGACAATAAATTTGTTGGTGGTTGTCAAACTAACATTAACTATCAATCTTTCTCATACGAGATAGAGATTCGTTCCTAACTATCTAAATAAATTCCATTCCTTGTGTCAAACATTCTTATCATCATATCCAAATTTAAGTTTGCTATGCAAAATTAACGAAATATAAGACATTGTAACAAAGAGAATGAACGTACACTCTCCTCTGGTTATGAAATATTCATACAAAAAAATCAATCACCGCTAGCGAAAAATGAAAGTAGAGTAGATTGATAATTACCTCCTATAATCAGTGAAGCTCTTGAGAAAAATATGCACTGGTCCAGATATATGAAGTTAGAAGTGCACTGGTCCAGATTATCCAGATGATTGGGAACAACCTAAGGGGATGATAAAAAAACTATTATCAACGGTACAAATATGTGAAATAATTGATGGACTATTGCAAGTAACACAATTATAGTGAAGCCAAGAAGGTAAATATCAAATTCATCAAAGTTGTAAGAAGCTAAAATGTCATAAGAGCACCTAAGAGACAAAAAATTTCATTTGAGCATTTCATCATATACATCATATGCATAAAACAATTGGAAGTAGTGGAATTAGTTGGAAGGAGAGAAATCAATTTCCTGTCTACGTGGATGAGTAGTAGGAGTGAAGTTGGAATTGAATCAATTAAAATGAAATTTTTATTCATATATATTTGGACTAAATATGACCTCCTAATGAACCATCTTGCTCTTAAATATCATACCACAGCCAATGAAGGAGGGAAAGGGCATTACCTTGCCGTTGTGCTCTACTGCTCGGGATGGGAAGGACTATCCCCAGCTGCTCGGAATGGGAAGGACGAACCCCGACGAGTTCAGAAATTGTTGAATGGGGAAGATGGAGACGCCGAGCTTGACGAGGTCATGCGGAGGCTCGGTGAGATCGTCGATTGAAAAATTTGGGACGCCGATTCACCGGAACTAGGAGGAAGTAGTCCAAAGAGGCATGGTCAGAAGCAGGGCGGAGATCGCAAGAGAGTGTGAGGAGTTCGGTGGGATGATCGAGCGGGGGAGTGAGAGGAGCTGGGCTGGGAGCAGATATCAGGTGGGGGAATGGGGCTAACGCTTTTTTTATTTATTTAACAAATACAAATATATGTTTTATTAAAAATGAAATGAAAATTTTTGGAGATAAATAAATTTTTCCCTCCATAAATATTTAGTATGAAAATTTTGAGAACATACAAATGAATCTTCCCTCCATAAATATTTTAATTCAAAATAATTAGTATGGAAATTTTTAAAGGAAATATTTCGTTTCTATTTAGCAACAAAATAATTCATTGCTATTTTTGCAACAAAAATTTTCGTTGCTATTTTTGTAGGTAAAAGCAAATATCATATACCTAGCTAAATTCGATCGTAATTAGCAACAAATTTTTTAGCCTTTCTGATTTCCGTTACAAAATAAAAACTTTTTTTTTTGCTTTTCTAGTATTTGCAGCCGAAATTTATATGTACATACAAAATAAAAGCTTATTCCCACCGAATTCTTCCCATTCCAGCGAATCCTATAGGGAGGAAGAGTTGCCTCCCTTTTGGGTCTCACACACATGATTAGGGAGATAGATGACTATGCTCATGACTTTATGTATTATACTGGGAATTCTGAATCATAAATATAGCAAAAGGCAGATTGTAATGCAGACCGGCATGAGAAAGTTGCTTTATATTCTAAATCATAAATAGAGCACACCAGCAGGAGGGAGATGACCTCAATACTCCACCATATGCGAGTTCAAAATCCCAGAAATCAAGAGCAAGAAGCTTACTCGTGGGAAGGAGGAGGGCGCGCAAAAACACTTCTAAAACAACACCAACAAGGAGAAATATGTCGTGAAGGAGCCGGCGTCTGGCTTCAAGATCTGAAAGGAGACGACGTCAGGCTTTAGTATCAGGAAGCAGGCAACGTTTCGAAACAAATTTGACAGTGATCAGAATGTAAGTAGAAATATGCCAGGAAGGACAGGGGCACGTGCCCGGGTCAAAAATTTCGCAATTTTCATGAGTCCCGCGCGTTTCACTTCTTTCCCCATTTTTTGGCTTTCGCCCTCGGTCCCTGCCCTAGTTTCCTCGACGACGGACGCGGTCGGCGAGTGCCCTCTTCTTTCTCTTCGCCAGTTTGTCATTTACTCTTCTCTGAGGCTAAGAGCCTGAGATACTGAGTTCCCGATTCTCGATCAGATGATGTTGATATGGAGGAGGATTTGCTCAATATAATAGGGGGTGTATTGAAGGCGATGCCGGGAAATCCAATGTCAATGGGAGTGCTAGGTGCACGCCAAATGCTTGTGATAATGCCAGAGATACAGTGGCAGATCCAGAAAATTATAAATAGGGGTGCACAAAAAATTTCAAAACACAAATGCTAGCGGGGTGAGTAGGAGGGTCGTGAGTCACATGTTGAAAATTAATTTTGGGGGTGCACATAGCTGAACTTGGTCTGCGAATAGCCAAATTTGGTTTGCGAATAGCCAACTTTGGTCTACAAATAGCCAACTTTGGTCCGCGAATAGCCAATATTTATCCCAAAACAAACTAGTTACGTGACGTGAGAACGCTTCCATCTTATCAGAGTCGTTTCTTCCTCATCTGGCCACCGTTTTTGACATATAAGTAGTCAAAATTCATTGTCTCGACGAGAGGAATCCAAATCCACTAACAATTTTTGAAAAATAATGGGGGTGCACGTGTCCCTCGGGCCCCCCTCTGGATCCGCCCCTGCAGAGATAGCCTGCTGGGCAGTAACATGGGCATGACTAGGTTGAAACAATCTCTGTGAAGTGTTTGTTCTTAAAGAAAACATTCAAGTAATTCTTGCTTCAAAGGTACCCACTCTCTCCGCTTCTCCATCCATTTCTTTTTGGATTCCCACTAATAAATCATTGTTGCCCACAAGTTGTTCTTGATAATTGTTAAAAAAAACTACTTGAAATCTTCTTCGATTAGAAAATAAATAATAGATTGTATACTTGATCAACCTTCTTTAGCAATTAGTAGACTCAAGAAGTAAAAAGTTCATAATCCAAGCCATGTTTTGTGAGGAGAGTACATGTTTTGTGAGGAGAGTAAAATGTGGTATAAATATGTTAATGGTTAGTGACATACGTATAGATATAGAATATATGTGTAGCTGGAATGCAAATATCTATCACCGAATTAGTCGGGTGAATACATGTATTAGTATATATTGAATGTATTGGAATGAAATCCGCCGATTTCCATAATCCCCGTGATTATTCTCTAGTGTTTTTTTCATCATCTACCTACATGTTTTACTCATCAACCTTCTTTAGCTATAATATTTTTTTATATTTTGAATTAAAAATATCAAAAATCTAAAATTTTTACTTGGTGCCCGCGTCGGATGAAAATCTTGGATCCGCCACTGGAAGGAGACGGCGGTTGGCTTTACTGTCGGGAAGGAGGCGGCTTTTCGAAACCATTCTGGTGGCTGTCCAGAAGGAAGAAACAATGGAGGAAGAATGTTGGTGTGCGGGTTGGGCGGAACATGCGAGAATGGCCTGCACATATTAATTTTCTAAGGGCCTGGGAATTGAATTTTAGTGTGAATTTAAGTGTTTTTTGACTGTGCACATAACCATACCTGATGTGCACGTTACAACTCTCTAAATATATTCAAACGCCAAGCTTTTTCACTCTTTACTTTCTCGAAAGAAAAATGACTCGTGCTTTGTTTGGGGCGGCAGTGGCGGTGGAAAAAATAGTGGTGAGAAAACCATGGGTGACATTAGAGTTGCCAAAAAAAGCTGTTTTGAAAAAGCTGTAGACTGTTTGAAAAAATCTCTATTTAAGTGCATTTCAAAAATATGTTTATGTAATTCTGCTTGAAATAACAAATTTTTAATAATAGGTGTTTAACTTTTTAATAATAAAAATATATTTTATACTAATCATTTATCGCATAGATAAATGAATATATTATAAATCCTAAATACGCAGGTTACAAAAGACCAGTTCGAAGAAAAAAAGATCGTGAATGAGCGAAGAATCGCGAATAGAAGAAGAAAACCATCAAATAAAAGAGAAAAAAACTGAATGCTGATAGGGTTCCCCCAAATAGGCCCGATCAAACCGGAGATCCTTTAAGCACAAACCGTGGGACACATGCGTGAGCAAGCACGCGCTCCTAGCCGCACTCCCTGCCAGCGGTCCTGGACGCGTACGCACGCGGCCCGGCCTAACCGTGCGCATTCTCACGCACGACCCTGCCCAGGCAGGCGCGCGTCCGCGCGCAGCCCTGCCCGGGCAGGCGCGAGTCCGCGCGCGGCCCAACCGGGCCGCGCGCACCCGCGTGCGGCCTCAGCCTGGCCCAGGTCGGGCAGCCACTCGGCCTCCCGATCCCGTCCGCCGCCCCCGCCGGGGTGTGACCTCTGCCTCGCCCAGGTCGGGCGGCCCCTAGGCCGCCCGATCCCGGCGCCGCCCGATCCCGGCGCCGCCCCCACCCGGGGTGGCCTCCGCCTCGCCCAGGTCGGGCGGCCCCTCGGCCGCCCGAACCCGGCCGGGGGGCGGCCTCCACCTCGCCCAGGTCGGGCGGCCGCCCGATCCCGGCCGCCGCCCCCGCCGGGGGGCGGCCTCCGCCTCGCCCAGGTCGGGCGGCCCCTCGGCCGACCGATCCCGGCCGCCGCCCCCGCCGGGGGGCGGCCTCCGCCTCGCCCAGGTCGGGCGGCCCCTCGGCCGCCTGATCCCGGCCGCCGCCCCCGCCGAGGGGAGGCCTCCGCCAAGGGGAGGCCTCCGCCTCACCCACGACGGGCGGCCCCTCGGCCGCCTGATCCCGGTCGCCGCCCCCGCCAGGGGGCGGCCTCCGCCTTCCCCAGGTCGGGCGGCCCCATGGTCGCCCGATCCCGGTCGCCGCCCCCGCCGAGGGGAGGCCTTTGCCTCACATGGGTCGGTGGGCCCCATGGCCGCCCGATTTAGGCCACCGCCCTAGCCGGGGCGGCCTCCCGCCTCTCCTCGCCTGGCGAATTTCCCCCGGCGGGCGGTTCCCTCGTCGCCAGTCAGACCCTCAACTGCCGTCGTCCGATCCTCCACACGATCTCTCCACCATACAATTAGCAAGGGCCGCCGGTGTAACCGCCCGTTGTGGGCGGGTGCGAGTGGCCGAAGTCATATTGGTTTGCGCATAGAGGAATATTAAATTAATACGCACAATATTTCCTATAGTATTGGTTTGCGTTTAGTGATTATGTTGGTTATTGTTGGATCTTACGGCGCCCTTAGAGGGGGGTGAATAAGGGTTTTATGGAATTTAAATCTTAATTAAAAATATTAGAGTTTGCAACTGAAGTTTCAGAATATTTTATAAGAAAATATATTTAAATATTCGAGATAAGATTATATTGAAGATTTCTTTTTAAATAATTGAAACAAACTTTTTGTTAACTGTTGCTAACGTCTGGCGTTAAGTCTTAACGCTTGGCGTTAGCTCTCCAGAGAATATTCTTCAGAACAAAAAGATTGTCACGGTGATTTTACTTATGAAATCTTAAATAAAATACAAATCCAGAACATTAGAGATAATGAAAATTATTATTGTATTTCAAAGATAATTATACAAATATTAAATTTAATACTTTGATGGAAATAGAAATTAAAACATTCTCAAAGAGGAAATAAAATCAATTGAATAGAACATTAAAAGACATGATTTTATTTCATAATAAATTGAATACACAAATGTTTAGTTTCTATAACGCTAGAAATCAAGGCGAAAATATGTAAAAACTCTTTTTGTTGTTTCACCTGTCCTTCTCCCAAGGACCGGTTGGCTATAGTCTATCTATCCCCAGATGAGGCCTCTAGCCACCCCCTAGATCTACCCTTGACCTAGTCGCCACGCACAAGGCGGCGAATTACCCCCTAAGCCTCACAAGGACCTAGTCGTCAACACAAGGCGAATTTACCCACGGAATCCTTCCCGGAATTCGACGTTCTCACCGAACGATTTCTCCACACAAAATGCAAAAGGAAAAAATAAAAGATTACTGGATAAGTAAAGAGAAACTCCCCAAGAAATTCTGAAGGTGAAGACGAAGTCGATGTAGATGTTGACGTTCCTGAAATGATCGTCCTTCGTATGGAATATGCGTTGTAGACCTTCTTCAAAATCTTCTTTAGATCTTCATGTTAGCCCAAGGGAGACCTCTTAATTGCTGTACACGAACCTCTCTCCAAAGTATTAGAATTCTGGAATCACTCATGTCAATTTGAATGAGAGGAGTTGTACTTTAAAATAGCCTCGGAAGTTAAAGCATGCGTTAAGGTTAACGCGCGACGTTAGTGAGGCAGTTGCTGAGATCGTGCATAAACTCGGAAGCGTGGATGAACAAAATTTTGTCGAATGAAAACAAATTTCGTCGAACGCGCCTTCGTCGAGCGCACCCTTCGTCGAAGGAAAAACCGCCACCATCAGGATCGTGCAAACCGCCAGGAACGTGACAGAACAATCTTTCGTCGAACGGAACAATTTCGTCGAGCGGAAACACTTTCGTCGAACGGAGCTTCAAAATCGTCGAACGCATACTCAGTTCGTCGAACGGAGATTCTCGTTTGTCGAACGCAGCTTGTCGAGCGCAAATTCGTCGAGCGCAGGGAATTTCGTCGAACGGAGCTCCTCGTTCGTCGAACGCAGATTCGTCGACCTCAACTCGACGACATTCCTCCTCTTATTAACGAGGGGCGTTAACAGTTACCGCGAGCGTTATCTCTCTTTCGTCGACCGCAGCTCGACGTCTTTGTTCTCAACGGCATTCCTTCTCAGCGGTTTTCTTCTCAATGGAAGTTAACACGGGGCGTTAGCAACTAACGCGGGGCGTTAGCTCATATTCCCGAGAATCATTTCCAATCAGCAAACTATTCATAGGGATGTGTAGTTATAGTTCCTGTACAATCTGCATACTATAAATACACAAAATACAAGACAAATACAACACGGTATTTGTTATTCTCAAACCAAGAGATGTGGAACATAGGCTCCAACAATCTCCCCCTTTTGATAATAACAAATACCTGTATGAGAAATTAGTGAACTTAAAATCATTTGTGTTTATAGATAAGTGCGGTAATAAGAAATGCATGAATAACAGGTTAAAAGCATGATAGATTTGATAGCTATAATGCATACTCTTTCTATATGAAGTTCTCCTCCTACATAAGTGTTCTCTTATAATTTACTCCCCCTAAATATATATTTTACTAGATTTCTCAATTTCTTCTCCCCCTTTGTTATTAACAAAAGTGGGTAGGGATGAGTGTATATCTTTTAAGATAGGTAAGGAACCACTTATTAAAGGATTTTCATGATCGAGCATATGATAGTGTATGCACCTCCTATATGTTACTCCCCCTACAAATATACCCTTTTTTTGTTTAATATTGTTATAATGCACTCCCCCTAAATATTAGATTTATGCAATTTAATCTCCCATTTTGGTAGAATCAAAAGAGGGTTTAAAAGTGAGTATGTATGATAAGGAGTAATATATTTTATGTCGAGAAGAAAAATAGGATGCAATCAAAAGCTTGTTAAATACTACTTGTTGAGAAAAATATAAGCATGATGTAACATAAAGTAGTAAGCAACATAACTAACATGATAAAGTAAGCATTCTATTTTAAGATACCACTTGTTGAAACCATGATGTTAAAAATAATAGACATGAATGAGCATAAGTGGTAAACTTAGCAAAAGAATATAATAAGCACTCTTAAACATAAACATTATTCTTAGAAGATAAAATCATATAAAAGATAATGAGTTTTAAATTTGAAAAATTGATGTTTGAGTTAAAGATTGAAGAGATGCTATTTTATTAAGATAATATTGCAAGCATAATTTCATAATATCAAGAAAAAATACACAAACTACAATGTAATAAAATTTGCATTTCAAGTAAACATAAACATTGTAGCGATCATGCTTAGTTATCTAGTGCATTTACTTAAGTTTGTAGAGATTTGAGTAGAAGAGCATTAAGATCCAATTCTCATGAGTAGAAGTTTTATGAAAGATAATGATGTGTACAAAGTAGTATTTTGATAAAGTATACAAGTGAATCAATCAAAAACACATGACATATATAATGAAATAACACAACATTAAAATACACAAATAATATTACTTACACACTATTTCAATGCACACGAATAAATAGTACAACTACCAAGCTGCTCTGCACACCCAATGTTTATTAAGACTTATCAGGGTGCAAAGTAGTGCTCAGGGGATCACTTTTATACTTTTTATTTTCAATTTTTTTTGAACCGGTGTACTAAGAGAAGTGGTGTATAAATTGTTTGCTACAAGACATTTTACAATTCTTAGCCAAGGTGCTCAACCTCACAATGCTCATTAAGACTTATCAGGAGGGTGAGTAGTGCTTGGTGGAGTTTTCCTTGTCATTGATTATTTGTTTTTTAGTTTAGTGACTAAGGACTCCGAATTCACTTGTTTTGCAAACATAGCATTTTTTTAAACCACATTTCTCTAAAGAATAAGTGCATGAAAGACAAAAAATTGTAATAACCAATTTAATGTTGTGTAGATAATCTATTTATGCATTTTAATCATTTATGTTATTACACTACACAATCATGTGAGAATGAGATTGTAATCACATGTAGGTTATCAAAAATAAGTGAGTGAATGAATCATTATCAAAACATAATACATTACTCATACTTAGAGGCATGCTAAGCGTTTCTACACATGTTTATCTACAATCAATTTCATTGCACATAACAAGATAATATTCAAGGCATGATAAATACAAAACAATGTCTTTTAAGAAACTTGAAAGTTAAATTAAACATTGTATTTAATCTTTAATTGATATAATTAATGATCCTTGACAACGACAATGAATAACAATCAGTTTTTATAAAAAATTTTGAATTTTTTATATATGCACAAAACAATAAACACATAAAGAAAAACATATTTTTGTTCTTTGAAATTGTTTTGTAATTTTGTTTTTTTTTTATATATATTCTTTGGAAAACATAGAAGTCTTTAATAGCCCTTTAAGTAAATGATATTCTATGCCAGAGAAATAATGCATAAGAAAATACACATATTTTTTTTTAAAGAAATAAAATTTTATTTTAAAGGAAATAAAAAGATAGAAAACTTTTTACAAACAGAGAAATAAAACACACAAAATATTAAAATAATACCAGAAATAATTCAAAACAAAAAAAATATTTTGGAGCAAAGGAGCTAACGCCAGGCGTTAACTTCTTAATGCCAAAACAGAACACTAAATTTTGATGTTTTGAAAATTTTTTTTATGATTCATTTGTATTATAAAGAAACCTTCCTTCAGATGAAATTTCAGAGTATATTGATTAGATTTGAAGGCTCTTTTAGCATATTTTTAGTGATTTTTCAAGTACTTGTGTTTGGTAAAATCATTAAAGCTCAAAGTAATAAAATATGCAAACACAAGATGCAATGTTAGAACAAAAACAAATATGCATTATTTATGTATAAAGAGTGAGATAATGTTCATGCAATAAATATAATATAAGTATATCTAAGATCAAGATACCTCAACAACATGACTACACTCTAGCCCCGTACTAAGTGACGGATGGGCATGAGGAGCTGCACGCATATCGTTGGTTGGGGTGTTAATCCCATATGCATATAAAAGACGACGCTCAACCTAGCACTCTTTCCCCTCAGTGCCTCTCAAGGCCCCACTGGAACCCTCTCCGGTTAAGGACAAGACATGACTTAGAGATTAGGTCTCTAATGCACACAATCCTATGCCCTCGCTATTATGAGACACATGTCATAGGTTTATTGATTATGGACATACTAAGCGTGTAAGCCTTAAATATATTAACTGTGTTATAATTGCATGATTAGTTTTGAATTTACAATTTTATCAAAGATTGTTAATTTTAAATCCATTTAGAAAAGTTTTATTCATGCAAATAACTACAAAGGAAAATATGATTTTCAGATTTTAATGATATAATTTACTTTAGCATTGCAAGATATAACTAGCATGGATATTGATTTCTTCCTATTGTAAGTGATAATGCTAGTGTGATGAGTTAGGACAACATGGTGCAAAGCTAAGTAAAATTGGACAAATATATAATTGAATTGCATGTATTCATACATAGAGTTTTGAATTTTCATAGACCTAGAAATAAGTGACAATTCTATTTGATTTCATCTTGTTGATATCAAGTTAATTCTTAGGTCTAAATATAATGCGATATATGCAAACAATAGAGATACAAAATACACACAAAATAAGATATGAAACTATAATACCAATAACTATCATATTTCATAATTCCTAAGGTTGATTTATGATAATTCTTGATAGATCAAGAATTATGATATATGATAATAGTGAATTTTAGCATAGGATATTAATAGATTATGGTCGTGATCGTGATTCATATTCATCATTTTTGTAAATTTTCTTTTTGATTTTAATTTTTAGAAATTAGACAAAACAAATACAAGGTATTTGACAATAATGATAGTAAAAATAATTTTTCAGAGAAAATCAGAATTTTTAGGAAAATATGATATCGCCAGCGTTAGTGATAACGCCTGGCGTTAGCAACAAAGTTACAATATTTGATTTTAAAACACATTGTTTCTGATATTATTTGATTATGATTTTTCTCGATTATGATTTTCAATATAGGGGTTATTATATGCAGCAACGAAAAATAGACAAATATGCAATAAGTTGTGCATTTAATATTTTAGCCTAAGACCCCTAAAAGTCTATTTAAATTCAATTTTGAAAGTAATTGTATTAGTCTTGATAATATCATTTAGCAAATTTAGCATTCAATTTATAATGATAATATAAGACATTTATACGCAATGGATTTAAAAATGATGAAACATAGGAAAAAAGGAAAGATAAATCACAAAAAATTATGACTTTATGTTCAATTTAATTCAATTTTGATTTGATAAATATTAGGCTTAAAATGTAAAAGTCATATTTCATAATATATCTAAGTGATCTTAGTGTGTTGGCTCAAAAATAAGAAAACAAAAGAAAGAAAAAGCAATTAAGCATATCATGAAGTAGAGTAATGATATTTCATTTTTAATTTATTTCTACTTCATGCAAACGATGATTCCTAGTGAATGAGAGATTTAGGTATCCAAAGAGGACCAAGTGTGATGGTTCCTTTGGGTACCCAAATACATCATGTTGGCTTTTGGAGAGAAAATGATGAATGAGCCTTTACAAGTGGAGTTAGTGTTTCGTTTTTAATTTTGGGCCTTCATTCATACTTTGGTTGTTTTTCTTTTAAATTCATATTATGATTATTTGACATCTTTTTGGAATGATAGTTGTTTCAAAAATAATTCATTTGGGATTTATGTTTATTCAAATTATTTTTCAAAATACATTGATGTTGATAATCATAATGAATTTTATTATATGGATTCTTTGAAAGTTTATAAGAGTGATTGTCTTTCTTTAGAAGTGATTGTTGAAAGAGTGGGTTACAATAAATTTTAAATGATTGATTCTTATTTTGATGATTTTCATTTCCACTCTTTCTTATAGACATACTCTTATAATATGAAGTTAAGCTTTTAGACTTTTGATAATTTGATAAACTAGAAATAAAAGATTTTTTATTATATGAACAATTTTGAATAAACATTTTTAATGATTCTAGTTTATCCCTTAAATTATCATTTTCTTTTATCAAATTTTCATTATGCTCTTTTGAAGTTAAAAAACTTTTTTCCAAAACCTTGAGTTCTTCTTTAAAAGTATTGTAATCAAAATAAGGTTTAACATTTTTAATTAAAGAGCATGAATGAGAATTTGAAACATCAATATAAGATTCTACTTTAGCGTTTGCTTTTAAAGTTTTATTTTCTAAACGTAATTTGGAATTAGCATGTTTCAACTTTGAAATTTTACGTTTAGCAAATTTAAGCACACGAAATGTAGAAATAGAATTTGTTACAAAAAGAGAAGATTTATATTTTCTTACCTTGCTATAATTTCCGTCTTCTCTTTTGCTTGGTGTTTTGTCATCAAATGAGTCCAATATTGTGATGTTGCATTCTTCTCTCTTAAATAAATCTTCCTCCAAGCATGAGTCCTTATCGGTTTCTTCTCTTGGATCAATAAGGAATTGCTCTTGTTCATCATCTGTGGAAGGAAAACTATAAGTAGTCTCAAGAAATTTCCAAACTTCAAAAGCAGTATGAAGCGTATATATAAGTTTGAAAATATTTTTATTTAATGCACAATATAGACTATTCATTGATTTGACATTTAAAAACATTTGATCTTTATTTAAAATATTTGGGGGGCATTTTAATTGTAATATTCCAAACTTCAATATCCAAGGATTTAAGAAATTTTTCCATAAGTGTTTTCCACCCATTATAATTTTCACCCAAAAATAATGGTGGACATAATGATTTTTCATTTTCATAAAAATTATCCCCTCTAGAAGATGCGAGATCATGAAGCGTCATTATTCCCGGTTGTGAAGCCGTATTGGAATAACCTACCCTCTGATACCACGTGTTGGATCTTACGGCGCCCTTAGAGGGGGGGGGTGAATAAGAGTTTTATGGAATTTAAATCTTAATTAAAAATATTAGAGTTTGCAACTGAAGTTTCAGAATATTTTATAAGAAAATATATTTAAATATTCCAGATAAGATTATATTGAAGATTCCTTTTTAAATAATTGAAACAAACTTTTTGTTAACTGTTGCTAACGCCTGACGTTAAGTCTTAACGATGGGCGTTAGCTCTCCAGAGAATATTCTTCAGAACAAAAAGATTGTCACAGTGTTTTACTTATGAAATCTTAAATGAAATACAATTCCAGAACATCAGAGATAATGAAAATTATTATTGTATTTCAAAGATAATTATACAAATCTTAAATTTAATACTTTGATAGAAATAGAAATTAAAACGTTCTCAAAGAGAAAATAAAATCAATTGAATAGAACATTAAGAGACATGATTTTATTTCATAATAAATTGAATACACAAATGTTTAATTTCTATAACGCTAGAAATCAATGCGAAAATATGTAAAAACTCTTTTTGTTGTTTCACCGGTCCTTCTCCCAAGGACCGGTTGGCTATAGCTATCTATCCCCAGATGAGGCCTCTAGCCACCCCCTAGATCTACCCTCGACCTAGTCGCCACGCACAAGGCGGCGAATTACCCCCTAAGCCTCACAAGGACCTAGTCGCCAACACAAGATGAATTTACCCACAGAATCCTTCCCGGAATCCGACGTTCTCACCAAACGATTTCTCCACACAAAATACAAAAAGAAAAATAAAAGATTACTGGATAAGTAAAGAGAAACTCCCCAAGAAATTCTGAAGGTGAAGACGAAGTCGATGTAGATATTGGCGTTCTTGAAATGACCGTCCTTCGTATGGAATATGCGTTGTAGACATTCTTCTTCAAAATCTTCTTTAGATCTTCATGTTAGCCCAATGGAGACCTCTTAATTGTTGTACACGAACCTCTCTCCAAAGTATCAGAATTCTGGAATCATCTCATGTCAATTTGAATGAGAGGAGCTGTACTTTAAAATAGCCTCGGAAGCTAACACGTGCGTTAAGGTTAACGCGCGGCATTAGTGAGGCAGTTGCTGAGATCGTGCATAAACTCGGGAGCGTGGCTGAACAAAATTTCGTCGAACGGAAACAAATTTCGTCGAACGCGCCTTCGTCGAACGCACCCTTCGTCGAACGGAAAAACCGCCACCATCAGGATCGTGCAAACCGCCAGGAACGTGACTGAACAAACTTTCGTCGAACGGAACAATTTAGTCGAGCGAAAACACTTTCGTCGAACGGAGCTTCAAAATCGTCGAACGCAGACTCAGTTCGTCGAACGGAGATTCTCGTTCGTCGAACGCAGCTTGTCGAGCGCAAATTCGTCGAGCGCAGGGAATTTCGTCAAACTGAGCTCCTCGTTCGTCGAACGCAGATTCGTCGACCTCAACTCGACGACATTCCACCTCTTGTTAACGTGGGGCGTTAACAGTTACCGCGAGCATTATCTCTCTTTCGTCGACCGCAGCTCGACGGCTTTGTTCTCGACGGCATTCCTTCTCAGCGATTTTCTTCTCAATGGAAGTTAACGCGGGGCGTTAACAACTAACGCGGGGCATTAGCTCATATTCCAAATAATCATTTCCAATCAACAAACTATTCATAGGGATGTGTAGTTATAGTTCCTGTACAACCTGCATACTATAAACACACAAAATACAAGATCAAATACAACACGGTATTTGTTATTCTCAAACCAAGAGATGCGGAACATAGGCTCCAACAGTTATGGCTTGCGGTTATCCGCATAACCACCATAACCACCCATGAGGCCTATAAATAGACCACAAGCTTCTCCTTTTTCCCCCATTCTATTCTCTCTGGCTCCCTCCTTTCCTCCTAAGTGCAAAATAATTGATACGCTCTCTTTGAGTTTTTTTCTGGGCAGGATCGCGCAGCGGTCATCGCCACCAAGGAGACGTCTGACTCCGGGCCCTCCCAAGTGAACGACGAGAACGCTCGAAAACTCAAAGCGCGACACTCAAGGTTCGCAGGGCACGCCGAAGACCATCCAGACTCCCCTCCGCGGTTGAAGAAGATACTTAGCTTCGGGAGCGGTGGCCTGACACCCTCCAAGCATCCCTTTCTCTTTCTCTCCCCCTTTATTGTAACGAGGCGCGACCTATCGCCCTCGCCTTCTCCACGAAGCCCTGTAAGATGACAAGTGATAGTGCATTTAGGTCGGCACCCAACCGACCGTGTGATTTCTTACCTCTTTCCGGGGTTTTCCACGATAAAAAGATCTCTTGCCAACTGTCTCACTTCTGTGACTGTTTGCGCGCTCGTCCGCTCCCGGACTAAGACGATCGATTCTCTGACCGGTTTAAGGAGTCTCGAGTAGACCACAACAAAAGCAGAGAAAACAGTTTTTAGAAAGCCATGTTGGACTGACTTCTCAAAAAATTCCCCAAAATACCTTTCTTGTAAAAACACTTTTGAAAAATCTCATCATTCAAACAACTTAAAAAAGACGGTGACGGTGAGAACAAAACTTTTCCCACTGCCCCTACCGCCCCAAACAGGAGTAATTTTTTGGTACATGTAACACCGTGATTTATCTTGCGGGATTAAGTTCAATCGTAAGATTCACGATCCTACGGTACAGATTTTGAGCGAAAATACGAGTGAATTTTTGAATTCCAAATCCGGCCATATTTTACCCGCCCATACTTTCGCACAAAATCTACACCGTAAGATCGCGATTCTCAGGAACTTAATCCCGCGTGATAAACCAAACTTTCATTTCCATAAAATTGTCCGAAGATAAACTATTACGATTAGCCTGCATTTTTATATTTATTAAAGAATAATTGATAGTATTATATAGTACGGCGCATAATTGCATTTTTATTTATTTAATATGATGATTAAAAAATTAAAAAGATAATGCTGAAATTACAACCATAACATGCATTTATTTTTTCTCTGATTAAATAATTATTAAAGTACATATTTCTGAAATAAATATTTAAAAAATAAAATGTCCAATTACCCATCCATATTGACAGCTGTGTCGGTGGCAAGTCTGTGAGGGGGCAAGTCTCCCTCGGTCTCCAACAACGGCGCGCGTAATTATCCTGCGATTCTTAAAAAAAAAAAAATCCAGATTCTCTCGAAGTTTCCGATCTAGTTCTATCCGATCTTCCTCCTCGGAGTCTCGTTCAATCCTCGGGACTTCTACCAGTCTCCGATCAACGGATTCGCAGGTGGATCGGCCTCCACGCGGTTGTTTCTCTCCTGGTTCTTCATATAGGTACAAATTTGTGAGTATCTTCATCTCTACAGTAAGATATGCTGCGTGGACGTCGGCTTCGCTTAAAAGCTTGATTCACTTCTTGTAGGTGTGCTTATTTCATCTTATCATGTGTTTATCGATTTGCGTCCGGAGATTTTGTTCTTAGTGGTGGATTATTTGGGGTTTTATCAAATTTTCTGGAGCGATTGTGTTTCCAGTTGCAGAGCTATGCTTGTTCATTTAATTTGATGTAGACTGGGGTTTGCGTGTGCCTGTTTCTCTCTGATGTGTTTTATTAAGATTCTTCTTTATAATATTTGGAGCAGAAATCCTCAAATCTCTCCATGAAACCTAATTTGGGAAGTTTATAGAAAATATTTTGTTTAATTTGAGCAAACAACTGATTGCCATCATCGATAAATTGAGCCAATTGCACATGTAATGCACACACAATCTAAAACTAGAGATTTAACACTGATGATCCTGGAATACAAGGGAGGAGAGAGAATTCTTGAGGTCAAGAGAAGAGAGACGAAATGGTGTAGAGAGGATTTTGGGGGAAGATGACGGGTAGAGAGAGAGAGAGAGAATTCCATTTATTTCTTATCCCATATTTGTTTATTGGTTTCACACCACAATACTGTAAAACAAACCTTATCATGGCTTATAGATTCTATAAACTGACATTTTGTTTTGAATTCGACTTCATTCTTCGGCTGAAATGCGCTTCATCATTCTCCTTTACTGCAGATTTCTATCTTTGGGAGGAGGCATTCAAATTTTGGTTTGACTGGAGACTATGTCGAGTGCTAGGAACACGCACTGGTGCCACCGATGCATGCGATCGATAAGGCCTCTTGGTCGAGACATGGTTTGCCCCAACTGCGGCGGCGGCTTTGTTCAAGAACTCGATGACATGGGGGGTGCCATGAACACCTTCTTCGGAATGGACCCCGACGAATATCATGACCATCGATTTGGCCTGATGGACGCCATTGCCGCCATGATGCGGCAGAGAATGGCGGGGAGGGATCGCAGCCATGACTTTCAGCCGAGGCATGACGCAGCCGCCGGCGACGGGATGGGCCTCGGAGCCGGCCCATGGCTTCTTTTTCGCGGTCAAGTTCCCGAAGATAGAGGGTTCGAGGTCCTCTTCAATGGCGGGCCGGGCGTGGGGATCCGACGCGCCAACATTGCCGACTACTTCATGGGCCCGGGGCTCGAGGATTTGATCGAACAATTGACACACAATGATAGGCGCGGGCCTCCTCCGGCGGCGAGGTCGTTGATTGATTCCATGCCCACCGTCAAGATCGCCCATAGGCATCTTCGCAGGGATTCTCATTGTCCGGTGTGCAAAGAGAAGTTCGAGTTGGGGTCGGAAGCACGAGAGATGCCGTGCAAGCATTTGTATCACTCGGATTGCATCATTCCTTGGTTAACACAGCACAATTCCTGCCCGGTGTGCCGACAGGAGCTGCCGCCGCAGGGCTTTGACGGTGGCTCGCGCTCGGGATCGAGTAACATTAGCACAGGCGGCGGAGAAAGACACGGAGGAAGTAGTAGTGGGTCCGGCGATAGGGAGAATGGGGGGAGGAGTCAGGGAAGAAGAAATCCTTTCTCGTTCTTGTGGCCTTTCCGCTCCAATGCTGATATCTGATATCAAGAAGAAGATGTGGTGTTCCGGTCGCTGTAGCTGAGCCAGTCGAGTTATTCTGGAGGACTTTTCGGGTATAAAGTGAAGGTTTTGTCTCTCATTTGGCTTCGACTTCGAAATCTCAGTTGTTGAGTCCTGGGGCATCTTCTGCTGAAATCAAACACCATAGCACTTGGATAATACATTAATTATATGCAACTGGCAGCATGTTTCACTTTAGTTTTATTGTTTATTTTTGTATTTTGATGATGTTGTTCCTCACATTTTTTCTTGAATGATGTTCTTTCTTAAAGTTTGGTGAACTCTTTGTTTTTACTTTGTCCTATCGTGCATGATATACACAATTGTTATTATCTTATGCATCCAACCTAAATCAATTGATTGTAGGTGGAAAGACCCCAAATTATTACAAATAATTGGGAAATGTATTGAATTGAGTCAAGAACTAGATGTTGAGGAAGAACTTGAGAGGCAGTGGGGGAGGGCGGAGAGAGTGAGACTGTATTTTCAACAACTTAATGTGTACCTGTTTGATCTCTAACACATTAATTTTTGTTGGTCGTTGGGCCTAATCGGCTCTTATAGCGTATGCTCTAGGTGTTAAATGCACGAAGACATATGAATTCTCTATCGTTTTTTCATTACTTGTTAAGCCAAATGATTCAGAAATTTCTTTTGTTATAGACTCGAAAACTGACTTGAATTTCCCTGTCAGAGTTTTGAGTTTAATTTTGATCTACTTGTTTATAACTATATATTGTAACTGTTCCCTGTGGTCATATGCTCCATTAAGGTACTTGTTGCTGTGTGATTGATGTTAATATTCATTGAAATAATTGTTCCCTAATTGTTTCCTTTTGATGATTTGTTAAAAGTGGGCGCATTTACGATTGCTAATCATTTTCATTGATCACCAGAAGAGATTTATAACTTATTTGCTTAAGCGAGCTACTCAGGGAACATCCAACAGAACTGGACATGAGCTCTACTGTTCTCCACAGAGGTAATCTTTATTTTGGTGATAAATTTCTAATTTTGTAAACTCCCCTATAATTTTAGCCCTTCATTGTGGATTCTTTAATCATAATGAGGAATGGTGAGAGGTATGGTATCAGAGAGTACTTTCTTGGTGCATACTGTTTGATTATTTATTGGTTGTGTGCAAGTCTTGTTGTTTAATTCACTGGCATCATGTATTTTCAAAGGGCTTCTTCGTAATTTTGTGCATTCCAATAACAAGCAATGCAATTTTACTTGACATGATATCATCCCTGCATCCGCCTTTGTCGTTCTCGTTGTCGGTTCCATCGTTGTTTCCACCATCTTCTCTATGATTTGCTTCCAATCTGGAGTTCCGTCACCACTCTTATTTGCAAATGAATCTTGTTCGCTGATGAATCTTCCCCACGTAGATCACTCTTGTTCGCAGGTGAATCTTCCCTATGTAGATGACTTGTTCGTAGGGATGTCTGTTCAAATATTCTTGACGCTGCTTGTCTTTTCCAGAAAGCGGTTTACAGGATCATATACAGATCTTTGACCACTTGATGATAATCACTAAATAAACCATGTAATTACTCCTGGCATGAAACTGAACACCAAAAAGATGTCAGATGATTTCGTTCAATTCATCGCTTTATCACTGGGCGTGATAAGGGTGGTTATCTCGTTAGTGGGATTTATCGTCCTTCAAATGTCACGTCTTCTAAATCTATACTATCTTTCAACGAACTATTCAACTGTACGTGTGTCTACTCCACAAAATTTAGAAGTGCAAATAATAAAAAGCCTAAAAACTGCTAAAAACTGATTGGAAACTTAAAAAAATGTTAAAAACTATCAATTTGTTGAAGTAAGGCCAAAGGCTCTCACAGCCGCACGGGGGCCGCGCATGACTACTAGTTGAACAAGATCGGCAAGCTTGAGAACCAAACAATCATTAACCGAACATGATTGACAAGGTTGAGAACCGAACAAGACTTAAGGCCAGTGTCTCCTTTACGTTCAATTTGCATTCAACTATGTTGTTCATGGCTCGACCAATAAAGCATCTTGTAGTATGTCTTAGATTTCTTCTATAAATCCTCTAATTTCGAATTTGTGACAAGGACACAGCATCGAGGTTACCCATTTTGATTTGAACCCACCATTGTTTACTGTCCATGTTTCCATCATTACGTCTGACTCTGAAAATAAATAGTCCGTCATTGTCGTACCGTATTCCTTCATCCTCTAAGCCCAACCTGACTTCAATGACTTCCTTCTGAAACAGTATGTATATTTTTCTTGTGTACAAAGATGAAACTTGCTTAAGAAACGGGCTCGACTTATTTTAGGATGACATCTTCGATTGTTTGCAACTTAAGTTTTCTTGTTCGCTTTGACGCTCATTCAACATAACGTTTTCGATTCCACAAAAACAATCAACAAGGGACCTGGTGGCCTTGGTCATGTCTTGGCAGATATTGTTTGTCGATTCACTCATTTGTGTTGACAAGAGATCAAACATATTTTTATTGAAGGCTTTCGATCATTTCATCCTTACGTTGCACAAGTCACTAAGCCATTTGTTCTCTTGTAAACCCGTTCTTATCATTTGTATCCAAGCAAGTTCAAATTCCTCTACACTATCACATTCAGACATACACTTGTGAAATATGCCCTGAACAACTCTATAATGGACTTTGGATGACGCCTTTTTCACCTTGTAATTGACATAATCGATGATTGCTTCTTGGAAGTACGCTCTCAATGGCTCTTGGCCATAGCTTGATCTTGATTTGCAAATATTGTTTGTGGTTCTTTTTCATCAACTATTTTGATGAATATCTGGAATCACCATTTAAATGGCCCAATTGTTTCTTCTGTAATGAATGCGCAGCAAAAAGTACATTTTTCTAACTGATAACTTGTGCCAAAGATAATTTTATCTCCGAAACAATCATAGTCCAATTTGCTTCTACCGTCAATCCAAAAAAAATGTCAATCCACCTTCATCTACTTGCATCTTAAACAAAAACATGTCGGCAGCTTGCCGATCTTGAAGCATTTGTAATAAGGTTGATGTATCACCACTTTCTATTCTTGACATTTTATCTTTTAGAATGAACTTGTACACATCATTTTTGGAAAACACCAACATTTTCAAATTCTCTTACTTCACCGGCACTGGCGGACCTACATAGAGACATGCCCGGGCACGTGCCCGGGCGTGCTTGGCAAAAAAACTGTCAGGGCGCATGGCTAAAAGCTATTGTTTCGACTGGCTTAGCAAAAAAACTGTCCGTGACCTAGAAGCTGATTTCCAACTCTCCATCCATGTCGGCGCTGCTTCTCCATTGATTGTCCACCCATCGACTCGAAGTTCTATTCCTCTGTTGCATCTCCCGAACAGAGCTTGCTTCCGATTTCCCGACCAGACTTGCTTCCGATTTCTTCCTTCCAGGTCCGAACAGAGGTGCTTCCGGTTTCTTCCTTCCAGGTCCGAACAGAGGTGCTCCCGATTTCTTCCTTCCCGGTCCGAACAGAGATGCTCCCGATTTCTTCCTTCCAGGTCCGAACAGAGATGCTCCCGTTTTTTTCCTTCCAGGTCCGAACAGAGGGGCTCCCGTTTTTTTCCTTCCAGGTCCGAACAGAGGTGCTTCCCATTTCTTCCTTTCAGGTCCGAACAGAGGTGTGATTTCTGCTTCAGTCTATGTTTTTTTAATGAGGATGCCTTTTCCCTGAATTTACGTGTGTGTGTGTGTGTGTGTGTGATAGTTGAGGGTATTGGTTAGAACTCAAACACACTAGCTAGCTCATGATTGTGCTCAATGAGTTTTCTAACTATCCAATTTTCTTCTTCATCGGCATAAAAACTAATTATCGCCGGACATCCAGTTGTTTTCTCTTTCCATCGATACTTAACCATGCGATCTTCTTTCTTCAAACCTGCTCTAGAATCCTTAGATTTCACTCTAATTTTTTCTTAACATGAGCCATAACATCATACAATCCTTCCAAACATAAAGTCCAGTTTTGCGTGCATACTCGCAATACCTTTGGTAAGCTTCTTTACCACTGCAAATCTTCAAAATGAGGATTTTGTAGATTGGAGAAAAACTGCAACATCAAAAACATAGTGCAATTTAAAACAATTTTGCACCTTTTGTGAAGGGGAGCATTGGCGCACCGGTTGAGGTGTTGTCCTGCGACCTTGAGGCCACGGGTTTGAGCCCTGGAAGCAGCCTCTTGCAAAAATGCATGGTAAGGTTTGCCTACATTTCACCGTTGTGGTGGGACCCTTCCCCGAACCTTTGTGTATGTTCGTGAATTAAAACATCAGCACGAATTGTGAATTCAAAATCAATCATTACACATGAATGTGTGTGGGTGTATCTAAGCGCAGCAACGCCTATGCCGAAAATCAGAAGCATGGTTTATCAATGCGCGTGTAAATGCATATGCGTCTATTCCTGTATTACTCAGACTACAATACCCTTTGGTCCTTTCAGTTATATGGTTATATACTGGGGTCAGAGATGAGCAGAAGCTTGCAATATTGTATAATAAAACTATTATTCTTAATATATATGTATACTAGCATCTTCGAACGGGCTACGCCCGTTCTCGATGCGTCGCTGCGGGCTTCGCCCGTAACCAAGCGGGCTTCGCCCGCTTGGCATTTAAGTAGGCAGCGACCGCATTCGAGCGGGCTGCGCCCGCATCTGTTGTGGGCGGCGACATTCGTCGTGGCGGGGACATTCGTCGTGGGCAGCGACATTCGTCGTGGGCGGCGACATTCGTCGTGGGGGGCGACATTCGTCGTGGGGGGCGACATTCGTCGTGGGGGGCGACATTCGTCGTGGGGGGAGACATTCGTCGTGGGTGCGACATTCGTCGTGGGGGGCGACATTCGTCGTGGGTGCGACATTCGTCGTGGGGGGCGACATTCGTCGTGGGGGGCGACATTCGTCGTGGGTGCGACATTCGTCGTGGGGGGCGACATTCGTCGTGGGGGCGACATTCGTCGGGGGGGCGACATTCGTCGCGGGAGGCGACATTCGTCGCGGGAGGCGACATTCGTCGCGGGAGGCGACATTCGTCGCGGGAGGCGACATTCGTCGTGGGGGGCGACATTCGTCGTGGGGGCGACATTCGTCGCGGGGGGCGACATTCGTCGTGGGGGGCGACATTCGTCGTGGGTGCGACATTCGTCGTGGGGGCGACATTCGTCATGGGGGCGACATTCGTCGTGGGGGGCTACGTTTGTCGTGGGGGGCTACGTTCGTCGTGGGATTCGACATTCGTCGTGGGGGGCGACATTCGTCGTGGGGGCGACATTCGTCGTGGGGGCGACATTCGTCGTGTGGAACGACATTCATCGTGGAGTGCGACATTCGTCGTGGAGTGCGACATTCGTCGTGGGGTGCGACATTCATCGTGGGGTGCGACATTCATCGTGGGGTGCGACATTCGTCATGGGGGCGACATTCGGCATCGGGGCGACATTTGGCATAGGGGCGACATTGGACGTGGTGGCGACATTCAGCACAGGGGCGACATTGGATATGAGTGGTGGAATGCATAATCACACATATATAAATTTTTAAAGTGAGTGTGAAACAATATGCATCTGATGTGAGATTCAACATATATGCCAAATGATAGAAAGTAGAGTTGTAGGGGACACAGAATAGAGTAGCTACAATAGAACAATATCATTGACGATAGGTGCTATCGACAGCACTATCAATGAATACCAAAATAATAAATAGAACAGTAAGCAACAAAAATTCATGATTTTATGTTTATGCAGTGTGTTTCAGTGCAAAGATGTGAGCATACATCAACTCCTAATAAAATGTTTGACTATGGATCAAAGTAGATTTGATAAACAACTAATCACTAAGATTATAAACAAACCATAACATATATATATAACATAAAATCATATGCACCGACGGCGGCCTTCGTCATTAAGTGCAAGATTTGTCTTGCGGTGCGACATTTGTGTGAGGGCAACGACATTGTGTGAGGGCGACAAAATTATGCGGGGACGGCGAAAATCGGCGGCGGCGGGAACATTATGCGGGGGGTGATGACATTGTGTGAGGGTGACAAAATTATGCGGGGGTGGCGGCATATCTCAACATATGTTAAGTGCAAGATTTGTCTTGCGGTGCGACATTTGTGTGAGGGCAACGACATTGTGTGAGGGCGACAAAATTATGCGGGGACGGCGAAAATCGGCGGCGGCGGGAACATTATGCGGGGGGTGATGACATTGTGTGAGGGTGACAAAATTATGCGGGGGTGGCGGCATATCTCAACATATGTCGATTTGAGCAAATCTATTATCAACATATGTCAATTGAATTAACATGAGGAACATGAAGTTTATTAGGTGGAGCATCACTTCATCAAATAAAAATGATGATTGTGAAAGGGGGGAGTAGTTCGTTGATGGAAAATCATTGCGGATGTGGCATGGACCAAATATAACATGATGATTTAAAATGACTAAGATAATTATGACCAACAAAGACATGCTAAACCTAATTATCATGTGTTGATATGGAACAATCATACCAACAAATCAAAAAAATTAATTCAAACCATCCATACAACAAAATCGTTACCATCAAACCCAAAAAATTAGTTGAATACAGTCTCAAACAAAATCATTGCATCTAAGAGAAGCATCTAAATGTCACGGCTCGATCCACGTGAAATTAATCCTCCCTAATCAGCAGCTGCAGATTTCCTTAAAAAAAAACTTCAACTAACTAATTAAGCCTTAATCAAAGTTATGCTTTGCCAAGAATCATGTGCCGCACACGGGGCTCCGCCCCTACGACCAAATGTGATAGTCGTGCACAGGGACACGCACCGGGGCGGGCACATGCAGCAAGGGCAGCGGCATGCGGCGGGAGCAGCGACATGTCGCGCGAGTGGAAACATGTGATGGGGGAGGAGACATGCGGCGGGGGCAGCGACATAGGGCGGGGGCGGCGGCATGCGGCGGGGGCGGCGACATGCGGCGGGGGCGGCAGCATGCGGCGGGGGCGGCGACATGCGGCGGGGGCGGCGACATGCGGCGGGGGCGGCGACATGCGGCGGGGGCGGCGACATGCGGCGGTGGAGGCGACATACAGATCCCCAACAACACTTAGCGTGCGGTGACATTCAACGCATGGCGACATTCCAAATATTCAAATTTTAAATTGTGGTTTTATTAGTTGTTTTAGCTCGCCTAAGTTTGTGCTCAAGTACGAAATTTTCCATGTTCGCTTTTTGTGTTGAGATTGCAACAATAACTACCATTGCAACCTTTAGCAAGAGAGAAAAAAAATCAAAAATATAATAAGATCTTCTAAAGAAACTTCATACTTGGGAAGTTCAACAGACTAAAAAAGTGTGATCTCATTCTAAAATATTTCTAGAAAAAATGATAATAATCAGGAGCAATTAAGCAAGATGAAAGCAGGACATATAGTCATATATAGAATGATGCATAAGAGGTAAATGAAAAGAAAGTGCTAATAACAAAAAAACTAACATTGATCATTTCATCGAACATTTAGAATGCCATGCTGCCTCAGTCCAACCATTACTTCCATATAAAAATAGCTCCATCACAAATATGTATCAATATATTAATAACAGAGAAAGGATGAAAATTATAAAAAATATATCAATCTATCAATTCTCAGCATTTCACGGTGGCAGCGGGCAAGTTGGATTACATCTGGATGAAAATTCCAGCCGCAAAATCAAATACTATTTCGATTCTAAACAGTTTTTTTAATGAGGTGGAACAATAGAAAAAGGGGAGGGGGAAAGACCCTTCCTCGCCAAGAATTTCGTCGAGGTAGACTGAAGCACTGGCGCGGGCATGCTCGGCGGAGTTGGAAGCCTTGAGAAGGCGGGTTATACTCCCGGCGTGGATTTGGAAACCGGCCTTGCTGTGCTGATCGACGTCAACTTCCTTGAGGTTGCAGATCTAATATCGCCCTCTCACTTCCGGCCATGACAAACCACCTTCTAGGTTTTCAGGACTGAAATTCTGTTTTTATAAGGATGGAGAAAAGGAGGATTGAATTTAATGGGTGTGGAATCTAGTGAACTAATCAGAGAACAGCACACGGATTTATATTTCTAACCGTTCATTTTTATTGAGTAGGTATGTTTCTAGCCGTTCATTTTGATTGAGCGGGCGGCCGGGGGAGACGTTTACTTTTCTTGGAAATTGTAGTTGCTTTTACTTTTTTAATTGCAGTTGCATTTACTTTTCTTTTAACAGATCGGCTCTATTACATGTGCACATAAATTAAAGAGGCAAAATTACCGAAGTGGGCATATATTTCAAAATAATTTGAAATTTGATGTTTAGTTGTAGTGAAAATGAAGGGTAATATTGGCAATATCAATGTTGCACCAAAATGGTCTTTTTATTTATAGAATAGTATAGATATATATAGAGCGATGTTAAATGCAGGCCGATTTTGGCTATATACAGGCCACAGATATATGTAGGCCAAAAAATTATTCATGCAGGCCAAATTTCATATTTACACACCATATTCAAAAATCAAATTAATATTTTCCTAAATAATTCACCAAGCAAAATAGCATTCATAAAATAAGTAAAATATCATGCGTGCGAGGTTACGTTGAATGTCACTGTTTCGTCAGTAAATCTGGGAGAGCTATTGATGGAGTATCCCTAAAGGCGCTAACCGCACCCCATCCATGGGGGTGCGGTTATCCAAAGAACCTCCACCAGCGACGTAACTACCCGAAGTATAACCATCGCGTCCATGGCCGCCAAGGCCGCCATGGCTGCCAACGCCGACGACGCCGCCATCGCCGACGATTGTCGCCATCGCCGTCATCGTCAACGACGTCGCGATCGTCGCAATCGCCGCCGTCGCCGACATCGCCGACGATTGTTGCCATCGTCGCCATCGCCGCTATTGTCGACGACGTCGCGATCGTCGCCATCGCCGTAGCAAATACCCATGAATAGCTTTAGGCCAGTTGTAATTTAAAAACACATCGGACTCGGACAAATGAGTAAACTCCTTGGGGACACGGTTGCATGGAGAGAAAAAACACATAATACATGAAGTATTAAACTACTCGAATCATTTTTCCTAAAGTTTTAAAAGAAAAAATGATATATATTTTTTAAAACTGTGGCCTGCATATAGCTAAAATCGGCCTGCGTTTAACGCCGCTCTTTTTAAAAAATTGTGGCCTGCATATATCCAAAACTGGCCTGCATTTCATGTCCGCCCCCGACATGCACAAGTTATATTTTTTTTTTCCTTTTTTTCATTTATTTTTATAAATTTTAAAAAAATATAATATTATGTATTTTATTTTATAAAAATTTAAATTTTATAAAATATTTTGTATTTTTTTCTATTTCTCTAAGAACTCTCTCTCTCTCTTTCTCTTTCCAATTCCGCCACCCTTTTTCTCCTCCCTCTCTCTCTCTTAATTGTGAGCCCCACTCCCTCTCTCCCTCTCTCTTCCTCTCTCCTTATTTATTTCTCTCACTTTCTCTCTCCAATTTAAAGATGCCACCCACTTTCTCCTCCCTCTCTTCTTAATTGTGGGCCCCACTCTCTCCCCTCTCTCCCTTTCTCTTTCTCTCTCCTTATCGAACGGCGATATTAATTGGCTAGACATTACACCGATAAAAAGATTTCTTTATATATAGTACGAGTGACATTGCACGGGGAGCCCCCCGTGCCCCGCGCGACAGTACCCAGCTTGCGGAAGCGGGCTTCGCCCGGCCCTGGCGCGTTGCTGTGAGGCGGCCTTCGGCCGCATCTAGGCTTTATAACATGAGTCTTATTTTTTATGAATTTGAGCTCGATTTGTATCTTATTTGAAAAGGTGATGAACATGAAAGTTGTAGATTTCATTGAGAAGAATAACTTTCATGTTGATCACTCTTTGATTTGAAGCTGTTTAAGACCCCGATTTAAGCCTCGAAAAAAGTCATGCCGAATCGGGAGCCTAAACGGCTTCAAATTAAAAACTAATCAACATGAAAGTTATTCGTCTCGATGAGATCTACAACTTTCATGTTGATCACTTTTTCAAATAAAATAAAAATTAAGGAGAAATCGTAAAAAATGTCACCACTCTGATTGGTGGCGTCCCATTACACACACACACACGAGTGCCCGACACGGGGCTCCGCCCCTACGGCCAAGCGCGACAGGTCGCGCACCCGGCCGGCGACGGCGGGCTTCGCCCGCCCCCGGCGAGATGCTGTCGGGTGGCCTTCGGCCGCATCCAGGTCGCCCGCCTCAGCATGGGTTTCGCCCGTTCTCGATGCGTCCGCGGGCTGCCCCCGCAACATATACATATGAGTACTTGAAATGACCCTAAAAAACTATACATCAATATTACAATATTTATTTTGTAAAAAAAAAAAATACAGATTATTTTTTCTCTCTTTTTCCCTCTCACCTCTCTTTCTCTCTCTCTCCCTCTAAGTTTATTTTTTTATATCAAAGATGTTTCGGATAAAACATGTGAAACATCCAACGGTGAAAAATGAAAGCCCGGTAAGAGCACGGAGAATGCTATATTTACTTATATAATGAAGATATATATTGACATTTATAGGGACTTCCCCTCTTAAGTGTTACAGAATGCACCGCTCTTATTATCGAAATTACAAAAACCTCCCTTGAATGTTGCAAAACATAATATTTATCTCACCTGGGGGGTTGTGATTGGATGTTATGAAATGTGAACTTTAGGGGAGTTAAATGTTATGTTTTGTAACATTTAGGAGAGATTTTTTATAAATTCAATAATAAGAGGAGTGCAAAATGTAATTATGCTAACTTCCCGGGAAAGTTTTGGTAATTATTCGCGCGCGTGTGTACTCATATATACGATTGACAGGTACGGGGCTCCGCCCCTACGACCAACGCGACAGTACCTCGACAGGAACAGGGCTTCACCCTTACCAATTAATTAATGCAGCTTAAAATAAACATCATATTAATTAATTAATATGAAAATTAGTTATACACTACTTTTCGATATTTGTTAAAAAAATTCATCATTATGCATATATTATATAACTTTAATAAAGTTGACGAGTTTAATGGTAGCTCCTTGAAAATATCATTGACATGCCTGATGACAGTCTTCCTTGAAAAGATCGCTGGCATGCCTAATGACAACCTACCATAGTAGGTACATGAGTGCTACTATTTTAATGGCTAAATACTCATTTCATTCCCTAACATTTTCCTCTTTTAAGATTTCAGTCCTATACAATTGATTTTGGAGATTTCAGTCCCTAACATTTAATAACTTTAGAAATAAGTCCCCAAAATCACTCCCGTTAACTTTCGGTTTCCCTAAACCTAAAATCCATCATTCACACACATCGCAGAGAAAACCGTGATATCTAGAAGCTCCCTCAGCGACTACGATGGAGGATTAGGGTTTTGTTTGTCGATCTCACCGACGACCTTGTTTACAATCTCACTGGCTACATCGTCTGCAATATCACCGGCGACGTCAATCTAGTAGGCGATCTCACCGGCATCGTCAATCTCGATTGTATGTCCTCTTCATTTATCCTCTGTTCAATGATCGCCTGAGAACTTTCGCCTATTTTTCGGTTGTCCTCCTCGTTTATCCTCTGTTCAATGTCCGCCTGAGAGCTTTCACCTGTTCAGTAGCCGCCTGAGAGCTTTCACCAACGACGTCATTGTATTTCAAATTTTGTTGTATCTATGTCAATAAATACAACAAGTTGCATTGATTCAGCTGGTGTGATCAAAAGTTCAAAGTTTGATCGGTTGGACCGATCAGATCAGGATTGAGTAGTAATGCTATAATAAATAATAAAAACATATAAAAATTATCTATAACTATATAAAAATTATCTATAACTGTATAAAAGTATTTTGTTTTTATAAAATAATGATATTATAAAAATAAATAAAAAACTTATAAGTAAAATAATATATTTTATTTTATTTTAATATTATAATGTTTAAAAATTATAACGTTGATTACTTTATTAATTATACATCCCTGTTTTCACAATTTTTCGTAGTTTTATAGTTGTATATTTTTATACATAAAACATTCGTAGTTAATATGTACAAGTAATCAAGTATAACATATTTCACAATATTTAATGAGCGATGTTAAATGCAGGCCGGTTTTGGCTATATGCAGGCCGCGGATATACGCAGGCCAAAAAATTATTCATGTAGGCCAAATTTCATATTTACATATCATATTCAAAAATCAAATTAATATTTTCTTAAATAAATCACCTAGCAAAATAACATTCATAAAATAAGTAAGTAAAATATCATGCGTGCGAGGTTATGTTGAATGTCACTGTTTCGTCAGTAAATATGGAAGAGCTATTGATGGAGTATCCCTAAAGGCGCTAACCGCACCCCATCCATGAGGTGCGGTTATCCAAAGAACCCCCACTAGCGACGTAACTACCCGAAGTATAACCATCGCCGCTATCTCTCCGCCATCGCCGCCAGCTCCGCCATCGTCGACGACGTCGCCATCGCCGTCATCGCCGCCATTGCCATCGCCGCCATCGCCGCCATCGCCGCCATCGCCGACATCGCCGACAACGTCACGATCGTCGCCATCGCCGCCGTCGCCATCGCCGTAACAAATACCCATGAATAGCTTTAGGTCGGTAGTAATTTAAAAACACATCGAACTCGGACAAACGAGTAAACTCCTTGGGGGCACGGTTGCATGGAAGGAAAAAACACATAATACATAAAGTATTAAACTACTCAAATCATTTTTCCTGAAGTTTTAAAAGAAAAAATGATATTTTTTTTAAACCGTGGTCTGCATATAACTAAAATCGGCCTGCGTTTATCATCCCTCTTTTTAAAAAACTGTGGCCTGCATATAGACAAAACTGGCCTGCGTTTAACATCGCTCTATTTAATAGTTGCCTTTTGGCTGATTGGTTTGAGCTCTCACTCCTATGCTTGAGGCCATTGGTTTGAAACCCAAGAGCCCAATTTTGATTTTAGTATTTAAAAAAAAAATGAATTTTAAACTGTTATTGGAACCGTGCGGGCTTCCAAAATCCGCTCCGGTTCGCCGGTTTGTGGTCAGCCCGCTCGATTTCGCGGTTTTCAGGCGATCCGCGGATGAAGCAGGCTGGTAACCGGGACCGGACCGGCTGGATGCCCGACTGCAGTCCGACCGGTCGGACCGGCCTTGTTGTTTCCGGTTTTCAAAAGCTTGATTTTATTTGTCTTTATGATGAAAAAAATATAAATAATATAAGTGATTAACGCTGCACCAGGATGCTGCCTGTAATTCTTGATTTTATTTGTAATGTCAGAACAAAGCTGCGCCGAAAATCATCTCTTTCTCCTAGAATTACATGTGATTCTGACGGATAAATATAGAGTTAACGATAGAGGTATTTTGAGACTAAAATTTTAAAGGAGGGAAATTCTAGGGACTTAAATCTTCAAAATAAAATATTAGAGACTAAAATTTTAAAGTCGATAAAAGTTAGGGACAGAAATAAGTGTTTTTCTTTGTTTTTCGTTACTTTTAATTTAGGGATATACTGTAATACTCGAATGAACTATTTAATTTAATTTTTGTAAATAATTATAATATATGTTAAGTCATTATATTAAAACAATAAGATTATATTTGACAATTTTGAATGTTCCACAGAAGACAACTTTTCATTTTTAATATTATAAAGATATATATACATATATTAAGTATCATATATATATATATATATACTATTCTAAAAAGAAATAGTGAGGCCTGCGAATAGCGTGAAATTAAAATTCATTGGAAAAATCTGGACCGTTAATAATGGCATGATAATTGGGGTTCGTCGGATCCTTTTGAGGTTTTATAAAAAACCTAAAACCTATTCGTTCAAATTCACGATTGTGGCTCCTCCCACTCCGGCCCGCAAACGCCACTCAACTTCCCCTTCCACCATCGCAAATTTAGGGTTTTGCTTTCCCGTCGCCGTCCTTCTCCACGATAATACTCCAAGTAGCGCTCGCCGATCATCGCCATGCGCGTCCTCCAAACCCTCCCTCCCTCTGCTTTATTTTTCGATGTCACGCCCTGATCGATTACTCGGTAAGCATGATGTTCTTCCTCCTTCATTCATTTGTCGAGCCCTGCATTTCTCCTTTTCCATGCTCCCAGCCATTTAAGACCTTGGCTTCACTTCCATCCGATTTTGTTGTCTAGGAATAGGGCGTCCAACATTTCTGAAGATCTGTTGGGACTACAGACTACATTTTTCACCCTCCCAATCGCAATCTGAGCTTCAGTTCCTAGCCCTTCGACGCCCTCGAAACAACGGTAAATCTTCAGCCTTCCCCTCCCGTCCCTATCACCGTTTCTTCTTCCTGCATCTATATCAACGACAGATGTTTTTTGCTGCTCTTTCTGGATAATGTCTAGAAGCATCGTGTAGGTGAAAAACTCCTGGAAGCACTGTGTAGGCGTTCTCCACCTACCTGGATATATGATGACTTATGATGCTCTTTCTCAACTCAGGTTCCCTACAACTACATTTTGTGCATTTTTGTTCTTTTAGCCCTAAATTTTTGATCTCACTTTCTTCTTTATTTTGTTATATGTAGGGTATGTGGAAGTTGTTCAACCTAATAGGGCTACAAGTAGCACAAAACCATACAATATTTTTGAACTGCCATAGGTGGAGAATTTATCTCAGAATAATTTATAACTTTTTTTCCTAGAGTTTGGAATCAAGAGAGAACTTACAGGAACTGTACATTTCCCTTAGAGAAATTCTGTTCTTCTTAATTCAAATCCTTTGCTTCAGCTCACTTTATAAACCTTTATACTTAGACCATTCTCAGTCTTCTTCTATACGTTTCTTTTTGAAACTTATGCACAGTCGTTTAGTTGAATCATAGCCTAGAGTGAATCGTTGCTTTTTTATTGAGGTCTACCCACTTCAGCATGAACGGCTAGACCATAAGGCGTTCGACTATATGTTCTGTCAAATTCCAACTTAGCATGTTTCCGTTGATGTCAACTAGTCCTCTTTTCTTTTGCTTGGCTTCCAGACTTTGTTTGCATATCTTTTAGAGAGTAAGTACAAGTTCAATATAGTCTAGATCTTAGGTCGACATAGTGTCTTGCACAATGAGGAATTACATTGTTAAAACTATGTCTAATGACACTAAATCTAGCCCTTTTTTGAGCTTTTACTTTCATATACCTGAAATTATCTTGACAAGAAAGCACATGCATCAAATACAGATGTGTTCATCTATATTGTGAGAGCTTCTTCAAATCAGGAACATTATGAGCACTGTTCCCAACAAAGAAGAAGAAGAAAATGAAAAAGCAGATGAATAGAATTATAGAAGTTTAGTAAGATCACTTTTCTATCTTACTTATATAAGGTGCGATCTTAAAAATACTGTGAATATAGTTTCACGCCTCCACAGTGACACCAAAAATTGTCACTTGATACCAAAGAGCTTTCTATGATATTTACATTGGACCAATGACTGTGGTATTTCTTATCAAATGGAAGAAGACTCAAAATTAAAAGGTTATAATGACTCATATTGGAGAGGATATTTAGATAATATAAGAAGAGTCAATGGTTATTTTTTTTCTCTGGGATCAAAACAAACTACTTGGTCGTCCAGAAGTATAGGTGGGCTTTAAAATTGGGCCTGACAAAAGCCCGAGTAGGCCCGATGGCGGGCTAAGCCCGCCCTGGGCTTGCCGGGCTACGGGGCCCTTGCAGGGTCCCGATTTTGGGGCAATGCCCGACCTGAAAATCGGCCCGGGACGGAACCGGGCCGGGCAAAGCCCGACCCATTTAAGTGATTCAACCGCTATAGAGTCGTTGCCTCCAACGACTCTATAGCCGTTGGTGGCAGCGCTGCTGCCGCCTGCAGCAACACTTGCTGCTACAGGCGGCAGCAACAATAAAGTGGAAGCAGCCACTTTTTTATTTTTTAATTAATTTTTTTATTAAAAAAATAATTTTAATTTTTTTATTTAAAATTATTATTATTATTTTTTATTCTCCTATTTCCTATTTATACCCCCCTCTCCCTCCAATTATCTCTCTTCACTCTCTTACTCTCTCTCTCTCTCTCACTCTCTCTCTTACTCTCTCACTCTCTCTCTCACTCGATGTCGTCAAGCATGACGTCGTCGTCATTATCGGTGGTGCACGAAATTATTGTTAAATTTTTGAAGTGAAAGTGGAAGGGTGCTGGGCGGTTTGGAGATTGGAGACCACAGAGACTGTGCGGTTTGCGTCGGTGCTCTGGTCGGTTTTGTCTCAGGGTGTCTGATCTGGGCGGTCTGATCTGGGAGACCGCTAAGTGTCCGGGCGGCTTGCGCGGGTTGATTTCGGGACTTGTTCAAGTCGGTCAGATGTTAAAGTAGGTCTGCCTTCTTGTAGTGACCGGGCGGTCTGACGTATCGTTCTAGTCGGTCTGTGTTGAAACCAAGACTTGAGAACAAGACTTAGTCTCTGTGGAGTTCGGGCCCTCAACAAGTTAAGGGGTGACCTCACACATACTCCTCCCAAGGGAGAGCTCTAGGCTAAGAGGCTAAGGAACTAGGAATGAGACCAAGGGCTTAGCGAGGAGGTCCCACCACACACCCGGAAGATCTTAGAGCGCTTCCCCTCCCAAGCCAATGCTAAGCTTGGGCACCATTGGAGGCTCTCTCCACCCAACAAAGGAACTTAAGGAGAGAGAAGACCAAAAACTCCAGTCCCCTCAAATGGTGCCCCCTTGGTCCTATTTATAGGATTTTGAACTTGGTCTGCAAATATCCATAATCTGACCTACGAGATTACCAAAATGCCCTCGGATTTGGCCTGCGAACAGCCAAATCCCGCTGTTCCGAGGTGCTAAATGCAGACCGCCCCTCCTTCATGGGGCTGGGCGAGAGGGGGCAGGCAGCTCCGCTGTCTCGCCCCCCTGCTTGAGATGGGAGAGAGAGGGGGGGGGGCCCTCCTCCTCTCGCCTGCTAGAGGACTCAGGCGAGAGGGGGGTTGGCCGCCCGCCCCTCTCGCCTGCTAGAGGACCTGGGCGAGAGAGGGGCTGGCCGCCCGCTCCTCTCGCCCGCTAAAGGACTTGGACGAGAGGGGGGCTGGCCGCCCGCCCCTCTCGCCCGCTAAGGGACTTGGGCGAGAGGGGGGCTGGCCGCTCGCCCCTCTCGCCCGCTAAGGTTGAGGTGGGGGAGAGCCTAGGAGGCCGCATGCCTCCAGCTCGCCCCTTACGGGTTGGGCGAGCGGGAAGCCTACGCCTCCACCGCTCGCCCTCTTCTGCTTGCCTGGGGTAATGTTAAGAACTGTTGGTCTTAAAGACATCTTAGGCCTCGGGGGCCTACTCGGCGAATACGGGGTTGTACACAATCCCCGCTCTTTTATAGCGGGGCACACGCTCAGAAAGAAAAGTCCAACCCCGAATATTCGGCGAGTGGTGCTGGAGACCCGGCTAGCGGAGCTACCTCGGGGAAAAACATATAACCTCCCCGAGAGGTCTTCCAACCCTGCCGGCTAACGAGAGCCCGACTAGCGAGACCACCTCGGGAGAAAAACCTATAACCACCCCGAGAGGTCTTCCAACCCTGCCGGCTAGCGAGAGCCCGGCTAGCGAGACCACCTCGGGAGAAAAACATATAACCACGCCGAGAGGTCTTCCAACCCTGCCGGCTAGCGAGAGCCCGACTAGCGAGACCACCTCAGGAGAAAACATATAACCACCCCGAGAGGTCTTCCAACCCTGCCGGCTAGCGAGAGCCCGGCTAGCGAGACCATCATGGGAGAAAAACATATAACCGCCCCGAGAGGTCTTCCAACCCTGCCGGCTAGCGAGAGCCCGGCTAGGGAGAGCACCTCGGGAGAAAAACATATAACCACCCCGAGAGGTCTTCCAACCCTGCCGGCTAGCGAGACCACCGCGGGAGATAAACATATAACCACCCCGAGAGGTCTTCCAACCCTGCCGGCTAGCGAGAGCCCGGCTAGCGAGACCACCTCGGGAGAAAAAAATATAACCACAACGAGAGGTCTTCCAACCCTGCCGGCTAGCGAGAGCCCGGCTAGCGAGACCACCTCGGGAGAAAAACATTTGGCCACCGAGCGGTTCCCAGCCCTGCCGGCTAGATGGGAGCCTGGTCAGCGGGCCAGCATCGGGGCAAAGTACCTTGAGAAACATCCGGCCACCGAGCGGTTCCCGGCCCTGCCAGCTTGGTGGGAGCCTGGTCAGCGGGCCATCATCGGGACTAAGTACCTTGAGATCTTTCTGCCACTGAGCGGTTCCCGGCCCTGCCAGCTAGATGGGAGCCTGGTCAGCGGGCCAGCATCGGGGGTTAAGTACCTTGAGATCTTTCTGCCACCGAGCGGTTCCCGGCCCTGCCAGCTAGATGGGAGCCTGGTCAGCGGGCCAGCATCGGGGTTAAGTACCTTGAGATCTTTCTACCACCGAGCGGTTCCCGGCCCTGCCAGCTAGATGGGAGCCTGATCAGCAGGCCAGCATCGGGGTTAAGTACCTTGAGATCTTTCTGCCACCGAGCGGTTCCCGGCCCTGCCAGCTAGATGGGATCCTGGTCAGCGGGCCACCATCGGGGATAAGTACCTTGAGATCTTTCTGCCACCGAGCGGTTCCCGACCCTGCCAGCTATATGAGAGCCTGGTCAGCGGGCCAGCATCGTGGTTAAGTACCTTGAGATCTTTCTGCCACCGAGCGGTTTCCAGCCCTGCCAGCTAGATGGGAGCCTGGTCAACGGGCCATCATCCGGGTTAAGTATCTTGAGATCTTTCTGCCACCGAGCGGTTCCCGGCCCTGCCAGCTAGATGGGAGCCTGGTCAGTGGGCCAGCATCGGGGTTAAGTACCTTGAGATCTTTCTTCCACCGAGCGGTTCCCAGCCCTGCCAGCTAGATGGGAGCCTGGTCAGTGGGCCAACATCGGGGTTAAGTACCTTGAGATCTTTCTACCACCGAGCGGTTCCCAGCCCTGCCAGCTAGATGGGAGCCTGGTCAGCGGGCCAGCATCGGGGTTAAGTACCTTGAGATCTTTCTGCCACCGAGCGGTTCCCGGCCCTGCAAGCTAGATGGGAGCCTGGTCAGCGGGCCAGCATCGGGACTAAGTACCTTGAGATCTTTCTGCCACCCAGCGGTTCCCGGCCCTACCAGCTAGATGGGAGCCTGGTCAGCGGGCCAACATCGGGGTTAAGTACCTTGAGATCTTTCTGCCACCGAGCAGTTCTCGGCCCTGCCAGCTAGATGGGAGCCTGGTCAGCGGGCCAGCATCGGGACTAAGTACCTTGAGATCTTTCTGCCACCGAGCGGTTCCCGGCCCTGCCAGCTAGATAGGAGCCTGGTCAGCCGGCCAACATCGGGATTAAGTACCTTGAGATCGTACTTCCACTGAGCGGTTCCCGGCCCTGCCAGCTAGATGGGAGCCTGGTCAGCGGGTTCAGCATTGGGGCCAAGTACCTTGAGACATTCCTGTCACCGAGCGGTTCCCGGCCCTGCCAGCTAGGTGAGAGCCTGGTCAGCGGGCCAGCATCGTGGCTGAGTACCTTGAGATCGTACTGCCACCGAGCGGTTCTCGGCCCTGCCAGCTAGATGGGAGCCTGGTCAGCGGGCCAGCATCGGGGCCAAGTACCTTGAGACATTCCTGCCACCGAGCGGTTCCTGGCCCTGCCAGCTAGGTGAGAGCTTGGTCAGCGGGCCAGCATCGGGGCTGAGTACCTTGAGATCTTACTGCCACCGAGTGGTTCCCGGCCCTGCCAGCTAGTGGGAACCTGGTCAGCGGGCCAGCATCGGGGCCAAGTACCTTGAAAACTTTCATAACTTTGATTGTCATATTACATGTAAGAAAAACTTAGTCTGAAAGTAGACCATCATACTACATAGACTTTGAAGAAAAAGAAACTAAGTAAGAAAACTAAAACTTGGTCTCCTACTCCCAAGTCTGATCTTCCTCGACCTCTTATGGTCGTTGTTGTTGCTGCCTCGGACACCTCACCTCCCTTAATTCCAAGAACTCAGGGCAGGCGGACGTCGCGTGACCCTCCTCATCGTGGAAGTCGCAGTAAGGTAACTCAACCATATCCCTTCTTTTTCCTCTTCTTACTTTCCTGGCTCTCCTCCTTCTCCCCCAACCGATTGTCATGGTTTGCTGAGGTGGCGGAGAGGGTGCCTTCGGTCCCTGCCTCCACCCTGGGAGGTCGGACTCTTCTTCCTGGAAGTTGTCCTCTTCTTGGTCGAGCTTCCTCTTGGTAGCCTCTACTCTCCCACCCTGCTGCCTTGCCTCCGGTTCACTTAGCTTGGCCAACCTTCTTGCGAACTCCGGGTTGGCTTCCTCACTCTCAATTTCTTCCGCCACCCTTTCCATCAACTCCTCAAAAGACGAAGGAGCTCTCCTCTTGAGGTCCATCTTAAAGAATCCCCCCTGCAGCCCCACGATGAAAGCGAGCTGGAGGGTGTAGCCTGGCACCACTTGGGTGAGGAGAACCTCCTCCTGGAACCGGTCAACATAGTGAGCCAACGACTCCCTTGCTCTTACCTGATCTTGAAGAGTGCTTCAACGTCCTTATTCCTCTTCCTTGACGTCGAGAAGCGTAGCAGGAAACCTCGACGCAAGTCTTCGAAGGCATAGATAGATCCCGCAGGGAGCTGGTGGAACCAATCCCTTGCCTTCTCCTTCAAAGTTGTCGCGAAAAGTCGGCACTTAAAAGCGTCCTACATGGGCCTGATGGAGACCATGTCCTCAAACCACTCCAGGTGCAGGACTGGATCATCCTTGCCGGAGTAATGAGACATCTCCAACCTTCCGAACCCCTTTGGAACCGGGGCCAAGAGGATCAGCTCACACAAAGGACTTCCTATGCTCGCCCTCCTTTGGGGCTGGGCGAGATGGGGTTCGACACCTCCCCACTCACCCTCTTGGGGATGGGCGAGTGGGGGTCTGAGACCTCCCCACTCGCCCCCTTGAGGCTGGGCGAGTGGGGGCCCGGGACCTCCCCACTCGCCCCTCTTAGGGGACCGGGTGAGTGGGGGCCGAATGCCTCCCCACTCCCCCCCACTGGCACCTCCTTCCTGGGCTGCTGGCCTAGAGGGCTCTCGCTCGCCTGCTGAGGCAGAACCTCCGGACCACCTCCTCTCCTACCTTCGCCTAGCGCGACAAAGGTTAGCTGCAAGGTCTACAGGACCTCCTGCCTGAAATTTTCAAACATCTCCAACATCACTCCAGCCACCGGGGCTGCGAGTGGCCTGGGTCGGATCCTCCACCTCCAGCCATGGAGCTCAGCTTGAGACTTTCTTGAGTTGGTCACTCTCCACACTCCCGCACCAAAAATGTTGAAACTAAGACTTGAGAACAAGACTTAGTCTCTGTGGAGTTCGGGCCCTCAACAAGTTAAGGGTGACCTCACACTTACTCCTTCCAAGGAAGAGCTCTAGGCTAAGAGGCTAAGGAACTAGGAATGAGACCAAGGGCTTAGCGAGGAGGTCCCACCACACACCCGGAAGATCTTAGAGCGCTTCCCCTCTCAAGCCAATGCTAAGCTTGGGCACCATTGGAGGCTCTCTCCACCCAACAAAGGAACTTAAGGAGAGAGAAGGCCAAAAATTCCAGTCCCCTCAAATGGTGCCCCCTTGGTCCTATTTATAGGATTTTGAACTTGGTATGCAAATATCCATAATCTGACATAAGAGATTACCAAAATGCCCTCGGATTTGGCCTGCGAACAGCCAAATCCCGCTGTTCCGAGGTGCTAAATGCAGACCGCCCCTCCTTCATGGGGCTAGGAGAGAGGGGGCAGGAAGCTCCCTTATCTCGCCCCCCTACTTGAGATGGGAGCGAGAGGGGGGGGGGGGGGCGGCCCCCTCCTCCTCTCGCTTGATAGAGGACTCGAGCGAGAGGGGGGTTGGCCGCCCGCCCCTCTCGCCTGCTAGAGGACCTGGGCGAGAGAGGGGCTGGCCGCCCGCCCCTCTCGCCCGCTAAAGGACTTGGGCGAGAGGAGGGCTGGCCGCCCACCCCTCTAGCCCGCTAAGGGACTTGGGCGAGAGGGGGCTAGCCTCCCGCCCCTCTCGCCCGCTAAGGTTGAGGCAGGGGCGAGCCTAGGAGGCCGCATGCCTCCGGCTTGCCCCTTATGGGTTGGGCGAGCGGGAAGCCTACGCCTCCACCGCTCGCCCTCTTCTGCTTGCCTGGGGTAATGTTAAGAACTATTGGGCTTAAAGACATCTTAGGCCTCGGGGGTCTACTCGGCGAATGCGGGGTTGTACAGTCTGGGTTACTGAAGAAGTTCTTTGCTTTTGCAATAAGACCGGGCGGTCAATTTTTGAAGACCGCGGTAACCGGGCGGTTTGTGAATAACCGTATGGTTCAATAAGGGAGCTGTTAGCCTTGCTGAGCTCAGGCGGTCTGTCTTGTGAGATCGCTGGCGATCTAATGGGCGGTTATTGTATCCCGGTTTGTGCGGTGACGACATCCATCTGCTCGCCTATAAATAGGGGTGCAGGGCCCGTCATTAATAACGAAGAACTGTAAGAACCAAAGTTGGCTTGATTGTGCCGGTCTCAATTTGAGGTCGCGCGGTCTGAGATTTTGACTGACCGATTTGTGTTGTTCGCAGGTTAGCGACTAGTAGCTCGCGATAACCTTTTCTCCCTTCTTCCAGCTTTGAATAAACCAGTCCGGGCGGACTGTGTTTAGGTGTTCTTGGACTGTGCAGCGAACTTAGTTGATTAGGCGGTCTTAAGTGGTCAGGCGATCTTGAGTTGCGGTTTGCATCAGGAAGCAGTTTTCGTTGGCAAGTGTTCGCGGGTTCTTCTGTGATCAAGACCGTGCGGTCTGGGCGATCAAGGAGTTCAAACTGGTTGTCTTTCAGCAGTTGAATAAAGCAGTAGGTCGGGCGGTCTGTGGTTGCGGTCTGACAGGTGCGGCTTGTGCTCTGTTCGCGTGGTCTCAGGGGTTACCTGCCTGGCTGGTCTGTTCGCGTGGTCTGGCGGTCTCAAGGTGTCAGGTCGTCAGCAGCTTGTAGTTTTTTGTGTTTGTGCTTCTCTCCTCCGTGTTTCTTATGAATCATGTCTCGCCATGTATACCTCGAATTGTAAATAGATAGTTAATACCATAGCACTATTCGGTCTTCCCATTGTCATTGTGTTGCTATACTTGTGGAAAGATTTGTGAAGTGTTCCGCATTTTACTTTATCTCCGGACCTCAAGTTTTTCAACATGGTATCAGAGGTAGGTTGCTGAGCAGTAGTTGCTGATACTTCTCTCGGGTTCCTCAAGTTGGTTAGCAACCAGTGGGATAGCAATGGAAGGAGGATATGCTAGAGGTCTTGGTATTGAGCTCCTTACGCAGACTAACTTCAAGAATTGGAAATCTTGCATGGAGAGCTATCTTCTTGGCGAGGATTTGTGGGAGGTTGTAGGAGGAGAAGCAAGACAAGCTGTTATTCCTGCTGAAGGGAATGCTGAGCTCGTGAAGGCTTGGAAGAGAACAAATGCTAAGGCGGAGTTCACTCTCAAGAGAGCTATTATTCTGGAGCTGTTTGATCACATCATCGGATGTAGATCAACTGTTGAAATTTTTGGACAGCCTTGGATGGCTTGTTCAATAAGAACAATGTAGCTAGGCTAAAGTTCTTGGAGAATGAGTTAGCGAAAGCAACTCAGGGAGATCTGTCTATCTCAATGTTCTTCTTGAAGATGAAGAACCATTGCGCAGAGATATCGGCTTTGGACCCGGATGAGCCTATCTCAAAAGCTAAGCTGAAGAGGCACATAATCCGCGGCTTGCGGAGGGAGTATGTGGCCTTTGTTACTTCTGTTCAAGGCTGGGCCAATCAGCCTTCGTTGCTGGAGCTGGAGAACTTACTTGCTTCGCAAGAAAGTTTGGCTAAGCAAATGGCTGGGATGTTTGTCTCTGGGGGAGAAGGTGAGGTCTCTTCTCTGGCAAGAAGAAGAGATGGGACAAGAAGATGAAGACATCTGGAGATGATGGTCCGTCTACTTCATATCAGCAGGAGAGGAGCTATGCTCCTAAGCGTGATGGGAAGAAGAAGGAAGGACTTAGATGCTTCAGGTGCAACAAGCTTGGTCACTTCAAGAGAGACTGCCAAGTCAATCTTCAGCCAGGGCATGCTGCAGGGAAGGAGGAGGCTGGTTCCAATTCCGAAGGTAGTTGGGGTGGTGGAGGTGCATTCATGTCAGGCACGTGTGTTCGGGCCATGGCTTCCATCAACTATCAAGATGATTGGATAGTGGAATCTGGGTGTGGTCATCACCTCACCGGGGATGAGTCGAAGTTCTCCTCATTGCAGGAATATACAGGTAAAGACGCTATCATTACGGCTGATGATACTATACATGCTGTAGAGAAGGATGGTGTGGTTTCTTTGAACGATGATAGAAGTACTCTTACGTTGAAGAGTGTCTATCATGTTCTGGGGATGAAGAAGAACCTCTTCTCTGTGACCAATGCGGTGGATGCTGGCTATCACATTCTGTTCGGTCCAACAGAAGTGAAATTTTTCCAAAATGTTTCAGCTGTGAAAGCTGTGGTCACTTATGTAGGGAGACGGGTGAAGGACTTGTTTGTTCTCTCAACAAGTTCTTATCTTGATAAGATGAGGGCTAACGACAGCGCCGCTATCTGGCACAAAAGGCTTGGGCATGTTGGGATGGATAATTTGAAGGCTATGGCGGGAAGAGGCCTGGTGAAAGGTCTGCCTAGCTTGTCATCTTTTGGGGAAGGTCATGTTTGTGCAGGTTGTCAGTTTGGTAAGGCTCTACGTCTTCCATTTGACAAATCATAAAGCAGATGTAAAAGACCATTGGAGTGTATACATGGTGATCTGTTTGGACCTACCAACACTGCTAGTCTTGGAGGTAGCGGGTATATGCTGACCTTGGTTGATGACTTCACCAGATATACTTGGGTATATTTTCTGAAGGAGAAGTCGGAGGCATTCGAGAAGTTTGTGGAGTTCAAGGAGCTGGTGGAAAGTCGGCTTAACCTGCGGGTCAAGAGGTTCAGAACTGACAATGGAGGGGAGTTCACCTCCAAGGCGTTCTTTAACTTCTGCAGGAAGCATGACATCCAAAGGGAGCTTTCTTGTGCTCACACTACACAACAGAACGGAGTTGCAGAGCGAAAGATCCATCATCTGACGGAGACCTGCAAATGTTGGCTTCATGCCAAGAGTATCCCAAAGTCCTTATGGGCAGAGGGAATGTCTTGTGCGGCCTATGCTATCAACCGGATGCCTCTCAGTCCCATCAACATGAATACCCCTCATGAGTTGATGTTCAAGGAGAAGCCAAGCGTGGAACACTTTCGAGTGTTTGGTTCTACCTGCTATGTGCATGTTCCGGATGCCCTCCGAACGAAGCTAGATGCTAAGGCAAGGAAACTAGTCTTCGTCGGTTATGATGACCGGAAGAAAGGGTGGAGATGCATGGATCCCGATACACAGAGATATGTGGTCTCTAGGGATGTGGTATTTGGCGAGCTGACGTCATACCAAGGTAGCTCTTCTGTTGAGTTACAAGGAAGCAGGGTAGATGGTGGACCAGAGGAAGCTGCAAGGGAAGTTCTGGTGGAGTTGCCTGTTTCTCCAGGTGCTCCAGGAATCTCTAGCTATGGGTCAGGTGCTTCAGGTTATGGAAGCAGGGGGAGCGATGCTCCATGTTTACCTGAAAGGAGAGCTAGTCCAGAAGCTGCAGTGAAAGAGGTGGTTCTGAGTTAAGCTCTGAGGAGGTCCAAGAGGACCATTATTCCACCTGATCGATATACGGGCGAGAACTTGGTGAGCTTTGTCTCATGTTTCTTTGCAGGTCCCCTGGATGAGAGAGAGCCATCTTGTCATGAAAATGCCGTTGGAGTCAAGGAGTGGGAAGGAGCCATGGATGAAGAGATGGCTGCCCTCAGGAAGAATGAGACTTGGGACTTGGTGCCTAAGGTTGAGGGAGTTACTCCGGTGACTTGCAAGTGGGTTTTCAAACTGAAGAAGAAGGCTGACGGAAGTATTGAGCGGTACAAGGCTCGCCTTGTAGCTCGAGGTTTCTCTCAGAAGTATGGGGAGGATTATGAAGAAACGTTTAGCCCCGTTGCCAAGATGACTTCGGTCCGGGTGGTGATCGCCTTGGCAGCTTGCCAAGGGTGGAAGATTTGGCAATTCGACGTGAAGAACGCTTTCTTATATGTCGAGATTGACAAGGATATCTTCATGTATCAGCCACATGGTTATGTATCCAAAGAGCACCCAAGATATGTTTGCAAGCTCAAGAAGGCTCTTTACGACTTGAAGCAAGCGCCTCGGGCATGGTACAGGAAGATCGCAGAATACCTCCAGTTTTACGGATACTGATAGAATATAAGGTTTGTAGTCTAAATCACCTAGGGGGGGGGGGGTGAATAGGTCTTTTGAATTTTACTTGATTAGCTTTAGCTGTTTTCAGAATTAGTTCAAGCAAATCAACAAACACAGAAAGCACATGATAATTTATAGTGGTTCCCCAAAGACAATGTGTCTATGGGTAGTCCACTTTCCCCCTCCACCCTTCTAACAGTGTGTTAGACAGGGTCAACGTCTCCAATCTCGGCTCAAAGAGCTTACAACACAAGTTCCTCAGAACTTCTCAGATCAAGAATGATCCTACCTCAGGACACAAGTCCTTAACACTCAGAGCTATCACCAGCTCCTACCTCAGGCACATCTGCCCTACAAACTCAGAGGATAACACCTCCTACAGCTCAGACAATAATGTCCTACAACTCCGACTGTTAAGCCCTACCTCAGATCTGCTCTAGATCCTACAGCTCAGACCTCTCCCAGGTCCTACTACTCAGAAGACTCCTCCTCCTACTTCTCAGACCACCTCCTAGTCCTACCTTAGGCTGTTAAGCCCTACCTCAGATCTGCTCCAGATCCTACACTCGGGCCTTCAGCCCTACAACTCAGAACTCTCAGGTTCCTACAATCTCAGACCAAAAGGTCTTACAGCTCAGGCAAAATGCCCTACAGAAAAATGATTTAGAAATATTCTATAGTAGAGGTACTCTCCTGTAGATCCTGCACCGTCTGTGCTTCCTGTAGCTGAAGATGTCGATGCCAGCTACTAACTTGATCTTCCTCTTCGACAGAGTGATGGAAGATCACCTTGCTCCTTCTTGCAGAGGAGCTAACTTTCTTTCTATGTTTTCTTCTTCTTGTTCAGTGAGCAGGAGGAAGAAGACGAGAGCTTCAGCCGTCAATGTAACAGTTGATCTCTTTTGCACGTTACCAAGAGTTTTCAAATGTGCCCTAACTCTTCCTTTTATGCATCTCTGATCTTCAACGGCTCTTAGCTGATCTGTTGAGAAGTATGGGAGAAGCTGGTGGACCCCACACAGCTTTTCTGCAACTAGTCCTAGACGCAGGTCTCGCCGCCCTTCTTTTCCGTAGAGAAGGACTGCGCTGGATGAACGCGGAACACTCTGCGTTCGACGAACCAGCTGTCCCCTGCGTTCGACGATCTTGCCAGCTACTAACTTGATCTCATCTCAGCGGTCGACGAACGGCGTTCAACGTTCGACGAGCTTGCCCTGTGTGTCTTTTCAGCGGCTCCTGCTGTGATCTCGTCTCAGCGGTCGACGAACGGCGTTCAACGTTCGACGAACTTGCCTTGTGTGTCTTCTTAGCGGCTCCTGCTTTGATCTCGTCTCAGCGGTCGACGAACGACGTTTAGCGTTCGACGAACGGATGTCTTCGTTCAACAACCACGCTGATTCTCAGCGTGTAATGAACTTATCAGCGGAGGAACCTTCTTCTCAGCGGATACGCTGAGATGGCTCCTCGTCTCAGCGGTTTTGACCCCTCGTCTCAGCGGTTCAGCTAAGACAAAACTTCATCTTTTGGGAGATGATTTCTCCACATCTAAGGGCAAGTTTGGCCCTTCCTTTTGAGTCACCTGCACCTGTATATCTTACACAAGTATAGCTCATCAAATACAATATGTCCTTAACATTGAGAGTGATGCCTCTTCAAATAAAGGTACTATTGAGGGCAATATACCCAACAGATACTTTGTTTCTGATTCAGATTCAAGCTTATTCATAAAGAAGACGGGGGAGCTTCAGGTCTTGGTGCTGCTATACGTTGACGATATGATCGTCATGGGGAATTTTGAAGTGGAGGTAGCTAGGCTTCGTGCTGAGCTAGCTATCAGATTTGAGATGAAGGATTTGGGAGAGCTCCACCATTTCCTTGGGCTCGAAGTGGAGAGGAAAGAGAGCGGTATGCTTGTTTCCCAAAAAGGCTATGCGGATCGAATCGTGAAGAGGTTCGGCATGAAAGGGGGGAAGAGCAGCTCTACTCCACTGGAGGTTGGAGTTTATCTTCGACGAGATGAAGGGAAGGTTCTTACCGATCCTTTGGTGTTCCGGGATTTGGTTGGAAGTCTGATATACTTGACGATCACGAGGCCAGATATGGCTTATGCAGTTGGCAGGGTGAGTCGGTTTATGGAAGAGCCTCATAAACCTCATCTTGTGGCGGCTAGGAGTATCTTAAAGTATGTCAAATCCACCTCAGATTTGGGTCTCTTATACGGGAGAGATTCAGGCTTTTGCTTGCACGGGTACATGAATGTTGATTATGGAGGAGATTCGGATGATCGTAGATCGATGTCTGGATATGTCTTTATGATAGACTCTACAGCTATATCATGGTGCAGCAAGAAGCAGGATTCTGTGTCTGTCTCTACCACAAAAGCGGAGTACAAAGCTTCGGCATTGGTGGCTCAAGAAGCCATCTGGCTTAGGAGGCTTGTGGAGGATATTCATAGGGAGGTGCGAGGTCCTACTATGCTACGTGGTGACAATGAGAGTTCTCTCAAACTGGTGAACAATCTAATTTGTCACACGCGTACGAAGCACATAGAGATTCATCACCATTTCATTCGTGAGAAGGTGTTGGAGGGGTCTCTGACTGTGGAGCATGTGTAGAGCAAGGAGAACGTTGCTGACATATTTACTAAGCCGCTGTCGAAGGGACCATTTAGTCAGTTGCGGAGTTTGCTCGGGCTGACTTCCACTTCCCACTTCAAGGGGGAGTGTTAAATTTTTGAAGTGGAAGTGGAAGGGTGCTGGACGGTTTGGAGATTGAAGATCGCAGAGACCGCGCGGTCCGCGTCGGTGCTCTGGTCAGTTTTGTCTCAGGCGGTTTGATCTGGGCGGTCTGATCTGGGAGACCGCTAAGTGTCCGAGCGGCTTGCGCGGGTTGATCTGGCGACTTGTTCAAGTTGGTCAGATGTTCAAGTAGGTCTGCCTTTTTATAGTGATCGGGTGGTCTGACGTATTGTTCTAGTCGGTTTGGGTTACTGAAGAAGTTCTTTTCTTTTGAATTAAGACCGGGCGGTCTATTTTTGAAGACCGCGGTAACCGGGCGGTTTGTGAATAACCGTATGGTTCAATAAGGGAGCTGTTAGCCTTGCTGAGCTCGGGTGGTCTGTCTTGTGAGACCGATGGCGATCTGATGGGCGGTTATTGTATCCCGATTTGTGTGGTGACGACATTCGTCTGCTCGCCTATAAATAGGGGTGCAGGGCCCGTCATTAATAACGAAGAACTGTAAGAACCAAAGTTGGCTTGATTGCGCCGATCTCAATTTGAGGTCGCGCAGTCTGAGATTTTGACTGACCGGTTTGTGTTGTTTGCAGGTTAGCGACTAGCAGCTTGCGGTCAGCTTTTCTCCCTTCTTCCAGCTTTGAATAAACCAGTCCGGGCGGACTGTGTTTATGTGTTCTTGGACTGTGCAGCAAACTCAGTTGATCAGGCGGTCTTAAGTGGCCAGGCGATCTTGAGTTGCGGTCTGCATTAGGAAGCAGTTTTCATTGGCAAGTGTTCGCGGGTTCTTCTGTGATCAAGACCGTGCGGTCTGGGCGATCAAGGAGTGCGAACTGGTTGTCTTTCAGCAGTTGAATAAAGCAGCAGGTCGGGCAGTCTGTGGTTGCGGTCTGACAGGTGCGGCATGTGCTCTGTTCGCGCGGTCTCAGGGGTTACCCGCCTGGCTTGTCTGTTCGTGCGGTCTGGCGGTCTCAAGGTGTCAGGTCGCCAGCAACTTGTAGTTTTTGTGTTTGTGCTTCTCTCCCCCATGATTCTTATGAATCATGTCTCGCCATGTATACCTCGAATTGTAAAGAGATATAATACCATAGCACTATTCAGTCTTCCCATTGTCATTGTGTTGCTATACTTGTGGAAAGTTTTGTGAAGTGTTCCGCATTTTACTTCATCTCCGGACCTCAAATTTTTCAACAATTATGGAGCACAAACACACGGCTCCAGTGAATGAGCACTTCGACAACGTCAAAGGCGGCAATGAACACAGGGAAAAATGCAAACTTTGCGCGAAACTGCTCACCCTCAGTGGCAACTCGACACTCACACGACCAGTGGCGGAACTAAGATTTTGATGTCGCACGGGCACAATTAATTTAACATACATTTTATTGTTGCAAATGTTACTCTGTTTATTTGCTCTTTCCGCAATGTACAAGCATAACGTATCGTAAGAAAAATGATAATTAACAAAATAAAACATAAAAAAAAACTTACAGATCAATATGATAATTTGCGTTGACACATGCTCTGGAAACGTGAAATAATTTTTTCTGTTGTCATAGTATCTGCAACATCTTTTTCAATGTAAGCAATCAAACAATCATTTATCCATTCGTCCCCCATTCTGTTTCTCAAATGATTTTTAATTATCTTCATTACAGAAAATGTCCTTTCAACACTAGCTGTTGAAACTGGTAAGAGGCAAGCCAACTTCAACAATCTGAAAACCAACTGATAAGTATCTTGTTTTTTTAATTCCACTAATTTTTGAAGAAGTCCGCTAATTCCTTTAACTTCGAAAAATGTGTCTGTTGGTGTTGATCGCATGTCAAAATATATATATATATATGTCGAGTTGCCCTTCAAGTAGTTGTAACTCTATTGGAGTGAAATCATTTGGATATAATTCAGCAACATGAATTAATTTATGTTTATCATCTCAGCCAAATTGATCCTTTGGGTCTAGACTAGCGATACATAAAAGTAATTCTGTGTTTGCTTCATCAATCGATCATTTAGCTAATTTAGCATCCAATCAAGCACTGCATTAAAAATTTCAATCCTAAAATAATGTAGATTTGTAATCTCACGTGCATTGCTTCTTGATCTACCTGGTTGAACGAACTTCCCATCCATATTTGGAACTTATGACATGTTTAATACAGAAAGAGGAGATTTAAACCATGAAGGATTGCCATTCGAGTTCGTCATTTCTCATTTTTAATAGTAACAACTTTGACAACATAACAAAATGCATTGCATTGACAATATCTTAATCTTTCCTTTGCAAAGCTTGTGATAATTCATGTGTTTTTGCCAAAATAATTTTCATCAAATGAATCACAAATGCAAATTTGAAAGTCAAGGTAACTTGTAGAAGTGCGCTTGCCATTCCTTTTTGATTTTCATCTGCCCCATCAACTGTCATAATCTCTAGCACATCAACAATAGAAGAAAATATACGAATAAAATTTAAAACAGTAGCATAATGTGAACTCCATCTTGTGTCTCTAGCTCGTTTGAGCTCTAAAGGTTGATTCAACCCTTGACCACTTTGTTAGTCCCCGCAACCAAGATCTTTGGCAACTCGATCAACTTCCAAGGCTCTAAGAGAATCACGTCGTTTGCAAGAGCCACCAACAACATTCAATACCGTGTTAATCAGTGTGAAAAGCTCGACAATATCTGAATTCCCTTCTGCAACAGCTACTAGTACCAATTGGAGTTGACGTGCAAAGCAATGAACATAGAAAGCACAACTATTTTCATTCAAAATTAAAGCCTTTAACCCTCCGAACTCACCTTTCATATTGCTAGCGCCATCATATCCTTGTCCTCGCAATTTAGAAATACTAAGACCATATTTCATAAATAAATTATCAATAGCAAATTTAAGAGACAACGCAGTAGTATCAGATACATGCACAAAATCAAGAAGACGCTCCGTGATCATGCCAATGGAATTCACATATCTTAAAACAACAGACATCTGCTCTTTTGTAGATACATCACGAGATTCATCCACTAAAATTGTAAAACAATTTTCTCCAATATCCGATACTATCTCTTTTGTTGTCTCCATTGCAATTGCTGATACTATCTCTTTTTGAATCTTTGACGATATAAGTTGACAATTTTGAGGAGCATTTTGTAGCACAACTGATTTGATGTCATTATTATGTGAAGCTAGCAAATCCAAAAGCTCAAGAAAATTTCCTCAATTGGTAGACTATTTAGTTTCATCATGCCCACGAAAGAACAATCCTTGTCGTAACAAAAATCTAACACAGTCAATCGATGCACATAAACGAGCACGATAATCTAAACTTTGTTCTTCTTTTTGTCTAGTAAAAGTAATTTGAATACCTTGTTTTTGATTCATCAAAGCCTCACATATTTTTTTCTAGAAATATTGTGTGGAGTAGTGTGAGTTCTAACATGTCTTTCCAATACTGTTTTATCTTTCCAATATCTAAATCCTCCGGTAATAAAAGTAGGCTCACAACCTCTTTGAGGGAAAATATAACAATAAAGGCAAAATGCTGCATCTTTTTCTTTGCTGTATTCTAACCATCCTTTAAATTCGTTAAACCAATTCTTGTTAAAACGATGAGCTTTGTTTCCGATTTCTGTTTAGGGAAAAATTCTCTAAATGAGGTTGACAAGGACCCTTTTGCAAATAATATATTCTTATTGAATTTTGAATATTTGCATCATAGGAGTTTATAGGGTGCCTTTAGCCCGGATCTGAAGGTAAATCTTCTAGTTTGAACTCTTGTACTCGACTTCTTTTACTAGTTAAAACTAACGCGCCTCAGCTGTCGCCCTGCGAGCTTCTGCGGACCAGCAGCCCTGCGAAATCCTGCGCCTGTGCCCTACGCCCTGCGATTTCCTTTAGGGTTTGTGATTTAAGAGGGAAGGGGGGTCTGACAGCATTAATACGCGAAAAACACGGTCGCGCACGTGCCCGATCGTGTCTAATGGTGGGTCCGCCCGTGCGCACGACACATTAAGTCATGCATTGCGAAGCAAGTTCCCGAGTCCAGTCAGGCGTAATTAGCGGGATCCAGACAAATATGGACATACGATCAAGGTCGACAGCAGGAGCTGCAGGTGAAGAACGTCATCAGACGTGGGTTGCCGTTCAGCCACTATGATGACGCGGAGGTGACCGAGTACATACATCAAAGGCTTCAACCCAAATATTATCAAGTAAGTCGATCCACCATTAAACACGACACACTTAAATATTATTTAAAAGCGAAATAATCTTTAATAAATTATTTTGAAATTTTTGAGGGTCGAGTGAGTTTAACGAGCAACGTTTGGACAAGTAGTATAAAATTAGGACTATCATATATTTATATCACTTGTCACTGGGTCGATCCCGTTTCCTAGGATCTAAATAAGCGCATAATATGTTTTGAAAGTTTCAAAGTCCCGCACATCGGTCAAGCGATTTATCAAATTATTTTAAAATATTTGTGGGAATTTAAAATTAAAGATAAAATTATGAGTATTTCTTTCGACAATGCCACAAATAATACCACCGCAATTGAGCGATTAAAACGTGATTTAAAACCTATGTTAAACGGTGCATTTTTTCATAGTCATTGTGTATGTCACGTTTTAAATTTAGTCGTACAATATAGTTTAACTTATATGAAACCATGTATTAATAAAATACGTTTAATGTTACAATTTATTTATAGTTCTAAATAACAACGACAAGATTTTAAAAAATTCGTGAACACACAAGGTGAATTTTTTTGAAACCTTTATTTGACATGCCAATTAGATGGAACTCGACCTATACAATGTTAAAACGGGCAATTCGTCAAAAAACACTACTTACGGAATATTATACTACATTAGGTATGTTCGATTTAAGTGAATAAGATTAGGCGCGCAGTTTTAGAAAGTTATATGGAAATATTAGAAGTTTTTTACACGACAATAAATTTTTTATCGGGCGTATATTATCCTACTAGCCCGCTAGTTATTGAAAATTTTGTTAATATAACACAAAAATTAAATTATTTTAAACAACATATCGGATGACAAGATTTAATAGAAATAATGGAAACAAATTTTTTTAAAATATTAGTGTTGCGGATCGCTCGGGGCCTCCGGTAGATCGGACAATTTGACTGCCTTAGCACGCTAGCGCCCGAACGTGCAAACAGATAAATGGGTCTCCTGAGAAGACTAAGTCCAAGAGCTGATGACGTGGAAAACCCGCAATCAGGGTGAAAAACCATGTGACCGGAGCTGTGCCGGCCTAACCTTCACTATGCTTTGAGTTCCTCTACAGATTCGTTCTTGAGAGTGCGAGGACGACAGAATGCGCCTCGTTACAATGATGGGGGTGAGAGAGAGAGAGAGAGAGAGAGAGAGAGAGAGAGAGAGAGAGAGAGAGAGAGAAAGAGAGTCTGTTGCCTTGCTCCAATGCGGGTTTGCCCCCTGGGCCCAACCTTCGTCCGTACCATTGCGGGCCTTCGGCTCCTTGATTGGTCTGCCAATAACGAGCTCCAAGTGGTCTCCAAGCGGTCTGCCAATAACAAGTTCCAAGCCTCCAAGTGGTCTGCCAATAACAAGCTCCAAGTCTCCAAGCAGTCTGCCAATAGCGTTCTCCAAGCCTCCAAGCTGTCTGCCAACAATGAGTTCCAAGCCTCCAAGCGGTCTACCAATAACATTCTCCAAGTCTCCAAAGTGGTCTGTGATAATGCTAAATCTAGTTAGTTTAATTAGGTTATTTTTAGGTTATTTACTCTTACTTTTTGCTTATTGTTGTTTACCTAAATGCATTTTTGGTTCATTTTCCTATTTTTAGTGCTAACTTAAGTTTTCTGAATTTTCAGGTCAAAAATGCAAAATTTCCTAAGTCACGCCCTAGGTCACGCCCGTGACCTAGGGCGTGTAAGTTGCTGTTTCCAGTTAAGTTGCTGCCACCATAATTCAGAAGATCTGGTCAGACACGCCCAAAGTACACGGCCGTGACACACAAGTCACGCCTGTGACACGCAAGTCACGCCCGTGACCAGCCCGTGAACAGCTCAGATTCGACCAGCTGACCACCGAATTGGTCATGCCACTGTTACACGGGCGTGCTTCCAGTCACGCCCGTGACTGCCACATCAGCCAGCCGCCAGCGCCCATGATCGCCGCCAGCGCCCATGACCGGACTAACCACCGAAATGGTCACGCCCTCAGTCACGGGCGTGACCTAGGGCGTGACCCATCAAATCGCGTCAGAATCGTGCGCCGAACCTGATCCAAGCCGCAGAATTGATTAAACAATGTCACGCCCGTAGTCACGGGCGTGACTGAGGGCATGACCGAGGTAGAAAAATTTCTATAAATTGAATTGACCTCCAAGCTTTCCCCATTCAGTTTTTGGAGAGAGAACTGGTGCTACTACTCTATTTTCAGTGATTTTCGTGTTATTTTATTCTCTTTCTCTCTCTCTCTCTCTTATTTCAATGCATTTCCTTTTCTAATTTTCATATGAATGTTGTAATGCCTTTGTAATTTCCTTTCATAGTGTATTACTAATGCTTAGTAGGCTTTCCATGCAAATGTAATCTCAGTTGAACTTTTGTTTAATAAAAATTGTATGTTTTTGTTCTCTTAAAATCTTCATCATTTCTCTCTCCTACCCCTCCACCATGAGTAACTAAATCCTCATAGTACTCGATCTTGATGATTTGAGGATGAGTTGATCAAGTTATGATCCTTTAGTCTTCTTTCACTTTCTAAAGTGTTGGGCCTTAGATTCACTCTTAATTAAAATTTAGTGGAGCTATATTATCGATATATAATCCCCACCTTTGCTTTCATTCTTGGCTAGCCGAGAGGCCGATAGTCTGAAGTGAGCACTTAAGAGTAAAGAGAGTTACACACGTTTCTCGAGAGAGAATGACGTAAATCTCCTGGATTGGAGTCAAACCCAATAGCGGGGTTCACCACTTAAAGCGAGTTTTAGGTATTCGAATACGGGACGAGAGTTCGGTCGGATTTTCCTAAACTCAGTTGGGCATATCTTCGAGAGAAGCATGTTCAAACTATAGGAACCCCCACGGTCAAGCTACCCTTATTTTATTAAGTTTTAAGTTTGCTTTTGAATTTTGATCAACTTAAGCCGAAGTAAGTCAAGATCGAGTGCTATTTCTTAATCATCGTTTAGCCGTACTTTTATCCAGCTTTTATTTCAACTTAGCAGACAAAACCTTCCAAAAAATTATTAAGATAAAATAATAGTAATTCGTTTGAGTATAAGTAATCAACGGTTCTCGGATTTTAATACGACACTTGTGTTCCTATACTACAATTCGATAGGTATACTTGCCTTCTCGGATTGCTAGTTCGGATTTCATTTCGTGCAAGCGGAATTTTAATCACCAAGTTTTTGGCGCCGTTGCCGGGGACTCGCATTTTGTTGATATTTTGAAAGAACGAATCTATTACTTTTATCACGTCTTTTTCTCTCCTCTTTCTTGAAAAACAAAATTAATTCAAAAAAAAAAGAGAGAGACCTTTTCTTTTTCAAATTTCTCAATCTTATTTTCCCTTCTCTCTTTCTAGTTTATGACCCGAGCGAATCCGTCGGAACTTGTAGACTTGGACCAAGAACTTGAGCGTACTCTTTGGAGAAAATCGCAAGTTCAAGATCCTACATTCCAAGAACTGGCTGAGGATTCGGAGTCGGTTGTTAATATGGGCGAACCTAACCAAAATGAAGTCCCCAACATGGTTGCGGCCCCTGAATGGACTATGTCCCATTATGCAAGGCCTAACCTGGAAGGGACCGAAACTAGTATAGTCCGCCCTGCCATAAATAATAATAATTTCGAACTAAAGCCAAGCATAATTCACATGGTGCAGCAATACGTGCAGTTCGACGGATTACAAGATGAAGATCTGAATGCACATATTGCTAGCTTCCTTGAAATCTGTGACACCTTCAAAATAAATGGTGTTACGGATGATGCAATTAGGCTAAGACTCTTCCCATTTTCTTTAAGAACAAAGGCTAAGCAGTGGTTGTCAACTCTACCTAGAGGTTCTATCACCACTTGGGCCCAGTTAACTGAAAAATTTCTAACTAAGTATTTTCCACCTGCGAAAACTGCTAAGCTTAGAAATGATATTTCTTCTTTTTGCCAAATAGATTATGAAACGCTATATGACACATGGGAAAGGTATAAAGAATTCCTAAGACGTTGCCCTCATCACGCTCTGCCTGTATGGTTACAAGTGCATACGTTTTATAACGGGCTAAATCAACATACTAAGCAAATGATAGACGCCGCTTCCGGTGGTACCTTAAATAACAAAACCCCGGAAGCCGCTCTTGAACTATTTGAGGATATGGCCATGAACACCTATCAGTGGAATGTGCCAAGATCCCGCCCAAATAAACCTGCAGGTATGTACGAAGTGGATAACGTCTCCCAGCTGGCACTACAAGTGGAAATGCTTAGCAAAAAGATATCTGAAATGAATGCTCCTTCCGCACCTCAGGTTTGGGAATTCGCAAAAGCCACCTCCGAACAAGCTGATTACGTAGGCAATAGAAATGCTTATAATAATTATTCTGCTTCTAATTTTCATGCACCTGGTTTTCAATTACCGAATAATTATAATCCTGCGCTGCGTAATCACCCGAACTTTTCTTGGAGTAATCCTGCAAACACAACTCGCCCGCCTCTACAAAATGAATTTACACCACCTCCACCCCCTGTTAACTTTCAAAAACCTCCATCTTTGGAGGAGATGTTTTCAAAATATATAAGTATGAACGAAGCAACCGTCCGGAACTTAGCCGGATCCGTTAAAAATCTAGAAAACCAAATCGGGCAGCTCGCCAAAATAATATCCGAGCGACCGCCCGGGACTCTTCCCGCTAACACCGAGCCCAACCCGAGAGAGCAAGCGAAAGCTGTAACTCTTCGGAGTGGGAAGCAAGTATCTGGCCCGGTTAGCGAAGAGCCCGAGGCAAGATCCGCCCCTATTTTAAAATCACCACTCACTCAAATAGATTTTATCACTCCACCTCATATTTTCAAAAACAACCCCGCCCCGCCTTATCCTTCTCAACTCAACAAGGAAAAATTAGATGATCAATATCATCGCTTCCTGGAAATGTTTAAGCAAATACACATCAATTTGCCCTTCCATGAAGCGATATCACAAATGCCCAAGTACGCTAAGTACCTGAAGGATCTTCTAACTAATAAGAAAAAGCTAGAAAATCTATCGCACGTAACTTTAAATGCTGAGTGTTCTACCGTCCTAACAAATAAATTACCGAAAAGGCTAACGATCCGGGTAGTTTTTCTATCCCGTGCCTCTTTGGTGATCTATTTGTAAAGAACGCATTGGCCGACTTAGGAGCAAGCATCAACTTAATGCCATTCTCCTTGTTTAAAAAGTTAGGAGTGGGCACCCTTAGCCCCACACGTATGAGTATACAACTAGCAGATAGGACGATAAAATATCCGCTGGGAATTGTGGAGGACGTGCTCGTAAAGGTAGACAAATTCATCTTCCCGGTGGATTTTGTCATTTTGGACATTGAAGAGGATGTCGAGGTTCCCCTAATCCTTGGCCGCCCCTTCCTTGCCACCTCCCGTGCTATCATTGATGTGAGTAATGGTAAGCTATTCCTCCGAGTTGGAGATGATGAAGTAACCTTCTCCATAACACCCTCTATGAAAAATACCCTAGAAAATGACGATTCGTGTTTTTTCTTAGATGTGTTAAGTGAAGACCCTTCTTTTTGTATTTCTGAAAATGGTTCTTCTTCTTTTTGTTCATCTTCAAACACCTCCACTGAAATATTACAAGAAATGAAAATGGCCATTGCTCCCGCCCCCTCAAATTTTCAAATTAAATCAAAAATTTTTGAAGAAATTACTTTTGAAAAAGAAAAGTCTTTCAAATCTTCATACGAGGAACCTCCCACATTAGAACTTAAAGAACTACCCAATCATTTAAAATATGAATTTTTAGAAAAAGACTCTAAGTTACCAGTAATAGTGTCGGCCCATTTAAGTGGATCTGAAAATGCCAAATTGCTAAAAGTTTTACAAAAACACCGCCAAGCAATTGCTTGGCAGATTTCTGATATTAAGGGCATAAGTCCATCTTTCTGCATGCACAAAATTCTAATGGAAGATAATTCACATAATTCTATTCAACCTCAACGCCGATTAAACCCAAACATGAAAGAAGTAGTAAAGGGTGAGGTCGTGAAATTATTAGACGCAGGAATTATCTATCCAATTTCAGATAGCAAATGGGTAAGCCCCGTTCAAGTAGTTCCTAAAAAGGGAGGAATCACGGTAGTGTTAAATGACAATAATGAATTAATCCCAACACGGACGGTGACTGGGTGGCGTATGTGTATTGATTATCGCAAATTGAACGACGCCACCCGCAAGGACCATTTTCCCTTGCCATTCATCGATCAAATCTTAGAACGATTATCTGGCCATAACTTTTATTGTTTTCTCGATGGTCTCTCGGGCTACTTCCAAATTCCCATCTCGCCCGAGGACCAGGAGAAAACGACGTTTACTTGTCCTTTCGGCACCTTTGCCTATCGAAGAATGCCGTTTGGCTTATGTAATGCGCCGACAACATTTCAACGGTGTATGTTGGCCATTTTCGACAAGTACGTAGAAAGTATTATGGAGGTATTTATGGACGACTTTTCCGTGTTTGGTGATTCCTTCGATTTTTGTTTAGAAAATTTAGAAAAAGTGTTAGAACGGTGTGAGGAGACCAATCTCGCCCTGAACTGGGAAAAATGCCATTTCATGGTACGGGAGGGATTGGTTTTAGGTCATAAGATATCAGCAAGAGGAATTGGGGTCGATGAAGCAAAAATAGAAGTGATCGAAAAACTGCCACCGCCAACCAACGTTAAGGCCATAAGAAGCTTTCTAGGACATGCCGGTTTTTACCGGCGATTTATAAAAGATTTTTCGAAAATTACCAAACCCCTCACTCATCTTTTAGAAAAAGACACTCCATTTATTTTTGATGATACCTGCTTATCTGCTTTTCAATTAATCAAAAATAAGCTAATAAATGCGCCAATTATAATAGCTCCAATCTGGGACCTTCCATTCGAAATCATGTGCGATGCAAGTAGCTTTGCGGTGGGAGCCGTTTTAGGACAACGTATATCTAAAAACTTCCACCCTATTTTCTACGGAAGTAAAACACTTACATCAGCACAAGAGAACTATATAACAACGGAGAAAGAATTATTAGCAGTTATTTTTGCATTCGACAAATTTCGACCTTATATTACGCTTTCAAAAATTATTGTTTTTACGGACCACTCGGCCCTCAAATATTTACTTTCTAAACCGGATGCCAAACCACGCTTACTTCGCTGGGTCTTACTCCTCCAGGAGTTCGACTTGGAAATCCGAGATAAAAAGGGGGCTGAGAATTTGGCCGCGGACCATCTTTCACGATTAGATAACCCATTTATTGAAGATTTAAATGAACAAACTTTTAATGATTATTTTCCCGACGAGAAGTTATTATCAATCAACACTACTCCTTCTCCTTGGTTTGCAAACTTCGCCAACTACTTAGTAGCTCGAGTCCTCCCAAAAGAATTTTCCTATCAGCAAAAGAAGAAATTCTTCTCTAACCTGAAGAATTATTTTTGGGAGGACTCGTATCTGTTTCGAGTTTGTGCAGACCAAGTAGTAAGGAGGTGTGTTTCTTTCGAAGAAGGACAAAATATTTTCAAACACTTACACGAAGGACCGACTGGTGGGCACTATCAAGCCAATCGAACCGCTCACAAAGTGCTAAGTGCAGGCTTTTATTGGCCTAGCCTTTTTAAAGATGCCCAATCTTTTGTGAGACGGTGCGATAGCTGCCAACGGACCGGAAATATCTCAAATAAAAATGAAATGTTGCAAAATTATTTCCTCGAGTGCGAAGTTTTCGACCTTTGGGGAATTGATTTTGTAGGTCCTCTTCCTTCCAGCCATGGTAATAAATACATTTTAGTTGCGGTAGACTACGTGTCTCGATGGGCAGAGGCCCAAGCTCTTCCTACCAATGACTCCCGAGTCGTTATTATTTTCTTAAAAAAATTATTTTCTCGATTCGGTACTCCTAGGGCCATCGTTAGCGACAAGGGTTCGCACTTTTGTAACGCACAATTTGCAAAAACACTCTTAAAATATGGCGTTACACATAAGCTTTCAACTGCTTACCACCCTCAAACTAACGGCCAGGTCGAGGTAGTGAATAGAGAAATCAAACGTATTTTAGAAAAAACTGTTTCCACCTCACGTAAGGACTGGTCACATAAATTAGACGATGCTCTATGGGCTTACCGAACAGCATACAAGACCGCCATCGGTTGTACACCGTATCGGTTAGTATATGGGAAATCGTGCCATTTACCGGTCGAATTAGAACATCGTGCTTTCTGGGCCCTTAAATTTTTAAATTTTGATCCCCACTCCACCGCCGATCTTCGAAAATTCCAACTCAACGAACTCGATGAGTGGCGCTCTAATGCATATGAAAATAATAAATTATATAAGGAACGAACGAAATGCTTTCACGATAAAAATTTAAGGCACCCGAAAACATTTAAACCAGGCGACCAAGTATTACTTTATAATTCTCGTCTACGTTTATTTCCTGGAAAGTTAAAATCTAGATGGTCAGGTCCTTTTAATGTAAAGGAAGCTTATCCGTATGGAACTGTTTTGATATCACACCCAGATAAGGGTGATTTTAAGGTTAATGGGCATCGTCTAAAACTTTATTTTTCTGGTGACAATGTTGACATGGACAGTGAAAAACTTCTTTTGTCTGGACTGTAATAATTTGGATTAACTTTTGAACTATATTCTTTTAGTCGAGATCAAACGACATTAAACAGAGGGCGCTCTTGGGAGGCAACCCAAGGTTTTTAAAATTTGTTGTTTTAATTTTTCTTTGGCCCTGGGCGGCTCCGATACTCTCTACTTCGGCAATCGCCTGCTTCAACATTGCTGGTTTCAAGAAAAATTCAAGATGATATTTCATGAAGATTCAAAGCGCCAACAAGGGGGAGCGGCATCACACATCCTTTCAAGCCCATAAATCCAGGGAAGTGCTTGTTTCAGTTTTTCAGTTTTAATTTCTTTTCTTAGTTACCCCTTCCTTCACTCTCCTTTTCCATTGAGGACAATGTCTATCGTAAGCTTGGGGGAGAATGTCTTCTTTTCTTTTCTTTTGTTTTAGTAGTCTAAATTAGATTTTGGTAAAATCGATAGTACCCCTTGTTTTATGTTTTGTTTTTCCCAAAATATTTTATATAGCCTTAGTTAATTTCTAATCCTACTTTTTAATTATGTTTCACAAGTAAATTGTTGACTCATATAGTGTTCTAATTCTAGGTAGCATGTTAATGTGAAAAGTTTTTTCTAAAATCTTGTACTTTCCTTATCGTTTTCTCTTTTATCTTCTTTACTTTCGTAAAAATTCTTCATCCACTATTTTCCTCTTCATTTTTAGATATATTTTGCAAGGTTAACTTTTGATTTGTGTAGTAAATGTGAATAATCCTAGACGCTTATTATTCTTATTTTCAGGATAAGTTCATTAGTCTTTATTTAATATCTAGGGCTTACTTTTTGAAATCCTTCAAAACTCATGCTGTAAATAAATTTAGAGAGCAATGAAAATGATTTAGGCCGTTTTTTTTAGTTTGAGCCTTCATGCCAACCCTTAAAAAGAAACCTTTTGTTAGCCTCTTTTGAGCCTTTTCCCATGTTTTATTGTCACCTCCACTTATCAAATTTTTCACCAAAGCCAAAATTTCCAAACCTATTTGAATCACACTAACACTTTGAGTTTTATTTAAATTTCTAAAAGAGTGTGATTGGTTTATTGCATGGAGAGCTTCAAAGAAAAGAATTTGCTCAAAAAGGAGATATTTTAAGCATATTTGTATTAGTTATCTTTGACAAAATTTCAAAATAAAAAAAAATGGCTATGAAAGAGAAAGAAAGAAAATATGCTATATGCTTATAATGAAGGATTGCCTCTTATCATTCATATCGAAAATTTTATAAAACTCATGTTTATGGTTTAGTGTGATTATAGCAATCACTTTTATCTTCGATTTCCATTCCAAATCATATGCCTAAACCAAACATTTCGGTCCTAATAAAGTCCTCTTGATTCATGCTCCTAAATTTGCTTTAACTAAGTAAAGAAGAAAAGTAGAATAGTTAAGTCTTAGGTATGAATTTAGATCCTTGTTCTTAGAATGATATAATTATAATTTGTCTCTTAGGGTTTAATAACAATTCAATGCACTATCTCACTTGTTACTTTGCTCAATTTTATTTTAAAACTTTTTAGTTAAAATTTTGGATGATTAATTTTTGTTAGTAAAGGGTATAAAAATTAAGCTTAAATAAAGTACTTATTTTAGGTTTCCTTTTCACTATTCTCCCTACTTGGAATTTCGCAAGGTACTCGTGTTTAGCATAATTAAATCTTTTTGATTAGTCATTTTGTTTTATTAGTTAAAGCATATTTCTTTGCTTGGGGACAAGCAAAGTGTAAGCTTGGGGGAATTTGATAATGCTAAATCTAGTTAGTTTAATTAGGTTATTTTTAGGTTATTTACTCTTACTTTTTGCTTATTGTTGTTTACCTAAATGCATTTTTGGTTCATTTTCCTATTTTTAGTGCTAACTTAAGTTTTCTGAATTTTCAGGTCAAAAATGCAAAATTTCCTAAGTCACGCCCTAGGTCACGCCCGTGACCTAGGGCGTGTAAGTTGCTGTTTCCAGTTAAGCTGCTGCCACCATAATTCAGAAGATCTGGTCAGACACGCCCAAAGTACACGGCCGTGACACACAAGTCACGCCCGTGACACGCAAGTCACGCCCGTGACCAGCCCGTGAACAGCTCAGATTCGACCAGCTGACCACCGAATTCATCACGCCACTGTTACACGGGCGTGCTTCCAGTCATGCCCGTGACTGCCACGTCAGCCAGCCGCCAGCGCCCATGATCGCCGCCAGTGCCCATGACCGGACTAACCACCGAAATGGTCACGCCCTCAGTCACGGGCGTGACCTAGGGCGTGACCCATCAAATCGCGTCAGAATCGTGCGCCGAACCTGATCCAAGCCGCAGAATTGATTAAACAATGTCACGCCCCTAGTCACGGGCGTGACCGAGGCAGAAAAATTTCTATAAATTGAATTGAACTCCTAGCTTTCCCCATTCAGTTTTTGGAGAGAGAACTGGTGCTACTACTCTATTTTCAGTGATTTTCATGTTATTTTATTCTCTTTCTCTCTCTCTCTCTTATTTCAATGCATTTCCTTTTCTAGTTTTCATATGAATGTTGTAATGCCTTTGTAATTTCCTTTCATAGTGTATTACTAATGCTTAGTAGGCTTTCCATACAAATGTAATCTCAGTTGAACTTTTGTTTAATAAAAAATGTATGTTTTTGTTCTCTTAAAATCTTCATTATTTATCTCTCCTACCCCTCCACCATGAGTAACTAAATCCTCATAGTACTCGATCTTGATGATCTGAGGATGAGTTGATCAAGTTATGATCCTTTAGTCTTCTTTCACTTTCTAAAGTGTTGGGCCTTAGATTCACTCTTAATTAAAATTTAGTGGAGCTATATTATCGATATATAATCCCCACCTTTGCTTTCATTCTTGGCTAGCCGAGAGGCCGATAGTCTGAAGTGAGCACTTAAGAGTAAAGAGAGTTACACACGTTTCTCGAGAGAGAGTGACGTAAATCTCCTGGATTGGAGTCAAACCCAATAGCGGGGTTCACCACTTAAAGCGAGTTTTAGGTATTCGAATACGGGACGAGAGTTCGGTCGGATTTTCCTAAACTCAGTTGGGCATATCTTCGAGAGAAGCATGTTCAAACTATAGGAACCCCCACGGTCAAGCTACCCTTACTTTATTAAGTTTTAAGTTTGCTTTTGAATTTTGATCAACTTAAGCCGAAGTAAGTCAAGATCGAGTGCTATTTCTTAATCATCGTTTAGCCGTACTTTTATCCAGCTTTTATTTCAACTTAGCAGACAAAACCTTCCAAAAAATTATTAAGATAAAATAATAGTTATTCGTTTGAGTATAAGTAATCAACGGTTCTCGGATTTTAATACGACACTTGTGTTCCTATACTACAGTTCGATAGGTATACTTACCTTCTCGGATTGCTAGTTCGGATTTCATTTCGTGCAAGCGGAATTTTAATCACCAGTCTGCCAATAGCGAGTTCCAAGCCGCCAAGCGGTCTGCCAATAGCTTTCTCCAAGTCTCCAAAGCAGTCTACCAATAACGAGTTCCAAGCCTCCAAGCGGTCTGCCAATAGCATTCTCCAAGCCTCCAAGCGGTCAGCCAACAACGAGTTCTAGGCCTCCAAGCGGTCTGCCAATATCATTCTCCAAGTCTCCAAAGCGGTCTTCCAATAATGAGTTCCAAGCCTCCAAGCGGTCTGCGAATAACATTCTCCAAGCCTCCAATTTCTAGAGAGAGAGAGAGAGAGAGAGCTTGGGAGAGAGAGAGAAAGGAGTTGAGAGAGAGAGAGAGAGATTCCCTCCACCCCCAATAGTGAGGGAATTAGTGAATAAAGGGGTCTATTTATAGGCTTTTAAAGGGGCGGTCTGGTAATTAAACCCGCTAATTATCGGTCCGACCAACAGGATCGCCCGGATCCTATCACGCGGATCGCCAAATTCCCGGATATAATGGCCATACCCGCAAACCCTAAACGAACATAGCCGGAAGGAGGAGACGGCGCGCGGCCACCAGCCAAGATGGCGGGCGGCCGGCCCGGCCTAGGGCGGCCTTTCCCAAGGCCGGCGCAGCCTTGGGTGGCGGCGCCCTAGACAGCCGCGGCCTAGGGCGGCCTCGCCCAAGGCTGGTGCGGCCTTGGGCGGCGACGCCCTAGGCGGCCTCGCCCAAGGAGGCCACGGCCTTGGGCCGTGGTGCCCTAGGCGGACGCGGCCTAGGGCGGCGGCGCCTTGCGCGGTCGCAACCTAGGGCGGCCTCTCCCAAGGATGGCGCGACCTTGGGCGGTGGTGCCCTAGGCCGGGGCAGTGGCCTTGGGTGGCCTCGCGCAAGGCCGGCGCGGTCTCGGGCGGCGGCGCCCTAGGCGGTCGTGACCTTGTTTGTTGGACCTTCCTCATACGAGGACCTCCTATTTAATGGGCTTGACCCCATCATTTACCCCCCAAAGCTTTCAGAGTCGAGTATCAGAATAATAGGGTATCGAGAGCTTTCTTCTATTTTCCTCGGGATGGCGGACGGTGTTGAAGGAGATCGAGGCCGCGCGTCGGGGGTCGGCAAAGTATGCGAACGGATCAAGGGCATGTGTAAGGGACATAAGGGACACGCGTGCAGAGCACGTGCTGGTGAGCGTGCCACACACGTGGAGGGCACGTGTGCATGCTGCGTGTGCTCGGGGCACGCGTGCACATGAGGATGCGCGTGCATGTGTGATGCGCGCGCTATCCACGTGCGTGCTGCGTGCGCCGTGCGTGCGCACTGCGTGTGCGTGCCGTTTACGCGCGTTGCGTGCGCGATGTGCGCGCGTTGTTCACACATGCTATACGTGCGCTGCATGCCGTTCTGTGTGTGGGCGCTATGTGCGTGCGCGCGCATCATGCATTCTTTGCACGCACTTGGCGTGTGCATGCTTTTTGCGCATGATTGTGGCTAGCGCGCGGGCCCTGTGTGCCCTTTGCGACTGTGGATGCTTTGTCTAACCATTTTGTTTTTGGTTCTTTTTGTGCAGGCTCCTAGACGCGTGGTGAAGGGCAAGCCGATGAGGATGCTGTCGACTCTCACAGAGGAACAAGTTGCCTCCTGGAGGGTGCAGTATCATATTTCTGTTGTGATTGAGATCAGGACCCCTAATGACCGCCAGTGAGTGCAGGTCCTCCGGTTGGATGGACGACCTTATGCGAGTCATCGTTGAGAGCGGGCATCCTACTTCCTCTGTGTGACGAGATCACAACCATCCTGAAGCATTGCGGCATTCCAGTGTCTCAATTTGTTTCCCTGGCGATGACGCGTTTGATGGGGCTGATAACGTTCTTCTGCGAGCGCGACTCAGTTTTCTCCCTGGATCTGTTCAAAGACTGGTGTGAGGTGCGCACGGATGGCGGCGTCCGTGTCGAGGTTCATAGCAACAAGTCCTGGTTGCAGTTTGAGAATCGGGTCGACAGGCAGCACGAGAACACGGTCTATGGGTTTGTCCGTATTCGCTGGGGATGGCCTGAGCTCTGGAGTTCCCTCTCGGATGGCTGTGGGCGAGCGAAAGGCCGGGAGCGCGAGTTTTCTCCTATTCTTGGATTTTTGTGTCATCAAGACTTGGCAGTTCAGCTGTATAGTATCTCCTTGTTCGTGGACGAGAAGCGCCTGTTATTACGCGGACTCTCCTTCGATCTGGGGCGTGATGCCGCTGTTCCTTTGAGGCGTGACCGGAAGAGGAAGCTAATTTTTTCTAATGGTTGCGAGTCTACCCCCATCCACCACCCTCCCCCCGGCACCCTTCGGCGGGTAGACAGAAGGAAGGCTCAGATGATTCTCCTCGCAGTTCACGAGTTGATGGGGTTCTGTTCCTGCACCCCGATGTTGAGGTGATTGGCTCCTTTGCCCCCCAAATCCCAGAAGAGGGGGCGGCTGCAGTGGCCTCATCTAAGAGGAAGAGGGTTTCTTCGTCTCTTGTAGCCATGAACCATGCGGTAAGCGAGCTCCTTTTTCTTCGGGCGCTTTGCTTAGTTGCGGGCCTTGCTTACCTCCTGTTTTGTTGCAGATTGGAGTTCAGGATCAGATTGCGCTCTCCTGTAATGATTGTTATGTCGGCTTGAAGGATCAGTATAGCTCCCTGCAGGAGAAGCTGAAGGTGTCTGGGGCTTCCCTGGCGGCGCTGGCGAAGAAGAGGGAGTGTGATCAAGCCCGTCTTTAAGAGCTGGACCTGACGATGACGGAGGGCAAGGTGGTGCTGACGCGCCTCTAGGAGGAGATCCAGTCCCAGAAGTCCTTGACCAAGAAGGCGCTTGGGGACATGGCCCGCTTGGAGTCCGAGGTTGGGCGACTTTCTTCCGAGGAGCATCTCTCCTAGCTGAAGGCGGCCGGCGTAGCCGAGTACAAGAGTTCCTTAGCCTTTCAGGTGGATCACGACCAACTATCTAAGGAGATTCGTGAGCAGGTCTGGGCGAGGGAGGTTGAGCCAGAGCTCGCCGAGGTCCAGGACGTGGCTTTCCGCCTTGGGTATCCAAGACGCTCCAGATGGTTTTTCGCGAGCGGGGATGTGACACCTCCGGCCTTGGTGTTGATGACCTCTCCGCGGGTGAGCTGGAGGATTCCAATGAGGAGTAGGCTTGTTGTGCCTGGTATCTTTGTACTTTTTCGTTCATTGGTTTGATTTGCTTTGTATGAGACTTATTATCTCGTGATAGTGCTCCGTATTTGTTGTCCTTTATGGATTCTACTCTTTAGTTCACACTTTTGTGGTTGTTGGTGGCCCGCTTTTCTTGCCGCGTTCGCGCTTGGGCAGTATGATGTTGCTCCACCAGTTGGTGAGACCCAATTGGGCTAGTGTTTAGTCCCTGGGGCGAATGGTGAACCCTTTGAACCCGTCAATGGAGGTCGTGCACACTATCTTGGGGGGGGGGGGGGGGTGCCTTGTTTAGGGACGAGACCCGGGCATACGGGGGGATGTTGCTTATTGCTCGGACGAGACCCGGGTGTACCGGGGGGTGTCGCTGATGGCGCGACCCGGGATTACTGGGGGATGCTGTTGATTTTGTGCTGGTGAAGAGCGAATCTTCGAACCGAGGTGACCGTAAGGGGGGCATGCCTTGATGGTGCTTCGACTTGCTGTGCAGAGAAGGGCCAACCTTTGATCCCTGACAATGAGAGGTCGTGAAGGAAGAGACCCGAATAGCTCCGTGCTCGATCGCCTGGACTTGGGGAAAACCTTTGCCCGTCGGGGAGAGACTGATGGTACTATTCTGGGGGATGTCGCCGATGGCACGACCTAGGATTACTGGGGGATGCCGTTGATTTTGTGCTGGCGAAGAGCGAATCTTCGAACTGTGGCGACCGTGAGGGGGGCTGGCCCTGACAATGCTGCGATTTGTTGTGCAGAGAAGGGCTGACCTTCGATCCCTGACAGCGAGAGGTCATGAAGGATGAGACCCAGATAGCTTCGTCCTCGATCGCCTGGACTTGGGGGCAACCTTTTCCCGCTAGGGAGAGATTGAGGGTGCTATTCTGGGGGATGTCGCTGATGGCGTGACCCAGGATTACTTGGGGATGCTGTTGATTTTCTGCCGGTGAAGAGCAAATCTTCGAACCAAGGAGACCGTGAGGGGGGCATACCCTGACGGTGCTATGACTTGCTATGCAGATAAGGGCTGACCTTCAATCCCTGACAAGAAGAGGTCGTGAAGGACGAGACCTGGATAGCTCCACGCTCGATCGCCTGGACTTGGGGACAACCTTTGCCCGCCAGGGAGAGACTGAGGGTGCTATCCTGGGGGATGTCGCTGGGTGTTACCCGGGTAAATCGAGGGATGCCGCTGAATGTCTGGGTGAGACCCAGACAAACCATGGGGGGGGGGGGGTGCTGCTGAATGCCTGGGCGAGGCCCTGACAAACCAGAGGATGCCGCTGCATGTCTGTGGATGCTATGCTGCAGTTTGTGACGGCGGGAGTCCATCCTTGCTCTGGGATGTGCACGCCATGATCCTTCCCCAGGGCTGTTCCTTGTGGAGTGGCCATGTGGGGTTTGTCCTGCCTGTGATGCCCCTGCAAGGTTTGAGCTTAAGGCTTTCATGGAAAGAAATACGTGAGAAATGGTTCGCGAGTGCGGGCCCACGACTTTATAGCGGAGGATGGCACGAGAACTAGCTCACGACTTTATAGTAGCGGTCTTGCACGAGTACTAGCTCGCGACTTTAGTGACAAATGATTTGAGAAAATGATAAAGGATAAATGGACATCGTGCGGCGCTCCGATGATCTTCACTTTGCTGCTGCTCTCTTTATGGCCGTTTCGGCCTCCTTGATTCCCCCTTTCCTGTTTGCAAGGGTGCTCCTAGCTGGTGGCTGGTCTGCTGTAGTTAGCATGCCCTAGCTACCCCTTGGTTCCCTCTGACAACTCCAACTCCGGTAGGCGTGGCGAACATCATGGCGAGATGAGGAATTGATGAGATGGCCCCGAATGTGATCTGGAGGGGGCGTCCGAAGATCGCGTTGTATGGTGACTCCGTGTCCACTACCACAAATTGCACATGGTGGGTGGCCTATCTCGGGAACTCTCCAAGGGTGAATGGGAGAGTGATCGTGCCCTCGACTGCAATTGGCCCTCCGTCGAAGCCGTAGATCGGGCCGACTGCTGGCCAGAGCTCCTCCTTTGGAATGTGCATCCCTAGGAGGGCTGGCATGAATAGTACATTTACCGAGCTTCCGTTGTCGACCAATATCTGCTTGACGCGGAATCTAGGGTCTCTAATCTCTGCGGTCACCACAAGTGTATCTTGGTGCGGTAATAACTATCCTTCCAAATCCTCGTCCACGAAACTGATCTTCAGCTTGGTCGGTGCTCCTTGTCCTGATTCACCTTGCGCAATCGAGTTCACGGTCGCGAATGGCATCCCCGTTATGGTTTTAACCATTCCTTTGACTGGCCTCCCTCCTGGTTCTTCGAGAGCCTGGTCCTTTCTGCGCTCGTCCGGGGGGTGCCTCTCCTGGTCCTGCACGAACCTTCCAAGTGCTCCCCGGCGGATGAGCCGCTCGATTTCATCCTTTAGCTTTAGGCACTCGTCGGTGGCGTCCCCGGTGCCCCTGTGGAATTCGCAGTACTTCATTCTGTATCCCTTCCCGGTAAGGACTTCCTGTGGTCTTCGCAGCTCTGGATCATCCTGGATGGTGTAAAGCACGTTGGCGCGCAAGGTGTTGAGCGATGAGTACTCGTTATACCGCTGGCGGTGCGTGCCAGTCCCCGCGGCGATGCTTCCGGTGCTCGCTCTCCCTGCACTCTTCCCGGTGCTTGGGCGCCTACTCTTCTCGCTTCCTCTTCCATCCTTCTTTAAACTGCCTCTTGTGAGCATCGATTGCTTCGGTAGCTGCTATCTGTTCCTCCACTCGGTGCAACAGGTTGGGGTAGCTTGGGACCATTTCTCGCATTAGAGCTGAGTAGAATCCTCTGGGGCGGAGTTTGCCCAGGAAGACTCTGCGGAGGAGCTCCGGATCCACCCCTGGGATCAGCCTGGCCTCTGAGGTGAAGCGTCGGAAGAATTCCTTCAGGGTTTCCCCCTCGCCCGGTTGGATCCCGGAGAGGTGGGAAGGTTCCTTCGCAATGCGTCGATTGGCAATGAACTAATCCAAGAACGTATGAGTGAGATTAAGGAAGCTCCGGATGGATCCTTCTGGAGGGAATGGTACCAGGTCCGTGCCTGGCCCTTCAACGTGGCGGGGAAAACTTGACAGAGCAGCTGGTCGGGCGCGCAGTAGAGATTGAGGATTGTTGCGAAGTGATTCACATGTTCTAGAGGGTCTTCTGTCCTGTCATATGTCTCGATGTGCGGGAGCTTGAACCCTAGCAGGATGGGATATGCCAGTACCTCAGCTGCTAGTGGCGAAGCTCCTGTGTCCGGGCGTTGCGCTAGCGCGGCCTGGCGGCCCAGCAGCCCATACTCCTTTACTAGGAGTTCTCTTAGTGTTTCCCTTGCTGCCCCCTGTCCTCGAGTGGTGGGAGGACGATCTCATCTGCCCTAATCAGGCGAGTCGGGCGCTCCAGGCTTGCTTGTCTTGACGTCTCTGACTCTGCCTCTCGCACCCCAGACCCCTGGCCGCGGTCATCGGGTGGCGACACGTTCTCCCGCGCGGGGTTTCCGTCGGCAATGCACCTGAGAAGGACGAGCATTTCGGCCTAAATGTCTACCCCGGGGGCGTGTCCTCCTGCAAGTGTGTCGCCAGGGAGTGTGGCATCCTCGCGTTGCTCCAGCGCGTTGGATTGATATGGGAGAACGCCATTTGGTTCCCTGCGAGCCGATCCTCGGGTCATTCGAGCGCCTTTTCCTACCATGTCCCAGATTGGTTTCTACTCCCTCCTGCTGATTACGGGGAACTCTTTCCACAGATGGAGCCAATCTATTGTGGATTGCTCGTGGCCTCCGGTAGATCAAGCAATTTGACCGTCTTAGCCCACTAGTGTCCGAACGTGCAAATAGATTAATGGGTCTCCTGAGAAGACCGAGTCCATAAGCTGATGACGTATAAAACCCACAATCGGGGTGAAAAACCACGCGACCGGAGCTGTGCCGGCCTAACCTTCACTATGCTTTGAGTTCCTCTACAGATTCATTCTTGAGAGAGCGAGGCAGACAGACCGCGCCTCCTTATAATGATGGGGGTGAGAGAGAGAGAGAGAGAGTCTGTTGCCTTGCCCCATAGCGTGTTTACCCCCAGGGCCCAAGCTTCGTCCGTACCACCGCGGGCCTTCGGCTCCTTGATTGGTCTGCCAATAACGAGCTCCAAGTGGTCTCCAGGCGGTCTGCCAATAGCAAGTCCCAAGCCTCCAAGTGGTCTGCCAATAACAAGCTCCAAGTCTCCAAGCAATCTGCCAATAGCGTTCTCCAAGCGGTCTGCCAACAGCGAGTTCCAGGCCTCTAAGCGGTCTGCCAATAGCGTTCTCCAAGTCTCCAAAGCGGTCTGCTAATAGCGAGTTCCAAGCCTCCAAGCGGTCTGCCAATAACGAGTTCCAAGCCTCCAAGCAGTCTTCCAATAGCGTTCTCCAAGTCTCCAAAGCGGTCTGCTAATAGCGAGTACCAAGCCTCCAAGCAGTCTGCCAATAACGTTCTCCAAGCCTTCAAGCGGTCTGCCAACAGCGAGTTCCAGGCCTCTAAGCGGTCTTCCAATAGCGTTCTCCAAGTCTTGAAAGCGGTCTGCCAATAGCGAGTTCCAATCAGCCAAGCGGTCTGCCAATAGCGTTCTCTAAGCCTCCAATTTCTAGAGAGAGAGTGAGTGAGCTTGGGAGAGAGAGAGAGAGAGAGAGAGAGAGAGAGAGAGAGAGAGAGAAAGGAGTTGAGAGAGAGAGAGCTTCCCTCCACCCCCAAAAGTGAGGGAATTAGTGAATAAAGGGGTCTATTTATAGGCTTTTGAAGGGGCGGTACAAATGAAATAGAAAATTTTGATCTTTTAAAATGGTGGAAAGGTAAAGTAAATACCTATCCTATTATGGCCTATATGACCCGAGATTTACTAACGATCCTAGCTAGCACGGTAGCTTCGAAGTCTGCTTTTTCTCTTACTGGCAGAGTGTTGAACGAGCGGAGAAGTCGTCTAAGCGAAGAATCGCTCGAAATCTGCATATGCTACAAGGATCACTTGGATACAATGAGGAGGAAGCAGCATACTTCAAATTTGGAGGATAGCTCATCTAAAATGGAAGACGAGATGGACGAAATCAACTTAAATTAGTTAAAAGCTTAAAGCTCAAAGCCTCAAAGGTGCCGAGCCGGATTTTGGGGAAGCGGACGAAATATGTAATCTTTATTTTTTTAATTGTTGTATTTGCAAAGTTATTTTATACGGACAATTATTATTTTTACTTTGGAATTCAAATTTTCAAATACGCATATGTATAATTTTGTGTAATTCGTTTTCGTTCAACATTAATAAAATACTTTTTTCTCATATTACTCATATTAGTATGTTTTTTTAATTTATATTTTATAGTTTATATTTTTTAATAAAAAATTTAAACAAATTAATATTTAAAAATAAATTAAATAAAAAATAAATTAAAAAACCGGGCCTGGCCCTAGGCCCGGCCCTGGGGGCCTAGGCAGGCCCCCTTTCAAGGGTAAATGCCCAGCCCGGCCCGGGCCTGAATCCAAAAAGCCCGGGCCCGGAAAGCACGGTTCAAGCCCGGGCCCGGGGGGCTTTTTGGACAGGACTATCGAGAAGGCAAAAATTTATTGTTCTATCTTTTACATACACTGAGTCTTTGGATTTATTTAAAGCCTCTAAATATGCTCTATGGCTTAAGAGAATGTTTAAACATGTAGAGTGAAAAGAAGAAGATGAAGAAGGAGAAGGCTAAAAAGGGACAATAATCACTAGAGATGTACTCTAAAGGAGGGTGAATAGAGTAATTTAAGTTTTAAGAGAAATTAATGTTACTCTTTTACACAGTTTTAATTATATCACAATCACAACAACAAATAAATAAAAATAGTGAAGCGGAAAAGGAAAGGCACAGAGAAAATGCACATAACACAGAAGACACTTATATTTTTATAGTAGTTCCCCAATAAATCTAGGTACGTCTACTCTTCGGCCTTCAAGTAAGATTCCACTATTATGGTGTGGGTATTTTGATAAGGTTCTCTTAAAACCGTGGAGTTGTTGACAAGGTCTCTCCGAACCAAGTGAGCTGTTGATAAGGAAGCGCAACCAGGAGTTGTTGACAAGGTCTCTCCAAAATCGAGTGAGCTGTTGATAAGAAAGCTCAACCAGGAGTTGTTGATAAGGTCTCTACAAAATCAAGAATCTTTTCAAAAGGAGACTCAATGAGTCAGGAGTTGTTGATAAAGTATCTCCAAACCAATTAGAATCTTTTAAAGAGAGATTCAAGAACTCTTTTAGCAGGTTGAATTGGTGTTTCCACAATGTGTCCTTAAACAACAGATCTTTGAAGGAGCTGATCCTTTGTAGTGCAGTATGGATTCAGACGGGAGTGAAAATAAACTTTCTTGAGAGAAGAAGAGGAGGTTGATTCTTTTTGGAGAAGTAAGAATCTTCTGGTTATTCTCCAAGTGTAGAGAATTTATTTATTTTTTGTTTATTGCACTTGTTCTTTCTAAGCTCTCATAGAGTAAGAAGAAGAGTGTTCAGAGAGAGAGAGAGAGAGAGAGAGGAGAGTTCAGAGAGCTAAGAATATCTTCTCTTGAATTCCTATCATGTGGTCTTTTTATGTTTTCTTCTATTCTTCTGCTTATGCTCTTTCCTAAAATTCTTGAAGATATTCAAAATCTTATTCTTTGCCTTCTTTTGAGTCATTAATGTCGATGACTTCTTTATAATAAGGAAGGTCAGTACTTCCTTAAAAAATAGTTTATAATAGATAAAAGATATCCTTTTTGATGATGACGTTCCTTTATTTGAACTCACTATAACGAACGTAAAGTTTTCTTTCTAAAGGGGTCAAGGGAATCTTGACTTCTGAATAAGATCGACACAACTCTGAGAAGTAGAGAAGAATTCAGTGTACCTTGGACTTCTGGATACTTGTTACTCTGAGTTGTTGGAAGAAGTGAACTCTGAGTGATCTCATGAAGAATTCGACGTAACTATGATTCATGAAGAAGTAGAGAAGATATCTAAAAGTGCATAGTGTGCCTCTGCGTATTCTCTTGGGTGGGGGGGGGGGGATAGAGTTTTAAAAATTTTACCCTAAATATGCACACACAATAAAACTATCCTAACAACTATGCATTCAGCAATACCAACACAGAATAATATAAGCACAGAAAAACAAAAAAACAGTAGGAAGTAAAGGGGACAACACATAAAAGCAAACACAGAAGACACATAGATTTTATAATGGTGGGTAGTCCACTCTTCTACCACCTTGGTAGGATTGCACTATTTGTGCCTGAGTCTTTTGATAAGGAGACTCTCAGAACTAGCACTAAGTCTTTTGACAAGGAGACTCTTAAAACCACTGAGTCTTTTGATAAGGAGACTCTTAGAACCACTGAGTCTTTTGATAAGGAGACTGATAGCTTATAGGTTAGTAGTCTAATTCACCTAGAGGAGGGGGGGGGGGGGGGGGTGAATAAGTCTCTTTGATTTTTACTTAATTGCTGTTACTAGTAAACAAAATAACAAGCAAACACAGAAAACACACAGTTGTTTATAGTGGTTCCCCAAGATAATGTGTCTATGGGTAGTCCACTTTCCCTCTACACCTTTCTAACAGTGTGTTAGATAAGGTCTACTCCTCCAATCTTAGCTCCAAGAGCTTACAACATAGATCCATCAGGATCTTTCAGGCTTTTCAGGCTTGCTCCAAGCCCTACCTCAGGCCAACCATCCCTACCACTCAGAGTGCTCCCACTCCTACAACTCATAGATCCCCTTGACCTCCTATCTCAGGCCTATCAAGAAGCACTATTTCTCAGGCAAGATGCCCTACAGCTCAGGCTCAAAAGCCTTATAAACCTCAGGCTCAATAACCCTATAACTCAGGTTCAACAACCCTACAATCTCAGGCACAGTTCCATACAAGCTCAGAACAATATAGTTCCTACAAAAGGTTATAAGTATAGCTTACACCAGTTGACAACCTTGTTAGTCTTCTACTGTATATGCACAACTGGTGAAACCTTGAAGCAGAGCTGAATGAAATCTTCAGACCTTGCTCCTATCCGATCTTTCACTTCAGTGGATGAGAAAGGATCACCTTGCACTTCTGAATAGAAGAGCTATCTTCTCTCCTTGTATCTTCTTACTGGGTCTGGAAGCAGAAGGAGAGAGCTCATGGAAGCCGTCAATGGAACAGTGAAAAAATGTCTCTCTTCTTCTTAGCACAACCACACCCTTTGAAAGTGCCCTAAATTGTTCTTTTATACTTCATTTCTCTTCAACAACTCTTGGAAAGGGGCCTTAATACTTTGGAAGTGGATAAAATACTTTATCCACCCTTTACAACTGTTTGCGCCAAAAGCAGGAACTGCCAGTATCATCTTTCTGATTTGAATCTGCCTCAGCGGTTGGGCTGAGACAGACTGCCATCTCAGTGGTTTAGCTATCTTGGTCTCAGCAGATCCGCTGAGACAGATAGTCCTCTCAGCGGATTTTGTCTATCTGCAACTCAATTAAGGTAGACCTCTTCTCAGCGGCTCCTGGCCTCGTCTCAACGGTTTTACTGAGATAATGAGTTCTTCTCAGCGGTTTTGTCAGCAAACCACTGATCTTATTCCAATGCTTGGAATATCTTAACCATGCATAATCCTGATGCCAAATAAGGTTTATCAAATACAATATGTACTTAGCATTGTGAGTGATGCCTATTTAAATTAAGGGAACATTGAGGGCAATATTCCCAACAATCTCCCCCTATTTGAAGAAGGCAGAACATTCCCAATGCTAAGATACATAACCAACAAAAAAAACTTATCATGTAAATGTATTACATAACAACATGATATCATAACACATAAATGTTGACATTCATTTGGCAAAAATAAATGTCATGACAGATTATCTTCATGACAACATAACAACATTGTTTGTCAAAATAATAACATTGTTAACTAATTATGTCTAGGCACCACAAAATATATAAAGCAATAATACTGAATAATATTAAGCTTTAACTAAGATTAGCCTATAACACACACCAATTGATTCAACAAAACTTTCAATTTCATTGCTGTCATAATGTTTCTATATTGTTCAAATTACAGTTTGATTTCCTTAAAAGCTAAATATATTAATTTAAGTCTTTCTTCTCTTGGAGCTTTCAACAACCTCCTTCCCTTTAGCAGCAACAACAATCTCAGCTAGCATCTTCTTGTTTTCTTGTCTTTTGAAATATAGGCATGGCTTTGGTTTGTACTTGGAGGGCATCCTTTTTGGATTATTCTTTCTCACTAGATTTTTCTTGAATATTTTATCCCTATGAGTGTTTCTTTCCAGATGTTTAATCCACTCTTCAGTTGGATAGATCTTGTAAATGTCTTTGCATACTTGATCATGAGTCAGGCATTCAGAATTATACTCTTGGAGTCCTCACTCCAATACTCAAAATTTGGATCTTTTCCTTGCTCTTCCCTTTGCTTAGCCATAAATTCTTCAGCTACATTACTTGTTCTCTTTTTCTTTTCTTTGCCAATTAAATATTTTGAGCAATTTTAGCCTGCCCCTCAAAGTCAAAGTCTTCTTTCCTGTAATTATCCAGCAGGGGAAGGTTCAGGGAAATTCTAGCTCCTTGCAACACTTGGAGAGCCAATTCAAAATTGGTCTCAACATTGGCCACCTCCCCCTTTTCGGCCTCTTCAATTATTTTAGCTCCTAGGGACTGGAAGGCAGCTTCTACAGAACTTGAGATGGTCTGGAAGGCATTTTCCAAGTCAGACTTCATCTCATCCTTCATTTTCTTAGCCTCACTGATCATAGTAGTGGCTGTATTCCAGACATATTCTTGTATATGGTTGGAGGCTTTTTCTATAACCTCATCTGTTTTGCTTACATAATTCTTTACATAGGACATATCTTGCTCAGACAATTGTAGTTGTTTGTCCATTGACCTTAGGATTGTACTCTGAGCCACCACTGACTTTTCTGCCAGGTCTAACCATTTAGTCATTTGCTTATTAAGGAAGACAGTTTCTTCCTTAATTTCTTTCACTTCAGTCATGATTTCTTCCTTTACAGACATTATTGAATTGTCAATGTAATTCTTTATTAAAAGAATCTGATTTTCAATTACTATATTGATGGAGATGAGCAGCTATTCATGGGAGATTGATGATGTGGAGGGGGCATCAGTCACTATATTGAGATCCCCCTCAGTCTGAGCATGGATTTGCTCCCCCTCAGCTGGATCAGCAGGCTGAGCAGCAACTTGAGAATCTGCAGCCTTTTTCTTTTCCATTCATCAATTCTTTCTTGCTCCCCCTCACTTGGAGCATTATCATTGTCCTTGGCAGGAGATTTCTTCTGCCGCTCCCCCTCAGATGAAGGATCATCATTGTCTTGATCATATCCCCAAAAGTCTGCTGGTTCAGGAGGGATTAGATTAATTCTTTGCTCTAGATTGAATATAAGTGAGTCAATCTTACCCTGAGGATCAGTAGCAGCAATGCCTTTATCATCCTTAATATATTCTGAGGAGGAGTGTATCATCTGTACACCTTTATTAGCAGCAGCAACATCAGTCTTTTCCTTCTGATGCTCTTTCTAAGCAGTATCATCCTTTTCTTTGTCATGCCCTTTCTCAGGAGCATTGCCTTCATGACCTTTAGCGTCATGATCTCCTCCTTGATCATCCTTTGGAGGACTGCTGGCTAGACCTTGATTGTCCAGAGCTGGGACATTCTCTTCTTCCTCTGACCCAGAATCAGAGCAGACTATTATGGCTTTTCTCAGCCCCTTAAGTGAACTTTTCTTCTTCTCCTTGGGCTCAGAGGGTTGGCTCATGGTGAGGACCCTTGAGAACCTGTCCAAGGTTTTGATATCCATCCTTTTGAGATAATGGAGGTTTGTTCCTTTTGACTAATTAAGCTTTTCTGGATAGGTATTTAAGAGGTAGAGGGAGAGAATTCTGCCTTGGTTGGGGGCCTGCAGACATTCCCTTATCCTTTGAAATATCACCTCAGCCCATGATGTCTTCTTCTTCAGAATGACTCTTGACATCAACTCAAACATGTGTTTGGATATGGTGTCATGTGATCCTAGCTTACACAGTATGGATTTTCCAACTATATCAGAGAGCAATTTTCCTCTCTGGTTAAAGAACTTCCTTTTTAATGAGCCAAGTTTGGCATCACTATATTCACACCATTGTAAGGCTAGGTCTTTATCCTTTTCAGAAATTGCATCTTCCTCTTCTTCACTGCAAGAGGTCAGCTGAAGGACCTTCTCCATTTTATTAGGAGAGATTTTTATCTTGTCACTCCCTATCCTTCCTTTGATAGAGGAATTTGAAGAGGACAACTTGGCACTGGAGAAGAATTCCAGAACTTTAGTTCTGAGAATCATTGTTGGCTTAGATAGCATATAGTCCAGTCCTTGGTCTGATAGAAGTTGAATCACTTCTCTTATCTCTACAGGAGCATGCATGAATCCATTTCAAACTATCTCATAGCCTTCATACAGCTCTTTTGCCATCTTTGGCTCCATATATTCTGAATGACAGGTCGCTGAGACGGGAGGTAGAAGGGTTCGTCTCATCGGCTAGGTCAATGGAAAGTGTAATACTTTAATCAACATTATGACATTTATTGGGCTTGATTTAGGTTAGATTTGCCCTAAGTGTATATGTTGATTAGACTTAATCAATTTGATTAATTTTACATTGCTTACATGTCAATTATGTCATTTGTTCATATAGCCAACCTGTCACAGCAGAACCGCTGAGACAGAGTTGTTATCCACTGGGACAAAACATTGTCAACCGCTGAGACAGTTCTAGTCATCTCAGCGGTTTAGCTGAGACTTTCTCAGCTATCTCAGTGGTTCAGCTGAAACCTTCACAACTGTTTCAGCTGATTTCACTGCCAATCAGTGAATTTTATAATTAGGCTTGTTTCAAGACCTAAACATGCTACTAATCATTTAGATAACAACTTATCCTATCAAGGTTTGTTATACATGATTGCATGCTAGATTAAAGCTATGGAATAACATCATGAGCAAGATATACAAAATGGCAGAATAAGATTTATTCTAAATTCAACATGCCAAGCTCAATTTTGAAAGCATTAAACTTTGCCTCATCCAATGACTTTGTAAAGATGTCAGCAACTTGTTTGTTAGTTGGGAAAAATTTAAGGCATACATCTTTACATTCTATATGCTCTCTAATGAAATATACCTTATCTCTATATGCTTAGTCCTTCTATGTGACACAAGATTCTTAACTATATAGATAACATTGGATGAGTCACAATACAGGGGAGAATTACTTACCTTGAGGTTATAGTCCTCTAGCTGATGTTGTATCCACAACAGTTGTGCACAACAGCTCCCTACATCTATGTATTCAGATTCAACAGTGGATATTGTCACACTGGTCTGCTTCTTGCTGCTCCATGAGATCAACCTTCTTCCTAGGAATTGATAAGTTCCACTTGTGCTTTTCCTATCTTCCTTGCAACCTGCAAAATCTGCATCTGAAAATCAATCATGTACAACCACGATGTTCGCCTGGAAGGGTCCCTGGTTCGCATACCCAGGGGAGCGAGCCAGGGATGGGAGAGCCAGGCAGGGCGAGCCCAAGAAGAGCGAGAGGCCCTAGAGGCGGGCGAGCCAGCCGGTCGAGGGAGTTCGCTTGGAAGGCCCGGGACCTTGGGGTACAAATAGCCATTTTTGGGGTACAGTTAGCCATTTTGGCGAGCTCGGCTCGCTAAAGAGCGATTCGTCAGGCGAGTCCTAGAAGCAGGCGAGCCGGTCAGTCGAAGGAGTTCGCTAGGCAGGCGAGTCGGCCAGACATTTTGGCGAGCCCCGTGTTCGCTGGAACGGGTCAAGGGTCTCTGGTTCGCCAGTACCTGGGGTGGTCTTAAAAGCTCCTGGTGGTCTGCGGCTAGCCCCTCAAAACAGCGGAGTTTGGCTGTTAGCAGACCAATTCGGGGTGCGGATAGTAAGAATGGACAGCGGGAGTTGGCTATTGACAGACCACAAAACCAAAATCTATAAATAGACCTTAAAGGGCACCTTGGAAGAGGACCGGTTTCAAAATCTTTGAGCCTTCTTCTCTCCATAGGTCGCTTTGGTTTGGGCTCTCTAGCTCTCCAAGGTGCCCGAGTCTTAGCTTTGGCTTGGGAGGGGAAGCGCTCAACGATCTTCCGGGTTAGTGGAGGGACCTCCTTGCTGAGACCAGGGTCTTTGTTCTTTATCCGAATTATCTGTCTACCTCTTCCGAGGGACCGGTAAGGGCTAGTCACCCCTCAATTCGTTGAGGGCCCCGGGCTCCACAAGAGACCAAGAAATCGGTTTCAACATTTTGGTGCAGTGAGCGTGGAGCGTGGCTGGTTCAAGAAAGTTCCAGAGAAGGGTTATGGCGGGAGATGAGGAGCAGGGCGAGGAGTTCGGCGAGACTCCTCAGGAGGCGATGGCCAGGATGCTCACGGATTTCAGAAAGGAGGTGCTCGACACCTTGGGGTTCACGGCCACAGCTCTGCGAAGTAAGTTTGCGACCCCAGCACCTCAGGCGACCCCTCCCCCAACAGCAGTCGGCGAGAAGGCACCAGGGGGAAGGGCTGGAAAGGAAGTTGCCGTTGGTTTAGGTCAGAGCCAGGAAGGGAGAGTGTTGTTCGCCAGTCCGGCGAGCTCCGTGCCTGCAAGCTCAGTGCTGGTGAGCTCCGTCCCAGCGAGCGCGATGCAGGCGAGTGCGCGCCAAGAGGAAGCGGCGACTGTCGGGGTGGTTCAGGCGAGCACCGCCCTCGCGAGCAAAGTCCCGGCGAGCTCAAGTTTGGCGAGCGAGCTCGGGGGACGAGTGGAGCCAGGAAGAGTGACAGGAGGGGGAAGCCCCTTTTGCGAGTTGGTGCTTTCCGCACCCGTCCCGGGGGGATTTGGAGAATGGGACTGGGTGTACTACAACGGTAGAGATGACCCTGTCCAGCACCTGCAGAGTTTCGAAGACTCGGTCTCCATCAGGCCGATGTCAGATGCCTTCAAGTGTCGGCTCTTTGCCGTCACCCTCAAGGAGAAGGCCAGGGACTGGTTCCATCATCTCCCTGCAGGGTCAATCTACTCGTTCGAGGATTTGCGTCGAAGTTTTTTGCTGAGGTTCTCGACCTCAAAAAAGAGGAAGAAGGACGCTGATTACCTCTTCGCAGTGAAGCAGGGACCCAGGGAGTCGCTGGCTCAGTATGCCGATCGGTTCCAGGAGGAAGTACAGCTCACTCAGGAGATGCCTGGGTTTGCACTCCAACTCGCCTTCATGGTCGGGTTGAAAGAGAGTTTCTTCAAGATGGCGTTGAAGAGAAAAGCCCCCGTCTCCTTTGAAGAGCTGATGGAGAGGGTGTCGGAGGAAGTCGCAAGTGAGGAAGCCAATCCGGAGCTCACCAAGAGGCTAGCAAAGCTCAGTGAGCCGGAGGTGAGGCAGCAGGAGGTCAGGAGAAGGGAAGAGCCCCGGGCCCCGGAGGGGGAATGGAGGCCGCAAGGTGGAGGAATGCAAGGGCAGGGAAGGGGTTACGGCCCAGGAAGGGGTAACCATGTCGGAGGTCAATGGAGGCCCCCCCCAGTTAGGGTGGAGGCAAGGTCCGATGCAAATGCCTCCCCCTCCCCAACAGGCCATGGCGATTGGAAGAGGAAGAGGAAGGGGAGGAGAGGTGGAAACGACAGCCGCTAGGAGGAGAAGGAATAGGGTGGCAGAGGCCGATGCAGGGGAAGTGACGTTGCCATATTGTATCTTTCATGATGTGGAAGGTCACTCGACAGACACCTGTCCGGAGTTCCTGGAAGTAAAGAGGGGCAGAGCGCCCACGCCACCGCAGCAGCAGCCAGTAAGGATCGTGGAGGTCAAACCTCGAGAGGAGGATGAGTAAAGGTGTGAGGATAGAGCCGATATGGGAAGTAGAGGAGGGATCGGGGTGATCCATGGGGGGGGGGGGGGGGGTAGGGGTAGAGGCGACCCGCAAGGCTAGCCTCCATACCATCTACCGCCGGAGCGTGGCTTCGACCTCCACCACTCCACCCCCGGCCGAAAAAATCATTTTCACCCAGAAGGACATGCCGGGCTACGAGGACCCGTTCTGCGACACGCTGGTCATCCAGACGGCGATCGAGAACTTCACCGTCTCCCGGATCCTAGTGGACAACGGAAGTTCGGTCAACGTCATCTTCAAGAAGGCGTTTGACAAGATGGAGGTGGAGACCAGAAGGGTGTTGGCCTCAGATGGCCCTCTGTTTGGATTCTCGGGGGAGAGGAAGGAAATAGAAGGGGGAGTGGGGCTTCATGTGACCCTGGGTGGGCAGTCCCGAAACTGTCGTTTTGTCATAGTGGACGCCCCAAGCAGTTACAGCGCTATCTTCGGACGGCCACTCATCAGCGCGTTCCGCTGTGTCCCTTCCACCTTTCATCAATGCCTTAAGTTCAGTGACGGAGGGGTTCAGGTGCGGATCAGGGGGGATCCCAAGGTGGCAAGACAGTGCTACGTAACGGCTGTCAACACCATCTCCTGGATGGGAGAAGCTGAGGAGTGGGATAGGATGATGGAGGAGGCGGCCGAAGCCGGAAGTATGGAGGTAGCCGAGGAGAAGATGGAGGGAGACAAAGTCCATGCCCAGGAAGGGGTAGCTGAGGTACCCCAGGCGGAAGGAGAGGAAGAAGAAGAGAAGGCCCAGGAGGGAAGGGCGGAAGAGCTGATGGTGGTAGCGAAGGAAGTCGAGGAGGAAACCCAGGCTCCCACTTGTGCCGAAGAGGAGAGGGCTTGGGGAGAGCAGTCCCAGTTGGAGGCTGTGGACGAGGTCGTAGAGCTCGAGGTCACCACCCGGCTGGGGGTGGTGGAAAAAGTCCGGGTCAGCGGAGAACTCAACCCGGAAGATCAAGCGGAGATTCTGGCTTGCGTACAGAAGAACGTAGACGTCTTCGCTTGGAGCGCCGCGGAAATGCCCGGGGTCGACGCGGATGTGGCTTGCCATCGCCTCAACCTCGACCCCGGCGCCCGCCCCATCCGCTAGAAGAGGAGGGCCGTCGCAGACAAGGTGGAAGGGCCCATCCGCGAGAAGGTGGGCAAGCTCCTGCAGGCAGGCTTTGTATCGGAGATCCAGTATCCAGGCTGGGTCTCCAACGTAGTTATGGTAAAAAAGGGAGGAGGAAAGTGGCGTATGTGTATCGACTTTTCGCTTCTTAATAAATCATGCCCGAAAGATTGCTACCCCCTGCCCAGAATCGACGCGCTGGTTGACTCAGCCGTTGGTTTTTCTGTAATGTCTTTCTTAGATGCTTTTTCAGGTTACCATCAAATCCGCATGCACCCCCCGGACATCAAGGATGTTTCCTTCATCATGGGGGATGGATGTTATTGCTATAAGATGATGCCCTTCGGGCTCAAGAACGCAGGGGCTACGTACCAAAGGATGATGGATAGGGTCTTCCGCGAGCAGAAAGGAAGAAATTTAGAAGTCTATGTTGACGACCTCATGGTGAAGAGCCGAGACCTTGGGTCTCACCTCCAAGACCTTGAGGAGACGTTTGGGACCCTGCGGCGGCACAAGATGAAACTCAATCCCTTGAAGTGTGTCTTCGGGGCAAGCCGAGAAAAGTTCCTAGGCCACTTACTCACCCCCGTGGGGGTGGAGCCCAACCCGGACAAGGTTAAGGCGGTAATGGAGTTGGGGTCACCAAAGAATCCAAAGGAGGTTCAGAGCCTTACAGGGAAGTTGGCTGGGCTCAGCAGGTTCCTCTCCAAGGCGGGAGAAAAGTGTGCACCTTTTTTCAAGGTGCTGCGGGGCAACAAGAAGTTCGAATGGACCCGGGAGTGCGAGGAAGCCTTCCAGGCTCTGAAAGAACAGCTCACCCAAACCCCTCTGCTCCAGGGAACGAGGCCAGGAGAAGACCTATCCCTGTACCTGGGGGTAGGGTCCGAAGCAGTAAGTTCCGTGTTGATCCGGGAGGAGGGGAAGAAACAGTTTCCTATCTACTACGTCAACCGAGTGCTGAAGAAGGCAGAGCTCCGGTACCCGATCTTGGAAAAGTTGGCCTTCGCATTGGTGGTGTCAGCCCAGAGGCTCCGGCCTTACTTTCAAGCCCATTCAATCAAGGTGGTGACAGACCACCCGCTCCGTAAAATCATGGAAGGAGTGGATCACTCAGGGAGGTTGGCAAAGTGGTCCGTGGAGCTAAGTGAATTCAATATCACGTTCGTGCCCAGGACGTCCATCAGGGCTCAGGCGGTGGCAGACTTCATGACCGACTATGCAGCCGAAGTGGGGGAGCACGAGCCACCTCCCCCAGAGGCCTGGAAGATGTTGGTGGACGGAGCATCGGGAAAATACTCCTATGGAGGGGGAATGGTCCTGGTAAGTCCTCAGGGGACTCAAATTGAGCAAGCCTTAAACATCCATTTCCCAATTACCAACAACCAGGCTGAGTACGAAGCAGTGATAGCGGGCCTTCGGCTAGCCTGGGAACTGGGTGTGCAGGATGTGGAGGTCTCCACGGACTACATGGTGGTAGCATGCCAGATCAAGGGAGAATTTGAAGTAAAGGACCCGACCCTCCTACTATACCTGGAGAAGGTTAAGGGGGTCATCGGGCAGTTCTGCACCTTCTGCATCAAGCACGTGTCGAGGGAGGAGAGCACCCAGGCGGACCTCTTAGCCAAGTTCGGTCCCCGAGCGGGAGGGACGACTTCGGAGCTCTTCCGGCCCTCCATCGAGGAAGGAGAGTTGATGGAGGTGGATCAACGGGCCTCGTGGATGGATCCGTTCATCACCTTCCTATCCTCCGGGTAGTTCCCCGGAGAGGACGTGGACAAGAGGCGCTTCAGGTATAAGTCCGCTTATTACTCCTTGCATGCAGGAGGGCTATATAGGAAAACTCTCTCGGGACTCCTGGCCCGTTGTGTTTCCGAGGAGGAGGTTCCAAGAGTACTGGAAGAAATCCACTCCGGGGAGTGTGGCAGCCACTCCGGGAGTCGGACCCTGGAAGGGAGGGTGTTGAGGCAAGGCTACTTCTGGCCCACTCTCAGCAAGGATGCGGCAGAGTTCGCGAGAAAGTGTCCGAAGTGCCAGCTCTATGCTCCGCTCCAACTCCTCCCAGCTCAAAGGCTCCGAACCATCACGGCTCCCTGGCCCTTCGCCATATGGGGGCTGGACCTGGTCGGTCCCTTTCCCCAAGCTAGCGGCCAGAGGAAGTTCCTGCTGGTCATGATTGACTACTTCTCCAAGTGGGTAGAAGTGAAAGCACTCGCTAAGGTAACCTCTCAGGTTGTAAGGAATTTTGTATGGGGAGAGATAATTTGCAGGCACGGGTTACCTCTAGCAATATTGATGGACAATGGGCCGCAGTTTGCTAGTGAAGAGTTTGTTGGCTTCTGCACTCAGCTCGGCATCGACCTCAGGTTCGCGTCAGTCCACCACCCGAGGAGCAATGGGCTGGTGGAGGCTGCGAACAAAATAATCGTTAATCTATTAAAAAAGAAAGTAGAAAACCTCCGAGGAAACTGGGTAGAACAACTACCCTCTGTCCTCTGGGCCATGAGGACCACCCCGAATACCGCCACCGGGGAGACCCCGTTCAAGCTCTCTCACGGATCCGAGGCCGTTCTCCCCGTAGAGTTCGAGGTAAAGACCCCCCAGGTGATCGCTGCGAGTGAGGGGGATGAAGAGTGGCTGGAATATAACAATGCAGAGCAGAGGCTATCTTTGGACCTGGTGGAAGAACTCCGGGACTTGGCCACCATCAGGCAGGAAGAGGTCAAGCGGCGGATGGCTCAATATTTTAACAAACATATCCGGATAAAGCACTTTCAGAAAGGGGACCTGGTCCTGAAGAAGGTCGATGCGGCCGGCAGAGGGGCCGCGGTGGGTAAGCTTAACCCCAACTGGGAGGGTCCATATATTGTAAGCGGGGTGCTCAAGTCAGGGGGATATCACCTCCAGGATGTGGAGGGGGTGCCCCTCGACCGAGCTAGGAGTGGGGATGATTTGAAACGATTTTACCCTTAAAAGCTTTATTATATTGTTTACTGAATGTCTTACTCCCTTTTTATAATGCTTATGACTACTGCCGTGCCGACATGACACAGGTTGGATATGTTGGTGCTGGAATGCCCCAGATCGATTCCGCTCCCGGGCTCTCACCTAGACGGGGGGTTCAGGTTGATCTCTGGAGAGGCTGGCAAGGTTGGATATATTGGTGCTGGAATGTCGCAGATCGATTCCGCTCCCGGGCTCTCACCTAGACGGGGGGTTCAGGTTGATCTCTGGAGAGGCTGGCAAGGTTGGATATGTTGGTGCTGGAATACCCCAGATCGATTCCGCTCCCGGGCTCTCACCTAGACGGGGGGTTCAGGTTGATCTCTGGAGAGGCTGACTGTAACATCCCCCAGACAGCTAGACCCCTAAGTTGGTTTTGTCATGACAAAACCATAGGAGGAGCCCAAGGCCATGTGAATTGAGGTGAGAAGAAGAAAACCACCTTGGTCTGCAAATAGCAATTTCTAGTGACCAAGCTTAGGGTTGGACTTTAGGGCCTCAACTTGACCATCTGGCCCCACCATAGTATCCCTAACCCTTTAGGGGCCCCTTAGGGCACCAAGGGCATATTGGTGTCAACCAAAGAGGCCAAATTGACCAAAGTCAACCCTAACCCTAAATTGGTCAAAGTAACCTAATTAGAACCAATTAACCTTCACCATGACAAATTGATCACTCATCTAGGTCTAGAATATCATAAGAGACCTAGTAGACCTAAAAGCCCCATCATGGGACCCCCAATGGTGCAAATTGACCAAAATGCCCTTGTTAGGTCAAAATGGCAATTCTTCACTAAGTGCCCAAATTGACCATCACCATGTTAAATTGACCCTACCCTTAGGGTTATCATGTCATAGGGGACCCAGTGGACTAAAAAGCCCCATGACTGGGTCAACCCTAGGGCTCAATTTGACCAAAGTCAACTTAGCCTATTTTGGTCAAATCAGCTTAAATTGGGTCAACAAAGACTCATGTGACCAAATTGACCCCTCCAATAGTTTCTAAACCTAATTTTGAGTCCAATGGACCCAAAAGCCCCATCCTAGGGTCATCCAATTGGTCAATTTGACCAAAAGTCAAATTTACCCAAATTAGGTCAAATCTCTTGAATCTAGCCCAATCCCTTTGGGCTAGGCCCAAATTGACCAATTGACCAGCCTAGTAGACTGATATTGATCATGAGAGAGAGGGAAAAACCGGCCATGGTGAGTAGGAGAGAGAAAAACCCATTAAGGGGGAGAGAGAAAGAGGAGGATTAATGGGGAGGAAGAAGAAACCTTCAATCTCCCCCATTAATGGTTGCATTCATCTCCTCTAGGGGAGAGGAGGAGTTTCCAGCAGTTCCCAGGAGGAATTGAAGGAAGCGGGGATGTATTGTGGGCGACCTTGGAGGAATTCAAAGAGGCCATTAATGGCTTTAGTAGTTAAAGCCACCATTGCCTTCAATTGACCCCCCCCCCCCCCATTATCTTCAGAAGCCGGAGAGGAGTGAAACCCCCTTGTTTTCAGAAGAGGTCGGGCAGTGTGGGGTGGTGGTTCTAGAACTTGGAAAGCATGGAGGTCGGCCATGGCAATCCCCCAATCGGCAAGGCTTCAAGCCCTAAATCAGGTCTGGTTCTCTTCCCCTCTCTTCAGTGGGTAGATCCCCTCAATCGGCGGCAAGGTTCGAGCCCTATCGGCTCTGGATCGGGCCGACCAAGAAGCTCGAAACCGAGCTTTTTCTTCCAACCTAAATGCCCTGTTCCGGCCACTTCCGGCCGGCCAACCACCGCATCTCGCCGGCCACCACCTCAACGAAGGTGGTGGTGGCATTGGCCGGCCGGGGCGGCGCCTAGGTGGCCGGGAAATCAGGGATCAAGGTGGCCCAGGCGCGGGCAATCCTGGCCGTTGGCCAGAGGAAGAAGATGACCACGCGCCGTCCGATCTGCGCCAGGATTCGTGCTGGATGATTTCCTTATGAATTTAATTGATATTATTAATTAGTTTCCTTTAGCTTTTATAACAGCAGAAGTAATTTAAATATTAAAAATACTAGATGCCCTCTACAGAAAAAGTGCCCAACATGAAAGTTGAGGGCCTTGACCCCTAGGATCATACAAAATTGACTTCACCAAATTGGAGTCCTGGTTTGACCTCAGCACCCATTTTAGTGCAAAGTTTGACTGAACTTTGAATGGGTGCCCACACCAAACCACAAGTCCAAATGACTTGAAATTTGGACTAGTAATGAGTCAGACATAGGGATATAACATATCCAAAAATGAGAATTTTTGGGGAACATTTCCCTAAAGTTTTTGTAGAAATTTAATAATCCTTGCATAAATTATTTGGAGGGTCAAATGACCTCCAATCACCACCAATTTTTGGTGGGGTATTATTAGGGTCATGATAAACCCCTGGTTAAAATCTCAACTCATTTGGAGTTCATTTGATTAGGTAATCATTAGGCCAAAGATTTGTCCATTTAGAGGAAATTTGTGAATAAGGGCTATTTGGGATCTTTCATGGTCAAACCACCTCCAATTGGAGTGGGACTTTGGCCACTGCCCTAATATCACCCAAATCATCCTCCAAGAGAGTTATGGGGCCATGGGGAGTTGGATTGCCCTAGGTCATGGGTTTGGAGCACCTTGGGGTGCATTTAGCCAAGTAGTGATCCATTGGCCAAATGGGTCCATAGAAACTTGAGTCTTCTTGGAAAGGTCAGTGGTATCACTTTGAGATCCCATGAGGAAGATTGGTGAGCATTGGAGTTGAATTGCTCAAGGTCATAGGGTTGATCCCTATGAAGTGGAATTTGGGGTTGTGAAGGACATAGGAGATTTTGTCCTTGGAGAGGGGTGTATTGGACTCCCCTGAGTTCTATAAGTGTTGTGACACCCTCACAAGAAGTTTGGGTGGATTTAGAGAAGTTTTGACCCTAACCCTAGGTTAAACCCTAAAGGGGTGCAATTAGAGGCTAATGAAGGAAGAGGGGTCAAACCTTAATGGTTTGACTTGAAATTTTGGGGAGATGGTCTTGGTGACAAGAGAATGCTTCTGTGAGAAATTGGTGGGATTTGGGGTTGCCAACCCTAGGTAATAAACCCTTGGGTAGATTTGTAAATAATTAGGGTTTTGGGTTTTAGGAAGAAATAATACTTTATGATTAACCATCTTCTGTCACCAACTTAGTCTTAATGTTATTAATCCTTGAAAGATTCTGTTAGGACCATTAGAAAACATTTAGAGGTCCAAATTGTAATTATTCGTATTGTTGGCAATTTTTGGGATGATGGAATGTAGGGTGTTAGTTTACTGTATTAGCATGAAACTTTGCTGGATGCCATTTCATACCAATATGTACCCACTGTATTTTTCTCATAATTTTTAGATTAATATTTTTGGTACCTCTAGTTCAATTTGGAATTAATTGCAAATATACCCTCTGTGGAAATTACAAATGTACCCTCTGTGGAACATGGTCAAACTTTGTAGAACTGAATATTTTAGTATGAATCACCTCTGTATTAATTTGCATAAGGTTTGGAGATCATATGTGGGTACCTCCTTTGGAATTTATTGGTAATAAGTGAGTTTTGGAATTTTTAAAAATACTAAATCTTGCTGGTTTTTCCTAAAAATTCATATCTACTGATTATTAGGTACCCTTGATTTATGTAAAAATGTAGGCAAACATTGGATGTCAGGAAAGCATACTTGCAGTTCAAACCTTAGGAAGTGGTATTTTGGGAAAAATGATTTAAATATTATTATTATTTGGAAAATTATGAAACTCTGGATTTGGTCTTAAAAATATAGTATGGACCTGCAATAAAATTATTGAATCATAGGATTGAGTATTTAGTGTACTCCCCTTCATGAGCATCAAAGCGTTGAGGATGGTCTGCGTTTAGCAAATTGGCAATTTTGGGGTTATAGGCAAAAATTGGATTGTATTGATTGGAGATGTGAGATTTTAATGGTGATCATATGACTATGAGAGGATCCCTGGAGTTGATTAGGGTTTGATGAGTTCTAGGGTGATGGGGTGCCACCCTTGGGGTAGGTCGTCCTGGGATTGACAAAAGATCGTCTTTTCCCTTTAGTGTCTTTAAGCACTTAGGTTTAATTCAGGTAAAAGTATTAAAGGGGTTTCCTTATGGGTAGTAACTAATAACTTTAAGTGTCTTGGGAATGGGAACTCTGGGGTGTCATCCCATAGGGGTTCCTAGTACCGTAGCGAGCCCCTCACAGGGTAACCCTCGGGAAGTCCAAGACTAACCCTAACTCATAAGAGTAAGACATTGTACAAGATTAATTAATAACACACTCATCTACACCCTGTGGTTTCGGGAGTCTAGTTAGCCCGGGGAGCTTATGGCTCGGAAGGTTATTGATGGCGGGCAGGTTAGCCCGGGGAGCTTATGGCTCGGAAGGTTATTGGTGGCGGGCAGGTTAGCCCGGGGAGCTTATGGCTCAGAGGTAGGAAGTAGAACATGTTGCATGTGCACTGAAGGTGGTGGGTCTTCGGTATTGGACGGTCGTTCACACCGACGTCAATACGTTGACTCGGCAAGTGTGGTTTTACACTTAGCCTTGATAGTCTGGCGGTCCAGTCAGCAAGAGTACGCAGACGCTCCGCGGGTTTGTGGAGGCGTACGATAGGTCTAGGTTGGGTAGTGTGAATACCAACCTAGAGGTGGGCGAGGCCCAACCCACCGCTTCCGTTTGCCACTACGGGAGTATCCTGGGAGTCTAGCTCGCTCCAAAAAGGGGGAACTAAAGGTCTATGCGCATAGAGTCGAAGTGGGTGAGTTGCACTTGCATGAACATAACATAACAGCATACTTTGCATGACATAGCATAAACATTGCATTCAACCTACCCCTAACGTATAAGTCGGTTATGAGACTTCTTATACGGTAGGCCCTGCTAAACGACCCCTTGGTCTATAGGTTTGTATGGGCATTCCTATAAATCAATGGTTACTTTTTGCTACTACACTTACTGCTTACTGCTCTTTATATACTCTTTACCATGCTCTTAATTACTGTTTCAATTATATACGTACACATGTGTAGAGTAGAACCTTTTCATGTACCACTGCCACCTGCTCTTTGATTACACCCCCTTGCTGTCCTCCGCTTCATCCTCCCGCACGGTGCCTAGGAGCCATTGGGGGTGGGGTGGGGAACATAAGGATTAGTCTTTTTGACTAACGGTCGGTGGACCATATCATTTTAGGAGTTCGAGGAGACGCAGCAACCTTGAAGAAACAGGTACAGCAGGATCCGACATGGTGGACCCCACGACCATGCTACCATTGTCACCAGCCGGGACATACTCGGGTCAGATGTCCCATGATGAGTGGAACCCCTCCAGCACAACGATCAGGAGGCCGAAGGCGAAGACGTAGACATGGATTGCGAGGCAGCAACCGCAGGCCAAAAGAGAAGAAGCATCCAGTGTTGCAGCACCAGTGGGGTACAGAGTCTGCAGGGATGGGTTAGACTAGTCTGAGTACTCCGGTTTCAGTGTCGGTGACGATTAGCTTTAGTTTTACTTAGTAGATAGCTTCGGCGAGTGATCTTGTAGTGAGGACATGATGTATAGGGCAAGGGCCCCTTTTATTATTTAAACCCTTGTATCTCTTTTACTCAGTTAATATATGTGGACATTTACCATTATGGTTTATAATTCATGTGATTCTGTGGACTTGTCTTCTCTTTAATGTATTTTTCTTCGTGATCGATTTGGCCGGCAGGATCGGCGTTTTGTAGTGGCGACCTTCCCGAGTGAAGGTGTCACCGCAAAACGGCGGTTCTGGGCCTAAGACCCGGTGGTTTTTGCAAAAAAAAAAATGGGGTCTTACACTGACAAGGTTGGATATGTAGGTGCTGGAATGCCCCAGATCGATTCCGCTCCCGGGCTCTCACCTAGACGGGGGGTTCAGGTTGATCTCTGGAGAGGCTGGCAAGGTTGGATATGTTGGTGCTGGAATGCCCCAGATCGATTCCGCACCCGGGCTCTCACCTAGACGGGGGGTTCAGGTTGATCTCTGGAGAGGCTGGCAAGGTTGGATATGTTGGTGCTGGAATGCCCCAGATCGATTCCGCTCCCGGGCTATCACCTAGACGGGGGGTTCAGGTTGATCTCTGGAGAGGCTGGCAAGGTTGGATATGTCGGTGCTGGAATGCCCCAGATCGATTCCGCTCCCAGGATCTCACCTAGACGGGGGGTTCAGGTTGATCTCTGGAGAAGCTGGCAAGGTTGGATATTTTGGTGCTGGAATGCCCCAGATCGATTCCGCTCCCGGGCTCTCACCTAGACGGGGGGTTCAGGTTGATCTATGGAGAGGCTGGCAAGGTTGGATATGTAGGTGCTGGAATGCCCCAGATCGATTCCGCTCCCGGGCTCTCACCTAGACGGGTGGTTCAGGTTGATCTCTGGAGAGGCTGGCAAGGTTGGATATGTTGGTGCTGGAATGCCCCATATCGATTCCGCTCCCGGGCTCTCACCTAGACGGGGGGTTCAGGTTGATCTCTGGAGAGGCTGGCAAGGTTGGATATGTCGGTGCTGGAATGCCCCAGATCGATTCTGCTCCCGGGCTCTCACCTAGACGGGGTTCAGGTTGATCTCTGGAGAGGCTGGCAAGGTTGGATATGTTGGCGCTGGAATGCCCCAGATCGATTCCGCTCCCGGGCTCTCACCTAGACGGGGGGTTCAGGTTGATCTCTGGAGAGGCTGGCAAGGTCGGATATGTTGGTGCTGGAATGCCCCAGATCGATTTTGTCCCCGGGATCTCACCCAGACGGGGGGTTCAGGTTGATCTCTGGAGAGGCTGGCAATAGAAAGCAGGACCTAAGATAGCAGGTTGAGGTGTTAGAGCCAGAAGGGCTTGGTTCGCAAAATCGAAAGGGTTGAGACTGGAAGGGCCTAAGGTAGCAGGTTGCGATGCTAAAGTCGGGGAGTTTTGATTTGCAGGGTGCCGAGGCTCAAGCTCGCCAAGGTCGGGTTCGCCGGGCAGTATCCGCGGGCGGCGGTAGCCCGGGTTCGCGAGATCCACAAGAGGAGAACCCTGGCGAGGCGAGCCCAGACACACGCATTTGCGAGCCCCCCCCCTCCGGAAGCACTGCCGCATAACCGGTCATGAGAGTTCAGAAGAAAGAGATCAAATGCGGGGGAAAAAAGAAAACGCGAGCATGTGCATAAAAACTAACGAAAAAATAATAACTATCATTCCCCAAGATTTTTCTATGTTCGGCGGCGATCTCGCCAGCCCAAAAAGAATAATATACATTCAAAATAATGAGAGAGAAGAGAGGCTAAGGGGGTTCATTCTGGTGGGCCCTCGCCATTCTTGCGAGCCCCCAACCATGGCGCCAAGTCGAAGAGGTCCGGGCAGACGTCTTCGGCTGTAAACTCCATCGCGTCTTCCGCTAGCAGACTCGCGTTCTTGAGGGTCGTGAAGACGAGGTTGGCGACCTCCTGTGCATCTCGCCGTCTCTGTTCCTCACTTTCGGCGACCCTTTGTTGAGACCTGGCTCGCCCAGGAGAAGGAGGCAGCACGCTGCGAACCAGCTCGTCCACCCGAGCCTTCAACATGGTATTCTCCAACTCCAGCTCGCCGTTGCGAGTGAGGAGCTTGGTTGCTACATCGGCATCCTGAGTCAGCATCAAACGAGTTAAGACAAAGATCGAAGGTCGCGAACAGCGAAGAAAAGAGGCCCAAGGGCCGCTTACCATCTTGCCCTGCATCCCGGCGAGGAGGCTTTCCGACGCTTCCTCTCTCTCCTTAAGGCCCTTGATCTCCTCGCGAGCCCTCTTGAGCTCCTCCCTGTACGCGCGGATGTCCTTATCCGCCTGCAGATAACGGTGCCCTGCCATATGTGCGAGCTCCGTCGAGCGGAACTGGGCTCGCATTTCTTCATAGACCAGTTGCCTTGGCCCCATCTCTTTATAGGCGACGGCGTCCTCGCGGCCATATAAGCCGAAGGAGAGAGAGAACGCCTCCTCCCCGGCCTTACCAAGCTCCACCCAGGAGGGGTGAAGGGTGGAGCAAGAAATCCGATTGGCGTCGGGATCCCAAGCGAGCAGGGGCTCGCCAAGGATATCAGAAACCTTCTCACCCAGACCAAAGTTCTTGTGGCTCTTGGGTTGGGGGGTTGTGGAAGAGCTCCCGGCGCCCTGGCTCGCCAACGGGTCCGAATGTTTCACCGGAGAAGGGGGCGAGCCGTCGGTCTCACTCAGATCGACGACCGCTCTCTTGTCTTTGACGGCGAGGATTTTCCCTTTCGACTTCTTAGAGGAGGGTTGCGAACCAGGCTGGCTCGCAGACGGAGGCCGCTTCTTGCCGGACCCGGTGATAGGAAGATCGCGGCAAGCCTCTGCCTCCGCGGTCGCGAGAGTGTCCGCCATGAGAGCGGTGCCTTGCGCGTGCAGAGGATTAACGGGGATCTCGCGCTCGCCTGAAGAGTGAAAGCGTTACACAGCGAAGGAAAAGGAAAGGAGAGTAGGGCGAAAGCGAGCCATACCTTCCCCTTGAGGAACTACGAGTAGCGAGTCGACATTGCGCCGCAGATGGGCGACTTCAAAGTTTTTTCCGGAGAGGTATTGGAGGAGTTTGGCGTCGGCACCGCCCAGCGAGCTCGGAGGGCGGTAGGTGGCGTCATCCCGTTGAAGAGGGGTGAAGTGGAGGTTACCGAAGGGTCCCTTCACCAGGATGAACTTCTGAGTCCAGTAGTGACTCTTGTTCACCGTCTCGCAGACGGTGACGTGCTGACTCGCGAAGTAGGTGGTCCCATCCCGGAAGGCGCGAAAGGAAAACACTTTGCGGAAGACTAGGAGGCTGAACTCGATCCTCTCCTCCTGCATGTAACTGGCGAATGCGACAATATCCGCGATCGCATTCGGGGTCAGCTGGCTCGGCAGCACCCCATAATACCGTAGCACCTGCAAAGAACGGTGAAAAAGTCGCGATGGAGAACAGGGAACGGCGAGAAGGCTAAGCGAAGTACCTGACGGATTTCAGGCCATAAAGGGAGTCGCAACCCATTCTCGAAGTGAGCAATGGGAATCGCGAGTTCGTCAGCCTCGGTCTCGTTCAATGTAGATCTCTCGCTTGGACAGCGAGCCGAATAACCCTCTGGAAGATAACGATCCACGACATGTTTGTACTCCTCTGCCGTGATGTTCGCACAGTAGAATTCATGGGATTGAAATGCGGAGGCGCATCTTGACCGCCCCTCGCTCTCACCATCCGCTCCCACTGACTGATTTGTTTGCATCGAGTCAGGAAGAGGCAGCCTGCAAGCGGCGAACGCGAACACAAGCTTGCGAGAATGGAAACGAGCGTAGACGCGAGAGGATTAGAGAAATAAATGCGACGGATGGAAAAATGAATCCGAACTATTTATAGGAAACTAAGAGGGGCACGGGATCGAAGCGTCGGGGGTGCGAATAGCGAAAATAAAGAAGTTTTCTACTCGATTAAACTGCAGTCTTGCGAGCCCGGGCTCGCCACCGCGCGGTAATTAAGCCCCGCCTGAGGCCGGCCCGTGAGGGAAGGGAAGTTTGGGCACAACATCGCCCAGAAGCTCGCGGGCGCTCCACGAGGGCAATCGTATCAAACACGGCGAGCGAACGGAATAAGCCACAGACGCACCACAAAAATAAAGGGCAGAACAAAAAAGGATAAAAGGCGAGTCACGATGGACTCACAAGCATTACCACACCACAGAGATTGTTCAAACAGAAGCGTCATGAAAGAAATAAAAGCAAGGGGATAGTAAAAATAAACCCGCGGCAGGCTCAGGGGTAAGGAAGCCATTTCCAGCGACCCCGGCCTCGCTTCCCCGCACGCGGCGGCACTCTCGGATAGTGGTATTCGCAAAGTGCTTTGAACTCGCGCAGGATTAAGTGTGCTTGATCCTCGCCCCGCGAGATGTGCACGCCGGGCGAGGTAACGTCTGGCGAGTCACCGGCCCCGCCTCGGCGAGCAAGCGCGCATTCGCATCCTCCATCACGGCAAATCTCTCGTTGAAGGAAGCTCGGTCCGCATCATATCGCTCCTCCAGCTCGCGCAGCATCATACCATGCTTCTGAAGCACCTCTGACACCCGTCTCTTCATTCGCTCGGGGTCGCCTGGGTCGCCCAAGAAGTCTTCCATCTGGCTCGGCGAGGGCGGCGGTGACATCTCCACCCTCCCATGCCCTGACTCAGGCGTGGCTTCCGAAATGTCTGCGAAGGAAGAACTAGTAGGATCAGGGGGCGAGCGAAAAGGCTTACGAGAGGACTCCGGTCGACCCTGGAAGTTTTCGCGGAATCCTGGGACGTGGGGTTTCCCCAGACCAGGGGGATACACCACCCTCTCCGCGACCTGGGCGCCGTCGAGAAGTGAGCCGCCTGGACTTTGCCTGCCTACCATATTGAAGCCCAGAGTCGCCACGTTAATCTTAGGCAGAATCGGCGAGTGCGCCGGTGTGGAACCTCTCTTCTTGGGGCTCGGCGGTGGGGTATCTGCACGGGTCATAAGCGCATGGATATCGCACAAAGACTTAAGCGGAGATAAAGGAAGGTACTTATGACGTACGAGGTTGCGAGAGAGGCGCCTGTAGGGTTGAGGTCCCGGTCCCAGCATCTAGCGATCCCAACTTCGCTGGGGACGGAGCGTGAGAAGGGGTCAGCGTGAGGCCCGCCAGGCGTTCCTCAGGTGGAGGATTTTGCGAGAAGGGAAGGGGTGAATAGGGAGTCAGAATAAAAAGTCTAGACGAAGAATACCTGTTGCGCGAGCCTGGTATCCAGCAGCGGAGGCGAGGCAGGAGGTGACGACACGTCCTCCCCCTGCGACCTCCAAACCATCTTGGCCTTCTTAGTCTGGTGGGAAGGAGATGTGGCGGGGTTGAACATCCAGGCGTTGCGTCCGGTGGCCTGGGCCTTCGCCATCTCCCTGGAAGCCTTCAGCCGATCCAACGCGCTCGGCTTAGAAGACATTCGAGAGAGGTTGTTTCCTGCGAGGAAGAAGGGGAAGAAAAATCTCGTTCACTAACCGCAGCAGACGGTATTTATAGTTTTGGACGTGGGACCCACCGAAAGATTCCCGCCACGTCAGCCGAATCGGCGAACACCAGGGGTTGGACATTTCTTCGCGAGCTCAAGACAACCTCGCGAAGAGCGGTGATTGTGTACAACCCCGATGTTCGCCTGGAAGGGTCCCTGGTTCGCATACCCATGGGAGCGAGCCAGGGATGGGCGAGCCAGGCGGGGCGAGCCCAAGAAGAGCGAGAGGCCCTAGAGGCGGGCGAGCAAGCCGGTCGAGGGAGTTTGCTAGGAAGGCCCGGGACCTTGGGGTACAAATAGCCATTTTTGGGGTACAGTTAGCCATTTTGGCGAGCTCGGCTCGCTAAAGAGCGGTTCGCCAGGCGAGTCCTAGAAGCAGGCGAGCCGGTCAGTCGAAGGAGTTCGCTAGGCAGGCGAGTCGGCCAGACATTTTGGCGAGCCCCGTGTTCGCTGGAACCGGTCAAGGGTCTCTGGTTCGCCAGTACCTGGGGTGGTCTTAAAAGCTCCTGGTGGTCTGCGGCTAGCCCCTCAAAACAGCGGAGTTTGGATGTTAGCAGACCAATTCGGGGTGCGGATAGTAAGAATGGACAGCGGGAGTTGGCTATTGACAGACCACAAAACCAAAATCTATAAATAGACCTTAAAGGGCACCTTGGAAGAGGACCGGTTTCAAAATCTTTGAGCCTTCTTCTCTCCATAGGTCGCTTTGGTTTGGGCTCTCTAGCTCTCCAAGGTGCCTGAGTCTTAGCTTTGGCTTGGGAGGGGAAGCGCTCAACGATCTTCCGGGTTAGTGGAGGGACCTCCTTGCTGAGACCAGGGTCTTTGTTCTTTATCCAAATTATCTGTCTACCTCTTCCGAGGGACCGGTAAGGGCTAGTCACCCCTCAATTCGTTGAGGGCCCCGGGCTCCATAAGAGACCGAGAAATCGGTTTCAACAAATCAGTTCAACATCATTGTTCTTAGGGTACCAAAGACCATGATGTTGACTGCCCTTAAGGTATCTCAAAATCCTCTTTGCAGCTGAGTAGTGAGATTCCTTAGGGCAAGCTTGGTACATAGAACAAACACATGTAGCATACATAATGTCTGATCTACTGGCAGTTAGATACAACAAGGACCCAATTATGCACCTGTACAAGGATTCATCAAAGGGCTTACCATTTTCATCCTTGTCCAGGGAAATGTTGGACCCCATGGGACTTTTCATGGTGGAAGCTGATTCCATCCTAAACTTCTTAATAAGCTCCCTAGTGTACTTGGTCTGAGAGATGAAAATCCTCTCATCAGACTGTTTCACTTGGAGGCCTAAAAAGTACTTGAGCTCTCCCATACTACTCATCTCAAACTCCCCCTGCATAAGGTTGGCAAACCTTTTGCAAAGTTTGTCATCTGTAGACCCAAAGATTATGTCATCAACATAAATTTGGACTAGAAGACATTTGCCCTTTGTTTCCCTAAGAAATAATGTGCTATCTATCTCTCTCATCAAGAACAACTCAAGAACTTGTTCTTGATGAGAAAGCTAGATAAGATCTCATACCAGGCCTTAGTGGCTTGCTTTGGACCATATAGAGCTTTCCTAAGCAAATATACATGAGAGGAGAGGGTAGGGTGAACAAAACCTGAGGGCTGCTCCACATATACCTCTTCCTTTAGATTGCCATTCAGGAATGCTAATTTGACATTCATCTAGTACACTTTGAACCCCTTGTGGGCAGCATAGGCTAGGAATAGCCTTATTGCTTCTAACCTTGCAACTGGGGCATAGGTTTGATCAAAGTCAATACCTTCTTCTTTCCTGTACCCTTTGGCCACTAGTCTGGCTTTATTCTTGACGATGGTTCCATTCTCATCAAGCTTATTCCTGTAGATCCATTTGGTGCCAATAATATTGTGTCCTTGAGGTTTTGGCACCAATTTCCACACCTTGCACCTCTTGAACTGAAGCAGCTCTTCTTGCATTGCTTGAATCCAAAAGGTGTCTTTATTTGCTCCTTTAAATTTCTTGGGCTCCATTTGTGATAGAAAGCTCAAGAATAGGGCTTTCTTGTGAGCCCTACTTATGGTAACCACTCCTTGGCTTACATCTCCAATTATTTGGATTATTGGATGATCTTTTAGGTGCCTGTTTACTGCAGGCAACCTGTCAGCAATCTGCAGCTCTTCTTCCTGAGCAGCATGCTCATCAACATCTTGCTGAACTTCAACTTCAGGGATTGCTACCTCTGAGTTGACCTTACTTGTGCTGGGTATGTCTTGGAGAGACATATAATGTACGTGTTGTTCATTACCTATCAAAATAGGAGAGCTGGACCAGTCCTTGTAGAGAAGGTTGGTCTCATCAAAGACTACATGCATAAAATCTTCTACAACATGAGTTTTCTTGTTGAATACTCTATAGGCCTTGCTATGTGACCTATATCCAACAAGAACCCCTACATTACATTTTTCAGCAAACTTAGTTAATTGAGATTTTCGATTATTTAAAATGTAGCATTTGCAACCAAAGATTCTAAAGTATGAAATAGTTTGTTGTTTGCTTTTCAGAATCTCATAGGGGGTTATTCCTAGGGCCTTATTGATAGATGCTCTATTGAGAACATAACATGCAGTATTGACTGCCTCAGCCCAGAAATATTCTGGGAGTGAGGTGTCACTAAGCAGTGTTCTCCCAGCCTCTATCAAGGTCCTATTCCTCCTCTCAGCCACACCATTTTCCTACGGAGTCCTTGGGGAGGAGAATTCTTGGGTGATACCAAATTCTTGACAATACCATGTCATTGCCCCATATTGAAATTCTGTACCATGGTCAGTTCTTGTCCTGACCACAGTACATTGGAGTTCATTCTGGATTGCTTTAACATGGTTTATAAAGATATTTAAAGTATCAGATTTCTTCTTAAGGAAGAATACCCATGTATACTTTGAATGATCATCAACAATCACCAGAGTATACAATTTCCCACCTAGGCTCTGTATTGGCAAAGGACCAAACAAGTCCATGTGCAATAGATAAAGACATCTTTCAGCGTCTTTGGAGCCAATGCTTTTAAAGGTGGCCCTTGTTTGCTTGCCCATTTGGCATGCATGACATGTACCACTTTTAACACATTTCAAATTTGGACTATTTTTAACTTGGTTTTTAGAAAACAGCATATACATTGTCTTGTAGTTAATGTGAGCAAGTCTCTTGTGCCATTGAACACAAATAGACTCACTTTCATTAGCCACAAGACACACTGGAGATAGAGAAGAATTGCAAATGAAATCTAAATAATAAACATTCCCACTCCTAGTGCCTGAGAGAATGATCTCTATGTCATGTGACTTTTTGATCAAACACTTATCATTGTGGAATTCAATGACATAGCCTAAGTCACATAGTTGACTTATGCTTATAAGGTTGTGTTGCAACCCTTCAACATAAGCCACCTTTGTGATGGAGACTATGCCATTTGAAATCATACCATATCCTCTGGCGATGCCTTTTTCTGGTCCACCAAAGATGACCTTGGGTCCATTCTTCACAGCTTTGTATTCATGCAGAAGACTTTTGGTCCCAGTCATGTGCCTTGAGCACCCACTGTCCAAGTACCAAATTTGCCCTAGGCTGGTACTTGAACTAACCTGCAAGAAGGAATTTAATTACCCTTAGGAGCCCAATTAATTTTGGGTCCTAGGCTCTTGTTAGCATGAAAGGATGACATCACACCTGCTGCAACCTTTGCAAGAAGGCTCTTCTTTGCACTTGGCACTTTGGGATTGTGCCAAAAATCTATAGCAAAGTGTCCCACCTTACCACATCACCAACATTCATGAATGTTGTATCTTCTCTTCTAAACATTCCTTGAGGTGGAAGGAGCATTTATAAGCTTGTTTTTAGGAGGGGAGACAACATCATTCTTCTTGTTCTTTTCAATAATGATCTGGCTGAAGGTTAACCTGTGGACAGTCTTAGCAGCCTTTGTTTTAATGACATCAACTTGACTTGGCTTGGAAGCTAGGCAAGATTGCATGGCATCAGATACTGAACTATTAGGCCTGTCTATAGGTTTGACAGTATCCAGGTGCTTTGCTGGAATGGACTTGGAAGAGCTTGCTTCCTTACTCTTGAATGAGGGAGCTGAAGTACCAAAAACAAATGATCCAGAATGGGCCATTTGAATTTCTTTATGGGGAGCCTTCATAGCACTCATCCCCATGCCCTTTCTTCTACTATGGGAAGGAGTGCTTTCCTTCCTATAGGAACTCTCATTCTTCCAGTGACCATACATGCTGTCATGGTTATACCTGTTAGAGGGAAGTAACACCTTTTGAAAGGTGGTATGAGGCTTAGCCTTAGCCTTGCTCTTTTATCCACTTCCTTCACCCACTTCCATTTTATTGAACCCTAGTCCCCTCCTATTGGTTTGAGAAGAAAAAGGTGTCAATAATTGGAAGCACTGATTTGGGCTTGGAGAATTGAGCCACTAGGCTCTTTTCTTTGAGAAGCTTCTCCTCAAGGTCCTTGATGACTTTGTTCTTTTGGAAAATGGTGCTCAATTGGACAACTGTTATCCCCTTGAGTTGGCTTATCTCTCTACTCATATGAGCCACCAAAGTAGGTGACTCAGTGTAATCTTACTTAGCCAACTTAAGGGAAGCAATTTCTTGAGCTTGACTCTTGGCCAGCTTCTTGCTCATTTTTAGAGCATCCACCAAAGCATCATACTTTTCAATTAATTGATTGACAGCCACTTCAGATTCTGAATCATTTTGATCAATTGATGAGCATGGTTCAGAGTCTGGCATTGACTCATACTCAGAAGAAGGGGGAAGAGTAGGTACCTTGTCAGGAATGTCCTGACTATCTTCATCATCATCTGTTATGGCCATTAAGCCATGGTGTTCTCTTGCATCTTCATCCTCCTCTATATCACTGTATGAATGTGATAGAGGGGCCCATATGCCTACCCTTGTAGCAGGAAAGTCCTAATCTTCCTTAGCTGCAAACAACCCAATATAGGCTTCTTCTTCTTCATCTGAGTCTGAGGATGATGACTCAGATTCACGCCAGCTCGTCCTTCTTGTCTATGAAGGACTTTTCTCCCTTCTTTCCCTTCTGGTGATAAGATTTCTTATCACCCTTCTCCTTCCTCTTGACTGGACAGTCAGTAATGACATGTCCAGGCTTACTACAGTAACAATAAATCACATTAGATGAAACATGTTTAGAATCATATCTGTCCCCTTTGGGGTGCTGCTTGTCTGATCTGTTGAGATCCTTCCTGGGATGTGAGGAGGAGGAAGGCTTGTTCTTCCACTGCTTCCTCCTCATCATTTTCTTGAACTGCCTTGAGAAGGCAGCAAACTCCTCATCAGAAGAGCTGCTATCAGATGAGCTAGACTCAGCATTTTCTGAGCCAGCAACCTTCCTTGGAGGTGTAGGCATCCTTGCCTTACTCTTCTTGGAGCCCTCAGCCTTAAGGGCCACAGTTCTTTCCCTTGCATGAGGCCTAGAGGAAGTGCCCTCCTCCTTCCTGGCAGATAGCTGCATCTCATAAGAGAGCAGCTTTCCAAACAAAGTGTGGGGAGGAGTCTCACCCAGCTTTGCCACCTCCCCGAGGGCACAGATCTTGGTATCCCAGTCTCTAGTTAGAGATCTTAGGAATTTGTCATTTAGTTCATAATGAGTGAAGGTCCTATCATAGGTCCTCAACTCATTTACTATTCTAAAGAATCTTTCATAGCAATCAACTATGCATTCTAGGCTCTGCTGCCTGAAGGCTTCATATTCCTGATTGAGGAGGGATTTTCTATCATCCCTCACCTCTTCATTCCCTTCCATTTACACTATCAGTGTATCCCACACGTCCTTGGCAGTCTCAGTGTACCAAGTTCTGGAATGTTAAATCATCAATAATATTGACTATAATGTTTTGATCTCTTTTGTCCATTGTTGCAAATGCTATCTTATCCCTTATCATTTCAGTGCATGAATTACCTACCTGCCTAGTAGGATCAATGGTGGAGGGCTTTGTGATAAGAAAGGGGCCCTCTTGGATAGTGATAAAGATCCTAGGGTCTGAGGCCTCCATGAAAAGCCTAACCCTTTGCTTCCAAATGCCAAAGGTTTCCTTTTTGCATATTGGAAGCTTCATAGACCCCATCTCCTTCTGAACTCCATTGGTAGCCATTGGATTCAGATCTTACTACACCTATGTAGGACCTGTTCAGACTGTTAAGTCTCTTTTGACCAACCTACCTCTGATACCACTTGATAGTTTATAGGTTAGCAGTTTAATTCACCTAGAGGGGGGGGGGGGGGGGGGGGGGGTGAATAGATCTCTTTGGTTTTTACATAATTGTTGTTACTAGTAAACAAAATACCAAGCTAACATAGAAAGCACACAGTTGTTTATAGTGTTTCCCCAAGACAATGTGTCTAAGGGTAGTCCACTTTCCCTCTACACTTTTCTAACAGTGTGTTAGATAAGGCCTACTCCTCCAATCTCAGCTCCAAGAGCTTACAACACAGATCCCTCAGGATCTCTCAGGCTTGCTCCAAGCCCTACCTCATGCCAACAAGCCCTACCACTCAGATTGCTCCCACTCCTACAGCTCATATATCCCCTTGATCTCCTATCTCAGGCCTAACAAGAAGCCCTACTTCTCAGGCAAGATGCCCTACAACTCAGGCTCAACAACCTTACAAACCTCTGGCTCAACAACCCTACAACTCAGGTTCAACAACCCTACAATCTCAGGCATAGTGCTCTACAAGCTCAGAACAATAAAGTTCTGAAGTATCTAGTTGCCTACCTAAATAACCTAGAGGGGGGTGAATAGGTGAATTCTGTGTCTTTTGCGAAATAAAGATTTGATAAAAAGATAATCACAGAAAGCAAATCACAATCACAAATGACACAAGGAATTTATAGTGGTTCCCCGATCTTGGGTACTCCACTTTCTAGCCTCACCAATCTAACACCACAGCTAGCCTTGGCTACTTCTCAAAAACTCAGATCAAGAACGATCCTACAATTTCAGAGTCTCAACTCCTACAACTCGGAGACAAATCTCCTACAAACTCGGAGGCACCGCTCTTACAACTAGGAGAAACACTCTCTTACAACTCGGAGAAAAACTCTCCTACAAGAAAATAAGATTGATTACAACGAAATACTTAACAAAACTTATACAGATCTGAACTTCTGAGATCTTCTTCCTCCTTGAGTCTTGAAAAACTTTGGCTAGAAGAAGAGGGAGAAACGATTGAAATCCCAGATCTGATTTCTAGGATTCGACATGATCCAATAGATTACCATAGATGATTAGAGTGTAGATCTGTCGAATCTTTTCTTTAGAAGAGATTGATTGATTGAGAGAGAGAGATCGATCCTTCAACAATGGCCGAAGGCAGCAGATTCTTCACGATGATCCGATCGATTAGAATATTGGAGGATTAGCAAAATTAGGTTAATATAAGATTAGGAAGGAGCCTTATATATCAATCCAACTTAACAGCAAAAAGAGACTTGATTTAAGGTAAGATTAACCTTAAACACTCTCAGACGTGCCGTCAAGGCCGTCAGAAGAAATTAAAATCACGTCAGGAACTGGATTTCAAAGCAGCACAAGAAGAAAACATATTTCTTGAGACAACATGGATTTCTCGAGAAATAGATTTGACTTCTCGAGAAATGAACTTTACTTCTCGAGAAATGACTGCAACAAATCGAGATAAGGCTGGAAAAAGCTTTCAGAAGGGCTTGAAGAAAATTTCTCGAGAACAAAAGGACTTCTCGAGAAATGACTTTGATTTCTCGAGAGAACATATGACTTCTCGAGAAACCGCTGATTAAAGCTTTCAAAGGAAATCAGAGAAGATTTCTCGAGAACATTTATGACTTCTCGAGAAATGAATTAAACTTCTCGAGAAATAAAGGACTTCTCGAGAATTTCCTTAGAAACAAAAGGAATAGAAGATAGAGAGAGATTTCTCAAAAGGTGAAGAGGACTTCTCGAGAAATAACATGGATTTCTCGAGAGATACCTTGGATTTTTCGAGAAATTCCCTTAGAATAATTTTGACCCTTATTCTCCTTTCTTCTCTTGGACACCACCAACTCTTCCAATATTCCAAGCTTCAAGAGCCTTGAAAAAGAAGTGTATCCCAATATAGAGATCACACATGAGTTAACACCATGTTCCACACAATGAGGGATTACATTGCATGAAACTGTGCTTAATGACCCATTGTGATCTGACACTGGTCTACACTTAGCAATAACAACCTGCAAGATCATAACTAAAGAAAATATCAAATACACTAGCAATTCACCTTGGTTCAAGGGTGACTTCTCACAAATCTAGGATTTTTTTAATCTTTGAGAAGAGGAGATTTGCCCAGTCACATTTCTTTCCACAAATAACAGCTGTCATTAAGCAAAAGACATCTACAGAGACATAACCCAAGCTACCTGTATAGCAAGTAGGACTTTTGAAATAATGTCCACCAAAAGCTTGCCTACATCATTCATTTTCTGTCTCCGAACAGATGTAGCAGCTTTATCCAGACCACAGAAAATCACTGCTCTTGCCCAGTCTGCATCTTCAAGAATGTCTTCAGAATCCACTACTGACAATCTCAGATATTTGGAAATTGACCTGGAGCTGAGTTTGATTGAAAAGTTATTCACTTTGGATTTCAACATTTTCCCATCCTTGTGAACCTTGATGTTGATAAAAAATTCTTCTACCTCCTTGAATAGAATTCTGCTTGGTTGCTCCAGAACGAATGTCAAACCTACTGCATCTAGGAGATAGAAGAGATTCTGGAATTCATCTGAAATTGAATTGAGTCTTGCACACACTAATTCACTGCCCACGCTGATCTTAGGTCGAGGATGAGGCGCCATTGATCGAGGAGAAATGGTGAGTTGTCGAAGGAGAAATCGAACTGTCGAGGGAGGTCACGAGAGAACAGGGAGGCGAGAATGTCACGAGAGATCTAGGGTTTCTCAGAGAGATGGATTACGTGAACTTTAATTCTATCGAGTCATCTTATTTATATATAATCCTTGATTTGACGGAAATAAATAAAAGAAATTAAATTCTGCGCGTACCTGACCTTTCGAATTCCAGGGAATGAATAGTTAGATGTCGGAAAATTAATATATATGTCTCGAGAGAATGAATTGATTTCTCGAGATGTATGGTATTTCTCGAGAAATTGCCATGTCAACACTTAGAAATCTTGATCAAGAGATAATGTGTATTTCTTGAGAAATTATAATCATTTCTCGAGATAATTGGTATTTCTCGGGAAATTGAATTGTTTTCTCGAAAAATCTACTGAAGAGTTCTTTGAAGTCAATACTCGAGGGATTTACCCATTTCTCGAGAACTTAAGAGTCATTTCTCGAGATCTTTTGTCCTTCTCGAGAAATATAGTTCAATTTTCAATAAGTGCCAGAATTCCCTTGAGAAGTCCTTTTCTCGAAAGAAAACTTGTGTTTCTCGAGAAATATGGTAATTACTCGAAAAATCACAGACATAACTTGAACTTTTCTAAATTTTTTTTTCAGATCTTTTATTTCCTGATAGATTGAAAAACGGAAGATCTTCCTGGCTTCATTAATAACTTTATTAGGACTCCAAGTTGAGCATCCTTAGTTCTGTCTTGAAGAAAGAGAACTTAGTCTCATCCAGCGGCTTCGTGAAAATATCCGCAACTTGCTTATCCGTAGGGACATAACTTAGATTGATATCCCCATTCTCCACATGCTCCCGGATGAAATGATATCTCAATTCAATATGCTTTGTCCTATTGTGAGAGATTGGATTATTAGCTATTGCAATAGCACTGTTGGAGTCGCAAAACATTGGGATGTCCTTGAACTTCAAGTTATAATCTTCAAGCAGATTCTTTATCCAGATAAGTTGTGCGCAACAACTGCCTGCAGAAATGTATTCTGACTCCGCGGTTGATATTGCAACACAATTCTGCTTCTTGCTGCTCCAAGAAATAAGCCTTCTTCCAAGGAATTGGCAAGTCCCGGAAGTGCTTTTTCTGTCGTCCTTGCTACCTGCAAAGTCTGCATCTGAAAAACCAATTAGTTCGCTATCATTACTTCTTGGGTACCATAAGCCAAGATTTGGTGTACCCTTAAGGTATCTCAAAATCCTCTTTGCAGCGGTATAGTGAGATTCCTTAGAGTTCACCTGATATCTAGCACATACACATGTAGAGAACATTATGTCGGGCCTACTAGCAGTAAGGTAGAGCAGAGAGCCAATTATGCTTCTGTACTTGGTTTCATCAAAAGGTTTCCCTTTCTCATCCTTGTCCAGAGACATAGCTGAACTCATTGGAGTCCTCATAGAGGATGCACTCTCCATTCCAAATTTCTTTAACAACTCCTTGGTGAATTTCGTCTAAGAGATGAAAATTCCATCTTCAGATTGTTTCACTTGAAGTCCTAAGAAATATTTCAGCTCACTCACACTGCTTATTTCAAACTTCCCTTGCATAAGTTCGGAGAACTTCTTGCAAAGGTTGTCGTTCGTAGAGCCAAAGATAATATCATCGACATAGATTTGCACTAGCAAAATCTTGCCTTTAACTTCCCTAAGAAATAACGTTTTATCTATCTTTCCTCTTGTGAATTTGTTCTCAAGAAGAAAGTTAGACAACATTTCATACCAAGCTCGAGGAGCTTGTTTTAAACCGTATAAAGCTTTTTGCAGTAAATAAACATAATTAGGATGTTTAGAATCAACAAAACCTGGGGGTTGTTCAACGTATACTTCTTCTTTTATATTACCGTTAAAGAATGCTGACTTGACGTCCATTTGGTATACGATGAATCCCTTGAATGCAGCATAAGCTAGAAACAGCCTGATCGCTTCGAGTCTCGCTACAGGAGCATAAGTCTGATCGAAGTCGAACCCTTCTTCCTGTCTATATCCTTTTGCTACAAGTCTGGCTTTGTTCTTGATTATTGTTCTATCTTCATCCAATTTGTTTCTGTAGACCCACTTTGTTCCAATGATATTTTTATCCTTGGGTTTTAGAACAAGAGTCCACACTTTGCATCGCTTGAATTGATTCAACTCTTTTTCCATTGTAATTATCCAATGGGGGTCTTCATTTGCATCTTGGAACTTTTTTGGTTCAACCTGTGAAAGAAAACTCAAATGAATATTTTCGTTAGTAGTATCTCTTCTTGTTCTTATACCGACTTGAGGATTTCCTTTGATCTGATCAACCGGATGATCCCTCATATGTCTGAACTCAAGATTCCCTGCATCAATTTGGACACAGGAACTTCTTCTACTACTGGAATGTCTTCTTCCACTTGAATTGGCTCTTCATCTTTGTGATGTTCCTCTTCGGTTGAGGTTGGGGGAGAGATCTTGACGAAGGTTTGAGTATTCTCTTTAACTGGCTCATCCAAGCTTGAGTCTTGCAAATTTGAACCTGCATCTTCAATAGAAGCACTAGAAGAGCTGCTATATAGCATGCCCGTCTCATCAAATACAACGTTAATAGATTCTTCTACAACCAGGGTTTTCTTATTAAAAACTCTATAAGCTTTGCTGTTGCTACTATAGCCTACGAAAATTCCTTCAAAGCTCTTTTCACTAAACTTGGTTTTGTAATGCTTCCCATTATTAAGAACAAAGCATTTACTGCCAAATATTCTAAAATAGGAGATGGTGGGTCTCTTTCCTTTTAGTAGTTCATAGGGAGTCTTTTCATGGTTTTATTTATGAGTGCTCTGTTTTGCACGTGGCATGCAGTGTTGACGGCTTCAGCCCATAAGTATTCCAGAAGTGAAGAGTCGCTCAACATTGTTCTGCAAGCCTCAATGAGTGTTCTGTTCCTTCTCTTAGCTACCCCATTTTGTTGTGGAGTTCGAGGAGAGGAAAAATCATGAAAGATACCAAGGCTTTCACAAAAATTTGTCATGGCTCCAGATTCAAATTCTGTTCCATGGTCACTTCTGATTTTGACCACCGAACAATCTAATTCGTTCTGGATTTGCTTGACAAACTTAGTGAAAATATCAAAGGTATCTGACTTGTGTTTTAGAAAGAATACCCATGCAAAACGTGAGTAATCATCTACAATAACCAATGTGTAAGACTTACCTCCTAAACTTCTAATTTGCAACGGACCAAACAAGTCCATATGTAGCAGGTGCAAACACCTAGATGAATCTTTGCCAATAATGCTCTTGAAGTTAGCTCTTGTTTGCTTGCCTTTTACACATGCATGACTGTTGGGGAAATGATTTATCTTAACCCCTAGAATTGAGTATAACATAAAGTCTAAGTATGAAAAATTGGGCTAAGTAAATATGCGTCGAATAGTATTCGACGCAACGTCGAAATATAGTCGACGTTTCTCTCAGAATGAGTCGAAGTAACTCTTAGAAGAACTTGACGTAATCATAGTCGACGTACCTCTGACTTCTAGTCGACGCATTTGATAAAGTCGACGCACCTTTGTCGACGCACCTTCCTTATTCTCCTCTCGACGTTCAGCCAGGATGAATTCGACGCTTACGTCGAATAGTAATCGACGCACGTCGATATCTACAAGAAATTCAAAATCACGCCAGATCTCTTTCCTTCTTTCTGTAGATCTGATTTATATGGAATGATATTATTCTTTTATAGCCGTTCTTAATCAACCTTTCCTTCTATTTGATTCTTGGCTAATTTGATTAAGACTATTATGGATATTATTTGAAATCAGGATGAATTCATTTCCTTCTACAGAAATATTAATTATGGAAATCTTTTATTTCTTTTTAATTCTTTGTCTGCTAATTGATTATTCTCCTTTAGCAATATATTTTAAACAGAGCTATAAATATGAAGGAGGTTGGCAGAGAATAGGAGAAGTGATCCACCATATTCATTTTGAAAAAGAGGAAGAGCTCCCAAGTGAAAAGAGAGACAATTGAGAAATAGTGCTGCAACAAAAATCAAGCTTTCATCTTCTCCTTCTTCTGAAGCCATTCTGCTGCAAATTCTGAAAGCTCTCATAAAAGAGAGAAAAGCTTACCATCTCCTTCTCACTATAGAAGAGATATCCTATTCACTATACTTGTGCTTCTAATCTTCTTGCTAGGAAGAAGATTCCTTCTTACATATATTGTTTCTTGTTCTTCTACTTGTTCCACTTCTTCTTTTCTTTCTTACTTCATTTTCAAACTGTGTAAAAGAGTTTTTAGAATCTCTCTTCAAAAAATTCAGTTGTACTGGTTCTAAGAGTATCCTTATCAAAAGACTCAGTCTGGTTCTAAGAGTCTCCTTATCAAAAGACTCAGTCTGGTTCTAAGAGCCTCCTTATCAAAAGACTCAGTGCAAGTTAGTGAATTCCTACCAAGGGGGTAGAAGAGTGGACTACCCAAAGTTTGGGGAACCACTATATTTTCTTGTGTTGTGCTGTGATTTTCTACTTGTTATTTTTCTTATTTGCTTGCTTAATTCTTGTTGGTGTGTGGGAAGTTTAAATCTGTGATTATTACACATATATATGTATATATAATTGCACAAAGTATTTTTAATCTCTATTCACCCCCCCTCTAGAGAATTCTAGTGAGGTTAACTGTGCACTTTCAATTGGTATCAGAGGGAGGTTGATCTAAAAAGGTTAACTCCTTGATCAAAAAGATCCTACCTCCTCTTATATATATATTTCTAAAAATTATTTTTCACATGGCACAAATCAAAGATTATGCTTCCACCAGACCACCAATGTGCAATCTTGAAAAGTTTGCAGTTTGGAAAACAAGAATTAGGATTTATATGAACTCTATTGATGAAGAACTATTTAATATTATTTTGATAGGTCCTCCCAAGCCTTATATAAGAGACTCAAGTGGTGAAGTGACTCAAACACTTGTCCCAAAGGCTGAGTGGACAGTTGAAGAGAAAAGGGCAGGAACATGGGATGCAAAAGCTGTGAACATTCTTGTCTCAACCCTCTCAGATGAAATCTTTCAAAAGGTTATTGACTGTTAATCAGCCAAAGAAATCTGGGAGGCTCTCATAAAGATGGTAGAAGGAAGTGCTGATGAAAGAAAAGATAGGAAGCCTCTATTAATCTCCCAATATGAGAATTTCCAAAAGAAAAATGAAGAAAGCATCTCTAAGATGTATGACAGATTCAGTCTAATCATCAACCAATTAATGAACTTGGATAGAGAAATCTCTCTCACAGAAATCAATGACAAATTACTGATGAGTCTCCCAAGTTCATGGGACTCAAGAATATGGGCAATAAGAGATACAAGAGGACAAAGGGAAATTTCAACAGATGCTCTCTTAGGAAAACTAAAATCCTATGAGCAACTGCTGAAAACAAGAGAAGAGAAGAAAAGAAGAGAAAACACTCCAACCTCTTCAAAAGACAGGAACATTGCATTAAAAGCAACAGAAGAAAGAACCTCTGTCACTGAAGAAGAACAATTCAGTTTCTTGGCCAGAAAATTCAAGAAATGGGCCAGGACAGATGGATCTAGAAGGAGAGAGTCAAAACCAAGGTATGACAAAACTCCCACTAAAGAAATTGTGTGTTATTCTTGTTGGAAACCTGGACATATTGCCCCAGAATGTCCAGAAAATGCTGAGACAAAGAAAGATCTGAAAAAGAAAGATCTCAAGAAAAAGGGGAAGAAGAAAGAAAGAGGCTTTATTGCAGAAGCCTGGAGTGAAACAGACTCTGAGGACAGCTCCTCTTCTAAAAGTGATAATGAAGAGTCTAAGCAAGAAGACCTATGCTTAATGGCTCTTGAAGGCTCAAAGAAAGATGATGTTGCTGAATCATGGAGTGAGACAGGATCAGAAGAAATCATATCATCTGAAGATGAAAGAGAAAATAACCTTATTCTCATAGATGAATCTGAGGATAAGGATGAGGTAAGCATTTTTAATAAAATAGATTTCTCATGTAATGATTTCAAAAAAACAACTTTAGAGGATTATGTTTAGATCAACTAAAAGCTAAGAAAGAAATTAAGGATCTAAAAGAACAAATTAATATGGTTAAAAAACAGAGAAATAGAGAGGTTACATGTTCTAAAAATTATGAATTAAGGGCTAACATCATAGAAAAGGAAATAGAAAGGGCTAGAATAGAAAACCAGCTCCTTAAGGATAAGGTATCCCAGGCAAAAGCTTTTGAAGAATCGATAAGAATGAGAAGCCAAACACTTAAGGAAATCACTGAACAACAAACAAGGAGACATAAAAATCTTGGGCTAGGGGCCGATCCCTCAACCAGCCTAATTTCATCCAACAAACCTGCTTGGATGAGCCCTGTTAAATTCACTAAACCCACTAAATCAATAAACCAAGAAGAAGACTCACAAAATGAGGAAGAAGACTCCCTCAATGAGATAAACCATTTTGATGAAACATCATACTATACAGATGAAGACTCTCAAACTACTTCTAAGAAAGAAATTAAGTCAAAAGAAACAAGTTATAAAGAAACAAAACTCCAATCAGAAAAAGGGAAAAATAAAATCTGTGAAGACACAATTGCGTCGACTTCATATCGACGCATGATTGATAGTGCGTCGGATTCTACTCGACGCAATCTCTCAGATGCCTCGACCTCAACTCGACGCATGAATAAAAGTACGTCGACATCAAATCGACGCAACTCCTTCCATGCGTCGATACCAGATCAACGCAATCTGGAGAAAGCGCCGAATATAAATCAACGTAACTATCAACATACGTCGAATAGATATCGACACATAAAAACTCAGAGCAACTTAAATGCCTATCCTCCAAAAACCTTCCATCTTAACCCCAATTCAGGACCCTTTCATCCTGATCAAAATTTTTTCTATTCTAATCAAAAATCTTTTTATAATCAAAATTACTATCCTGATCAATACTTTTATCCTAATCACCATCTCTATTCCTCCCTAAACTCAAATTTTCTTAGTCAAAAGAAAATTAGGTGTTATATTTGCAATAAAATTGGCCACACTGCCAAACAATGTTGGTATAATCAATCAAATTGTTCTTAAAATTAGTCCTAGAGTAACTTAGAAAACTTTAGGAATAAGAATAAATAATTTCTCAAGGAAAACCCAGAATCTGTCAAATAAAGTCACGTCGGCTTTGAATCGACGCACCATCGATAACTCAGTTCAATAAATGAAATCGACGCATGCATCGACTCCAATCGATGCATACGTTGATAGGAAACCCTATCATCCCAAACCAAACTATATTGATGCTAACGTCGAATTCCATTCGACGTAACGCCGACTTCATGAAAACGAGCGGCAATACTAAAATATTTTCGGTCACATCCACTGTTGTACCGAATAAGCCTCGAATTGTGCCTCGTTTCGACGTTTCACCTGACTTAAATAGACTCTTTAGTTAGAAACCTTCACGACCTCTACATCTTTCATCCTTCTTGCCCCTCAGTCCAACCATTTCTTCCTCTCTCTCACTGACCTAAAATGGCTCCTAAGACCAACTCAGGCTTTGACATTGACCTCGAATCTTTCCAAGCCGTCGCTGAAAATTACAAGAGCATCATAGCTCTATTTACTGAAGCTGGATTAGACAAGCTCATCTCCACAAGATGCAAGCTCCTGGAGACAGAACTCACAGAGCTCATGACTCAAGCTCAGATATCTGAACAAGGAGAAATCCAAGGAACAATCCATGAGTCACCTGTCTCAATTTCTGCAGAACACATTAGGACCACCTTTGATCTACCAACAGGTACAATCAAATATTATCCTTGTTCAAATAGGGAAAGCAAATCATATTCTAAAGAATAACTAAAATAATTCCCTTATCATGTGATGAACCTATGGAACTTACCCCTGATGAAATAAAGAATTTGTTAATCACCATGAAGTTCTCCAAAGATAGACCAATTCACCTGAAGAAAATAGACTTCTCTGAAGAGTATAGACTGTTGGCAGACATAGTAGGGAAAATATTACTATGTAAGATCTCTGCTCATGATGCAGTGCCCAAGTAGCAACTGAACATCATGGGGGCCCTTGTGCTGAAGAAGAAGGTAAACTGGGCAAGCTGCCTGCTGAAAATGATAGGCTTTAAATACTCTCACAAAGAGAATGCCTACATGAGAATTATGAGCCTCTTTCACTCCTTCCCTGACCTATGTAGGTCAAAAGGAATCCCCATTCCACCTGGCAAGAGCATGTCCATAGCTCTCTTCTCAAAATGGACCAGGCAAATTCCCAAGCCTGGTGCCATTCCTGAAAGGACTCCATCTCCTCCCAACTCTCCTACTCATCCATCATCACCTCTTCCTCCTCCTCATACAAACATATCCTCTGTACCACCATTATCCACACCTTCATAAATACCAACTCAGTCACCTGCTCAACCCTCTTCTATTCCTCCACCTCCTCCATCAAATACACCTCCTCAACACACTACAGTCCCCTCTCCACCTTCTACACATTCACCTCCACCATTATCTCCTCCTCCATCACCACATTCTGAACCATCTCCATCCACTGAGAACCTCATCACTCAATGCATCCAATCCATAGCCCAAAGATTCCAAGCAATGCTGGATGGGCACTGCTCCAAGATTCATTCCTCCATCTTACACATGCAGACCCAAATAGATGTGGTCAGTGCCTCTGTGCAAAACCTGAAATCCTCTATCTCTTCATCTAGGGTCACCAAGTCTTTCTTCACCTCCTTGACTAAGAAGGTCAAAAAGGGGGAGAAGATAAATGAAGAGCAACTCTCCAGCCACAAAACTCCCTCTCACAAAACCCCTCATCCTTCAAAATCTGACAGTTTAGCTCTACTCAAGACCATTGGGAATGAAGTAGTACCAGAGCTACATACTGAAGAGCAGATATCAAATGTACTGATTATAGCAAGAGAAGCTGCACAACAAGTGGATCTATTGCAAGGGGAGGCAAGTAGAGTAGAAGATGTAGCTGAAGAGGAAGCTGAAGCTCAGGAGGAGCCAGATGATGGTATACCTGAAATTGGAGATGAAAGAGAGACTGAAGAAGAAGCAAAAGGCTCAAAGGAAGGTCCATCCCAGGGGAGCAAACTACTTTAACTCAGGGGGAGCAAATTGCTGAGACTCATGGGGAGCTGAGGGAATCACCTGCTGCTGAGAAGGAGCAACCCACGAAAGTATTCACTAGAAAAAGAAAAACTCCTCCTACCCCTCCTGAATGATGTGTTGAACAATATTTTTTTAAAATATGAAGACTGTTTATATGATTTCTCCCTTCCCCTGATTGCTTAGCATATTTCCTCTCTATATAAATAATTGTGTTGATTAAAATACTGATACAATTTCTCTCTATGAAGAGTTAAGACAAATAGGGGGAGATTGTTGGGGAAATAATTTATCTTAACCCCCTAGAATTGAGTAGAACATAAAGTCTAAGTATGCAAAATTGGGCTAAGTAAATATGCGTCGAATAGTATTCGACGCAACGTCGAAATATAGTCGACGTTTCTCTCAGAATGAGTCGAAGTAACTCTTAGAAGAACTCGACGTAATCATAGTCGACGTACCTCTGACTTCTAGTCGACGCATTTGATAAAGTCGACGCACCTTTGTCGACGCACCTTCCTTATTCTCCTCTCGACGTTCAGCCAGGATGAATTCGACGCTTACGTCGAATAGTAATCGACGCACGTCGATATCTACAAGAAATTCAAAATCACGCCAGATCTCTTTCCTTCTTTCTGTAGATCTGATTTATATGGAATGATATTATTCTTTTATAGCCGTTCTTAATCAACCTTTCCTTCTATTTGATTCTTGGCTAATTTGATTAAGACTATTATGGATATTATTTGAAATCAGGATGAATTCATTTCCTTCTACAGAAATATTAATTATGGAAATCTTTTATTTCTTTTTAATTCTTTGTCTGCTAATTGATTATTCTCCTTTAGCAATATATTTTAAACAGAGCTATAAATATGAAGGAGGTTGGCAGAGAATAGGAGAAGTGATCCACCATATTCATTTTGAAAAAGAGGAAGAGCTCCCAAGTGAAAAGAGAGACAATTGAGAAATAGTGCTGCAACAAAAATCAAGCTTTCATCTTCTCCTTCTTCTGAAGCCATTCTGCTGCAAATTCTGAAAGCTCTCATAAAAGAGAGAAAAGCTTACCATCTCCTTCTCACTATAGAAGAGATATCCTATTCACTATACTTGTGCTTCTAATCTTCTTGCTAGGAAGAAGATTCCTTCTTACATATATTGTTTCTTGTTCTTCTACTTGTTCTACTTCTTCTTTTCTTTCTTACTTCATTTTCAAACTGTGTAAAAGAGTTTTTAGAATCTCTCTTCAAAAAATTCAGTTGTACTGGTTCTAAGAGTATCCTTATCAAAAGACTCAGTCTGGTTCTAAGAGTCTCCTTATCAAAAGACTCAGTCTGGTTCTAAGAGTCTCCTTATCAAAAGACTCAGTGCAAGTTAGTGAATTCCTACCAAGGGGGTAGAAGAGTGGACTACCCAAAGTTTGGGGAACCACTATATTACCTTACCTTTGTATGGAGGTTCTTCTTTGTCGTCAGTCATAGCCATCAGCCCGAAGTAGGCTTCTTCTTCATCACTTGACTTCTCTGAGTCACTGCCGCTGAGTGTTTTGGACTTTTTGGCGACGAAGCTTCTTTCATTTTTCTTTTTCTCGTGGGCGGATTTCTTTTCTTCTCTCTTTCCACCTTCTTTCTTTTTGTAAGGGCATTCATCGATCATATGCCCTGGCTTATTACAACAATAATAAATAATGTCAGAGGAAATGTGTTTGTTCGGTTTAGACTTATACCTGTCATGGCTGCTTGAGCCCTTCCTGTGATGATCTCCATTATGACGAAAATGTCTATAGTCATAGGAGGAGGGATTGTTCTTCATAATCCTTCTCTTGTTTAGCAGTTTCTTGAACTGACGGGAGATTAGAGAAAATTCCCCATCTGACATTTCTGAGCAGGAGGAGCCGGCTTCTGTTTCTTCTTCTTCATCAGATTCTTGTGCCCTAATTAGAGACACAGTTCTGCTTTTCCTGGAGCTTTCCGCCTTCAGAGCCAAGGTCCTTTCCTTGCTAGAAGTCCGATTCCCATCTTCTTCTATTTTGCGGATATTCATCTGCAGCTCATGGGATAATAGCTTCCCGAATAGATTCTGTGGGTCAATATTCGACAGCTTTCCAAACTCCCTAATGGCAGCGAACTTGCTATCCCATTCTTTCGTCAAGGATCACAGGAACTTGTCATTGAGTTCACCGTTTGTGAATTCTCGGCCATAGTTTCTTAGGCCGTTAACAATTTTGAAGAATCTTTCATATGCATCGGCAATGCACTCCTTCTTACTCTGCTTGAAGGCCTCATACTCTTGGTTGAGTAGAGATATTCTATCGTCCCTTACCTCTTCGGTACCTTCCATGAGAACAATCAAGGATGTCCAGATCTCTTTGGCTGACCTGCAATAGATCAAGTTTTGTAGCATCGAGTCATCCACTGCACTAGCAATTTCGTTCTTCGCCTTTTTGTCCAAGGATACTATAGCGTTCTCATCCTTAGTTAGGTCCATCATTTTCTTTGGCACCTGAACAGTAGGGTCAATTGTAGAGGCAGTCATAGGCACATGAGTGCCTTCTTCCACAACTTGAAATATTCTCGGATCTGCGACTTCCATGTAAAATCTGACTCTTTCTTTCCACATGGGAAAATTAGCCTTTGTGCAGATTGGCAGCTTCAACGAGGAGGATTTCTTGCTTCTTTCCATGATTTGCTAGCAACTAGAATGCATGGATCCTGTTCAAGGTGTTAACCTAGAAACGAACAACGTACCTCTGATACCAATTGAAGTATCTAGTTGCTTACCTAAATCCCCTAGAGGGGGTGAATAGGTGAATTCTACGTCTTTTGTGGAATAAAGATTTGATAAAAAGATAATCATGGAAAGTAAATCACAATCACAGACGACACAAGGAATTTATAGCGGTTCCCCGATCTTGGGTACTCCACTTTCCAGCCTCACCAATCTAGCACCACAGCTAGCCTTGGCTACTTCTCAAAAACTCAGATCAAGAACGATCCTACAATGTCGGAGTCTCAACTCCTACAATTCGGAGACAAATCTCCTACAAACTCGGAAGCACCGCTCCTACAACTCGAAGAAACACTCTCCTACAACTTAGAGAAAAACTCTCCTACAAGAAAATAAGATTGAGTATAACGAAATACTTAACAAAACTTGTACAAATCTGAACTTCTGAGATCTTCTTCCTCCTTGAGTCTTGAAAAACTTTGGCTAGAAGAAGAGGGAGAAACGATTGAAATCCCAGATCTGATTTCTAGGATTCAACATGATCCAATAGATTGCTGTAGATGATTAGAGTGATGTTCTGTCGAATCTTTTCTTTAGAAGGAATCGATTGATTGAGAGAGAGAGAGAGAGAGAGATCGATCCTTCAACATTGTCCGGAGGCAACAACTTCTTCACGATGATCCGATCGATTAGAATATTGGAGGATTAACAAAATTAAGTTAAGATAAGATTGGGAAGGAGCCTTATATAGCAATCCAACTTAACGACAAAAACAGACTTGATTTAAGGTAAGATTAACCTTAAACACTCTCACACGTGCCGCCAAGATCGTCAGAAGAAATTAAAATCCCGTCAGGAACCGGATTTCAAAGCAGCACAAGAAGAAAACAAATTTCTCGAGACAACATGGATTTCTCGAGAAATAGATTTGACTTCTCGAGAAATAAACTTTACTTCTCGAGAAATGACTGCAACAAATCGAGATAAGGCTGGAAAAAGCTTTTAGAAGGACTTGAAGAAAATTTCTCGAGAACAAAAGGACTTCTCGAGAAATGACTTTGATTTCTCGAGAGAACATATGACTTCTCGAGAAACCGCTGAGAAAATCTTTCAAAGGAAATCATAGAAGATTTCTCGAGAACATTTATGACTTCTCGAGAAATGAATTAAACTTCTCGAGAAATAAAGGACTTCTCGAGAATTTCCTCAGAAACAAAAGGAATAGAAGATAGAGAGAGATTTCTCGAAAGGTGAAGAGGACTTCTCGAGAAATAACATGGATTTCTCGAGAGATACCTTGTATTTCTCGAGAAATTCCCTTAGAATAATTTTGACCCTTATTCTCCTTTCTTCTCTTAGACACCACCAGCTGTTACAATCTTCCAAGTTTCAAGAGCCTTGAAAAAGAAGTGTATCCCAATAGAGAGATCACACATGAGTCAACACCATGTTCCACACAATGAGGTATTACATTGCATGAAACTGTGCTTAATGACCCATTGTGATCTGACACTGGTCTACACTTAGCAATAACAACCTGCAAGATTATAACTAAAAGACAATATCAAATACACTAGCAATTCACCTTGGTTCAAGGGCGACTTCTCTCAAATCTAGGCTATTGTGGATTCAATACCCAACAAGTTCCTACAAAAGGTTATAAGTATAACTTACAATAGTTGACAGCAGTGTTAGTCTTCTATTGTATATGCACAGCTGGTGCAACCTTGAAGCAGAGCTGAATGAAATCTTTAGACCTTGCTCCTATATGATCCTTCACTTCAGTGGATGAGAAAGGATCACCTTGCTCTTCTGAATAGAAGAGCTATCTTCTCTCCTTGTATCTTCCTGCTGGGTCTGTAAGCAGAAGGAGAGAGCTCTTGGAAGCCGTCAATGGAACAGTGAAAAAATGCCTCTCTTCTATTTAGCACAACCACACCCTTTGAAAGTGCCCTAACTTATTCTTTTATACTTCATTTCTCTTCAATGGCTCTTGGAAAGGGGCCCTGATACTTTGGAAGTGGATAAAATACTTTATCCACCCTTTACAACTATTTGCGCCAAAAGAAAGAACTGCCAGTGTCATCTTTCTGATTTGTATCAGTCTTAGTGGTTGGGCTGAGACAGACTGCCGTCTCAGTGGTTTAGCTGTCTTGGTATCAGCGGATCCGCTGAGACAGATAGTCCTCTTAGCGGATTTTGTCTATCTGCAGCTCAACTGAGGCAGACCTCTTCTCAGCGGCTCCTGGACTTATCTCAGCGGTTCCACTGAGACAACGAGTTCTTCTCAGCGGTTTTGTCAGCAAACCACTAATCTTATTCCAATGCTTGGAATATCTTAACCCTGCATAATCCTGATGCAAAAAAGGGTTTATCAAATACAATATGTACTTAGCATTGTGAGCGATGCCTCTTCAAATTAAGGGAATATTGAGGGCAATATTCCCAACAGAGACTCTTAGAACCAACTAAATCCTTTGAAGAGGGATTCTTAGGACTCTTTCTTAGTTGCAAAATAAGAACAGAGGGAAAGAAGAAGAAGACGAGGAATTTGATTTTGCTGTATGAATCCTTCAGCAGCTGTGAGCTTTTGATATTCTTCAGGATTGAACCCTTGCTTATGATAGAGAAGAATGCATGGGTTATAAGCTTTTGATCCTTGTGATCTCTGTACACTTGTTTGCTTGTTGCTGTATGATTTGAAGAAGAAGGAACAACCTTGTTTTTCGTTACAGAGAAGTTCTTATTTATCTGTCTGAGAGAACTTGAGAAGGAAGAAGAAGACAAAATAATCAATTAGTTTTTTGTTGTCTTTCTCTTCCTTCTCCTAGATACTTATTCTCTATCAAATAGTATTTTAATTTCTTTCCTTTTCTGTTCTGTCCTTAGAAGGAATATCCATTAGACATTGTGTATTTACTTCTATTTATGTTTCCTGACCCGTCCATCTGATTTGAATAACTTCCAAGAATGTCTTTGTCGTTCCTCTGAAATACTCCCTTCCATTCTTGGCAATAAACGAGCCATTGTAATTCAAATTTCATCTTTGAAAGACTTTGGAGAAGGATCAGAAAGGACAGCAGAAAACATACTATATCTGTCTGTATTCGACGCTGCGTCGAATTCATTATTCTCCATATCGATGCACCTTTGAGTTCTTATAGAAGTAGCTTCAAATTCCTTCTTAGCTATGACTGAACTCAGATGTCGACGTTGCGTCGAGTAATTATCGACGTATCTGTCGAGTTGAAGACTTGGACTTGAACTTCATCTTCTGCGTCGAATTGAAGTCGAAGTGACGGACTTCTAAGATGGCTTCGACAGGCTCTTCCTTCTGCGTCAAGTTCATTTCGACGTTGCGTCGAATTCACTTGATACTTCGACAAGCAGTATGAGTTACTTTGACTTTCAGTCAGAGTTGCGTCGACTTCTAGTCGAAGTTGCGCCGACTTCTAGTCGAAGTTGCGCCGACTTCTATTCGACGTAAGTTTTAACTCAACTGAATTTGTGCTTATCTTAGACCCGGTCTTGACACTATAAGTGAGTGAGATATCCTAGGACATCTAATGACCAGATTACCCTCTCTATATAATATGGGTAATACATCCTAGATGATGAAATCACTGTAAGATAATTTGTTTGATAAATCAAAGGGTTTTTCCCAATAATCTCCCATATTTATCTTAACAAATTTTACATGTAATGTAAGTGATTTCAAACATACAGTTGAATAAAAGCAAGGGACAAACAAATATATAATAGACATAAAATGACATCATTGCACAGATGCATAAATCAACATAACAAATTTGCATTTGATAAGATTGTCTTTAATAGCTATATCTTCAAGTATTTTTACTAAGATGATATAATAGAGATTGTTCCTCATCAGAATACATGTATTATTTCTATTCTTGTGGAGGAGTTTTCCTCTTTCTGGAGAAGACCAGTGGTATCACCTTTCTTGAGGCAAACACCAGAGGCCCATCCTCCTCTTCATCTGTCCTATTTTCTTCTTGATGAGTGTCATCTTCATTGAGAGGCTCCCCCTGAGTTTGTGCTTCCTTTTGAGCTAACTGGGTAGCCTGCTTTGCAATCAATGAAACTTTATCCAATATCTGATCATCTTTTAGGGGCTCCCTCTAGATTAATGGAAGAATTTTGCCAAAGGTTCATCCTCTAAGAGAGCATCTCCCCCATAGTTTGTGAGGAGCTCCCCCTGATTTAGTTCAAGATTTTCTTGAGGATTTGCAAGAGGCTCCCCCTGGATATGTGCAGTTGGAAATGAAACATCTGGAACATCTGGAATTGCTGTTTGAAATACAGTAAGATTATTAGGATTATTAGGATCAGAAACTTCTGCATTCTTGTCCTTCTCCTGGCCACCCTCTTTTTCTTGACCAAGCATTTCTTCCTCACGTGAATTCTCCCCCTTCTGAACCTTAATGATCAGGGAGGTTAAGAATTCTTTAGTCAACATGGAGGACATAAATGTTTTGAGAGCCAGGAGAGACTCTTTTGATTCCTACAATTCACTCTCCATCTGTGAGTACTTTATGTTGAACTTTTTGGCTTGAGTTAGCAATAGATCAACAAAAGTACCATTAGCCAGTCCTAGTGCTTTGGAAATTATTTGCTCAACATCAAAAGGAGTAGAATGTGTGGTAGAAGCAAGAGGTGTGTCAAGAAGAGGCGTGGATATGATAACTGGAGGAATTGCTGTGAAATCCTCATTGAAGTCTGGGAATTTTTGGTGGAAAGGGGATTGTGATTGATTATCTTCTGGAGTGATGAGAGATTGTGTTAGGGGAATAAAATGGATGTCTGGAGTATTTTCAATAGAAATGATGATGGATGGTTGTTGTTGTGGTTGGAGAGGAAACTGATGTGTAGGTTCTGGTGCTAGATTAGATTGGATGATATCGTCTGGGATGATATTTTGTACAGGGACCTCATCTGAAATGATATTTTTTGGGACTGGAGAAAGAGGAGGAGAGGGAGGTGCTTGACCAAGCTTTAGAATCTGCCTGGTCCACTTGGAGAAGATTCCAATATTAATTCTCTTTCCAGAAGGAATAGACACTCCTTTTGATTTGCACACCATTGGATAATGGTGGAACAGGACCCGACTCATGATTCTCATATAGGCATTCTCCTTATGAGAGTACTTTTGGCTAATTAACTTTAGGAGACATCTCTCCCAATTTATCTTCTTGTTAAGAACCAGCACATCCATGATCTGCAGCTGCTGCTTGGGGATGGCATCATGTGCTGATATCTTGCATAGCAGCACCTTTCCCACTATATCTGCCAAGAACCTATATTCTTCAAACACATCATTCTTTTGTAGGTTGATGGCCTTCTCCTTTCTGAACTACATTATCTGTAATGCCTTTCTTATCACTTCCCCTGTTAGTTCATCAGAATCACTACCAGCTGGTAGATCATAAGTTGGAGTCAACATCTAATCTAAAATACCTGCAAGCACAAGAGAAAGAGAGAAAGAGGGAGAAGAATGCAAGAGAGCTGGAGAGAAAGAGAGCACGAGAGCAAGAAGGAGAGAATTCGAAAGCGTACTAAATTCGACGCCTATGTTGCTTAAAAGAAGACGATTCGTCATAACTTAGGGTTGTATTTGATGCACCGTCGGCAAAGATTAATATTCAGCATGCCAAAATGTGTTGAAGCAGTTTCTAGAAGTGAAATCGCGCACTCTTGTCATGTCGATGTTGCGTCGATTAGAACTCGATGCACCTTCAAATTTGTAGAGCAACTAATAAATCGACGTATGCATCAATATGAATTCGACGCCGCATCAAATGCTATTCAAATTATTTGATTCAGATGGCTCTCGAAGCTAGCATCGAATAGAACTAGAAAGTAAGTCGAATTCTATTCGATACAACTCTGAATATATAGTTCTATTTTCTTAAAATATTCTTGCTGTTTTTCTAGCAATTATTTTTATTAAAATAGTATTTATAATATTATTTTTTGAACTATAAAATCAACAAAGGATTTTAGAGTAGAGACCACTCCCTTTGAATATATGTAGTTCATTATTGATCATTTAGTTCTTTCTTTTCCCTTCACTCTCTCTAAGGGGAAGAACCCTACATCTTCCTGCACAAATAACTCAAACATTAGAAGGTACCCAGGTTACCTTGGGCCCTTTGCTTTTACCATTATAAGGAGATATGAAAGAATAGAATGGTCTTTCATGGTATCCTTTTGGATGACAGAGGATTGACTTACCAAACCTAGGCTTATTATCTTGGTAATGAAAATGTGCAAATAATGAATCTGCATATAATAGATCTGCAGAATGTCTAATGATTTTACTTTTGATTTCACCTTTTTGATTTAGATTTATAGGTTTGTCTGGATTATTTTTCTTAACACTTTTCTTTTTTACTATTAGAATTTGCTATTTGAAATATAGTGATTTTATCAGGATTATTATTGTTTTGTTCTTTAAAGGCTATATTTCTCTCATTCATTTGATAGTCACTAGGTCTAACAAATCTGATTGGATTTTTCCAGGCAGGTCTACTAGGGACTTCTGTGCTAGTGGATGGATCTACTCCCAAACCCAGGTGCTTAAATCTCATAGAGAGATTTTGTGTAATATCTTTGAGCTTTTGACTCCTCCCATTGTGTGAGTCCATAAAGGCCTTTGCCTTTGTTAACTCTTGTTTTAGCTTTGAGTTTTCATTTGTTATTTAAGTTAGTTCTGATTCCTTATTATGAATTTGATTTCTTAAATCCTGATATACGGAGTATAGATCATCTTTCTTGAAGTTTTCCAATTCTTCCCTAACTATTTCTATTTCTTTTTGCACCTTAAGATAGTCATTAGAGAATTCTTTAAAGCAAATTTTAAAATCTTCTGAATCAAATTCAAAGTTTTCCAAAAGACTTACCTAATCTCCTTCATCATCTGAGGAGACCTCCAATGCCATCAGGCAGGCAATTTCAACAACATTTTCTTCATCACTCTCTGATGAGAAGCTTGATTCAGATTCTGTGTCACTCCAGGTTTCAACAATGAAACCCCTTACCTTCTTCTTGTCCTTTTTCTTGAAGGACTTTTTCTTGTGCTCCTTTCTACTACTTCTCCTGTCCTGTTTCTCTTCAGGACACTCAGGGGCTATGTGTCCTGGTTTCCTGCAGGAAAAGCAGATCACTTCCTGCTTTGGAGTCTTATCAAATTTGGGTTTTGAGCTCCACTATTTTCTTCTTGAGTCTTCTGTCTTGACCAATTTCCTGAATTTTCTTGCTAACAGACTAAACATCTCATCTTCAGGAGTGGAAGGCTCTCCTTCATCAGCCTTAAAGGTAAGGCTCCTTTGGATAGGATTTGAGACTATCTCCTTAGTCTCTATCTCAGCCCTACTTTTCGGTAGCAGCTCATAAGATTTGAGCTTTCCTAGCAAAACTTCACTAAAGATCTCTCTATGGAATCTGGATTCTCTAATGGCCCAGATCCTTGAGTCTCATGAGCTTGGGAATCACATGAGAAGCTTATAATTTATTTCAGTCAGAGAGATTTCCTTATCCAGACCTTTCAGTTCATTTATTATAATGCTGAATCTATCATGCATTTCAGTAACACTTTCCTCAACTTTCTTTTGAAAGTTCTCATACTGGGATATGAGAAGGGAATTTTTGTCCTTTCTTTCATCAGAGCTTCCTTCTACCAGTCTGGAGAGGGATTCTTAGATCTCTTTTTTCTGATTGGCAGTTAGCTACTTTTTGGAAGATGCCATCTGACATGGTGGAGACCAGAATGTTCATAGCCTTGACATAACATGCCTTCTGCTTCTTTTCAACATCTGTCCATTCAGCCCTTGGCACAACTTCCTGTGTTGCAGATCCACTGTCATCTTTCCGGTATGGTGCTGGGGACCTGGAATAATGACCTCAAAGATGTCTTCATATATAGAGTTCATATATAGCTTTATTCTAGCCTTCCAGAGTGTAAACTTATTGAGATTACACACTGGTGGTCTTGTTGATGCATAGTCCTTAGAACCTATTTTTCTGAAAATAGTTTTTAAATATAGAAAAATGAGAGTGGTGATCTTTTGATCAAGTTGTTAGCCTTTTTATGATCAACCAACCTCTGATACCAATTGAAAGTGCACAGTGTGACTTTGAGTATTCTCTAGAGGGGGGGGGGGTGGCGTAAATGTAGTTTTAAAACATTTAGCCTCAATATGCACACATAATAAAACTATTATAACAACTATGCATTCGCAATACGAACACAAAATAATATAATCACAGAAAAATAGAAAACATTAAGAAGTAAAGGGGATAACACAGAAAAGCAAACACAGAAGACACATAGATTTTATAGTGGTTCCCCAAAATGTGGGTTGTCCACTCTTCTACCACCTTGGTAGAATTGCACTATATATGCCTGAGTCTTTTGATAAGAAGACTCTCAGAACCAGCACTGAGACTTTTGACATGGAGACTCTTAGAACCACCGAGTCTTTTGATAAGGAGACTCTTAGAACCACTGAGTCTTTTGATAAGGAGACTCTTAGAACCAACTAAATCATTTGAAGAAGGATTCTTAGGACTCTTTCTTAGTTACAAAATAAGAATAGAGGGAAAGAAGAAGAAGAATATGATTCTGCTGTATGAATCCTTCAGCAACTGCAAGCTTTTGATATTCTTCAGGATCTATATAAGATGAACCCTTGCTTATGATAGAGAAGAATGCAAGGGTTATATGCTTTTGATCCCTGTGATCTCTATACACTTGTTTGCTTGCTGCTGTAATATTTGAAGAAGAAGCAACAACCTTGTATTTCTGTACAAAGAAGTTCTTGTTTATCTGTCTGAGAAAACTTGAGAAGGAAGAAGAAGACAAAATAATCAATTAGTTTTTGGTTGTCTTTCTCTTCCTTCTTCTAGATACTTATTCTTTATCGAATAATGTTTCAATTTCTTTCCTTTTCTGTTCTGTCCTTAGAAGGAATATCCATTGGACATTGTGTATTTCCTTCTATTTATGTTTCCCGACCCATCCATCTGATTTGAATAACTTCCAAGAATGTCTTTGTTGTTCCTCTGAAATACTTTATTCCATTCTTGGCTATAAACAAACCATTGTAATTCAAATTTCATCTTTGAAAGACTTTGAAGAAGGATCAGAAAGGACAACAAAAAACATACTATATCTGTCTATATTTGACGCTGCGTCGAATTCATTATTCTTCATATCGACGCACCTCTGAGTTCTTATAGAAGCAACTTCGAATTCCTTCTTAGCTCTGACTGAACTCAGATATCGACGTTGCATCGAGTAATTATCGACGTATCCGTCGAGTTGAAGACTTGGACTTGAACTTCATCTTCTACGTCGAATTGAAGTCGAAGTTACATCGACTTCTAAGATGGCTTCTACAGGCTCTTCCTTCTGCGTCGAGTTCATTTCGACATTGCATCGACTTCATTTGATACTTCGACAAGCAGTCTGAGTTACTTAGACTTTCAGTCAGAGTTGTGTTGACTTCTAGTCGAAGTTGCGTCGAATTCTAGTCGAAGTTGCATCGACTTCTATTCGACGCAAGTTTTTACTCAACTGAATTTGTGCTTATCTTAGACCTGGTCTTGACACTCTAAGTGAGTGAGATATCCTAGGAAATCTAATGACTAGATTACCCTCTCTATACAATATGAGTAATACATCCTAGATGATGAAATCACTTTAAGATAATTTGTTAGATAAATCACAAGGGTTTTTCCCAACAATATCCGAGTGACTTTGAGAACTGTTTCGATTTCTCTGCTCATTGCGTTGAATACTATTCGACGCTGCTCCGAAAAGTATTTGTCTCAGACGAATTGTGCTTATGAATTCCTATCTTTCTAAGAACTCTATTCGACAGATTTACACAAATTCTTTTTTATACATCTTAAGGCCTATCCTAAAATCACTTTAGCGCTAATCTGTTTTATCAAACCAGAGGTTTTTCCCAATAATCTCCCTCTATTTAATAGAATAGATTTTACAAGAAATCTTAGCAATTTTTTCACAAAGAATACATGATTATAAAGATAAGTGATAATATACCCAATTCAGTAGGCCATTCATATGTACGCGATAAGAATAAATAAAACATGAGAGTCATCAGATAAGTACATATGTCTGCAGATAGAGTATACCAGAGTTTTTATTGATGCTTCTTCAGAAATATCTATAGAAGAGTAATGAGTTTGTTTTGAGTTATCTGGATGTTATTGAAGCACCATTTTTCGACTTGAGAAGCATCATCCATAATAGCTCTTCTAATTGCTGTAACTTTTCTGATTTCATCTTCAGCTATAGAAGAAATTCCTTTAATGTGAATACTCTCTGTATTACCATAACAACCACCCTTTTTATTGCCTCAACTTCATCTCCTGGAGGTATGGAATTTAGATACTCAGGTACTTCAACTGAAGAAGGAGAATGTGCCAAACTAGTTTTAGTTGGAGGAGGATAAGGTTGTCTTGGAACTATGTCAAGCCTTTTACGAGGTATATGCATTCTTTCAGTAGTCCAACCTAGCCCTTTTGCTCTTTTATGGTAAAGTATGTGACCCTTTCGTTTATTAATGGAGGATTCTATGGGTGACAGATATCCATGCATTTCTTCAGATAGAGGAAGCTCACTCTGAGGTCTGAGAAAGTTTAGTTTACCATATAATGGAGGGCTTTCTATAGAATTAGGACAACCCATGAGATTAGAAGTTATCTCCTCCTGAGAAGTGGCATTATTTTCACGCATACTTGTAGAAGCATGGTCCCCATTCACTGAAGTTTCCTCAAGCATATTTTCATATTCTTTTGAAGAGTAACCGTCCACCCTGCCCATATTAGAACTTGTGAGAGGACCAAATTCAGGGGAATGAAGAGTTCCCTTGCTCATCTTCTTCTTTTCCTACTTTTAGGAATCAGAATGACGGATGGAGGTGCTTGAATATCAGAGGGAGGAACTAGAGAATCCTTAGGAGCAACAATTTCTATTATATGTATGATATCAAAAGGAGTAATAACATCAAGATTAGGAGTAGTAGGAACCTCAGAAGTATTATTGTCCATTGCTAGTTATTCTTGATTAAGAATATTTCCTGATGTTTTATCTCTGTCAATCATAGAAACGTTTTTGTCCAAATGGGTCTTTAATATTTGAAAAATCTTTATCAGTGTCAGTGTTGTTAGCCTTCTCTGGAATAGCTTCGAGAGCGAGTGGCTCTAGGGCACTCTTCTTAGCGGCTTCATCTAGAATATGCTCATTAGTAGTAACAACTATATTCATTGGAGTATCTAAGTTATGAGATGTCAATCTTCACCTGGGGGGGGGGGGGGGGGGGGGGGGGAGTGAATAGGTGATGTCTACTTCTTTTAAATATTTGCGGAATAATAATACCATTAACGAGACAAGCTCCACAAACACATAAAACTATAGTGGTTCCCCAAGTTGGATAGTCTACTTTCCCCTTTCGCCTATCTAGCAGTGTGCTAGCCTCGACCACTTCAACCAAATCAACTCAGATTCGCAGATCTTACAACCCAGAGTTAAACTCCTACCCCAGGGATACTAGCTGATCCCTTACCTCAGATCCCCTACCTCAGGATCCTACACTCGGATTCACAACTAGAATCCTACTTTAGGTTCAATCAAGAACCCTACCTCAGGTTCAATCAAGAACCCTACCTCAGGTCACACAGGACCCTACACTCAGATTTCAATGAAATCATACAAGAAAATTATCTATAAGTTTGTTATAACTTTGCTTAGACTTAGAAGAATAAGTCTTGAAGGTGTTGAGTCTTCTTGAAGATTTGATCAGAACAGCTTCCTCTTGCTCAGCAGTCAGATTTGAAAAGAAAGTCTCCTTGAATCTGGAAGAAAAGACTTTAACCATGAGAATTAAAACTTGATTTACCGTTTCCAATCAAAGAACTTCCTTGCTCTTGAAGATATTGAGAGGATTGAAATATTATGAGCAAAACCTTGGAGCAAAGTAACTGTTTTTCCTTAAATTGTGCTCCTTCTTGATTTAGTTCTCGACATTTTTAAAATTTTTTGGCAGCACGTGAAGATTTCAGAGTGAATAGCACGATTAGGGTTTTCCCTTCACATATCATAAGTATTTATATGACTGAGAGCATTAATTGTCGATTCGAAGAAAATTTATGTCAGAAAGCTTTTCCTTAAAGGACTGATCTGATTGGCGCAATCGGCAGTGACAAGGATTTGAATATCTGTAATTTGAACTGTCTCGATGATATGCATGCTGTCTCAATGATATGCAAGATGTCTCGATGATATACAAGATGTCTCGACGACATTTCATCTTGTCCCGATGATAATTTAATTCTTTTAGCCGATATTAACTCTTTCAGACTTAGAGTTAATTTCTAACAAAGTGTAAAGTCATCAAGCTGATAAAACCTCATCTCGATCATACTTGTGGTCTTCAAGACAATATTTGAATTCAACATGACCACTGTCTTCAAGCCGATTATTAAGTTGATCAAGACGACATTTCAACTTGTCACGTCGATAAGACTTAGACTTTAGATTTGAGCTCTTGGACAATTATGGGGGAGTCATATCTAAACGATATGAACTTAAGCATTCATCATTTCAATATGCTTCTAGAAATATCGTAAAGACTTCAAGAAGATATTTCAACTGGTCATGACGATAATTGACTTATACCAAATTAACTCACCCAAGCCTTCAAGATCATACCACAGTTTTTACACGATTTATACTTAGTGCTTGAGAGCACCTACTTGAATTGTTGAATTAGCCGAACCTCTTTAAGATGATATTTATCTGTTTGAGTATCATCAAGATGATTTGTGAGTTTAGCTGTGTGTCTTGAAAATGACATTCCTTGAAGCTTAAGGTTATCAAGCCGATATTTCATGACTCTGTGAGCCTTATCAAGACAATATTGACGTAGAATGATTTTGTGAATTCTTTAAATATCCCTTGAACTTGTATTGATTCAATGAGTCATTATGAGTGATTTTACTTTATTAAACTAACAATCCCGAAACACAACAATATAGATAATTGTTGGGAACAGTGCCCAGTAATGTTCCTGATTTGAAGAAGTGCTCAGGTCAATGATAAATGACTATGTATTTGATGGTATGCTTAGTTTATGCTTGCAGAGATTAAGTCAAATGTCCAATTCTTCTCCAATCTCACTAAGTTCAAAATCGTCGAGAAGGACTGGACATATCGTCGAAAGAACAATTAAACATCGTCGAGATGATACTCAGAGTTAACCAGATGGTTCCTGACAGTTATCATCGAGATAACATGGACATTTCAACGATATCGTCATGACATCAAGTACACACATTGATATCGTCGTATGAACAAGGAGATTCAATCCAAGTCCAGTATCGTCGTGTCAACCGAAATCACACGACGACATTATGGTAAAGTCTAAGAAGAGTTAAGTCAAAGTATTCGGCTTTCTCGACGACATCGTCGTAAAAGAAGCCTTGTCATCGAAAAGTCTAAGGGAGAACTCTTGAAGACAGCTTATGGAAGAAGAACTGCTTGTCGTCAGAATGATCAAGACAAGATTGTCAAAATGATAGCATGGTTTCGACGACACCGTCGATATGATAGTATGGTTTCGACAACATCATCGAAATTACAGTATGGTCTCAATGACATCGTCGAGAAGACAAGAAGTTGACAACAAGATTACGACGACACGTTTAAGATGACTTTATGTCAATGTAAGTGCAAGTGCAGCTGTGATATCTTGTATCATCGAGATGTCATTGTCTAAAGAAGATTGAGGAAGACTTGAAGATTTGTCCTAGTCCAAGATGGATCGTCGTAACGACAAGTTCTGTCATCGAGATGTTGTAAATATCGTCGAGATAGATCAAGACATTTCAAATCACGCTGTCTGCATTTAATGCCGCCGCGTGATGGTTCAATCAACATGTGCAGTTAAGGAATGGGACTCCGACACTTATGGTACATCCTAGGAGACTGTTAGCCGGCTCCTCAATCTTATAAAATAGATAAGTGTCTTCCCTAATTAAAAACAATAGAATCGCAAAACATTCATGCCGCATCAATAGAACAGTAAAGATGCAAAAAGAAGGAACAAGAACCAGAGAACAAAACTTCCTCATCAAGCGTTCTCCAAGTTTCAGTCAAGCAACATCGACAGATAAGAAGTGTTCCAGATTGAAGAAGGGATTGAGGAAGAATATGTGCTATTCAAGAAAAGATCAGAAGCATTCTCTTCAAGTCCAAGAAGCCAATCCTCATCCGGCTAAGAACTTTTTCAAGAAGCCAATCTCCATCATGCTAGAGAAATATTTATCAAATCTTTTTCTGTAGGGCTTGCGGGCCTGAGCTGTAGGATCTGTTGTCAGATCTGAGATTGTAGGGCTTGAGGGCCTGAGTACTATAGGCCTTGAGGGGTTGAGTTTTGTAGGCCTTGAGGGGCTGAGCTTTGTAGGGCTTGAGGGCCTGAGTTGTAAGCCTTGAGGGGATAAGTTGTAAGCCTTGATGGGCTGAGTTGTAGGGCTTGAGGGCTTGAGGGCTTGAGGTTGTAGGGCTTGCCGTCCTGAGTTTTAGTGGAGTTTGCCAACTCTAGCACACTCCTAGATAGTCGCAGAGGGACAGTGGACTACTCAAGACACCCTGTCTTGAGGAACCACTATAGATCTGGTGTTCTTGTGTGCTCTGATTCTACATTTTGTTGCTGTGCTGTGATTCAGTTAATTAGTTCTTTTGTATAATATTAAAAACAACCATATCACCTATTCTCCCCTCTAGGTGTCAGTTCCATAACTAACAAGTGGTATTAGAGGTAGGTTGATCAAAAAGTGTCTTAACAGTCAGATCTAGATCAAGGAACTAATCACTATGGCTGGAGGTGACCAGCATTGAGAAATGAGATCCATGAAGCTCCCAATCTACAGCAAGGAGAACTTTCTTATTTGTAAAGAAAGGGTAAGACTCTTCATGGAAGCTGCTAATCCCAGGGTGTGTGTAGCTGTTCAAAAGTGCCCCTTCACCGCCATGACTGCATCTACTAGTGATCCTACTAAACAGGTGCCAAAGAAATATGTTGACATGACTAAGGATGAGCTTGCACTGGTAAGCCTGGATAAGAGAGCACAAAACATTATTGTGAGTGCAGTTGATGACTCAGCCCTCCAAAATCTTATTCACTACAATACTGCCAAGGAGATGTGGGAATCCCTGTTTGTGTATATGGAGGGGACTAAGGAAGTAAGGGATGATAGGAAATCCCTTCTAAATCAGGAGTATGAGGCCTTCAAGAAAGGCAAGAATGAAAATATCTCTAGATGCTATGAGAGATTTTTCATGATAGTCAATGGGCTGAAGAATTACGGCAGAGAATTCACAAATTCAGATATGAATGATAAATTCCTTAGATCCCTCACTAAGTAATGAGACATCAAAATTTGTGCAATCAGATAAATGGGTCAACTGGGCAACATGGAGCCTAAGAACCTATATGGGAAGTTTCTCTCCCATGAGCTTCAACTTAACACCAGAAAAGCTGAAGAAGAAAACTTAAGGGAGAGCACCAGAGAAAAATCAGTAGCCCTCAAGGCTAAGAGTATGAGGAGTTCCAGGAAAAAGAGTCCTGCACACTAGGACAGATATGAAAGTAGTGAAGCTTCTGATACCAGCAAATCAGAATCTGACAACACTGACAAAGTGATGGCCCTCCTATCTAAGCAGTTCAGAAAACTAATCTCTAGAAGGAGAAGAGACAACTACAAACCATCTTCATCAAGCTCCAGAAGATCTTACAGATCTAAATCCTCAAGGGAGGATAGGTATAAATCAAAACCTAGTAAATTTGATTTAACTAACACTATTTGTTATTCATACAATAAAGCATGTCACATGATTGCTGATTGCCCTTCCAAGAAGAAGGAATCAAAGCACCATGAAGATAGAAGAAGGTCAAGGGACAAGAAGAAACCTAAAAAAGGGTTTATGTCAAAGAAGATCAGAACCCTGAGTGATTCTGATTCAAGCTCTTTAGAAACTGAGGAGGAAGGACTTATTGGCCTTATGGCCATAAATGAAGAAATCCAGGATGACAATATCTCTACTGGGAAGGTACAAATTAGAGCTCCCCTATCTTCTTTTGATTCTGAATCAATAACAGATTCTTTGCATGATGATAAGGGTGAGTCTACTGCCAATAACACATCCTCAAGATCCACTCATGAGGTTGAATCTGAACTGATTCAACAATATAAAACTTTGTGGAAAGCTTTCAAGAAAAGCAGGAAGCTCCTCAAAGTTCAGACTAAAGGGTTGGTTTCCTTGAGAAGTACCCACCCTGAGCTCCAGGAACAGCTGAGAAGTTGGCTGCTATGAACAAAGAAGTGGGCAGATTCAAGGAAGCCACAAAGCTCAAAAATGTTGAACTAGCTCAGAAGAATAAGGTCATCAAGGACCTTGAGGAAATGTTGCTGGTTGAAAAGAAGATTATTGCTAACTTTTCAAAACCCAAGACTGTTCTTCCCATTATTGACAGTTTTTCTGTACCATTCAGAGCTGGTGTAGGATACAATAGTGAGACAGTCAAGGGTAAAGCCTCTCAAGAGCAACCCTCTTTTAAGAAGGTGTTGTTGGCATCAAATCCCTTTGACCAGGAATCTTCATATGGTCATCTGACCAATGCCTGCTCAGCAAGTGGCAGTAAGCTCTATATTCCAAATAGAAGAGCAGGCTTTGGGCTAAGTGCTTTTAAAGCACCCCATGAGGAGATTCAGATGAAGAATCCAGGTGTCTTTGTCCATGGACCTGGAGCCGCAACACTCAAAAGCAAGGGAAAGGCTGATCCTACCAAGTCTGTTCCCAGGAAGGTGAACCAAAAGATGATGAGACCAGCTCCACTTCATACTCACACCTGTGAGGTTCACCCAAGACCTGTTAGGCCAGATGTCTTACTCTTGCCCACCAACATTACCATCCTACTCAGATGGTGAAGCAGAAGATAAGATACAACAAGTATGAGTGCCAGTGTTGTGGGAAAGTGGGTCATTTTGCCCTAGACTGTTGGTTCAACCCAATGGGGCTTAGTGCAAGGAGAATGCAAACCACTTAGAGGTGTGGTGTCCCGGTTTATCCCCCCTAACAGAAACCAAGGACCCAAATCAAATTGGGTGCCTATGTGTAAGTAATTTTTCTTGCAGGTATGTCCAAATGCCAATAAATCTCCCATTTGGCATTTGGACAGTGGTTGCTCCAGAAAAGGGGGTCACCAAAGGATATGGAAAAGGTCAGGTCAAGTGCTGAAGGAACCTCTCAAGAAGGGCATTGTCTAAGAGAAGCAAGCATCTAATGTTTGTCTCGATCACACGATCAGTCGTCTCGATGACACAATCAGTTGTTTCGATGACATGATCAGTTATTTCGACGACATGCAGTTTATCTCGATGACAACTGGATCAGGGAGGAATGAAGCATAACGTTGGAATATTTTGACGACATACAGGAGTATCGTCGAAATAGGGAACGACTACTAAACATGATATTGGGTTGACAAATCATAGCCGTCCGATGAAATATTAAGGTACACTCCTCTTCATCCACCTACACTATAAATAGAATGAATGCTTAGGATAAAAATTACGCTCTCATTTGCCTTAAGATATTCCAACGACAAACTTCTGTTCCATCCCCGAAACTGCTTCTTCTCACGATTCCTCCGCAATGGATCCCAAGAGAGAAGAGACATCAGTGATTTTAGGATGTGAGCTTCAGCGAGGAGGATTTAACTCCTGTTCAGATGAAATTAGACCTGTAAAATGGCTGTTGGAATCAACGGGCCTTGAATATCTGCTGAGTGAACCCTGCTTTCTTCTCAACAGAGAGCTTCTGGAATTCTATGGAGGAACCAGATTAAGCAGTTTAGAATCATCCATAAAATCGATTGTGGCTGGGAAGAAAGTAAAAGTATCTGCGAAGAGCCTGGGAAAGGCGTTGAGTCTGCATTGGCAGGAGGAAGAGGAAGAGGTGTCTCCTGAAGACATATCTACATATTATAAATGGTGTGGGCACTCTAGAAAGACCTACGGGTCTATAAAAAGAGCATACTTCAATCTCGCATACATAATTGGAAAGGTCCTATTATGCAAACTGGCTTCTCATGACCAGATCTCCAAAGAAATGTTCGAAGTGATGTGCAGGATAATTCTCTCCAAGAAGACTGACTGGAGGGAATTTGTATTCTAGAAAGTGAAAAGCAGTCTGCATACCCCCTCCTTTGGGAGAATTCTATCAATCTTCTTCCTGAATTTTGTTGGGGAAGTGCTCAACAGGAAGATGGGAGTGCCTCTGCACAACTCCAAGAGGCTGGACTCCAAGTTGTTGGATATGTGGGATAGGTCCATATCCAAAGTGAAAGTGCACAGTTAACCACACTAGAATTCTCTAGAGGGGGGGGGGGGGGGGGTGAATAGAGATTTAAAAGTACTTTGTGCAAAGTTAACAAATATATATATATATGTAATAATCACAGAGTTAAGCTTCCCACACACCAATAAGAATTAAGCAAAATAGCAAAAAGAAAATCACAGCACAACACAAAGAAATATAGTGGTTCCCCAAACTTTGGGTAGTCCACTCTTCTACCCCCTTGGTAGGAATTCACTATCTTGCACTGAGTCTTTTGATAAGGAGACTCTTAGAACCAGCCTGAGTCTTTTGATAAGGAGACTCTTAGAACCAGTACAACTGAATTTTTTCGAAGAGAGATTCTAAAAACTCTTTTACACAATTTGAAAATGAAATAAGAGTAAGAAGAAGAAGTAGAAGAAGTAATTGAAACAAGAAAGAATCTTCTTCATAGCAAGAAGATTAGAAGCACAAGAAATAGTGAATTAAATATCTCTTCTATAGTGAGAAGGAGATTGTAGGCCTTTTTCTTTATCAATGAGAGCTTTCAGAAATTGCAGCAGTATGGCTTCAGAAGAAGGAGAAGAAGAGGGCTTATTGTTTGCTGCAGCACACTTTCACTTCTCTCAGATTTTCTCACTTTTCACTTGGGAGCTTTTCCTCTTTTTCAAATGGATGGAGTGGATCACTTCTCTCTTTTTCTTCTCTGCCGACTTCCCTCTTATTTATAGCTCTGTTTATTTAAAGAATACTATAGGAGAATAATCAATTAGCAGATAGAGAAATAGTAAGAGAGAAAAGATTCCATAATCAATATTTCTGTAGAAGGAAAGAGATCATTCTGATTTCAAATAATATCCATAATAAACTTAATCAATTTAGCCAAGAATCATTTAGAAGGAAAGACTGATTCAAAACGGCTAGAAAAGAATAATATCATTCCATATATTTCAGATCTACAGATAGAAGGAAAGAGATCTGGCGTGTTTTTGAATTTGACATAGAAATCGACGTACTTCGATTACTATTCGACGAAAGCGTCGATTTCAGACTGACTGGACGTCGAAAGGAGAATATGGAAGGTGCGTCGACTAAGGTGCGTCGACTTCACTAGATACGTCGACTAGAAATCAGAGTTACGTCGACATAGGTTACGTCGAATTCTGTCTGGAGTTACTTTGACTCATTCTGAGAGGAACGTCGACTACACATCGACGTTGCGTCGAATACGATTCGACGCATATTTACTTAGACTAATTTTTCATTCTTAGAATTTATATTCTACTCATTTTTAGGGGTTAAGATAAATCATTTCCCCAACAATCTCCCCCTATTTGTCTTAACCCTACTCAGGGAGAAATTGTATCAGCTTTTAATCAACACAGCAAGGCATGTATATAGAAAAGAAATATGTTAAGTAATCAGAAGAAAGTAGAATCATATACAGAGACTTCATAAACATTATTTAAGCATGGAGGAAAGAGTATATCAATCATTTTTCAACACATCACTCAGGAGGGGTAGGAGGAGTTTTTCTTTTTCTGGTGAATGCTAAAGTTTTTAAAGAAGAGAGTTGCTCCTTCTCAGTAACAGGTGGTTCACTTAGCTCCCCCTGAGTCACAGCAGTTTGCTCCCCCTGAGATGGAATATCCTTTGAGCCTTCTACTTCTGCCTCTTCAGTTTCTTTCTCAGCTCCAGCTTTAATTATGTCAGCATTTGGCTCCCCCTGAGCATCAGTTTCCTTTTCAACTTCTCTCTCTGCTCTGCTAGCCTCCCCTTAAAAGATAACTGCTTGTGGTGTAGCTTCTCTTGCTATAGAGAGTACATCTGTTATCTGGTCCTCAGTATGTAGCTCTGGTACTAATTCATTTCCAGATTTTGAAGTAGGAAGGGAATTGTGTGAGAGAGATTTGAGACTTGAGAGCTGCTCTTCATCTAATTTCTCCCCCTTCTTGACCTTCTTAGCCAAGGAGGTTAAGAAAGATTTGGTCACTTTAGAGGAAGAGACAGAGGACTTCAAGCTTTGCACATAGGCATTGACCCCATCTATTTGGGTTTGCATGTGCATGATGGAGGAGTGAAGTTGGGAGCAGTGTCCATCCAGCATTTCTTGAAATTTTTGGGCTGCTGACTGGATACACTGGGTAATGAGAGTTGTAGTGGATGGAGATGGTTCAAGGTGTGTTGTAATAGGAGATAATGGTGGAGGTGGAGGTGATGAAGGTGGAGAGAGGACTGTATCATTGTGATGAGGTGTGTTTGATGGAGGAATAGAGGAGGGTTGAGCAGGTGATTGAATTGGTAGTTGTGGATGTGTAGGTAAGATAGGAGATGTGAGGGTAGTAGAAGCTATAAGTGTGGATGATGTTGGTAGGGAAGAGATGTCTGTATGTTGAGGAGGAGGAGAAGATGGATGCACAGGAGAATTAGGAGGAGAAGGAGTCCTTTCAGGAATGGAGCCAGGCTTGGGGATTTGCCTGGTCCATTTTGAGAAGAGGGCTATGGACATCCTTTTTCCAGGAGGAATGGGAATTCCTTTTGACCTACATAGGTCAGGGAAGGAATGAAGGAGTACCTGACTCATGATCCTCATATAGGCATTCTCTTTCTGAGAATATTTATAGCCTATCATTTTTAGTAAGCAGCTGGCCCAGTCAACCTTCTTTTTCAGCACTAGGGCCCCCATGATGTTCAGTTGCTTCTTGGGCACTGCATCATGGGCAGAGATTTTGCATAGTAGAACTTTTCCTACTATGTCTGCCAATATCCTATATTCATCAAAAAAGTCTATTTTCTTCAGGTGGATTAGTCTATCTTTGGAGAATTTCATGGTGATTAACAGACTTTTGATTTCCTCAGGGGTGAGTTCCACAGATTCATCACCTGATAAGGGAATGATGATAGAGATTTATTTAGTTATTTTTAGAAAATAATTTGCTTCCCCTTTTTGATTTGAACAAGGATAGTGTTGGTATGTACCTGATGGAAGATCAAAAGTGTCCCTAAGGTGTTCTGCTGAGATTGAGATAAGTGTCTCATAGAGTGTTCCTGTGATTTCTCCTTGCTCAGATATCTGAACATGATTTATTAACTCAGTGAGTTCTGTCTCTAGGATTCTGCATCTTGTGGAAATAAGTTTGTCTAAACCAGCTTCAGTGAAGAGAGCTATGATGCTCTTATAGTTTTTGGCGGCGGCTTGGAAGGATTCAAGATCAATATCGAAACCAGAGTTTATCTTGGGAGCCATTTAGGTCAGTGAGAGAGAGGAAGAGATGGCTGGACTGAGAAATGAAAAGGATGAGAGAAGCTCAGGAGTGTGCTGAATTTTAACTGAAGAGTCTATTTAAGTCAGGTGAAACTTTGATACGAGACACAACTCGAGGTTTATTCTGTACAACAGTAGATGTGACCGAAAATGTTTTTGTATTGCCGCCTTTTTCATGAAGTAGACGTTGCATTGAGTGGAAGTCGACGTATGCGTCGGTATAGTCTGATAGGGTTTCCTATCGACGTATGCGTCGATTAAGAGATCGACGTGACTTTTACTTTGTCTGAAAATTCCAGGTTTTTCTTCAGAGATTATTCCTTCCTAATCCTAAGGTTTTCTAAGTCACCCTGGGACTAATTTTATAAACAGTTGGATTGATTGTGCCAACATTGTTTGGCAATGTGGCCAATTTTATTACATATATAACACCTAATTGTCTTTTGATTAAGGAAGTTTGAGTTTAGGGAGGGATAGAGATGGTGATTAGGATAGAGTTGTTGATTAGGATAAAAGTTTTGATCAGGATAGAAATTTTGATTATGATAAGAGTTTTGATTAGGATAGAAGTTTTGATCAGGATAAAAGGGTCCTGAATGGGGGTTAAGATAGAGAGTTTTTGAAGAATATCTATGTCCTGTATTTAAGTTGCTCTGAGGTTTTATGCGTCGATATCTATTCGACGTATGTTGAGAGTTGCGTCGACTTATATTCGGCGCTTTCTCTAGATTGCGTTGATCTGGAATCGATGCATGGAAGTAGTTGCGTCGATTGTAAGTCGACGTAATGTTATTCATGCGTCGATTTGAGGTCGAAGCATCTGAGGGATTGCGTCGAGTATAATCCGACATACTATCATTCATGCGTCGATATGAAGTCGACGCAATTTTATCTTCACAGATTTTATTTTTCCCTTTTTCTGATTTGAGTTTTGTTTCTTTATAACTTGTTTCTTTTGGCATAGTTGCCTTCTCAGAGGTAGTTTGGGAGTCTTCTTCTGTATGGTATGATGATGATTCATTAAGGTGGTTTATTTCTTTGAAGGTGAGGTGTTCTGTATTTTGTGAGTCTTCTTCTAGGTTTGCTGATTTGATGGGTTTAGTGAATTTAACAGGGCTCATCCAAGCAGGTTTGGTAGATGGTATTAAACTGGTTGAAGGATCAGCCCCTAACCCCAGATTCTTATGTCTGATTGTTTGTTTTTCAGTGATTTCTTTAAGTGTTTGGCTTCTGACTTTTATAGATTCTTCAAAAGCTTTTGCCTGGGATACCTTATTCTTAAGGAGTTGATTTTCTATTTTAGCACTATTTATTTCCTTTTCTGTTTTATAGATTTTACACCTTAGTTCATAATTTTTTGAACATATATCTTCTATTTTTCTCATATTAATTTGTTCTTTTAGATCCTTAATTTCTTGTTTAGCTTTTAGTTGATCTAAACGGAGTCTTTCAAAATCATTTTTAAAATCTTCACTGAGAAAATCTATTTCATCAAAAATGCTTACCTCTCTCTTATCCTCAGATTCCTCTATGAGAATAAGGCTATTTGCTTTTGCTGTTGAAGAGATGCTTCCTTCTGATCCTGTTTCACTCCATGATTCAGCAATACATTCTTCTTCTGTGCTTCCAAGAGCCATTAAGCATAGATCTTCTTGCTTAGACTCTTCATTGTCACTTTTGGATGAAGTGCTGTCTTCAGAATCTGTCTCACTCCAAGCTTCTGCAATGAAGCCACTTTCTTTCTTCTTCCCCTTTTTTTGAGATCTTTCTTTTTCAGATCTTTCTTTTTCTCAGCATTCTCTGGACATTCTGGAGCAATATGTCTAGTTTTCCTACAGGAATAACAAATAATTTCTTCAGTAGGAGTCTTATCATACCTTGGTTTTGACTCTCTCCTTCTAGATCTATCTTTCCTGACCCATTTCTTGAATCTTCTGGCCAGGAGGCTGAATAATTCTTCTTCAGTAACATAAGTTTCCTCTTCTGTTGCTTTTAATGCAATGTTTCTATCTTTTGAGGAGGTTGGAATGTTTTCCCTTCTTTCCTTCTCTTCTCTGGTTTTAAGTAGTTGCTCATAGGATTTGTGTTTTCCTAATAGGGCATCTGTTGAGATTTCCTTTTGTCCTCTAGTATCCCTTATTGCCCATATTCTTGAGTCCCATGAACTTGGGAGACTCATTAGCAATTTGTCATTTATCTCTGTGAGAGAGATCTCTCTATCTAAGCTCCTTAATTGATTGATGATCAGACTGAATCTGTCATACATCTCAGATATGCTTTCTTCATGCTTCTTTTGAAAGTTCTCATATTGGGAGATTAATAGAGCCTTTCTATCTTTCCTTTCATCATCACTTCCTTCTACTATCTTTGTAAGAGCCTCCCAGATTTCTTTAGCTGATTCACAGTCAACAACCCTTTGAAAGATTTCATCTGAGAGGGTTTAGACAAGAATGTTCACAGCTTTTGCATCACATGTTTTTGCCTTTTTCTCATCATCTGTCCACTCAGCCCTTGGGACAAGTGTTTGCGTCACTTTACCAGTTGAGTCCTTCCTATAGGGCTTTAGAGGACCTGTCAAAATAACATTAAACAAATCTTCATCAATAGAATTCATATAGATCCTAATTCTTGTTTTCCAAACTGCAAACTTTTCAAGATTGCACATTGGTGGTCTGGTGGAAGCATAATCTTTGATTTGTGCCATGTGAAAAATAGTTTATAGAAATTTATATATATATATGAGGTAGGATCTTTTTGATCAAGGAGTTACCCTTTTTGGATCAACTTAGCTCTGATACTAATTGAAAGTACACAGTTAACCACACTAGAATTCTCTAGAGGGGGGGGGGGGGTGAATAGAGTTTTAAAAGTACTTTGTGCAAAGTTAACATATATATATATATGTGTGTGTATAATAATCACAGAGTTAAGCTTCCCACACATCAAAAGAATTAAGCAAAATAGCAAAAAGAAAATCACAGCACAACACAAAGCAATATAGTGGTTCCCCAAACTTTGGGTAGTCCACTCTTCTACCCCTTGGTAGGAATTCACTATCTTGCACTGAGTCTTTTGATAAGGAGACTCTTAGAACCAGCCTGAGTCTTTTGATAAGGAGACTCTTAGAACCAGTACAACTGAATTTTTTTGAAGAGAGATTCTAAAAACTCTTTTACACAATTTGTAAATGAAATAAGAGTAAGAAGAAGAAGTAGAAGAAGTAATTGAAATAAGAAAGAATCTTCTTCCTAGCAAGAAGATTAGAAGCACAAGAAATAGTGAATTAAATCTCTCTTCTATAGTGAGAAGGAGATTGTAGGCCTCTTTCTTTATCAATGAGAGCTTTCAGAAATTGCAGCAGTATGGCTTCAGAAGAAGGAGAAGAAGAGGGCTTGTTGTTTGCTGCAGCACACTTTCACTTCTCTCAGATTTTCTCACTTTTCACTTGGGAGCTTTTCTTCTTTTTCAAATGGATGGAGTGGATCACTTCTCTCTTTTTCTTCTCTGTCGACTTCCCTCTTATTTATAGCTCTGTTTATTCAAAGAATACTATAGGAGAATAATCAATTAGCAGACAGAGAAATAGTAAGAGAGAAAAGATTCCATAATCAATATTTCTGTAGAAGGAAAGAGATCATTCTGATTTCAAATAATATCCATAATAAACTTAATCAATTTAGCCAAGAATCATTTAGAAGGAAAGACTGATTCAAAACGGCTAGAAAAGAAAAATATCATTCCATAAATTTCAGATCTACAGATAGAAGGAAAGAGATCTGGCGTGTTTTTGAATTTGGCATAGAAATCGACGTACGTCGATTACTATTCGACGGAAGCGTCGATTTCAGACTGACTGGACGTCGAGAGGAGAATATGGAAGGTGCGTCGACTAAGGTGCGTCGACTTCACTAGATACGTCGACTAGAAATCAGAGTTACGTCGACATATGTTACGTCGAATTCTGTCTGGAGTTACTTCGACTCGTTCTAAGAGGAATGTCGACTACACTTCGACGTTGCGTCGAATACCATTCGACGCATATTTACTTAGACTAATTTTTCATTCTTAGAATTTATATTCTACTCATTTTTAGGGGTTAAGATAAATCATTTCCCCAACACAAAGGACCTATAGGTACTTCTTCAGTTCAGTAGAAGAAGTCAAAGGAAATTATCCAGGTAGTTGCCTCAGAGGATGAGGAGTCCTCTAGTAGCTCCGAGGAAGGAAGAGCCCTATCCCGGCAAATCCCTGCTCAAATTGAGGGGGAGATGTCTTTACCTGAAGATATCCCTACTGATCCAGTTGAGGGGGAGTTCCAACCTGGAAGCTTAACCCAAGATACTACAATGGTTGAGGGGGAGACCCATCTGGGGTGCTCTACCCTAGCAGATCAAGAAGATCCTATCCAGCTAGAGATCATCCCAGAAGCAAGAGCTGACATTACAGGACAAGTGCCAGAAGCAGCTGAGGATACTGCACCCTCCACTGGGCTTGAATTGGCCATCAGAGGAAAGACAGTTCTCATGGTGGAAAATGAGCCAATAAAGATAGCATCTCCTAAGAAGTATACTGTTCAGATCAGTGACTGCTCATCTGACAGTGCCCCTAAAGATGCCACAGAAGTAAGAGTTGCTCCAGAAGAACATGCTGCTGAAACATCATTTGCTCCCACAGGATTTCTGTTCCACATGATCTCAACATTGCTCAATGCTCAGAGGCAAAAGATGGAATCATTCATCCTGAACATAGTTGATGGTCTGAGGAATGAAATAAAGGATGAGCTGAAGACTGTGAAGAAGGAGATACTTCATCTGAACACTCATTATGCTCACTTCTATCACCTAGCAGCTCCAACCATGGAGCTTGTTGGTGAAGAGATCAACAAAGTCGGCCATGAAACCCATAAGCTCCTGCAGAATCAAGTCACCTTCGCAGACAATGTGGAGCTGGCCTTTAGGAAGATAGAAATAGTCATTCATGACGATATAGATCGCATTCTGAATAGAGTGCATGTGAATACTCAGACCTTGGAAGGTCATCTGCTAGAAGTTTGAAACAACCTAGAAGCAACAGAACAATAGATACATGAAAGGCTAGTCTCAATGCAAGAAACACTGGATGAATGAATAATTGAAGAAGTCCTAAAGGGGGAGAAGGAAATTATAAATGCATGCTCACATCAATCTATGTGAACTACCGGTCAAGTCAAGCAAGCCTTGCAGAAGCCCCCCTCTGGATATGAATTAGCTGAACCATCTGTCAGCACACACTCAGAGGAGTATGGAGCTGAAAATGGAGACTCAGCAACTTCAAAGAAAAGAAAGAAACTGCAAAGCAGAAAGTACAGACAGAAAAGGTTGAGGGATATTGAGCAGGAACCAAAAGCAGGCAAGTGGAGTCCTACCTCCAAAGAAATCATCTCAAAAAGCTGGATTGAATTTGGATATCCTCAAGAAAGCTCTGAGATGGTATATTACTCAGCTGATTGGAATCTGCATCTAAGGCAAATGGAAAAAAGGAGGAATCACAAGCTTTAATTCCCTCATGGTCCTTCTCCCTCTCCAAAGAAGATCCCAAAGCCCATCCATTTTTATGAAAGACAAAAAAGGAAAGGCAAGGGCAGCAACAAAGGTTGAAATGTGGTATCAGCAACAACAGAAGTTGAAATGTTGAAATGTTTTGTATAAGAATGCAAGGGGCAAATGATTGCAGAATTTTTGTTTAAAAACATTCATTCTGTTTACATAATGTTTGGTAGTTGAATCAATTTTATTTGCCTGAATTTTGATTCTTTCTATGTGTGGCATTTATCATTGAGGTGAGTTAGAACTTCTTCAAATAAGGGGAGATTGTTGGGAACAGTGCCCAATAATGTTCCAGATTTGAAGAAGTGCTCAGGTCAATGATAAAAGCACTATGCATTTGATGGTATGCTTAGTTTATGCTTGCAGAGATAAATCACATGCCCAGTTCTTCTCCAATCTCACTAAGTCCAAAATTGTCGAGAAGGACTGGACATATCATCGAAAGAACACTCAGACATCGTCGAGATGATACTCAGAGTTAAGAAGATGGTTCATGACAGTAATCGTCGAGATAACATGTATATTTCGACGATATCGTCGTGACATCAAGTACACACGATGATATCGTCGTAAGAACAAGGAGATTCAATCTAAGTCCAGTATCATCGTGTCAACCAGAATCACAGGACGACGTCGCAGTAAAATCTAAGAAGAGCTAACTCGAAGTATTTGGCTTTGTCGACGACATCATCATAAAATAAGCCTTGTCGTCGAAAAGGCTAAGGGAGAACTCTTGAAGACAGCTTATGGAAGAAGAACTGCTTGTCGTCAGAATGATCAAGACAAGGTCCTTAAAATGATAGCATGGTTTCGACGACATCATCGATATGATAGAATGGTTTCGACGGCATCGTCAGAATGATGGTATGATCTCAACGACATCATCGAGAAGACAGGAAGTTGTCAACAAGATTACAATGACACATTTAAGATAACTTTATGTCGTCGTAAGTGCAAGTGCAGCTGTGATATCTTGTATCATCGAGATATCACTGTCTAAGGAAGATTGAAGAAGACTTGAAGATTTGTCCAAGTCCAAGATGGATCATCGAAACAACAAGTTCTATCATCGAGATGTTGCAAATATCATCGAGACAGATCAAGACATTTCAAATCGAGCTGTCACATTTAATGCTGCTGCGTGATGGTCCAATCAGCGCGTGCCATTAAGGAATGGGCCTCTGACACTTATAGTATATCCTACGAGACCGTTAGCTGGCTCCTCAGTCTTATAAAAGAGATAAGTGTCTACCCTAATTAAAAATAGCAAGAATCGCAGAACATTCACGCCGAATCAATAGAACAGTAAAGTTGCGAAAAGAAGGAACAATAACACGAGAACAAAACTTCCTCATCAAGCGTTCTCTATGTTTCAGTCAAACAATATCGAATAATAAGAAGTGTACCAGATTGAAGAAGGGATTGAAGAAGAATCTGTGCTATTCAAGAAAATATCAGAAGCATTCAATTCTAATCCAAGAAGCCAATCCTCATCCGGCTATGAACTTTTTCAAGAAGCCAATCTCCATCATGCTTGAGAACTATTTCTTAAATCTTTTTCTGTAGGGCTTGCGGGCCTGAGCTGTAGGATCTGTTGTCAGATCAGAGATTGTATGCCTTGAGGGGCTGAGCTTTGTATGCCTTGAGGGGCTGAGCTTTGTAGGGTTTGATGGCCTGAGTTGTAAGCTTTGAGGGGCTGAGTTGTAAGCCATGAGGGGCTGAGTTATAGGGCTTGAGGGATTGAGGTTGTAGGGCTTGCGGGCCTGAATTTTGACAGAGTTTTCCAACTCTAGCACACTGCTAGATAGGCGCAAAGGGACAGTGGACTACTCAAGACACTCTGTCTTGAGGAACCACTATAGATCTGGTGTTCTTGTGTGCTGTGATTCTGTGTTTTGTTGCTGTGCTGTGATTAAGTTAATTAGTTCTTCTGCATAATAATAAAAATAGCCTTATGACCTATTCTCCACCCTCTAGGTGATAGTTCCATAACAAATAATAACATCAAATACAAAGTGTGTTTATCCTTTACTTGACGACTTCTTCAAATCAGGAACATTGTGGGCAAAGTTCTCAACAATCTTCCCATATTTGAAGAAGTCAGAACCTTAATCAATGATAAACTACACACAATAAAAATATCAAAACTAATCATGTGCATCATCTAAGGTGGTTCTAAAAAATGAAAACTAATACTAATTGTTACCTCACATTATAACCTTCTCGCCCTTTCTGACTTTTAAATTTCTTTACCTTCTCACCCTTTCTGACTTTTCAATTTTTGTTGTTCTGGGGGAAAGGAGTCTCTTGTAATATTATCCCCAATTTTGACTTCTTCATAATTGCATTGAAGAATATTATCTTTGCACTTGATCATCTAGGGCAGATGACTCTAGATGAGTCTCCCCCTCAACAACAACTTACTTTTAAAAGACTTGCCTTCCAAGCCGACATCTATATCCATTGAATCTGGGATTGGCTCCCCCTTAATGTATGTAGGGGGTTTGAGCAATAATAGATCATATAGATTTTCCCCCTCAATATGTGTAGGGGATTGATCAGTGAAAAGTCATAGGTGCGCTAGTTGAATACTATGATCAAATATATAATGGTTGATATTATATGATCCAATAAAAGTAATTAGCTGTGTATCAGAATTCTATACAGATGATAAAGTATCCATGTCGTCTTGACATCTAGCCAACACAGACTTCATGTCGTCTTGACATCACGCCGACATACTCAATACTTAGAGATTTTCTCCTCCATATTTCTAAATTACTTCCATATATAGCCTTTAGTAACCCCTCTGTCAGATCTACCAAAGATAACTTTGGGACCATCTTCTACATGGGTAAAGTTCTTTAGAATGCTTCTTGTTCGAGTAATATGTCTGGAATATTCACTGTCCAAATACCAGATAGAATTTTTGTTGGCCTTCGGACTATTCTGCAAAACCGATTAGTTTACTTTAGGAACCCAAAGCATCAGGGTCCTATATTTTTGTTAATTCTAATTACATAATGTGGGATAACAATGTGATTGGTCAGCTTCACATTGTTTGCCCTTAGCAATTTTGCATTAAAACAACAATCCATAGCTAAGTGGCCAATCTTGCCACAATACCAACAATCGTATTTATTATACCTTCTCTTTTGGTTCACTATATGGCTAAAGTGACTGTGCTGGTGAACAAAAGAGCGGGGTTTATCAGACATGGCCTTTTTGCCTTTGATCTCATGGCTGTGTACATGAATGGAGTGAGGTGTCATAGCCATAGAATTCTTCTCAGAAGTTAACTTCTGAGAATCAACCTTTTCTTTGCTCTTTCCTGATGGCATAGATGATCCAACAACAAAGGTCCATGGTCCTTATGAGGTTTTCCAACAGCTTTTTCTTTACCATGACATACACCTCCTCTATAAGGTGCAAATAATTCATCAATAATTGACAAGACAGTTTTTGGTCTTGAGAATTTTGCAACCAAGCTTCTCTCAACTAAAAGCTTGTCTTCCAGTTCCTTGATGATCTTCTCCTTCTGAAGGAGTATTTTAGTTTGAGCTTCAGACTTCTCTTGAAGCTCCTTGAATTCATTGCTCAAGTTAGTCAACTCTTCAGTCTTATCTTTGTTAGATCCTTCAATAGGGCACCAAACTGCTCTACTAAATCATCCTCATCCTTATGCTGAGAAAGTGTGCTCGCATTAGATTCTGTGTCAAAAGCTGAGAGAGGTCGTGAGAGAGTTCCTTGCCATGATTGGAGTAAGCATGGCCTTCATCTTCTGACCAAGCCATAAGGCCAAAGTGGGCCTCTTTATCAGAATTGGAAGAACTTGTGTCGCTATCACTTATGGTCTTAGCCTTCTTAGCTATGAAACTCCTATCCTGCTTCTTTCCCTTGCTTAATCTTCTTCTATCAGATCATTCTTTTTTTCACTTTACTGGGCAGTTAGTAATAATATGTCCTGCTTTTTGATAAACATAACAAATAATGTCAGTTGAAAAGTTTTTGTTATGTTTGGAATCGTACCTGTTCTCTCTAAACTCGTGTCTAGGCTTTTCATCTCTGTTGCTTGATTTCCTTGAGCTGGAGGAAGTGGAGGATCTGTTCTTGTCATACCTCCTTGATAGCAGCATATTGAATTATTTGGAGAACAAGGTCAATTCTCCATCAGTAAGCTCAGACCCTGATGTGCTTGGTTCAGAGTCTTCAGGATCAACATATTTTCTGAAGGAATGGAAGATTCCTCGTCGCTTCTTCTTGAGCATACTGCCTTGAAAGCCACTGATATGTCCTTGGAGTAGGACATGCTGCTTTCCTCTTCAACTTTTCTGGTGTTTAACTGCAACTCATAGGACAACATTTTTCCAAAAAAGTTTTGGGGCTCATTTCTAGCAAGGTTCCCCTTTTCTCTAATGACATAGATTTTGATGTCTCATATGAACTTATCATTTAAATCATAATTTGAGATCTCTCCTATAAGTTCTCAAGCCATTTGCAATCTTGAAGAATTTTTCAAAGCAGCAAGATATGGAGTCCTTCTTATCCTGTCTGAAGGCTTCATACTCTTGATTAATAAGAGACTTTATATCATATCTTACCTCTTTAGTCCCCTCCATGAACACAATAAGAGAGTCCCACATCTCATTTGCTATCTTGAAGTGAATCAGATTCTGGAAGGTAGAGTCATCGATTGCACTGACAAGAATGTTCTTAGCTCTCTTGTCTATGGTCACAAGAGTGATTTCATCCTTATCCATTTCATTATGTTTCTTAGAGACTTGTTTGGATGGATCTATGGTTGGAGATTTTATAGGGACAAAGGGTCCCTCTTCTATTATGATGAATATCCTTAGGTCAGAGGATTCCATGAAGAGATTGACCCTCTCCTTCTGAATAACAAAATTTCTCTTTGCTGCAGATTGACAGCTTCATTGAACTGAGCTCTTTGAAATTCTCTCCAGCATGCATGGTGATTAGATTAATTTTTCCAAGGGTAGATCTGTTCAAGCTGTTATGCTCTTTTTGAACAACCTTCCTCTGATACCAATCGTAAGTTATGGGATGCCAATCTTCACCTAGAGGGGGGGGGGGGGGGGGGGGCGTGGTAAACAAGTGATGTCTACTTTTTTAAAATATTTATGGAATAATAATACTAATAAAGAGACAATCACAATAAGCACCACAAACACACAAAGCTACAGTGGTTCCCCGAGTTGGGAAGTCCACTTTCTCCCTTTGCTTATCTAGCATCGTGCTAGCCTAGACCACTTCAACCAAATCAATTCAGATCCGCAGATCTTTCAACTTGGAGTTCAACTCCCACCTCAGGGATACTAGCTGATCCCCTACCTAGGATCCCCTAGCTCAGGATCCTACACTCAGATTCATAACTGTAATCCTACCTCAAGTTCAATCCAGAACCCTACCTCAAGTTCAATCCAGAACCCTACCTCAGGTCATACAGGACTCTACACTCAGATTTCAATGAAATCCTACATGAAAAATTCTTTATAAGTTTGTTGCAACTTTACTTAGACTCAAAAGAATAAGTCTTGAAGGTGTTGAGTCTTCTTGAAGCTTTCATTAGAACAACTTCCTCTTGTTTAGTAGTCAGATCTGCAAAGAAAGTCTCCTTGAATCTGGAAGAAAAGACTTTAACCTTGAGAAGTAAAACTTGATCTGCTGCTTCCAATAAGAGAACTTCCTTGCTCTTGAAGAGATTGAGAAGATTGAAATATTCTAAGCAAAAACTTGGAGCAAAGTAAATGTTTTTCTTTGAATATTTCTCCTTGATTTAGTTCTCAACACTTTGATATGTAAAATTTAAAGATATTATTTTCTCCTAATTCTACGAACTATAGGCAAGAGTACATATCGTTCATAGTATATGATATTTTAAAATAAAATATCAAGTTGTTGGATCTTAAGGCATTAAAAATCTTTATATTTTAAAAGAAAACTTTTGATATTTTATAAGAATGAGATTAAATGAAAAGTAAATTGCTAGAAATGAAAACTAAATAAAGTTTATTGAACAAATAGAGACATGATTGTTATTTATAAAATTGATTACAAAAGAGGATTTCTATATTGCTAGAAATTGAGTCGATGAATACAAAGACTTGGGTTTTATATACCGACTCTTCTCCTTATGAGCCAGTTGGTTTTAACCAATCTATCCCCAGATACGGCCTCAAGCTTCTCTAGGATTTCTATCACCAGAACGACCTCGAGCACCCTCTAGATCTAAACTATAGACCTAGTCGCCAACACACTCGACGAATTCCCCCCTAAGCCACCCAAGGACCAAGTCGCCAACAACCGCGTTGAATTCTCCACTAGTTGATCACAAAGATAAACTTGAAAGGAAATTACAAAATATGAAATTCAAAATGAAAACTCCCTATGAAGAAATCTGAAGGAGTTGTCGAAGAGCCGCTGAAGATCATTGAAGTCCAAGCGTGCATTCTTCAAGTTGAGTTTGCGTTGATTCGATCCTCCTTTGATTCCTTCTCTTGAATTTGAATGAGAGAACTTTGGTGGTCTGGAAATACAACCCTCACTGAGATTTCAGAGTGGTGGATTAGATCTCCAAGGGTTGTGCCGTTGTAGAGAACGAAAGCCACCCTTTTATAGGAGAGGAAGCTAAGACTGGCGTTAAAGCTAACGCTAGGCATTATCTCTTTTGGTAATGCTTGATGGCACGTATCCTTATTCTGTGAAGGAGATAGTGCATGATTGGAAGGCTCTTATTTTAGGCAACCCTAACACTGGCGTTAGGGCCAATGTTGGCGCATGCACAAGTCATTCCTAAAGTGCTCCCGCAATCACCACAATTCCCTCCATAACATTTTCGCATTGGAGGGATCGAGGGTCAATGACAAAGTTGGCTCTAACGCCTGGTGTTAGACCACTTTCTTCTCTTTTAGCAAATTGAGCTATACCAGACCAATTGCAGCATCCTAGTGTCATAATTGTTCATTCATGCATACTAAAAATACAATGACAAACTTGATAAAATACAAGTAGGATTTGTTATTCTCAAACTAAAGAGATGCGGAAAACCGCGTGCTTTGTTCCTTTTGAAAAAGCACTTTTAACATCCATTTGAAACAGTTTAAATCTTTTGAAACTCGCAAATGCAAAAAAATTATAATAGATTCCGCGAGCAACGGGTGCAAATTTTTCATCTAAATCTACCCCCTCGATTTGAGAATACCCTTATGCTACCAAGCGAGCTTTGTTCCTAGTAATCATAGAATCACCATCTACTTTAGTTTTGTAAATCCATTTTACCCCTACTACCAGGTGATTAGATGGTATTTCTACAAGATTCTAAACCATATTTCATTCAAATTGTTCTAATTATTCATTCATATCTAAATGCCAAAATTCATCATTTTAAAACGGTTGAAACATTTTTTTGGTTTGATTTCGGAAACAAAGCAGAGGATTGAAAAAGAGTCATGTTAGGAAGAGCGAGTCGTTACCCCTTTCGATGGATCTCCAATGACAAGCTCCCTTGGATGATGTTTTGTGAACTTTAGCATGTTAGGAGGCACATACTCCTCTTCCTTGTTCTCCTCTTCCTTATTCTCCTCTTCCGGTAACTCATCATCCTCATGTTCCAAGGAGGAGAGAGGTGATGCGCCATCCCGGCGCACCGCTATAGGTGTGAGCGAGACCGCGGTCCAAACGACAGTGAACCGGTCATTGTCAAGTAATAAATTTGAGGAAGTAAATCCCCGGATATCGAATCTCTCGAGGAACATGGTAAGGTGGAGTAATATGTTGAGGTGAGACTTGAGATAGAAGTCTTTTTATGTCGGTGTTTTGCGGGGGGTTTTGATGGTTCTAACAACTATTTTGCAATAAAATAAAACTAACTAACTAACTATGCGGGTCGTCGACATTGCTTCTCTCATCCATGGGTCGCCGGCCTCTGAATCGCACCTATGCGGGCCACCTTCCTCCGCTTCGCACTTCTGCGGGCCGCCTTCCTCCGCTTCACACTTCTGCGGTTCGCAAGCCTCCGCTTCGAACTTCTGCGGGTCGCAAGCCTCTGCTTCGAACTTCTACGGGATTCCTTCTCTGCTTCACTCGTTGCCATAGCAACACTCAACACAACCACATGCACATCACCACAACACCACCTCCAAGCCTAGACTTATGAATATAACAATAATGATTTTCAATTAAGATTAAACAAAAATAAATAAATATAAGTGCATGTTATATTCATACAAACTCCACCATCACATATATGAAGAAATCCACAAGGAAAAATAAACCTAATCAGGAAGAAAAGTAGGAAAACAATACAAACGCTGCCCGAGTCTATTCCTAGGAAGTGAAGGAGGTACCAAGACTCCTAGCACGATCCTTGGCTGTCGTCCGGGGTCCTTGAAGTTGTCACACCCTCTAACCCATCTTCTCGGTGGATTACAGCGATCACATTGAAATCCATGAAATCACCTTCAATAGAGCTTGAATCTTGTGAGGAAGTCTTGAACTTTGAAGCTTTGGTGATGGGGAGGAGCCTAGGGGGGAACCCTAGCTTGGAGGGGCGAAAAATGACAGAATGACTCTAAAAAATCGAACAGAAAATAGGGCAGGCGGAATGAATCACGAAACATGCTATTTATAGGCAGCGTAGAAATTTGAACATGCATGAGTAGGTGCACGACCACTGGTTGTGTGTGAAGGAAAGTCCAGTACTCGTGCGCGAAGGAACCTGTACCAAAAATATCAGAAAGATAAGCATGCACGAGTAGGAGCGCGACCACTAGTCCTGCGCTGAGGAATCTCCTCTACTCGTGCGCAAAGAAAAATTCATCCAATAGAACTGGGGTGAGGCAAAACCGTCGAAAAGAATTGAGGAGATTTTTAAGACACGACCACTGGTCATGCGCGAAGAAATCCACTGATCGTGAGCGAAGAAGGGCCAGTAATCGTGCGATCATCTAGAAAATTTCGGCAAAATAGCACGCACAACCACTGGTTGTGCGCGAAGGATCCACTGATCGTGCGTGAAGAAAAATGCACAATCAGTGTCCATCAATGCGAAATGGGCCGAAACTCTCTGAAAATCCACAAAAGTCTGTACCTGCATGAAACGTTGCCATACCCACTAGAACAATGCATCCACATAGACAAACATAAAGCAAAATAGAAAGAGAAGGATATGAAATCTCCTTCATGCAAGGATAACCTAAACTTAGCTCCAAATAGCTAAAACTTGCCCAATAGACTATAAACTACAAACAGAGATTTTATGCTAACATCAAATGAAAGATGAGCGAAAAGAGATGAAATCGAGCTATTAAAGGAGCCTAAAATACTATGTAAAATGCGCTCATCAAATACCCCCAGAGTTGAATTATTGCTCATCCTGAGAAATCCATTTACCTAAGATAGGCTAATTACAAATAAAAAATAAAATAAGAAAGTGGACCGAGAAGTCTCGTGTCCATGGGGAATAAAAATAGGTTAAAGAAAATTTCTAAGCATATAATCTAATTACAATGCAACAAACTATCATACATCTATATCCACTCCTAAACAAAAGAACTAAGTGATCTGTCCTAAGCATAGCGCAGGAGAAAGTAGTAACACTGAGTGTGATATTACAGACACAGAACTACTAGGGTGGCCTCTAAAGAAATCCATCAATGACGATGGCCATAAGCTCGCCCGGTCACACCTTCTCAACTACACTCAATACCAACCAACTCTACGAATCACTAGGACTTAGATTAGGATGACTTGTAGGCTTAGGTTTAAGGGTGAGATATAACACAGATAAACATGGTGGTTTCTTACACCTAAATAAAATGTTTTGAGCTTAACATAATAAATAACTACCACAAAAAGAAGAGAGTGAAACCCCCAGACTTGCTTTTTGAATTGGGGTCACTCTCAAAAGCCTAAATCAAAACATTTTTCTTTTCTCTTTACTTTTCTCTTCTCATTTCATTTTTTTTCTTTTTAGATTTTTATATTTCTTTTCAACTAAGCACCCAAATGTAATAACACTTTTTAGCATTCCAAGAAATCACAACATGGGATCCTAATTTCAAATATCAAGAAAAATAAGAAATTAAGCTCAGATTTTTAAGTGTGCAATTGGGTTGGCATTTTAGCTTTGGTGATAGAATGGTGGGGGTGAATCAACAAAAAATGGTGATAGACTCAAAATTGTGTAAACAAAGGTAGTGAATGTAGGCTAGGATGCATAGGCTCAAACTATCCAAAAGAAGGCCTAAATCATTCTCATAGAGTTAATCACTATTTAGTGCATATGCTTCAAAGATCGCTAGGGGCGAGTTCTAGACACCGAGAAAGGACACCCCTTCGACGTGATCCTATAGTCGACACCACACACAACTCTACACTAGCGTCGGACTCGGCCACGTTCTAACGAGGGGTGGATATACAACCAACTATAGTAAGTAAAAATAAAATGTATTTAACATATGCAGAAAAATTAACTATAAATCTATTTTTATCCGAGAACATGGGCACTCGACTAGGAGCAGCATGAGTCTACGATTCACTACCAAATTTCAGTTTTTGATTATAAATTAATCTAAACTACACACCTAAAGATATTGGAAAACACGAGAATAACAATAATTAAAGTTATATCTAAGTGGGTGTGAGAAATGAAATGCAAATGAGCGAAAAGAAAATTAAAATTTTAACATTTGGAGCAAAATTGAAAAATAAGCCCTAACGAAATGCAAAATGGTGTGTGCTCGAGCAACCGGATAACCTAATCTATCCCCCCAGACTTAAATGATGCATTGTCCTCAATGCAAATATATATGCTAATGAACCATGAGGAATGCAGGAAAATAAAAAAGGATAGAAATGACTTACACAATGCCCGAGAATGAGGCATTCCGGAAATGACCAAATCTGAACCTGAGTTTTGCTCCCAGCTCCGGCTCGGCTAAAAGATTTCTGCGATTTCACCGGAACCCTGCACTGAGATTAGCGCCAACAAAACAAAATAGAAAAACAAACTAAAAATGGATTGGCAGAAAAGAAAAACAAACATGTAAACTAAAACAAAACTAAAATTTAACAAATTAAACTAGATTAGAGAAATAAAATGCAAATGTAATTAAGATAACTACTGAGTTTATTGTCATCCCAACACGACTTATTCAAAATTTTTATAGTTCTAGCTTATAAGAGTATGGAAAAGAAAATGAACAGGTAACTGTTCTAATATGTGTGTCGATAACGGGTACCGATACGGTGAAAGAACAGTTACACCTACACCTAAATAATAGTACCTGCTCTTCACAAGTAGTGGAAGCAGAAAGTAAGAAGTGGAGGAGGAGTCCTCCTCACTATTCTCACCAAAATATATGTCCTTGCCCAACGAGGTGTCGTCTTCTTCAAGACGGATGCAGGAGGAGAAGGCAATGAATGGAGATTCCTCTATGGAGGAGGGATCAACCTCCTTACATAAGTGGATGCTCACCTCATTGGCATGAGCAGAATGCTCCATGTCCTCCTGGAGTCCCTGCGAAGAATCAACCTGCACAGGCTTAGACACTGAAGGGGGGGGGGGGGGGGGGTTGGAAAATAAAAGAGAAGAAAGACATAAATAAACAGAAATGGGGGGAGTGGTCCCGGTCTCACTCCCGACAAGATCCAAAGATAGATTGATGTCGGTGTCATAAGAATCATAGCGAGGGGGAACCGAGAACTCAAGGGCCTCGGTGGTGAGTTGGAACTCCTCGTCCAATGAAAAAGTGAAAACTTCCTCATCAAAAAGGGCATCCTCTTCAGCCCACTTCGGTGCACCATCGTGCTCAAAGTAGTTATTCTCCCCATCAGAGAGAACAACATTGTCATCCCACTTTGGCGCAACCTCGGGTTCTGTCACCCTGCTCAATAACTTCGACAGGATCAATACAAATAGGCGTAGAAAATTTTTGCAAAGAAAATGGAGGAGTGGTAATATCACAATCAGAGAATATAAGATCAGGTTCCTCCGTAGGTGGATCAAAAAGAGATGGATAATGTGCATGTGGATATGACTCCACATTGTCATAGTATGAATCAGAAGTTGAAGGAGTGCAATCAAAAGGGGAGGGAGACACGACCCAGATATCCGGTTCATCGTCTTCCTCCATTTGTCGTTTAAAAGCGACGCAATCCTTCAAGGCATGATCCATACTATGACAAAACAAACACATCTTAGCCTTACTCTTCGACATCAAAGGAGCCGAGTCATAAGACTGAGAAGGTGTCTGTCGTGGGGGTACATGGTTATAATTATTTGGCGCGCTAGATGGACATGTCAGAAGCAGAGATACAAAGTTAATAGGCCGAGGGGCCAGACTCCCATATAGCGCGCAAAATGCTTTATGTTCGGCACTTCCCACATAACACATATCACTAGTATGACCAGTTGACACACCACATGCATCTCACATTTATATATATTATAAATTAGATGCGGAAATAAAAAAAAATTCGTTGCAAAAATAAACTGCACACGAAGAATTTTTAAACAAGGAACACCTGCTAAAAATTTTAAAACAGGATTAGAATGAAATAAATTTAAAAGTTTCTACTTAAAAATTAAAAACAAGGAAAATGAAAACATACAAAATCAGAACAACAAAATCAAAACAAGCAGTATATACAAATAAAAAAGGCTTTTTTCTTCCAGCTCTCTCTCCAGATACTCACACGACCGTGTTCCCCGTCAACAACGCCAAAAACTTGACGCCCCGTCCCGCCGCACCACTATAGGGGGAGCGAGACTGCGGTCTGAACAGTAGTGAACCAGTCGTTGTCAAGTAATAAATTTGGGGAAGTAAATCTCCGGATATTGAATCTCTCGAGGAACACGGTAAGGTAGAGTAATCTGTAGAGGTGAGACTTGAGATAGAAGTCTTTTTATGTCGGTGTTTTGCAGGGTGTTTTGATTGTTCTAACAACTATTTTGTAATAAAATAAAACTAACTAACTATGCGGGTCGCCGACACCGCTTCTCTCCTCTATGAGTCTCCGACCTCCCCATCACACCTATGCGGGTCGCCTTCCTCCGCTTTGCACTTCTGCGGGTCGTAAGCCTCCGCTTCACACTTCTGCAGGTTTCCTTCTCTGCTTCACTCATTGTTGTATCAACACTCAACACAACCACACACACATCACTACAACACCACCTCCAATCCTAGACTTATGAATATAACAATAATGATTTTCAATTAAGATTAAACACAAAAAAATAAATAAATATAAGTGCATGTTATATTCATACAAACTCCACCATCTCATATATGAAGAAGTCCACAAGGAAAAATAAACCTAATCAGGAAGAAAAGTAGGAATACAAATGCTGACAGAGTCTCTTCCTAGGAAGTGAAGGAGGTAGCAAGACTCCTAGCACGATCCTTGGCTGTCCTTTGGGGTCCTTGAAGTTGTCACACCTTCTAACCCGTCTTCTCGGTGGAATGCAGCGATCACATTGAAATCCATGAAATCACCTTCAATAGATCTTGAATCAAGTGAGGAAGTCTTGAACTTTGAAGCTTTGGTGATGGGGACGAGCCTATGGGAGAACCCTAGCTTGGTGGGGCGAAAAACGGTGGAAAGGCTCTAAAAAATCGAACAAAAAATAGGGCAGGCGGAATGAATCGCGAAACAGGCTATTTATATGCTGCGCAGAAATTAGAACGCGCACGAGTAGGTGCACGACCAGTTGTCGTGTGTGAAGGAAAGTCCAGTACTCGTGCGCGAAGGAACCTGTACCAAAAATGTCAGAAAGATAAGCATGCATGAGTAGGAGCGCGACCACTGATCATGCGCTGAGGAATGTCCTCTACTCGTGCGAGAAGAAACATTCATCCAATAGAACTGGTGGGAGGCAAAACCGTCAAAAATAATCGAGGAGATTTTTAAGACGCCACCACTGGTCGTGCGCAAAGAAATCCACTGATCGTGAGCGAAGAAGGGCCAGTACTCGTGCAATCATCTAGAAAATTTTGGCAAAATAGCGCGCACGACCACTGGTCGTGCACGTAGGATCCATTGATCGTGCGTGAAGAAAATGCACAATCAGTGGCCATCAATGCGAAATGGGCCGAAACTCTCTGGAAATCAACATAAGTCTGTACCTCCATGAAACACAACCATACCCACCAGAACAATGCATCCACATAGACAAACATAAAGCAAAATAGAAAGAGAAGGATATGAAATCTCCTTCATGTAAGGAATGACCTAAACTAAGCTCCAAATAGCTAAAACTTGCTCAAACGACTATAAACTACAAACATAGATTTTATGCTAAAATCAAATGAAAGATGAGCAAAAAAAGATGAAACTAAGCTATTAAAGGTGTTGAAACCAGAGAACTGGTTTCGACATTCGTAAGGGGGATGGAGCTAACCCTTACTTGACCTGAGCGAGACCCTTGACCAGTCACTAAGAACTGAAGAACCTTGCCCTTGGATAATCACCTAAGTCCACGAATGGACCCCTTAAGCTACATCATGGAGGTCCCACCACATACCCGGAAGCTCTCAAGGAACTTCCCCTCCCAAGCCAATGCTGAGCCTGGGCACCTTGGAGGGCACTAGGGATCACCTCACCACCCACCTTTAATGGCAGGGGGAGGGGATGGGTAGTGCTTGCTCACAACACACACGCGAGGGAGGGGGGGGGGGTACCAACATCCCTTCCCAAGGTGCCCATGGGGGTCTATTGATAGACTTCCCAAAAATTGGGCTGCGGATAGCCAAAAATCCGCTATCCGCAGACCAACCACCAACCCGAATGACCGAAAGATTAGAGGAGGCGAATGGAGCTCGAGATGTCCACTCCCCCCTTGCCGGGGGTTGGGTGAATGGACCAAGGTCTACCACCCGAATTGGGCGAGTGGACCTCACGGTCCACTCAGCTAACCGGGCGAGTGGACCATAGGTCCACTCGCCCAGGTGCCCGGGGCGAGTGGACCTATGGTCCACTCGCGCCTTCTCCCGGGAGAGTGGACCTTAGGTCCACTCGCCCGGATCCTTAGGCGAGTGGACCTAGAGTCCGCTCGCCCAAGTAGGAAGTGCTTTCCCCCTGAGTCTTCTCTTTCTCGGTCTTGACGACCTCCGTTGGTTTGGTCCGCTGTGCAACGGTCGCCCTCTCTGTCGCGATATCATTTGCGTCGGGTCACACCGACTCAGAAAATATGAGGGTTGTACACAATCCCCGAACTTTTCGAGCTTGCCTTAAGCTCTGAAAGAAAGTCCAACCCACCTATTTGACGAGCAGGTGGGACCTTAGGGAATCCACAAAGGGCCCTGCCAACGGGATACTCCTGCCGAGTTTCTCAGTTGAACCTGACTTGAGGCGGAAGGCGAATCTTTCTCCACTTAACAACCCTCATATGAGCCGAGCTCAACTGGAGGTGGAGAAATCTCAACACCTTAGGTCGAATTGAACTTGACCTGAGGTGGAAAAGAACTCAACACCCCTAGTCGAGCCGAGCTCGATCTGAGGTGGAAGGCAAACCTTTCTCCACTTAACAACTCTCCTATGAGCCGAGCTCAACTGGAGGTGGATAAAGCTCAACACCTTAGGTCGAATTGAACTTGACCTGAGGTGGAAAAGAACTCAACACCCTTAGTCGAGCTGAGCTCGACCTGAGGTGGAAGGCAAACCTTTCTCCACTTAAAAACCCTCCTATGAGCCGAGCTCAACTGGAGGTGGAGAAAGCTCAACACCTTAGGTCAAATTGAACTTGACCTGAGGTGGAAAAGAACTCAACACCCCTAGTCGAGCCGAGCTCGACCTGAGGTGGAAGGCAAACCATTCTCCACTTAACAACCCTCCTATGAGCCGAGCTCAACTAGAGGTGGAGAAAGCTCAACACCTTAGGTCGAACTAAACTTAACCTGAGGTGGAAGGCGGGAACTCCACGCCTACTAGGGAGCCGAGCTCACCTGGAGGGGGAGGGAACTCCACACCTACCAGGGAGCTGAGCTCTCCTAGAGGAGGAGGGAACTCCACACCTACCAGGGACCCAGGATCACCTGGAGGGGGAGGGAACTCCACACCTACCAAGAGCCAAGCTCACCTGGAGGGGGAGGGAACTCCACACCTACCAGGGAGCCGAGCTCACCTGGAGGAGGAGGGAACTCCACACCTACCAGGGAGCCGGGCTCACCTGGTGGGGGAGGGAACTCCACACCTACCAGGGAGCCGGGCTCACCTGGCGGGGGAGGGAACTCCACAGCTACTAGGGAGCCGAGCTTACCTGGAGGGGGAGGGAACTCCACACCTACCAGGGAGCCAAGCTCACCTGGAGGAGGAGGGAACTCCACACCTACCAGGGAGTCGGGCTCACCTGGAGGGGGAGGTAACTCCACACCTACCAGGGAGCCGGGCTCACCTGGAGGGGGAGGGAACTCCACTCCTACCAGGGAGTGATGGCGCAAATCTCACACACCGCTATAGGCGGTAGCTCGACTGCGACACGAAACGGCAGTGTACCGATCGTTCAAGTAATAAAAAATGGGAATGAATCCCCAAGTATCGATCTCTTGAGGAACACAGTAAGGTGGAGTTAACGTTCGAGGAGGACTTGAGATTGAAGTCCTAAACGTCGGATGGAATGCGGGGGAGTTGGGTTGGCTTTTGGAAAATAAAATAAAAGCTATCAACTACTCCTATGCAATGCCGCTATGCAAAGCTTCGCTTGGCGGGATGGAGACTAGGCAGGCCTTGAGCGCGCTGCGTCGCAAGGGCGGATGGACGAGAAGGCAAGCGGAATTGAACAATGCAGGCCTTGAGCGCGCTGCTTCGTAAGGCAGGATGGAATACGGGCCGCGATGCCACGCTTCGGTAGGCGGATGGACGAGTAGGCTAATGGATCGAACTATGCAGGCCTTGAGCGCGCTGCTTCGTTAGGCGGGATGGAATACGGGCCGCGATGCCACGCTTCGGTAGGCGGATGGGCGAGTAGGCTAGCGGAATGAGGGTCGCAAGCACCTCTTCGACAGGCACGCCACTAGCAATTGCTAGTGCGGCACCGGACACGGTGGTGGGATGGAAAATGGATGGTGGCGCTCCTCAAGCAACTCAAATAACAAGCATTTCACAAATACAAGAAATATATGGAAATACAAACTAGTTCAAGTGCAACTTCATCAACATACATAGATCTAGCTATTACAACAATCAATAAAAGGAGAACAAGGCAAGAAATCGACCGAATCCGAAGGCTCGTTGAAGATTCACGGTTGGAGTCGTCGGGTTGTCAATCCGCGTCCAAGCTCAGTCCACAACTACGTCCGGGGTAGAGAGAGCTGTCACGACTCTCCAATGGACCCGTCTTCTTCGTGTCACGATCCGGTAGAGGTTGCAAACTTCCTCTTGCTCGATGGAGATAGCGGCTAGGTCTTCCTTTGGAGCTCTTGGATGAAGGAGGAGGCCGAGAGGAAACTCCGGCGAAGATTTGGCGTTGAAAGCTTGCCCGGAGATCCTCCCTAAGGTGGGCGGCGATGGAGGGGCGAAACCAGGCGGACGGGAGCAGAAAACGGCGGAGTCGGGCGAGCGATGCGACCTAAATCGCGAGCAGCGGATTTTATAGGCGCTGGAATTAAACAGTGCGCACGGTCATTGGCGCACGACCAGTGGTCGTGCGCACTAGAATCCTGTGATCGTGCGCTCTGCCTGGACGGAGCCTGCAAAGACAGAAATTATAAAATAACATGTTCGCACGACCAGTGGCGCACGACCGGTGGTCGTGCGCACTATCGTAGGTGGTCGTGCGCTCTGGTTGAAACAGAACTCAAGAAATTGATGATAAGTGCGCACGAACAGTGGCGCACGACCGGTGGTCGTGCGCACTATCGTAGATGGTCGTGCGCACTGCACCAAACAGAACTCATGAAAAAGTGTTAAGTGCACACGATCAGTGGCGCACGACCAGTGGTCGTGCGCAATAGAACCAGTGATCGTGCGCAGTGTTCCTGTGCAGAATTGCACCGGAAGCACCTGCACGACTCCTGTTCTAGCGTACAACCACGAATCCAGCTACTGAAAGTGGCACCTAACAGTGCATGAAAACTACTAATGAAGATAAACATGAAAACACACCAAAATGGGCCTAGAAGTGCACATAGCAAGTGATAACAAATATAAGCTAAAACAAGGCTAAAGTGCAGTGGAATGACTAGATAAACGGCCTAGATGAGTCCATATATGTGTATATAATCGGGACTCATCAGGGAGCCAAGCAAACCTGGATGTTGGGGGGGGGGGGGGGGGGGGAACTAACAGCTTCCCGAACTATCCAGGGGTGGAGAACCAGTCCATGTCCCAGGTGCTTACCCTCATCGAGGGACGGAGGGATTCAGCCATCTTATTGAGGCAACTGGGGCAGAGATCCAATCCACGTCTTATGTGCTTACCTTCACGTAGAGGCAGAGGAACTCCACCGTCTTATCAAAACAACTGAGGCAGAGATCCAATCCGCGTCTTAGGTGCTTACTTTCACTAGAGGCAGAGGAACTCCACCATCTAATCAAAACAACTAAGGCAGAGATCCAATCCACGTCTTATGTGCTTACCTTCACATAGAGGCAGAGGAACCCCACCGTCTTATCAAAATAAGTGAGGCAGAGATCCAATCCGCATCTTAGGTACTTACCTTCACCTAGAGGCAGAGGAACTCCACCATCTAATCAAAACAACTAAGGCAGAGATCCAATCCACGTCTTAGGTGCTTAGCTTACCTGGAGGTAGAGGAATTCAACACCTTTCCGAACCAATTGGGGGCGGAGTACCCGTCCATGTCCTATGGGCTTAGCTTGCCTGGAGGCAGAGGAACCCAGCTCCTTTCCAAACCAGTTGGGGGCGGGGTACCCGCCCACGTCCTAGGGGCCTAGCTTACCTGGAGGCAGAGGAACTCAGCACTTTTCAAACCAACTAGAGGTAGAATACCCATCCACGTCCTAGGGGCCTAGCTTACCTGGAGGCGGAGGAGCTCATCATCTCTCAAAGTTACTTACTCAAGAAGCGAGTCGACCCGATGAGTCTCCCATCTCCGGTATGACTGCGCCTGGAGAATGGTCTCTAGTCAGGGATTTTACCAATAAGTCGACCCGATTAGTCTCCCATCTGCCGGCATGACTGAGCCCGGAGAACGGTCTCTAGTCGGGGATTTTACCAATCAGTCGATTCGATGAGTCTCCCATCTGCCGGCATGACTGAGCCCGGAGAATGGTCTCTAGTCGGGGATTTTATCAATCAGTCGACCCGATGAGTCTCCCATCTGCCGACATGACTGAGCCCGGAGAATGGTCTCTAGTCGGGTATTTTACCAATTAGTTGACCTGATGAGTCTCCCATCTGCTGACATGACTGAGCCCGGAGAATGGTCTCTAGTCGGGGATTTTACCAATCAGTCGACCCGATGAGTCTCCCATCTGCCGGCATGGCTGAGCCCGGAGAATGGTCTCTAGTCGGGGATTTTACCAATCAGTCGACCCGATGAGTCTCCCATCTGCCGGCATGACTGAGCCCAGAGAATGGTCTCTAGTCGGGGATTTTACCAATCAGTCGACCCGATGAGTCTCCCATCTGTCGGCATGACTGAGCCCGGAGAATGGTCTCTAGTCGGGGATTTTACCCAATAGGGGCGGAGTACCCATCCGCGTCCTAGGTGCTTATCTTCACCTAGAGGCAGAGGAACCCAACACCTTCCCAAGTCACTTACCTAGGTGTTACCTGAAACCTTTTTCCTTCATTATTGAGGAGCTACCTGCTTATTACAACACGCCTCTCTGGGCCTACCTGGTCACATGCACCATGACCATCTCCTTCATTACTTCCTCCATCTTCTTTGTCTTCTTATTCCTTTTTTTTTTCTCCCGGTCCTTCCTGCTTCCCTTGTCAACCTGGAGGCGGAGGACTTATTCCTAAAACTGATCCGCGTAGCTTCCCAACGTCTCCCCCTGCCCCTGTCGAATCAAGAATAGGGCCTTCGTTCCCTTCCACCTCTTCTTCGAGGTGGAGAATCTCAGCAAGAAGCTTCGGCGCAGGTCCTTGAAGATGTAGATGATACCTGATGGGAGTTTGTGGAACCAGTCTTTTGCCTCTTCCTTGAAAGTGATGACGAAGAGCCTACACTTGGAGGCATCCGACATCTGCCTGATCGATGCCATGTCTTCGAACCACTAGAGATGCTGGAGAGGGTCGTCCTTCCCTGCATAGTAGGACACGACAGGCTCGCCGAACCCATATTCTTTCGAGGTCAGTTCCTTCCCTTCTTAACGTGCTTGCTCTATCTCCATCAATGACGTTGAGGCGAGCACAGGTGTTGGCGATGCCGAGCACTCGCCCAGAGTGGGGAGTGCGACCTGCAAGATTTCCTGAACTCCTCGAAGTCACCTTTCGTCACGCACCTGCTGGCAGGGGGCGAGTCCCCCAGCTCATCGCTTCCAGCCATGAGGCCTACTCATGGCTTTCCGGACTAGCTGCTTCCACGCTCACCACACCATAATGTTGAAACCAGAGAACTGGTTTCGACGTTCGCAAGGGGGATGCAGCTAACCCTTACTTGACCTGAGCGAGACCCTTGACCAGTCACTAAGAACCGAAGAACCTCGCCCTTGGATAATCACCTAAGTCCACGAAAGGACCCCTTAAGCTGTAGCGTAGAGGTCCCACTACATGCCCGGAAGCTCTCAAGGAACATCCCCTCCCAAGCCAATGCTGAGCCTGGGCACCTTGGAGGGCACTAAAGATCACCTCACCACCCACCTTCAATGGCAGGGGGAGGGGAGGGGTAGTGCTTGCTCACAACACAAACGCGATGGAGGGTGGGGGGGGGGGGGGGGTGTACCAACATCCCTTCCCAAGGTGCCCATTGGGGTCTATTTATAGACTTCCCAAAAATTGGGCTGCGGATAGCCAAAAATCCGCTATCCGCAGACCAACCACCAACCCGAACGACCGAAAGATGAGGGGAGGCAAGTGAGCTCGAGATGTCCACTCCCCCCTTGCTGGGGGTCCGGTGAATGGACCAAGGTCCACCACCCGAAATGGGCGAGTGGACCTTACGGTCCACTCAGCTAACCGGGCGAGTGGACCATAGGTCCACTCGCCCAGTTACCCGGGGCGAGTGGACCTATAGTCCACTCGCCTAGGTGCCCGGGGCGAGTGGACCGTAGGTCCACTCGCCCGGACGCCTGGGGCGAGTGGACCTATGGTCCACTCGCCCCTTCCCCCGTGCGAGTGGACCTTAGGTCTACTCGCCTGGAGCCTTGGGCGAGTGGACCTAGGGTCTGCTCGCCCAAGTAGGAAGTGCTTTCCCCCCGAGTCTTCTCTTTCTCGGTCTTGACGACCTCCGTTGGTTTGGTCCGCTGTGCAACAGTCGCCCTCTCTGTCGCGATCTCATCTGTGTCGGGTCACACCGACTCGGAAAATATGAGGGTTGTACAAAAGGATCCTAAAATACTATATAAAACGGGCTTATCAAGAAGTTTTTCTTTATTTCCTACAATAATTTTCTCTACACAATGAACAAGCTCATCAAATCTAACATGAATAGATTCTTCAACTATTTTTGTACTTTTGTTATATACTCTATATGTCATACTAGTTGAAGAATACCCAAGAAAAATTCTTTCATCGCATTTTTCATCAAATTTTCCTAATGAATCTTGTTTAATAAAAAACATTTGCAACCAAATAAGCGAAAATGGGATACATTTAGCTTCTTTTGAAAAAACAATTCATAAGGGGTTACTTTTAAGAAGGGTCAAAGCAGACACGATTAATAACATAACATGATGTGGTAATGACTTCAGCCCAAAATGATCTTGGCAACCCAAATTAAGAAAGCATGGTGCCTGCTAATTCTTGAAGGTTTTTTTTCCTCTCCACAATACTAATTTGTTGTGGGGGTGCGTTGTGTAACACCCCAATTTTTACACTACTGTGAAGGCAAGAATTCTGTGCAGGAAGCTAATGCCCAGCGGTAGAAGCAACCACTGACAGTAGCTATATTGTCGAGAAGATGTCGTCGAGAAGATATTGACTAGACGTTAGCGCCGGGCGGTAGCATTACCACCGGCGGTAGGTCTTCACATCGATATGAGTCCCAGTAGCGCAGAGAGAATGAGATTGTGTGTCAGAAGATAAGTTCGAACGCTAGCGCGGCGCGGTAGCGCTAGCGTCGGTCGATAACTTACGGAATAAATCCGTGAAATAGAGATCGTGGTGATCAAATCTTCAAGTTTTTGATCCAACGACTGGAAGATGTTTTGGGAAGTTATAGTGCTTGACCAGAGGAAGTTCTATCCTCATTATTTCAAGTTCTCTCTCTCTCTCCAAGCTTGAGAAAGAGGAAATCCAAGGAGGAAGAAGGAGATTCTTTCTGCCATTGATGGAGCTCCGAAGCTCCGAATCACGAGCCATTTCCAGATCCACGGAGAGCAGCCCAGTGCGGTTCTTTCCATCCGATTGAAATCTCGAATTCATGGTGCCAAAGAGAGCGTCAAGGGTAACGATTCTCTACTTGGGCAGGTGAAGCCCTTATTTAGCATGTTTGCATGAAAGCCCCCACCGATTGGTTGAGAAAAGGTGCTTTCCAATGGGTTGATACATTTTATCCCCGTCTATTAATTGCATTTAGTATCCAGAAATGTAAGTACGGAATATGCATGCTTTGTGAAGCCCATCTGGACAAGTTGGTCTAGATTGGTGATGTTTGATATGTTAGTGTGCGAAGCCCGTCTCTCGGAGACTGTTGGGTTAGCATGTCAAGTTGTGCATATGGAGTGCCCAACTTTGGTGTCTGTGAGTGCCAACCACGAATCATAACATTGGTTATGTTGCGTATGGGAAAGGTAAGGCTCACCCGCATCATTGTCATTGATTGGCATGACGATTTGAGCAATGTGAAAGAGCTGAACTGTACCCTCACTATTTTGTCCAGCTAGAATGCCTAACGTACCTGGCTTCCGCCATTGGTTTAGGAGAGAGTCGTGGATATATGCCTGACTAGTAATGTTCAATTGGAACCATTCGGTCTGGGACCGAATGGTGGTGAAACTCATGGAGTTCACCAAATCAGGTGCGTAATGCACCGATGATTTCCTGTGATGCCAAAAGTGGGACCCTGGGAAATCTGGTACACCGATAATGTGCCCTGACTGCACAAGACATTTGGCCGGTCGCACAAACATTTGTGATGAGTGGTGCTTAAGTTGCACATACTTTATATGTGAACATGCTATTTTGCTTGCAGGGAAAGAGCACCGCCACCCCGAGAAAGGGGTGGGGTCGTTATAAGTTGGTCAGCTAATGCTGACCGTTGCCTTGTTTTCCACCGCTTTGTTGAATGCTTTTGTACAGGTTCCGGTGAGCTGAGTGGGAATTAGCGGGCTCAAGCCCTTTTGCTGAGCTGGCCCTTGATGGCCTAAATGTTATATTTAGTATTTTCATGTGTTGTCGGCCTGCGTGCTGAAGTATGAAAATTACTTTATTTGCTAAACATTGATGATGTAAGGCCTTAAGGCCAAATTCCTTTTGGTGTATGACTTTCATTCCTGGTTAATTTATTAGTGGACATTCCTCGTTGGGTGCTTCTTTAACTCTTTAAAGCTTTCGCTAGAATACAACTCTGTGTTCGGATGTGTTTTAAAATAAAAGAAATGTGGTCTCATTTAGTAAAGAGTTTGAATTTCCGTTTAATATGGTGTGGGGCCCCGACCGAACCTTCTGTTATATAATTTGCGACGGATGGGGGTGTTACAATTTGGTATCAGATTTTGGTCTCGTTTCCTTCTCCGAATTCGTGGTCGAATTCTTTTAAGGGGTGGTGAGCACTTATGTGTGTCGCCATTATAACAAGAAAGAACCCATGAATGTCCACTTAGGAATGAAAAAAGACTTGTTTAAAGAACCTACGTGTTCTTATGATTGCTGTTTGCAATACTATTTAATTGCTTAAGTGTGTGTTTCACGATTATAAGTGACTAGAAGTGGTGCGGGGCAGTCTGAACCTCAGCGCTCGGCAGAGAGTATTGCACCAGCTGAGGTGTCTACACTGCCTCCTTCTGCTGAAACAGTTCGTTTGATTGTAGAAGCAGTCTTTGCAATGTTCAATGCGCAACCAGGAGGATTGAGACAACTTCCTACTCCTGTAGTAGCCTCGATGCCGGTTGGTGTAGTTGAGCCCATGGCGGCAGATCAAGTGCCTGTAGAGTCCTTAGTGGCAAGGCGGGCAACGGAAAGGCAACTGTAGCATGTGATGGGTTTCAACCCTCCAGTGTTTGCGGGTATGGGAATGCCAACGCAAGCCGAGGATTGGCTCTCTCAGATTAAGAGAACCATGATGGAAACAGAGATGTAAGAGTGGCAGAAACTCACCATAGCTACTTTCCTATTGGATGGAGAGGCGAGGGTATGGTGGGATGAGTTTGAGTCACACCATTCGCGGGAAGATAACTTATTAATATCTCGATGGAAGAGTTATCGAGGGTGTTTCTAGCTAGGTATCTCAAATATACGCAAAGGATTGCGATGGAGAATCAGTTCCACAGGTTGACTCAGGGTGAGAGTTGTGTTGATGACTACTTGCACGAGTTCACAAGATTGGGGAGGTATGCAGGGTCTACATTTGCGGACAAAGAGAGGAAGACCAACCGGTTCTTAGAAGGTCTGCATGATGATCTGAGGTTGCTTCTCTCAAGTCTAATGATGCAGGGTTTCCTTACCTTGGTCAATACTGCGCGATCACTTGAGCAAGATATGAAGAGGGTCCAGCGTAAGAAGGACCTCTTGGTGAAAAAACAAGAGTTCAAAGTGCCAAGCTCTTCGAAGTCCGGGTTCCGTACCAAGTGGAGCAAGAAGGCTAGGTCTTTTGGACCAGCTCCTTCTACTATTTCTGGATCTACTACAGTGCAAGGTCCTCTTATGTGCTATAATTGTGAAAAAATGGGACACTATGCTCGAGACTGTTGGAGTCATCCTACAAAGACAGATAAGAAGGCGGGTGCATCGTATGCTGAGAAAGGGAAAGCAGCGGAGTCGTCTGCATATCACTATATGTCAATGAAACCAAGAGTGTACAATATTGGCCAGCAGGAGTCCATTAAACAAAGTGATGTGGGTTAGGTAGGAGCTTTATACAGCTTATGTAGTTTATCTACTATATACCTTGCATATATTTGTTTAATTTTGTTATGTATTAGGCTATCCTAATTATTTAATATCCGGCGAGAGCGCTATTTAACACAGGAGCGTCTCATTCGTTTCTATCTTAGGACTTTGTTCTGTTAATCGGAGTGCCTACTTCCATGCTAAAAGATAGATTGGATGTGTTGCTGCCCACTATGTGCATGATGCCCCCAAATAGGTATTGCTGTGTGAAGCGGATATGAAATCAAGAGTTTGACTTGGAAGCATCAATACTACCAATTTTAGAGTTTGATGTGATCTTTGGCATGAACTGGCTTTCGGAGCAGCGTGCGTGCATTAATTACAATCTGAAGGAAGTCAAGCTGGGGCAGAATACCAAACATGATACTACCTTCTATGGTAGGAAGGGGTCATGCAAGATACTGACGTCTGCTCTTCAGGTAGTCAAGGCGGTTCAGAATGCCGCGGAGTTATTCTTCACGCTAGTGGTGGCTTTGAAGCCCAAGCCAGATTTGAGTAGCATCCCCGTAGTATCAGATTTTGCGGGATCAACCGGTCGGAACACTTCCTTCCGGGGCTACAGGCGGAACTCTTTCGCCACTCTCACTTGCTTTCGCAAAATTAAATCGCCTTCTTAGGTCAAATGAATCGCATTCTTTTATACCCACGCGCAACAAGGAGCTATCCGCACAGCCGCGGCTTAAAGTGAAGAAAACCGGATTCGTCGAACTGCGTTCGACGAACTGGCTAGCGTTCGTCGAACGCACTGGCCATTCGACGAACGCACTGGCCGTTCTTCGAACGCGCTGGCCTTTCGTCGAACGCACTGGCTGTTCGTCGAGCGCACTGTCCGTTCGAAGAATAGGCTCGCCGTTCGTCGAATGCGCTCGCCGTTCGTCGAACTCCAGTCTCAGCGTTCGACGAAAACCTTCATTTCGATGAACTAATCATTGCATTCGACGAGAGCTTCCATTCGATGAACTTAACCCTGATCTCAAATAAGTCGCAAAGGATTGGCCTGATCTCTTGAGAAATCCCAAGGCAACTCAATTCTCCCTCCAATTTCTCCAAGCACTTTTCTGTGCGACCCTATAGGCTCATATTGCGTTGGCAGTAAGACTAACTGTTGATTTCTTTGAGATTACCTCAGAAACTCCAACAGTCTCCCACTTGATCACAAAGTGTCAACGAAAGTCTCACAAATAATGAGCGACATCTAGCAATACATCATTGCTACCCAAGCAATAAGAGTTTATAACTCAATAAGCCTGTCATGACCAATGTATCAGTGCTGTCATGTCCTTTTGTCCTTTACATCCGGATAGAACTAGAGGCATGGACCGTGTCACCCTCATAATTGTCCAATCCTAATTTCCTGATCTAGAATAGACTGATAAAATTGGTGAGCTCAATTTCATATATTGACTCAACCAAGCATGACCATGCATTTCTCAGTCTCATTCCATCAAGGGGCCCTTGGATGTAACTCCTGTCATAAAGGAGGACAAATCCCATTTTTGTTCACACACAAACATACAAATGATTCGTAACATACCCAACAACCACCCTTATCGTCAACCTTTCTCAAGAGAAGACTTTAGATGGCATCAAAGTACGCTCTTCCTCACCTGATGAATGCTGTGACTTCAGGTCAAAGGACCACAAACACCATTGTCATTTGAGACCTACTTGTGACACGTTTTTATAACAATCCACAAAGTAGTCTCACGGTGGGTCTGTCCAGTACAACTTGTTCCTAACAAGTACCCATGTGATGACTTGATATCACAATATCATGACCCGTGAGAACCGGTCATCAGTCAATGCACATGCTAGTCTTGTGGTCTCATTCTCGCCCTAATTTCTAGGATGATACCTCGACTAGGGACCATTTAAGAATGAAGCTTCATTTAAACATAGGCCCTCACATTCAAGTCACATACTTGAATTTCTATGGAAGCAAACATTCTAAGGGCATTCATTATGTTAATTAGTCTATCATATAGAAACAGTTGACATAATAAAAGAACTTGCCATAAATGTAAAATGAAAACCCATAGTGCATGTCACAATTCATCAAATGAATAAACAACCAACAAACATACAATCCACAAGGCTCCCACTAAAGACGATCATTCAGGTATCTAATACCCATTGATCTAACATGAACATCATGCTTCCATTGCGCAACAGGCTTTGTTAGTGGATCCGCTATGTTTTCTTCAGTCGGTACTCTGCAAATGCTCACATCTCCTCGATCGACAATCTCTTGAATAAGATGGAACCTCCGAAGTATGTGCTTGGAGCGCTGATGGGATCTAGGTTCCTTAGCTTGGGCAATTGCACCGTTGTTGTCATAGTAGAGAACTACGGGATCAACAATGCTAGGAACTACATCTAGCTCGCCGATGAATTTCCTAATCCACACAGCCTCCTTTGCCACATTTGCTGCAGCGATATACTCGGCCTCAGTCCTAGAATCAACAACTGTCTCTTGCTTGGAACTCTTCCGGCTTACAACTCCTCCATTGAGGCAAAATACAAAACCTGATTGGGACTTTAAATCGTCCTTATCAGTTTGGAAGCTAGCATCAGTGTAACCACTTACAACGAGCTCTTCCTCTCCACCATACACCAAGAACGTATCCTTAGTCCTTCTCAAGTACTTTAGGATATTCTTGACAGCTATCCAGTGACCATTACTAGGATCAGACTGATACCTGCTCATCATGCTCAAAGCATATGAGACATCGGGTCGAGTACACAATATTGCGTACATGATTGATCCAATTGCCGAAGCATATGGAATCAACTTCATGCGGTCCTTATCTTCCAAAGATTTTGGACACTAGTCCTTAGAGAGACTCACACCATTTGACATGGGTAAGAATCCTTTCTTGGACTCAAGCATGTTGAACCGTTTCAACACCTTCTCAATGTATGTACTTTGGGTCAAACCCAGCAATTTCTTTGATCTATCTCTATAGATCCTAATACCAAGTATATAAGTTGCTTCACCCAAGTCCTTCATAGAAAATCAGTCCCCTAGCCTGTTCTTAACAGATTGCAGGGTCGGAATGTCATTTCCGATTAATAGTATGTCATCCACATACAAAATCAGAAAAACGACAATGCTCCCACTAATCCTCTTGTAAACACAAGGTTCATCCTCGTTCTTAATAAAACCAAACTCTTTGATCTTCTCATCAAAATGCAGATTCCAACTTCGAGAAGCTTGTTTCAATCCATAAATGGATGAATTCAACTTGCATATTTTAGTGGCTTCACTTGGAGATACAAAACCCTCGGGTTGTGTCATATACACTTCCTCAAGGAGGTTTCCATTAAGGAAAGCCGTTTTGACATCCTGATGGGTAGAAATTAGATTCCTGCGGAGCCTGGGTTCGGTTAGATTCCGGCGGGCATTTTCGAGGAGTCCGGCGAGTACTCCTACTTCGAGGAGCTAAACCTTTATCCCACCTGTCGAGGTGATGGAAGTAACGGTCGCTCCCGCTTTCGGAATATCGGGGGTAGCACCTCGGCGACTGGGCCGAAATTCTTTTTTGGTTAATTATTTTTTATAAAAAAGGTCTCCCGCAGAGTTTTTGAAAGTAATTTATCCAACTTATCTTGCGATAAAGGCAAGTGCACCTTATCGTTTATAGTACATGATATAATTTTTTTTTAGAAAATGATATCGTGGTCGTATTTTTCCGAGGCCGTGTTGATTATCTCTACTTTGAGAAAACGTGCTATTGTTTTATCGATCGATTGCGTGATTTAAAGAAATTGAAATTACAGGAAATTGAAATTACAGGAAATTGAAAGACAGAAATGAAAGACATAAGTGCAATCTCTACCCAAATAGGTAGAGGGGAAATAAATGCGTGACGATAAAATAAAACTAAGCTATTACACGATATAACGAAAACATAAACAACGAAAAACAAAAAAAATGACGAGAACAAAAAATAACGGAAACGAAAAAAACGATGAACACATAAAACAATGAAAAGAAAATAACGAGAACGAAAATTGCGAGAACGAAAGTTGCTTTGAAATGAAAATAAATGAAAACATAATCTTTGGCTCTAATCTCTACCGTGTCAAGGAAGAAAAAAGAACGAAAATTATGACGGCGAGTAAATTCAAATCAAAGTGAAAAAAAAAACAATATTATTACGGCAATAAATAAACTTAGCCAAAGAAAAGAAAATAGCAGAAATTGAAGTGCGGATAATAAATCTAAGTTATGAATGGAAATGACAAGACATAAATGAAACTAAATTATGAATTGAAATACAATACAGAAATGGAATTGCAGAAATGAAACTACCCTATGAATTTGAAATTGCACGAAATAAAAACTAACTTTATTTATTGCCATAATGAAAAGATTACAATAACTAAAATTACAAGAAATAAAAAAATATTACAACAATTAAAAAAATACAAAAACTAAGGCGGAAAAGGATTGGTGGAAGATCACCCAAAAGGGCAATCCAAGACAGAGAAAATAGTGAGGGGGTAGGCCTCTATTTATAGAGAATTTTTGGTGTGTTGGGGTAGCTGGGTGTGCGGATAGAGAGTTTGGAAGGCTTCTAGAAGGTGGCTAGCTGGCTGGAAGGTGGTGAGCTGGTGTGTTGACTGGCAGGTTGGGGTGCGGATAGAGCTTGGCAGCTGGCGGGTTGGGTCTCAGCTGTTGCGTTCATCTCAGCGGTTTGGTTCGTCTCAGCGGATCCTTGCGGGTTTAGTTCGTCTCAGCGGATCCTTGCGGGTTTAGTTCGTCTCAGCGGATCCTGGTCTCAGCGGATCCTGGTCTCAGGGGTTGGCGGGTTGGGTCTCAGCGGATCCTGGTCTCAGCGGTTGGCGGGTTGGGTCTCAACGGATCCTGGTCTCAGCGGTTGGCGGGTTGGGTCTCAGCGGGCCCGGAATTAAATCAGCAAAAAAATGCTATTGCCTGGTTTCGATCCCCCACCTGCAGATAGAACATTAAGATCTTTATCCACTAGGCCACTTGCTCTTATTTGTAAACAGAAGAACATATATATAATATATATATTTACAGATTTATTAGTAAATATCAATATAAACAATATATTTTTAATTAACTTATATTTCTATACATATTAAATACATAACTTATATAATTTTTTTTATTAACTTAATATATAAATATTATAGTTTTTATTTAATAAATATTACATATATATTTAGTATATTTTTAAATATTTACTTACATAAATATTTGCATACTTATTATATAGTTTTTATTTAATATATACTTAAGTAATTCATTTTACATATAAATATATAAAAACAAATCATTTATTCAATAATTAACAAGAAATATTATAAATTTTTAATAAAACTATACAAAAACTATATAAAAAATAAGTATATTTTATTATTTATCTCATCCATTTGCCAGATCTCGTAGTCATAATACGCAGCAATAGCAAGTAGAATTCTGATGGACTTGACCATGGCAACAGGGGAAAAGGTCTCATCACAGTCAACACCATGAATTTGCCTGAAACCTTTAGCCACCAGCCGGCCTTTGAATGTCTATACATTCCCATCCATGTCAGTCTTCTTCTTGAAGACCCACTTGCACCCTATGGGTCGTACCCCTTCAAGTGGTTCCACCAAGGTCCAAACTTGGTTTGTATACATGGAGTCCATTTCAGATTTCATGGCCTCAAGCCACTTCTCGGAGTCAGGTCCACACATAGCCTCTTGATAGGTTGCAGGCTCATCATCTTGATCCATACGCAACACGTTACCTATTTGAGACATGAGAAATCCATATCTCTCAGGCTAAAATCTTGGTCTATCAGATCTATGCAGGACTTCTGTTTCTTGAGCAGTCTCTCTAGCTACAACAACTTGTAGTCCTTGCTCAGGTTCTAAAATCAGTTCAGCTATTGTTTGTGGTTCTTGAACTTCTTCAAGTTCCACCATTGCAGTCTTTCTGGATAAGAACTCTTTCTCCAAGAAGACGCCAGTCTTTACGACAAACACTTTGCCCTCGGACGACAGGTAGAAGTAATACCCTTTGGTTTCCCTAGGATATTCCACAAGATAACACTTATCTGACTTCGGTTCCAGCTTGCCAGGCATTTGACGTCGCACGTATGCCTCACAGCCCCAAATCTTAATAAAAGACATATTAGGACACTTCCCAGTCCATACCTCATATGGTGTCTTTAGAACCGTTTTCGTTGGAGCACGATTTAATGTGAAAACAGCAGTCTCTAAAGCAAATCCCCAAAAGGAAACGAGCAAATTTGCATGACTCATCATCGACCGTACCATGTCTAACAAGGTACGATTCCTCCTCTCAGACAAACCATTATGTTGTGGTGTTCCGGGCGGAGTGAGCTGTGATACAATACCACACTCTCTCAGATGATCACGAAACTCATGACTTAGATATTCGCCACCTCGATCAGATCAGAGTGCTTTTATCCTTTTTCCCAGTTGGTTCTCTACTTCATTTTTAAACTCTTTGAACTTTTCAAAGGTTTCAGATTTGTTCTTCATAAGAAACACGTATCCGTATCTACTGAAATCATCAGTAAATGTAACGAAGTAGTAGTACCCACCTCTAGCCATAGAACTCATGGGTCTGCATACATCACTATGTACTACACCCAAAAGATCATCAGCCCTCTCAGTATGACCAGTGAAAGGGACTTTAGTCATTTTGCCCAATAAGTAAGAGTCACATCTCTCAAATGATTCATAATCAAATGAGTCCAATAATCCATCTTTATGGAGCTTAGATATGCGTTTCTCATTTATATGGCCCGAACGACAATGCCAGAGATACGTTGGATTCAAGTCATTTGTTTTTAGTCTTTTAGTATTTTCTATGTTATAGATCGGATGGTCTAAGTTCAAAACATATAGACCATTAAACAGTTGGGCAACGCCATAACAAACATCATTTTTATAAATAGAACAACAATTGTTCTTTATAATAAAAGAAAAGCCAATCATGTCCAAACATGAAATAGATATGATGTTTCTAGTTATAATTGGAACAAAATAACAATTATCAAGTTTAATTACAAGCCCAGTGGGCAAAGAAAGACGATAAACACCAACGACAATGGCAGCAACTCTTGCTCCATTTCCAACACGCAGGTCTATCTCTCCTCTACCCAGCATTCTTCTCCTTGTCAGTTCCTGCACATTCGTATAAATGTGAGAACCATATCCGGTATCCAATACCCATGATGTAGGAGCAGAAAGGTTTATTTCTATAACAAATATACCTGAAGTGGATGTCATACTTCCCTTCTTCTTTTGCAGATCCTCAATGTATAAGGGACATTTCCGCGTCCAATGCCCTGCCTTACCACAATGGTGGTACTTCCCTTCCTTGGCCAGACCTTTCCTTTTAAGTGCAGAAGACTTGGGATCAAGAGGAGACTTAGATCCAATCTTCGTCTTCTTGAATCCCTTGCCCTTGCCCTTGCTCTTATGCACCATCAGTATGGGGATGGCAGGCTTGGCATTCTTCATGTTGATCTCGGCAGTTCTCAACATGCCTAGGAGCTCGTGCAGTGTCTTGTCAATTTCATTCATGTTGTAATTTAAGACAAACTGCTCATAACTGTCCGTCAACGATTGCATGATCAGATCAGTGGCCAACTCTTGGCCCAATGGGAACCCCTGTCTTTCAAGGTTCTTTATATACCCAATCGTCTTGAGTACGTGAGTTCCTACTGGGTCCCGAGCTCCCATCTTACACTGAAGCAACGCCCTGGATATATCAAATCTCTCTTGGCGAGCTTGCCATTGAAACATTTTCTTCAGGTGCTCCACCATCAGGTAACAGCTCGTTCTCATGTTGCTTCTGAAGCTCAGAGTTCATGGTTGCGAGCATGAGACATTCTACATCCAAGGAGTCATCTCCATACTTCTTATAAGCATCTTTATCTGCATGAGGTGCAGTAGAGCCAGGCTCCTCGGGGGGATCTTCTTCAAGGACATAGAGCTTACGCTCTTGCCTGAGAACAATTCTCAGGTTCCTGAACCAGTCTAGGAAATTTGTCCCATTGAGCTTGTCCTTCTTAAGGATGGCTCTCAGGGACAACGTGGAGTGAGAAGTATTTGCCATGAAAATTCTACAAAATAATGCAAAGTTTATTTAGTACTATATTTCAAAATATATTTTATTTTAATAAGGTCTTTAATTAAATACTCCAACTATTTTATTCAAATTGATAACCCTTAATATCAATTCGTAGAGTTTATGCGAGCTACTCTCTTAGTGGACAAGATCCATATTTCACCAACACAATGAGTCCGCTTTGGCGTTTCTCTCACGATGCAGTTATTTAGGTAGACAACACTTGCCAATTGCATCACTATGCAACTCTTGTATGGTTGGTGAATAACTCTTTATTCACATCCATCATATGGTGCATGCCAACCCTATGCCTCTAAGCACTCAACCTTTGAGGTCACTTAGTTAAGTTGGACCCGATGTCGACAGTGGGATATCACAATTATCCGCTCGCACCCTTACCAAGATAGATTAATGCACATTGCTTTGGCAAGCCCACATTTCATCGATCGAGGCAGGAAGAGTGTCATCCATCGGAAGGCATCCGTATACTTAATATTGGATAAGGGATTTTATTTATAAAATTGATTAACAATTAATTAATGTGCACTTATACAAAATTACAACATTCACAACCAAATACATCCCAGAAGTGCACAAAAATAATAATATCAACGCTTGATAAAAAGGGCTAAATCTGAGCATTTACAACATTTCTAAATCTCTAGATTTACATGCATTTAACGAAGGCAAAACAACTCAACTTATGCAGTAGACAAGCTCGTCTCTCAATGTCAGATTCAAAATCCAAAACATTTGGTTTCACAAACCAATTAGAGGGACGGTTACTGCAAAGGAGTCACGATTTCTGAAACAATGAAATCGCAACGCAATTACATGCATTCCTGGGAGTTTTTCCAATCTAGAACATTTCTTCGAAATTCAAACATTTAGGAAGAAATCCAGACATTTAGAACACTTCTAAATTTCTGATTTACATGCATTTGATTGCGCAACCTCTCTCTGATACCACTGTTGGGTTTTCTAATACCATTTCAAAAATGATAGAACAACACATCACATATGCGCAGCGGAATAAATAACTAGAACAACCCAAAGAGTTAAGGACCTTGCGATTATACTGATTCAAGAAATAAAACAACAACCACATCACAGTGCAGAAAATATACCTGAAGGGATTTGAGTCGATACTCAAACCAAGGTGCTCCAATGTCAGATTCGAGATGGTGCGGCTGAGTTCCTTGTACAGAAATGGATCTGCACCTCTATAGTAGTCCACACGAGCACGGGAGAACCCTAGACTCTTGTCACACAAGGTCTAGGTCGGATAAGAACTGTCCTTTATGTCTTCCACGGACTGCTAGGTCCGACTACAGGAAGAGGCGACAGTGGCGGCGGGATCAACCAGTCGGAACACTTCCTTCCGGGGCTACAGGCGGAACTCTTTCGCCACTCTCACTTACTTTCGAAAAATTAGATCGTATTCTTAGGTCAAAAGAATCGCATTCTTTTATACCCACGTGCAACAAGGAGCTATCCGCATAGCCACGACTTAAAGTGAAGAAAACCGAATTCGTCGAACTGCGTTCGATGAACTGGCTAGTGTTCATCGAACGCGCTGGCTGTTCGTCGAATGCGCTGTCCGTTCGTCGAACGCGCTAGCCGTTCGTCGAACGCGCTGGACGTTCGAATAACAGGCTCGCCGTTCATCAAACGCGCTCACCGTTCGTCGAACTCCAGTCTCAGCGGTCGACGAAAAACTTCATTTCGACGAACTGATCATTGCATTCGACGAGAGCTTCCATTCGATGAACTTAACCCTGATCTTTTGAGAAATCCCAAGGCAACACAATTCTCCCTCCAATTTCTCCAAGCACATTTATGTGCAACCCTATAGGTTCATATTGCGTTGGCAGTAAGAATAACTGTTTATTGCTTTGAGATCACCTCAGAAACTCCAACAGTCTCCCACTTAATCACAAAGTGTCAATAAAAGTCTCACAAACAATGAGCGACATCTAGCAATATATCATTGCTACCCAAGCAATAAGAGTTTATAACTCAATAAGCCTGTCATGACCAATGTATCAGTGCTGTCATGTCCTTTTGTCCTTTACATCCGGATAAAACTAGAGGCATGGACCGTGTCACCCTCATAATTGTTCAATCCTAGTTTCCTGATCTAGAATAGACTGACAAAATTGGTGAGCTCAATATCATATATTGACTCAACCAAGCATGGCCATGCATTTCTCAGTCTCATTCCATCAAGGGGCCCATGGATGTAACTCCTATCATAAAGGAGGACAAATCCCATTTCTGCTCACACACAAACATCCAAATGATTCGTAACATACCCGAGGAGTACGGGTCATTATACCAAGTACTCGATCCACCCGAGGAGTACAAAGATGTACAAGGATATGAAGACACTGTTCTGGTGGCTAGGAATGAAGAAAGATATAACTCTTTATGGGGCAAAGTGCCAAACGTGAGCGTTGGCAAATGCCGAGTGTCAACGGCAAGGAGGATTCTAGAAGTCATTGCCAATTCTGGAATGGAAATTTGATGATATTTCCATGGACTTTGTGCACAGTCTGCCAAAGTCGCCGCATAAGAATGACTCAATCTGGGTGATCGTTAATCGATTGACTAAGGTTGCGCATTTTATTCCGAGTCAGAAAAGTGATTTAGTGGAAAAGCTGACAAAGCTTTATGTGGTGAACATCGTTCGAATACAAGGCATCCCTAGTACTATTGTTAGCGACCATGATGGACGGTTCACGTCCGATGATTGGAGACATGTTCATCATTTGTTGGGAAGGAAGCTCAAGTTTAGCATAGCCTTCCATCCGCAAACGGATGGGAAGATCGAGAGGACAAATTGAACGATGGGGGATATGCTTCATATGTGCATTTTGGAATTCAGACAGCATTGGGAAGATCACCTTTACATGGTAGAGTTTGCCTATAACAACAGTTATCAGGCGAGTATTCAGATGGCTCCGTTCAAAGCGTTATATGGTAGGAGGCATCGTACTCCTTTAGCATGGCCGGAGACCGGTGATACCAAGCTGTTGAAACGCAAAGAGGTTGTTTTTGCAAATGAGTCGATACAGACCATTCGAGAGCGTTTGTTGACTGCCCAGGATCGTCAGGCAAAGTATTATAATGCCAAACACCGAAACATGGAGTTCGCAGTTGGTGATTGGGTGTACTTGAAAATAAAGCCTTTCAAGGGAGTGTTGATGATTTGACGCTTGAAGAAGCTAAGCCCGAGGTACTTAAGTCCATTTGAGATCACTGAGTGCATCAACGAGGTAGCTTATCGACTTGCGTTGTCGACGGAGCTGAGTGGGTTGCATGATGTCTTTCATATTTCTGTGTTGAGGAAGGAGGTGCGGGATCCCGAATCTTTGTTGGAGGCCGATAATGTTGGGACAACTGTGGACGTGAGGAGCACTCTTGGGATCCAGAAGTGGTCATGCGCGAGGAGTATACAGAGCTATTCCTCTCAGGTATAATTTAATTTTGTACTTTATTGTTTTCATAATTTTGGGACAAAATTCTTTTAAGGGAGGTGGATTTGTAATACCCTAATTTTCACACTACTGTGAAGGCAAGAATTCTGTGCTGGAAGCTAACGCCCAGCAATAGAAGCTACCTCTGGAGGTAGCTAGATCATCGAGAAGATGTCGTCGAGAAGATATCGACTATACGTTAGCATCGACCAGTAGTGCTACCGCCAGCGGTAGGTCTTCACATCGATATGAAACCTAGTAGCGTTGAGAGAACGAGACAGTGTGATGGAGGATAAGTTCAATCGCTAGCGCGATGCGATAGCACTAGCGTCGGGAGGTAACATACAGAACAGATCCACGAAGTAGAGATCGTGGTGGTCAAATCTTCAAGGTTTTGATCCAACGGCTGGGAGATGTTCTGAGAAGTTATAGGGCCTGACCAGAGGAAGTTCTATCCCCATTATTTCAAGCTCTTTCTCTCTCCAAGTTTGAGAAAGACGAAAGCCAAGTAGGAAGAAGGAGACTCATTTCGCCATTGACGAAGCTCCGAAGCTCTGAATTGCGAGCCATTTCCAGATCTACGGAGAGCAGCCTGGTGCGGTTCTTTCCATCCCATTGAAATCTCAGATTCATCGTGCCAAAGAGAGCGTCAAGGGTAATGATTCTCTACTTGGGCAGGTGAAGCCCTTATTTAGCATGTTTGCATGAAAGCCCCCACCGATTGCTGGAGAAAAGGTGTGTTCCAACGGGTTGATACGTTTTATCCCCATTTATTAATTTCATTTAGTATCTGGAAACGTAAGTACGGAATATGCATGCTTTGTGAAGCCCATCTGGACAAGTTGGTCTAGATTGGTTATGTTTTGATATGTTAGTGTGCGAAGCCAGTCTCTCGGAGACCGTTGGGTTAGCATGTCAAGTTGTGCGTATGGAGTGCACAACTTTGGTGTTCGCGAGTGCCAACCATAGAACATAACATTGGCTATGTCATGTACGGGAAAGGGGAGGCTGACCCGCGTCGTTGTCGTTGATTGACACAGTAATTTGAGCAATTGGAAAGAGCTGAACTATACCCCCACTATGCCATCCGGCCAGAGTGCCTAATGTACCTGGCTTCCTCCATTGGCATAGGAGAGAGTCGTGGATATATGCCTGACTAGTAATGCTCAAGCGAAACCATCCTATCTGGGACCGAATGGTGGTGAAACTCATGGTGTTCACTGAATCAGGTGCGTAATGCACCAGTGATTGCCTGTGATGGCAGAAGGTGGGACCCTGGGAAATCCGGTACACCAATAATGTGCCCTAAGTGCACGAGATGTTTGGCCGGTCGTGCAAATGTTTGTGATTAGTGCTGCTTAAGTTGCACATACTGTAACACCCCAAAGATCGTGGTTCAGCGAGGTAGGCGGAATGGTGGTGTTGCGCTCGGGATAGGCTCAAGATTCCAGATCAGGTCAATGCGCACGACCATTGTCCTCTTAGCGCACGACCAGTGAGCGTGCGCCAATGATCGTGCGTAACCCGCAAAGAATCGGAGTTCTGTCTCGGCGTATGCGCACGACCATTGTCCTCTTCACGCACGACCAGTGATCGTGCGCCAACGATCGTGCGTTAACTCAGAAGAAACTCGAGTTTTGTCTCGGACAGTGCGCACGACCTTTCCCCTCTTCGCGCACGACCACTGATCGTGCGTCTGTGATCGTGCGCCCTGTTTATTCTGTTCCGCGATTTTGAGCGGAGAAGAAGATCGGACCGTCCAAATCTTTTGGAATTTGATCCAACGGCTAGGTTTAGTTGCGGGAGACCTTTAGGGCTGATGAGAGGGGGTTAAACCTCATATTCTCTAAGTCATTCTCTCTCCAAACCCTAGAGAAAGAAGGAGGAGCCAAGGAAGAAGAAGGGAGATTCCGCCATTGATGGAGCTCCGGAGCTCCGTTTCGCGAACCATTTCCAGATCTGGAGAGTGCAGCCCGGTGCGGTCATTTCCCTCCGTCTAGAATCTCGGATCCATGGCGAAAAAGAACGCTCCTAGGGTAACGATTTCTTCTCCCGTTGTTTGGACTTGTCTTTTGTCCTCTCCTTCATTTCTCTATGCTTGCATGAGGGATCCCTTTCACCAAATGGGTGAAGTGTAGGATTCCCTCAAGTTCTCCGGAACTCTGGGTCGATTGTGTCCGTCCCCGGCATATTGCATGTAGAAAATCCGGTAGTCGTGCGGATTTAGGCATTTTGTGTGAAGCCTATTCGTGGTCGTGAGCCCGAATCGGTGATGCTTGGATTGCGACGTTGCATTTAGGTTAAGCCTATAATGTGTGCCGGAGAATGACTCCGTGAAATCATCTATAGTAGTGAGGGATTTAAGTGTAGGCGTCTTGTGAAGATCCTAACGAAAGCCCCATGCTTTGAGATTGGATGAAGGCAAACCTTCACCGCGAAATTGATGCGGAGCGTATTATACCTCCCCTTTTTGAGTATTTGTGAAGCCTAGATCCTTGTGAAGGGATTAGGTGCGTAGCTTATATTTGTGTAGCACTTGAAGGTGCTAAACCCTTACGGGCCGAGGCGAAGCCGTACCCGCGTCGTGCGACAGATCGCGATGATTAGAGCACATGCAAAGCTAAACCGAACCCGTTTCCATGCAGATCGGTAAGAGGTCCCTACCTCATGTAGCCGTGTGATCATGGGAGAGGTCGTGGAAGGTGGTTTACCTAGACCGACCAAAAGCTCTTTTTCCCACATAAGGCGATGGCCCTTACGGTGGAGTGTTTGTGGAATTGATGTTGTTAGCCTCATGCGGTTGTTTAGGCGGTTGCGGGGAACCTTCGGGTGAACCCAACCAACATCATGTGCATACCTAGGTTCCCTCCTTTTTGATGCTCAACCTAGAAGATTGAATGTGCTTGAAACCTCACCTTGTGTAGTTGCACTTTCTTTATGTTAGTACTTGTGCTAGTATGGCTTGCTTGCAGGGTAGAATCTCCGCCACCCCGGGAAAGGGGTGGGGTCGTTATAATTTGGTCAGCTGTGCTGACCGTTACCTTGTTTGCCACCGCTTGGTGGAATGTTCTTATGCAGGTGCAGGTGAGCCTAGTGGGAAATAGCGGGCGGTGGCCCCTTTTGCTGAGTTGGCCCTTGAAGGCCAGCCTCCTTTTTAGCTTTCTCATGTATTGCCGGCCTGCGTGCCGATGTATGTTTTGGAGTTTTCGGTACATTTGCTAAATGTAAGGCCTTAAGGCCATAACTCTCTTTCTTGGTTTCATTCCTATGATAGTGGACAATTCTAATGGAAATGTTAAATCTTTATGCTTCTGCTAGTGTTTAGTATACTCTGTTGTAGTTTCTTTCTGTTTATCACCTTTTAACTCCTAGCTAGTGTGGTTAGTATGGCGTGGGGTCCCGGCCGGACCTACTGTTATATTATTCGTACTGGCAGGGTGTTATAATTTGGTATCGGACTTAAGGCGTCGATCCGTAGTTTAGCGAATTCGGGACGAATTCCTTTTAAGGGGTGGTGTGCACGGGATGTGCATTCACCTAAAACGACAAAAACTAATAAGAATGTCCACTTAGGAATGGGAAAACATACTTGTTTGCGGAACCTGAGCGTTCCATGATTGTTGTTTGCTATGTTTTCAGTCACTAAATTGTGTCTTACACGATTATAGGCGACTAGAAGTGGTGCGGGGCCGTCTCAACCCCGTAACACCGCTGAAAGCAGTGGGTCGGCTGAAGTGCCAGCGACCACTCCTCCTGCTGAGATGATCAGGTTAATCGCAGAAGCTGTCTTCGTGATGATCAATGCTCAACCGCAAAGGCTTGCACAGCCTGCTACGCCTAATACAGATGCGGACCCGGTGATCGAACCTACAGTGGAACCTGCGGTGGAACCGAGGGTTGAGGCCCCTGTGCCAGTGGCTGCAGTGGAACCTGCGGCGGTGCAAAGGGTGGAGCATCCGGTAGAGCGTGTAGTTGTTGCGCGAGCACGTGATCAACAGCTGCAACACTTTCTAAGCTTCCATCCTCCAACTTTCTCGGGGACTGGATCCCCAACGGAGGCGGAGGACTGGCTGTCAACGGTTAGGAAGATTCTAAGGGCGACAGCAACAGAAGAAGTTATGATGGTCACTTTAGCCACCTTCCTCCTTAACGGAGAGGCAGAGCGTTGGTGGGCCGAACAGGAAGTGCACAAGTTCGGAGGCAGGGAGATTACCGAGATCACGATAGCGGAGTTCTCAAAGTCTTTCCTTCAAAGGTATATTCCTTCTGCCCAACGCATTGCGATGCAGAACCAGTTTCTGAAGTTAACTCAAGGCGACAGCTCAGTGGATGAGTACTTGCACGAGTTCACTAAACTGGGTCGTTATGCGGGGCCTATGATGGAAGACAAAGAGACAAAGACGAACAAGTTCTATGAAGGTCTTCGGGACGAGTTGAGGCTGCTCCTTGCAGGCCCAATGACGTTAGGTTTCCAGGTGATGGTCCAAACTGCCAGATCCCTAGAGTTGGACATGAAGAGGGTACAAGCAAAAGCCGTGGTAAAGAAACCTGAGTTTCATGTGCCGGTCTCTCAGTCTAAGTCAGAATTCAGAAAGAACAAAAGGAAGTTCAAACCGGCGGAGCAAACCCGCTCAAATGTTTCGGGAGCAACGACGGTGCGGAGCCCTATCACGTGTTTCACCTGCGGGAAGGTGGGACACAAGGCCGCAGTGTGTCGAAGTGGTCCCCCGAAATCAGAGAATCGAGCTTTGGACTATGCTCGAGTTGCGGAAAAGGGTAAAGCTGCGGAGTCTTCGGCTTCCCAGCACATTACTCCGACTCAGCCGAGAGTCTACTCGCTTGGCCAGCAAGAAGCCATACGACAAGCTGATGTTGTCACAGGTATGAATTAAAAACCAGCTTTTACATAGCTATTTGTGATTATACCGTTGTGCAACTGTATGTTTCTTTTTTGTGTGCAATTAGGCTTTGTCCTAAATCTCAACTATCCGGCGAGAGCTCTATTTGATACGGGTGCATCACACTCTTTTCTGTCTGAGGACTTCGTGGTGCGAATCGGAGTGCCATCTACCTTCGTAGAGGATAGATTAGAAGTAGTGCTACCCAATGGATCTCGCATGTCTGCGGATAGGAAGAGCCGTGTGAAGGTGCAGATCGGAAATCAAGATTTCGATTTGGAAGCATCGTTGTTGCCGTTAGCTGAATTCGATGTGATCTTCGGCATGGACTGGCTCTCGGAGCAGCGTGCATGCATAGATTGCAATTCTAAGGAGATCACTCTGGGAAGGAACGCCGATGGAGAAACCACGTTTGCCAGTATGCGAGGAGCGAGCAAGACGCTGATGTCTGCTCTCCAAGTGGTTAAGGCGGTGAGGAAAGCGCCGAGTTGTTCTTCACCTTGTTGGAGGCTTCGGAGCCAAAGCCCAGGTTATGTGATGTCCCAGTTGTAGCGGAGTACGCCGACGTGTTTCCTAACGAACTCCCTGGGGCTCTGCCTCAGCGAGAGATCGATTTCTGTATCGAGTTGGTGCCAGGTGCCAAACCTGTGGCCCGCTCACCGTACCGGATATAGCCAAAGGAATTGGCAGAGCTGAAGGTTCAATTGCAAGAGCTGCTAGAGCAAGGCTACGTACGTCCAAGTTCTTCGCCTTGGAGTGCACCGGTCCTCTTTGTGAAAAAGAAGGACGGGAGCTTGCGTCTATGTATCGATTATCGAGAGCTAAACAAACTGCGGATAAGAGAAGAACTGTTTCCTAACGAACTGGTTGGGTCAACGGTATACTCCAAACTGGACCTAAGGTCCAGTTATTACCAACTGCGGATAAGGGAATGTGATATTCCAAAGACAGCGTTCAGTACCCGCTTTGGGCACTATGAGTTCACGGTGATGCCGTTCGGTCTGTCTAATGCACCGTCGGTATTCATGGACTTAATGAATAGGACATTCCGTGAGTATTTGGATCAATTTGTGATCGTCTTCATCGACGACATTTTGGTATACTCTCAATCGGAAGAGGAGCATGTAGGGCATCTGCACGCAGTTCTGGGCACCTTGAGGAAGAGTCAGCTATATGCCAAGTTCTCCAAGTGCGAGTTTTGGCTACAGTCAGTAGCATTCCTTGGTCACGTCGTTAGTGGAGATGGAATTGCGGTTGATCCGTCGAAGATAGAAGCGATCCGAGCCTGGCCTTTGTTGAAAAACGTAGCGGAAGTCCGAAGTTTCTTAGGACTTGCCGGCTATTATAGGCGCTTTGTGGAAAACTTCTCGAGGATTGCACTTCCTCTCACTAAATTGACTAGGAAAGATCATAAGTTCGTTTGGTCGCCCGAGTGCGCACGAGCTTTTGAAGAACTGAAGAGCCGTCTGACCACGGCGCCCATTCTATGCTCGCCATGTGGTACGGAAGGCTACGAAATTTACAGCGACGCCTCAGGGAGTGGTTTGGGTTGTGTCCTAGTGCAGTTCGGTAAGGTAATTGCCTACCGCTCCCGTCAGTTGAAGGTTTATGAGAGGAATTACCCGGTCCATGATTTGGAGCTAGCGGCCGTGGTATTTGCTCTTAAGCTTTGGAGGCATTATTTGTATGGCGTGAAGATCGACATCTTTACCGACCACAAGAGCCTCAAGTACTTGCTAGATCAAAGGGAGTTGAATATGCGACAGAGGAGGTGGTTGGAGTTCCTTGGGGACTACACCTTCGACATCAAATATACTCCTGGAAAGGGAAATGTAGTTGCGGACGCGTTGAGTCATCGGGCTCCCGCTCAAGCAAATTGGATTTTGATGCACGATGAGCGTCTAATCCGTGAGCTGGAAGAAATGGAGATCATTTGCGTTGATCGAAGAGCGTCTACTTCAGCATGCTTGAACTGGACGGAGGTTCAATACCACCTTGCCGACCGAGTTCGACAGGCATTGGAGCTGGATGAGAGCATGAAACGCTACAAAGCAGAAACCGTTGACGGGTTGAACGCTGATTTCTCTTTCGAAGATGGCCTTATGTGGAAGAATGGCAGATTGTGCGTCCCAAACGTTGGTACTCTACGGGAGGAATTGATGTACGAGGCTCATCATACCAAGTACTCTATCCACCCGGGGAGCACGAAAATGTACATGGACATGAAGAAACTTTTCTGGTGGCCGGGTATGAAGAAGGACATTGCCCTCTACGTGGCCAAGTGCAACACTTGCGCGTTGGTGAAGGTGGAATGTCAACGTCCCGATGGATTTTTGAAGTCCTTGCCGATTCCGGAATGGAAGTTTGACGATATTTCGATGGATTTCGTGCACGGATTGCCGAGATCGCAGCATGGAAACGACGCCATCTGGGTGATCGTGGACAGACTGACAAAAGTATCGCATTTTATTCCGAACCGGAAGGATGATCCTGTAGAAAAGCTAGCGAAGCTCTATGTCGATAGTATTGTGCGGCTGCACGGTGTCCCTCGTAGCATCGTCAGCGATCGTGGCGGGCGTTTCACATCGAAAGATTGGAGGCTTATCCATGAACTGTTGGGCACTAAATTGAAATTCAGCACGGCCTTCCACCCGCAAACGGACGGACAGACCGAGAGGACCAACAGGACTATGGAGGATATGCTCCGAATGTGCGCTCTAGATTTTGGAAAGAAGTGGGAAGATCATCTCTATATGATCGAATTCGCCTACAATAATAGCTACCAAGCCAGTATAAAGATAGCTCCTTTCGAGGCCCTCTATGGTAAGAAGTGTCGTACGCCGTTGTCTTGGGCAGAAACGGGCGATACTAAGCTATTAAAGCGAAAGGATGTTGAGGAAGCAACTTCAACGATCCGAACTATTCGAGAAAGGCTATTGATTGCCCAGGATAGGCAAGCAAAGTATTACAACGCCAAGCATAGGAACCTAGAGTTCGCCGTCGGTGACCGGGTTTACTTGAAGATCAAACAGTTCAAAGGTGTATCAAGGATCCGACGCTTGAAAAAGCTCAGTCCAAGGTACTTAGGACCGTTTGAGATTGTGGAACGTGTTGGTGATGCGGCTTATCGGTTTGCACTATCTGCAGAGCTGAGCGGTCTGCACGACGTGTTTCACATTTCAGTTCTGAGGAAGGCAGTGCAAGAGCCTACTCATATCGTTGCGGTCGGCAAAGTGTCGGTGGATAGTGGGTTGTCGACGAAAGTCAAACCCTTACGCATCGAGGATACCGAGGTAAAGCAGTTGCGGAACAAGTCCATTCGGATGGTAAAGGTCCGGTGGGATAATTGCGGCCAAGAGGAGCTAACTTGGGAGAGAGAGCAAGCGATGCTTGCGGAGTACCCCGAGCTATTTCCCTCAGGTAAATTTTCTTTAAAAACTGTAATTTCCTGCTATTACTGTTTTCGAAATTTCGGGACGAAATTCTTTTAAGGGGGGTGGAGTTGTAACACCCAAAAGATCGTAGTTCAGCGAGGTAGGCGGAATGGTGGTGTTGCGCTCGGGATAGGCTCAAGATTCCAGATCAGGTCAATGCGCACGACCATTGTCCTCTTAGCGCACGACCAGTGAGCGTGCGCCAATGATCATGCGTAACCCGCAAAGAATCGGAGTTCTGTCTCGGCGTATGCGCACGACCATTGTCCTCTTCGCGCACGACCAGTGATCGTGCGCCAACGATCGTGCGTTAACTCAGAAGAAACTCGAGTTTTGTCTCGGACAGTGCGCACGACCTTTCCCCTCTTCGCGCACGACCACTGACCGTGCGGCTGTGATCGTGCGCCCTGTTTATTCTGTTCCGCGATTTTGAGCGGAGAAGAAGATCGGACCGTCCAAATCTTTTGGAATTTGATCCAACGGCTAGGTTTAGTTGCGGGAGACCTTTAGGGCTGATGAGAGGGGGTTAAACCTCATATTCTCTAAGCCATTCTCTCTCCAAACCCTAGAGAAAGAAGGAGGAGCCAAGGAAGAAGAAGGGAGATTCCGCCATTGACGGAGCTCCGGAGCTCCGTTTCGCGAACCGTTTCTAGATCTGGAGAGTGCAGCCCGGTGCGGTCATTTCCCTCCGTCTAGAATCTCGGATCCATGGCGAAAAAGAACGCTCCTAGGGTAACGATTTCTTCTCCCGTTGTTTGGACTTGTCTTTTGTCCTCTCCTTCATTTCTCTATGCTTGCATGAGGGATCCCTTTCACCAAATGGGTGAAGTGTAGGATTCCCTCAAGTTCTCCGGAACTCCGGGTCGATTGTGTCCGTCCCCGGCATATTGCATGTAGAAAATCCGGTAGTCGTGCGGATTTAGGCATTTTGTGTGAAGCCTATTCGTGGCCGTGAGCCCGAATCGGTGATGCTTGGATTGCGACGTTGCATTTAGGTTAAGCCTAGAATGCGTGCCGGAGAATGACTCCGTGAAATCATCTATAGTAGTGCGGGATTTAAGTGTAGGCGTCTTGTGAAGATTCTAACGAAAGCCCCATGCTTTGAGATTGGATGAAGGCAAACCTTCACCGCGAAATTGATGCGGAGCGTATTATACCTCCCCTTTTTGAGTATTTGTGAAGCCTAGATCCTTGTGAAGGGATTAGGTGCGTAGCTTATATTTGTGTAGCACTTGAAGGTGCTAAACCCTTACGGGCCGAGGCGAAGCCGTACCCGCGTCGTGCGACAGATCGCGACGATTAGAGCACGGGCAAAGCTAAACCGAACCAGTTTCCATGCAGATCGGTAAGAGGTCCCTACCTCATGTATCCGTGTGATCATGGGAGAGGTCGTGGAAGGTGGTTTACCTAGACCGACCAAAAGCTCTTTTTCCCACATAAGGCGATGGCCCTTACGGTGGAGTGTTTGTGGAATTGATGTTGTTAGCCTCATGCGGTTGTTTAGGCGGTTGCGGGGAACCTTCGGGTGAACCCAACCAACATCATGTGCATACCTAGGTTCCCTCCTTTTTGATGCTCAACCTAGAAGATTGAATGTGCTTGAAACCTCACCTTGTGTAGTTGCACTTTCTTTATGTTAGTACTTGTGCTAGTATGGCTTGCTTGCAGGGTAGAATCTCCGCCACCCCAGGAAAGGGGTGGGGTCGTTATAATTTGGTCAGCTGTGCTGACCGTTACCTTATTTGCCACCGCTTGGTGGAATGTTCTTATGCAGGTGCAGGTGAGCCTAGTGGGAAATAGCGGGCGGTGGCCCCTTTTGCTGAGTTGGCCCTTGAAGGCCAGCCTCCTTTTTAGCTTTCTCATGTATTGCCGGCCTGCGTGCCGATGTATGTTTTGGAGTTTTCGGTACATTTGCTAAATGTAAGGCCTTAAGGCCATAACTCTCTTTCTTGGTTTCATTCCTATGATAGTGGACAATTCTAATGGAAATGTTAAATCTTTATGCTTCCGCTAGTGTTTAGTATACTCTGTTGTAGTTTCTTTCTGTTTATCACCTTTTAACTCCTAGCTAGTGTGGTTAGTATGGCGTGGGGTCCTGGCCGGACCTACTGTTATATTATTCGTACTGGCAGGGTGTTACACATACTTTATATGTGAACATGCTATTTTGCTTGCAGGGAAAGAGCACGCCACCCCGAGAAAGGGGTGGGATCGTTATAGTCAGCTAATGCTGACCGTTGCCTTGTTTACCACCGCTTGGTGGAATGCTTTTGTACAGGTGCCGACGAGCCAAACGGGAAGTAGCAGGCTGAAGCACTTTTGCTGAGCGGACCCTTGAAGGCCCAAATGTCATGTTTAGTATTTTCATGTGTTGCCGACCTGCGTGTCGAAATATGGAAATAACTTTATTTGTTAAACATTGATGATGTAAGGCCTTAAGGCCAAAACCCTTTTGGTGTATGACTTTCATTCATGGTTAATTTATTAGTGGACATTCCTCATTGGGTGCTTCTTTAATTTTATAAAGCTTTCGCTAGAATGCAACTCTGTGTTAGGATGCATTTTAAAATAAATTTGGTCTCATTTAGTAACACGTTCGTCTATCCATTTAATATGGCTTGGGGCCCCGACCGGACCTTCTGTTATATTATTTGCGATGGATGTGGGTGTTACACGTGGAGCGAAAAATTCATGCTTAATTCCTAGATCACTATAAAACGTGGTAAATTTTTCATTTTCAAATTCTCCTCCATGATCCGAGCGAATGCATTGAATTTTTAAATCAAGTTCATTTTGAACACACTTACATAATTTTGAAAATTCAAACAAAGCATTGGATTTTGAGGTAAGAAAGATTGTCCAACAATACCTAGAAAAATCATCAATCAAAACATAAGTATATTTCCTACCACTTTGACCAGCGGTGCTCACTAAACCAAAAAGTTCCATATGAATTAATTGTAAGGGTTTAGTAGTAGAAATTTCATTTTTTACTTTTAAAAGATGATCTAGAAAATTTTCCTTTTTGGCAAGGTGGGCAAAGTGAAGAAAAATTCCCATTAAGCATAGGTAATCCTCTAATAAATTTATCTTTGGCTAGTTTTAAAATAAGGGTCCGTTTGGTTGGGGTGTTGCTGATGAAAAGCTGCTGATCAGAAATGGAGTTTTGAAAAAGAGCTGTTTCTGAGAAATGTAGTTTTGTTAGAAAACTGTTTGGGTGAAATGGAGTTTTCAGTGCTTATTGAAATGGAGTTTTATAAATTTTGTTTGGGTCAAATGAAGTTTTTGAAAAAAAATTTTTTGATACACATCAAATACACAATCTTGATAATAGTTACTATAATAGATAAAAATACCAACAATACGTCTCACCATCTAAGATCTAGAAGTGTACAACTGTTGCGCTATATTTTCACGCAACGTGATCATCTCATCTACCCCGCCTGCTGTATCAGGACAAACGACTTGATGCCCTTGTGTGCTTCCCCCCTCATCACCACCTCCCTGCTCGACATCATTGAAATCAATATCCCTCCGCGACGGGTGCCGCCGAATAAAATTATGCAGTGCCATAGTCGTCATCACAATATCGGTTTGTTTGGCGAAGCTGTAGCTCGGCATATCACGCAATATGGCCCACTTCTTCTTCCAAATGCTGAACGATCTTTCAATGACACTTCTAAGGGATGAGTGTGCATGATTGAATATCTCTCGGCGTTTTCCAGTGCACGACCTCCACGAGCAAAGTCCGGGAGATGATAACGTGTCTCTGGATATGGTTTCAAGTATCCCCTTTGTAGCGGATACCCAGAGTCTACCAAGTAATATTTTCCTGAAAACCAGGAGCAAAGTTATGCTTCAAAGGTGAGAAGTATAAAAAATGGAATATAAATCTGATTACCTGGTGGTGGATGCGGAAATTTGTAACGGGGATCCCGAAGCGCATAATTGAAAATGCGGCTATCATGCGCAGAGCCTTCCCAACCTGACATAACAAACGTGAAACACATGTTGAAATCACAAGCAGCCATCACATTTTGTGTTGGTATGCCATGTCTCCCAATGTACGGTACTTGATCACGAACAGGTACGCATGCATGAACATGTGTTCCATCAATTGCACCGACACAATCTTTAAAGAATGGCATGTAACGTGTATCGTACAGAATCTCTGGCGGCGTGCTACTGAAAGATCTATCTAATGGCTGAATCACTTCATCCACCAGTAGTATCAACACGCGAATGCCTTCTCCAAAAACCTGCTAGCAGTCTCCGTCGAGTGCTGAAGCCGCTCACATGTCTTCCTCATGACATCGTTATGAGACAGTATGTCCAAGGTCAGTGCCAAAATCTCTATAGATGCAGTCCGTCTCGTCCCATGAAATCCGTACTTCTCCTCCAAGATATGCAATAGATCCATAAAAATTTCTTGGGACATTCGAAATGAATTATGAAACCTGACTGTCGAACATGCTAGCATTTCTCCAACCCATTTATCACCTGTTTGCTTCGAAGTCATGCAGGGTACTGGTTGGTTGAAAAGAGAACAACTTTCAGCTAAGATACTAATTGTTGCTACCACATTCTGATGATGTGCGATCGCATAACTTTTAATAGCCTCAAAACTATCTTCTGAATCATCAGAGTCAGTGGTAGACATTCTCTGATAAACAAAATACAGGAAATAAATAAGAATACAGTCCAACCACAACCACAATAGCTAACAGTAACAGTCTAACAATATCTAACAGTAACAGTCTAACAGAAACATAGAAATAATAGAAATATCCAACCACAACATCAGCAATAATAATAACCGTCTAGCAGTCCATGACCCTAAATATGATAAGTCTACTCCCCACCATTGTAGCGGTTATAAATCCACTTTATGTTCATACCCTCGGGTAGGAACATAAATGCCTCTCTATGACCTTTGTCCAACAGAAATGTGATGGCAAAGTCATAGAATTTCTCGTCCGCTACAACGTCGGGGTATCCACTTAACCGCTCTAATGCCTGAGTAATAGTTTAAGGGTTGCTCTTTGGATGCTCCTGAATGCATCGACTGATGGTCTTTGAAGATTCTACCAGATCTTCTAAGACGGAGCTGGTGGCACTTCTCTTTCCTTTCTTCCTCTTCCGCGCCGATGTGACCTCGGGGGGAGGTGCTGCAACATTATCCTCCTGGATGTCATGCTCCCCACCGGACAACTCTCTCTCTCGTCGGTAGACTCAGGTGGATTACTCCTTATGCTAGGAATGGTAGCATGACGTCCACATGCAACTACTGAATCAAACATCCTCCTCAATCGTTGCTCTAACTCGGGGGATGGGGGGGGGGGGGGATGCCAGCATATCTGAACTTTTTGGCCGCTGGGACAACCTACAATATTATAAAAAAAATTAGGAAGGGCAAATAGTTGAACATAAAGTTAAATGATCATTTTTTTAATAAATGAATACCTTCAAGCTCTCGGTCCACCACTCGTCTGAAGCATCTATAGTCTTTGTAGTCGGATTCCAACCCAAACCAGTGGACTCACGTTTTAGCTCACTCCAAATCTTCCACTCCTTCTTCAAATGATCCCATTTGTTCTTCATTTGAACCTTATCATACTTTTTTCCAGTTTGTAGGTGGAATTTGGTTGTCACATTAACCCAGCCCTCTTTGCTAAAATGGATTGTCGGTCGGTTACCAAGCTCTATTTCATGAATGCATATGTCACAAAAAACCAGGACATCATTTGTATCCCATATAGCGGAGACAACACCGTCTTTCGGCTTACCCATCTTAAAAATGAAAAAATATGTAAACATATAAACATATAAACATATAAAAACACACACACACACATACACACACATACATACATATAAACACACACACACACATACACACACAAACAACACATACACACACACATCCAACACACACACACACACACACATACAACACACAAACATACAACACACACACATACATACAACACATACACACACACATACAACACACACACACATACAACACACACACACACATACAACACACACACACAAATACAACACACACACACATACAACACACACACACATATAACACACACACACATACAACACACACACACAACACACCAACAACACACAATATATAACACACACACACACACACACACCATACATACACACACACATACATAACACACATACACACACACACATACATACATACACAATATATATACACACACCAACACACATACAACAACAGCCAACACACACACACCATACGTACACACACCATACATACAACACACACATACACACATTTGAACCTATAACATACAACACACACACACATAAACACACACTCATACATACACACACACACACACACATACCTATAACATACAACACACACACACACACACTCACACACACTCACACACACCTATAACATACAACACTCATACATATAAACACACACACACACATAAACACACACTCATACATATATATAAACATAAACATATAAACACACACACACTCATACACACATAAACATAAACACACTCACACACACACTCACACACACATATAACATACAACACACACACACACACACACACACACACACACTCACACACACATATAACATACAACACACACATACACATACACACACACACATACAACACACACACACACACACACACACACACACATATACATATATATAACACAAACACACACATAACATATAACACACACACACACACACTTATACACACACACATACACATACAAACACACACACACACACACACACACACACACACACACACACACACACACACACACACACACACACACACACTCATATACACATAAACATAAACACACACACACACACACACACACACACTCACACACACTCACACACACATATAACATACAACACACACATACACATACACACACACATACAACACACACACACACACACATATACATATATATAACACAAACACACACATAACATACAACACACACACATATAAAATACACACACACAAACACATATAATACACACACATATAACACACACACACACACATATATAACACAAACACAAAAATTAAACACACACACACACACACACTCATACACACATAAACATAAACACACACACACACACACACACACACACACACACACACACACTCACACACACACATATAACATACAACACACACACACACCCCCTCACACACACATATAACATACAACACATACATGCACATACACACACACACATACAACACACACACACACACACACAGACAACACACACACACAGACAACACACACACATATACATATATATAACACAAACACAAACATAACATACAACACACACACATATAAAATACACACACACACACACACACACACATACAAACACACACACACACACACACATACACACACACATAACACACACACACACACATACACACACACATAACACACACACACACACACTCATATACACATAAACATAAACACACACACACACACACACACACACACACACACACACACACACACACACTCACACACATATAACATACAACACACACATACACATACACACACATACAACACACACACACATACATATATATAACACAAACACACACATACACATACAACACACACACATATAAAATACACACACACAAACACATATAATACACACACATATAACACACACACACATATATAACACAAACACAAAAATTAAAAAAAAATTAACAAACAAACACATTCATCTCACCACACACAAAAACACACACACATTCACCACCATCATCACACCACACACACAAACACATTTATCTCAAAAAAATTAACCAAAAAATAACGATTTCTACCTAAATTCCGGCGGAGGAAGCTGGAGCGGGCGAGCACTGGATAGGCTGAGGAGGAGGAAGAAGCTCGTCGTTGCTATTCGCAAAATCCCCCTCAAAAATCTCTGGCAAATCGTTCGAAATCCAACAAATCTCCCGGTGATCTCTCCAGGCTTGACCGACGCCCCCTCCAGGCATTCCTTTCCAGTGTCTCGTCCAACCTCAGGCGGCGTGAGGAGCTGCGGCGGCGACAAAACCGGCGAAGGAGATCGGGGGAGTCGTCGACTGGAGCGGGCGAAGGAGATCGGGGGAGAGATAACCCTAGAAGCAGTGGTGGGGCGCGGCTGGACTGGAGATAAAAGACGCGGTCAAGGTTAACAAAGAAACGGAGGTTATTAATAACCTCCGTTCCGGTCCATAAGCCGCGCCAAACACTGCTTTGGCCTATTCCTTCGGTCCGTTTCTGCCGCACCGGAGGATATAAGCCGCGCCAAACGCACCCTAAGTTTAGTGCTAGTGTGACCAAGACGCTGATGCCATAATTCTAATTCATCATTTTTTGAAATAAGACATTTGATAGATGAATGTGAAAGATCATGAAAAGCAATTATGTAAACATTATGAGATCTTGGTGCGGTGAGTAAAACTTCATTTGTTTTGGGATTTATGATTTTGCAAAGGTTTGTAGAAGATTCAAATAGGACATTTAGACCTTTAACACATACTTGACTAATAGATATTAGATTATGTTTCAAACCTTCAACATATAAAACATTTGAAATTGAAAAAGAGTCATTTTCTACTGTACCAATGCTCATGATCCTTCCCTTTCCATTGTCACCAAAAGTCACCATCCCTCCTTTCTTCATCATGATGCTAAGGAACTTAGCTTTATCGCCCATCATATTCTTGGAGCATCCCGAGTCAAAGTACCACATGTCTTACTTGTCCTTAGCCTACCAACACACCCACAAAGAGGATGGGAGTAAAGATCCGGATACCCAAGAGTTTCCTCCCATAGTAGAGGTGGAGACCTTAGGTATCCATATTTTCTTTAAAGAGCATTTTTTTCTTCTTCCTATAAGAGTCTGTGGTGTGACCAAAAATCAAACAATCGACACACGCAATAAAAGGGGCTGGGACCTTTTGAAAGACTTTAATTAAGGGTAGCTAATCACCTAGAGGGGGGGGGGGTGAATAGGTTATTTAAAAACTATTGCAGTTCTTGATTATAATCAAGATAAAACAGATCAAAGCTTTCAAGAAATAAGATCACACACAGAAAAAGACACACAGATTTTTATAGTGGTTCCCCTTATCTTGGGTAATCCACTTTCCCCCTTCTCCCCTTCTAGCAGTGTGCTAGATAGGGTTTATATCTCCTCCAGATCTCAGACCACAAATAGGTCTTACAGCTCAGATCACAACAGATCTTACAGTCTCAGATCTCACAGATCTTACTCTCTCAGATCTCAGCAGATCTTACAAACTCAGATCTCACAGATCCTACCTCAGCCTTTATAACTAGGCCTACAACTCAGATTCACCCCTGAATCCTACAACTCAGATCACACCTGATCTTACAACTCAGATCCTTAACAGATCCTACACTCAGATCTGACAACTCAGATCCTACAGGAATTTATAAAGAGAATAATAAATACTTAGACTCAGATTTCAAATTGTTGAGTCTTCTTGATCTGCCTGAATGATCAGACATAAATCTTCAATAGAACAGCAGCAGCAAATGATTTTCTTGATTTGACAGGCTGTGATGGCTGTTCTTCTTCTTAGGAAGACAGATTCTTCCTTCTTGATCTTCTTCTTTCAGAAAGATGTATCAGCACCAGATTGCTGAATGAAATCTTCAAGTTAGATTGGTTCTGAAAGAAAGATGACTTCTCTAGAATATTTCTCAAACTTTCCCTCAAACTGATGGAGACGATAATGGCTTTTGAATGATAGGAAAAACTAACTCAACTAAAACTCAACTCCACTACATAACCCATAGGTCATTCCTTCTATTTATAGCCCGCCATCTGCAATGTCTGTTACGCTCCTCCACGTCAGCATGACATTAAGTCTTCAACGGTCTTCAATGTCTTCTGAAGAAATAAAGGCTCAGCTAGCTGTAGAAGATATTCCTCAGTTCAGAGTATTTATAGAAAAGGCGTTGAGCACTGAGCATCTCTGTCGATGCTTCTTCTATTAGGCGTCGAGCGATATGTAGACACTCGATGCATACTCCTTAGACTGAAGCTCTCGACTCCTCCTTCTTAGGCGTTGAGCAATCATCACTTAGTCGACGCTTTTTATCTGAAGAAATCGAGCAACATACAGAGGCTCTACGCTTCTTAACTAATCCTTCATATCTCGACTCTTCTTGTTTGCGCTGAGCTGGCTGAAGTTTAGTTCGACACTTCTCTTTCCACGGCGTCGAGTGATATAACTTGGCTCGACGCTTCCAAACTTGGTCTCAGAACTTCAGCGACGACCTTGTCTATTTAAGCAATGGACATAAGTCAACGCTTTTGGGTCACAGGCGTCGAGCGATGTATGATGTCTCGACGCTTATGAACTTGGATGAATTCCATGAGCATTTAGCCTGACCTGATCTCCTGCACATTGATTCTAGAGAGAATATCAAATACATTCTGAGATATATCTTTGACTTAGGAGTGGACTTCTCCAAATCTAGGACATTGTGGGCAATGATCCCAACAATCTCCCCCTATTTGAAGAAGTCATAATCTCAGTCAATGATATATTTCTCATTTCAAAGATAATCAATATTTTCTAATTTCTATACAGGTAATCAACATAAGTAATATAATTCCTTATAAAATTGGATTACCAAAACATTCTATCCACAGAAATTATTTCAGACACGATTTTTCATATAAGTGTAAAAACACAAACAATTCAGAATAAGACATGTCATGAAGAGAAAACAGATCACATCACAGGCATTTATATATATGATCAAGAAAAAAATAGTTAACACTGGGAATTCATCAAAATTGTTAAAAAAAATATATATCAAATACATTCTTCTGAAAATACTTAGTAAAAATTAAAATTTCTAAAGCTACTCAGGATCCTTGAATTCAATTCCTCTTTTGTCTCTTTTGGAAAGTGCTTCAGCAACTTCCTTTCTTCTCTTGAAATAACCAAATGGTTTTGGAAAGTATCTGATTGGCTCCATATTTCCTGCCTGAACCTTCCCAGCCATTTTGTCAGCCTTAAATTTGATCTTCAATTCCTCTTGATCCCTATGCTTTAACCATTCAGCTTCAGAATACCACTTTCCTCTTTCCTCTGGGTTACTTTTCACAGCTTCCCATGCTGACAGAATCAATTCTCTGGAAGATGGAGACCAATGTTCAAAATCAACTCTTGATTGAACCTCTTCTCTGAACTTTCTTTTACTTGATTCAACTTGCTCACTAGTAAAGTGCTCTCTTTTGCTTTTATCTTCAGGACTATACATTTTAGCAATTTGCTTTTGAACCTGAGTAAGAGAAGCTGGCCTTGTCTCAGAAACTTGATCATTCTCATAATCAATGGGAGGATATCCAAGAATTTCTCTTATAGAGTTTGAGGTCCACACAACATGTTCAGAACTAGCTTGAATCATTGACCTCTCCCCCTTTAGGACTTCTTCAACAATATGATCTCTTATCACATTCTTCTGAAATCTGACTTGTCCTTCCAAGTGATTAATTCCACAATCAATGGTTTTCTTTACCTTAAAGAGATGGTCATCTATGGTATCTGCATGCAATTTTGCTTGATTTTTCAGAACTGTGGAGCTCTCATCAATTTTAGCCAGAATATCAGTATTCTGCTGTTGCAGTCTAGATTCAATCTTATTTGTACCTGTCAGGACCTGTGCAACCTGTTCTTTATACAAAACTTGCATGTTGCTACTTAGTATTCCTTGGTTTGTCTGGACATCATCCACTGTCTTTGTAATTCGATCTTGTGACTCTTTAAGAACCTTTGATGTTTCTTTGATTACATCAAGTTGTTTAGTTGTATAATCTACTGAAGCACCAGCTCTCTTAAAGAACTTGACCATTTCAGTTCTCAAAGCAGTCATCTGATGATTGACTTCAAATCTAACCAATTTCATTTGGAAATCTACTTCATTTTTCATTTTTGTATTATTCTCCTCAATATACTGTTCTAATAATCTTCTTTGATTATTAAGTAACACCTCCAGCTGAGGTAGAATAGGACTAAGATCCACATTGATTTCCTTTTCCAATTCAACACATCTACTGCTTTCTTCTCTCATGAAAGAGTCATTTCTTTGGCTCATATGGGAGCTAGAGGATTCTACCTTGATTACCTTTTCAACAGGTTCCTTTGTTGCTTCAGGCTCTCCTTCTACATTCATAGCATCAGCTACAGAATTCACTTTAGCAGGGATCTCAGCCGGAGACTCCCCATCAAATGGTGCATTATCTTCAGCTGGAAATTCATCTTGAGGCTCCCCCTCAATCTCTACATTGATCAGATCAATTTTGTCCTGAGCAGGGATCTCATCCTGAGCCTCCCCCTCAACTGCTGCTTTGCTCATTTCAGAATTGTTCTGAGCAGGAATCTCATCCTGAGTCTCTCTCTCATTTTGAAAAATCCCTTCAAGTCTAGCAGGGGATACATGAAGACTTCCTCTTTCTTCTACTCCTTTCTCACTCTCATCCTTTTCTTTCTCATTCTCATCCTTTGGTGTATCAGGAGAACTGTCCCTTTGATTGTTCCCTTCTTCTTCTTCTTCAGATGTTGTAAGGTTTGGATCATGAATTGGAGAAGATCTAGTTTTTCTTTTGGAAGAGGATGAGCTTGATGAACTTGAAGAAACCTTCTTCTTCTTTTGCTTCTTGACTTTCTTCTGCTTGGGAGAAAGATCTGCTGGAGGAGGATTTGATAAGACTCTGTCCCATCTCTCTATCATTCTAATATCCATTTTCTTCATGTGGTTTATCTTGGATCCAAGTTTATTATTCAAAGAGTCAGGAATGACTTTTACTAAATACAAAGATAATATCCTACCCATGTTGGGTACTTGGATACATTCAATTATCCTGTCAAATACCACTGTTCCCCAATCTGTTCTCAAAGAATGAATAATCCTTGTTAGTAAAATAAACATTTTTCTGGATATTTTATCATGAGATCCAGTCTTGCACAACAAGCCCTTTCCTATCATGTCTGTTAGCAATTTTCCTTTTGAATTCATTCTTTTTCTAAGAATACTTCCTGTGATTTTTAGAGATGTTTCAATTCCACACCAGATTTGTGCTAATTTAATCTGTTCTGAGGTCACTTCTTCTTCTTCTTCATTGCTTTTTAACCTAGGCAGTTCTAGTGCCTTAGCGAGTCTTGAAGGAGTGATCTTAATCTTCTTACCATTCACACCGGTCTTAAGCTTTGAATTGACGGAGTCTATTACTATATTGGAGTAAAACTCTAATACCTCTCGTTTTCAGATAAGAGTTGATTCAGATAGTACAAATTCCAGTCCTGCATTGTAGATTAATTCGATAGTTGATTTTATCTCTACTGGAGCTGATTGGAATCCATTTCGAACAAGCTCGCTTCCTTCATAAAGATAATCACTGCTTTTGGGAGGCATTGTGGTTGATGTTCGAAGGGAGAAAGAATTGATGGAAATATTTTCTAGGGCAGCTAATTTCGAACTGAGAGAACTAGGGCATATGCATTAACAAAGTGTCTTCCCTATTTATAGAGGGTCTAATTCAAGAAGATGAATAGCCGCGCGCCGAACTTGTTTGACAAGATTGATCTAATGGTTCAAATTTACCCTGTCGAGACGGCCTAGCTATGTTCGCACAAATGTTGAGATATCTCGACGCCATATATCTTCAGTCGACGCCAGGTATCTTCTTTTGACGCCAGGTAATTTCTCTCGACGCCAGGTATCTTCTTGACGCCAGATAATTTCTCTCGATGCCAGGTATCTTCTTGACGCCAGATATCTTCTCCACTCACCTTATAGGACGCAATCATTATTTTCATTTATTTATTTCAAAACAACTTTAATCTATTTTTAACATACCTAATTCAATTTTAAAATTATTGAATTTTGTTTCATCCAAGGGTTTAGTAAATATGTCAGCAACCTGTTTGTCAGTGGGGACATATTCAATTGAGATATCTCCATTTTCTACATGTTCTCTGATGAAATGGTATCTAATTTCTATGTGCTTAGTTCTGCTATGAGATACATGATTATTAGTTATAGCAATAGCACTAGTTGAATCACAAAATAGAGGAGATTTACTTAGCTGAACTTTATAGTCTTAGAGTTGGTGTTGAATCCATAGTAGCTGAGCACAGCAGTTTCCAGCTGAGATGTACTCAGATTCTGCTGTAGAAATAACCACACTGGTCTGCTTCCTGCTACTCCAAGATATCAGTCTTTTGCCAAGGAATTGGCATGTGCCTGATGTACTTTTTCTGTCCTCCTTGCATCCTTTATATCAGTAGTTGTCTCCTGATCTTCTTGATCACTCAATGCCATGAGTCCTGCATTTTCTTCTTCATCCTCTTCACTATCAGACCTTGATAGTGGGGCTTTTATCATAGATCTATGATTTAGACTGTCTTCACTTTCATCGGTAGCTATCAGAGCTATGAGTGCCTCCTCACTATCTGAGTCTGATGACTGAGATTCACTATCACTAAGAGTGACCTTGCCCTTTTTGTCTATTAGACTCTTCTCATTTTTCTTGTCAGATTTGTGCTTTCTTTCATCAGATTTCTTGTTGTTCTTTCTCTTTGAAGGACAATCAGCAATCATGTGTCCTGATTTCCTACAACCAAAACACACAATTTCTTCTGAATTAATTTTATTGTGTTTAGAGTTGTACCTGTCCTTCTTGGAGTCTTGTTTGAATCCCTCTAAAGAATTTGAGTGCTTCTTAGATCTGGATAACTGAGAGGGTCTAGTTTTCCAGTGTTGTTTTCTTCTCAACATTCTTTTTAGCTGTTTGGTAAAGAGTGCCAATTCAACATCTGATATTTCAGAATCAGAATTACTGGTTTCTGATTCTTCTGATTCAGAAGATATCCTGGGGGATAAAGACATTCTTTCTTTGCTTTTTTTGGAACTTTCTGCTTTCAGAGCAATAGGATTTTCTCTGCTGTTTCCTTCCTCAGCTTTTCTGGTATTCAGATGATGTTCATGGGACAAAAGTTTCCCATATAAATTCTGCGGCTGAATGTTTCCCAGATTTCCTATTTCTCTGATTGCACAGATCTTGATATCCCATTCTTTGTTCAGTGATCTTAAAAATTTATCATTCAGCTCATAATCTATGAAAGTTCTTTCATAAGTTTTTAGACCATTTACAATTTTGAAGAATTTTCCATAGCAGACTGCTATTGAATCTTTCTTGTCTTGTCTGAAGGCTTCATATTGCTGATTTAGAAGTGACTTCCTGTCATCTCTGACTTCTTCAGTCCCTTTCATATAGACAATAAGAGATTCCCATATTTCTTTGGCAGTTTTGTAATGGACTAAGTTTTGGAAAGTTGAATCCTCAATAGCACTAACAATGATGTTCTGAGCTCTCTTATCCATGGAGGCCAGAATCACTTCATCTTTGGTCATCTCTGAATAGGTTTTAGGAGTCTTTATACTTCCATTTGTAAATGAGCCTTTCATAGGAACAAAAGGTCCCTCTAGAACAGTTATGTAAATCCTAGGATCAGATGCTTTCATGAAAAGTCTGACCCTTTCTTTCCAAATCCCAAAGTTTTCTTTTCTGCAAATTGGAAGCTTCATAGATGTGAATTCTTTGCTTCCTTCTGTATTAGCCATCACGACTTCAGAAATCTACCCTTAGAAGATCTTGTTCAGGCTGTTAAACCTTTTCTTGAACAACCTCCCTCTGATACCACTTGAAAGACTTTAATTAAGGGTAGCTAATCACCTAGAGGGGGGGGGGGGGGGGGTGAATAGGTTATTTAAAAACTATTGCAGTTCTTGATTATAATCAAGATAAAACAGATCAGAGCTTTCAAGAAATAAGATAACACACAGAAAAAGACAAACAGATTTTTATAGTGGTTCCCCTTATCTTGGGTAATCCACTTTCCCCCTTCTCCCCTTCTAGCAGTGTGCTAGATAGGGTTTATAGCTCCTCCAGATCTCAGACCACAAACAGGTCTTACAGCTCAGATCACAACAGATCTTACAGTCTCAGATCTCACAGATCTTACTCTCTCAGATCTCAGCAGATCTTACAAACTCATATCTCACAGATCCTACCTCAGCCTTTATAACTAGGCCTACACCTCAGATTCACCCCTGAATCCTACAACTCAGATCACACCTGATCTTACAACTCAGATCCTTGACAGATCCTACACTCAGATCTGACAACTCAGATCCTACAGGAATTTATAAAGAGAATAACAAATACTTAGACTCAGATTTCAGATTGTTGAGTCTTCTTGATCTGCCTGAATGATCAGACAGAAATCTTCAATAGAACAACAGCAACAAATGATTTTCTTGATTAGACAGGCTGTGATGGCCGTTCTTCTTCTTAGGAAGACAGATTCTTCCTTCTTGATCTTCTTCTTTCAGAAAGATGTATCAGCACCAGATTGCTGAATGAAATCTCCAAGTTATATTGGTTCTGAAAGGAAGATGACTTCTCCAGAATCTTTCTCAAACTTTCCCTCAAACTGATGGAGACGATAATGGGTTTTAAATGATAGGAAAAACTAACTCAACTAAAACTCAACTCCACTACATAACCCATAGGTCATGCCTTCTATTTATAGCCCGCCATCTACAATGTCTGTTACGCTCCTCCACGTCAGCATGACATTAAGTCTTCAACAGTCTTCAATGTCTTCTAAAGAAATAAAGGCTTAGCTAACTGTAGAAGATATTCCTCAGTTCAGAGTATTTATAGAAAAGGCATTGAGCACTGAGCATCTCTGTCGACGCTTCTTCTATTAGGCGTCGAGCGATATGTAGACACTCAACGCATACTCCTTAGAATGAAGCTCTCGACTCCTCCTTCTTAGGCATTGAGCAATCATCACTTAGTCGACGCTTTTTATCTGAAGAAATCGAGCAACATACAGAGGCTCGACGCTTCTTAACTAATCCTTCATATCTCGACTCTTCTTATTTGCGCAGAGCTGGCTGAAGTTTAGTTCGACACTTCTCTTTCCACGGCGTCGAGTGATATAACTTGGCTCGACGCTTCCAAACTTGGTCTCAGAACTTTAGCGGCGACCTTGTCTATTTGAGCAATGGACATGAGTCAACGCTTCTGGGTCACAGGCGTCGAGCGATGTATGCTGTCTCGACGCTTATGAACTTGGATGAATTCCATGAGCATTTAGCCTGACCTGATCTCCTGCACATTGATTCTAGAGAGAATATCAAATACATTCTGAGATATATCTTTGACTTAGGTGTGGACTTCTCCAAATCTAGGACATTGTGGGCAATGATCCCAACACCTTTTTTCCGAGAATTTTGTTGACTCTTGCGAGAAGACAAGGAGCTAGTAGGGATGATAGATGAATTTTTGTATAAAGAATTTTGTTTTCTGGAAATATGGCTAACAACAGCATTAGGCGTTAATGTCGGGCGGTAGCCTCCCGAACCATACCCCAGACCAAACTTTGCAGAACCATGGCATTGGTTGACCAAAATCATGCCCAGTGATTTTTGCCCAACACCGAATTTTTCTATAGCCATATATAGATCATGGATTCGACCTTTTAAAGAGGTGTTTTCGGTAACTAGCGTCAAACATCGATTTGCAAATGACTTCTTTCCATTTTCTATTTGGAGAAGAGAGGTTTTTAGCTTTCTCTCTAAGTCCCCCTTCTCATTCATAAGAGATTCATATTCGGAGAGGGCTTTAGAGAGAGTTTCATCAAGTTCCTAAATTTTTTCCAATGAAAGTTCATAATCTTGGCAATTTACCTTCTCTTTTCCAAAAGCTTTTATTCCATTAGTTAGTTTTCTATTTTCTTTTAATAAAATCTTATTTTCAGTTTTTAAGAGATCAATATCCTTAAGACATTTTCAAAATATTTGCAAGTTTGAATAAATTCATCGTAGAGATCATCATAAGTAGGAGGAGGTACCTCAGTGTTACTTTGGACACTGGTTTCATCGTCGAAGAGATATTTTCTCCTACCCATGAGGCACATGTTTGCCTCTTCATCGTTGCTTGAAGAAGAACCACTTGATTCCTCAGAGGAGGAGTCATCCCATGTAGCCACCTTTAGAACCTTCTTCTTTTCTTTTGTGCCTCCTTTTCTTTCGCTCTTTCAAATATTTGGGCACTGGCTCTGGATGTGTCCGGTCCTTCGGCAATGCACTACAACATTTTTGGTCTATAACAACATTTTTATGACATTTTTAAAAACATTGCTATAGAGTTTTGGATTTTGCTACATTTTAAGTAAAGCAGGGTTGTAGATAGAATTATTGGCGGCGGTTTTCATAAGACCGCGTCCATAGACAGCGAAATAGGAAAAATTAATATATAATGCTCATTTCTCGCGCTATTCCTCCAATGCCCTAAATTTTTGGCTCCATCAAGAGCTCTACACGCGTGCGGAAGGAAAGGCGGCATCGTAGATCATGTCGGCAACGTCAGGTCCTCCATTCATATAGCTTCTTCCTCCTCAATCACGCCGGTGAATCTATCCGGGAGGCGATTATCTTTGATCTCTGTAGGAGTAAGCCTCACATTTTGATCTAGATCTAGGGTTCCCCTCTTATTTCCTCTGTTCTCTCTACCAGCTTTCAGCGACATTTCACGCAGAGCCCTAACATCATCACAAGAGAGAGAGAGAGAGAGAGAGAGAGAGAGAGAGAGAAAGAGAGAGAGAGAGAGAGAGTGACGGTGTCAGAAACCATACATCATCGACATGGCAAGCCGAAATCCATTCCTGGCCGGAAGAGCATCTACATTCTCCACACCCCTCCTCAACGACTGATCCAGGGCAAGGTAGTTCAAATTTCATATTTGGAAAAATGAATAGCATCCTTTGCATCGTTAACTTTATACTGGAGAAAATTAATATGGATAAAGATTTAAGATAACCTTAAGATTTGCATTGATTTATTTTTATATATCAAAAGACCTTTTTCTTTGTGTTAATTTGACTTAAATTAAGATTTGTTTTATTATAGTTTTGAGATTCTGGAGAGGGGGAAGATGAAATGCATAAAGATTTTATAAAACCCTAAAGAATTAAATAGATTTGAGTATATGTAGACCATAACATTAAAGCCATTTTTTCTTAATTCAAGTTTTTTGTAAATTGGAAAATAATGAAGGGCTTTTATTAATTCTATTTGTGAAATGTTATAGGTTATGCTACATATGTAATAAGATTCTTTTTCTTCCTGGAATTATTTGGTATAAGTTTATCACATGGTGTTTAGATCACAAGATTCATCTTGGTTGTGATAACCTAGCATTAAGCTGAAGTCCATTTGGCATTGCATAAAGTTTTGGCTCCTACTGGATGGAACTAAACAAAGTAACATAGACACATGGCTTGATTTGCAAGATAGGATATTATAGTTGGTGTTCATGGTTTGAAGGATATTGAGTATAAAAATCAAGCTCTCTGGTTTTAAAGTATAGAAAAACACTTCACATGATCATGGTCTTATGATGGAAGGATTGTTTGATGAAAAATGACCTATTGGGTTTCAAGTATAGAAAAATGAATAGCAGTATTTTCCTCTCCCCTCAAGTGGCCGACTGCAATTTGTTTTGTTTAGGCTAGATTTCGGTTGACTGTATGGGTATCTACATATGGTTTTAATAATTTTTGTGGGCAGCCATATTGTTGCTTAGTTCTGTGATTTCTTGTTCTTCATAGCTGGCTGTATTCACTTGGGCTTATGATTTCAATTTTACTTGATATTATTTTTCTATGTCTGGCTCCACCTTTTGCTAGGCCTGTGATTTGATTCTGAAGTGATAATTGCTATTTTTGTATAGCCGACTATATATAGTGGAGTCTTTGATAGTTAACAACCTCCTAACTGAAGTTATAGTTGCTACATAGCCGACCGTGTCTCTCTTTTATTTTGAGGATATTTTGATGTATGGGATTGGATGGATTAAATTGGGCTTTTGAGGTCATGAACAACTGGCTACCTGAATCAAATGTTGTAAAAAATTGTGGTTGGTTTTATATACAGATAAAAGGAGAGGGGGAATGGAGAATTGAGGTTTTATATGTTTAAATCTATTTTGAGATTAAAACTAGATATTAAGAGTCATTAAAAGCCTTTCCCAACCACAATAGACCCTCCTAAAAACTATTGAATTATCCTCTTAGGATAGTAACATTTCCTTCGGTAGATGTAACTCCCATTAACTATGAATGATGTTACAGAAAGAAAAAAAAGACCAGCAGAGAAGTGCTAGAATATCTTTGTTTGAGCTTAAGAACAAACTCATTTTGGAAGGCGGAAGTGATGTTATGGCATCTCTCTATTATCATAGGTCCTTTGTTATGAGTAATTGTGTTACTCACAATTATTTATCATTGTAGGTCTTTTATTTTTCTTATTTATGTATTATTTAATGTATTAGTGGTTGTTAGGTGTTACTAGTGAGCCATTAAGAGTTGATGGTGTCATGCCTGCCTACTTAATGTCATGAAGTGTTGGAATGAAAGCAAGTATTGAGTCTCTCATTGTCCACTATGATTAGATTGTGGTATCTCTTTCTCCCGAGCACACCCTACTTAGGAAGTCGCAGATTCTGCTTCATAATATCTCTACCACCACCATCTCTATCTCCGGCCAACTCTTTGACAAGCTACTGGCGTCATACAATGAGGCCCATAATTGTTGTACTTGAGTTGTGGTTGTGAGTCCTCCTCTGGGCTTTAAACAATAGATTGATCTAGAGTTAACCAAGCTTTAGCATAAAAAAGACACTTGCCAATATCATCTAAAACTGTGCCAAATTGGGTATGAAATTTGATCATATTTACCTCAATAATATTACTTATAAAGGACACTTCAGTTAACCCCTTAAGAACACATCCCCTTAAGAACACTTGTTAATTAGTTGTTTGACTAAACAAAAGTACATATGATGACATATTTTATCTTCTCCTTTATTTCTGGCAGCTTCAATGTGTTTGCTTCTGTCATGTTGGACAAGGATGTGAACAATGTTATTGCTTGTCGTGTTGTCACGAAAAAGATGGACAAGATTTTCTTTAGGAATGTTCAAATCTTTCATATGTATCCAAAGTTAAGGGCCTTCAAAAACACCAAGGGCCGTCAATTATTATTCTTCTTCTACAAAAACTCTGGTCACTACATATTATTTAATGTAACAAGAATTACACCCACGAAGAAACATTGTATGCCTCGCAAGATTTTTAAATTTTATTTATGATCTATGTGATTGTATCATTGGATACACATTGCTAAACAAATTAGTTTTATAAAATATGAGGTTGTGCATTACTAAGCTGATTAGTCTCATTGCTTTCCTGCTTTGCATTTTACATTTTCATGAATTAAGCCTTGCAAGGCATGCAAATTTTGTGGTCTTATTTGGACATTTTGCAGGTTATAAAACATGAGTTTGTGCATTACTAGGTTGATTAGTCTCATTACTTTACTTCTTTGCATTTTACATTTTCATGTATTAAGCCTTGCAAGGAATGGAAGTTTCCTTATGCTTCTATTCTATAATAATTTCTTTGTCCATTTATATAGGTACCTATCTGAATATTCTATATATAACAACAATGGATAAAAAATGGATGCTAAAGCCCCGTCACTCAAATACTTATTTAGAAGGCATGAAATATTTGCTAGATTTATATTACACAGTCACACAAATTGGGGAGAAGTGTCCATTTCCATGTAGAAAATGCCTGAATACGAAGATGTGGGGTCGAAATGTGGTAGACGAACATCTTGTTTGGAATGGTATAATGGAAAAATACATAGATTGCATTTATCATGATGGACAATTGTCTAACAATAGGATCTTGCACAAAGATAAATGGCCTTTTAATCAAAATCCATTTTACCCTAATTACAACTCCAATGATCCGATGGAAGAACTTTTGCATGTAGCTATTCCAAATTTACAACATGATGAAAACTTGAATGAACATGATTTACTTCATAATGATATTGGTAAAGACGAGATATTTGAGCATCCTGAAGTTCCCGTATATATAAATGCAAATAATCTACATGCGACACTCTTAGAGGAAAACAAACCATTGTGGGAAGGATGCCAACATTACACCAAATTATCTTTTTTGTTGAATCTTCTTCAAATTAAGACACTTGGAAATTGGAGTAATGTGCATTTTAATATGTTATTGAAAATCCTTCAAGGTGCAGTGTCAGGTGGACATAAATCAATTCCTGCTAACTATCATGTGGCCAAGAAAATTACTTCCAAATTAGGTCATAATTATATTAAAATTGATGCATGTGAGAATGATTGTTCTTTGTTTTGGGGACCACACAAAAATGATAATGTTTGCTATGTGTGCGGGAAGTCGTGATAGGTTGAAATACTTGAAGATCAAGTGGTTCACAACTATAAGAAACATAAGCAACACGGCAAGAAAAGTTCAAAGAAGATTTTGAAGAAAGTTTTTATGTACTTTCCATTGAAAGAACTGTTGGAGCAATTATTTCTTTGCAAGAAAACTGCTGGCATGATGCAATGGCATGCCAATGAGCCTAAATAATGATAACTTAATGCACCATCCTAGAGATGGGTTGGCATGGATAGAATTCAATAATTGCCATAAAGAGTTCTATAGTGATCCTAGAAATGTTCATCTTGGCCTTGCCACTGATGGTTTTAATCCTTTTGGAGATCTGAGCAGCACGCATAACACATGGCCAATTATGTTGATAGTATACAATGTGCCGCCTTGGGAGTGCATGAAAAAAGATCTATCATTATGTCAGGTCTGATACCTAGTCCAAAAATGTCTGGTAATAATATCGACGTGTACTACAACCATTAATAAAAGCGTTGAATGAGTTGTGGAAAGTTGGGGTACAAGTATTTGATGTTTCAGATAGAAAAAAGTTTACACTATGGGCATCACTATTATGGACTATTAATGATTTTCCAGGTCTGGGTAATTTATCAGGTTGGAACACGCATTCTAAACTTGGATGTCCATCATGTGGATTGAATAATCAATCATGTTGGCTAAAGCATAGTAAATAAAACAATGTAACAGGCACACCGCCGAATCTTGCCTGCTGATCATCCGTATCGTAAAGCAAGAAAGTTTGGTCGTCATGAAATACATATTAGTAATACGAAACCACTAAGTGGAAGACAAGTATTGAAGGAAACATACAATCTTCAAGTTATATTGGGTCGAATGAACTAGTGTGGAGGACCGACAATCCATTGGAAAAAAAGAAGCCTCTTTTTGATTTGCCTTATTGGAAAACTAATCTATTAAAACATTGTCTTGATACTATGCATGTTGAAAATAATGTGTGCGATAACATCTTGAACACTATTTTGGGTTATCCAGTTAAATCCAAGGATGATGTGCGTGCTAGAAGAGATTGCAAGGATTTGATGATTTTAAGACAGTTATGGCTCCAAGAAGGAGATGATGACACTGTAATTATTCCTCCAACATATTTTACTATGAGTAAGGTAGAAAAAGATATTTTCTTGGGATTATTAAAATCAATAAGGGTTCCCGATGAATATGCCTCAAATATATCTCATTGCATTAAACTCAAGCAAGGAAAGAAACAAGGTTTGAAGAGCCACGATAATCACATCATCATGCAACAATTTTTGCAAGTTGGTTTACGATCAGTGTTATCGAGACATGTAGTCACCCCATTAATGTAAGTTTTTATGTTCTTCAGACAATTATGTTCCAAAAAACTAAAAGTTTTAGATTTGAAAAAGATTGAAGATCGCATAATATTAGGATTATGTCAGCTTGGTGTAATATTTCCTCCTTCATTTTTTACTGCAATGATTCATCTCATGGTACACCTATCACAAGAAGCTATTTTGGGTGGCCCAGTACAATTTAGATGGATGTATCCTATTGAGAGAGAACTTGGACATTATAAGAAATTTGTTCGAAATAAGTCAAAACCCGAAGGATCGATAGCAGAGGGTTACATTGCAGAAGTAACCTTAACATTTTGTTCTCAATTTTTGGAGGGGATAGATATCAAGTTAATTGTACAAGTCGTAACAGTGTAAATTCTATAACCTCATCTCTAACATTTACAATGCTTCCACAAGTGGGGAACTCAACAAGGTGTAGTATTGAAGACACTAGACCCAATCATCCTTAAGCAAGCTCATCGACATGTTCTTTTCAACTGTGCCGAACTCAAAATATTTCAAAGGTTACTTCATTTAGTAAATTTTAAATATTCTTTTGAAAATTAATTATCATTAAATGCATTTATTGATAATGTTTATGTCTTATTTTCTAGTGAACTTCGAGAAGAATTGAAGAGTCGTCATCGATCCCAACATATTGATGTGGAATTGCTGGAGAACATGCTTTGCAATGAATTCTCAGAATGGTTTAAATTAAGAGTAAGAACTAGTCACGCACACACACACACACACACACACACACACACACACACTTATATATCTAAATATAAAGTGAACAAAAATTTAATTCATTTTTTATCTTATGATCACCGCGGGTTTTTTGTTAAGGAATATAAATTGATGATCATCAATTACAAAAGTTGGCACTTGGACCCAATTCTGTTGTCAAAAGCTACAATGGATATAACATAAATAGATTTTCATTTCAAACAATTAGTAGAAAAGTTTGCAAGAGGACACAAAATAATGGAGTGGAATTTATGTCCGATCATGGTGGATTAGAAAATATCAATTATTTTGGTAGACTGGCCGAGATCATAGAATTAGACTATTATGATACTGTAAAAGTAATGCTTTTTCAAACGTGATTGGGTGAATCCTACAAAAAACATTGGCATGAAGAAAGATTCAATTGGGTTCACATTAGTTAATTTTACTCATATGGTGCATACAGGGGCCATAATTGAGAACGCCCTTACATATTTCCTTCTCAAGCAAGAATGGTATATTATATTCGTGAATCTAAACACTCAAATTGGGAAGTAATCATGATGATGGTGCCACGAGATGAGTATGAAATGGGTAATAATGACGCTACAGTTGAGGACCATCAAGATTTGATGCAATGTGTGAGCAATGACATACAAATTATAGAAAATTTATACCAAAATGATGATTTTGACAACGAGATGGTTAGAACAGATGTTGAACTGATAATTCTTCAAAGAGAAACATAATTTCACTAAGAGTGATATCATATAGGTATACGTTTTGTATTTATTAACTTAAACCAAGTGTTTTCTTTACTATAAATACTGTGTCATTCTTTTTATGTATCTCAAATGTTAATGTGTGTTTGCCTTGCAGATAATTTATGGCTCTGAAAAGGAAAATTGATCCGAAAAAATTGTTTGTTTCAAGGGAGCAAAATCATCATCAAATATGTGTAGTAATGAAAGTTCATTTGAAGTAGGGTGTGGAGCTATTAGCAATGATACTCATGTGATCACTTCGTGTGCCCATGAAGAGCCTCTTCATGATCCCGCAAAAATGCGTTATTTTTCATCAGATGAAAGCAGTGATGACGAACCCAATAATGATCAACAAGCAGATAATCTTAGGGTCTGTTTGGGACAGCTCTGGCGGATTGAAAAGCTGCTGTCTGGATAGAGCTGTTTTGAAAGAGCTCTCTGGGGAGCAGTTTTGAAAAGCTGCAGAGTGTTTGGGTGTTCTGTGCAGAAGTGCGCTTTGAAGAGCGATTTTCTGATTTGCTGTTTGGAGCAACAACTTTTGGAAGCCAGATTTTCTGATCTGTACACACACACACACATAGATCTGTACACAAATGCAGTCGGGGGAGGAAGAAACGAGAGGAGAAAGACCAATACCTGCAGTCGGTGGTGAACTGGAAGGAAGGCCCAAGTCGACGGAGCTCAGTCGAGGAGAAGATGTCGGCGAGCTCTCTCTGGAGATGGCTTCGATCTGGGAGGAACTTGTCTGCGATCTGGGAGGAAGAGGAGATGTTGGCAGAGGAGATTGAGAGCGTCAGAATGCTAGGGCACGACTGGATCTGGGAGGAAGAGGATCGGCGGCTGGATCTGGGAGGAAGAAGACCGGCAAATGTCATCGGCGGCGTAGGAGGGAGCGGCGAGGGGCACGAGAGCGCTGGGAGCGAGATAGATCGGGGGTCGCGGGATGCAGAGCGGAAAGCGGGGGTATCTGAAAAGAAAAGAGCACTGGGAGCGATTCCTGCAGAGCGGAACGCGGGGGGAGGGGTTCTTCCGGATAAGAGCGCTGGGAGCGCTCTTTGAAACGCGCTTCCTTTAGGGAGCTGTCCCAAACGCGCTTAATAACAGCTCTGGCGGCTGGGAAAGAGCTTCTCCAGCCGCCAGAGCTCTCCCAAACAGACCCTTAGTGTTGATGTCCAAGTAACTCTAGGTGACTACAATACTTTTGTTTTTCATATGATTTATTAGGACTTCAACTACTTTAAACAATTTTTTATCATATTCTTAGTCCCAAGTAGAAGTACAAAAACACGAGGACCAACAATATGCAAGGAAATCCACCTAATGTCATCTAATCAAATTATCCCTTTGGAACGAAATAAGTTTGGCCAATTTGTTGGAGATGGTGCTACACAATTTGCATCATTCTTAGGAACTCTGGCATGGACCACATCATTATTTCCAATGACATCTCAATCATGGACACATGTGTCCCAATATAGCAAGGAAACATCGCATAATTTGATTAAGTGCCAATCTTCAATGAATTACATTTATTTTCATTTAATGACACTTTATTGTTTATTAAATTTAGCTATAATGCACATGTAGCAACGATTTCTTGTATTTTAGGTTGATAAGAAATATATAATGCAACTTAGACTATCACAATGAAAAGAAAAGCGATTCTCACAACCACAACATCATTGCACATGAACATCAAGCAGAGAATCTATAACATTACTATAACAAGAGTTCATTACAACAACAGCTAACAGAAGTACAAGATCAAGGTTTAGAAAGGACCCAATAGAAGATGTCACCGCATCCTGGGTTCTCGACCGGAATGAGATGTTGTCGGCTCTCTTCGGGCTCGGCCCTCAGATGGTGTGCGGACTCGAAGGAGGCTGTCACCTCTCCAGCGATCTACAACACATCTATGGTCTCCAAGACGAAGAATGCTTGAACTCGTGGCGGAGAATGCTTGCAAACGGTCCCGGATGGAAGTATGGTGGAGGAGATCACCGGATATGGTCTCCTATGGTGGTAGAGGTGAAGGCGGAGCCTTCAGACCTAAAAAACGGCGGAAGATGGAAGTGGATCCGGGTGAAACTGGCGGGCTTCTGCATTTTTTTTCCCGCGGGGCTCTCTATTGCAGCAGAATTCCTGCTTTAAATACTAAACGGTCATAAATTTAGTCACGCACGGTCGAACGCACGACCGTGCGTTGCCCGTGCATTATGAAATAAGAAAAATTGACTTGGGGAAGAAGCAGCAGCGCCCGTGTCTTTTGCTCATGCACGGTCGAAGCAGACCGTGCATAAAAACGCACGACCAAATCCAGATGGGCTAAAAATTGGTCGAAACAGGCGATCGTGCGTTTCCTTCGCGCACGGGCAACTGCCCGTGCGTAAAAACGACGAACAAAGTCAGATCACCAATTTTCTACCCAGATGAAGGCGCACGACCGCAGCCGTCCGTGCGTTAAGAAAATGCATGACCGTGCGATATACATAGACATGATTTCTGGGCAAAAGGGGATGATCCAACCACCTACAAGCATAGCAAACCACCTGGGAATGCACCTCCAGCACCAATCTAACACAGAACTAGTCTATGGAAGGTATATCTATGCAAATGAACAACTAATCCAATATGAGCGTTAATCAACCTAATATGCAGTACCTATGCATGATAATAAGCCTAAATGAGTCCTAAAACATGTATATAATGGAGACTCATCACACCCCCATACTTACCTGTTTGTGCGTCCCGAGCAACTACTGTCGGCAGATGGGAAAAAGAAGGGTTAGAAAGGTGATTGTGGCTAGGAGTAATATGCGAAATCAAATAATCATGTGCATAAAACTCTCGTAGAAGAAATTTCTACTATGCAAAGTAATTTACAAATATCTAAAATAGTAAATAAGAGATTAGTTTACTCAAAAGCTGAACCAAGTGTGATCTGCCAGTCGCGTGTAGGGAGAATTTAGAGACGCGCTCAGATGAGTATTTCGAAAAATACGGGATACGAAACTAACTCCACCGAAATCCATCGGTATCGGGAGCCATAAGCTCGCACTTTTGCTTTCTCTCCACAGCATTAGGTAAAACTACACACAAGTCAATAGGGCTTTCAGGTAAATATGTTGCTTAGGTTGCGGTAGGATATACAATGATAAAATCGTAGGCTAACACATCTAACACATTTGAGCAATACAATTTGTAAACCCCAGCAACAAATAAAGCTGATGTGTTCATCGCCAACACCCAATATAAAGTAATTCCTATCAAACAATTCAGAATTTCTGAATTAGAATATAAAGCTCAGATTTTTTTTCTTTTGAAGCGCTAATCTTTTGAATTTTCAGCTCACTAATACTTTTTTTCTTCAACTTAAGCAATCCAAATGTGTATCCACAAATAATAGCACATCACAATAATCAGTTATACTATAAAGCTCGAAACACGTGCGCATATAGGTTTGGTAATCTTGGCTTAAGCGGGAGCGGTTGAGCTAAATAGAAAAGGTGGGATATGCTCAAAACTGGTTAGCAAGGGTGAATTTCTGGTTTTGGCTCAAAGCTCAAACGGTCCAAAGAACGACCTACATGGGCGAGTTCTTTGCCACCGAGAAAGATAACTCTTTTTTACCGACTCGAGAAATACGAATCTAGCGTTCGATACCAACTAACCTACACTACCGGTAGATCGGCACAGGTTCATGCTTTGAGTAAAATAAAACTCTAGTTACTAGATTAGATAAGAATAAAGATACAAAGCATGAAAATAGAAATAACTTCTACACAAAATTTTATGCAAAACATGAGTATTCAATTAGAACACTACTGGAGTCAACATCGTACTCCAAACCACAATTCCTAGCTAACACAATTGACTTCCCGGCTCCATTCCAAAAGGAAATTTGGCACAGTAGCACTCGCAAGTAAGTGCGTGCATAGTGGGTGCAGTGTGTGTGCCACATAAAAAATTGATAACTAAAATAAACTGAAAGCTAAAATAATAACACTACCAGAATGCGTGCGTGCGTGCACGTGCATGGTTCTCACTCTCCCCTAGACTTACATGAAAGCATAATCTAAAATATGATTCTTTAAACATTAAACTAAGGAGAAAAGGGAGAGTGTACCCCATGCTCAGAAGTGAGCATACCGAAAGAATTGGCGTTAAGAATCTCTTCCGCAACAATCAACCGAGCTCCTGAAAGGTTAGCAAAAACAAAACACACGAACATCTGGAATAATAAACTAGGCAAGTGGAACTAGGCAATTCCATTGGGTTGTCTCCCAAGAGCTCTTTTGTTTTATGTCCTTAAGGTGGACCAAATACCTGTATAAAGCAGTTTATAAAGTCTAGGAATAAGCAAAACTCAATAAATCCTAATTATTATTACAAGCTCAAAACAAATCAGCTATAAGCTGATTTGAAGTAGTAACAACTGATGAAAGAAAAAGGTCCCGGGACCTGGTAGTAGGGGTGGAAATTAAGTAGGATGCTCAGCCTCCAACCCCAAATCTCCTCCTTTTTCGCTCTCTTCTTCTCCTCCAGTATTATGTCTTCAAAGAAAAACCCCTTGCCCCTTGTAACCAATCCTCAAGGGGAAGCACCAACGATTATGAGGAAACAAGATGTTCCTTCACTGTACCTTCCTCATCCCGCCAGGCTTTCGGCTCCTCCATGCATAAGGTCTGATCAACCGGAGGAGGCGAATCCTGCATCCTTGTACATAAAGAAAGGGGGTCAGGAAATAAATTGGAAGAAAACTAAAAGAAATCTCATCTGAGGGGATAATCCCGGCTTCATCCCCCATAGGGTGCGGCAATGAAAAACTGATGATATCATCGAATATTTCACTAGACTCAACAACGCACGCAATGGCCTCCTCTATAACTTGGACTTCCTCGGACTGGACCGAAACGGTTGCTTCAGCACAATCGAGATTGTCCTCCTCCATGAGAGTGGGCACGACATTGTGCAGGTCTGCAACATCCTACAAATTGACCTCAATGATAACATCAGAAATAGATGTAGTTTCGTGTGTAGTGGGAGAAGACGTGCTTCTCAAGACTTTGGGCTCACTCTCCACATAAGGGCATAAATCCACGCAAAGTGGTACATGAACCGAGGAGGAATGGGGGGTCACATCAGAAACAGAGTCATGAGGGACACTGATGCATGTTTCGATTCCAGAGCCTTCAAGAAGTGAAGGTGGAAGTGACACATAATCAGAGGAAGGAGCTGTGCTCGCAGAATTCAAAGATGGGACGATCTGGATATCCAACTCATCGTTATCCGCTAATTGGCAAAGATAATCAGCATAGTCCTTCAAGGCATGCTCTCTACTTTTGCAAAATAAACATCGCTTTACTGGCTTCGCCGACACCAAGGGTGCGGTAGCCGCGTAAAAGTGCGACAACGGAGGCACAGTAGAGTAGCCAATAGATTTATGGGCTCCGTATGGTTTCTGAACAACACCACACTCTTTGGGACACCTATCACTAGCGTGGGATGTGTCACCACACCAACGACATCAAATATTCAAATGCGCCCACATGATACAGGAGAAGAAAATAGCATGATAAAGAATAAATTAAAAGAATAAAAGACTCAATCAAAAATAATCAATTCACAACCAAAATCTCATCACGCCTGCACTCCCCGACAACAACGCCAAAAACTTGATGCGTCACGGCAAGTGCACCGATCGCGTGCAAGTAATAGTTGGGAGGCAACTTCCCAGATATCGATCTCTCAGGGAATGCAGGTTGTGGTGACAAGAAAATAGAGTGAGGTGATTGTTACGATGAGTAAAAGAAAGTAAAAACAAGGGCGTTGTGATTGGTGTCCCAAGCTATTGCAGAAATAAGAGAAATGCGGGTCTAAAGCACCACTTCGCAAAGTGGGGGTGAGTGCAACGGCCGCGATGCCGCGCTTCGGTACGTAGGTGAAATGGCCACAGTGCGGGGTTTTGTGAGGGTCGTATTCACCTCTTCGCCAACATCACCACTAGCAATTGCTAGATGGCTTCACCACAAGCAACTCAGAATATCACAATGAAAACAAAAGCAATTCTCACAATCACAACATCATTGCACAAAACATCAAGCAGATAATCTATAACATTACTATAACAAGAGTTCATTACAACAACAGCTAAAAGAAGTACAAGCTCAAGGTTTAGAAAGGACCCAATAGAAGATATCACCGCATCCTGGGTTCTTGTCCAGAATGAGAGGTTGTCGGGCTCTCTCCGGGCTCGGCCCTCAGATGGTGTGCGGACTCAAAGGAGGCAGTCACCTCTTCAGCGATCTACAACACTTCTATGGTCTCCAAGAAAAAGAATGCTTAAACTCGTGGCGGAGAATGCTTGCAAACAGTCCCGGATGGAAGTATGGTGGAGGAGATCACCGGATATGGTCTCCTATGGTGGTAGAGGTGAAGGAGGAGCCTTCAGACCTCAGAAATGGCAGAAGATGGAAGTGGATCTGGGTGGAACTGGCGGGCTTCGATGTTTTTCCCGCGGTGCTCTCTATTGCAGCAGAATTCCTGCTTTAAATACTAAGCGGTCAGAAATTTAGTCACGCACGGTCAAACGCATGACCGTGGGCTGCTCGTGCATTATTAAACAAGAAAAATTGACTTGGGCAAGAAGCAGCAGCGCCCATGCAGTTTGCTCACGCATGGTCGAAGCCTCCCGTGCGTAAAAACGCACGACCAAATCCAGATGGGCTAAAAATTGTTCAAAATAGGCGATCATGCGTTTCCTTCGCGCACGGGCAATTGCCCGTGTGTAAAAATGCATGAACAAAGTCAGATCACCAGTTTTCTACCCAGATGAAGGCGCACGACCGCAACCGTCCATGCATTAAGAAAATGCACGACCGTGCGATATACACAGTCATGATTTCTGGGCAAAAGGGGATGATCCAACCACCTGCAAGCATAGCAAACCAGCTGGGAATGCACCTCCAGCACCAATCTAACACAGAACTAGGCTATGTAAGGTACTATCTACGCAAATGAACAACAAATCCAATATGAGCGATAATCAACCTAATATGCAGTACCTATGCCTGATAAATAAGCCTAAATGAGTCCTAAAACATGTATATAATGGAGACTCATTACAAATATTATGAGCCAACAAGCACTTCTGAAATAGTTATTGCTAAGGGTGGTCCAGCTGATATGGCCATGAACCAAGTCACTGATATTGTAGTTTATTGGAACTCTCCAAAAGGAAAGGTAATGTATACTTATCAATCTTTTTCTAATCTTACTTTTTTTAGTTTACATTTATTCATGTGGAGAGGTTCTGATTATGATTGTTGGAATGTGATAGAATATAAGTGAGAAGAATAAAACACGTCGCGATAAACAAAAAGGTTGCATGCTCTTGGTAGGACGAGCCTTGCCAATCAAAGGATTTGGTATGTTTTATGAATGCAAGCATGCATATTTGTATCACTAATTATGTTTAACTAAAAATATTTTTTGTAAGGAAATTGAATTGGGTAGAGAACCAAGCAGAATTGAATTATACATAGACAGTCGTACTAGCAGAAAAAGGGAAAATTTTAGTGGATGATGAAGCAATATAAAAAAAGTAAAAGTTAATAAAATTTGCTTAACTTTTGCATACTAAAATAGTATATAAAATACATATTCTTATTTTTTTATTTTTAACTCTTTAGGATGCATTGGAGAAGGCTCTTGAAGAACACAAACAACAACACCCCCTAACATACCAATTAGTAAAATTCACGAAGCTGCTTTTAGGTAAAAAATTTAATTGTAATAAATTTTTTTTATTTGTCAAATCATTATTATTATAACATTTTATTTTATTAGGTCAACATTTGGACCATAATACTATGGTCATTGTCGGGGTATGGGAATTGGGGTAACTGCTATTCAGATGTTGCCAAATCTATCACGTCACCCAAAAACAGCTTACTATTTCCATACCTATTCTAGGCAGACACGTGAGATGGATGAAATGAAATTGTAAATGTCTAATATGCAAAAAATGATAGATTATCTTATGGAGGCTATGCAAAAGAATTCTAATAATGATTTCACTTCTAATAATGAACCTTCAAGTGATCCTACTACAAGAGTTGATCCTGATGATGGTAACTTAATTAGGTTTTTAATCAAATTGCACAATAAAATTTGACTTCTTAACAAAACTAATTAATTATTAATGTATCTCAGGTTGTTGATGTTTTGTGAATATTTTGCTAGCTTTTCAAGAATTTCAGAATTCAAATGTGGTGTAACTAAGCCGGTAAGTTTATGTTTATTTAAAATATGTATGTACTATCATTTTTCTTATATTGTACTGTAGCTATTTTGTTTTAAATGATAGGAGAGCCTCCAATTATGTAGAGTTCTATAGAGATGATGAGGATAGATTGATAAAGCAGAAATTTTACTCATATGGTGCATACAGGGGCCATAATTGAGAACGCCCTTACATATTTCCTTCTCAAGCAAGAATGGTATATTATATCTGTGAATCTAAACACTCAAATTGGGAAGTAGTCATGATGATGGTATGCCACGAGATGAGTACGAAATGGGTAATAATGATGCTACAGTTGAGGACCATCAAGATTTGATGCAATGTGTGAGCAACGACATACCGATTATAGAAAATTTATACCAAAATGATGATTTTGACATTGAGATGGGTAGAACAGATGTTGAACCGATAATTCTTCAAAGAGAAACATAATTTCACTATGAGTGATATCATATAGGTATACATTTTTTATTTATTCACTTAAACCAAGTGTTTTCTTTACTATAAATACTGTGTCATTCTTTTTATGTATCTCAAATGTTAATGTGTGTTTGCCTTGTAGATAATTTATGGCTCCGAAAAGGAAAGTTGATCCGAAAAAATTGTTTGTTTCAAGGGAGCGAAATCATCATCAAATATGTGTAGTAATGAAAATTCATCTGAATTAGGGTGTGGAGCTATTAACAATGATACTCATGTGATCACTTTGTGTGCCCATGAAATGCCTCTTCATGATCCCACAAACATGCGTTATTTTTCATCAGATGAAAGCAGTGATGACAAACTCAATAATGATCAACAAGCAGATAATCTTAGTGTTGATGTCCAAGTAACTTCAGGTGACTACAATACTTTTGTTTTTCATATGATTTATTAGGACTTCAAGTACTTCAAACAATTTTTTATCATATTCTTAGGCACAAGTAGAAGTACAAAAACACGAGGACCAACAACATGCAAGGAAATCCACCTAATGCCATCTAATCAAATTATCCCATTAGAGCAAAATAAGTTTGGCCAATTTGTTGGAGATGGTGCAACACAATTTGCATCATTCTTAGGAACTCTGGCACAGACCACATCATTATTTCCAATGACATCTCAATCATGGACACATGTGTCCCAATATAGTAAGGAAACATCGCGGAATTGGATTAAGGTGCCAATCTTCAATGAATTACATTTATTTTCATTTAATAACACTTTGATGTTTATTAAATTTAGCTATTATGCACATGTAGCAACGATTTCTTGTATTTGAGGTTGATAAGAAATATATAATGCAACTACTGTGAGAAAGATTGAGGGATTACAAGGCATATTTTAAGAGCAAATATTATGAGCCAACAAGTACTCCTGAAATAGTTATTGCTAAGGGTGGTCCAGCTGATATGGCCATGAACCAATTCACTGATATTGTATCTTATTGGAACTCTCCAAAAGGAAAGGTAATGTATACTTATCAATCTTCTTTCTAATCTTACTTTTTTTAGTTTACATTTATTTATGTTGAGAGGTTCTGATTATGATTGTTGGAATGTGATAGAATATAAGTGAGAAGAATAAAACATGTCGCTTTAAACAAAAAAGGTGTGCATGCTCTTGGTAGGACGAGCCTTGCCAATCAAAAGAAGGATTTGGTATGTTTTATGAATGCAAGCATGCATATTTGTATCACTAATTATGTTTAACTAAAAATATTTTTTTCAAGGAAATTGAATTGGGTAGAGAACCAAGCAGAATTGAATTATACTTAGACAGCCGTACTAGCAGAAAAAGGGAAAATTTTAGTGGATGATGAAGCAATATAAAAAAAGTAAGAGTTAATAAATTTTGCTTAACTTTTGCATACTAAAATAGTATATAAAATACATATTCTTATTTTTTATTTTTAACTCTTTAGGATGCATTGGAGAATGCTCTTGAAGAAGACAAACAACAACACCCCCTGACATGCCAATTAGTAAAATTCACGAAGCTGCTTTTAGGTAAAAAATTAAATTGTAATACTATGGTCATCATCGAGGTATGGGAATTGGGGTAAGTGCTATTCAGATGTTGCCAGATCTATTACGTCACCCAAAAACATCTTGTTATTTCCATACCTATTCTAGGCAGATGCGTGACATGGATGAAATGAAATTGCAAATGTCTAATATGCAAAAAATGATAGATTATCTTATGGCGGCTATGCAAAAGAATTCTAATAATGATTTCACTTCTAATAATGAACCTTCAAGTGATCCTACTACAAGAGTTGATCCTGATGATGGTAACTTAATTAGGATTTTAATCAAATTGCACAATAAAATTTGACTTCTTAATAAAACTAATTAATTATTAATGTATCTCAGGTTGTTGATGTTTTGTGAATATTTTGCTAGCTTTTCAAGAATTTTCGAATTCAAATGTGGTGTAATTAAGCCAGTAAGTTTATGTTTATTTAAAATATGTATGTACTATCATTTTTCTTATATTGTGTTGTAGCTATTTTGTTTTAAATGATAGGAGAGCCTCCAATTATGTAGAGTTCTATAGAGATGATGAGGATAGATTGATAAAGCACAAATGTCACAGTTGGGCATTAAATAATATTTAATGGTAAAACACGTATCAAATAGAACTATACATTTTAGACACAAATATCTGGAATCTGCTTCAATTCACTCTTCTGAAAATGTTTGCCACATGCTTAATCTACATCGTTATTTTCCATTCCTACTTGAATATTGCTTTTATTGAATGGTAAAATGCATATCACTGTTGAAGCTCTGGTCTCGGCCCTAACACTTCAGGAGTAAATCAACAGTTATTTTCCATTCCTACTTGAATATTGCTTTTTATTGATGACAAACATGAAGTGTTTTGGGGTGGGTATTCATGTCTTACGCAATATCATAATAAAAAAATATTGTAATGCCTATATTATATTGAAAAATATACTCCATTCGAAGAAGTCTGCAGCAATGAAGTGGTAGTACACTATTAGTAATCCCTGTCAAATTGTAATATTTTGTATGCTTGAATTCTAGGAAAAAAATAAATATTCATGAATCGGTTCTATTCATGATATCCACATATTTATATATAGGTAGAAGTGTATATCCTTGAGAATAAATATTTTATTTCTATCGTTTTGTATTTAAATAGTTTTATGTGTCATGTAATTATGTTTTTATTCTGGGGAGCATATTGTTTTATGTTGGGGAATGTTCTATGTAAGCAAATTTGTTTGACTAGGCCTTCTTGAGTTTGTTTGTACACTTCAATAAGTTAATGGTAATTAGTTTGTCCAGCCATGCCGCCCAATATGGAGTGGAAGCCTAAAATTCAAAAGATGAAAACTAAAAGCTCTTGTGCAATTAAAGCATCTTCTGCTCTTCCATCTTCTAATGAAAATGAGCTCTCCTCAAACCCGGTGGATGGTACTGACCTGTCAACTAAGCCTTCTCATGTCAACCTTCGTGGAGAACATGTCTTTATTCCTCAGCATCTTCGAGTACCAGAAGCTAAGTTTATAAAGTTAACATTTGGCAGTTTTGGTGATGAATCAGAGTCTAGCAAAGAGTTCTTGTACACTAAACAATCAATCTGTCAGGTTGTATTCATTTCTCCGTCACTAAGTAAACCTTCTAATGTTATATGCTTATCATATTTTAGATCATTTCTCCAACAATGAATGTTTGTACATACATTGAAATGATATAGATCATTTCTAATGTTATATGCTTATCATATTTTAGATCATTTCTCAAGTAAACCTTCTAATCTTATTTCTCCAGCAATGAATGTTTGTGCATACATTTTAATATTTGAATGTTTGTTTATACATTCAGATATTCATATAGATATCTAAATATATTTAATAACATTGAAACGATACAGAGAAGAATAACAAGCTCCTTGCATGAGTTGCCCCTTTACATCACATCATTCCAAAAAGAAGACCAAACAATTCAAACCCTTAGAAAGGAGTTTATTATTATTATTATTATTAGTATTATTATTATCACCATCATCATCATTTCTGTGAGGGGGTCACCTGAGAAATTGCTTTTTTAGCATTTCATACTTATATTACGCATTTCATACTCATGTTATACAACCCCGATATTCACCTTAAGGTAAACAGAGACTGGGGAGAACAACGAGCCATGGGCAAAAGCCCTCCCGCGGGAGGCGAGAGAGAGGACTCTCGATGGGTAATCACGGGAAGCAGGCAAGTCAGGTCCTCATGGGCCGCACCCGCGGCCTCACAGGCGAGCCGACCTCGTCTTAGTGTTCGACGAACTCTGTTCTGCGCTCGACGAAATCCGTTCGACTAACATCCTTTCTCGGTTCGACGAACTTGCGTCTTAGTTCGATGAGTTACACGCTTCAACCTCGGCGAAATTATCTCAACGGCTGGGCTGGGAGGGCCGGCCGTCTCAGCAGATATTTTAATCCTGTCCCGGCGGACCCGCTGAGACAAGCAATTGTCTCAGCGGGCTCGGGCACCTTCTCAGCGGCTCTCGGCCCTGTCTTAGCGGGAGAGCTCGCGGGAGGAAGCGTGAGACCCAACCTCGGTGGATATCGCCGGTAGAAGTGCGAGCGGGGTCTTCACAGGCCGCTCGCCTAAGTGGGGTTTCAGATCCAACGGATGGAAGAGGTAACAAAGAAGGCGAGCCAGAGCTTCAAGGGTCACTCGCAGGAAGGCGCGCGAGTCATGTCCCTGTGAGCTCGAGCCTCAAGGTCAGCTCGCAAGAAGGCGGGCGAGCCAAGTACTCGCCAACTGCTCGCGAGAAGGCGGACGAGCCGGATTTCTTCCAAATCTTCGTGTTCGACGAGCTTCAAATAGCGTTCGACAAAATTAGTTCTCCGTTCGACGAACGGGCTCCTCCGTTCGATGAACTCGCGTCACATCTCAGTTCGACAAGCTGGCTTCTCAGCTCGGCTAACTCAGCCATCCAGCCGGTTCAGCAGATTTACACAAGGCCGAGGGGATCTCGCAGGAAGGCATGCAAGATCTGGCCTTGGTGGCCGTCACCAGAAAGGGCGCGAGTGGGGCCTTCGCAGAGTCCTCGCCTATAAGGGGTTTTTGCGAGCCATCCTCGCGAGGAGACCCGCGGGATCTCTCGCGAATGGTGTTCTCATAGGCCACTTATCCATAGGCTAAATAGGTGGAATTACTCCTCTACCCCTGGTGGTCTGCAGGTAGCCCCTCCAAACAGCGGAGTTTGGCTGTTAGCAGGACAAATTGGGGTGCGTTTAGTAAAACCAAAAGGCGGAATTCCGCTATTGACAGACCATGAACAAAAAACTATAAAAAGACCTTAAAGGGCACCTTGGGAGAGGATTCCAATCTGAGTTCTCTGAGCTTCTTCTTCCCTCAGTTACTTTGGTTTAGCTCTCTAGCTCTCCAAGGTGTCCAAGTCTCAGCTTTGGCTTGGGAGGGGAAGCGCTCAACGATCTTCCGGGTTTATGGTGAGACCTCCTCGCTGCGACTAAGGTCTTAATCTATTTTCGAGTCCCCAGTCTGCTCCTTTCGAGGGACTAGTAAGGGCTAGCTTCCCCTCAACTTGTTGAGGGCCCGAGCTTCACAAGAGATCGAGAAATTGGTTTCAACATTTTGGTGCGGTGAGCGTGGAGCGTGGATTGTCCAAGAAGATTCCAAGAAAGGAACATGGCAGAAGATGAAGAGCAGGGTGAGGAGTTCAGCGGGTCCCCCCCGGCGGCGATGTAGAGAATGTTCTCGGACTTCAGGCGAAAGTCCTCGACACCCTCGGGTTCACGGTCGCAGTGCTATGTAGTGAGTTCGTGACCCTAGCGGTTCAAGCGCCCAATCATCTGGCAGCAGTTGGCGAGGATGCCCCGGGAGGAAGGGCTGGAAAGGAGGTGGCTGGAGGGTCAGTGCTGGACCTGGAGGGGCGAGTGCTGTTCGCCAGTCCGACGAGCTCGGTTCCAGCAAGCACAATGCAGGAGAGTGTGGCGCAGGCGAGCGCAACCCTGGCGGGCATGGAGTCCATTGGAGTTGCTCCGACAAAGGTGGTTCTCGCGAGCAGTGCTCCAGCGGGATCAAGATAGGTGAAGGAGATTGGGGGGGGGGGGGGGGGGGCGAGTGGAGCAGGAGAAGACAGCAGGTAGGGGAAGCCCCTACTGCGAGTTGGTGCTTTCCGCACCCATTCTGGAAGGGTTCGGGGAGTGGGACAGGGTCTACTACCATGGCTGGGACGACCCGATCCAGCACCTGCAGTCATTTGAGGACTCGGTCTCTATCAGGCCGATGTCAGATTCCTTCAAGTGTCGACTCATCGCCGTCACTATGAAGGAGAAGGCACGGGAGTGGTTCTACCAACTCCCTGTCGGATCAATCTATGCATTTGAGGATTTGCGTAGAAGTTTCTTGTTGTGGTTTTCGACTTCGAAGAAGAGGAAAAAGACACCGAGTCCCTCTTCAAGGTGAAGCAGGAGCCCAAGGAGTCGTTGGCTCATTACGCAGATCGGTTTCAGGAAGAAGTTTTGCTCACCCAGGAGATGCCCGGGTTTGCTCTTCAGCTCGCCTCCACCAGTGCCTCAAGTTCAGTACAGAGGGAATCCAGATCCGGGTTCGGGGAGACCCCAAGGTGGCGAGGCAGTGCTATGTGACTGCCGTCAACACCATCTCTTGGATGGAAGAAGCTGAGGAGTGGGACAAGGTGATGGAAGAGGTGGCCGAGGCCGAATAAGAGGAGAGGTTGGAAGGAAGGATGGATGAAGGAGTAGTTCATGCCCAGGAAGGGGTCGTTGAGGGGCCCAGGGCGGAGGATGGGGAAGAGGGAGAGAAAGAAGAGGAGGCCTCGGGAGGAGGGGCGGAGGAGTTGATGGTGGTGGGAGAGGAAGAGATGGGAGAAGGAGCCGAAGCGCTCGCTTGTGGCGGAAAGGAGGATAATACTTGGGGGGAGCAGTCCAGGTTGGAAGCTGTGGAGGAAGTGGTGGAGGTGGAGGTGACCACCAAGGCCAGAACAATCGAGAAGATCAGGATCAGCGGGGAGCTCAGACCGGAGGACGGGAGGAAGGTCTCGTCTTGCGTCCAAGACATCGTGGGTGTCTTCGCATGGAGTGCTGCAGAGATGCTGGGGATCGATGCGGATGTGGCGTGCCATCGCCTCAACCTCGATCCCGGCACTTGCCCCATTCGCCAAAAGAAGAGGTCCACTGCGGACAAGCTGGAGGCACGTATCCGGGAGGAGGTGAGCAAGCTCATCAAGGCCGGCTTTGTATCGGAGATCCAATACCCAGGCTGGGTCTCCAATATAGTGATGGTGAAGAAAGGGGATGGTAAGTGGAGAATGTGCGTTGATTTTTCCATACTTAATAAATCATGCCCCAAGGATTGTTACCCCTTGCCTAGAATCGACGCGCTGGTTGACTCCGCCGTCGGTTTCTCTGTGATGTCTTTTTTAGATGCTTTTTTAGGTTATCACCAAATTTGCATGCACCCTCCCAACATCTAGGATGTATCCTTCATCACTGGGGATGGGTGCTATTGTTATAAAATGATGTCGTTCGGCTTAAAGAACGCAGGGGCAACATATCAGCGAATGATGGATAGAGTGTTTCGCGAGCAGAAGGGCGGGAACCTGGAGGTCTACATAGACGACCTGATAATCAAAAGCAGGACCTTGAGTCCCACCTCAGGGATCTCGAGGAAACCCTTGGGACTTTGAGAAAATTTAAGATGAGGCTTAACCCCTTAAAGTGTGCCTTCGGGGCCAGCCGAGGGAAATTATTGGGTCATTTGCTCACCCCCCTCGGGGTGGAGCCTAACCCGGACAAGGTGAGGGCGATCCTCGAGTTGGGATCTCCAAGGAACGCGAAGGAGGTTCAACGTCTGACAGGGAAGCTAGCCGGGTTAAGTAGGTTCCTTTCCAAGGCGGGAGAAAAATGTTCTTCTTTCTTCAGGACATTGAGGGGTAACCAAAAATTTGAGTGGACCCCCGACTGCGAGAAAGCTTTTCAAGCACTAAAGGAACAACTGACCCGGGCCCCGCTGCTGCAAGGGACAAGACAAGGGGAGGACCTATACCTGTACTTAGGGGTGGGGTTAGAAGCGGTCAGCTCGGTGTTGGTTCGAGAAAAAGGGAAGAAACAACTCCCCATCTACTATGTTAGTAGGGTATTGAGGAAGGCCGAGCTCAGATACCCTATCTTGGAGAAGTTAGCATTTGCCTTGGTGGTGTCGGCTAGGAAACTCCGGCCCTACTTCCAGGCACACTCAATCAAAGTAGTAACCAACCACCCCCTTCGCGGCATCATGGAGGGGGTGGAGCACTCCGGGAGACTGGCCAAGTGGTCAGTAGAGCTGAGTGAGTTCAATATCTCCTACGTGCCCAGGGTATCCATAAAGGCGCAAGTGGTGGCAGATTTCATGGCTGATTATGTGACTGAGTTAGAAGAGTCCGAACTACCCCACCCAGTGGCTTGGAAGATGCTCGCGGATGGCGCGTCAAGAAAGCACTCCTTCGGGGGAAGGGTGGTATTGTTAAGGCCCCAGGGCACCAGGATCGAGCAAGCCATCAACATTCATTTCCCCCTCACCAACAACCAGGCAGAGTATGAGGCCGTGATAGTAGGCCTCCGCTTAGCTCGGGAGTTGGGAGTATAGGACGTGGAGGTCTCAACGGACTCCATGGTAGTGGCTTGCCAGATCCAGCGGGTGTTCGAGGTCAAAGAGCTGACTCTCCAACGGTACCTAGAGAAGGTCAAGGGGGTCGTTGGGCAATTCTGCACTTTCTCCATCAAGCACATCCCAAGAGAGGAGAGCGCCCAGGCGGACCTCCTGGCCAAGTTCGGTCCCCGGGCAGGGGGGACAGTGTCGGAACTCTTCCGGCCTTCTATCGAGGAGGGAGAACTGATGGAGGTGGATCGGCGGGAGTCTTGGATGGATCCCTTCATCACTTATTTGACGTCAGGGAAGTTCCCCGAGGAGGGGGTAGGCAAGCGGCGGCTCAGGTACAAATCTGCATATTACTCCTTACATGCAGGGTTGCTATACCGCAAAACTCTCTCAGGGCTCCTAGCTTATTGTGTCTCGGAGGAGGAGGCACCGAGGGTCCTGGAGGAGATTCACTCGGGGGAGTGCGGCAGTCACTCGGGGGGGGGGGGGGGGGGGGGGGGGGCAGGACCCTGGAGGGAAGAGTGCTCAGGCAGGGCTACTTCTGGCCCACCCTCAGCAAAGATGCGGCAGAGTTTTCTAAAAGGTGCTCCAAGTGCCAGTTCTACGCCCCCTCCAGCTCCTTCCAGCTCAAAGGCTCCGGTCCATCACCGCTCCATGGCCCTTTGCTATATGGGGTTTGGACCTGGTAGGTCCTTTCCAACAAGTTAGTGGCCAAAGGAAGTTCTTACTAGTGATGATAGACTACTTTTCCAAATGGATCGAGGTGAAGGCGCTGGCCAAGGTAACATCCTAGGTAGTGAGAAATTTTGTTTGGGGTGAGATAATTTGCAGGCATGGGCTCCCTCTGGCCATAATCACAGACAACGGGCCACAGTTCGCAAGCAATGAGTTTGTCGACTTCTGTACCCAACTCGGCATAGACCTCAGGTTCGCGTCGGTCCACCACCCAAGGAGCATTGGTCAGGTAGAAGCGACGAACAAGATAATTGTCAACCTGCTAAAGAAGAAGGTGGAGAATCTCAGAGGGAATTGGGTGGAGCATCTACCCTCGGTCCAATGGGCCTTGAGGACTACTCCAAACATGACCACAGGGGAAACCCCCTTCAAACTGTCTCATGGGTCCGAGGCCGTCCTCTCGACAGAATTCGAAGTCAAAACCCCAAGGGTGATCATCGCGGGCGAAGGAGATGGAGAATGGTTAATAGAAAATGATGCAGAGCAAAGGTTGTCCCTAGACCTGTTAGAAGAGCTCCGGGACCTCGCTACTGTCCGACAGGAGGAAGTCAAGAGGCGTATGGCCCGGTACTTTAATCAACATATCAGGATAAAGTAATTCGAGAAAGGAGATTTGGTCCTGAAGAAGGTAGATGCGGCAGGGAGAGGAGCCGCTATATGTAAATTAGAGTCCAATTGGGAAGGGCCCTACATTGTAAGCAAAGTGCTCAAGTCTGGGGGGTACCACCTCCAGGATGTGGAAGGGGTATCTCTCAGCCGAGCCAGGAGTGGGGATGATTTGAAGAGATTTTATCCTTAACAAGTTTTTGTAACTAACTTTTGTGTGTTTCCTCCTCAATACATATACTTTTTGAGATAATTCTTGAGCAGGTTACAAGTTCTTTGGTGCTGGAATACCCCAGATCGATTTCGCTGCCGGGCTCGTATAGACGGTGGGTCAGGTTGATCTCTGGAGAGGCTGGCAAAGTTACAAGTTATTTGGTGCTGGAATGCCCCAGATCGATTCCGCTGCCGGGCACTCATAGACGGTGGGTCAGGTTGATCTCTGAAGAGGCTGGCAAGGTTACAAGTTCTTTGGTGCTGGAATGCCCCAGATCGATTCCGCTGCCAGGCTCTCATAGACGATGGGTCAGGTTGATCTCTGGAGAGTCTGGCAAGGTTACAATTTCTTTGGCAATGGAATGCCCCAGATCGATTCCGCTACCGGGCTCTCATAGACGGTGGGCCAGATTGATCTCTGGAGAGGCTGGCAAGGTTACAAGTTCTTTGGCGCTGGAATGCCCCAGATCGATTCCGCTGCCGGGCTCTCATAGACGGTGGGTCAGGTTGATCCTTGGAGAGGCTGGCAAGGTTACAAGTTCTTTGGTGCTGGAATGCCCCAGATCGATTCCGCTGCTGGGGCTCTCATTGACGGTGGGTCAGGTTGATCTCTGGAAAGGCTGGCAAGGTTATAAGTTCTTTGGTGCTGGAATGCCCTAGATCGATTCTGCTGCCGGGCTCTCATAGACGGTGGGTCAGGTTGATCTCTGGAGAGGCTGGCAAGGTTACAAGTTCTTTGGTGCTGGAATGCCCCAGAATGATTCCGCTGTCGGGCTCTCATAGACAGTGGGTCAGGTTAATCTCTGGAGAGGCTGACAAGGTTGCAAGTTCTTTGGTACTGGAATGCCCCAGATCGATTCCGCCGACCGGACCCTATGGAGAGGTTGGCAAGTTATTTATGCTAAAAGTTTTGGCTCGCAAAAACTCCCACAAGCGCGGCGAGCCCAGAGGCTCTCTCGCGTAAGAAAAAGAATCTGCGATAGATAAAATGCATCTAAGTCTAAAGACAAAAAAGGGGGCTGAGAAGTACGGTGGTTGCTAACCTCACGACCATCGCCGAAAAGTAATGCGCGAGTACGAGCCTGATTAAACGCCGAAATATGGAAGAAGGCGGGCATGCCAAAATGCATACGCACGAGCATGACCACAAGTGCAAGTGCGAGTAATAAAATGGGACGGGAAAGACATTCGACAGATATACGAATAGCTTTTCATTGTTCAAAAAGCGTTATCGACAACGACGAGCTCGCCGACCAAAGCATGAATTTTACACCTGGAAAACCACTCGCTGCAGAATCCTCCGCTCGCCCTCGCTGCAAGCGCCGCACCAATAACGAAAGGAGCAGAGAAATAAATAAGGGAAAAATACACACAGAAATAACAAGCGAGCAATAGATGAGGAATATACATCTTTTCTATTTTATTGTCCAAAAGTGTTACAAAATTCCACGACGTTCTTGCCAGCAAAAAGGGAGAGACAAAAAAGAAAACAACAGCAAGAATCACGACTCATCTGTGAATTGCTCGCCCTCGCTCCTCTCGGAGGGTGTGGTAGGCAGGAACATCTCTGGGACCAAGTCCTCCAAGGTGAGCTCCGCCGCCTCCGCAGAAAGCAGGCCAGACCGCTTGAGAGTGCGAAAGGCAAACGTCGCCACATGAAGTGCTCCCTCCCGCATCTCTGCCTTGTGCTCCAGCCACTTAGCCCTCAGTGACCCGGGACTGGGCGGGAGAGCGGCCCCAACCAGGTCACGGTTCAGGGTCTTCAACCCTTCTACTTGCTGCGCCAGGTCGGTGTTGTGAGCAAGGAGCTCGCTGGCCGTCTCGGCAACCTGCAAGGAAAAAGTTTAGGCGCGAGCAGGGGAGGATAAGAAAAGGTTGGCGAACGAACAAAACTCACCATCCCACCCTGGAGGCTGGTGAAGAGTCCATCCGAGATGTCGAGCTTTTCATTGAGGCTGGCTACCTCCTCCGTCGAAGCCTTCAACACCTCCCAGAGAGCCTCGAAGCTCTTCTCTTTCCTCAGGCTCGCGATCTCCTTCGCGGCGACCTCCAGCTCGCGTGTGAGCTCCTCAGAGTTTCTCTCCATCTGGAAGTTATGCCGAGCCACCATATGGGAGAGCTCCAGCTAGCGGAGTTGGGACCGCGCGCTCTCATGAGAGAGCGCTCGCGAGCTCAGCGAGTTGAACACCTTCGCGTCCTCTCGGCCATAGAGGACGAAGGACAAGGCGAAGGTGTCACCGCCGATCGTATCCTCCTCCACCCAGGAGGGGAGGATATTTAATATCGAAGCCCGGTTGGCTTCCTTGTCCCAGGCCAGTAGAGGCGCGCCGGCTGCGTCCAAATGCTTGACTCCCAAACCGAAATTCCGATGGCGCGTCGAAGCAGGCACCTTCGAGGTACCAGCCACCACCTTGGAGGGATCGCTGGACACTTTCTCCTTGGGTTGGGTCGCTGGGCGGCCTCCCCTGGACGGAGCCTCGAGGACCTCCTTCCCTTGGTCGAAAGGATCATCTTCAGTTTCTTTGGGGGGAGGTAGAGATTTAAACCCCCGGCTCGCAGGAGCCGGCCGCTTAAGAGAGGCCGAGGTCGAAGAAGGAATAGGCTCTCGGCAGAGCTCGGCGGCGGAGGTATCCAGCTGAAGAGCAGAAGAGGTCTGCCCAACCTTCGCGTGAGGGGGGTTAAGCGGGAGATCTCGCTCTCCTGCGAGTAAAGGTAACCCACGTCAGGAAGGGAAGAAATAACACAAGAGTTAGCAGAGCGAGCGCGAGCCAAACCTGCTCCAGGGGGCACAGGAAGAAGCGAGTCGGCGTTTCTCCTAAGGTAGACCACCTCGAAGTTGGTCGACATGCGCTTGAATAGATCACCCTCGGGGCCACCGAGTGTCGGGGGGCAGTAGGTGGCCTTGGATCGCTGGATGGGAGAGAAGGACACATTGCCGAAGGGTCCCTTCACGATGACGAACTTTTGAGGCCAATAATGGCTCTTGTTGACCGTCTCATGAAATTTGGCGTGACTGCCCGCGAAGAAGGCAGTTCCATCCTTGTTCGCCCTAAAGGAGAACAATTTGTGAAAGACGGATAGGATGAATTCTATCCACTCCTCTCGCAAGTAGCACGTGAAGGCTACCATCATGGACACGACGTTGGGGGTCAGCTGACCCGGGATCACGCCAAAATATTTGAGTATCTAAAAGGTTCGCAACAAATGGTCAAACGAAAGCTCCACGCGATTGGGCAATGAAAAGTCGAAAGGGAGGGGCGAGTGCCTGGCTGATCTCCGGCCAGAAGGGCAAATGCAAGCCCGCCTCAAAATGAGCCACTGGGATGGCAAGCTCTTCCGCGAAGGTGAAGTTTATCGCATCCTCGTCCGTAGGCTGTCGAGCTTTGAATCCGGGCGAAATATAATTCGCCATGACCTGGTGATGCTCGCTCTCCATGAGCGAGCAGTTTAGAAAAATATGATCGCGGAAAGTCCCCGCGCACTTGGCCCGTCCCTCGGCATCTGCGTTATCACCACCCATGATTTTCCTGCAAAAAGGAGAAGCAAGCACAGAGAGAGAAGGGGCGAGAGAGAGGAGGCAGAGACCGAAAAGGGAGAAGACGACTAGAGCGGTGGTTAGCCATAAATGCCCGCCCTATTTATAGAAGAACCAAGGTGGTGGGGAGTTACCGAAGCGCCGGAGGGTGCAGATAGCAAACATCGCGTCACGATGTACCTCGAAACGGGTGTCCCCCTCTCTCGTACTCGCTCGCGACAACTCAACAGATTGACAGACGATAAGAGTAACGCGGCGAGTAATGGGAAGCGAGCCCTTGCAGGATATGCGAGCCCTCGCGGATCACATGCTCGAACGATAAGAGGCAGACTGGATTAGAAGCGCGTATTGTTCGCTAGGCATACATGAGCGCGACTAAAGCAACATAAAATAGTAAGAAAAGGAAAAGGCAACAACAATATACAGCACAAACCCAAATACGAGTAGTCGCTAGTACATGCGAGAAGCATTCGGATCGCCGCTACGGCATAAATTGTCCAAGTTACCATGAAACAGAAAAATTATTTAAAAAAGGAACGCGAGTGCGGAGGAAAGAGGGGGGGGGGGATCAATATTGGATCCATTTCCATCGACCCCTTCCTCGCACCCCCGAGCTAGGAGTCCTCCGGGGGTAATGGTACGCTTCGGCGGCACGAAGATCTTGCTGAATCATGCGAGCATGGTCTTTTGCTCGCGCGAGGTGTACCCCCGGGGAAGTAACCTCCTTGCAAGAATCTTATAGCAGTTCAGCTTGGAGCTGAGTACATTCATCCCCCAGCGAGGCAATCTTCTCCTCAGCCGCCTCCCTGTCTCTCTTCACCTGGCTGAATGGGCTTTGCAACATCCGCCCCTGTTTCTGAAAGAGCTCTGAGGTCCGCCTCTTCATCATCACCGGATCCAGCAGGTCACCAAGGAAGGCGTCGATCTCTTCCGGCAAAGGGAGGGGCGATAGCTCCTCCCCCAATTCGAGGTCGCTAGAACTCTTGGGAAGGCCTGCGAGAGAGGGAGGTCGTCAGAAAGGAAGGATCGATAGCCCGAGTTTGGGCTAATCGGACGAGTTGCGAGCCGCCTTACTCTGGTGAGCACGAGAAGAGCCGGGCCGCCCCTGGAAGGGAGTCCCATGGGGCAGGGTCACCGACTTACCTAAGCCTTAGGCCTCGCCTTGGATGACACCCAGAAGCGAGAGCTCAAGATTCGCTGGGTCCAAAGTAGTGTACCCTGGGACAGGAATATTTATCACCGGTGGAGGCTGCGAGAGCGGAGGAGCGGGTGGCTCACCGGGGGAACTCGCGAGAGGAGACTCTGCAAGGGACACGTTAGCCAAATTGGTACTGCGATGCTTATCGAGGAATCGCTTGAGAAGGCTTACTGCGCCGAGGCGACGAGTGAAGATTGGAGGGGTCCAGGCCCCTGATCTCCACGCCATCTCCCCGGGGAGTAACGGGGCGAGCGTACACTCAGATTCCATCCGTTAGGCTCCCCAGAAGAAGCGAGGCCTGAAAAGGAAAAAATATCAGTGGGAGGGGGAGGCGAATCAGCTCATCAACCCAAATACCTGGTCAGCGAGTGGAAGGTCGGGTGGCGGTTCTAAGGCCTGGGATCCATCTTTCCCGCCCGGGCGCCGGACCGACTTTGCTTTCAGCATTCTCGGGGAAGAGGGGTCAGGTGCCCAGGGGGCAGGTTTAGCGAGGGCCGAGTGCTCAAAGGCTCGCGCCTCATCGATGCGAGCCCGGGTCTCTTCAAAAATAGGCATCCTCGAACAGCTACAATACGGAGAGACAAGTACCTATGAAGGAGAAAGCAGGACACCCATCAACCACGATCGACGATATTTATAGCAGAGAGGCTGGGCGCCACCAAAAGATTCCTGCCAGGTCATCAAGGGGTCAGCGAATACCAAGGGTTGGACAATTCTTTGCGAGCCTAGGTAGCCTCGCGAAGAGCAGAGATTGTGTACAACCTCGATATTCGCCTTAAGGTAAACAAAGACTGGGGAGAATAGCAAGCCAGGGGCAAAAGCCCTCCCGCAGGAGGCGAGAGAGAGGACTCTCGATGGGTAATAGCGGGAAGCAGGCGAGTCGGGTCCTCGCGGGACGCACCAGCGACCTCACAGGCGAGCCGGCCTCTTTCCGAGTCTCAGTGTTCGACGAACTCTGTTCTGCTCTCGACAAAATCCGTTCGACGAACATCCTTTCTCGGTTCGATGAACTTGCTTCTTAGTTCGACGAGTTACACGCTTCAACCTCGGCGGAATTATCTCAACGGTCGGGCTAGGAGGGACGGCCGTCTCGGCAGATATTTCAATCCCGTCCCGGAGGACCCGCTGAGACAAGCAATTGTCTCAGAGGGCTCAGGCACCTTCTCAGCGGCTCCCGGCCCTGTCTTAGCGGGAGAGCTTGTTGGAACATGGTTTTCCGCATCCCTTTGATTTGAGAATAACAAATCCTACTTGTATTTGATCTTGTTACCTTTGTGTTTTTAGCATGTAGGTATGGACACTTTTGATACCAGGTAGCTGTAACAATGGTCTAGAACTAACCAAAAGCTGAAGGATTGAAAGTTACTCAACGCTAGGTGAAAAGCTTAACACTGGGCGTTAGCGCTAGATGAAATCGGCGTTCGACGAAATGCATACCACGACGTTCGACGAAATGTGCTCGACGAACTAGATGCTGCGATCGACGAAATCAAGCTGCTGAGAACGGAAGATGGGTTCGACGAAATAGATCTTGTGTTCGACGATCTTGCGTTCGACGATCTTGCGTTCGACGAATTTCCGGTCGACGAATGATGTAGCCCGCTCGACGAACTCCGGTTGACAAAATTTTGTTCGACGAAAGATGAAGCCAGTTCGACGAATTGAGTTCGACGAAATTATCTGCTCGACGCGGGGTGCCGACTAATTACAGATGAAACTCAATGCCAGGAGTTAGCTCTTAACGCCGAGCGCTATCCGGTCGTCGAATTTGGCAAGGAGAAAGTTGCCGTGATTTCAGGAGTAACATTTGGAATGATTTGCCCAACGCGCCGTGTTAGCCTTAACGCCAGCGTTGATATAGCCTAAAATAAAACATTCCTAAAGTGAAGAATCTCCTTCCTCTTCTGAAGATCCGAGCCATTAATATATTGCTATACATGGTCAATGCTAGGCATTAGGACTTAACGCCGACGTTAGCTCAAATTCTATAAATCGGAGAATTTTGTCTTCTCCGACTACTGATTGTCAAGAGCCCTACTCCAGCATTTGAGAAACTTTGTGAGGGCCGTATTTCAGATCAACACATCTCCCGCTCATATTTCAAAAGGAGGAATCAAAGGAGGCTTGAATCAACACGCTAACTCAACGCGAAGAACGCACGCTTGGACTTCTACGATCTTCAGCGATTCTTCGGCGTCTCCTTCAGATTACCTCATAGGGAGTTTTAAATTTGTATTTTGTATTTTGTCCTTTATTTCATCTTTGTAATCGGTTCGTGAATTCGCCACATGGCGACTAGGTCTAGGTTAGACTTAGGGAGTAATTCGCCTCGTGTTGGTGACTTGGTCTAGGGAGTAGATCTAGGGTTGCTCGAGGCCCTTCTGGTGATAGATTGGCTAGAGCGGCTTGAGGCCGTATCTGGGGAGAGATCGGCTAAAGCCAACTGTTTGTGGGGATACGAGTCGGTATAGAAAACAAAAAGGGTTTTCAGATTATTCGCTTCGATTTCTAGCGTCATTGAAACCAGATTTTGTAATCAATTTTATAAATGATAATCATGTCTTTTCTTGTTTAATAAAATTGATTTCATTTCTAATTTCATTATCTCTTTACTTTTGATTTAACTTCAATCAAAATATCAAAAGTTTTTTATTAAAGTTTAAAGTTTTTAAAACCCTTATTCACCCCCCTCTAAGGGCGTCTACAGATCCAACAAGTGGTATCAGAGGTAGGTTATTCCAAATCGTCTTAACAACCGGGAATAATGGCGTCTCATGATCTCGCTTCTATTAGTGGGGGAAATCTTTATGAAGAAGAAAAATCTTTTGCACCACCTTTATTCGAAGGAAGAAATTATAAAGGGTGGAAATTGTTAATGGAAAGGTTTATTAAAACATTAGATATCAACGCTTGGGATATATCAATAACAAGACCAGCGGACGAATCAAATAAACAAGAGCGTCACCTAAATGCAAAAGCTATGAATTATATTTTCTATGCTTTATCTCAAGATATCTTCAAATTAATATATTGTTTTTCTAGTGCATACAAAGTATGGAATTTTCTTGAAGAAATGTATGATTTTCCTCTTACAGGTATGCAACAAACACAAGAATTGGAGAACATACAAGCTTGCATAAATTTTCAAGAAAGATCCTCTCATGACAGATCCATGAAGTATACATCAAATGAAAGAGAAGAAGAAATACTATCTTCGGAAGAGGAGTGCCATAAAGATGTCAAAGAAACTATGTGTTCAAATTGTGCCTCTCCCGAAAGCAACGTAAGGAAATCAAATCCCATTTTTTGTACTTCTATCTCTTCATTACAATTGCTTCAAACTACAAAGCGCAAAGTTAAGAAATTAAAAGATGCTAATAAACATTTGGGCTTAGAAAATAAGAATTTAAAGGCAAAAATTAATGAACAATCAAATTCAAATTTATCTAGTTCAATCCATGGTTCCTTAGTTGAAAACATTACACCTTGTGTAGAATATAATGAATTAAAAGAAAAACACAAGAAACTTGAAAAAGAGTTTACTTTTGTAAGAGAACAAAGTGAAAGATTATGTTTAGAAAATTCATCTTTGAAAAATGATTGTGCTAAGTGTAAAGAATATAAAATTGAAATTAAAGAGATGGATGAAACATTTGATGAATATAGAAATAACTATCAAGATCATATTGATTCAATTATTTCCACTCTTAAAAATAGCACAATCGCTTATAATAAAGCTAGACATAATCTTAAAATTAAGAATAATGAATTAGAAGCTAAAATCAACTTGCTTAAGGAAATCATAAAGAAAAATTCTCAAAACATACATTCTCAATGTAAAGCAAAATCCAAAAGCAAGTTGAATATGATTTCTCAAAACTTGAATAACAAAACTATGGAAATAAAAGACATCAAAAGATTGTAAATGAAATTCCAAAACACTATCATCATCATCATTTATAATATCAATCTTCTCCCAACTTAAAATTAAATGCAAACAAATTTCCTTTAAATAATAAATTCAAAAGTCATTTTTATCCAAACATACAAGAAAATGACTATGGAAATTTGAAAAATAAAAATAGTATTTGTCCAAGGTATGAATGGAGACCCATACTTAAGAATGACGCACTAATGTCAAAAGAAAGGGTCCATCCATCCTTGTCTCCCCAAAAGTCAACACGCTATATTTGGGTACCCAAAGGAACCATCCCACTTGGTCCTCTTTGCATACCTAAATCTCTTATTCATTAGTATCCAATCATTTGCATGTAGTAGAAATCAACTAAAAATGAAATATCATTATTCTACTTCATGATATGCCTAACCTTTTTCTTACTTTTGTTTATTTTCTTTTGTTGGACCATCATGATATGATCACTTTATATAACTTGTGATAAGACTCTCACATATTAAACCAAAATTCATAAATAAATCAAATTGAGTAAAGTTGAATAAAAAGTCATATCATTTCTCAAGTGATCTACTTATCCTTTTTATCTCTATCCTTCTAAATCCATTTCCTAAAAGTCTTATAAAATTTGAAAAACTAAATTTGTTATATGATATTATTAAGACTAAATGAAATAAGTGTCAAAATGGATTTAAAAGGTGTATTTTAGGGGTATTAAACTAAATTTATAAAATGCAAAAGGTATTTAATATATTTGCGTCATTTTTGATTACCCCTAGTATGGTTAATCATAAATCATGTCAAATCGGAATTGAAAATTTGCATGAATAATATGTCACTTATTTATGATCATTTCACTCATGCATATGTTGTGCAAAACTCAAGAATTAAGGTCTAATGAGTATAGAGCTTTAATAAATATGAAACCCATGTACTAAAATTTTAACTTCCGCAACTTTTTGCGATTTCTTCTCGTCTCATCACTTCATTAGACATGCCTTACATTGCACAAACATAATTAAGAAAAATCGGAAGAAAAATCAAAGAAAATCTAGGCCATATGATTAAAATAAGAACTCTCTGTGAGCTAACGCAGGCGCTAGGATCTAACGCCGGCGCCAGCTCAAGTATCTGATTTTCTATAATTTTAAAATTCTGAAAAATCACTATAAATATATGTTTTTGTTTAATTTTCAAAAACCAAAGAGAAAATTTATAAAACCTTTCAAAAATAACCAAAAAAAATAGTTTCTCATTGTATTCATCATTCACCTTGCAATCTTTCTCATTAATATTTTGAAAAAGGTTGAATATGAATTGTTTTATATATTTCACTTATAATAATTAAGATGAGTATCAAAATCTCTAGGTGATAAAATTAATGATCATGCAAAATCAATAGATCTTATTGCTTTCAACATAGAGTTTGTGATCATGATTAGTATATGATTCTATTATACTTTGCAGTATCTCATTTATGTTTAGACCATAGAATTAACTCTATATCAATATGAATAAATCAACTAGAATTATCACGTTATTTTATGTCTAAAATTTTGAATCACTATTGTTAAATACATGCAACATTATATAAATTAACCTTATGGGATAACGCTACATTCAAACTCATTTTTGCAATTCCGCCTATAAGTGATTTTTTGAAATATTAAAACACAAAATTACAAGAACCAAATTACAAAAAAAAATATTTTTCTTTGGTAATTTGTTTGATTTCTATATGCAAAAATCAAATACAAAAATATAAAACAAAAAAAGCATCAAAAATTATTATTTTGAGCTCAACTTTTCTATTTACATGTATCTTGCGAAAGGGTGATTTGGGCTATCATCCCATCACATCACCTAGTACCGGGCAAACCTCTCATATGGTAGACCTCGGGAAGTCCAAGATCAAATTATAAAAGTTCAAACTTTAAATTAAAATTATTTTTCATAATATTGGTGATCATGATAATTATATGAATAATTTATGTATTGTGATTGCATGTACTTACTATATCTAGATCGTAGAATCACCTTGACATCAATAACATCAAATCACAACATCACTTAATTCTAGGCCTTCAAATTGAATCTCTATCAATATAAAAGATATGCAATATTCTTATGGCATAATATGAACTCATCATACTAGCATTATCAACTAATAAATATTATCATCCATGCTAGATATCTTATTATTACCATAATGAATCAATCTCCAAGAAGAACAATTGAAAGCTAAAACTCATAATAAACTATGTTGCTTTAATATCAAATATAATAAGAAATTAATCACGCATAAAAGCCATAGTTTATAAATTGATTCCATAATAAGATCAAATATAATAAGAACAAGATGCTTTGGATGTCCATTATCGTTCTCCCACATTATGTGTCTCACCATAGCGGGGCTTGCGTGTAGACATATAGTTTGGGAATTATCATCTAGGACATACCTATATCATATATATTGCATACACTCTTTATGATTATATTATTCATACATTCTTGTTTTGATCGAGCATGCTTATTTTGTGTTTTGCATATTTTATCTTCTTTGAGCTCTAATGATCTTGTAAAACACAAATATATGAAAACCACATAAAAATATAAAATCTATTTTTGTACAAATAAAACATGCTTGAATAGCCTTCTAACTATTTCCAACGTCTCTGAAATTTCTACCCTAAGAAGGTTTATATATATACTATCTATGTTAAAAGAAAAATTTTCAAAAATGCTCAAAAATCGAGTACTGGTTCGGCGTTACCTACTTAACGCCAGGCGTTAGCCTTTTTCTCCAGAAGAAAATTCTGCATTCACTAGTATTTTTCTGGTATATTTCTAATGATTTTCCTTATTGTATTGTGTCTGATTTCAAAATACTTTATTATTAATTTGGTTGTTTTTATTTCAAAATACAAAAAAAATTTAAAATGATCAAAAATATGATTTTGTTGTTTGTTTTCTTTTTTCCTTACAAAATTATGGTTTGACTATATGTCTTCACAAGAGCATATATCTTAGTCATTTTGTTTCAAATGGTCAAAATTGATTAGGCATACACATTAAGATTCTCTTCAATGTCCAATTTTAATTTCAAATTTTTTAAACATTATTTTTGTCATGCCTTGATCTTAATCTGATTATGTACAATGAAATAGTCTATAGATAATTGTGTATGATTGCCTAGCATGCCTGTAAGTATGAGTAATGCTTTATGTTAATCAATGAATTATACACTCACTATTTTGGTAATCTACATGTGCTAGTAATCCTAGTCTTGCATGATTGTGTAGTGTAATAGTTTTAACATATTAAGTTGTATGTCTAAATTGCTGTGGTTGGGTTCGGATCCGGATACAAACCGAATCCAGTTTTTGGTAACCGCCATGCATGGCAGTTTCTCTCTCTAGATAGAGAGAGAACGGGTGCTGCCGTTTCCAACTTTTGGACTGCCAATTAATGGCCGGTTCTCCTCCTGCGCGGTTACAGTTGGCTGGCATTAATTGTAGAAAGAGAAAGATGGAAATCTCTTGCATTATTTTTAGGAAAGTTTGGGAATAACTGTTCCTGACTTGAGAGAGAGATTATCTCTCTTACGTGGAGATTTATAGCAACCCGGAAAAATAAAAGGTTATAAATAGGAACCGCGGGAAGGTGTGGAGGCACACCGCTGAAAAAGGAAAACCGGCCTGAAGGTTTTTAGAGAAGCCACCTTGCAGAACCGTAAAGGAGACAACCAAGGCCAGCCCTCTCTCCTCTCTCTCTCCTGTTTCTCTCTCCTCTCTCTCTCGTGCGATTGGGAGGCCGCCGGCCTCAAGGTTTCGCCGTTAGAAAGATTTGTTGCCGGTCTTGGAGGTGAGCCGCCGGCGTTGGAGAGGGAGCCGTCATCGGGCTTGGCGGAGATCATCGTAGACGAGGAAGGCTTGCGTGTGTGCAGTTAGCCTTGACGACGTTTGTCTCCGGTGGTGGTTGCGGTTGAACATCGGACGTCGACGTTGAAGGTTCCGACGAACCTTGTGCGTCCGCTAGGCGGATTGCAGTCCAGATCTTCTACCTTTCCTGCGGATCGTGCGCGTCCGGCGCGTCCGTGGCGTTTTGTATCGGACATGATCTGTTATTTTGAATATTATAAATATTATTGCCGCTAATATTTTTCCCTTGCATTTTTTCTGGCGCCGATTTCCCCAACAAGTGGTATCAGAGCTAGGTTCGGGTAGACGACCGTGATTGGACGTTCTAGGAACGGTTTGACTGCGGTGGTGAACGACAAGGTCCTCTTCCCACTCTTTCAGATCCGACCTTTGAACAAATCAGGTCTTCTAGTTTGTCGGGGACAGTCATGGCAGGGAAGAACGCTGTTTTGGAAAGATTTTTCAGTGGAGAAGTTCGATGGTAGTGGGAATTTTAGCCTATGGCAGATTCGAGTTAAGGATATGTTGGTTCAACAAGGTTTGATTCGAGTCTTGCGGGGGCGCGACAAATTATCCACGGCGATGAAAGATGAGGAATGGAAGGATCTTGATGAAAAAGCCACGAGCACAATCCGGATGTGTGTTGCTGACCAGGTGCTCTTCAACATCGGGGATGAAGAGACGGCAGTCGGGCTTTGGGAGAAGCTGGAGCGACTGTACTTGGCAAAATCTGTGACGACAAGATTGTTGCTGAAGCAGCGCCTCTACGCACTGAAGATGCAGGAAGGTGGTAACCTGCAGGAACACTTCAATGTGTTCAACGGTCTTCTGAGCCAATTGCATGTGGTTGGCTCGAAGGTGGAGGAAGAAGACAAGGCCCTCTTGCTTCTTACCTCGCTCCCGGCGTCGTACAAGCACATGGTGACTACGCTCCTGTATGGGAAAGATACGGTGGGGCTGGAAGAAGTCACGTCGGCGTTGTTATCCAGTCAGATGTTCAAGGACCCCACTCCTAGGGGTGACCAGATCTTGGTAGCGCATGGACGCGGGAGGAGTTCTGACAGAGGATCGAGCAGTGCACGAGCTCGGTCGGCGTCGAAGAAGGCAGTGACGTGTTACCATTGTAGACAGGTTGGTCACATTAGGAGAAATTGTCCGCAGCGTGCAGGAAGTTCTGGAACTTCGAAGGATGCCCAAGATGCGGGTTTAGTGACACTGGACCTGGAAGGAGATGACGGATTCTACTGAGTCGACTGGAGCAAGTCGGCTGACGCCTCAGTTTTTGGGGTGGTGCTTCGTGCAGGTTGTTGCTTCGCGCAGTCGATGCTTTGTGCAGTGTTGCCTTGTGCAGTTAGTGTGCTTCGTGCAGGAAGTGCTTCGTGCAGGTGGTGGCTTCGGATCCCGAACCAAGGTGGTGATTGCTGTGGTTGGGTTCGGATCCGGATACAAACCGAATCCAGTTTTTGGTAACCGCCATGCATGGCAGTTTCTCTCTCTAGATAGAGAGAGAACGGGTGCTGCCGTTTCCAACTTTTGGACTGCCAATTAATGGCCGGTTCTCCTCCTGCGCGATTATAGCTGGCTGGCATTAATTGTAGAAAGAGAAAGATGGAAATCTCTTGCATTATTTTTAGGAAAGTTTGGGAATAACTGTTCCTGACTTGAGAGAGAGATTATCTCTCTTATGTGGAGATTTATAGCAGCCCGGAAAAATAAAAGGTTATAAATAGGAACCGCGGGAAGGTGTGGAGGCACACCGCTGAAAAAGGAAAACCGGCCTGAAGGTTTTTAGAGAAGCCACCTTGCAGAACCGTAAAGGAGACAACCAAGGCCAGCCCTCTCTCCTCTCTCTCTCCTGTTTCTCTCTCCTCTCTCTCTCGTGTGATTGGGAGGCCGCCGGCCTCAAGGTTTCGCCGTTGGAAAGATGTGTTGCCGGTCTTGGAGGTGAGCCGCTGGCGTTGGAGAGGGAGTCGTCATCGGGCTTGGCGGAGATCGTCGTGGACGAGGAAGGCTTGCGTGTGTGCAGTTAGCCTTGACGGCGTTTGTCTCCGGTGGTGGTTGCGGTTGAACGTCAGACGTCGACGTTGAAGGTTCCGACGAACCTTGTGCGTCCGCTAGGCGGATTGCAGTCCAGATCTTCTACCTTTCCTGCAGATCGTGCGCGTTCGGCGCGTCCGTGGCATTTTGTATCGGACATGATCTGTTATTTTGAATATTATAAATATTATTGCCGCTAATATTTTTCCCATGCATTTTGTCCGGCGCCGATTTCCCCAACATAAATTACCTAAACCGTCTTTCAAAAATAAATTTCATGCACGATTTAGAAGTGTTATTTCAATAATATTAATGTTTGCAACAACAAGTGAATTTAGGGACCTTTTGGCCCTTAATAAAAATCTAAAATAAAAATCCAAAGATAACTCCACCAAGCACTACTCACCCTCCTGATAAGTCTTAATGAGCATTGTGAGGTTGAGCACCTTGGAAAGAATTATAAAGTGTCTTGTGCAAACATATTTCTTTCTATCACTTCTATTTGTACGCTGGATCAATAAAAATAAAAATCAATAACATTGCTTATGTGATCCCCCAAGCACTACTTCGCTCCCTGATAAGTCTTAATGAGCATTGTGTGGGCGAAGCACCTTGGTAGTTGTACGTATGTTATGTGCTTTGAAATTTTATTCTAGATGTGATGTGTGAAAGTAATTATATAATTACAATCTTATTGTTGTTGTTACTATTTCACTACATATGTCATGTGTTTTGATTATTTCATTTGTATACTTTTATCAAAACACCTTATGCACACATCATTGTTTTTCATAAAGCTTCCACTCATGAGAATTGGATCCTAATGCAAACATTACATAATTCTCTAAAAACTCAAGTAAACGCACTAGATTGCAATGCATGATTTCTATAATGTTTTCCTTACTTGAATTACGAATTGGTTACATTGTAGTTATTATCTTTTTGAATATGTTAAATCATGCTTGCCCATTAGTTATGAAAATGTTCAAAGTTAAAATGCTCAAATGTGAAGAGTCGAGACATATTGTTGGAATGGTCAAACTATAACAAAAATACTACTCTTATTTATTTTGTTTTTGTTTTTCCGCATTTCTCTATCTAATCATGTATTCGTATATCATGTGTTCTCATACTTATATCAAGTCTTAAATAACTATGATTTATTAATGGACTTCAAAATAGCTATGTGAGTTGTGTGCTTAATAAATTCAAATAAAAATATAATTCCATAGGCTATGTACCTCTCATTAGATTTAAAACGCTTAAATGTTTCCAACAATTATTATCCATGACTTCATATCTCTCCATAGCGGGGGCATAGGGTTGTAGACATTAGATTACCTGACCTCTATGTCATGTCTTGTCCTTAACTGGGGGGGGGGAGGGGGGGGGGGGGGGGGGGTTCAGTGGGGCCTTGCGAGGCACTGGGGGGAAAGTGTGCTAGGGTGAATTTTAGTCTAGTGTTTGCATATGGGACTAACACACCAACCTACGACATGTTTGCAGCTCCTCATGCCCATCCGTCACTTAGTACGGGGCTAGGGTGTAGACATATTGTCTAGGTAGATTGGTTACTTGGAAATCATTACCTTTTCTTATGCTTAAAACTCTTATAAAGCAAGTGATTACATTCCTTTGGTATAATCTTTGATTGATGTTCTTTCACGCTTATCATATATTTTTCCGCTGTGCCACTCTCTCCCTTAGCTCGATCATGACTTACTTTATGTTTACACAAAACTCATATTCCTCTCTTAGTTATGTCCCAACTTTTGTCTTCGTTATTCTAGTTTTGTTTCACTCCACCCTCTTTTGCTAATAACAAAGGGGGGAGAATAAAATGCTAAATCATATTGATTAATGGAGTAGGATTCACTAGATTAAGAGGGAGCATGCATCTAGTTTATGGGAGTATACACTAAGGGGGAGCATCTTTGTATGGGGAGCACAAATGTTCAATGAAACTATAATTCTAATCATTATCTTATAAATTGCTTGTGTCATATATCCTTTCAAAAACACAAATACTTTATCTATGAATCTGATTTATCTCTAATTGGATTTGTTATTATCAAAAGGGGGAGATTATTGGAACATGGTTTTCCGCATCTCTTTGATTTGAGAATAACAAATCCTACTTGTATTTGATCTTGTTACCTTTGTGTTTTTAGCATGTAGGTATGGACACTTTTGACACCAGGTAGCTGCAACAATGGTCTAGAACTAACCAGAAGCTGAAGGATTGAAAGTTACTCAACGCCAGGCATTAAGCTTAATGCTGGGTGTTAGTGCTAGACGAAATCGTCGTTCGACGAAATGCATACCACGACGTTCGACGAAATGTGCTCGATGAAATTTTCGTTCGACGAACTAGATGCTGCAATCGATGAAATCAAGCTGCTGAGAACGGAAGGTGGGTTCGATGAAATAGATCTTGCGTTCGACGATCTTGCGTTCGACGATCTTGTGTTCGACGAATTTCCGGTCGACGAATGATGTAGCCCACTCGACGAACTCCGGTCGATGAAATTTCGTTCGACGAAAGATAAAGCCAGTTCGACGAATTGAGTTCGACGAAATTATCTGCTCGACGAATTGGGGTGTCGGCTAATTACAGATGAAACTCAACGCCAGGCGTTAGCTCTTAATGCCGAGCGCTATCCGGTTGTCGAATTTGGCAAGGAGAAAGCTGCCGTGATTTCAGGAGGAACATTTGGAATGATTTGCCCAACGCGCTGCGTTAGCCTTAACGCCAGCGTTGATATTGTCTAAAATAAAACATTCCTAAAGTGAAGAATCTCCTTCCTCTTCTGAAGATCCGAGCCATTAATATATTGCTATACATGGTCAACGCTGGGCGTTAGGACTTAACGTCGGCGTTAGCTCAAATTCTATAAATCGGAGAATTTTGTCTTCTCCGATTACTGATTGTCAAGAGCCCTATTCCAGCATTTGAGAAACTTTGTGAGGGCCGTATTTCAGATCAACACATCTCCCGCTCATATTTCAAAAGGAGGAATCAAAGGAGGCTTGATTCAACACGCTAACTCAACGCGAAGAACGCACGCTTGGACTTCTACGATCTTCAGCGATTCTTCGGCGTCTCCTTCAGATTACCTCATAGGGAGTTTTATATTTGTATTTTGTATTTTGTCCTTTATTTCATCTTTGTAATCGGTTCGTGAATTCGCCACACGACGACTAGGTCTAGGTTAGACGTAGGGAGTAATTTGCCTCGTGTTGGTGACTGGGTCTAGGGAGTAGATCTAGGGGGTGCTCGAGGCTTTTCTGGTGATAGATTGGCTAGAGCAGCTTGAGGCCGTATCTGGGGAGAGATTGGCTAAAGCCAACCAGTTCGTGGGGATACAAGTCGGTATAGAAAATAAAAATGGTTTTCAGATTATTCGCTTCGATTTCTAGCATCATTGAAATCAGATTTTGTAATCAATTTTATAAATGATAATCATGTCTTTTCTTGTTTAATAAAATTGATTTCATTTCTAATTTCATTATCTCTTTACTTTTGATTTAACTTCAATCAAAATATCAAAAGTTTTCTATTAAAGTTTAAAATTTTTAAAACCCTTATTCACCCCCCTCTAAGGGCGCCTACAGATCTAATAGAGCTCGCGGGAGGAAGCGCGAGACCCGGCCTCAGTGGATATCGCCGGTAGAAGTGCGAGCGGGGTCTTCACAGGCCGCTCACCTAAGTTGGTTTCAGATCCAACGGATGGAAGAGGTAACAAAGAAGGCGAGCCAGAGCTTCAAGGGTCACTCACAGGAAGGCGCGCGAGTCATGTCCCTGCGAGCTTGAGCCTCAAGGTCAGCTCGCAAGAAGGCGAGCAAGCCAAGTACTCGCCGACTGCTCGCGAGAAGGTGGACGAGCCGGATTTCTTCCATATCTTCATGTTCAACGAGATTCAAACGATGTTTGACAAAATCAGTTCTCCGTTCGACGAACGGGCACCTCCGTTTGTCGAACTCGCATCACATCTCAGTTCGACGAACTGGCTTCTCAGCTCGGCTAACTCAGCCATCCAGCCGGTTCAGTATATTTACACAAGGCCGAGGGGAGCTCGCAGGAAGGCGTGCAAGATCTGGCCTCGGTGGCCGTCACCAGAAAGGGCGCGAGCGGGGCCTTCGCAGAGTCTTTTCCTATAAGGGGTTTTTGTGAGCCATCCTCGCTAGGAGACTCGCGGGAGCTCTCACGAATGGTGTTCTCATAGGCCACTTATCCATAGGCTAAAGAGGTGGAATTACTCCTCTGCTCCTGGTGGTCTGCAGGTAGCCCCTCCAAACAACGGAGATTTGCTGTTAGCAGGCCAAATTGGGGTGTGTTTAGTAAAACCAAAAGGCGGAATTCCGCTATTGACAGACCATGAACAAAAAACTATAAAAAGACCTTAAAGGGCACCTTGGGAGAGGATTCCAATCTGAGTTCTCCGAGCTTCTTCTTCCCTCGGTTACTTTGGTTTAGCTCTCTAGCTCTCCAAGGTGTCCAAGTCTCAGCTTTGACTTGGGAGGGGAAGCGCTCAACGATCTTCCGGGTTTGTGGTGGGACCTCCTAACTGCGACTAAGGTCTTAGTCTGTTTCCGAGTCCCCAGTATGTTCCTTTCGAGGGACTAGTAAGGGCTAGCTGCCCCTCAACTTGTTGAGGGCCCGAGCTTCACAAGAGATCGAGAAATCGGTTTCAACACATGTAATATTATGCAATAGATATAATATCATTGGTTTTGTCTTGACCTCATTATATTATGCTTTCATGTCAGAGATGTAATCTTGGGAGGGAGAAGTTGGAAGGCTCGTCGTACAATCATGGATGTAATCTGGGGAGGGAGCAGTTGGAAGGCTCGTCGTACAATCATGGAGTAGATGTGTAGTTGTAACCCAAGAATATATTGCTATTATTATTGTATCTCTTAAACATTCAAGCTATCAACATAGCTTTTTGTTTTATACTTCAGATCAAGCTATACATTTTTGCCATATTTAATTAGTATTCCAGCTTCTATTTAGGTCTCTATCTGCGTTAATTTCTTCTTAAATTTTTTCTCTTTATGATTATCATTAATTTGTTTAGCTGTTGCGAAGAGGCCTTGAAGTTGTGCGGAATGAGAGTTATTATGTTCAGCCACCAACCCGAATTATTACTAATTATAATTGCATGGTCAGGTTTATTACTACTGCGGTATATTTGATGGAGCCTTGGACGTTTAAATTTGTTCTCTCATTGTGTGTGTGTGCATATATATATATATATATATATATATATATATATATATATATATATATATATATACGAGCAGCTCCGCACGGGCTTCGCCCGTGCTCGCAGACTCTTAGCGGGCTGTGCCCGCATTCGACAGTACCTGGCTGTCGACGGCGGGCTTCGCCCGCATCATATACATATGAGTACTCAAAATGACCGTAAAAAATATACATCAATATTTTATAATTATTTTTTTCAAAAACATTTATATTTTAACAAAAAATAATTTTAAAGTAAGCCATTATATTTCGAAATTAGTTTTTGTAGGCCTAATGATAACCTACCATTGTAGGTCTAGGAGGTCTACAGAAAACTTTTGGATTTTATGAATTTCCATCATTATGTTTATTACAAGGATATGATGTAATTACACAAATAGTCATTACATTTTATGAATTTCCATTTTTTTATGATATATGTTAAGTCATTGGAGTAAAAGAATGAGGATATATTTGGCAATTTTGAATGTTGTACCAAAGACAACTTCTTCTATATAGTAGTTAAAGATATATATATATATATAAATATATATATATATATATATATATATATATATAAGCCTTAAAAAATATAGCATTTGCGGCGTTTATAAGAAAAAGCATGGCGGTAGACTAATGAACAACATTTTGCAGCATTTTTAAAAAAGTGCCGCAATTGCCAAATACATACCACGACGCTTTTAATAAAAGCATGGCAGTTTCCTAAACATATACCGCATCGCTTATAAAAAACATGGCAGTAGCCTTTAGGAGCTACAACGACATTTATTCAAAAATTTGCCGCAACAGGCTATACCGATGCTCGCAATTTCTACTCTTTTACGACATTTTTGAAACCGCCGCGAAAGCAATATCGACGTTTTATATATGCTGCCATAGGCCTTACAAAACATGGCGGTAGACCTCCTCTCTTATAGTGGTGGTAGCACTCTGGAGGTGGCCGCTCGTCGCCGTCGCCGCTACCTTTTTCTCTCGTAAAGGATGATTCCTTCCTTTTTGCATCTTTCACGAAGTATTTCTGGAAAAAGTTTTTTTTTTCCGGATTCTTCATGAATTTCTTGAAATTCTTCACAAAGAGGCTTTCTTCCTCCTCTTCATCATCATTGGCCTCCTTTTTGGATTTTTGCGCCAAGGCCTTCTTCTTTGGCTCCGCATGGTACTCTTCATGTTAAATTTTAAGTTCCACCTCATGAATTTTTAGATTCCCAATGGGGCTCTCAATTTGGAGTTGCTTTAGATCATGAGACTCTGATATGGCTGTCACCTTTGGAATGAATTTTTGTGGGAGAGATCTGTGAATATTCCTCACCAAGTCTCTGTTCGAGAAGATCTTTCCGAGGATTTTTGTTGCATTCATGATCTTTGTGAACCTTGTGTACATGATGTAGATCTCCCCGCCTAGTTCCCTTCAGAATTTCTCGTACTCTGATTCTAGTTGGAAAAGTTTTGAGTCCTTCACCTGCGAAGTAACTTCATGAGTAGTTTCCAAGGAATTCCACATATTTTATGCAGTCTCACAAGCATAAACACATACGATTAAATTCAATTCTATCTAAAACACAAAATAAGACGTTCATTGCTTTAGCATTATTTTTAAATTTAAGTTTATTTTGATCATCCCACTCATATTTAGGTTTTCAATAGTGGTTTCTCCTACTACAATGGTAGGAGGAGAATAACATTGTTCTATCTTCACCCAAACTTCTATATCTAAAGTCATTAGAAAACACCGCATCCTGGTTCTCCAGTAGTTATAATTAGACCCGGTAAATAGTGGTGGTCTACTAATTCCTTGCCCCTCGTAAAAAGCAAAATCATGATGCACTATTATTCCAGGTGGTCAAACCGTTTAGGAATAATCTACTTCTGATACCACTTGTTGGATCTTACGACGCCCTTAGACGTGGGAGGAGGGGGGGGGGGGTGAATAAGGGTCTTAGGAATCTTTTTATTTTAAAAGAAAACTTTTGATATTTTATAAGAATGAGATTAGATCAAAAGTAAATTGATAGAAATGAAAACCAAATCAAGTTTATTGAACAAATAGAGACATGATTATTATTAATATATTGATTACAAAAGAGGATTTCTATAATACTAGAAATCGAGGCAGTGAATATAAAGACTTGAGTTTTATATACCGACTCTTCTCCCTAAGAGCCGGTTGGCTTTAGCCGATCTATCCCCAGATATGACCTAAAGCCACTCTAGCCTTTATATCCTCAGAACGGCCTCAAGCAGCCCTAGATCTAAACCTTAGACCTAGTCGCCAGCACATGCGGTGAATTCCCCCTAAGCCACTTACAGACCTAGTCGCCAACAACTGCAGAGAATTCTCGACTAGACGATCACAAAGATAAAATTGAAAGGAAATTACAAAATATGGAATTCAAAATGAAAACTCCCTATGAAAAAATCTGAAGGAGACGTTGAAGAACCGCTGAAGATCGTCGAAGTCAAAGTGTGCGTTCTTTGCGTTGAGTTTGTGTTGATCCGATCCTTTTTTGATTCCTTCTCTTGAATTTGAATGGGAGAACTTTGGTGGTCTAGAAATATGGCCCTCACAGAGATTTCAGAGTGGTGGATTAGATCTCTAGGAGTTGTGTCGTTGTAGAGAATAGAAGCCACTCTTTTATAGGAGAGGAAGCTAACACTGGCGTTAGAGCTAATGCCAGACGTTATCTTTATTGGTAATTCTTGATGGTGCGTATCCTTATTCTGGGAAGGAGATAGTGCATGATTGGAAGGCTCTTATTTTAGGCAACCCTAAAGTTGGCGTTAGGGCTAACGCTGGCGCATGCACAAGTCATTCCCAAAATGCTCCCACAATCATGACAACTTCCCTCCATAGCATTTTCACATTAGCGGGATCAAGGGTCAACACCGACGTTAGTTCTAATGCCTGGCGTTAGACCACTTTATTCTCTTTTAGTAAATTGAGATATACTAGACCAATTGTCGCATCCTAGTGTCATAATTGTTCATTCATACATGCTAAAAACACAATGGAAAATTTGATAGAATAACAGTAGGATTTGTTATTCTGAAACCAAAGAGATGCAGAAAACCGTGTTCCAACACAAGTGTCATATTCCATGGGGCTGTTTAGTACTTCTACTCACGCAAATTACTATTATTTTATTAGAAAGATAATGATGGTTCTGTAAAAGAAATAATATCGAAAAAGAGCATTTGATCGAGAATCAAACTTAAGAATAACAATTAGTAAATCTAATATTCATAAGGGTTTGATGCAAATAAACTCGACCATGTAGGTTCCCAAATCATGATAGCACCTTTCTCGAGGAATATTACCTTAGGTTGATCGATTAAGATCTCTCGACCAGTCGAAACGCCTATGCTTTCTTTATGAGGTGAACCCCACTATTGAAATTGACTCCAATCCAGAAGATATATGTCATCCTCTCTCGAGGGGTGCATGCAACTCCTTTTACCGATGAGCGGTCTACTCATATTCATGGATCTCTCGATCAACTAGAATATGGATCAAGAATCAATTATGATACCCAAGAAATATTAAATTAATATTTTGGAAATCACAGGTTAATTGAGCTATTCAATTCAAAGTTAATGAAAACAAGGATTACATAATTATAATTCTAAAGAAATCATTCGACCAAATGCTAGAAAGAATTAGCAAAACATGATTCAGAAAAGAAGATAATTAGAAAAGGAATTTCGAGTGCGGAAATTAAATATTATTCTTGGAAACGAAAAGTGAAAGACATAAAGTAAATTGCAATTCTAATCTAAGAAAAGAAAAGAAAATGAAAGAGAAACAATTTTATAACACAATTGAAAAGTACATGTGCATGAAAAGGAAACTCTAGGCTAGGAAAGGAAATTGCAAGATAATAAGTAAATTGAATAAAGGAAAAGTAATACAAAAATGTAGAAAAACTATGCTACAAATGATCCAATTGAAGCATGGACAGGATGCAGATCAACTTGGAAGTAGCTGGCTTTTATAGGCTTAAAAATCCAAGTACATGCCCTCGGTCACGCCCATGTCCAAGGGCGTGTACTTGTGAAAAATTGCCAAATTTATGTCAGGAAGCATTCTGAAGAAAACCGCCATTTTAATTCAGCAACTTGATGGTCATGACCCCAGTCACGCCCGTGTATTTGAGAAAAAAATGCCCAATTTATACTGGGAAGCGTTCTGGAGAAAACCGCCATTTTAATTCAACAACTTGATGGTCACGCCCTTGATCACACCCATGTTCAATGACATGTACCTCATAAACTCATTCAAATTGTAGATGGCATCGTTCTCATTTCGAAATGGGATGGCACGTTCCGTATCTCTTTCTGGATTGAAAGTTACGACCATTTGAAATTCAGCAATCAACAATGCCTTTTTGCTGTATCTGGAGTGTACACGCCTTGGATCACGCCCATGAATTTATTACACGCCCCTTGGTCGCGTGACCTAGGGCGTGGAATTTTAAAATTCTGAAATTTACTATTCACCGTCCAAAATTTTGAATCTTTACTATTCGCAGACCAAAATGCAAAAAATTCTTCAGGACCTCTCCAAAGCGCTGTAAACACAAAATAAAGTAAATTAGACATATAATTAAATAAAAATACTAATAAATTACTAAAAAGAAACCTAAACTATGATAAATAAATATTAAAAAAATGTATTTATCAAATACCCCATACTTAAGCTTTTGTTATTCCAGAGCAAAACTGATTCATAAGTATGCGAAGAATTCATATGATATTTTAAAAAGATTTAATTCTAATTATGTAATTTACAATAATACATAACTCATAACAACATAAGTTTTTGAGATAAAATTTAGATTCATAAGAAATAATTCATAATTCACCAATTGATATAAGTAGAATAAATATTAGTTTCAAAATTATCGAATTAAATTTTTATAAACAAGATTGTATTGAATTAAGCAAAATAATCTAAGATTAAAATTATAAAAACTTTTAACAACATTTGATTTTTGTTAGAAAACTACAAGTTATTAACTAAACTCTCTCATAAATATCTTGGATAAACAATTGATATTGGCTAAAGGGGGCTAAAATTGACATAGAAGAAAAATATTTGTATTTGTTTAAGAAATGTTGAATTTTATCCTCTCATTTCCATGACATATAGGCTTTATTTGGCGCGGCGGTGGCGGGCGGAAGGGGCGGGTGGAGCCGCGGGGTTCAGAACAGAGGGGAGAAGGCGGGGCTCGAAACAGAGTTTTTTGCTCCGTTTCTTAGGGCGCGGCGGGTGCAACCATGGAAAACGCCACCGCCGGGCATTTGTTTACCCACCTTGCGGTGGCGTTTGCCGTAAACACCGCCCGCCGCCGCCACGCCAAATGAAGCCATAATCTTTTAAGAGCTTTCTTCTTTTTAAACTTCCTTAATTGTATATATTTATGAGTGATGAATTTTATCCTCTCATCTCCATGACATATAATCTTTTAAGACCTTGGGTGCATATGTTTAGAAATGATGAATTTTATCCTCTCATTCCATGACATATGATCTCTTATTATTATTTTTATATTGCCAATCAATGTGCTAAATAAAAGGTAGTGGAAGGCCTAGTATTTAAAGGCTTTAAAATTCCAAAGATATATATGTTTTGAGAGCATAGAAAATATATTGACCTTAAGAATCTATGAGCTAAAGTTAATATAATTAAAATCTATAGATGTTGAGCATAATTCCTACAAAATTGATTCATGATATTGTAAAGAGCTATTTTGTAAATTTTTCTAAACAAAATTGGAAGAGAGAAAAGTAAAACAATTTTTCATAATTTTTGAAAGTTTTTCTAATTTTTATGGTTTTTTAGTAAAAACAAAAACATATGAGAATACACACCTATACTTAAAAGCAAGCGTTGTCCCCAATGTTTATAAAGTAAGGAGGAAAAAAAGAGCATGTAAAGACATAAAAAGAAAATGATAAGAAAAATAAAGATAACCAAGGGGTGCCACCCAAAAGTACTTTGTTTAACGTCTTTGAGCTAGCCGTTAAGTCTTAGCTAAAAAGAAATTTAAATTGAGAATGCACATACAACTCCCTTAATTCATGCTGAGGTGAATATGCCAATGTCCAGTGCCCGACGACTCCTTCACTATATATTTGATTCTTTCTTTGTTTGTCGGCTTGAAAGTGTGAATCTAAATTACCTATACATACCTTAGGTAATTTGGATTGCTGGAGATGAGCAGAAAATGGATCATCAAAGATGTTTGGTTGCAATAAATCATCATCTACATTTAAATCATTAGTATAAAAAGAATAAAAATAAGCGAGTTAGAAACATTTTCACAAGGAAGTGTTTTCTTGTGAAAATATAGGATTAATCTGTGGTTGTGTAATTTCAAAAGAAACATTGTTATCCAAAAAATGAATTGGAATACCAAGTGGAATAAATTCATGGGACATAATATATTCATGAACTTCATTTTCCAAATAATTATGTGGTGTGGTTGAAAATTCTTGAAAAATAGGAGTGGTATCATGCAGAGTAGGAGAAAAAGCATGTTCATCTTTTATTCTATCTGATGCATCCATCGCTCTTTTGAATTCTTGGAATAAAATATTTTCTTCATCTTGGGAATAGCTATTTAAATTTTGAATAGGAAAATTCGGAGAATCACCAAGAGAAGATGAAGAGATTTGTGGTTTAAAAATAGGGGAATGAAAATTAGGATCAAATTAATTTTTTCATCACACTGTAAACTATTCGAGCGATCTTACAACCATGAATAATTGGTATCAGAGTAAGAAGGAAATTCATTAGAATTATATTCAAAAGATAAATTATGTTTGTTAAACCCAGAAACCACAGTTCAACTTTTGAAACTGAAAACCATGCTTCAAGAGGAGTTCAGACCTGTGTAGCTTACTTTTACTTCTCCTAAGTTAAATCACTAGGCCTGGCTCTCAGAACAATGAACCTCACTCAAGGAAGTGGAAAACTAGAAACATACCCTGCGAGCTGTAGCGAAGAGGTACCGCCACATACCTGGATGATCAAAGAGAACTTCCCCTTCTAAACCAATGCTGAGCCGTGCATCCTGGAGGGTACTGATGAAATCAGACTGTCAGCCCAGAAGCCATGACAAATAGAGTTATGAAGTTCTTGAAAACAGCCTAAGGAGACATAAAGCCAAAAAGAAGTCCACTCCAAAGGTGCTCTCTGGGGTCTATTTATAGTTTTCTCAAAATGGTCTGCGGATAGCTGAATCCCGCCTTTTGGTTTCACTAAAAGAAGCCCAAATAGGTTTGCCAACAGCAGAATCCTGCTGTTTAGAAAGACTAACTGCAGGTGAACACGAAGTATCCTAGAAAAGGAATTCCCCCTTGGGGTCGAGCACACCCCATCCGTGGCGTGCTCACTAGGGGCGGTGAGTACCCAATGATGCCGAGTACTCACAACTTGCTAGGAACGAGACCAATATAGGCTAGAAGAGAGGTCAATATTGGCTAGAAGCGAGGCCAATATCAGCTAGAAGCGAGGCCAATATTGGCTAGAAGGCTGACTAGAGGGGAGTACCCGATAAGCATGGGCTTTTAGTGACTCGCTCAAGATGGGGGGGGGGGGGGGTCTAGTGCAAGCAGCCAGGGTGGGGTATTCATGGCTCGCCCCTCTTCCCAAACATCATCTTTTGCGTACTCTTTGTTGATCCATTCGACAAATATGAGGTTGTACAATTTTGATTATAAAAATTTTGAGAATAATAATAATAACATTCCTCACTAAAATGATTTGCACCACAAAAATGACAAATAATTGTACACATTGTTGCGGCTTCCAAAATATTAATTTTGTTAGTAAGCTCGGCAACTTTAGCGGCTAAATAAGATAACATTTAAAAAAAAACAACTTTTACTTAATAGAATGGAATTTGAGAAGAAAAATGAAAAAGAGAATTTGGGGTTGGGGAGAAAGAGAATGATAAAATTAATAAAATTTTTGCTTTCAAAATATCAACAAAAATTTCACCGACAATGGTGCCAAAGACTTGATACGTTAAATTTAAAGAGATTAATTTCTCCAAATTCTATGGATTATAGGAAATAGTACTTATCATTCATAGTATATGATATTTTAAAATAAAATATCAAGTGTCATATTCCACGGGGCTGTTGAGTACTTCTACTCACACAAATTACTATTATTTTATCGGAAAGATAAAGATGGTTTTGTAAAAGAAATAATAACAAAAAAAGCAATTGATCGAGAATCAAACTTAAGAAAAACTATTAGTAAATCTAACATTCATAAGCGTTTGATGCAAATAAACTCGACCGTGGAGGTTCCAAAATCATGTTAGCACCTCTCTCGAGAAATACTACCAACTAACCTTAGGTTGATCGATTAAGATCTCTCGACCAGTCGAAACCCATAAGCTTGCTTTTTGAGGTGAACACCGCTATTGGATTTGACTCTAATATGGAATATTTATGCCATCCTCTCTCGACGGGTGCATGCAACTCTTTTTATCGATGAACGATGTACTCATATTCATGGATCTCTCGATCAACTAGAATACAGATCAAGAATCAATTAACATACCCTAGAAATATGAATTCAATATTTTGGAAATCATAGGTAAATTGAGCTAATCAATCCAAAGCCAATGAAAATAAGAAATACATAATTATAACTCTAAAGAAATCATCCGACCAAATGCTATAAAGAACTAGTTAAAGATGATTCGGAAAAATAAGATAATTAGAAATTGAATTTCGAGTGCAGAAAATTAAATATTATTCTAGGAAAAGAAAAAGGCAAGAATTAAAGTTAATTGCAATTCTAATTTAAGGAAAGAAATGAAAATAAAAGAGAAACAATTTTATAATTAACAATTGAAAAGTACATGTGCATGAAAAGGAAACTCTAGGCTAGGAAAGGAAATTGCAAGACAATAAGTATATTGAAAAAAGGAAAAGTACAACAAAAATGTGGAAAACTATGCTAGAAATAATTTAATTGAAGCATGGACGGGATGCAGATCAACTTGATAGTAGCTGCTTTATAGGCTCAAAAATCCAAGTACACGCCCTCGATCATGCCCATGTCCAAGGGCGTGCACTTGTGAAAAATTGCCAAATTTATGTCGGGAAGAATTCTTGAGAAAATTGCCATTTTAATTCAGTAACTTGATGGTCATGCCCTCGTTCATGCGCATGTTCAAGGGCGTGTACTTGAAAAAAATTGCCTAATTTATACCGGGAAGTGTTATGGAGAAAACCGCCATTTTTAATTCAACAACTTGATGTTCACGCTCTCGATCACACCTCTGTTCAAGGACATGTACTTTAGAAACCCTTACAAATTGTAGATGTCGTCGTTCTCATTCCGAAATTGGGTGGCACATTCCATAACTCTTCCTGGATTGAAAGTTACGACCGTTTGAAATTCAGCAATCAACACTGCCTTTTTGCTATTTCTGGAGTGTGCACGCCCTTGGGTCACGCCCATGACTTTATTACACACCACTTGGTCATGGGCGTGACCTAGGGTGTGTAATTTTAAATTCTAAAATTTACTATTCGCAGACCAAAATTTTGAATTTTTACTATTCATATACCATAATGCAATAAATTCTCCAAGACCTCTCCGAAGCCCTAAAAAAACAAAACAAAGTAAATAGGAATTAGAATTAAATAAAAATACTAATACATTACAAAAAAGAAAACCTAAAATATAATAAATAAATATACAAAAATGTATTTATCAAATACTCTCATACTTAAGCTTTCGCTATTCCATAACAAAACTAATTCATAAGTATGTGAAGAGTTCATAGGATATTTTAAAATGATTTATGTATAATTATGTACTTAAAAATAATACATAACTCATATCAAAATGAGTTTTTGAGATCAAATTTAGATTCATAAGAAATAATTCATAATTCACCAATTGATGTGAGTAGAATAAATATTAGTTTCAAAATTATCGAATTAAATTTTCATATGTAAGATTGTATTGAATTAAGCAAATTAATCTAAGTTTTAGATTTTAACAACTTTTAACAACATTTGAAACTTTTTAGAAAACTACAAGATATTAACTAATCTCTCTCATAAATATTTTGGATATGCAATTGATATTGGATAAAGGGGTCTGAAATTGGCATAGAAGAAAATATTTGTATAGGTTTGGGAAATGTTGAATTTTATCCTCTCATTTCCATGATGTGTAATCTTTTAAGAGCTTTCTTCTTTTTAAACTTCCCAAAATGTATATATTTAGGAGTGATGAATTGTATCCTCTCATCTCCATGATATATAATCTTTTAAAACCTTGGGTGCATATGTTTAGAAATGATAAATTTTATCCTCTCATTCCATGACATTTGATCATTTATTAATTTTTTTCATATTCCCAATCAATGGGTTAAATAAAAGGTAAGGGATGGGCTAGTGTTTAAACACTTTAAAATTCCAAAGATATATGTTTTGAGAGCATAAAAAATAAATTGAGAAATCTTAAGAATCTATGAGCTAATGTTAATGTAACTAAAATCTATAGATTTTGAGCATAATTTCTACAAAATTGATTCATGATATTTTAAAGAGAGAAAGTAAAACAAAAAAAATTCTAAACAAATCAAGATAATAAAAAAATTAGTAAATCAAATTCCTCTAACAGTTAAATCTAACAATTTCTGAAGAGGCATATAAAATAAAAATACATAGAAATAAATCTCTTTTAAAAAGTACATGTTTAGGAGTGATGAATTTTATCCTCTCATCACCATGCCATATAATCTTTTAAAACCTTGGTTGTATATATCTAGAAATGATAAATTTTATCTGCTCATTCTATGACATGATCATTTATTAATTTTTTTTATATTATCAATCAATGGGTTAAATAAAATGTAGAAGAGGGCTAGGGTTTAAAGGCTTTAAAATTCCAAAGATATATGTTTTGAGAGATTAGAAAATTAATCAAAAATCTTAAGAATCTATGAGCTAAAGTTAATATAATTAAAATCTATAATTTTTAGCATAATTTCTACAGAATTGATTCATGATATTTTAAAAAGAAAAAGTAAAACTAAGAAATGTTATAAACAAATCCAGATGAATATAAATTCATTAAAATAAAATTCATCTAAAAGTTTAATCTAACAATTTTTTAAGAGACATATAAAAAAAATACATAGAAAGAAAACTCTTTTAAAAAGTCTATAAATAAAACTCGTAATTTAAAACTAGTTAAACTTAATTAAAAATAAGGAGGAATCTAATATTACAAGATTTATATTTAAAACAATAGATATGTTTTATAAAAGATTTTAATAATTTTTCCAATTTTTGGGATTTTTATAATAACTTTTCATAAAAACATAAATTATTTTTGTATGAATACCCAATGACGGGCTCTCAAGGTACTAGGTGATTTGATGTGTTGGGAACTATGCCTAGCAATATTCCTGATTTGAAGAAGTGCTCAAATCAATGATAAATGCAGTATGTATTTGATGATATAGTTTATTCATGACTGCAGAAGATAAATCTTATATCAGGCAATTTTTTTAAGTCTAAAAATTATCTAGGACTAGACATATCGTTGATATAATATACATATTGTTAAGAAAGCATCAAAGCTACATCACCAGTGTATAGACGATAAAAGTAATAAAAATTAACTAAGTAAAATATCATCTCAAAACAACAGAATAATCGTGGAGAAAAGTATCATATCGTCGAAATAGTTTCGACGATATCGTCTTGATGAAGACACTTTGTCTTGAAGGTTGAAGAAAGCTTATCGTGGATAAATCTAAGTTCAGATGTCGACGACATCATCTTGAAGAAAGCTTGTCATGGATAAAGCGAAGTTCAGATCTCGACGACATCGTCTTGAAGAAAGCTTATCGTGAATAAAGCTAATCTCAGACCTCGACGACATCATCATGAAGAAAGCTTATCATGGATAAAGCTAAGATATCTCGACGATATCGTATTGAAGAAAACTTATAGCTGAGAAAGACCAAGTCTAGATGTCTCTACGATATCGTCTTGAAGAAGCAGTTCAACCTTGAAGGCTAAAAGACATAACTCCTTAATTCATAAAGAAAGGCTCATATGGACAAACATCGTCTTGAAGACCATATGTCGTTTAGAAGATCAAGACGATGCCATATTAAAGAAAGACAGTTAGCTTGAAGAAAAGTCTAAGTCATATGAATAGGAATATATCGATGATATCAGAATAAGTAATATCGTAGAAATATTACATAAAGCCTTGAAGAAGGAAGTATCTAGGCGATATCGTTTATAAGAAGCAATCTCATTGAGATATCAAGCCAAGTACTGAAGTAGAAAGTATATCGATGATATCATCGTGAAGCACATCTGTTGATCAAGACGATATTATCTTGAAGGAATAATATCGTCTTGATAGTTGCAGAGCAGCATTTAATGCGTCGTTTTTTTTGGAAATTAACATATAGGGAAAATGCATGCCGACCATCTTGCACACCATTGAAGGAGTAATAAATAATATCCTATGTACAGAATATAGCCATGCACAATGTTTAGGGAAGAATTGTATTACTTCTATATTCTGCAAGTTCCAAAAATGGCAAGACATTTATTATAATTAATTCAGCCGGTTCTTCCAAATATCCTTTCAGGCAATTTATGGAAGATTTCTGAAGGGGCTTTTATGCAAAGTTACAGAAGAATATAAAAGGGAAAATTGTCAATTTCAAAGCACTTCTTCCTACTGAATACAAAAATCTGATCAAGAAATGAAATGAAGAAGAACGAGAAGTAAATCTTCATCACTTGGCTGAGAAGACAAGGAAGAATCTTTCTCCTACACTAGAAGTGCTTCTATCATCAAAGGAGGAGATTCAAAAGAAAAGCTCTGTAATCCACAAGATCACAGAGCTTATATTTATAAGAAGAAGAAGAAGTCTGCTATTCAAAAGGCATATAATCTTGAAGACTTTTCTTCTACAACAACAAATCTATTTATTACTTTGTAGGGTTCTTTGTGAATCTGAGCTGGTAGGATCTAGTGATAGATCTGAGTTGGTAGGGCTCTTGGTGAACCTAAGTTTTGGTAGGATCTTATTGAAGATCTGAGATTGTAAGAATTGTAAAGTCTGAGCTTTGTAGGGTTCTGTGTGAACCTGAGTTGTAAGATCTGACTATAGTGAAAAGATCTAAGTTGGAGAAGTTGCCTAGTCTAGCACACTGCTAGAGAGGTGGGAGGGATAGTGGACTACTTCTAGATACATTGTCTAGTTGGGAACCACTATAAATCATTATGTGTTTTCTGTGATGCTTGTGTGTTGTGATAGATAAATTCTTAAATAAGCAAGGAAATTGAAAACACCTAATCACCCCCCTTAGGTGTAGTTTATAAACAACCCATAATCTTTCAATTGGTATCAGAGCTTGGTTGAGTTCATAGGCTTAACAACTTAGAACAAGATTTACAAATTTAGTGAGTTGGAGTAAATAAATGGCCTATGAGCATCATCAAGAGATGAGATCAATGAGGCTGCCCATCTGCACCAAAGAGAACTTTGCCATATGGAAGTTAAGAGTCAAGCTATTCATGGAAGCATCAGATCCCAGATTATTCATAGTTGTTAAAGAGGGAACTTATGTCTCTAACACCTTATCACAGTTCACCTATGAAGATGAAGATCTAATATCTATGGATAAGAGAGCAAAACACATACTTAGGAATGCAATAGATGATTCTATATCTCAATACTTAAGTCATTGCAAAACAGCAAAAGATATGTGATAGTATATAGGTAGTAGTTTAGATCACCTAGAGGGGGGGGGGGGGGTGGTAAATAGGTCACTTTCTTTCCTTTCTTCTTCTTCAGCCTAGCTGTTTTTAGTGAGTTTAAAGATTATAAACAAACAACCAGAAGCACACAAGCATATATTGAGGTTCCTCAAGACAAGATGTCTTGAGTAGTCCTCTTTCCCCCTTCACCCTTCTAACAATGAGTTAGATAGGGCCAACACCTCCAACTAAGCTTCAAGAGCTTACAACTCAGATTTCTCAAAATCTCTTAGGTTTCCTCCAAACCTTACCTCAGGCTCAAAAGCCCTACAAGATCAGAGTTTTCCAACTCCTACAACTCAGAGATCTCCTGATTTCCTACCTCAGACCTATCAAGAAGTCCTACCTTAGATCTTCACAAAGATCATACACTCAAGCTGGAAGTACAGCTCTACACTCAGGCTAACCAGCCTTACAGCTCAGGCACAAGGGCCTTACAGATAAATATAGAGTGAATATTACAACAGAAGGCTGTATAAAGTTAAGCTTCAGATCTTGTCTTCTGTTGTGCTGAAACCGGACTATGAAGCAACATCTACAAGTATTATTTCTCCTTGATCTTCTCCTTCAACAAAGTTGAAGATCTACTTATTCTTCTTGATTGATTCAGGAAGAACCAACTTATCTCTTAGCAGAGTTGATCTTTAGCTTGAGAGAATGCCCTTTCAAGAGGCTTGAAGAAGATCGGCCTTGCAACACACAATACTGCTCTTGCAATGGAACATTGATCTTACTTTAGACCTAACATCTTCTTTTATACTTCCTCCTTACTTTCAACGGCTATTAGAAGCCCCTGACATAGCATGGACATCTGACAAAAGTGTATCTTGCTTTTCCCCTACTTGCGCCAAAAATAGATCGCGCCACTGCTTTATTCGTATTTGAATCTATCTCAGCGGTTGGGCTGAGACAGCCTTCTGTCTCAGCGGTTGAACTGCATCAGTCTCAGCGGATCTGTTGAGACAGTTGCTCTTCTCAGCGGATTTTGTTTATCTGCATCTCAGCAGAGGCAGATCACTACTCAGTAGCTCCTGGTCCTGTCTCAGCAGTTCAGTTGAGACAAAGACTCCTTCTCAGCGATTTTGATAGCAAACCTCTGAACTTACTCCATTGTTTGGAATATCTTAACTCTGCACATTCCAGATGCAAAGTAGGGTTTATCAAATACAATATGTACTTAACATTATGAGTGATGCCTCTTCAAATCAAGAGAACATTGATGACAATATTCCCAACAATCTCCCCCTATTTGAAGAAGGCAGAACTTCCCTAATGCTAAGATACATATCAACTAAAAACTTATCATGCAACTGCACTACATAGCATTCATGATATCATTATATATATGTTAACATTACTATGGCATTACAAATAATGTCATTAAAGATAATATTCATGACAAGCTTAATAACAACATTGTTCATCAAACCAATAATGTGGTTAACTGATTAAGGCATGACAGAATATTTAAAGCAATAATACAGAATCATGTTAAGCTTTGACTAATATTAGCCTATAACATAAACCAAAAGATTGAACAAAACTATCAATTTCATTGCTGTCATAATGTTTCTACAATTTTCAAGTTACAAGTTGATTTAATGAAGAACTAAATACATTCATCTAAGTTTTTCTTTTCTTAGAGCTTTCAGCTTTGTCAACAACAACCTCTTTCCCTTTTGCAGCAGCAGCAATCTCAGCTAGCTTCTTTTTATTTTCTTGCCTCTTGAAATACAGATATGGCTTTGGAATGTATTTAGATGGCATTTTCTTTGAGTTGCTCTTTCTTACTAGATTTTCTTTGAAGATCTTATCCCTATGATTATTTCTCTCCAGATGTTTAATCCATTCTTCAGCTGGATAGATTCTATCAATATCCTTGCACACATGACCATGGCTTATCTAGGTATTCTAGATGATGCTCTTGGAATCCTCACTCCAATATTCATAGTCTGGGTCTTTGCCCTGCTCTTCTCTGTGCTTAGCCATAAATTCTTCTGCTAGCAATATTCCTTCTCTCTTTCTTTTCTTTGCTAATTGACTATTTTGAGCAATCTTAGCCTGCCCATCAATGTCAAAGTCTTCTTTTCTGTAATTGTCCTGCAGGGGCAGGTTCAGAGCAATTCTGGTTCCTTGCAGCACTTGGAGAGCCAACTGAGAGTTGGTCTCAGTATTATCCACCTTCCCCTTTTCTGGCTTCTTCAACTATCTTAGCTTCTAGGGACTGTGAGGCAGCTACTACAGATCTTGAGATGGTCTGAAAGGCATTTTCCAGATCAGACTTTATCTCATCCTTCATCTTCTCAGCCTCACTGATCATTTGGGTGGCAGTATTCCACACATACTCTTGTACATAATTAGAGGCTTTTTCTATCACCTCATCTGTTTTTCTTACACTATTCTTTACATATTACATATCCTTCTCAGACAGCTGGAGGTGTTTGTCCATTGATCTTAGAATTGTATTCTGAGAGACCACTGACTTCTCTGCCAGATCAAACCACTTTGTCATTTGTCTATTAAGGATTGTAGTTTCCTCCTTGATCTCTTTGACCTCATCCATGATTTTTTTCTTCAGAGACATGAGTGATCTGTCAATTTAATCCTTCATTGAAATCATTTGGTCTTCAATGAGTGCACTGATGGAACTGATCAGATTGTCATGTGATATGGTTGATGTGTATGGGACATCAGAAATAAGCTTCCCCACATCCTGAGCAGGGATTGGCTCCCCCTCACCTGGATTAGGTAAATGCTCCTTTTCAATATTAGCATTGGGCTGGTCTTTATTTAGATCCATTGCAGTAGTCTTCTTGACTTCTTTAGCAGTCTTCTGATGCTCCCGCTCACCTTGGGAATTATCAACTTTATCATCTACATTTAGATTAATGTCATCATTAGTATTAATATTAGAGTGAATATTAGTGGGATTACTGACATGCACTTTACCTGATGAGTTATCTTTTTCTTCTGCACCAATCCTTTCTTGCTCCCCCTTGCTTGGAGCCTTATCGCTTTCATTAGCAAGATATTTCTTCTACTGCCCCCCCCCCCCCAGATGAAGGATCATCATTGTCCCGATCATCTTCCCAGTAATCTGCTAGTTTTGGAGGGATTAGCTTGATTCTTTGCTCTAGCTTGAAAATGACTAAATCAATCTCACCTTGAATATCAACAGGAGCATGGACTTCATCATCCTCATTTTCTTCTGAGGAGGAGTGTATGACCTGCACCCTTTTATCAATAGTGGTAGGATTGGAGGAATTACAAGTAGTCTGATCATCTTCATGTCCTCTTAACATATCCTCAGTAGCAGTAGCATCAACAGTAGCATCCTCATTCTTTTGATGCTCTTTCTCATCATCATCATATCTTTCTTCTTCATGCTCTTTCTCATGAGCATTGCTTTTATGACCTTCAGTGTCAGGAACTCCTCCTTGGTCATCTTTTGGAGGACTGCTGGCTAGACCTTGATTGTCCACAACTGGGATATCCTCTTCTCCCTCTGACCCAGAGTCAGAGCAGATTATTCTTGCCCTTCTTAGCCCTTTTACCAGGCTTTTCTTCTTTGTCTTGGGTTCAGAGGGTTGGCTCATGGGGAGGACCCTTGTGAACCTGTCCAAGGTTTTGATGTCCATCCTTTTGAGATAATGTATATTTGTTCCTTTGGACTTACTAAATTCCTCAGCGTAGGTGTTTAGAAGGTATAGTGAGAGAATTATGCCTAGGTTGGGAGCCTGCATACATTCTCTTATCCTTAGAAATAACACCTCAGCCCAAGAGGTTTTTTCTTCATAATAACTCTTGACATCAACTCAAACATATGTTTTGAGATGGTGTCATGAGAGCTGGCTTGCACAAGATGGCTTTGCCAATAATATCAGATAGCACTTTGCCCCTTTGATTAAAGAACTTTCTCTTAAGTGAGCCAAGTTTGGCATCACTGTATTCACACCATTATAGAGCTTGATCCTTGTCATTTTCAGAAATTTCTTCTTCTTCCTCTTCACTGTAAGAGGTCAAATGCAGAGCCTTCTCCATTTTCTTAGGAGATATTCTTATCTTCATGCTTCCAATCTTTCCTTTGATGGAGGAATTTGAAGTAGACATTTTTGCAGTAGAGAATAATTCCAGAACTTCAGTTCTGAGAATTGAGGAAGGTTCAGACAGTACATATTCAAGTCCTTGGTCGGTTAGAAGTTGAATCACTTCTCTTATTTCTACAGGAGCCTGTTGAAATCCATTTCTAACTATCTCATATCCTTCATGGAGATCTTTTGCTATCTTTGGCGCCATTTCTTATAAAGGCTAGGTCGCTGAGATGGGAGGGAGAAGGACTCGTCTCGTCGGCTAGGTTAAATGAGATTGTGCTAACTTAATCAATATTTTGATATTTATAGGGGTTTGATTTAGTTTTAAATTTTCCTAAGTATACATGTTAATTAGGCTTAATCAAATTGGTTGATTTTTCATAAATGATGTGTCAATCATAACATTTTTATTTAGGCAGCCCATCTCAGCGGAACCGCTGAGACAGAGTTGTTATCAGCTGGGACAAGGACTTGTCAACCGCTGAGATAGTTCTGATTGTCTCAGCGGATTAGCTGAGATCTTTTCAGCTATCTCAGCGGTTCAGCTGATACCTTCTTAGCTGTTTCAACTGATTTCACTTTCATTGATCCTAAGCATGCTAAATTAAATAGCTTTAAACTTTTTAGTCATGTGTCCATACCTAAACATGCTACCAATTGTTTAGATAGCTACTTTTCCTATCAAAGCTTGATATTCATGATTACATGATATATTAAAGCTAGGGAATAACATCATGAGCAATACATAAAAAATTTTAGAATGAGATCTATTCTAAATTCAACATGCCAAGCTCAATTTTAAGAGTATTAAATTTTTCCTCATCTAATGGTTTTGTGAAGATATCATCTACTTGTTTGTCAGTGGGGACAAATTCAAGGCATATATCTTCACTCTCAACATGCTCTATGATAAAATGATATCTTATCTCTATTTGCTTAGTCCTGCTATTTGAGACAAGATTCTTAGCAATAGAGATAACACTGGATGAGTCACAATATAGGGGAGAGTTACTTACCTTGAGGTTATAATCCTCTAATTAATGTTGTATCCACAAAAGTTGTGCACAATAACTTCTGCAACAATGCACTCAGATTTAGCTGTGGATATTGCCATACTGGTCTGCTTCTTGCTGCTCCATGAGATCAACCTTCTGCCTAGGAATTAGCAAGTTCCACTTGTACATTTCTTGTCATATTTTCATCCTACAAAATCTACATCTGAAAAGCCAGTTAGTTCAAAATCATTGTTCTTAGGGTACCAAATGCCAAGATGTTGGATGCCTTAAAGGTAGCTCAAAATCCTCTTTGCAGCTGAGTAATGAGATTCCTTAGGGCATGCTTGATACCTAGCACAAACACATGTAGCATACATGATGTCTGGTCTACTAGCAGTTAGATACAACAAGGATCCAATAATGCATATGTACATGGATTCATCAAAGGCCTTGCCCTTCTCATCCTTATTCAGGGAAATGTTGGACCCCATGGGAGTTTTCATGGAGGAAGCTGATTCCATCTCAAACTTCTTGATTAGCTCCCTAGTGTACTTAGTCTGAGAGATGAATATCCACTCATCAGACTGTTTCACTTGGAGGCCTAAAAAGTACTTGAGCTCTCCCATACTGCTCATCTTAAACTCCCCCTGCATAAGGTTGACAAACCTTTTGCAAAGGTTGTGATCTGTATACCCAAATATTATGTCATCCATATATATTTGGACTAGAAGACACTTGCCCCTTGTTTCCCTAAGAAACAATGTGCTATCTATCTTTCCCCTCAAGAACTTGTTCTTGATGAGAAAGCTAGACAAGGTCTCATACCAAGCCCTAGGGGCCTTTTTTAGACCATATAGAGCTTTCCTAAGTAAATAAACATGAGAAGTAAGGGTAGGTCATACAAAACTTGAGGGTTATTCAACATATACCTCTTCCTTCAAGTTGTCATTGAGGAAGGCTGACTTGACATCCATCTAGTATACTTTGAACCCCCTTGTGGGCAGCATAGGAAAGAAATAGCCTAATTGCTTCTAACCTTGCAACTGGGGCAAATGTTTGATCAAATTCTATACCCTCTTCTTGTCTATAGACCTTGGATACTAATCTAGCCTTGTTCTTGATGATGATTCCATTTTCATCCAACTTGTTTCTGTACATCCATTTGGTGCCAATGATGTCGTGTCCTTGAGATTTTGGCACCAACTTCCAGACTTTGCATCTCTTGAATTGAAGAAGCTCTTCTTGCATGGCTTGAATCCAGAAAGTATCTTGATTGGCCTCTTCAAACTTCTTGGGCTCCAATTTTGACAGGAGGCATATGAATAGATCTTTATTGTGTGCTCTACTTCTTGTGATTGCACCTTGATTCTCAGCTCCAATGATATGTTCTCTTGGATGATCTCTCAAGTGTCTTATTGCTGCATGCATCCTGACAGCAATTTGCAAGTCTTCTTCTGGAACAGCAGGATCTTCAGCAGCCTGCACTTCTTCATCTTCAGGAATAGCAGCATCTATATAAGCTTTGCTGTTGCTGGGAATGTCTTGGATAGACATCTCTTCCAATTTCTGTTCACTTCTTGTCAAAATAGAAGAACTAGACCTGCCCTTATAGAGTAGGCTGGTCTCATCAAACACTACATGCATAGACTCTTCTACAACATGAGTTTTCTTGTTGTATACTCTATAAGCTGTACTATGTGAGTTATAGTCTACAAGAACCCCCACAGTGCATTTTTCTGCAAACTTTGTCAAATGAGATTTTCCATTATTTAAAATGTAGCATTTGCAACCAAAGATTCTAAAGTATGATATTGTTGGTTGTTTGCCTTTCAGAATCTCATATGGGGTAATTCCAAGGACCTTATTGATGGAAGCTCTATTGAGAACATAACAAGCAGTATAGACTGCCTCAGCCCAAAAATATTCTGGGAGTGAGGAGTCACTAAGCATTATTCTTACAGCTTCTATCAAGGTCCTATTCCTCCTCTCAGCCACACCATTTTGTTGTGGATTCCTTGGGGAGGAGAACTCTTGGGTGATACCAAATTCTTAACAAAACCTTGTTATAGCCTCATATTGAAATTTTGTGCCATGGTCAGTCCTAGTCCTGACTATAGTACATTGTAGATCATTCTGAATGGCCTTGACATGACTTACAAAGTCATTTAAGGTATCAGATTTCTTCTTTAGGAAGAATACCTATGTATACTTTGAGTGATCATCAACAACCACCAAGGTATACAATTTCCCACCTAGGCTCTGAATTGGCAAAGGACCAAACAAGTCCATGTGCAATAGATATAGACATCTTCCAGTGTCTTTGGAGCCAATACTTTTGAAAGTGGCCCTAGTTTGCTTACCCATTTGGCAAGCATGATAGGGACCACTTTAAATACATTTTAGGTTTGGACTATTCCTAACAAGGTTCTTAGAAAATAGTCTATACATTGTCTTGTAGTTAATGTTGGCAAGTCTCTTGTGCCATTGAACACAAAGAGACTCACTTTCATTAGCTACAAGACACACAAGAGATAGGGAATTGTAGCAAATAAAATCTAAGCAATATGCATTCCAACTCCTAGTGCCTGAGAGAATGGTCTCTATGTTATTTGACTTTTTGATCAAGCACTTGTCATTGTAGAATTCAATGACATAACCTAGATTACATAGTTGACTTAAGCTTACAAGGTTGTGTTGCAACCCTTCAACATAAGCTACCCTTGTGATTGAGACTAGGCCATTGGAGATTGTACCATATCATTTGGTGACTCCCTTTGTAGATCCACCAAATGTGACTTTAGGTCCATTCTTCACAGCTGTGTAGTCCTGTAGAAGACTTCTGGCACCTGTCATGTGCCTTGAGCACCCACGGTCCAAAAATCATATTTTCCCAAGGCTGGTACTTGAACTAACCTGCAAGAAGGAATTTAATTACCCTTAGGAGCCAAATTAATTTGGGTCTTAGGTTGCTTGTTAGCATGAAAAGATGATGTCACGCCTACTGCACCCTTTGTAGGATGGCTCTTCTTTGCACTTGGCATATTGGGATTGTGCCAACAATCTATTGCAAAGTGTCCCACCTTACCACAGTACCAACATTCATGAATGTTGTATCTGTTGGAACATCGCACTACTAGAAAAATGACTTTTAGCCACACTTTTTTTTGCCATGGGTCAAAAATCGTGGCTAATAGTTAAGTATTAGCCACGACCCCTAATTCGTGGCTAATAAGCAAGTATTAACCACAGATGCCTAATTCGTGGCAAAAAAAGAAATCATTAGCCACGGTTTATAAAATTCGTGGCTAAAAAAGTACTATTAGCCACGGTTTCCTAACTCGCGGCTAATATTTTTGCCATAATTCTTAATTTATGACAAACACATAAGTATTAGCCACCGTTTTTTGTCGTGGCAAAAAATTAGTACGAGATAATTGACTAAAATTTAGTTATTTTATTCATAACATATGAGTAAATATATAAATGTATTAATTTAAACATTAATTTAGTTTTTTTATTCATAACACATGCGTAAATATGTTGATATAAGACCAGAACTGTTGTCGAACCACCACAATCGATATCGACCTATTGAATGATCCAAAGTAAAGCCATTATATATATACTTATATACTATATTAAAAAGAAGTATCACTTTGTTTTATAACAAGGTAATATGGCAAGGTAAGTGAGACAAACCAAGAATCCCAATCGTCCATCTACCTCTACAATCAGGCACTACCCTCGATTAATTATCGACAGCCCACAGATCGCGCATTTCTGCCCAAACAGTACCTCTGACATCACGCTCCGCTTTTCAACCGTGCCGCGACATAACATCGCGACTACAAGAAAACTAATTTTTAGTGACAGTTTTTGTGACGAAAGACATGTTTTTAGTGACAAAATATATTTCGTCATTAAGGGCATGTCTGTAGTGACAAAATATATTTCGTCACTAAAAACACGCCTTTAGCGAAATATAAGCTCGGTCAATAAAGACACGCTTTTAGTGACGAAATATAAGTCTGATCTCTAAAACACGTCTTTAGGGTTGCAATATAAGTTCGGTCACTATAAATAATTTTTAATGATGAAAATTAATTTAATCACTAATCATGAAAATTAGGACTTTTTCTCCTAAATAAAAATTCTTTTTATAATAAAATCATTAAACATATGGAAAAATCTAATTAATTTGAGGAAGGTTACCAATATAAATACCTAAAAAATTTTATCATTAAACCATTCTTTGTAGTGCAGACTATATGAGACTAATATAAATACTAATTTAAAAATATATATAGTGGTTAGAAAATTGTGTTAACTATTGGAGACTTTTTCATCCAGACCATTACTTGAATCATCGCACCGTCGATTCCCCTCACTATGGACATTGCGCCTTGTATTTCAGTTTCCCGCTCCCTCCGCTTTATTTGTGCACTCTTCTTACCCTAACAATCCATGCGCTCTCTCCCGAATCTCTCTCCCGAAGCTCTTTGCTAGTTTTTCCCTAACAATCCACACTGCGCTGGCGCTCTCCCCGACGCTCTCTCACGTCTCTCTCTCCAGGTGCTCTCTCTAGGTGCACTCTATCACGACGCTCTCTCGCGGCGCTTTCTCAGGGCGCTCTCGCGCGGTGCTCTATCACGAGACTTTCAGCCCGGAAACTCTACTGATTTGAGAGGATTTCCTTGCCGATGCTCTGCGACTACTGCCGGCAGCGGACACTTTCATTCACGCAAAAGCAGCTTCGGGAAGGTATGTTTGTGCTTCTTTCGCAACTTCATTTCTCTTCCAGCAACTTCATTTCTCATCCATTTTCTTTGATGTCTACTGTAATACCAGCATGTTTGTGCTTCTTCCGCATCTGTTCTCATCATTCATGCACACATTTACTGATTTATCTCATAATTGTTGTATAATTAAATGTTCAAACCAAGCAAAATGCTCTTATACTTTCTGTTCAAATATTTATGCAGATTAGGTCTGCCTTGGTCTAGAAAATGTATTCATCATTTAGGCCAATTTTTGGACTCTGCCATAATAATTGAAGGCAAATTGTTTAAAGCTCATTTTTGATAAATCCCTATATGGATTCATTAATTGTTCTGATATCTGATATCTTCTTCATAAATGTACTCCTTACAGAGATATCTTCTTCATAAATGAACTCCCTATAGAGCTCATTGTTAATATTGTAGCTCTATTTTATGATCTCTGATATCTTCTTCATTAAGCTATCATTTTCCTCATACGCCTTATGTTGTCCATCAAAGATAAGTAATATTCATCAATTAAACTCTTATATTTTGCCACACATTTCAATTTTCAAGGATTTTAACTATTAGTGTTGAGCATACAGGTAAGTTCGTTAATTTTTTAAATTATTATTACTCCATTTTGATTCACTCCATGATGGTAATTTGCATGTGAATTTTTACCAATGTTTTTACCTATAGATAGAGCAGAATGCAAGAATTTGATGCAATGATGCTTTAACAATATGGCAATGATCTCAGATTATGCATGTTTAACTAAATGTGAATTTATATCTGGTTACCTTTAGATTGACAAACCTACAATATTAACTAAATATAATTTGCATTAAATGAACATTCAATGAAGTATCATCAAATCATCTAGTCTTTTTGGTTTTTTCCTTGAAGGCTGCAGGCTTTTGAAGGAGATAGCCCAATATATTTTCTCATTGTCAATTATAAAGGTTTTACTCTTATTTTATTCATTATATCTTCATTTCTCTAATTTCGCACTTTCTTTTCTTTATGGTATATATTTTATTCTTAAAATTAGCTCAGACTAAAGTCAGTTGTCATTTATATTAGGTATAGTTTAAACTCATCTGTTTAACTATTTTCTCATTGCTATATTACTTTTACATAAAATGTTGCTTGCATATGCGGGCGTAGCCCGCCACTGCACTCACATAGGGCAGGAATATTTCTACCGACAAAAGTGTTTAATCTGCATGAATTGCCAAAGAAGTATGAAAAGGTCTGTGTAATTAAATATTTGGCAAGAATATTGTTTTACGAACTTACCGAAGAAGTAGATTTTTTGTCGCTCGTCGAATACCATTTATTTATATATGCTCGCAAACTGTTCAATTTATTGCCAAAGCGCTAACACTGAAACTGGGGACTGTCTTATTGAAATGCACAGGAACCTTCACATTGGTTGTGGATAGGTGAATCGTGTTCAGTTCATGCACATTTTGAATGCGCTGCTTTCTCTATTAGTTGTGTATGGATATACGAAATTGTGTAAATGATAGATTCTTTCTTAAATTTACCATGTTTTCTGAGTGGATCTGCTCAGGATAGTCAAATGTTAGCATAAAATTAATGAATGTGCATATCAAATTAGAAATATGAATTGCTGGGATGATGTTGTCCATAGCTAAATTGTTTTAGATTGCATGTTCATTTCACTGTCCATAGCTAAATGATTTTAGATTGCATTGAAATCTAAATTGCAGGGATGATGCTGTCCAACAAAATTTACATATTACACCATACCTTTGACAAGCTAAATAAGAGAGGCACGGGGCTCCGCCATTATTCCTATTTTCTTAAAGATTTACTATTGTAATCTATGGTAATTATTGGTTGAATGATGTTCTACCTTATTAATGATGAGACAATAGATATAAATGAAAGCAAGGAGCGCACCCCCTCCAATTCACCACTCCAGCTTCATATGTCCACTTTTGTTTGCGATAAACCATCATTATTAATGGTGAGTGACCTATGTTTTAAATTTCCAACTGCTTTTCTTTTGAAAGAACCCTAACATTCTGACAATGTCCATAGTCTATATGCATTTTCTTTTTCATTTTATAAAAAATGTTTCAGTCAATGCCATCTACTTCGCTCCTCTACTCAAATCATGCCCTTTATCCAGAAGGGTTTGAATCAATTTTGGGTCATCATTTCATGTTATTTACAGTTTGTTGGTTTACTATTGACCTTCCAATTTCACTTACAAAAATTTATTTTCATTTTTTGACAAATGCACTATGTTCTAATAAAAAACTACAAACTGTTGTTGCAGGATTCAAGCTTATTGTAGAAGCATGAGAAGCGAGGGTTGCTAGTGTTAGTAAACATTTTTGTGATTTATGCATGAGAAGCGAGGGTTGCTAGTAGTAAACATGTTTGTGATTTCTGGGTTCGAGTGACAATGAAGTATTTAATAGACTTTTTCCATATATTCTTTTTAGCTTTTCTTTTATATGAGATATGTGGATTTTATCCAAATCAGTTAAACCCGCACTTTGCTAAGTGATGCTCAACTGAATGTAGAAATTTATGTGATTTAATTTTTTAAACTAGGACTGGGAGAGGAAGAGCTTAATGGCAGAGTGCCTCTATAATTTTATGTTTTTTTATAAGAAGTTTTTTGTTTGGGTGAGTATTACTTAAATCATGTTTTATAACCAAAAACTAAATGAACATTCTTTTTAAATGTATTTAATTATTTGCCACAAGTTTAGAACCTGACAAATATTTTTTAAATAAATAAAATAGTTATTTGCTGCGATTTTAAATCGTGGCAAATAATTTTTTTTAATAAACCTGTCAAGTATTTGCCACGGTTTGAAACCGTGGCAAATATTTTTTTTAATAAAATGGCTGAGTATTTGCCACGGTTTAATACCGTGGTAAATAATGGACTTTTAGCCACGGAAGAGAAACTGTGGTAAATAATGGACTTTTAGCCACGGCGGGGAAACCGTGGCTACTAGCTGCTGAAATCAAGACCTTTAGCCACGGTTAAAAAATGTGGCAAAAAGTCGTGGCAAAAAAGTATTTGCCACGGAATGAGCGTGGGAATACTTTTTGCCACGCTCGCATTGCCCACGCTCATTTGCCGTGGGCAGGCCGTGGCTAATAGTCTTTTACCACGGTTTTGGACTTTTAGCCACGGCAATTTGCCCTGGCTAAAAGTCCATTTTCTGGTAGTGTCGTCTTCCACATATCCAAGGTTTGAGAATAACAAATCCTATGTGTATTTGATCTTGTGTGTTTAAGTGTGCAGGAAAACAAGTTCACATGCCTCAAGGATAACATAAGAAGGTTGCACCCAAAATTTGAAGCTAAAATTCCAACATGCCCACTAACGCCGGCGGTAGCATCTAGCGCAGGCGCTAGCCCTGATTAGAGCAATTTCGGGAAGCAATTATAGAAAGTGCTAGCGCCAGGTGATAACATCTAATGCATGCGATAGCACCTAGCGTAGGCGGTATCAGGTAGCGCAGGCGGTAGCGCAAAGCAATAGAGGAAGGCGGACGGCTTGCTCAAAATGAAGGATTCTCACGCAGAGAATATTTCCTAAACCGGGATAGCGTCGGCGGTAGCGATAGTGCAGGCGCTAGCTCCAAGGCTATAAAAAGGACCCCTTGGATCCGTCTTCTTGATCCTCTTATAATACTAAATTCCAGAGCTTTGTGCCATAACTAATAGAGGAAGATTCGGAGAGAGACTCCCACAAATCCATGAAGGCTTAAGGAGATCATTGGAGAAGATTTCAACACGCTTCATCACCATGACTAAAGACAGCATCGAATATGATCATACTCTGCGGGTCTTCGTCTACTTCTCCAAGAGATCCATATAGGGAGTTTTATATTATTGTTATATATTGCACATCTTTTCCTGTAACCGTTTAGTGAATTCGCCTTCAGTTGGAGACTAGGTCTGGGTAGAACTTAGGGCTGAAATTCACCTCGTGTTGGCGACTAGATCTAGGTTAGGTTTAAGGGGTGCTCGAGGCCATATCTGGGGAAGGATTGACAAGAGATTCTTGAGGCCGTATCCGGGAAAGGATAGGCTAAAGCCACTGGTTCATGGGGATACAAGTCAGGATAGAAAAAAAAGGATTTGATTGTTCGATTTCTAGCGTCATAGAAATCTAGTTTTGTAATCAATTTTATTAATCGTAATCATGTCTCTCTTTGGGTAATACAATTGATTTGTTTTTCATTTCTCTAAATTGATAATTATTTTCTCTTTCATTATAAATCAATTTAGATATTCATTCTAAATCTCTATTTCAATCTCTTAGTTTTTCAAGTATATTAAAATTTAAAATCAGTTTTTAAAACCCTTATTCACCCCCCTCTAAGGGCGCCTATAGATCCAATAAGTGGTATCAGAGCAGGTTATTCCAAATCGGTCTAACAACCAGGAATAATGGCATCTCTTGATCTTGCTTCTATTAGTGGGGTAAATTTTTATGAAGAAGAAAAATCACTAGCACCACCTTTATTTAAAGGGACAAATTACAGAGGATGGAAAACTTTAATTGAAAAATTTATTAAAACTTTAGATATCGAAGCATGGAATTTATCAATAGTAAGACCAGCAGATGAATCAAATAAAAAGGAACGACATCTAAATGCAAAAGCCAAACACTATTTATTTTGTGGTCTAGCAAATGAAGTTTTTAAATTAATATATTGTTTTTCTAGTGCTTACGAAATATGGAAATCATGGAAAATGATTTAGACGAAGAAAGCAATTCATCAAGAGAAGATGAAAATTCATCTAAAATGGACGAAGGCCTAGAAGACAAAAAAGGAACTTCATGTTCACATCTTGCCTCTTTCGATAGCACTGTAAGAAAGTCTAATTCTTCTTCTTGCGTGGCAACTTCTATCTCTACTTTTCATATACTAGAAATGACTAAACGTAAAATCAAGAAATTAAAAATTGCGAATAAAATATTGCGTTTATAAAATAAAAGGTTAAAAGCTAATGTTAATTTAGAATTAAATTGTGATGTGGCTTCTCCATCTTGCTCTTTAATTGAAATCTCAAAGGATTGTTTTGATTGTAATGATATTAAAGTAAAATTCAAGGATTTTGAAAAAGAACTTTTAATTCAAAAGATCAAAATGAAAAGTTGGTAAATGATAATAATATTTTATCTAATATACTAGAATCATTAAAACTATTTGTGCTAAAATTTACAAATAATAAAAAATCTTTTATTTCTAGTTTATCATCAAACATGTGTAAGACTTCTACTAGTATTTTAAAATCTATTAAACATGCACCTAGTAGAATGTTTAATCATACAAGCCTAATGAATTCTAACCCTCACTATATATCTCCCAAATTAAATTCAAATGTGGACAAATTTCCTATGAAAAATAATTTCAAAAGTGATTATTTTTTCAAGCCTAAGTTTAATGAATATGGAAATTTGATGCTTAATTATATGGCTAAACCTATGTATGAGCGGAGACCCAAAATTAAAGATGAAACGTTAACTCCACTTGAAAGGGTTCGTTCTTTCTCATCTCTCCAAAAGTCATCTCGTTATATTTGGTTACCCAAAGGAACCACCACACTTGGTATCCTTTGGATACCTAAATCTCTTATTCATTAGGTATCACCAAATGCATGAAGTAGAATATTTTCAAAATGAAATACACAAATTTCTACTTCATGATATACTTTAATGTTTTTTTAATTTTTCTTTTTGTTTTCTTATTTTTAAACTATCATGTTATGGTCATCTTATATATTATTAGGAATATGATTTTATCTCTTAAAACTTAATGAGTTTATAAATCAAATTGATCAAAATTAAAAATCATATTTTATTCTGATGACCTATCTATCTTTCTTATATTCATTGTCAATATATATCATATAGTATTCATATAAATTGAACTAAAAATTTGTTATAAGATATTTTAATTAAATCAAGTTATTAGGCTATTAAGCACCTTAGCCTTCATCAACAAAATTAGAGAAATAACGTGATCTAAAAGAAAGTTCAAAATCTAAAAGAAAGTTCAATGTTCAATATGTTCTTTTTCTTTTTCAAAACAAAAAATGTAGTGTGTTCACTCCTTGATGTCAAACATGATCTAAACCATCACTATTGTTCACCTATCAAAAATCACATATATATTCAAAATTCATAATTAAAAAGAAAATCACTAAAATGTGTTGAAAGAATTCACCATCATAATGAATATTGAATTCACATGCACCACCATGATTTATTGATGTCCTTTGCTAAAATTCTCTAAAAACATACATCATAAGTCATATCAAGAGTCTTCTAAAAACAACTATTTCTATCACATTTATATGAATTATATGATGACAATTGATATTATAACTGCATATCATGGTTGGTGTAATACGTGTGTATTATGATTTATTTCAAGTTTAGACCTTAGAATCATCTTGCTATCAATAAGATCAAATCAAATAAAATATTCACTTCATTCTAAGTCTATAAATTGAAACACTATCATACTTTGGCATAACATTAATCTCAAACTTATCATACTAACATTGTCACCTAAAGAATATTAATATCAATGTTAGGTTTTAAATGTTTGCCAAAATATACAGGCTGGGTATTCTTATCTAGGGCATATCTATGTTATTCTTTGCATGAACATCATTTCATACTAATCATTTAAATCATGCTTATTTGGCTTATTCGAACATGATATCTTGTGCTTACATTTCTTATGATTTTCAACATACATTATATTGATAAATATAAGTCTTAGAAAAATCAGAATGAAGATATAAGAAAATATATATCATGCGTTGTCAAATCATATAAGAAATCACTAATGTTTCATGCAATTTGCACTATCTAGACATCTCCAAAAATTCTGAAATTTCTGCATGAAACTACTCTTGGGACACTTAATCAAGATCAATAATCAAAATTTCCAAAATCTTGAAAAATAGTGTACTGTTTGTTGCGCTAGCGCTAGCGCCGACGCTGGCTCGAGTGTCCGATTTTCTGTAAATTTAAAATTCTGAAAAATCACTAAAAATATATTATTTTATATGCACTACTCACTTTTGCATTTCTGCCTATACTTGATTTTTGAAAAATTAAAATACAAAATTACAAATGCCAAATTACAAAAAATATTTTTCTTACTTCCTTTCTTTGGTTATTTGTTTGATTTCTATTTCTATATGCAAAAATCAAATACAAAAATATAAAACATCAAAATTTGTTTTTTGAACCTAACTTTTCTATTTACATGTATCTTGTGAAAGAGAGATTTGGGATGTAAACCCATCACATCTCCAAGTACCGGTGCGAACCCTTTACAGGGTAGACCTCGGGAAGTCCAAGATCAATTTTAAGAGTTCAAACTTTAAATCAAAATTATTTTTCAAAAATATCAAAAATACTGTATGGACTTTATTGTGAATATCAAGCATGATTTAATCCATCATTTAGACCTTCTACAATGTTACAATTTATCTTTTCAAACAACTTTGAACATTGTTTTTATCATGCTTTAATATATCTACTCATATGTGCACCAATTGTAATGAAAAGGTTGTGTAGAACCAAGCTTAGCATGCCTCTAAGTATGAGTAAATGTTTTATGGTTTATAATGATTTTTATTCACTCACTTATTTTGACAAAGTCTACATGTGCTTTTAATCTAAGAATGCTTACTTGTGTATTGTAACCTGATAATGAATTAAACTTTGCACAAGTATCTTACCTGCACCACCTTTATTTGCACTCTTAATATTTAAGAAAAGTGGTTGTGCTTTCAAAATTACATTGGTTTGCAAAACAAGTGTATTTGGAGAACTTTGTATAAAAAATAATCATGAAATAAATTGACAAAGATAACTCCACCAAGCACTACTTGAACCTCCTGATAAGTCTTAATAAGTGTTGTGAGGTTGAGCACCTTGCAAAGAATAGTAAAGTGTCTTGTGTAAACCTTCATTTTTACATCACTTATTCTTAAGTACACCAGATCACAAAAAATATATATTGAAAAATAAAGTTTGTGATCCCCCAAGCACTACTTTGCACCCTGATAAGTCTTAATGAGCATTGTGTGTGCAAAGCACCTTGGTAGTTGTACATTTTCTTTGTGCATTGAAGTGTGTGGAAGTAAAAGTATTAGTGTTTTATTGTGCACTTTACTCTATATATGTCTTGTATTTTTGATTAAATCATTTGTTTACTCTATTCAAAATACACTTATGTGCACATCATTATCTTTCATAACACTTCTTCTCATGAGTATTGGATCCTAATGCTAAAATTCTATACTCTCTTTATATATAAAATACACTAGATAACCTAGCATGCTTTCTACAATGATTGGTATATTTTGAATTTGTGAATTAAAATAACATTGTAGTAATCTCTTTTTGATAACATTATTTCATGCTTGGTTACTCTGTTATCAAACTGAAAGAATTTAAATGAAAAATGATTTACAAAAACATCTTCCTTTTTGGAATTTAACTCATATGAATCATCATTATTACAAAAAGAAGTTTCTTGTATTTCTATAAGTCTTCCGCATCATCACCATATATTTTTTTTCCGCGCGCTTTCATGCTTATATCAAAGTCTTGAATCTCAAAATTCTTTTTTCAACAAGTGGTAGACTTGCTTGGTAGAATTTATATTGGTTGTTCTAACATAAATATCATTTTTATGCTAAAAACTCTGATTCATTAATGGATTTCAAAAAAGCTATGTGAGTTTTTCAAAAATTCAAATAAAAATATAAACCCATAGGCTTTGAACTTATCATTAGATTCAAATGCTTAATATTTCCAATGATTTTTATCCCATGATTACATATCTCACCATAGCGGGGGCGTAGGGCTGTAGACATTAGATAACCTAACCTCTAAGTCATGTCTTGTCCTTAACTGGGGAGGGTTCCAGTGGGGCCTTGCGAGGGCACTGGGGGGAAAGAGTGCTAGGTTGAGTATTTTCTAGTGTTTGCATATGGGACTAACACCCCAACCTACGACATGTATGCAGCTCTTCATGACCATCCATCACTTAGTACGGGGCTAGGGTGTAGACATATTTTCTAGGTAGATTGGTTACTTGGAAATCATTACCTTATTATGCTTAAAACTCCTTATCATTTCATTTCCTATAAAAATCTTGATCATTCCTTATCTTTTTATAAAAAATCCTCTTTTTATGTCTATTGCTTCCTTGCCCACTTTTGCTAATAACAAAAGGGGGTGAACTAATATGATAAATAATAATCACTATCAAATGGGAAAACCAACATGACCAATGAGTAAGATGATAGCTTACATATTAGGGGAGCATTCACATATAGGGAGCATGTATTTAGGGGGAGCAATTCTAAATACCAAAATCAACAATTATCCTAAGTCATCTCTCTCTCACACACACAAGTAGGTTTCATCAAGCTTATATATAAATGCTCTGATTTATCATTAATGGATTTGTTATTATCAAAAGGGGGAGTTTGTTGGAACATCGTCTTCCACATATCCTAGGTTTGAGAATAACAAATCCTATGTGTATTTGATCTTGTGTGTTTAAGTGTGCAGGAAAACAAGTTCACATGCCTCAAGGATAACATAAGAAGGTTGCACCCAAAATTTGAAGCCAAAATTCCAACATGCCCACTAACGCCGGCGGTAGCATCTAGCGCAGGCGCTAGCCCTGATTAGAGCAATTTCGGGAAGCAATTATAGAAAGTGCTAGCGCCAGGTGATAACATCTAATGCATGCGATAGCACCTAGCGTAGGCGGTATCAGGTAGCGCAGGCGGTAGCGCAAAGCAATAGAGGAAGGCGGACGGCTTGCTCAAAATGAAGGATTCTCACGCGGAGAATATTTCCTAAACCGGGATAGCGTCGGCGGTAGCGATAGTGCAGGCGCTAGCTCCAAGGCTATAAAAAGGACCCCTTGGATCCGTCTTCTTGATCCTCTTATGATACTAAATTCCAGAGCTTTGTGCCACAATTAATAGAGGAAGATTAGGAGAGAGACTCCCACAAATCCATGAAGGCTTAAGGAGATCATTGGAGAAGATTTCAACACGCTTCATCACCGTGATGAAAGACCGCATCGACTATGATCATACTCTGTGGGTCTTTGTCTACTTCTCCAAGAGATCCATATAGGGAGTTTTATATTATTGTTATTTATTTCACATCTTTTCTTGTAACCGTTTAGTGAATTTTCCTCGTGTTGGCGACTAGGTTTGGGTATGACTTAGGGCTGAATTTGCCTCGTGTTGGCGACTAGATCTAGGTTAGGTCTACGGGGTGATCAAGGCCATATCCGGGGAAGGATTGTCTAGAGTGGCTTAAGGCCGTATCCAAAGAAGGATAGCTAAAGCCACCAGTTTGTGGGGATACGAGTCGGGATAGAAAATAAAAAGGATTTTATTATTCGCTTTCGATTTCTAGCGTCATAGAAATCTAGTTTTGTAATCAATTTTATTAATAGTAATCATGTCTCTATTTGGGTAATAAAATTGATTTGTTTTTCATTTTTCTAAATTGATAATTATTTTCTCTTTCATTATAAATCAATTTAGATCTTCATTCTAAATCTCTATTTCAATCTCTTTGTTTTTCAAATATATTAAAATTTAATATAAGTTTGTAAAACCCTTATTCACTCCCCCTCTAAGGGCGCATACAGATCCAACAGTATCTCCTCTTCTGAACACTTCTTGAGGAATGAGCATTAATATGCTTGTGTTCAGGACGAGAGACAACAACATTCTTCTTATTCCTTTCACCAATGATATGGCTGAATGTTAATCTGTGGACAGTCTTAGCAGCCTTTGTCTTAATGACATCAGCTTGCCTTGGCTTGGAATCTAGGCAAGATTGGATGACATCAGACACTAAGCTGTCAGGCCTGTCTACAGGTTTGACATTAGTCATGTTCTTTGCTGGAATGAACTTGGAAGTGCTTGCTTACTTACTCTTGAATGATGGAGCTGAAGTACCAAAAACAAATGGTTCAGGTTTGACATTAGTCATGTTCATAGCACTCAACCCCATTCCCTTTCTTCTACTATGGGAGGGAGTGTTTTCCATCCTATAAGAGCTTCCATTCTTCTAGTGACCATACATGCTGTCACGGTCATACCTGTTAGAGGGAAGTAACACCTTTTGAAAGGTGGTATGAGACTTAGCCTTAGCCTTGGTCTTTTCTCCACTCCCTTCTTCCACTTCCATTTTATTGAACCCTAGTCCTCTTCTATTGATTTGAGAAGAAAATGTGTCAATAATTGGAAGCACTGATTTGGGCTTAGAGAATTGAGCCACTAGGCTCTTTTCTTTGAGAAGCTTCTCCTCAAGGTCCTTGATGAACTTGTTCTTTTGGGATATGGTGCTCAATTGAACAACTGTTATCCCCTTGAGTTGGCTTATCTCTCTACACATTTGATCCACCTGGGTAGGTGACTCAGTTCACTCTTTCTCAACCAACTTAAGGGAAGCAATTTCTTGGGCTTGCCTCTTGGCCAACTTCTTGCTCTTTTTGAGAGCATCCAAGAGAGCACCATACCTGTCAATCAATTGATTGACATCTTCCTCAGATTCTGAGTCACTTCCACCAATAGATGAAGGTGCTTCAGATTCTAGGCTTGTCTCATAATCAGAAGAAGAAATGCAGTGGATTAGTACCTGCTCATTGTCTGAATTGTTTTGACTGTCCTCATCTTTTGTTAGAGCCATCAGCCCATGATCTTCTTGGATGTCTTCATCCTCCTCTATGTCACTGTCTGAATGTAACAGAGGGGCCCTGATTTCAATCCTTGCAGCAAGAAAGTCTTCATCCTCTTCTGCAATAAATAGCCCAATATAGGCTTTCTCCTCTTCATCTGAATCTGAGGTTGAGGACTCAGATTCACTCCATCTCTTCCCCTTCTTTGCTAAGAAAGATTTTTCACCTTCCTTTCCTTTTGGTGATGATGTTTCTTATCACCTTTCTCCTTTCTTTTGACTGGAAAGTCAACAATGACATGTCCAAGCTTGCTGCAGCAGTAGCATATAACATTAGATCAAATATATTTAGCATGTTTAGGGTCATACCTGTCACCCTTTGAGTGTTGCTTGTCTGATCTGGTGAGATCCTTCCTAGAATGTGAGGGGAAGAAGGCTTGCTCTTCCACTACTTCCTCCTCATCATTTTCTTGAAATGACTTGAGAAGGCAGCAAACTCCTCATCAGAAGAGCTGCTTTCAGATGAGCTGGACTAAGAATTTTCTGAGCTAGCATCCTTCCATGGAGGAGTAGGCATCCTTGACTTGCTCTTCTTGGATCCCTCAGCCTTGAGGGCCACAGTCCTTTCCCTTGTATGAGGCCTGGAGGATGTGTTCTCCTCCTTCCTTGCAGATAGCTGCATCTCATAAGAGAGCAGTTTCCCAAACAATATGTGGGTAGGTGTTTCACCCAGCTTAGCCACTTCCCTGTTGGCAGATATCTTTGTATCCCAGTCTCTAGTTAGAGATCTTAGGAACTTGTCATTTAGCTCATAATCTCTAAATACCCTTTCATAGGTCCTCAGTTCATTGACTATCCTGAAGAACCTTTCATAGCAGAGGGATATGCTTTCTTGGCTGAGCTGCCCGAAAGCCTCATATTCTTGATTGAGGAGGGATTTCTTGTCATCCCTTACTTCAACAGTCCCTTTCATATACACCACAAGTGTATCCCACATCTCCTTGGCTGTTGTACAGTGAACCAAGTTCTGGAAGGTGGAATCATCAATTGCATTCACAATAATATTCTAGGCTCTTTTATCCATTGTGAATAGTGCAAGTTCATCTTTGGTCAAGTAAGCAAAAGGCTTGGCCACTCTCCTAGTTGGATCTATGGTGGAGGCTATTTGAAAAGTGAAAGGACCCTGCTTCACAGTAATGTAGATCCTAGGGTCTGAGGCTTCCATGAACAGCCTTAAACTTTGCTTCCATATGCCAAAGTTTTCTTTGTTGCATATGGGCAACTTCATAGATCCCATCTCCTTCTGCAATCTAGTGGAAGCCATTGGATTCAGATATGACTACTCCTTTATAGGATATGGTCAGACAGTTATGTATTTTTTGAACAACCTCGCTTTGATACCACTTGATAGTTTATAGGTAGTAGTCTAGATCACCTAGAGGGGGGGGGGGGGGGGGGGGGGGGGGGGGAATAGGTCACTTTCTTTCCTTTCTTCTTCAGCCTAGCTATTTTTAGTGAGTTTATAGATTATAAGCAAACAACCAGAAAGCACACAAACATATATTGAGGTTCCTCAAGATAGGGTGTCTTGAGTAGTCCTCTTTCCCCCCTTTATCCTTCTAACAATGAGTTAAACAGGGCCAACACCTCAAATAAAGCTTCAAGAGCTTACAACTCAGAATCCTTAGAATCTCTCAGGTTTCCTCCAAACCTTACCTCAGGCGCAAAAGCCCTACAAGCTCAGAGTTCTCCAACTCTTACAACTCAGAAATCTTCTGATTTCCTACCTCAGACCTATCAAGAAGGCCTACCTCAGATCTTCACAAAGATCTTACACTCAAGCTGGGAGTACAGCTCTACACTCAGGCTAATCAGCCCTACAGCTCAGGCTCAAGGGCCTTACAGATAAATATAAAGTGAATATTACAATCGATGACTGTATAAAGTTAACCTTCAGATCTTGTCTTCTGTTGTGCTGAAACAGGACTGTGAAGCAGCAGCTATATGTCTTGTTCCTCTTTGATCTTCTCCTTCAGCAAAGTTGAAGATCTACTCGTTCTTCTTGATTGATTTAGTAAGAACAAACTTATCTCTCAGCAGAGTTGAGCTTTAGCTTGAGAGAATGTCCTTTCAGGAGGCTTGAAGAAGATCGGACTTGCAGTATACAATACTGATCTTGCAATGGAACAATGCTCTTACTTTAGACCTAACATCTTCTTTTATACGCCATCCTTACTTTCAACGGCTATTAGAAGCCCCGACACAACATGGACATCTAACAAAAGTGTATCTTGCTTTTCCCCTACTTGCGCCAAAAATAAATCGCGCCACTGCTTTATTCATATTTGAATTTGTCTCACCAGTTGGGCTGAGACAGCCTTCTGTCTCAGCGGTTGAACTGCATCTGTCTCAGTGGATCCGCTGAGACAGTTGCTCTTCTCAGTGGATTCTGTCTATCTGTAGCTCAACAGAGGAAGATCACTTCTCAGCGGCTCCTGGTCCTGTCTCAGCGGTTTAGCTGAGACAAAGACTCCTTCTCAGCGGTTTTGACAGCAAACCTCTGAACTTACTCCATTGTTTGGAATATCTTAACCTCGCACATTCTAGATGCAATGTAGGGTTTATCAAATACAATATGTACTTAGCATTATGAGTGATGCCTCTTCAAATCAAGGGAACATTGAAGGCAATATTCCCAACAATATGTGGGATTCCTTGGAGATCTACATGAAGGAAACTTAAAAAGAAAATTCAAACGGCAACACCAGTGAAAGGGTCATGATTCTTGAGAGTGAAAGCTTGGGGAGTACCAAAGACTATATTCTGATAATTCAGATTATCTCTGAGAACACGGAAGCTTCTAATGCAATCTCATCAAAATATGATGACATTGATAAAGAACTTGTACTCCTCACCAAGCAGCTCAAAAGAAAGATGCCCAGAAGAAGAGACAGCCAAAAGACATCCTCCTTAAAATCCAGAAGATCTAGTTAACATGACCATCATAAATCTTCAAAGGAGGAAAGGTATAACTCTAAACCCAATGAATCTGATTTGGCTAACTTAGTATGTTGTCACTACAAGAAGATAGGTCACATGATTATTGACTGCCCCCACTAAGAAGAAAAATACAAGAAGAGTGATGATACAAGAAGTCCAAAGGAGAAGAAGGAATCTGAAAAAGGATTCACAGCCAAGAAAATCAGAACACTCAGTGATTCTGATTCTTATTCATCAGAAGATAAGGAGGAAGTTCTCACTGTCTCACTGGCTTTATGACCATAACTAAAGAAATCTAGTATGGCTCCACCTCTTCTGGGAAGGTAGTTATTAGAGCCCCCTGTCTGTTTCTGATTCTGAATCAATGATAGTTTATGTGCATAAGAGTGAGTGTGGATCTGCCTGCAATAGTATATCCTCAAGATCTCCACATAAGGTCGAATCTAACCTAGTGCAGCACAATGAAGCCTTGTGGATTGCCTTGAAAAGAAGCAAGAAGCTTCTTAGTACTCAATCTAGGGAATTAACATCCCTGAAATCTGACCAATTTGAGCTCCAAGAGACAACTGAAAAGCTGATTGCTATGAGCAAAGAAATGGACAATCTCAAGGATGCCACAAAGCTCCAAAATGCTTAATTGGGCAAGAAGAACTGGGTCATCAAGGACCTTGAGGAAATGTTATTGGCTGAAAAGTAAATTGTTGCCAGCTTCTCAATGCCCAAGACTGTCCTTCCAATCATTGACCAATTCTCTACACCATTTAGAGTTGGTGTAGGATTTGGTAAGGAGACAGTTAAGGGAAAGACATCTGAAGCCCAACCTTCTTACAAAGAGAAGCTACTGGCATCAAATTTCTCCAACCAGGAGTCTTCACATGATCATCTGGCCAAGGCTTCCTCTACAAGAAGTAGTAAACCCCCCAACACACATAGAAGAGCAAGCTTTGGGCCAAGTGTTTCTCAAACACCCCATAAAGAGACCCATGTAAAGATTTCATGTTCTCATGTCCATGGATCTACAACATCATTACTTAAAAGTAAGGGAAAGACAACCAAGCCTGTGCCCAAGGTGGTGAACCAAAAAGTGGTGAGACCAGCTCAACAACATTCTCACCATTGTGAGGTTCACCAAAGGCCTGTTAGGTCAGCTATCTTCACACCTTCCCACCAACATTTCCAAGTGGAAAGGAATAAGAGAAGATACAACAGGTATGAGTGTTGGTGTTGTGGAAAGATTGATCATTTTGCCCTGGACTGCTGGTCCAATCCAACGGTGCCTAATGCAAGAACTAGGCAGACCACACATAGGTATAGTATTTCAGGTTATTCCCCTAACATGAACATAGGACCCAAATCCAATTGGGTGACTAAGGACAGGTAATCCTTTTTGCAGGTATGTCCAAATTCCAATCCTTTTGGTATTTGGACAATGATTGCTCCAAGCACAAGGCTGGAGTAAATAAGTATTCAAGAAAACTCAATCCATAGAGAATAGATTAATAATGATACTTGGAGCTTCAAACAAACTAATGCCTTTTAAATATCAGCACACTTCCCCAAGAAGTTCATCCTTCTCTTGCTTCTATTGAGGGGTAGCCATCTAAGAGAAGATACAACTAATGGAAAATAATCCAGCTCTTCAAAATTAAGTACATTAGAAGAATCTCTCAAAATTCTGCAACAATGGAGGGGGAGTACATAGCTTTACTCACAATGAAGACCTCAGATCAATGATAGAAGATGAATAGAATGTTCAATCATCATAGTCCTACTCTCTCATCTCCATGGTTGAGAAGTAGGTGAGTTAGAAAGCAAAAGACATCATGTTACCTTTGAAGAACAAGAAGCGAAGATGAAGAAAATGAATGAAGTAAAGGAGAAACCAAACCTTGAAGAATGGAGCCCTGCCCATGTAAATATCAAATTGATACTCAACATAAGAGATGTGAAGGAGAAAATATAAGTAGCACTAGTTCCAAAACGAGCAGTCTCGACGACAAAATCTGCGTCTCGACGATATTAGCAAAATCTCAACGACAACACTGAAGCGATTAGGACGACAATATCACGATAAAGATGCACATCATCGAAATACAACGCAGACACTTCATGTTGTATTGGATCCCTAATCTAAGCCGTCTGATGGATTCTTAATCTATTAACCAAGACAAAAAGGTACTCGCCTCTTCATATACTCCTAAGATAAATAGAGTAAATGCTTAGGTCAAAAATTACGCTTTCATTTGCCCAGAGTCATTTCCGCGACAAACCTCTGTTCCGCCTCCGACAATCTCTGCTTTCGACGTTCTCCATCAATGGCTCCAAAGAAGGAAGAATCCCCAGTCATCTCCGGATGCGAGCTCATGAGGGGAGGATTCAGTTCTTGCTCCGAAGAGATCAGGTCAGTAACTGTGTTGATAGAATCAGCAGGGCTGGAGTATCTGCTCTGTGAACCATGTGTTCTCATGAATAAGGAGGTCCATGGATTCTTTGATCGAGCTAGAGTAAATAGCTTAGGGGTCATTTTGAAGTCTACCGTAGCCGGGAAGAAGATCAAAGTAACTTCCAAGAGCTTAGGAAAAGCTCTGAGGATGCCAAGATTGGAGAAAGAGGTCGAAGAGGAAGATCTGACTGTTGAAGATCTATGTGTTGGATATGCCTGGTGTGGGCACAGCGGCAAGACCTACGGGTCTATTAAAAAGGCAAAATTCAACCAGAAGGTAAAGCTCCTTGCAGATATTTTAGGGAAAGTGCTGTTGTTCAAGCCTGGTTCCCATGATAGGATTTCAAAGGAAATGTTTGAGACAATGTGCAGGATCATTGACTCAAAGAAAACCGACTAGAGAAAGTTCTTATTCCTGACAATCAAGAACACCCTGAAGACCCCATCATATAGAAGAAAATTATACATCTTTCTCCTAAACACCCTTGGGGATGTAATTAAAAGAAACATGGGAGTACCTCTACACAACTCAAAGAGGTTGGATTCAAAAATGCTAGATAGATGAGAGAGAGTCATTCCCAAAACTCCAAAGGATGCCCAAACTGCTCCAAAAGGAAAGAAAAAGAAAACAATAATAGTTGATGACTCATACAAGGAAGGGTCCTCTAGTAATTTTGAAAGAGGAGAAGCATCACCAATTCTAGACCCAAACCTATCAAAGGTTTCTGGAGAAGAAGGAGCCCCAAGTCTACCAAACCCTGCTTTGACAGAGGGGGAGGTAGATCAAAATCAGATGATCCTAGAGGGCATGTGTGAATCTCATAACACAGAAGTTCCTGAGGAAAGAAGAAGTCCCATTCTAGACAGTGAACCAGTTGAGGGGGAGTTCCTGGAGGGAATCTTAGCCCAAGATACTGAGAGAATTGAGTGGGAGACCCAACTGGGGTGCTCCACCCTGGAGAATCAAGCTGAAGAAGTGCACCTGAAAAAGAAATTTAAGAGAAGGATCTCTCAGGAAAGGAAATTGAAGAAAATGTACCATATAAGGATGCTGGTTTTGATCTCTAGACTGGGCTTGACCTAGCTCTAATAAAAGGCAAGCGAGTGCTAGCAGAAGAAGATGAGCAGATAAAGATAAACTCTCCTATCTTCCTGTCTCAAGATAGTTGTTCTGAAGGTCCTCCAGAAGAAGATGTAGCTACTTATGTGAATACAACTGGACCATCCACTGATCACTCAGGATCTATATTTCATATTATCTCAGCTTTGCTGAATATTCAAAGGGAAAAGGTAGAAAAGTTCATTCTACATACTGTAGATGACTTGAGGAAAGAAATAAAAGTTGAGCTGCAGATTGTAAAAAATGATGTGCATCATCTAAACACTCAACACACTCACTTCTTTCATTTAGCTGCACCAGCCATGGAACATGTTGGTCAGGAGATCAACAAAGTTGGACATCAGACTCATCGGCTCTTGCACAACCAAGGCACAATGCAAAGGAATACAGAGAGAGCATTTTGACAGATAGCAGTATTTATGACTGAAGACAGAGATCAAATTCTACAGAGACTAAATGAAAATACTCAGAGCTTAGATGAACATCTGTTGGAAGTGATAAATAACTTAGATGAGACTGAACTTCATATACATGAAAGGAAGAATTTAGTACAAGATACTCTTGATGATCATATAACCTAAGAAGTCCTAAAGGGGGAGAGAGCAATGATAAATGCTGGCTCCAATCAAGCTATGTCGACAGTCAATCAGGTCAAGCAAGCCTTGCAAAAACCTCCCTTAGCTTTTGATCAAGCAAAACCTTCTGAAAGCAATGCATCAGAGGTCTATGACATAGAAGTTGGAGATTTTGCTAGCTCCAGAAAAAAGAAAAAGGACTCAGGGCAAGAGGTACATGCAGAAGATGCTTAGAGAAATTGAGCAAGATCCACAGTCATGTAAGTGGAGTCCTACCTCTAGGAATCTGATCTCAGAAGCCTGGATGGAAATTGGATACCCTCAAGATGGGTCAGAGAGATTATATTATTCTGCTGATTGGAATCTTCACTCAATTCAAATGGAGAAAAGGAGAAACCACAAACTGACATTTTCTTATGGTCCTCCTCCTTCTCCAAAGAAGATCCCAAAACCTATCAATTTTTATGAAAGGCAAAAGAGAAAAGGGAAAGGAAGAAGCAACAGGATCTGAAGACCAGAAAATGTTTTATTTAAAACTGACTTGGGCAAATGACTGTGTTATATTTTTGTTCTAAAACATTATCTATTTATGTCATACTATAGATGAATCATATAATATTCTCTGAATGTCTTTAAATTATGATTTTATTTATACCTTGGCATTTATCATTGAAGTGAGTTATGGCATCTTCAAATAGGGGGAGATTGTTGGGAACTATGCCTAAAAATGTTCCTGATTTGAAGAAGTGCTCAGATCAATGATAAATGCAGTATGTATTTGATGATATAGTTTATTCATGACTGCAGAAGATAAATCATATATCAGGCAATTTTTCTAAGTCTAAAAATTATCTAGGACTGCACATATCGTTGATATAATATACATATCGTTGAGAAAACATCAAAGCTACATCACCAGTGTATAGACGATAAAAGTAATGAAAATTAACTAAGTAAAATATCGTCTCAAGACAACAGAAGAATCATGGAGAAAAGTATCATATCATCGAAATAGTTTCGACGATATCATCTTGATGAAGACACATCGTCTTAAAGGTTGAAGAAATCTTGTCGTGGATAAAGCTAAGTTCAGATGTCGACGACATCGTCTTGAAGAAAGCTTGTCGTGGATAAAGCTAAGTTCAGATCTCAACAACAGCGTCTTGAAGAAAACTTGTCGTGAATAAAGCTAAGCTCAGATATCGACGACATCATCTTGAAGAAAGCTTATCGTGGATAAAGCTAAGATATCACGACGATATCATATTGAAAAAACTGTTGGAGTTACCATTGTGATCTAGAAGTGGTCAAACATGTAATGTCACTGCCAACGCGATATGAGCCTGTAGGGTCGCACATAAGAGCATGTGGAGAAGTTGGAAGATTGACTATGTTGGTAAAGGTTACCAATCACCATATAGAATGGGGGAAGTCCAGCAAATGTTGCTGTCTGAATTCGTCGGGTTTACACGGATCGGATTCGTCGGATTCGTCGGGATTCGTCGGGTTGTTCTGTGGAATCTCGACGAATTATCACAGAGAGCATTAACTCGGCAAATGTTGCCGTCTGATGTGATTCGTCGAAATTCGTCGGATTGTCCCGTGAAAACTCGACGAATGCTGTTCCGTGGAATCCCGACGAATTGTAACAGAAGCCCCTATTCTGCTGTGTGGTCTGCGGATAGCGATTCTTCTTGAAGCTGTTTATCCTTTGGGTATAAATAGGACTTCTTTAGGGTTCTCATAACTAACGAAGACTTGAGCCGACGGAAAGAGTTCTACCTCTCGCCCTAGCCGACGGAAGAGTTCCGCCGTCTGAATCGCCTCCACCGACCTCCTCTCCGGTGATCGTCGTCGTGTGTGTTCTTCCTGGAGCGAACCTAGCAGTTCGTGGAAGTGCAAAGGTGCAGTCGTTCTTCTCCCGGCTCGTGTGGATCACTGTAGAGACGTAGACATTATTCTATGTGAGGACTCGCATAGCCGACAACAGGAATCAACTCGCGGAGCATCTAGGTTTGATTTGATCCAATCCCGCCAAGGTAATTTCATACCTAGCATTTTGATTAACTTCTTGATTCAATATTCATGGTCGATCCGAATCTTTTGGGTTGTTTCTCTTCATTTCCGCTGCGCCTACATTTGATGTATGGTTCTAGAAAAACCCAACAAAAACTTATAGCAGAGAAAGACCAAGTCTAGATGTCTCTATGATGTCATCTTGAAGAAGAAGTTCAACCTTGAAGGCTAAAAAACATAACTCCTTAATTCATAAAGAAAGGCTCATATGGACAAACATCGTCTTGAAAACCTTATGTCGTTTAGAAGATCAAGACGATGTCATCTTAAAGAAAGACAGTTAGCTTGAAGAAAAGTCTAAGTCATATGAATAGGAATATATCGATGATATCAGAAGAAGTAATATCATTGAAATATTACATTACTCCTTGAAGAAGGAACTATCTAGGTGATATCATTTAGAAGAAGCAATCTCATTGAGATATCAAGCCAAGTACTGAAGTAGAAATTATATCGACGATATCGTCATGAAGCACATCTGCTGATCAAGATGATATCATCTTGAAGGAGCAATATCGTCTTGGCAGTTGCAGAGCAGCATTTAATGCGCCGGTTCTCTTGGAAATTGACATATAGGAAAAATGCATGCCGCCCATCTTGCGCACCAATCAAGGAGTAATAAATAATAACCTCTGTACAGAATATAGCCGTTGCACAATGTTTATGGAAGAATTTTATGACTTCTATATTCTGCAAGTTCCAAAAATGGCAAGACATTTATTATAATTAATTCATCTGGTTCTTCCAAATATCCTTTCAGGAAATTTATGGAAGATTTCTGAAGAGGCTTTTATGCAAAGTTACAGAAGAATATAAAAGGGAAAAATTGTCAATTTCAAAGCACTTCTTCCTACTGAATACAAAAATCTGATCAAGAAAAGAAAAGAAGAAGAACGAGAAGTAAATCTTCATCACTTAGCAGAGAAGACAAGGAAGAATCTTTCTCCTATACTAGAAGTGTTTCTATCATCAAAGGAGGAGATTCAGAAGAAAAGATCTGTAATCCACAAGATCACATAACTTATATTTATAAGAAGAAGAAGTATGTTATTCAAAAGGCATATCATCTTGAAGACTTTTCTTCTACAACAACAAATCTATTTATTACTTTGTAGGGTTCTTTGTGAATCTGAGCTGGTAGGATCTAGTGATAGATCTGAGTTGGTAGGGTTCTTGGTGAACCTGAGTTTTGGTAGGATCTTGTTGAAGATCTGAGATTATAAGACTTGTAAAGTCTGTGCTTTGTAGGGTTCTGTGTGAACTGAGTTGTAAGATCTGAATATAGTGAAAAGATCTAACTTGGAGAAGTTTCCTAGTCTAGCACACTGCTAGAAAGGTGGGAGGGACAGTGGACTACCTGTAGACACATTGTCTAGTTGGGAACCACTATAAATCATTGTGTGTTTTCTGTGATGCTTGTGTGTTGTGATAGATAAATTCTTAAATAAGCAATGAAATTGAAAACACTTAATCACCCCCCCCCCCTCTAGGTGTAGTTTATAAACAACCCATAATCTTTCAGGATGAAAGCCAACACGACCCTTTCGCAAGAAATTAGATTTTTTTAATTTTCTATTTTTTTTAATTTTAATATGCTTAGAAAGGAAAATAAGTCTAAGAATGTGACACAAAATAAATTTTTTTTTTAATTTTTTTGTAAATTTTTCTAAACAAAATAGTTTTAGTAAATTTTCAATTTTCTTGGGATTTTATAATAATTTTTCATAAAAACATAAATATTTTTTTTATATCTTGAAATTCCCAAGGAATACCCAATGATGGGCTCTCAAGGTGTAAAACCCCCTCCTGGAACCCTAAACATGGTCAAGGGGAGTCATATGCCCAGAACAGTCGCCTTGCGGATGCTCCAGCGCACGGGCTAGCTTCCTCCGCAAGGCGCCTATGCTGCCGACTATTTTAGTGTATCTCAATCCAACCCATCATTAAATTAAACAGAAGACCAAAATCCACAAAAGCATAAAAGTCCACAAAAAATATATAACAAAAATAGGAAGTAACAAGAGCTCCTGAATATATTAGAGTACAAAATATGATGTAAGTCTACATCAAAATCTCTCAAAATCTCACATCGGTAACAGAAGGGAGCACTGGTAAAGGTTGCATCTTGGTATTAGGCCCCATCTCCTTGGCCTGGCCGTCTTCCTCCATGGTGTGCTGTTGCTGGTTGTGCTCCTAAAATGAGTGGTACAACAATTGTTGGTCTAAAAAGACTAAGTGGATTCACATCCTCTCCCTCGACGACTCTTAGGCACTGGGCGGAAGGAGAGAAAAAGGGCTACAATATAAACAGTACTACAAGCAGGTGATATAAGAACAATATAATAAGATAGCAGCATATATAATCATCAATTCTCATGACATGTACAAGAGAGCACAAATATAGCAGAATAATAAGGAACTAAGTTGATCTTAACATATAAAATTGCCCATACAAGTTTATAAGTTTAGGGTCTTTCATAATAATAAGTAACTCATCATATAAAGGTGCCCACACAAGTTTATATGATGAGTATATTTATGTGGTGCAATACAATGCTATGAATGTATGTATGATGACTCACCCATGATTTACTCACGCACTCTGATTTGTTATGTCGACATAGACCATTACTTCCCACTTTTTGAGGGTAGCTAACCACTCAGGCACCTCACGTCGTGGCCAAATGGATACAGTAGAATGAGCTTCTCCACTACTAGGAGAGTATGCAATCTATCAGACCTAGGCCTTACGTATGCCTCGAAACTAAGAACCATACAGGGGAAAACCTCCATAGTCTTGCTCACTAAAACTAGCTGAGTCATAATGGCTACCGGAAGGGTCATCTGAAGACCACTTCCTTCCTAGCCTAGAGTCTATCTGCCATCTTCCATCAGTGTGACAACCTGTAAGCCTGTAGACTCATCACAAGTAACCATATCAATTAGTATCATTATGCAACTGTATATACAAACACACCCATGAACAACTCGTGCTAACTAACATCCAAGGACTACCAACCGAGTTCTTAATACAATTCCTACGTTATCGTGAATCTAGTGCTCAGAAGCACCCAAGGACTTCCACCAGAGTCCTTACCATAACACCCTTGGATATATTCATATCCATATACTTATGTCATGCCATCACTACTACCCATAATGAGTTGTCGTAACTCTAGTGTAGTGAAATGTGTATGACATGGGAATACTCCTTATGATCCTATAAGACTACTTGTGGGATTAGTGATATGTTTGAGCTCACTAATAAGGTCTGCCCTACTATGTTTATTAACCATTTTCCAATCTCAGCTCATACAATAGTCATAACATGTCTTAAACATAATTGAATTGATAACACCAATCAATCATATATTATCAATAACAATCCTCACATGCTCATTATCCTAAAGAGTCATCAATAATGCAATTAAATAAGAGAATGATTTTAAGTGTAAACCCACTGGTATTTTATCAAAATATGCAGTTACTACTATAGACATGTTTCCCAAAATTCCGGCTCAATTGGGCATTATAATAACTCATATTCAGAATAATAATTTATAACAAAATATTTAATCAAGTAATCATTTCAGAACCAAATCCTCTAAAATTTTTGCCATAGCTCATAATTATCCTTTTGAACATTTCCACTAAATTTAAGCCACATATGTTATTACAGTAATTATTTATGGCAAGATAAATTTATATGATGAGATTGACAAAATCACCATAAATACATTTCCAAAAATTATAAATTTTAGCATGGGTGTTCTCAATATCATCAGACACATATCTTCCAAATTTTATAAGCATCCGATAAATATTTTAAGAGAAATTCATAAAACATCAAAATCTGTACTTGTGCGTCACTGTTTACTAAAACATGATTTCTGGGAGTTGATCGAAATAATGCGCCACCCCATTTTGGAAAGGTCTTTCCAAGGGCTACGACTTTTATGTTGAGGCCAAGGTTCAGATCTAATTATATCATACCTAATACTGGGTTTGAAACCGATAGTGTAAAACTGGACATAACCGGTTTGGTACTTAAGTTATATTTGTCCTCGACACAAAATTTTCAATTTTAGTCCTAGGGAGCTACAGAGCTCCCCATCAAATGTGCCACTACATTTCGGAAAGGTCTTTTCGAGGGATAAAACTTTCATGGTGAGCCCGAGGTCTGGATCTAGCTGGAACATGCCTAAAAAGTGGCTTAAACCTAACTGCGTACATAAAAAATAGATCTAGTTTGGTCTACAGATAACAAATCTACACAGATCTTAAAGGAGATCTAAAAGTAGCGCTCATCTTCTTCATCCAGCAAGCGGTTATGGTCTACACACCTTCTTTCCTTCATTACTCCCTAAATAGACCACCATTCTTCATGAAATCAAGTCCTACAACTTCGTATTGAAGAGGGGAGTTGATCGAAGATATTTTCTTAGTGAAAGACGCCCTAGAACGTAAGTTCTAGCGTGGTCTCTTCCAACGAAACTCCATGAATCTCGCTGAAATTAAGCTCTCTTGAGCCCATTATTTCTCCTACTTTCAGAACTAAAGATCTATCACCAAGGGAGAGGGGGTGGAAGTCACCTGATTGATGACCATAAATCGAGTGCTCCTCCTTGGTGTCATGGTGGTTGTCTCCGGCGAACTTGTGAAATTTTCCAAGATTTAGGAGTGAGCAGGAATAGTATAACTCAAAGTTCAAGCCAACAACCAGAAGCACATGAAAAACAACTTCAATCTTTATTGATGCTAGCAGAAAACTTCATTACAAGGCGAGGTATACATGGAGAGACATGATTTCGCCAGTACACAAAAAACAGGAGAAAATACAATGCTGAAAGATAACCAGCGATCTGACTTCCTGAGACTGCCTGACCGCCTGACCTTCTAGTTCGCGCGAGTAGGAAACCAGACAGCCGGAACTGCCTGCATGCGACTTGAACAACACCAACTGAGAACCCTGCGATCTGCCACTGATGCTCCCAAACTCCAGCAACCCGCACTGCAAGCCGCGAGACCGCCCGAACACCTTCAGAAGAAGAGGTGGCCGTTGCTACCCGCACAATCCGCAGAAGCTGCACAAGACAAGTTCGATCAGCTAACCGCCCGGTCACAAAAAAGAGACCGCAAGAGTATAACGCGAGCCCAGCTTACACTTGGTGCTACTAATTTTGCTGCTACAGTGACTCCTATTTATAGGCGGGCGACCTGATCCAGTCACCGCCCTATGAGATAGAGTCACCACCCTTGACCGCGCGACCAGACCGGTCAACCCGCACGATTAGCAAAGAGATCCTCCTGCTTAGTGAGCTCGCCGACTTCAACAGAAGCTGCGCGATCATGACAACTCGCCCGGTCATGATGCTCACCAACTGTGTTCGCCTCCCGACCTCCTCCAGAGACTGTGAACACACCAGGCCGACTAGGACAATAGCCCGCCAAACTGACCAAACACCTGTGACAGCATATACCAGCAGATCGCCGAAGGACCAGCTATGCGAACACAAACCGGAGATCGCGCGACTAAGAAGACCTTAGTCCGTGCGCACTACAAAGAAACCGGACAGCCACCAGTCCGGGCTGCCCCCACCACGCAGTCACAAGCATAAGACCACGCGGTTACACCGAACAGAAGACAGCTCACCACGCGGTCACACAACCAGACCGCGCGTCCTCACCTCGTCACCCTTGGACAGAAGAACGACGGTCACGCCGAAAAGCCTGCGACTAGACCAGAGAGGTCAGACCGCCAAAGGAGACCGCAAGACCGTGCGGTCAGACTAGACCGCGTGGTCTCCCTCCTAGACCGCCAACTCCACAAACTTCCACTTCAACATTTTCAACACTCCCCCTTGAAGTGGGAAGTTGAAAACAGCCCAAGTAAACTCCTTAGCCGAGTGAACGGCCCATTCGTCAGCGCCTTTGTGAATAGGTCAGCAATATTGTCCTGACTCTGAACATGCTTGACCGAAAGAGACCCCTCCAGCACCTTCTCACGAATGAAATGATGCTCGATCTCGATATGCTTAGTCCCCGCGTGACAAACTGGATTGGTAACCAGTTTGAGAGCACTCTCGTTGTCGCCGCGGAGCAGAGTCGGACCCTGAACCTCCTTATGGACATCTTCCACCAATCTCAATATTGTTCAACAGCCTTGTATTCCGCTTCCGTGGTTGAGACAGACACGGAATCCTACTTCTTGTTGCACCATGATATAGTTGTGGGGCCCGCCATGAAGACGTATCCAGACGTCGACTTCCGATCATCTGAATCTCCCCCGTAATCAGCATCCATGTACCCATGCACCTCGAAGCCCGCATCCCTCCTGTAAAGGAGACGCATATCCGAAGTCGCCTTGACATACTTCAATATTCTCTTTGCCGCTAGAAGATGAGGCATCCGTGGTTCCGCCATATAACGGCTCACCCTGCCAACTGCATACGTAATATTCGGCCTAGTAATCGTCAGATAGATCAAGCTCCCAACCAGAGCTCGGAACACCAGTGGATCTTCCAGAATCCTCCCCTCATCCTTGCAAAGTTTCATGGACTTCTCCAGAGGTGTGGAAATGCACTTCCCTTCCTTCATGCCGAACCGCTCCACGATTCGCTCTACATATCCAGCCTGGGACACCAGCACTCCACTTCCCTTCCTCTGCACTTCGAGTCCAAGGAAATGGTGAAGCCACCTAAGTCCTTCATCTCGAACCTGATAGATAGCTCAGCCTGAAGCTTTGCTACATCCTCCTTCAAATTCCCCGTCATGATCATATCGTCGATGTAAAGAAGCACGATGACTTGAAGCTCCTCGCTCTTCTTGACGAACAAGCTTGAGTCTGAGTCTGAAGCACCAAACCCACAGAATAGGAGATATTCTGCTATCTTTCCATACCACGCCCTCGGCGCTTGCTTCAACCCATACAGGGCCTTCTTCAACTTGCAGACATAGTCAGGAAAATCTTCAGATACGAAGCCTGGCGGCTGGACCATGAAGATGTCCTTGTCAATCTCGCCGTACAAGAACACATTCTTTACGTCGAGCTGCCAAATCTCCTACCCCAACACGCCGCCAAGGCAATCACAACCCGAACTGAAGTCATTTTTGCCACCGGACTGAATGTCTCTTCATAGTCTTCACCGTATTGCTGCGAGAATCCCCGAGCCACAAGGCGAGCCTTATATCGTTCGATACTGCCATCTGCCTTCTTTTTGAGCTTATAGACCCACTTGCATGTCACAGGGGTGATACCCTTGCGCTTAGGCACCAAAGACCAAGTCTCATTCTTCTCAAGAGCACTGATCTCTTCCTGCATAGCTGAATCCCACTGTTCCACGCCTTTGGCCTTTTCAAAGCTCGACGACTCCCTCTCATCCATGGGACCAGCAAAGAAATACGAGACAAAGCTCACCATGTTTCCTCCTGTGTAGCGATCAGGGGCAATGATTGTTTGCTTCGATCTCTGCAATGCCTTCCCCTGACTCGCAGTATCTTCAGCTACTTCTTCCCTAGCTCCCCTTCCAGACGTACTCGGAGCATCGCTCCCCCTGCTTCCTGATCTAGAAGCCTCCGCCTTAGAACTAGATATTGATGGACCACCTGGTGACACAGGTAGCTCCACCTGAAGATTTTCCACAGCTTTCTCCGGCTCCTCCACCCTTCTTTCTGGTAGATCAACACCAGAGCTTCCCTTGTAGGACGTCACCTCATCGAACACGACATCGCGAGATACAACAAATCTTCGCATCTCTGGGTCCATGCACTTCCAGCCCTTCTTCCGATCATCATATCCCATGAAGACTAGCTTCCTTGCTTTCGCATCTAGCTTCGTCTGAAGCGCATCTGGAACATGCACATAGCAGGTGGAACCAAACACCCGAAGGTGTTCCACGGTTGGCTTTTCTTTGAACATCATCTCATGCGGGGTCAACATGTTGATGGGACTGAGAGGCATCCTGTTGATGACGTAGGCAGCACAAGACATTCCCTCCGCCCAGAAGGACCTTGGTATACTCTTGGCATGCAGCCAACACTTGCAGGACTCCGTCAGATGACGGATCTTCCGCTCTGCAACTCTGTTTTGGTGTGGAGTATGCGCACATGTAAGCTCCCTCTGGATGCCTACCTTCCTACAAAAAAGTAGAGAACTCACCAGAGGTGAACTCCCCTCCATTGTCAGTCCTCAGCTTCTTAACCCGCAGGCCAAGCCGACCCTCCACAAGCTCCTTGAACTCCATGAACTTGGCAAACTCCTCTGCCTTCTCCTTCAAAAATATACCCAGACACATCTGGTGTAGTCATCGATCAACACCACCATATATCTGCTGCCTCCGAGGCTTGGGGTAGCAGTCGGTCCCATCAAGTCACCGTGGATGCACTCCAACGGCATACTACTCCTTGTCTACAACTTGTCAAATGGTAGTCGATGAGACTTGCCGAACTGACATCCCGCGCACACATGACCGTCTCCGTAGAAGGATAGACTAGGCAGGCCCTTGACCAGACCTTTCACCGCCATAGCCTTCAGCTTATCCATCCCTACATGCCTCAACCTCTCGTGCCATATGACAGCACTATCATTCGTCCGCATCTTGTCGACATAAGAACTTGTCGATAAAACGAACAAGTCTTTAGCTCTCCTCCCAACATGAACAACCTCGGCCTTCACCGACTCCACATTTCGTAGAAACTTCACTTCTGTTGGGCCGAACAGAATGTGATACCCAGCGTCAATAGCGTTGGTCACGGAGAAGAGGTTTTTCCTCATTCCGGGCACATGATAGTGTTGGGAATCTTGCCCACATGATTCCTGATTTGAAGAAGTCACCAAGTCAAGAAAACTTCACTTTGTATCTGATTACTTCTCTAGCCTATAATATCAGGAAGTTAAAGAAATGTCGTCGAGAAAAATAGGCGATATCGTCGACAAGCGTGCTTGTCGTCGTAATGATAGGCAGAACAGGCGATATCGTCGATAAGCGTGCTTGTCATCATAATGACGGGCAGAGCAGCATCCGCTGAGAAGCAAAGTATTCGTCGAACGCTGAGACATGGCGAGATCGTCGAATGAAGAATGGCGATCGTCGAACGAAGGATGGCAAGTTCGTCGATCGCAGAATGCTGTTCGTCGAATGTAGAAAAGACACAGGACATCGTCATGTGGAACTCATGTCGTCGAGAGAACATATGATTACGACGACATGATGCAAGAAGGAAGCTCACGACGACACTGTCAGAGAAAGAAGAACGTCGTATATACAGAATCGCCAGGATATCTTATATAATCGAGATTCCACCACCAGAGGCAGAAGGAAGATCACGACGACAAAGTCAGAGACAGTTTGTCGCCGTAATGATGCAAGATATCTCCAAGATAGAATTCAAATCTTGCGGACGTGATGTCAGCAATTAATGTCGCCGCCTGATTGTCCAATCAGGGCCTGCTATGATGGATGGGCTTCTGACAAGTAAAGGAAATTGTATGTGACCATTATACAGCTTGGCCGTCCTATAAAAGGGGAATAGTGTTGCCCTAGAAAAGGAAGCTTGCTGTGCAAGAAAAAGAATGAGAAAAAGAATCCCGCCGCTCTTCAATAGAACAGTATTTTTCAGCGGAGAAGGAAGAGAACAAGATTCAAGAGTTCTCATAAGAATCAGTCATCTTCATTCACTGAGAAGTCGCCGATCAACATCAGGCAAAAGAAGAAGAGGCTGAAGAAGATCTGGAGTTGAAACTCAAAATCAAGAAGCATCTTCTTCATCCTTAAGAAGCCGATCTTCATCAAGGCTAAGTTGCCAGATTTCATCTGGATAAAGAAACAGTTTATTTTATTACTATAATTTTCTTGTAAGGCTTGCGGGCCAAATTGTCTAGCTTGAGGGCTGGAGAGCTGTGAGGCTTGAGGGCCAGGGCAGTGCACTTGCGGGTGCGTCTTGTCAAGCTTGCGGGCTCGGGGGCAGTAAGGGCTTGAGGGCTTAGGCTGTTGGGACTTGCGGGTCCGTGTTATAGGGCTTGAGGGCCTGAGTGTCGAGCTTGCGGGCTCGGGAGAAGTAGGGGCTTGCGGGCCTAGGCTGTTGGGACTTGCGGGTCCGTGTTGTAAGGCTGGAGGGCCTGAAGCATTTGGCGGAGTTTGCCGAGCCTAGAACGCTGCTGGGTAGGCGCAGAGGGAGAGAGGACTACTCAAGATACTCGGTCTTGAGGAACCTCTATAGATCAGTGTGTACTCTCTGTGTTTTGCTCTTTATTTCATAAATCTATTAACCAGAAACTAAGGAAATCCTAAGGGGGATAATATAAAAAGAAAATCCTATTCACCCCCCCCCCCCCCCCCCTCCCCCCTCTAGGTGATAAAGTAGACACCCCCATAAACAACAAGTGGTATCAAAGCGAGGTTGTTCAAAGAAAAGCTTAACAGCTTGAACAGATCCGTCATTGGGTGTCTAAGCATAATTATTACGGAGTCAAGAATAGCTAAGTGTTGTAGAGAAAACTTTCCCCTGTGGAAAGTTAGAGCCAGAATATTCATGGAAGCTTTGGATCCCAGGATGTTTCAAGTCACTCAAGAAGGGCCATATGCTCCCAAGACCACATCCAAGACAATGACTGAGGATGAGATGATTCTGGTTATCTTGGACAAAAGAGTTAGAGACATAATAGCTGCAGTTGATACTTCTGTACTCCAGAAACTGATCCACTGCACAACAGCTAAAGAGATGTGGGATTCTCTGACAGTCCTCATGGAAGGATTCTCAGAAATTGTAGGTATTGCAGCTGAGAGGAAGAATAAGACCCTGAGTGATAGTGAATCAAGCAACTCAGATGCAGAGGAGGAAGGTCAGTTCGGACTAACTGTCCTATCTGAATCAGAGGAAGAAATTCACGATGAGACAACACCAGAACAGGAAGGAATAAGGGCTCCATTATCTAATACTGATTCAGATTCCGAAACATGTCTCTCCGAAAATTATGAGGATCTTCTAGAAGAACTCAGAAGGAGCAAGGAACTCTGCAGGAAGCAAGCCGATGAGATCTCAATTCTCCAAACTAGAAACTCCGATCTTTTGGAAAAAGGCTGATAGGCTAACTTTGGAGAACGCAAATTTCTGTCAGCTCAAAAGAGATTATAATGCTAGCTCAAACATGGACTTGATAACCAAGTTTGGGAAAACCATGAAAGCTCTGGTTGACAGCAGAGAACTATACTACTCTCTAACCAAAGAAATTGTGCTTCTAAAGAAGGACAGGAATCTGGCTGGACCGCCGAAACTCAGAGTCAATCAAGTCAGTGGGGTGAAGAATAAATCCCCCACAAAAAGGAGAACAGGAGCCAGACCCTCTATACCAGAGACCTCTCCTCCACTGGTTGATGGTCGGTGCTCCACTCAAAGTAGGGAGCTGGAAAGCTTCAAGAAAGATAGATCAGATAGACCCTGCGGGACGCAGGCTAGCTTGAGGAAGGTAAACTCACCCTCCATCTGGAAGGCTGGGCAACCCGAACTTGGGAATCTCAAAAAATGGAGCTCCACAAGTGAACTCGCTGAGTTCAGAATAGAGAAGAGATCAATAAAGAAGAGTGAATCTAGAAGGAAAACTATGAATGGTGACAATCACATCTACCATCAGCATAGCTCACCTTCTTTGCTTCATTCATTTGTTCACACACAAAGAACCCCAGTTCACAAAGTCAGTCAGAAAAGGTGATTCAATAAGTTTGAATGCCGGTACTGTGGCAAAACAGGCCACTTTGCAATCGATTGTTGGTATAATCCAACTGCTCCAAAGGTAACGAATGATAAGCCTGCAAAACGCTTTATTCATTACAATTATATGTACCCTGGAGTAATTGAATCTAGTATGCCTATTAATGCTAACAAATTCCAAGGACCCAAATCCATTTGGCTTCCTAAGGGATTGTAATCTTGTCTGGCAGGTAGCTCAAGTGCCCACCAGAAGCAAATCTGGGCCTTGGACAAGGTGAATGTTCTGACCCTTCGGCAGAACAGCAAAATTAGCACACTAACAATCTTAGTGCAGGATTGGTACCAAAAGACAACACCCAAGCAGGGCGGGAGAATGCCTTAGGCAGAGGCGTTAGGAAGAATGGGTATCCTAGACGTACTTCAACGACAAAATAGTACCGTCGAAACTGCGTCTAAATAACATAAATATTAAATTAGATAAATCAGAGCCGCTCGATGCAACATACATTGATGCCTCGATAAACTCAAAAATGAGTGAGCGCCCCTTCACCTACTCCCCCTATAAGTAGAGTGATACTCATTTGCCCTAATACATTCCTCGACAAACTACCTCTTCGTCTCCGATCCTTCGTCCTCCCAGAAAACATGTCAACAGAAAAATGAACCGCTGAGATGCCCCCATTGTGATGCTCACCGCCCTGTGGGAGCGAATAGAAACCCTCATAGAAAAGGCCATAAACAAAATAAGGGATGAGATGAAGGATGAGGTGAAGTCAATAAAGGATGACATCTCTCAACTTCAAGCGCAGTCCACAGCTCTCATCCTGAACAGAATCGCCACGCAGGAGCAAACCCTAGACGCTCACCTCCAGGAAGTAAGAAATGTCACAGATGTCGGAGATCAGGAAATTCTGGAGCAGATATTTGAACTAAAAGAGTCAGTAAAAGAAGTTATCCAAGACGGGGAAAGGAGAATCGAAGAAGAAATCCGGGAAGAGATCAAGGGAAGCGTAGCTACTTGCTCGCATCAAGCAAAGTGGGTAAGTAATCAAGTACAGCAAGCGCTTCAAGTTCCCCTCTCCGAATACATACCCACTGAAGACTCCTCCGGCTCTGACTCTGAAACTGAATCGGGTGAATCTGCAACAACTAGGAAGAGAAGGAGAACATCCAGCGCGGAGTACCAGAAGAAGAGGCTAAGTGAGGTTGAGCAGGACCCAGAAGCTGGTAGATGGAGTCCTCGTTCAAGAGAGATCATCACAAAATCATGGATAGCGTTTGGACATGGTCAGAAGGACCATGAAAGAGTGTACTCCTCCATCGAATGGAATCTTCACATAAAAAATCTGGAAGAAAGAGCAAGACATAAGACGGCTTTTCCCCATGGTCCTCCTCCTCCTCCAAAGAAGATTCCAAAGCCACTGAACTTCTTTAGGCGAAAGATGAAGAAGGAAGCAAAGAACGTCAGCTCCAGCAAAGACGCCCTGCTGATCAACGACTGAAAGACATTTATTTCTCTTAAAGTTCATTTTTATGTTAAGAACAATTGGTCCAGTTATATGACTAATCTCATATATGAACAATTCTAATATGAGAACATTTATATATGAATGCTTATAAGGCATATACCTGTGATGTTATTGCAGCATGGTATTCATAAAATGCAATTACTGTTATTGCCTGCTGACAACGTGCCCTGCACCTTGTGTGCTTAGCTAGCAAAATATAATACATAGGTATATGCCAGAAATCAGATGCAGGTTATGCAGGTTATGCTAGACATTCAGATACAGATTATGCAGGGTGCAAGGAAGACAAGAAAGATGTCAGAAAGGGAGCCGTAAAGAAGAGACATCAAATCAAGGGGGAGCTTGTGCTACTTCTTGGTTAGAAAAGCAAAAGGCATGAAGTCAGAAAGGAGGAGAAATGGTGCTCAAGAAGACCTTAAAGGCTGGGGGAGCAAAGAAGAGACATCAAAGCAAGGGGGAGCTTCTGGCATGATGCACTCAGGGAGTTCAGCAAAGATAAGTACAATCTTACATGCTCAAAGTTAATATTATAATATTTATTGTCTAAGTGAAAGTCATCTTGAATTGGAATTCTGACTTCTTCAAATAGGGGGAGCTTGTTGGGAATCTTGCCCACATGATTCCTGATTTGAAGAAGTCACCAAGTCAAGAAAACTTCACTTTGTATCTGATTACTTCTCTAGCTTATAATCTCAGGAAGTTAAAGAAATGTCGTCGAGAAAACAGGCGATATCGTCGACAAGCGTGCTTGTGGTCGTAATGATGGGCAGAACAGGAGATGACATCAACATGCGTGCTTATCGTCGTAATGACGGGCAGAGCAGCAGTCGCTGAGAAGCAAAGTATTCGTCGAACGCTGAGACGTGGCGAGATCGTCGAACGAAGAATAGCGATCGTTGAACGAAGGATGGCAAGTTCATCGATCGCAGAATGTTGTTCGTCAAATGCAGAGAAGACACAGGACATCATCGTGTGGAACTCATGTCGTCGAGAGAACATATGATTACGACGACATGATGCAAGAAGGAAGCTCATGACGACACTGTCAGAGAAAGAAGATCGTCGTATATATAAAATCGTCAGGATATCTTGTATAGTCGAGATTCCACCATCAGAGGCAGAAGGAAGATCACGACGACAAAGTCAGAGACAGCTTGTTGTCGTAATGATGTAAGAAATCTCCAAGACAGAATTCAAATCTTGCGGACGTGATGTCAGCAATTAATGTCGCTGCCTGATTGTCCAATCAGGGCCTGCTATGATGGATGGGCTTCTAAAAAGTAAAGGAAATTGTATGTGACCGTTATACAGCTTGGCCATCCTATAAAGGGGGAACAATGTTGCCCTAGAAAAGGAAGCTTGCTGTGCAAGAAAAAGAATGAGAAAAAGAATCCCGCCGCTCTTCAATAGAACAGTATTTTTCAGCGGAGAAGGAAGAGAACAAGATTCAAGAGTTCTCATAAGAATCAGTCATCTTCATTGACTGAGAAGTCGCCGATCAACATCAGGCAAAAGATGAAGAGGCTGAAGAAGATTCGGAGCTGAAACTCAAAATCAAGAAGCATCTTCTTCATCATTAAGAAGCCGATCTTCATCAAGGCTAAGTTGCCAGATTTCATATGGATAAAGAAACAGTTTATTTTATTACTGTAATTTTCTTGTAAGGCTTGCAGGCCAAATTGTCTAGCTTGAGGGATGGAGAGCTGTGAGGCTTGAGGGCCAGGGCAGTGCATTTGCGGGTGCGTCTTGTTGAGCTTGCGGGCTCGGGGGAAGTAACGTCTTGAGGGCTTAGGCTGTTGGGACTTGCAGGTCCGTGTTGTAGGGCTTGAGGGCCTGAGTGTCGAGCTTGCGAGCTCGGGAGCAGTTGGGGCTTGTGGGCCTAGGCTGTTGGGACTTGCGGGTCCGTGTTGTAAGGCTTGAGGGCCTAAAGCTTTTTGCGGAGTTTGCCGAGCCTATCACGCTGCTGGGTAGGCGCAGAGGGAGAGAGGAGTACTCAAGACACCCGTTCTTGAGGAACCTCTATAGATCATTGTGTAATTTCTGTGTTTTGCTCTTTATTTCATAAAGTTATTAACCAGAAACTAAGAAAATCCTAAGGGGGATAATATAAAAAGAAAATCCTATTCACCCCCCCCCCCCCCCCTCTACGTGATAAAGTAGACACCCCCATAAACAACAGATAGACACTCTTCAAAGTTAGCGGCCCCCTATCACTGCCCAAGGAAATAACCCCCACCTTCTCGACACTATGCACGGTATTATCAACAGTTATAATGACATCATTACCTGAGTAAGCCTGCGCTGAAGTAAGCTTCGACTCATCCCCGGTGAGGTGATGACCACACCCCGAGTCCACGATCCAGTCCTCCTGAATAGTTGATAGGAGCCGCAGCTCCAACCGAAGCCGAGAAGGCTCCTCCCCATCCTCCATCAATCTGCCTGGCCTCAGCTTCCTCCTTTCCTGCAGCGGCATGCCCTGGCTGAAGATTCACCTGGCAATCCTTCCTTATGTGACCAAACTTCCCACACCTGAAGCACTTAGGACATTCTCCCTTCTTCTTCCCTTCAGCCTTGGGAGCATAGCCCCTCTCCTGCTGTCCATAAGTTGAAGGCCCATTGCCTCCTCCAGCGGTCTTCTTCTTCTTATCCCACTTCTTCTTCTTCCCTATGAAGAGAACCTCGCCTTCTTCCCCAGACACTGACACCCCCGCCATCTGCCTTGCCAGACTCTCCTGCGACGCAAGCAGATTTTCCAGCTCCAGCAAAGACGGCTGATTTTCCTAACCCTACACCGACGTCACAAAAGCCACATACTCCTTCCACAAGCCACGGATGATGTGCCTCTTCAGCTTCGCCTCAGAAATTGGATCATCAGGATCCAGTGCCGAAATCTCAGCACACAGGTTCTTCATCTTCAAGAAGAACGTAGAGATAGAAAGATCACCTTGAGCCGATCTGGCCAGCTCATTTTCTAGGAATTGAAGTCTTGCCACATTCTTCTTGTTAAACAGCCCATCCAGGGCTCTCCAGATCTCAGCAGCTGATCCACACCCCAGAATGTGATCAAACATGTCAGGTGATATTGCCCTTTTCAGAGCAAACTCCGCTTTGGCATTGATCCGCCTCCAATTCCTCACCTCATGACCGTTATCCCCAATCAGGATGACTTCCTCCGTGCTCTCTCCTCCAACCACCTCACATAGGTCCTCACCCAGAAGATAACTCTGCATACATGACTTCCACTTCTTAAAGTTAGTCGAGTTGAGCATCTCAATTCCAAGACCCCTTGCTTCCATGGCTCTACCACTAGTTCCTTCTTCACAAAGGCGATGGCAACTATGAGTTAATGACTGCTCTATCCACACCAACCTGGCTCTGATACCATGTGAAATTTTCCAAGATCTAGGAGTGATTAGGAATAGTATAACTCAAAGTTCAAGCCAACAACCAGAAGCACATGAAAAACAACTTCAATCTTTATTGATGCTAGCAAAAAACTTAATTACAAGGCGAGGTATACATGGCGAGACATGATTTCGTCAGTACACAAAAAACTGGAGAAAATACAATGCTGAAAGATAACCAGCGATCTGACTTCCTGAGACCGCCTGACCGCCCGACCTTCCAGTTCGCGCGAGTAGGAAATGAGACTGCCCGAACTGCCTGCCTGCGACTTGAACAACACCAACTGAGAACCCTGCGATCTGCCACTGATCCTCCCGAACTCTAGCAACCTGCACTGCAAGCCGCGAGACCGCCCGAACACCTTCAGAAGAAGAGGTGGCCGCTGCTACCCGCACAATCTGCAGAAGCTGCACAAGACAAGTTCGATCAGCTAACCGCCCGGTCACAAAAAAGAGACCGCAAGAGTATAACACGAGCTCAACTTACACTTGGTGCTACTAATTTTGCTGATACAGTGACTCCTATTTATAAGCGGGCCACCTGATCCAGTCACCTCCCTATGAGATAGAGTCACCACCCTTGACCACGCGATCAGCAAAAAGATCCTCCTGCTTAGTGAGCTCGCCGATTTCAACAGAAGCCGCACGATCATGACAACTCGCCCGGTCATGACGCTCACCACCTATGTTCTCCACCCGACCTCCTCCAGAGACCGCGAACACACCAGGCCGACTAGGACAACAGCCTGCCAAGCTGACGAAACACCTGTGACCGCATATACCAGCAGAACGCCGAAGGACCAGCTATGCGAACACAAATCGGAGATCGCACGACAAAGAAGACCTTAGTTCGCGCGCACCACAAAGAAATCGGACAGCCACCATATCGGGCTACCCCCACCACGCAGTCACAAGCACCAGACCGCGCGGTTACACCGAACAGAAGACAGCTCGCCACGCGGTCACACGACCAGACCGCGCGTCCTCACCTCGGCACCCTTGGACAGAATAACGGCGATCACGCCGAAAAGCCCGCGGCTAGACCAGAGAGGTCAGACCGCCATAGGAGACCGCAAGACTGTGCAGTCAGACCAGACTGCGCGGTCTCCCTCCCAGACCGCCAACTCCACAAACTTCCACTTCAACATTTTCAACAGAACTTGCTTCAAATGTCGCTCCTAAACTTGGTCTCCTTCGGAAAAATGGCTGGATAGTTATGGGAGAGAAAGAGGAAATGACTTGTAGGAGAAGAACTAGGAGAGAGAAAATTGTGGCTGATTTGACCCTAAGAATTAATGAGAAAGTACTTCCCATACTTTGGATTGGTCAACCCAAGCCATGTGTCAGCCTCATATAGGACCAAATCACTTTTTAGCCTTGAAATAAGCATAGATAAGGCATGGCCACAAAGGGTCCATGCCACGTCTCCACAACTGAATAAAAGAAAACTACTGTAAGTGCACCCGACGTTATCGTCGAGTGCACTGAACTCGACAATATCGCCGAGTTCACACGATGATATTATCGAGTACACTCGGCGATATTGTCAAGTGCACTAAACTCGATGATATCATTGAGTACACTCGACGGTATTGTCGAGTACACTCGATGATATTGTCGAGTGCATTGAACTCGATGTTCAGGCCATCATGTCACGCCCGTGACGCCTGGTCATGCACGTGACTTTGGGATTTCCTCCCAATTGAAATTTCCCCAAATTTTCTCATAAATTCTTATTAACCGTGACTCAAACTTGACCACCTCAAGGTCCTAGGGCTTCTACCGAGCCTGAGTCAACTCCTGGTGAAACAACACTTATGAGGGTTCTAGCGCGAATTGGGATGTTACAAATCCTGTAAACAAAAAATAATTTCGTCCCCAAAATTTTAATTTGGGGCAACGGGTATTGAAATACGAGGTATGGTAAACTAGTTTAGATTATACCTGGGGAAAACAATCTCGGGTAACGCTGCTGTATGAGGTCCATAGACTCCCAAGTGTATTCCTCTTGCCCATGTGTTGGGGACTCGGCGCAACCAACTCGACCAAAATCCCGGATTGTTGGTGAAGGCGCCACCTATCCTTAATAGAGCTGGTCACCCAAGCAGGATCCATGGGGCAGCCAGTTAGGCCCACGGGGGACACGCCCTTCCGCTTCGAATAGCGCAGCATGCCAGGGCAATTGCTAACCGTAGCCCAACAATCCCCCCAGCAACGACCTGGGGTTTCGAACCCGCGACCCCCTCTGATACCACTTATTGGGGACTCGGCGCAACCAACTCGACCAAAAGCTCGGACTGTTGGTGAAGGTGCTACCTATCCTTAATAGAGCTGGTCACCCAAGAAGGATCCACGAGGCAGCCAGTTAGGCCCACGGGGGACACGCCCTTCCACATCGAATAGCGCAGCACGCCGGAGCAATTGCTGACCGCAGCCCAACACCATGGTTGGACCACATGACCTTTACTAATGGAACACTCTTTCGACGCAGCACTCGGGTCTCAGCATCCACTATCCATATGGGCTCCAACTGAACAGATCTATTAGATGCCACAAGGACAGATGTAGTCGCGACGTACTGATCAGGGCAAAATAATGCATTTCTTAGGGAGGATAAATATAAAATGTCGTGCATGTTTTCCAGTTCCGGGGGTAGCTCCAGTCTATAAGCCAAGGGGCCGATCTGCTCTAAGATAGTATATGTCCTCATATATCAAGGGTTGAGGATTTTCTTCCCTTAGACACGAGATACGCCATACATCAATCTGATCGTCAAGAAAACCTTGTCTCCTACCTGGAACTCCACCATCTGGTGTCTCGCATCATAGTATTTTGCATGTCGGCTATGTGCCTCAAGCATATGATCCCGAATCAGCTAAATCATCACATCCGTATCGTCAACGTATTCCACTCCAAGTGTCTTTGGATCCTCATCATGGATCCAAGATAGAGGCATCTTGAACCTCCTTCCATATAGTGCCTCGTAAGAAGTAATGGCGATACTTTCCTGATGACCATTATTGTAGGAGAACTATACCGAAGGTAGAAGTCTCTCCCATGACTCTCCCTGATCCAAGACACATAGCCACAATAGGTCTCTATCGTCCTGATATTCCTCTCTAACTGGCTGTCGGTCTGAGGATGGAAGGTAGTGCTGAAAGTAAATTGAGAATCCAAATATACATGCACTGCCCTCCACTCCCTAGAGGTGAAATGACCATCTTGGTCTGAAATGATAGTTTTGGGCACCCCGTGATATCGGACAAACTGCTGCACAAAGAGGCGCACCAAAACATCGACATATGTATCTTCCTGATCAGAATGAACCTGGCAACCTTCGTCAACCGATCTATAATCACCCATACAGAGTCACTCCCAGAGTGGAGCGAGGTAGACCGTGTACAAAATCCATGGAAATATCTTCAAACTTCCTCTCGGGAATGGGCAACGACTACAACAAACCACCGGGTCTCTTACACTCTACCTTCACTTTTTGGCATACCTCGTAATGCATGACAAAAAGTGTGACATCCCTCTTTATTCCCGGCCAAAACATCGCCTTCTGCAGATTAGTATACATCTTGACAATCCCGGGATGCACCGAATATTTGGTGCAATGAGCCTCTCTCAGTATATCTTCTCGGATTCCTCCTCCTGCAGGTATATATACCCAGTTATAGAAATGAACGAGGTACTCCCACAGTGTAAACTCCTCTTAGAACCATCCTCCACTGCTCGAAATATAGGGTCCAAAGCAGCATCCTTCCTCTGCCCAGCTCGAATGCGATCACGTATATCAAAAACTATGCTCATAGTGGTCGTTTACTCAGCATAAACCTCTGAATCGGCCCTAGACACAAGCATAATCTACATATCCTCGAGCATCTTGGCCAACTCCATGGCCTTAAATCGGGACTCCGGGCTGGATGTGGGTGCCCTCCTGCTTAATGCGTCGGCCACCGGGTTTGCCTTCCCCAGGTGATAGTTCAGTGTAAACTCATATTTGCATAAGACCTCAATCCACTACCGCTGCCTCAAATTCATATTTTTCTATGTGTGTATATACTTGAGGTTCTTATGATCTGAAAATATCTCGCAACGGATTCCATATATGTAAAGCCTCCAGATCTTCAAGACGAAGACCACTGCTCCTAACTCCAGGCCATGCACCGAATAGTTCACTTCATGCTTCTTTAGCTGCATAGAAGCATAAGAAATTAAATTACATGCTCTTGTTGCATCAGTACAACACCCATCCCCTGGTATAAGACATATGTATAAATCTGAAATCCTTACTTCCCAGATGGAAGGTCAAGGATCGGGGGATGAGGTGAGGCGATCCTTCAGCTCCTAGAACGCAGCCTCGCACTTAGGTGACCATACAAAATGCACTTTGTTGGAACAACCCTTTTATTGTTTTGGGCTAGGATCACTTTTTAGGATCAGTTGACCCCATTGTATAGTTTAAGGGTCAAGTCTTTAGGCTGATAAACTAGCTAGAACTTAAGATTAATCTAAGGTTTTCAGCGTTCGACGAATGACTAGCAGCACTCGACAAATGGCTTTTGGCGTTTGACAAACGACTAGTATCGTTCGACAAACTGTTCTAAGCAGACTGAAGTATTACAGCCAGTTACAGCACTCGACATTTACTGATCAGCGTTCGACGAATGACTAGCAGCGCTCGACAGATGGCTCTCAGTGTTCGACAGTTTTTTTTTATATAACAGCGCTCGACAGTTTTCTAGCCAATGTTCGACATAATCTGGACAGCGCTCGACAGATGGCTCCCAGAATTCGACAGATCATTTATTGAATTCCAGATTTATTATCAGTCACATTCTATTCTGTCCTAACAGCAAAACGACGACTATAACGGATCTATTCAATATCTTTGGATATATTCTAACAGATAAGGAAGGATATTTGAAACTCAATTAATATATTCCTTTCCTTCCTTTTCCCAGATAGGAATAGCCGTTGACATTTAATGAAAAGGAATTTTTTCACGACCAAGGAACAAAAGGACCTGGCAGAGTCGTTTGAGCCTTGTTGTTATTTCCAAGAATGTCAACAGAATTCAAAAAAAAAGGAGAAGGGATATATATATAGACAAAAAGAAGAAGAAATATATAGATATATACAAGTAGTAATTTTCTTTTTTTTCTCTCTTCGACAAGCAGCACAAAAACCTCAGAGAACATCATCAAGAGGATTTTTACTCAGAATCTGCTGCAAAGATAGATCTTCTAAAAAGAGCAACAAACAATCTGAAGAACCTATTCTTCCAGATCAATCTGCTACTGGAGATCTTGGTTTTTTTAAGAGAAAGCTTCTCCATCTTCTGTCAACTAATTCAATCAGACAGGGGGAGCTTTACAACAACATCCACTAGAATCTTCTCTCAGCATCTTGACAGAGAAGAACACTACAAACTCTTTCTTACCTCTCTTGTACAGGGTCATAACTCCCTTCAAAAGTTAATCTCGGTGACAGGGCACCTTAGCAAAAACCTGCACCTTGGTTAGAGCACCTTATCAACAGCTCACCTGGTGTGTGGACACCTTATCAAAATCACCTGGTGTGAGGGCACCTTATCAACAACCTCCTAGTGGATTCCTACCGAGGGTGGTAGAAGAGTAGACGTACCCAGTTTTTTTGGGGAACTACTATAGCTCCTTGTGTCGTCTGTGGTTAATTATTCTTTGTGCTTGTGCTGTTTGATTTCTTTTATTTACCTTTTCTGTTTATTCAATTCTCACACTAATTACACTATTTTAATTCCGCTATAAAACTAAAGAAAAATTTTAATACTTTATTCACCCCCCCCCCCTCTAGAGTAATTTAAGATCTGACCTCCACTTTCAATTGGTATCAGAGGATGGTTGATTCTTTACAGACTAACATCTGAATCACAAAGATCAACCAGATCTTAATTTGTCTAGAGCTCCTTTAACCAAGAATTTTATAACATTCAAAACTCATGGCACAAAACAAGGAATATTCTAGCACAAGACCTCCCATGTGCAATCTCAATAAGTTTGCACTATGGAAAGCAAGGATTAGGCTTTATATGAACTCTATTGATGAGGAGATTTTCAATGTTATTCTTACAGGACCTCCAGCACCTACAGCAACAACCAGCACTACTGCAGCAACAGACAACACTGTTGTTCCACCTCCTGAGTGGACTGAGGCTCAGAAGAAGCAAAGAAATGCAGATGCAAAAGCCATGAACATTCTAGCCTTAACTATGTCAGATGACATATTCCAGAAAGTTGTTGAGTGCACCTCAGCAAAAGAAATCTGGGAATCACTCAACAACATGGTGGCAGGTTCAGCAGATGAAAGGAAAGATAGAAGATCCCACCTAATCTCTCAATATGAGAACTTCAAGAAGGGAGAATCAGAAAATGTTGCTGATATGTACAATTGGCTCAGCCTCATAATAAATGAGCTGAAGTCTCTGGACAAAGTGATCTCACTCACAGAGATCAATGACAAAATTCTCATGTGCTTTCCCAGCACATGGGACTCCAGAATCTGGCCAATCAAAGAAGCCAGAAGCCTAAATGAGATCACCACTGAAGCCTTGTTGGGCAAGCTCAAATCTTATGAGCAGCTTGTCAAGAGTAGGGAAGTTGAAGAATCTACCTCATCCCCAGCACTCAAGAAGGAGAAAAGCATAGCCTTCAAAGCTGCAGAAGAAGAAGGACCAACTCCTAACAAAGAGGAGTTGATGAGCTTCATAGCCAAAAGATTCTATAATATGGCTAAGAAAGATTTCAAGAAGAAGTCATCCAGAAGCCATGACAAGCCAAGGTATGACAAAAATCATTCTAATGAAATTATATGTTTTGGTTGCAGGAAGCCAGGACATATTGCTCCTGAATGTCCAGAAAATCAAAACAAAAAGGACAGAAAGGAGAGAAAAAGAGAAAAGGAAGAAAAGAAAAGATCCAGCAAATCTTCCTCCCATTCACACAAAAAGAAGGGAAGAGGATTTGTAGCAACATCCTAGAGTGAAACAGAATCTGAATCAGAATCCTCATCTGGTTCTTCTGATGAAGAAGAAACAAAATAAAATGGCCAATGTCTAATGGCAACTTATGACTCAGACTGTGAGTCACAATCTGAATCTTCATCAAGCTCCAATGATGATGAAGAAGAAAAAAACTTCTGCATGATGGCAATCAATGCCTCAGCCAGCAAATCTGATGAAGAAAATTCAGAATCAGAAGAAGAAAATGATGCAGATCAGGTAATGTCTGATTTTGATTTTACTTCAGATGAATTCAAAGCTGAATTCAAAGTCCTTTGCTCAGATCTACTCAACTCTGAGAAAGAAATAATCTCACTCAGATGTAAGATAGCTGAAATGAAAAAGATGGGTGAAGAAAATGCAAATCTTAAGAAAGAATTGGCTGCCTCCAGAGAACACATTATTCTCATTGAGAATAAACTTTCTGAGGCCAAGAAATTTGAAGAATCCCTAAATGGGAGAAGTATCAAACTGATGGACATCACAAGCATAGTCAATGCTAGACTTAATAATAGCAAGCTGGGCTTGGGTGCCTCATTAAGTGAACCATCTCTGATTAAGAGAAATATCCTTTCCTCACCTATAAAATTTATTTCTGCTCAAGGCAAAGAAGATGTAAAAAGAGATAAAGATATTTCAAGCAAGTCTGTTAAGGATAAAAGAATTCAAAAGAATTCGTCGAACGGAGATCGACAAAAAGGTTCAAATTTGTCGAACGGAGCTCGACGAAATCTGAAAATAGATTTTCAGTATAGTTATCAGATGAACAATAGTCGACCAATTTATCCAAATTTGTCGAACAGATACTATACAGAAAATACTAGAAATCTCACTTCCAAACAAACTAAAAATCCTTTCACTGAATGGATAATACCTCCAAGGAGATATCATCCACAAGGCTATAAGAGCCAGCCTGAAATGTCATTTATCTCTGAATTTTGTGGTAACACAAAAGGACCCAAGGTAGTCTGGGTCAAAAACAACTAGTTTATGTTTTTGTCTTTGCAGGTACTTGGCCATCCAAGATTAAATCAAAAATGGTACTTGGATAGTGGCTGCTCAAAGCACATGACAGGAAACAAGGCCAATCTAAAAAATTACAAGGCACAGCTTGGACCCAAAGTGATCTTTGGAGACTCCAACTATGGTCAAACCAAAGGCTTTGGTCAAATCAAGGTTGGAGCAGTAACATTCAAAGAAGTCACCTATGTGAAGGGTCTGAAGCATAACCTCATCAGCATAAGTCAGTTATGTGATGAAGGTTATCAGGTAACCTTTAATAAATCAGAATGCATTATCAAGTCATTTGATAATGTCATTGTCTTATCAGGTATTAGACAGGGTAATATATATTTAGTAAATTTCAATTCCTCTAAATCAGAAATTTGCCTGTTTAATGAGCTAAGCAAACCTAGTGAACTATGGCATAAAAGATTAGGACATGTAAATCTCAGAACAATTGCCAAGCTATCTAAAGATAATCTAGTTAGAGGTTTACCATCAGGATCATATAAGAAAGAAGGTTTATGCAGGGCATGCCAGCTAGGAAAGCAAACCAAAAACAGTTTTAAATCCTTATCTAAAAGTGATTCACCTAGAATCTTATTCTTGCTACATATGGACCTTTTTGGACCTATAACAATAAAGAGTTTAGGAGGGAAGTCTTACACTCTAGTTATTGTAGATGACTTCTCTAGATTCACTTGGGTATTCTTTTTGAGAGAAAAGTCAGATAACTTTAAAGTTCTTACAGAGTTTCTTAAGAGCATACAGATTGAATACTCTACTGTAGTTGCATTGATCAGAAGTGATCATGGCACTGAGTTTGAGTCTCTTCTTATGCAAGAATTCTGTGAGAAGGAAGGTATCAGACATTGCTTCTCAGCTCCTAGAACTCCTCAACAGAATGGGGTAGTTGAAAGGAAAAATAGAACCCGAATTGAATCAGCAAGAACATTGCTTGCAGATGCTAATTTGCCACTATCTTTTTGGGCAGAAGCTGTTAGCACAGCAAACTATGTTCTGAATAGAAGTTTGATACACAAACTTAAGGGTAAAACTCCCTATGAATTACTTAAAGGGAAGAAACCTAAAGTTGACTATTTCAGAACTTTTGGTTGCAGGTGTTTTGTTCATAACAATGATAAGAAATATCTTAGAAAATTTGAACCAAAATCTGAAGAAGGAATTTTCTTAGGATATTCAATAGTTAGCAAAGCATATAAGGTATTTAACAAGTCCTCTCTTAAGATAGAAGAGTCCATGCATGTTTCCTTTGATGAAACTAACATGTTTTACAAGGAGAAGAACTCTTCTACCAAGAATGCTTTGCAGGTACCAACTCTATGTGAAGAGCTTGATGGGCTAAATCTACAGTCAGGAGATTCAATGCAACCATTAGCTCAAAGTCTTGAAGATAGTGAAGAAGAAGATCATTCAGATCTTATTGATTATCAGAATCATGCAACAACAGAACATCCTCCACAGGATACAGTTACTGAGCAAAATTCCCAAATAAATATCACTGCAGAATTAACTCCAACTGTTGACCACATCACAGTTAGAGATCACCCAATTTCACAAGTGATTGGTGATATTTCTGCAGGTGTTCAGACAAGACATCAACTGTATCAAAATCAAATGCATACTTGCTTTCTATCACAAGTTGAACCTCAAACCATAAAAGATGCAGAACAAGATCCAAATTGGATTCTTGCAATGCAAGAGGAACTTAACCAATTTGAAAGAAACAAAGTTTGGGATTTGGTTCCAAGACCAAGAGGCCATCCAGTCAATGGCACCAAGTGGGTCCTCAGGAACAAACTTGATGATCAAGGAAATATTGTGAGAAATAAAGCAAGACTTGTAGCTCAAGGATACTCCCAGGAAGAAGGCATAGACTATGATCAAACATTTGCACCTGTAGCAAGACTTGAAGCTATCAGAATATTTTTAGCATTTGCTGCATACAAACAATTTAAGGTATATCAAATGGATGTAAAAAGTGCATTCCTAAATGGAGATATCAAAGAAGAAGTTTATGTGGAACAACCACCAGGTTTTATCTCTCCAACTCATTCTTCTTATGTATTCAAGCTTAATAAAGCTCTCTATGGTCTCAAACAAGCTCCCAGGGCATGGTATGAGACCTTAGCAAATTTTCTATTGGAAAACAAGTTCTGTAGAGGCTTAGTAGATAAAACCTTATTTTTCAAAATACATAAAAATCAAACATTGCTAGTTCAAATATATGTAGATGATATTATTTTTGGATCTACTGATTCAAATTTATGCAAAAAGTTCTCTAAACTTATGCAATCTAAATTTGAAATGAGTAGCATGGGTGAATTATCATACTTCCTTGGTCTTCAAGTGAAGCAAACCACATCAGGAATTTTCATTTCCCAATCCAAGTATGCTAAGGAATTAGTAAAAAGGTTTGGAATGTCTGATTCCTCTCCCATGAAAACACCCATGGCCTCTAATGCTGTCATCAATGCTGATGAATCAGGGAAACCTGTTGATCAGAAAATGTATAGAGCAATTGTTGGCTCATTACTATATTTGACAGCTAGTAGGCCTGATATAATGTTTGCTACCTGTATTTGTGCTAGGTTTCAAGTTAACCCTAAAGAATCTCATCTATCTTTATTAAAAAGAATTTTAAGATATATAAAGGGTTGTCCTAATCTAGGTCTCTGGTATCCAACAGCATCTGAATTTGAATTAACTGGATTCTCAGACTCAGATTATGCTGGATGCAGAGTAGACAGAAAAAGCACATCAGGAACTTGTCAGTTTCTTGGTGATAGGCTTGTGTCTTGGTTTTATAAGAAGCAAACAACTGTGTCCACATCAACAGCAGAGGCAGAATATTTTGCTGCAGACAGTTGCTGCTCACAAATTCTGTGGATACAAAATCAACTTCTAGACTATGGAATCAACTTAAATCAATCAATCATATTTTGTGACAATACTAGTGCAATAGTTATAGCACAAAATCCAGTTCTCCATAGTAGGACTAAACACATAGAAATAAGGCACCAATTTATCAGAGATAATGTGGATAAAAATAAAATTTGCCTACAATTCATCTCCACTGATTTACAAAGAGCAGATATTTTCACCAAACCTCTGGATGAAAAGAAACACATCTTCTTTATGAATCAACTGGGAATGATAGATGGAGACTCAATCTGCTGAAAATTATATGTTCTATCTAACCCAATTTTCGTCGAACGAAGAACGACAATATTTTTTTTTTGTCGAACGATGGTCGACGAAAACCTACATCTTAAGAGTCAGTGAAGAAAATCCCATTTGTCGAACGGCGCTCGACGAAAAAGATTTTTTGTAAAACTTTAAAGTCGGTTCGACTTCAGAATTAATTAGGTTTTGCCGAACAGCGCTCCTCGAATTCTCCTCCCTATTTCCTCGACTATATAACACCTATTTTACTTCATTCTAAGTTCGCGCCTACAGAAATCATTTTCCTTCAGTTCCCTATTGCACTTGATCTTTCTCTTCTCTTGCAGGAACAATGGCGATTCCTCAGGCCTCTCTACACCCAATGAAGTTTGACGCAGGTTTTGACATTGACTCGTTTGCACAGTCAGACCAAATCTTCAAGGATATTCTTCAAATGCTGGATGAACAACAACTAAGGAAATTTCTAAGCACCAGGCAGAAGATAGCTGTTGCAGAGATAAAAGAATGGGTTTTCACTGCAAAACCAGTCGATGAAAGCTTGTCGGGAACAATCGCAGGTCATCATGTCTCTCTCTCTCCCACCATCCTTACTGAAATCTTTGGTCTTGCAAACGGTGAAGATGAATTAGACATAAGCTCAAATGAATTTGATGAAGCTTTAGTCAAAATGGGCCATTTGACTGAAAACCCTAGCCACATTCTGAAAAAGAACATGTCTCAGAACTACAAGTTCTTAGCAGATATTGTTGGGAAAGTCCTGCTGGGCAAGACTTCTGTACATGACTATATCAGTAGGCACTAATTTCTATTAATGGTGGCCTTAATGGAGAAGAAGAAAGTCAACTGGGGATCAATCCTTTTTGACCTAATTAAAAAGAAGAATTCTACAGAGAATGTATGCTTTGGAAGAATCATAGGAATCTTCTTACAGGAAAGGCATCCAAAACTTTTGGTGTCACCAAAAGTAACAATAAATGCCAGCAAGAGGCTGACCTCAGCACTCTTTGCTAAATGGGATAGAATAATTCCCAAGAAGAATACAGGAGCTGAGGCCTCCAGAAAAAGGAAAGCTTCTGAGAACACAAGTACTGATCAAGTCACTCCCTCTACACCTCTAGAAGATCCTTCCTCAGTTCCTCCTCACTCTCATATCCTCTCTCCTCCTGCTCAACAATCTCCTGCTCATTCTTCATCCCCTCCTTCAACTGCAATACCACTCATCAATGATATTCAAATCTTAACCGACCACATCAGTGATGCTCCACCACCACTATCTTCAGAACCACTACCTACCACACCTCCCTCTCCAATACACAATGAATATCACTCACCTATCCATTCTCCTAGTCCAATCCATCCAGACATTCATACACATACCACCAACATCAGTAATATCATTCCTTCAATATCCTCTCCATCCACATCACAACCATTCACTTGCCATCCACCCGATTATTCATCCCTCAACCTCTCATCTATTGCTAATCAAGTCTTTGATCTTATCCTTCCTAAAATAAGCCAGCTCCTGGATGCAAAACTTGCTCCAGTTATTCAGGCACTTTCTTCTTTATCTTCTAGGATAGCCTCTCTTCCCTCCTCCACTGCTGTCCCTTCTACTAGAGGCCTAGATTCAGGTTGCCCTGAAGCTAGGCAGGGGGAGATGTTCTATGAAGAAGCTCCAGCAACAGAAGAAATTCCAGAAGATGTTACAATTTTTGATACAGATACACAAGTTATAGAAGTAATAAATACTATATGCAATCATCCATCCTGTGATCTATATAGCTTATTATCAAAATTTGATGTCACATATACTTCAAGAGTATCACCAAAGGTATACATAGAGGATCTTTCAAAGGCTCTGATTTGCCTTCCTCAGAAAACTCATTTTGACATCATACAAAATTATATATCCTCTATTCCTTCATCCACAATTCAAGACAGTCCAATACAGGATCATTCTGCAGAATTTGAAGATGATCTTGCAGAATTCCTTGATGATTCACCAGCCCCACAAATTACTTCTTCACCTCCAATTCCTGTATGGAATGAAGAACCAATGCCAAGCTTTGATGAAATTTGGAGAGAAGCAGATGCAGAGTTTGACAAAGCTGAAGAAGAAAGATTAAAGGCTCGTGAAGCAATCAAGAGAATTGATGACTTATACAACAAGCCAATCTCATCTTCTGACTCTGAAGATGATGATGACTCCAGTAATTCTGATGATACATTCTCAAAGAAAAGAACAGCTAAGTCAAAGGCTGCTCCCAAGCCCCCAAATCCAAATAATGATATTCCTTTGTACATTTTGTATAATGTTCCTCTTGATGAGAAAACTCCCCACTGGATGAAGTACTCCAGAAATGAGAACAATAGGAGGAAGAAATTCAAGAAGACTGGCTACATTTCTGACAAATCGGTCAAGTACAATCATCCTCCTCCTCCTCCTCCAGCAGCTGGTGCAACAGGATCAACAGGTGTATCATCCTCCTCTCAAAAGCCAAGCTCTCAACATTCAAGGAGACCTGGTAGTTCTAGTGGTTCTCAAATCTCTAGATCAACCAGTGCTCCTTCCTCCAAGAAATCAGCTTCAATCTATCAAGGAAGTCAAACCTTCTCTCCCTCTCAAATATCTTCAGAATACAAATTTCACATTTCTGATGGATCTTTTCACAGAGATAGAGTACCTCAAAAGGTCACTCAAGACAAAAATGATTCAGAAGATATTTATTACTTTCCAGATCCAGAAGAAGAGAAAATGTGACAGATGGCAAGACTGAAAGAAACAGTTGCATTTGCATAGATTAAAAAGGCTAAAGCAGAAGGCAAAGACTTCTCAAGTTTCTCAACCATGTCAGAATACAGAAGAAAAGAACTTGAAAAATACAAAACAGTTACATCATTCAATACTGAGGAATATATTGATATGCACCCAGAAGCATTTATCCCTCATGTCAAAGAACAGAAAATCATTGGTGCTCAAGAATTGTTTATCAGCAAAAAAAAATCAGAAGACCCCAACAGGAAAATCATATTCAAGCCAGCTTCTCAGGACAAAAAGCCTTAAATAAATTGCTTGGTTATGGATGTAAAGTTTCTGAACTCAGATCACTTATTTTTATCTGATGATCTATTTTTTTTTGCTCTGTTTTGCTACATCTATTTGATTTCTTGTTAAAAAGTATCCTAACCCAAATAGGGGGAGATTGTTGGAACAACCCTTTTACTATTTTGGGCTAGGATCACTTTTTAGGATCAGTTGACCCCATTGTATAGTTTAAGGGTCAAGTCTTTAGGCTGATAAACTAGCTAGAACTTAAGATTAATCTAAGGTTTTCAGCGTTCGACGAATGACTAGCAGCACTCGACAAATGGATTTTGGCATTCGACAAACGACTAGTATCGTTCGACAAACTATTCTAAGCAGACTGAAGTATTACAGCCAGTTACAGCACTCGACATTTACTGATCAGCGTTCGACGAATGACTAGCAGCGCTCGACAGATGGCTCTCAGTGTTCGACAGTTTTTTTTATATAACAACGCTCGACAGTTTTCTAGCCAGTGTTCGACATATTCTGGACAGCGCTCGACAGATGGCTCCCAGCGTTCGACAGATCATTTATTGAATTCCAGATTTATTATCAGTCACATTCTATTCTGTTCTAACAGCAAAACGACGACTATAACGGATCTATTCAATATCTTTGGATATATTCTGACAGATAAGGAAGGATATTTGAAACTCAATTAATATATTCCTTTCCTTCCTTTTCCCAGACAGGAATAGCCGTTGACATTTAATGAAAAGGAATCTTTTCACGACCAAGGAACAAAAGGACCTGGCAGAGTCTTTTGAGCCTTGTTGTTATTTCCAAGAATGTCAACAGAATTCAAAAAAAAAGGAGAAGGGATATATATAGACAAAAAGAAGAAGAAATATATAGATATATACAAGTAGTAATTTTCTTTTTTTTTTCTCTCTTCGACAAGCAGCACAAAAACCTCAGAGAACATCATCAAGAGGATTTTTACTCAGAATCTGCTGCAAAGATAGATCTTCTAAAAAGAGCAACAAACAATCTGAAGAACCTATTCTTCCAGATCAATCTGCTACTGGAGATCTTGTTTTTTTTAAGAGAAAGCTTCTCCATCTTCTGTCAACTAATTCAATCAGACAGGGGGAGCTTTACAACAACATCCACTAGAATCTTCTCTCAGCATCTTGACAGAGAAGAACACTACAAACTCTTTCTTACCTCTCTTGTACAGGGTCATAACTCCCTTCAAAAGTTAATCTCGGTGACAGGGCACCTTAGCAAAAACCTGCACCTTGGTTAGAGCACCTTATCAACAGCTCACCTGGTGTGTGGACACCTTATCAAAATCACCTGGTGTGAGGGCACCTTATCAACAACCTCCTAGTGGATTCCTACCAAGGGTGGTAGAAGAGTAGACGTACCCAGTTTTTTTGGGGAACTACTACAGCTCCTTGTGTCGTCTGTGGTTAATTATTCTTTGTGCTTGTGCTGTTTGATTTCTTTTATTTACCTTTTCTGTTTATTCAGTTGTCACACTAATTACACTATTTTAATTCCTCTATAAAACTAAAGAAAAATTTTAATACTCTATTCACCCCCCCCCCCCCTCTAGAGTAATTTAAGATCTGACCTCCACTTTCACACTTCCTTCTGGGTCAGAGTGGTGAAGGGTAGCGAAATCTTCGAGAATCCCTCGACAAACTTACGGTAGTAACCAGAAAGTCCTAAGAAACTGCACATATTTGCTGCAGACATCAAAGGCTGCCATTCCCTTACTACTCGTACCTTGACAGGGTCCACTGCTAAACCTGCTCCACTGATGACATGGCCCAAGAAAGCGGCCTCCCAGAGCTAAAACTGGCACTTACTAAACTTTGCAAACAAGTTGTGCGCCCTCAGCTTCCCCATAACAAGTGCCAAATGATGTGCATGATCCTCCTCATTCCTTGAGTAGATCAGAATGTCATCAATAAATACTATCACAAAAACATCCAGGTACGGTTCAAACACTCTATTCATCAAGCTCATAAATGCGGCGAGGCATTTGTGAGTCCGAATGGCAAGACAGTAAACTTATATAGACCATACCTTGAACTGAAGCCGATCTTCGGGATATCCTCCTCCTAGATCTGCAACTGATAGTAACCGAGCGCAAATCGAGTTTTGAGAACCAGTGCCCTCTCTCAAGATGATTAAATAGCTCGTCAAACCTAGGCAGTGGATAAGTGTTTCGTACCGTCAAACGGTTTGGCTCTCGATAGTCTATAGATAAACGTGGTGAACCGTCCTTCTTCTTTACGAATAGAACTGGGGCTCCCCAAGGTGATGAACTGGGGCGGACGAACGCCAAATTTTCTAACTCCCAAAGCTGCGTTCGGAACTCCGCAAGCACCTTTGGTGCCATCTTATATGGGGTCCTAGATACGGGCCTAGCTCCCGGTATCAGTTGGATCCGGAAATCCACCTCTCGATGCGGGGGTAGTTCGGGAAGCTTGTCTGGAAAGACATTGTAAAATTCCCAAACCATCGGTACTTCAGAAATGCTGATCTCTATCTCCTTCATCTCAAAACAGACCATATAATTCTCGTCTCCCTGCTCATGGGCCTTGATGACCTGAATGGAAGATAATATGATTCGGGATATGGGTCTAATACCTTGAAAAATGACCACAGAATCCCCATGTCTCAGAGTGATCTGCTTTGCCATGCAATCGATCTTCGCATGATGCCAGTGCAGCCATGTCATGCCCAAAATCAGATCAAAGTCCAGCATCTGCAATATGGTTGCCGGTGTATCAAATAGCTTTCCACCGATGGATACTTCCATGTTGCACTTGGCAGAAGATAGTTACTCTGAGCCATCTGGAAGGTGCACCCTCCTACTAACTCTCGTGAAAGGCTGGACCCCATCCAGATCCTCCATGAAGTCCTCTAAAATGAATGAATGATTGGCACCCGTATCAAAGAGAGTATGGACGGGCTTACCGCTAATGATCACAGTACATGGGGTTTTTAGTTATGCGTACTTAAGGGTGGAATTCTCTAGATAATTTGGTAAGCACACTGAAGCATATCAATTATGAAAGACAGAATTAAGATGCATGGGTACCTGAAATGACTTCCTACGGGTCCCGCTCTTGAGCTAAATCCAATGCATATACCTGCTCCTGAGCAGGTCTAAGATTCCTACCCTGTTTTCCTCATCCTCGCTGTGCTGCTGGAGGAGCCATGGGATGATTTAGGGCATTCCTTTGTAGCCGCGGGCAGTAGATCCGAATATGGCCCGATTGGTGACAATGATAGCAAACCCCTTGAAAGGGATTTCTTGGCTGTTGAGGTTCCTGACCCGGGTGTGGTGGGGGCAATGGTAGCGTTCGCGTTGGTTGCTCCATCCTGAAGTTTGGACGAAAATTTCCACCACCTCTCATGTGGTCTACACCTCTGCCCCTGGTAGGCGCTCTCGTTCTACTGGTCCTCACTTCCATTACATCTTCTGCAGGCCTCTATCCTCCACTCTGGACACCAAGGTGGTCCGCCTCAAGATTCTTGGTCGTCTCAATGATCCGAGAAAGACTCAAGTCAACTACAAAAAGAAGGGCCTGCCTGAGAGGGTCTCACAAACCCCTGTACAACCTCTTGGCGTACCCCTGATCATCTAAGGCATACGTGCCCGCGAATCTAGGAAGATGCAAGAACTCCCACTAATATTTTAATATTGATCTAGATCCTTTCTGCAACTTCAGGAACCTCTCCTCAAGATCATCACGCGCAGTGGGAGGAATAAAATGCTCCAGAAATGCATCCGAGAACTCATCACAATTGATGTCAGTATAGGTATGTCCCTCAAAAGTAGAGCCCATAAGTGACTTCCACCATCACTTGGCATGTGATTCCAAGGAAGAGACTGCCAAGGTAACTGCCATGTTGGCATGACATCGGATCCCGACCAACATCTCATGTACCGTGTCAAGCCACTCCTCTATACAAACTGCAAACTCAGTCCCATGAAAGATAAGCAGGGAAAAACCTCGAAAGGCACTCAACCAGTTTGACCATGGGTTTTATTGATGTACTGGAGCCTGCTGGGATCTAAAACCATCTAGAATTACAGTCAAGGTCTACCCTAGCTCTGACTGTTGGAAGGGAGTAGCATCCGGAAGAAGTGGAATACCCATTGCTGGCTCGGAATACGTCGGCATTTATAGGTAAGGATACGGGTTTTGGATTAGGTTGGCAATTTATAAGAAATGGTGGACAACTTAATTTGAATCATACGTGTGCACACCACTGCTTCCGCTATTTTAGTTTGTCCTCAAGCTGAATGACCGATAGGGGTGGCCTAGTGGTTTAATGGTCTTCTTTATCTCAGGATCGATTGCAATCTGATACCATTTGTAAGACCCCCTCCCGGAACACTAAACATGACTGAGGGGAGTCCTATGCCCAGAATAGCCGCCTTACGGAAGCGCCAACACACAGGCTTGCTTCCTCCAACAGACACCAATTCTGCCGCTTATTTCAGTATATCACATGCCAACCCATCAATAAATTAAATAGAAGACCAAAATCCACAAAAAGCATAGAATTCCACATAATATATATAACAAAAACAGGAAGCAACAAGAGCTCCTGAATATATTAGAGTACAAAAAATTATGTAAGTGTGCATCAAAATCTCTTAAAATCTCACATCGGTAACAGAAGGGAGAGACAGTAAAGGCTGCGTCGTGGTATCAGGCCCGGTCTTCCTGGCCTGGCTGTCCACTTGCACGATTTGCTGTTGCTGAGTGTGATCCTAAAATGAGTGGTACAACAACCGTTAGTCCAAAAAGACTAAGTGGCTTCACGTCCTCTCCCCCGACAACTCTTAGGCACCGAGCGGAAGGAGAGAAAAATGGCTACAATATAAACAGTAGTACAAGCAAGTGATATAAGAATAGTTTAATAAGAAAATAGCATATATAATAATCAATTCTCATAATATGTACAAGAGCGCACAACTATAGCAAAATAATAAGGAACTGAATTGAACTTAACTTATAAAAATGCCCATAAAAGTTTATAAGTAACTCATCATATAAATGTGCCCATACAAGTTTATATGACGAGGATCTTTATGCGGTGCAATGCAATGCTGTAACATACCTAATCCTATTAGACCTCATGATAGTTTTAGGGCATGACATGTGGTGAGAATGGTTTCTTTAGGCATGGAGGTGACCTTAAGACTCATTGAGTTAGGGTGAGCTCACATAAGGTCCACTATGGCACACAAGTCAACTTAGGTCAAAATAACCCAAATTGAACTCACAATTGTAAATTTACCCCACCATTATGCCCCTAACCCTAAAGGAGACTAAATTGACCAAAAGCCCCATCAATTGGTCAACTAAATTAGCCAAATTGACCAAAGTCAAACTTAGGTCAACATTGCCCTTTTCAACACAATTAGGCTCAATTGACCTTCAATACCTCAAATGGACCTCACCTATGTCCTCCTAATCACTAAGTAGAGTCATTAGGTCAATAATCACTAATTGGTTCAACCTAATTTCAAGGAATTGACCAAAGTCAACTCTTGGTCAACATAGCCCAAATCAACCCAATCAAGGTTCAATTGGTCAAATTGACCTCACTCCTAGCCTTCTAACCCCATTAGGGACCCAACGGACCCAAAATCCCCATTAATTGGTCAACCAATTCATCCAATTTGACCAAAGTCAAAGTTAGGCCAAATTGAGTCAAATTCACACCATATGGGTCAATTAGCTCAATTGGGGCCCCTCCATGGCCCAATGAGTATTACGTGATGTTATGGGACTCATGAACTTCAAGTGGGTCCAGCCCACTCATCAATTTTACCAAGTCAACCTCAAGGTCAACCATGGTCAACATTAGGCCTAAAGGAAGAAATTAAAAGCCCAAGTGAATTCCCAATGGGCTAAGGCCTCAACCAAAGCCCAACCAGCAGCCTACATGCCCTATTACCACACATGACCTCTGGATTTAGAGAGAGAAGACATGCATAAGGGCAAATTGGAGATTTTCCCTAAAATCCATTAAGGACAAAGAGGATCTTGAGGAATGGAGGCCACATGGCTCTCCATTCTTCTGCCCAAGCTCATATCTAAGCTCTCCAAGAATTTTCCAGTAGAATTCCAGGGGTTGTGGACACTTGGAGCCAAGGAGGAGCATGCAAATCCCATGGCTGACCACCTCCTTTTCAAATAATGACAACCAGCCAACCTCACTCGCATTACCCCCCTCTCCATCAAAAGCCTCTAAGGAGTTGAGCCAGTCCCTGAGATCAGTGCATTTGGTGGAGAATCACAGTTTTGAGCAAGCTCTTCTAAGGAAGTATTCGTCATGACACCACGCCGGAATTCCCTATCCCAAGCCCGGATACAAGTCTGTTTCTCCTCCCCTCCCTCTATGCTAGCATCTAGATACATATAGGTGGGAAATCAGGCCCAATTGAGCCCGATCCCATATGAGAATAAGGTAGAAATCCCAAGCTTTTCTTCTAGCTCAGGATCGCCGAAAAGACCACCTCAGATGGCCGTGTCGCCACCGATCGATGGCCACCACCTGAATGGAGGTGGTGGTGGTGGTCGACAGTGGTGGCCAGCAGGTGGCTAGGAAATGGAGAAGAAATATCATCCAGGTCGGGCAGATCTGAGCACTTGGATTGATGAGGAAGACATAATCTCAGTTGTTCAATCTTCTAGGATGATGGCTACATGCAGGCCAGGGTTTAATTAATTGATGTTTCTATCAAACTTATTATAGTTAATTGAACACATTATTTGGGCCACCTATATTCTGTTTTAGGAAAATGTGCCAGAGACAAACATTGCATCCCTTGAGGTCTACTTTCCATAGGAATTAAAATCACTAGATTTTGTGACCTACATCTCCCTGTAGGTCCATTTTTTTGAGATGTGTCGTAAGGAAGGACCAATCACCAAAATGTGAATTTATTTCACATTGGTGTTTACATGGGCCTGATATTTTGGCCATGCTATTATATATCATAGAAACATCCCGTGCCCAAAAATCAGAATTTTTGGGCATCATTGTTCTATAGTTTTGTGAAAATGCGATTTTTCATATTTCTGAAATATTTGTTGTTAGATCAACTCAAAATGAACCAAATCTTGGGTATCATGTTAATTAGGTCATAAATAGTCACTGGTAAACAATTTAGGTCATTTTGGACTCTTCATGTTGGTGTATTCCACATGCATGTAAATGTAGTGTATGGGAAATTGGTGTGCATATAGCACTATAATGTATTACTAAATTTATATAGTTAAATCAACTCAAACTAACCCAAATTTTGGGCACAAGGTTAATTTGTTCTGGCTTAGTCTCTGACAAAAATTTAAATTCATTTGAACCTCTGCATGTTGGTGTATTCCACATGCATGTGATCATATGGTGTATGTCACTTGGTGTGTAGTTAGCCAAGTTTTGGTATTTTTGTGAATTCAGCACAAATGGCTTGATGCATGGCAATAATATTTTTGCCATGTACTCATTATGATGAATGGTGTCATCCATAAAAAAATTAGGATTTTTGGAGTAAAAAATCCTAGGTATTTACTTAATTATGATTATGCCACATAAGGGTATTAATGAAATAAAGATAACCTAATGACTTAGAAAAATTCAATCTTCAGTCACATGGTGATTTATGTTATATTATATCTCTGGAAATTTTAGTAGGATTTTTGAAGTCAGAAATCTTAGCTATTTACTTAAATATAATTATGTCACATAAGTGTATTAATGAAATAAAGATAACCTAATGATTTAGGAAAAATCTAATCTTATGTCACATGGTGATTTATGTTATATTACATCTCTGGAAATTTTATTAAGATTTTTGGAGTAAGAAATCCTAGTTATTTATTTAATTATAATTATGTCACATAAGTGTATTAATGAAATAAAGATAGCCTAATGACTTAGAAAAAAACAAATATTTTGTCACATTATGATTTATGAAATATTACATCTCTCAAAATTTTAGTAAGATTTTTGGAGTCAGAAATCATAGGTATTTACTTAATTATAATTATGTCACATAAGTGTATTAATGAAATAAAGATAACCTAATGATTTATGAAAAATCCAATCTTCTGTCACATGGTGAATTAGTTATATTATATCCTTGAAAATTTTAGTATGATTTTTGGAAGTCATTTACCTCGGAAATTACCAAGAATTTCATTTGTCAAACTTTTGTATTATGGTTAAGCTATTTTTAAGACAATTCTTAAATTATGGTTAAGCTATTTTTAGGACACTGTCCACCTATGGTAAGTTTCTCAAAAATTTTAAATGGATTATTTTAGTACTTGATGTGTAATGTGACAAAATGATATCAACATTTAAGTATGGGAATTCTGGTCATAATTATTATGGAAAATTATGGAACTCTGTGAGACATAATATTTTATCAATATGTACCTTTGGTAATTTATTTGGATTTTTTGACTACTGGAATAGACACTTCATGTGAAAATGATATATGTCAAGAATCTAAAGAATTTTTATCTATGGCCAAATTAATTATGAATATTATGAATTTCTGATCATTTCTTAACCTTGTCATGATGAACTTATGTTATGAATTTTGTATCATTTGGTCAAAGAATAATGATAGTTACATTTTAAGATCAAAACTAGTTCATTTTGTGTGATGGTCTGCGATTAGTAAATTACTGATGTAATGAATAGACCATCAAGAACACCTAGGATCTAAATGAAATTTGGAACATATCTTTAGGACATCATTTATATCAGTCCCTATAAGTTGTAAAATATTTGGAGAACTTTGTCCAATAGTTGAATATTAATTTAGAATCATGTCGCATGTCGAACAAATGAAACATTGGGTGTGGGGGGGGGGGGGGGGGGGGGTCTACCTTAGGAAGTTATGCTAATAAGTTATGATGATATTATGATCATAGCACTTCATTAATATAAGTCTTGGGACATGTAGATAAATGCGTAAGGGACTGCACCACGCACCGTATATTGGAGGTCTAGGGGGTTAGGCATCATTCGATAGAATGTTTGCTGAAGGGTAGATCTTAGAGGTGATCATAGGGGTTAAACTCAACTGATTTAGTGGAAATTGGAATGTCATAGACTTCTAGTTGAAGTCCTAGGGCAAGGCACCAAATTTTGTTAAGCGTTTGTGTACACAGACATTAAGGGTAGTTCTAGTCTTGGTGTTCGACGATAAATTGTCACTCCCCAGCAAGTATCATAAGTTATCTTAAGTTAGTTTAAGAGTAACAATGAGAGTGGTCTTAGCAATGGATATCCACCAATAAAAGTAAATATCTTAAAAAAGGAAGGTTTGAGATGTCACCCCAGCATACCTTAAAGTACCGCTGCGAGCCCTTCACCGGGTAGACCTCGGGAAGTCCAGGATTCACCTTAAACTGTTACGATCAACTAAACATAGATAAGAGTAGTTTAAGTAGGAAAACATGATAAAGGTAAACCACATCCCAAAATATGGGATGGAATGGTATAAGGACTTGTTAGTCCTACGAGCTGGAGGCTCGGGAGGTTATGATATCAGGACGGGAAGGTCCTCCGAGCTGGAATCTCTGGTGAGTATGATAAAACATTGCATGTGCATAAATAGTGGCATGTCTTCGGTACTAGTTCAGTCGTCACACCGATGGAAGTACATTGACTCTAGCGTGGTGTGGTGGTTTAGAGAGCCAGTAGGTTGTTTTACTGTGGTCTAGATGACAATCCCTAATAACCCACACTCGACCATAAAAGATTGGTGGTTTTCACAGTAAGAGTACGCGAGATCTCAAGGAAGTGCACCTAGGACGTAGACAATGACGTACGTAAGGTCTAGGCCTGGTAGTGTGTATACCCGCCTAGAGTGGATTGCCCGATACACTGTTCCGCAGCCACAACGGAAGTACCTGAGAGGCTTGCTACCTCTGAAAAGAGGGAATAAAAGGTCTGTGCTCGCAAAGTCATGTGGGTGAGTTGTACTGTGTGAACATAGCATAACATATCATAACATTCATACATTCTTACATTCTATAGGCATACATACTTGCAAATCCTTATCATATAAATTAGTATGAGTTCTCTTATATGATAAGTTACAATTCCGGAAACCTTACTTATAAGTTTGTATGGGCATTCATATAAGTTATGGTACTCTTGCAATGATAGTGTAGTAGTTTACCTGTTACCTTTACTTGCGCCACACATATTTATTTACTGCTTATTTACTATTTCATTAATGTTGTACTTTCTGCTCACTACTTATATATACTGCTAGCTTAGTTCCATGTCACCTGCCTTTGTTTTACCCCTTGTTGTCCTCCGCTTCGTCCTCGTGCATGGTACCTAGGAGTTGTGGGGGGAGGCGAGGACAAAATGACTTAGTCCTTTTGATTAAAGGCTAGATGTGGCCGTAATACCAGGAGATCGAGGAGCTGGAGCAGCAGTATGACCAACAGGACGTGATGGCAGGACCTGAGGAGTAGTTGCCGCACATTACTACTACCCGTCGACACGTTGTTGAGAGACTTCTGATTAGCTTCTGATTGTGTAGTGAGAGAGAGTGTTCTTCTATTATATTTGGATATGTTCCGGGCATAAGCCCTTACCCAAAACCATCGCCTTGTTGTGATCGTGGATTTCGTTTAGTTACTTCTTTTCTCATTTATTGGCCTATGATATGATCATACTAGCCGACAGGATCGGCGTCGAGCTGTGGTGACTAACCAGTGAGTTGGTCTCACAACAAGGCGATGGTTTTGGGCATAAGATCCCGAAACTCTCTTTTAAGAAGGAGAGGGATCTTACAAACTGGTATCACTTGACAAACAAACATAAGAGAAAGAAGCCCACAAAACATCGGTCGCCCTGCTCAAGCATTAGTTTGAGGACAAACTATGCAGCGGAAGCAATGGTGTGCCCATGTGTAAAATCACAGAAAATAGTCAATTTAAGCAATGAGTTAGGCCAATCCTAATATAATCCTTACATTTTTGTAGCCTCCAAGGAACCCCGGGGAGGCCATTGTAGGTATTTTAAGTTTTAATTTATTACTTAGTACCTTACAATCCTCTTGTTAAATAACAAGAATTGAGAAATTCGTGCAAGACTAAGCGGACTTAGACTATAAAGTGGTATGATTATTTATAACTTCTTATGCCGTAGAGTTAAGAATCTGTTAACCACTCCATGGGAGGTGTAGAGTCAAGGACTCGTCTTCTTCTTATGTCTTGATACGATGATCTGTAATTTTGTCGGGACAAATTTTTTAACATCATTGGTCGAACAAATATTTAAAACATAGGGTTGTCAAGTTAGTCGCTCAGGACAAATATATCGTGTCATGGGATATGTGGATTGGAATCCGTTTCCTGCAAGTTGGAATTATAGTTGGAATTTCTCGCATTTTAGGGCATTCAAAGGTGACTTACATATGGTTTTTTTTATTAATCAACCTCTTTAAAATTTGAATAATTTTTATTACCATCATTATCCTTATACCTTAGAAGATAGTTTGATGCATAACCAGAGATCTTAGAAAGATGACTTCTTGGGTTTGGAGTATCACGATAAAGTTTCCTAAAGGTTAGTATAAACACAAAAGATAATACACCTCAAGAAGAGCGGTTATACTCTTCCATAATGAGTAATAAGAAACGTTTAGGATGAATATACTATAGTGACATCAAAGAAACTTAGCCCAAAATGTATGAGGGCTTATCCTTTTGTTTATTAGGCTAATAAAGTGCCGACTTGGGTTTCTCCCTAGACTTTGATTAGAAAATGTTGTGCCTCAAATATAGTAATATGGAAGTTTGGTGTTTTCAAATGTTACTCGGGTGATGACGAGATTGGGTCACGCAAATCTTGGAGTTTTTGGAAGTGAATTTTTCCTAAGTCTATATTCCTGTAAATATAGCTTCCGTCGAGCTAAAATCAATATTGAATCGATTGGGAACTCAATTAGGAACATGTTAAAATTCTTGAAATGTTCCCTCTGCGAATTGCACACCAATTACCCCCCTTTTCATTTAGGTGAAGATATAAAATGTCATGAAGTTAGAGAAACGATGATCTAGTCATCCCATCATAATTTTTGGCTGTTGGTTAAATGATGTACATAGTGGTGTATATCCCATGAGTATTATGATTTTAGCGACTATTAACTCATGCTTACTCACCGGTGATAATCTATATGAACAAGATTAGAAAAATTTCTACATGCACACATAAGTTGAATTTTTGTCATAGATAAAACACATGCTTATAGCAAAAATCTGGAAGCATGTGTAAACTTAGACATACAATGATATAGTGAAAATGATGACTTGCGTTGGAAGAATAAATATGATATAAGATATGGGCATGGTGCGATCTTAAAAGAGAAGTGTAAGTTTTGTGTGCATAACTTTACATATAAGAGTGTTAACTCTCGCGTATATGGTGATCATTGGTCATAAGATGTTGGAGTGTGTGTTCCGCATCTCTTTGTTTGAGAATAACAAATCACACAATGTATTTGATCTTGCTTGTTGTGTTTTTATAGTGTGCATGAACTATAGCTACAATATCTCTATATGTAGATTAATGAATGGAGATGATTCTCTAGAAAAGATCTAACGCCCCGCATTAGAGAATGCCCTGCGTTAACTTATCATGAGAGGGGATGACGTCGAGAAGGGAATGACATAGAGAAGAAATATCATCAAGTACCAAGAGCTAACATGAGCATTAGAGCTAATGCGATGGTTAAGGCCACGTTCTGCTATGATCTCGACGATTGCATGATTTCAGCCACAATCATTCACGATCAGCTTAACGCTGGCATTAGCTCCTGAGCCTATTTAAGGAGCTAATTTCCTATTCATTTAATAAAATTATGATCCTCCAAAGCCACAACTTTGAATTATTTGAGTGAGCGTCGAGAGAACTCCCTTGGGAAAACATGAAGATCGAAAGGAGTTTTTGAAGGGAAAGTAACAAAACGCATATTCAACACGAAGGGCAACCTCATCAAGAACGTCGACGTCTACATCGCCTTCATCTTCACCTTCAGAAATTCTTGGGGAATTTCTCTTATACTCTATTTATCTTGTAATCTTTTTTACTTTATCTTGTAATCTTTTTTATTTTATCTTGTTATAATGGGAGTGGAGAAATCGTATAAGGAGAACGTCAGATTCTGGGAAGGGTTCTGTGGGAAATTCGTCGCCTCGTGTGTGGCGACTAGGCCTTATGAGGTTTAGGGGATAATTTGTCGCCTTGTGTGTGGCGAATAGGTCTAGGTAGATCTAGGGAGCAGTTCGAGGCCTTATCCGGGAGAGATAAGCTAGAACCAACGGTCTTTAGGAGAAGGGTCGGTATAGAAAACGAAAAAGGGGTTCTTACATTTCACCTTGATTTCTAGCATTATAGAAATCAATATTCTTGTAAACAAATTTCTATGAAATAAAATCATATTTTTCATTATTTTATCATATTGATTTTAGTTTTCGTTTCAAAATGTTCTAAATAATATTTCTCCCTTAGAGTATATTGCTAATTACTTTTTGTAGAATAGACTCTTGGAATTCATTCTCTGTGATCTAACGACAGGCGTTAACGCTGATGGTAGTGAAGAATTATTGAATTCCATCATTTTCTAAAAGTAATCCTTGATATAATCTTTTGTGAGATATTAAAATATATTCTTCCATAAGATATTCCGAAACTTCAATTAATAATCTCTGATATTCCAATTTAATTTTTTAAATTCCATAAAGCCCTTATTCACCCACCCTCTAAGGGCGCCTAAAGATCCAACAAGTGGTATCAGAGCAAGGTTATTCCAATACGGCTTCACAACCGAGAATAATGGCGCTTCATGAACTCATATCCACTAGAGGGGGTAATTTCTATAAAAATGAAAAATCTTTATCACCACCTTTATTTATCAGTGAAAATTATAAAGGTGGAAAACTCTAATGGAAATTTTCTTAAATCTTTAAATATTGAAGTTTGGAATATTACTTTTAAAATGCCCCCAAGTACTCTAAATAAAAATGAAATGGTTTTAAATGAAATCTATAAATAGTTTATTTTGTTCACTTGATCAAAATATTTTCAAACTTATTTATATGTTTCCTACTGCTTACAAAATTTGGAAATTTCTTGAAGAAACTTATGATTCTCCATCTATTGTAATAGAACAAGAACAAGAATTAGAGAATATGTATGCTTGCCTAAGTACTCAAGAAAACTCCTCCATTGATAGATTTGTTGTGTGCACATCAAATGGAATATAAGAAGAGAACACATCATGCGGAAGAAAAGATGGATACTCATCTATGAAAAAGGAATGCCATGAAGATGTCAAAGGAACCTTGTGTTCAAATATTGCCTCATCCCATAACAATTTAAGAAAATCAAAATCTTCTCTTTTTGTAACAAATTTTATTTCTATAATTCGTATGCTTGAAATTGCTAAACGTATAATTTTAAAGTTGAAAAATGCTAATTCCAAATTACGTATAGAAAATAAAATATTAAAAGCAAACGCTAAAGTAGAATCTCATATTGATGTGTCAAATTCTATTTCATACTCTTTACTTGAAAATGCTAAACATTGTTTTGATTATGATACTTTTATAAAAGAACTCGAGGTTTTGGAAAAAGGTCTTTTAACTTAAAAAGGGCATAATAAAAAATTGATAAAAGAAAATGATGATATAAAGGATAAACTAGAATCATTAAAAATGTTTATTCAAAAGTTTTAAAGTAATAAAAAATCTCTCATTTCTAGTTTATCAAATCATCAAAATTCCAAAAGTTTAACTTCACATTAAGAGTAGGTCTCTAAGAAAGAGTGGAATGAAAATCAACAAGTAAATAAGAACTATTTATATAATGCATATAATCACCCACTCTTTCAACATTCAATTCCAAAGAAAGACCATCATCTTATAAAATTTCAAAAAATGATTTTTCTAAAACTCTTTATGATTATCAACATCAATCTATTTTGAAAAACAATATCACCAAACATAAATCCCCAACAAATTATTTTTCAACCAACTATCACCACAAAAAGATGTCAAATAATCATTATATGAATTTGAAAGATAAACATCCAAAGTATGAATGGAGACCCAAGATTAAAAATGAAAAACTAACTCAACATGAAAGGGCTCATACACCATTATGTCCCCATAAATCATCATGCTATATTTTGGTACCCAAAGGAACCATCACACCAGGTCCCCTTTAAATACATAAATCTCTTATTCATTAGGAATAATTAAATTGCATGAAGTAGAAACAAATCAAAATGGAATGTGCAATACTCTACTTCATGATTTGCTTATTTTCTTTTTTTTTTGTTTCATTTGTTTTTTGAATTTATTTTTCTTAAGACAACACGCTATCGTCACTTTATATATCATGGGATATGTCTTACACACATTAAGCCTAATGTTTAATTGAATGAAATTGAATAAAAAGTCATATCATTTTTCAAGTGACTTAACTATCCATTTTCTAGTATTTAACCTTTTTAAATCCTTTAATTGTCTTATATTATCATTATAAATTGAATGCTGAATTTGCAAAATATATTATCAAGATTAATGAAATCATTTTCAAAAATGGATTTAAATAGGCTATTAGGTGTCTTATGCTAAAATTTTAAATGCATAATTTTTGATTATTTGTCTAATTTTTTACTGCATATGATAACCCATATCATGTTAAATCATAATAAAAAAGAAAATTTACAAAATAATTCAAAAATCACGAAAACATATTTATATTAAAATAATTCATTATAATAAATTAAAAGGGATAAATATGAACTTCATATGCACCACAATTGTACAACCTTGTATTCGCCGAGTGGGCCCCCAAGACCCAAGGGGTCTCTTAAATCATTGTTTTCCAGCAAGGCCCAGGACAGTGAGTGTTGGAGGTGGAGGCTCTCTTAGCAGGCGAGAGGGGCGGGCGGCCAGCCCCCTCTCTCCCAGCTCTCTTAGCAGGCGAGAGGGGCGGGCGGCCAACCCCCCTCTCGCCCAGCTCACTTAGTCGGCGAGAGGGGCGGTCGGTCAGCCCCCCTCTCGCCCAGCTCCCTTAGCCGGCGAGAGGGGTGGGCGGCCAGCCCCCCTCTCGCCCAGCTCCCTTAGCCGGCGAGAGGGGCGGGCGGCCAGCCCCCCTCTCGCCCAGCTTCCTTAGCGGGCGAGAGGGGCGGGCGGCCACCCCCTCTCTCGCCCAACTCCCTTAATGGGCGAGAGGGGCGGGTGGCCAGCCCTCCTCTCGCCCAGTCCCAGGGGGAGGTATTCTGGATTGCATTAAGCGCCTCCGAACAGTAGGATTTGGCTGTTAGCAGGCCAAATCCTAGGGTATTTTTGTAATCCCACAGACCAGATTCTGGCTATTTGCAGACCCATTTCCAAAATCTATAAATAAGACCAAGGGGGCACCATTTGGGGGGACTTCTCTCTAGAGCTCTCTTTTGGCCTCCTCTCCCCCTAAGTTCCTTTGTTGGGTGGAGAGAGCCTCCAAAGGTGCCCAAGCTTAGCATTGGCTTGGGAGGGGAAGCGCTCTAAGATCTTACGGGTATGTGGTGGGACCTCCTCGCTAAGCCCTTGGCCTAGTTCCTAGTTCCTTAGCCTCTTAGCTTAGAGCTCTCCCTTGGGAGGAGTAAGTGTTGTTCACCCCTCAACTTATTGAGGGCCCAAACTCCTCGAGAGACCAATTTATTGGTTTCAACATTATGGTGCGGTGAGTGTGGAGAGTGACCAACACAAGAACCTCTCAAGCTGAGCCCCATGGCTGGAGGTGGAGGAGGATCCGACCCAGTCCACTCGCAGCCCCCGGTGGCTGGAGTGATGTTGGAGATGTTTGAAAATTTTAGGCTGGAGGTCCTACAGACCATGCAGGAAGCCTTCGCCACGATAGGCGAAGGCAGGAGAGGAGGTAGTCTGGAGGTTCCGCCTCAGCAGGTGGGCGAGAGTACTCTCGGACAGCAACCCAGGAAGGAGGTACCAGTGGGGGGGGGGGAGTGGGGAGTCATTCGGCCTCCACTCGCCCAGTCCCCTAGGAGGGGGCGAGTGGGGAGGTGACAGGACCCCACTCGCCCAACCCCAAGGGGCGAGTGGGGAGGTGTCAGGCCCCCACTCGCCCAGCCCCAAGGCGGCGAGTGGGGAGGTGCCAGGCCCCCACTCGCCCAGCCCCTAGGAGGGGGCGAGTGGGGAGGTGTCAGGCCCCCACTCGCCTAGCCCCAAGGGGGCGAGTGGGGAGGTGCCAGGCCCCCACTCGCCCAGCCCCAAGGGGGTGAGTGGGGAGGTGCCAGGCCCCCACTCACCCAACCCCAAGGGGGCGAGTGGGGAGGTGTCAGGCCCCCACTCGTCCAGCCCTAAGGGGGCGAGTGGGGAGGTGTCATGCCCCTACTCGCCCAGCCCCAAGGGGATGAGTGGGGAGGTGCCATTCCCCTACTCGCCTAGCCCCAAGGGGGCGAGTGGGGAGGTGCCATGCCCCCACTCGCCCAGCCCCAAAGGGGGGAGAGCGGGGAGACATCCAGCCCCCATTCGCCCCACCCCAGAAGAGGTCAGACAGACGTGGGTGGACGATCCAGAGGGAGTGTGGAGGATCCAGAAAGGAAGTTTGACAAAGGAAAGGGTAACCCCCAGGGGGAGAGGTATGACCCCCCAGGGTGGAGGCAGGGACCGAAGGCACCCCCTCCACCACCTCAGCAAACCATGGTGGTTGGCTGGGGGAGGAGGAGGAAAGCCAGGAAAGCAAAGAGAAGAGGAAGAGGAAGGAATAGGGTGGTGTTACCCTACTGTGACTTCCACGAGGAGGAAGATCATGCAACGCCCGCCTACACTGAGTTTTTAGAAAGGAGGGAGGCAAGGGGTCCGATGCCTGAGAGTAGGAATCCAAGTCCAGGTCTCCATACTTAGTTTTTTTAAGCCCATGTAGTACTATGATTTACTTTCTTGCTTAGTTTATCTTCCATATAATGTAATAACTAATGTGATGAAAAGTTTTCAGGGTACGTAGCCTCAATGCTGGCCCGCTGACCAGGCTCCCACCAAGCTGGCAGGGCTGTGGACCGCTCAATGGCTGTAGGTTTGGTGCTAGAATGCCCTAGATCAATTTCGCTGTCGGGCTCTCATAGACTGTGGGTCAGGTTGATCACTGGAGAGGATGGCAAGTGGCAAGTTCTTTGGTGCTGGAATGCCCCAGATCGATTCCGTTGCCGGGCTCTCATAGACAGTGGGTTAGGTTGATCTCTGGAGAGGCTGACAAGTGGCAAGTTCTTTGGTGCTGGAATTCCCTAGATCGATTCAGCTGCCCGACTCTCATAGATGATGGGTCAGGTTGATCTCTAGAGAGGCTGGCAAGTGGCAAGTTCTTTGGTGCTGGAATGCCCCAGATCGATTCTGCTGTCAGGCTCTCATAGACGGTGGGTCAGGTTGATCTCTGGAGAGGCTGGCAAGTGGCAAGTTCTTTGGTGCTGGAATGCCCCAGATCGATTCTGCTGCCGGGCTCTCATAAACGGTGGGTCAGGTTGATCTCTGGAGAGGCTGGAAAGTGGCAAGTTCTTTGGTGCTGGAATGCCCCAGATCGATTCCGCTGCAGGGCTCTCAAAGATGGTGGGTCAGATTGATCTCTGGAGAGGCTGGCAAGTGGCAAGTTCTTTGGTGCTGGAATGCCCCAGATCGATTCCGCTGCCGGGCTCTCATAGATGGTGGGTCAGGTTGATCTCTGGAGAGGCTGGCAAGTAGCTAGTTCTTTGATGCTGGAATGCCCTAGATCGATTCCGCTGTCGGGCTCTTATAGACGGTGGGTCAGGTTGATCTCTGGAGAGGCTGGAAAGTAGCAAGTTCTTTGGTGCTGGAATGCCCCAGATCGATTCCGCGGCCGAGCTCTCATAGATGGTGGGTCAGGTTGATCTCTGGAGAGGCTGGCAAGTGGCAAGTTCTTTGGTGCTGGAATGCCCTAGATCAATTCCGTTGTCGGGCTCTCATAGACGGTGGGTCGGGTTGATCTCTGGAGAGGCTGGCAAGTGGCAAGTTCTTTGGTGCTGGAATGCCCCAGGTCGATTCCGCTACCGGGCTCTCATAGACGGTGGGTCAGGTTGATCTCTGGAGAGGATGGCAAGTAGCAAGTTCTTTGGTGCTAGAATGCCCCAGAACGATTCCGCTGTTAAGATCTCATAGACGGTGGGTCAGGTTGATCTCTGGAGAGGCTGACAAGTAGCAAGTTCTTTGGTGCTAGAATGCCCCAGATCGATTCCGCTGCCGGACTCTCATAGACGGTGGGTCAGGTTGATCTCTAGAGAGGCTGGCAAGTGGCAAGTTCTTTGGTGCTGGAATGCCCCAGATCGATTCCGCTGCAGGGCTCACAAAGACGGTGGGTCATGTTGATCTCTAGAGAGGCTGGCAAGTGGCAAGTTCTTTGGTGCTGGAATGCCCCAGATTGATTCTGCTACCGGGCTCTCATAGACGATGGGTCAGTTTGATCTCTAGAGAGGGTGGCAAGTAGCAAGTTCTTTGGTGTTGGAATGCCCCAGATCAATTCCGATGTCGGGCTCTCATAGACGCTGGGTCAGGTTGATCTCTGGAGAGGCTGGTAAGTGGCAAGTTCTTTGGTGCCAGAATGCCCCAGATCGATTCCGCTTCCAAGCTCTCATATACGGTGGGTCGGGTTGATCTCTGGAGAGTCTGGCAAGTGGCAAGTTCTTTGGTGCTGGAATGCCCCGATGCCGGACCGCTGACCAGGCTCCCACAAAGCTGGTAGGGCCGGGAACCGCTCGGTGGCCGGAAGTTCTCAAGGTATTTAGCCCCGATGTCAGACCGCTGACCAGGATCCCACCAAGCTGGCAGGGCCGGGAACCTCTTGGTGGCCGGAAGTTCTCAAGGAATTTAGCCCCGATGCTGGACCGCTGACTGGGCTCCCACCAAGATGGCAAGGCTGGGAACCTCTCAGTGGTCGGAAGTTCTATAAGTGTTTTTTCCATCGAGGTGGCCTCTCTAGCCAGGCTCTCGCTAGCCAGTAGGGTAGGAAGGCCTCTCGAGGAGGCTAAGTGTTTTTCCCCTGAGGTGGCCTCGCTAGCCGGTAGGGTAGGAGGTCCTCTCGGGGAGGCTAAGTGTTTTTTCCCCAGAGGTGGCCTCGCTAGTCGGGCTCTCGCTAGCCGGCAAGGTCGAAAGGCCTCTCGGGGAGGCTAAGTGTTTTTCCCCCGAGGTGGCTCCGCTAGCCGGGCTCTCGCTTGCTGGCAGGGTAGGATGGCCCTCGGGGAGGTTGTGTTTTTCCCCCGAGGTGGCGTCGCTAGCCTGGCTCTCGCTAGCCGGCGAGGCCGGATGGCCCCTCGGGGAGGCTAAGTGTTTTCCCCCAAGGTGGCTCCGCTAGCCGGGCTCTCGCTAGTCGGCGAGGTCGGAAGGCCTTTCGGGGAGGCTAAGTGTTTTCCCCCGAGGCGATTCCGCTAGCCGGGCTCTTGCTAGCCGGCGAGGTCAGAAGGCCTTTCGGGGAGGCTAAGTGTTTTTCCACCGAGGTGGCTCCGCTAGTCGGGCTCTAGCTAGCCGGCGAGGTCGGAAGGCCTCTCGGGGAGGCTAAGTGTTTTTCCTCTGAGGTGGCTCCGCTAGCCGGGCTCTTGCTAGCTGGCGAGGTCGGAAGGCCTCTCGGGGAGGCTAAGTGTTTTTCCCCCAATATGGCTCCGATAGCCGGGCTCTCGCTAGCCGGCGAGGTCAGAAGGCCTCTCGGGGAGGCTAAGTGTTTTTCTCCCAAGGTGGCTCCGCTAGTCGGGCTCTCGCTAGCCGGCGGGGTCGGAAGGCCTCTCGGGGAGGCTAAGTGCTTTCCCCCGAGGTGGATCCGCTAGCCGGGCTCTCGCTAGCCGGCGGGGTCGGAAGGCCTCTCAGGGAGGCTAAGTGTTTTTCCCCTGAGGTGGCTTCGCTAGCCGGGCTCTCGCTAGCCGGTGAGGTCGGAAGGCCTCTCAGGGAGGCTAAATGTTTTTCCGCGAGGTGGCTTCGCTAGACAAGCTCTCGCTAGCCGACATGGTAGGAAGGCCTCTCGGGGAGGCTAAGTGTTTTATTCCCCGAGGTGGCCTCGCTAGCCGGGCACTCAGGAAGGCACTCGCCGAATAGGCAGGGTTGGACTTTTCTTTCCGAGCTTGTACCTCGCTCGAAAAGAGCGGGGATTGTGTACAACCATGTATTCGCCGAGTGGGCCCCCGAGACCCAAGGGGTCTTTTAAGTCATTGTTTTCCAGCAAGGCCCAGGACAGTGAGCGTTGGAGGTGGAGGCTCTCTTAGCAGGCGAGAGGGGCGGGCGGCCAGCCCCCCTCTCGCCCAGCTCTCTTAGAAGGCGAGAGGGGCGGGCGGCCAGCCCCCCTCTCGCCCAGCTCTCTTAGCCGGCGAGAAGGGCGGGTGGCCAGCCCCCTCTCACCCAGCTCCCTTAGCCGGCGAGAGGGGCGGGCAGCCAGCCCCCCTCTCGCCCAGCTCCCTTAGCTGGCGAGAGGGTCCGGCGGCTAGCCCCCCTCTCGCCCAGCTCCCTTAGTGGGCGAGAGGGGCGGGCGGCCAGCCCCCCTCTCGCCCAGCTCCCTTAGCGGGCGAGAGGGGCGGGCGGCCAGCGCCAGCCCCAGGGAAAGGTGTTCTGGGCTGCGTTTAGCGCCTTCGAACAGTGGGATTTGGCTGTTAGCAGGCCAAATCTGGGGGTATTTTCGTAATCCCGCTAGCCAGATTCTGGCTATTTGCAGACCCGTTTCCAAAATCTATAAATAAGACCAAGGGGGCACCATTTGGGGGGACTTCTCTTTAGAGCTCTCTTTTGGCCTCCTCTCCGCCTAAGTTCCTTTGTTGGGTGGAGAGAGCCTCCAAAGGTGCCCAAGCTTAGCATGGCTTGGGAGGGGAAGCGCTCTAAGATCTTCCAGGTATGTGGTGGTACCTCCTCGCTAAGCCCTTGGCCTAGTTCCTAGTTCCTTAGCGTCTTAGCCTAGATCTCTCCCTTGGGAGGAGTAAGTGTTGGTCACCCCTCAACTTGTTGAGGGCCCGAACTCCTCGAGAGACCAATTTATTGGTTTTAACAACAATGATCTATTATCATTAAATTAATATCCTATGCTTAATTTCACTCTAATCATATAACATAATTAATTAATCCTAAATTTCATATTTCTATCACACTTGGAATTATGAATGATATGATGGTTATTGGAATTATAGTTCCTTACTTTTTTGGTGTATTGTGTGTGTGTAATATTCTTTACTCTTGTTGCATGTATCTCATTTTACTTAGACCATAGAATCAACTTTGTACTAATAAGAACAAATCAAATAGAATCATCACTTCATTCTAGGTCTATAAATTGACATTCTATTTTTGAATACATGCAACGTTATCGGTTTTAATCTTATGTCATAACATTGCATTCAAACTCATCATTCTAGCATTATCAACTAATAAATATTATTATCCATGCGAGTTATCTCATATTGCCATGAGGAATTAATTTTTAAAGTAGAAAAATTGAAAGTTAAAATTCATAATAACTATGTGACTTTAAAATCAACTATAATTTGAAATCAATCTTGCATCAAACCAATAATGTATGAATTGGTCCATAGGATAAAATGCTTAGTATGTCCATGCTCATGAACCCATGACATGTGTCTCATAATAGTGAGGGCGTAGCATTATGTGCATTAATGACCTACCTCTAAGTCATATCTTGTCCTTAATCGGGAGGGTTCTAGAGGGGCCTTATAAGGCAGTGGGGGGGGGGGGGGGGGGGGGGGGGGGGGGGGGGGGGGGGGGGGGGGGGGGTGGGGGGGGGGGGGGGGGGGGGGGGGAGAGTGCTTGGTTGAGCATCGTATTTTATATGCATATGAGATTAACACCCCAACCTACGGAATGTGTGCAACTCCTCATGCCCATCTGTCACTTTGTATAGGGCTAGAGTGTGGACATGTAGGTAGGGTATCTTGTTCTTAGACATTCTCATTTTATGTACAATGAATGAATATTATTTCACTCTTTATGATCATTTCAATCATGCATATTTTGTTCAAACATACTATCTTGTGTTTTTTCATACTATATACTCTTTGGGCATTCTTGATTTTGAAAAACATAAGTATTTTGAAAGACTATTTTGACACCTTAGGCCAAAAATCATTTATCCGAATCTTTTTCATTATTTTTCAACTCTTTGCGGTACTTGGTTTCACTTATCTTAAAAAAATATATAAAAACACTTTTAAACCGACAAAAATATGCTGAAAGAGCCTTTAAATCAACTCTATAAACTCTGAAATTTCTTCACTAGAAGGCCTCTATATAATACACCTGAATTAAGAAAAACATTTTTCAAAAAAAAAATGGAGTACTATTTCGGCGTTAAGAGTCAACGCTAACGTTAGCTCTTTTTGCCCCAAATTCTCTTTTTTGAAAAATTTCTGGTGTTTCATCATGCATTGTTTTGGGTTTATTTCTCTATTTTAAAAGTTTTCTATTTTTTGGATTACGTGTTTATTTTTCCTTTCTTTTTGCATTTTTTGGATGGCATTGAAGATCATTATACTTATGTGCTCTTAATATACTTCTGTGTTTTTCAGAAAACTTTTTTTAAATCAAATACAAAATTACAAAACAATTTCAAAAAACAAAAAAATTTATTTTTCTTATTGTGTGTTTATTGTGTTGTATTTTTTTTATAAATAATCAAAAATTATAAAAACTCATTATTATTCACTGTCATTATCAAGGATGATTATTTCTATCAATTAAAGATTAAATACAATGTTTAATTCAATTTTCAACTTTCTTAAAAATAATGTTTTGTATTTGTCATGCCTTGAAAACGATCTTGTTATGTGCAATGAAATTAATTATAGAAAAAATGTATAGAAATGTTTAGTATGCCTCTAAGTATGAGTAATGTTTTATTTTTGATAATGTTGCATTCACTCACTTATTTGATAACCTACATGTGTTGTTAGTCTTAGTCTTGCATGATGGTGTAGTGTAATAACAAAATAGATTAAAATGCATAAATAAATTACCTACACAACATTGAATTGTGTATTCCAATTCTTAGTCTTTTCTTGCACTTATTCTTTAGAGAAAAGTGATTTACAAAAATTAAAATACTATTATTTTCAAAACAAGTGAATTTAGAGTCCTTTGTCACTAAAGTAAAAAATCAAATAAAATTTGACAAGGAAAACTCCACCAAGCACTACACACCCTTCTTAAGTCTTAATGAGCATTGTGAGGTTGAGCACCTTGAAAAGGATTGTAAAGTGTCTTGTAGCGAACAAATTTTACACCACTTCTCTTAGTACACCGGATCACTAAAATAAAATTAAAAGTAAAAAAATAAATGTGATTCCCCAAGCACTACTTTGCACCCTGATAAGTCTTAATAAGCTTTGTGTGTGCAGAACACCTTGGTAGTTGTACTCCTTATTCATGTGCATTGGAATATTGTGGAAGTAATATTATTTTTGTATTTAATATTGTGTTATTCCATTATAAATGTCATGTGTTTTGATTAATTCACTTGCACACTTTATCAAAACACTATTTTGTACACATAGTTATCTAATAAAACTTCTACTCATGAGAATTGGACCCTAAAGCACATCTACACTATTCTTTGCAAATTTAAGTAAATGCACTAGTTGACAAAGCATGATTGCTACAATGTTTAATTTTACTTGAAATGCAAATTAATTTACATTTTAGTTCTTATCTCTTCTTGATATTTTCAAATCATGCTTACAATTTTACCTCTAAAATTACAATGAAATAACATCTCTTGGAATTTAATTGAAAACATCTTCTTATTAGTCTTAAAAGCATGTTCATTTTAAGAGTCTTATCATATTTTTGCTTACTACTTGCGTTAAATCATAATTATTTATTTTCTCAACAAGTGGTATAATTTGTCTAAACAAGTGATATTTTTCTTACTCTACTATGTTCAATCATGCATACATTTTTCTCAACAAATGGTAGAGTGGTATCTATGAACTTGCTCATTGCATCATATTTTTTCTCTACATAGTTCACATTAATTCATATTGCATACTCTCACCTAAACCCTCTTTTGATACTACCAAATGGGAAGAATTATTTGCATAAATCTAATATTTAGGGGGAGTACATTATAACAACATCAAACTCAAAGAAAGCAACTATGTAGTGGGAATAATATTATAGGAGGTGCATACATTATCCTATGTTCAATCTAGACTATCCATCAATAAGTGGTTCCTAATTAATCTCATAGCTATACACTTATCCCCACCTTCTTTGATAATACCAAAATGGGGAGAATAAATTGAAGAAATCTATTATTTAGGGGGAGTAAATCAGAAAATGCATTTATGTAGGGGGTATCCATATAGGGGGAGTATGCTCTTTTATCACGCTTATCCTATATTATAAACACCTTTCTAATAATAGTTGATTTCTTTCTAGTGGATTTGCTATTATCAAAAGGGGGAGATTGTTGGAGCATGTGTTCCGCATCCCTTTGTTTGAGAATAACAAATCACACAATATATTTGGTCTTGCTTGTTGTGTGTTTATATTGTACAGGAACTATAGCTATAATATCTCTATATGTAGATTGATGAATGGAGACGATTCTCTAGAAAAAGTTCTAACGCCCCACGTTAACTTATCGTTGAGAAGGGATGACGACGAGAAGGGAATGACGTGGAGAAGAAATATCGTCAAGTACCAAGAGCTAACACGAGCGTTAGAGCTAACGTGAGCATTAAGGCCACGTTCAGCCACGATCTCGACGATTGCATGATTTCAACCACGACCGTACACAATCAGCTTAAAGCTGGAGTTAAGCTTAACACTGACATTAGATCCCGAGCCTATTTAAGGAGCTGATTTCTTATTCTTTTAATAATAAATTGAAGAATTCTATTGTTTTGGAGGAGTAAATTAGAAAATGCATTTATGTAGGGGGAGTATCCATATAGGGGGAGTATACTCTTTTATCACACTTATCTTTTACTATAAATACATTTCTAATAATAGTTGATTACTTTCTAGTTGATTTGTTATTATCAAAATGGGGAGATTGTTGGAGCATGTGTTCCACATCTCTTTGTTTGAGAATAACAAATCACATAATGTATTTGATCTTGGTTGTTGTGTGTTTATAGCGTGCAGGAATTATAGCTACAATTTCCCTATGTGTAGATTATTGAATGGAGATGACACTCTAGAAAAAGATCTAATGCCCTACATTAGAGTTAATGCCGCGTTAACTTATCATTGAGGTGGTATGACGTCGAGAATGGAATGACGTGGAGAAGAAATATCGTCAAGTACCAAGAGCTAATGCAAGTGTTAGAGCTAACATGAGCGTTAAGGTCATGTTTTGCCACGATCTCGGTGATTGCAAGATTTCAGCCACAACCGTACACAATCAGCTTAACGCTGGCGTTAAGCTTAACGTTGGCGTTAGCTCCCGAGACTATTTAAGCAGCTTATTTCTTATTCTTTTAAAAAAAAAATTGATCGTCCAAAGCCACAACTTCGAATTATTTAAGTGAGGATCGAGAGAACTCCCTTGGGAAAACATGAAGATCGAAAGGAGTTTTTGAAAGGAAAGTACCAAAATGTATATTTAACACTAAGGGCAACCACATCAAGAACGCCTACGTCTATATCGCCTTCGTCTTCACCTTCAAAAATTCTTGGGGAGTTTCTCTTATACTTTATTTATCTTATAATCCTTTTATTTTATCTTGTTATAATGGGAGCAGAGAAATCGTTCGGGGAGAACGTCGAATTCTGGGAAGGATTCCGTGGGAAATTCGCCGTCTTTTGTGTGGCGACTAGGCCTTGTGAGGTTTATGGGGGTAATTCGCCACCTTGTATGTGGCGACTAGGTCTAGGTAGATCTAGGGAGCAGTTCGTGCCCTTATCTGGGAGAGATAGGCTAGAACCAACTGGTCTTTAGGAGAAGGGTCGGCTTAGAAAACTAAAAAGGGATTTTTTACATTTCGCCTTGATTTTTGGCGTTATAGAAATCAATATTCTTGCAAACAATATTCAATGAAATAAAATCATGTTTTTCATTATTTTATCATATTAATTTTAGTTTCTGTTTCAAAATGTTCTAAATAATATTTCTCCCTCAGAGTATATTGCTAATTACTTTTTGTAGAATACACTCTTGGAATTCATTCTCTGTGATCTAACGCCAGGCGTAGCACTAACGCTGGCGATAGTAAGGAATTGTTGAATTCCATCATTTTCTAAGAGAAATCCTTAATATAATCTTTTTTGAGATAATAAAATATATTCTTCCATAAGATATTCTGAAACTTCAATTAAAAATTTCTGATATTCCAATTTAAAATTTTAAATTCCATATAACCCTTATTCAACCCCCCCCCCCCCCCCACTACCACCTTTAAGGGTGCTTAAAGATCCAACATAATAGACTTCGGAGATCCAATACGGGATTAAGGTGTATTTGGATAATAAAAACTCAAAAAACTTGATAATATACCCACAGAATTTTGATTTCTAAGCATCATGAAGTATAATGAAAATACACATGGAAGACACTGTTACCTTTAATCGAGTTCTCCTATAACAACAACCACCAGACAAGCATTGGTATAGCACCTTACGAGTCTCTTTATGGGAGAAGGTGTCGGACGCCACTATCTTGGGTCCAGGACGAGGATCCCAGGGTACTTGGATCAGAGTACATAAACGATACAAATGCACAAGTACGAATGATGTGTGACTAGATACTGGAGGCTCAGGGCTAGCAGACCTAGTATTAAGATGCGAGGCATCGAAAGGTGGAATTCCAGGTTGGAGACAGAGTCTTCTTGTTGATATGTCCAGTGCATGGTGTCTCGCGAGTGCGAGGACAGAAGAAGCTCATCCCTCGAATTATGGGGCCTTATACGATCCTAGAGCGGATCGGCCCCTTGGCTTATATGCTGGAGCTGCCGCAGGAGTTGGCAAACTTGCATGACATTTTTCATGTCTCTGCACTTTGGAGAGCCTTGCTCCACCCAGAGCCGCATATCACTTCTACTTCAGGCCCGGTAACATCCGACAAATCTGTCCATCTGGAGTCGTCTGAGTACTGCAGAAGAAGAAGGTCCCTTTGGTTGAGGTATTGTGGTCCAATCATGGATGAGAGGAGCACACATGGGAGTCAATGGATTTGATGCAGCAACAATACTCGGGACTCTTTGCTTCAAGTACATTCTAAACCTCTGAGATAGTTCTTATTTTTATTTTGCATAGAACCCGTTGACCCAAACATAAATTTTGGAGACGAAATTATTATTTTTGTTTATTGGGATTTGTAACATCCCTAATCCTATTAGATCCCATGATAGTGTTAGGGCATGACACCACCAATGTTTAAAGTATAATACTGGAGGATTGCAGATCCTGATTCAAAGTGATCCCAAGGTGGCGAGGAAGTGCTACCTCAATGTTGTCAACACGATCAGCTGGAAGAAGGAGGCTGAGGTGGTCGACAGGGTGATGGAAGAAAAGGAAAGGTTGGAGATAGTATAGGAAGTAGAGGAGAAGGAGATTCAGGCTGGGGGAGGGATGCCCGGAAAAGTGAGAATCGACAGGGAACTGACGGAGGAAGACAAGGAAAAGATCTTGTCCTGCATCCCTGGGAATGCAGACATATTCGCATAGAGTGCAACAGACATGCCGGGCATCGACATTGGCGTCACATGCCACCATCTCAACCTCGATCAGGAAGACCGCCCCATCCGCCAGAAGAAAAGGGAAACAACCACTACCATGGCCAAGCCCATCCACGTGGAGGTGAAAAGTTATTAGATGCGGGGTTTGGGTCGGAGATCTAGTACCCAGGTAGGGTCTCTAATGTTGTAATGGTAAAAATATGGGATGGGAAATGGCACATGTGTATCAAATTCTCCCATATTAATAATGTTTGCCGCAAGGATTGTTACCCCTTGCCTCAAATCGACGCGATAGTAGACTCGGTCATCGAATTCCCTATCATGAGTTTTGTAGATGTTTTTCTGGTTATCACCGAATTCGCATCCCACCCGACGTGAAAAATGTTTCTTTTATCACCAACGACAGATATTATTGTTACAAGATGATGCCTTTTGGGCTTAAGAATATGGGAGCGACATACCAAAGAATGATGGGACAGGGTGTTTAGTGAGCAAAAGGGGCGGAATTTCTAGGAGTATGTCGACGATCCCATGGTGAAGAGGAAGAGCGTGGGAAAGTGTCTTCAAGACTTTGCAGAGACTTTTGCCACCCTCCGGAAGTTCAATATGAGGCTCAATCCAGCGAAGTGCGTCTTTGGCGCTGGAAAAGGAAAGTTCCTTGGTCATCTCTTGAACCCGGTAGGAGTAGAGCCGAACACGAACAAAGTCAAGGCCACCATGGAAATGGAAGCTCCGAGAAATGTGAAGGAAGTTCAAAGATTGACGGGTCGGCTTGCGGGGTTGAGTATTTTTCTCTCAACGGCAGGGGATAAATGCTCTCCCTTTTTCAGGACGTTGCACGATAACAAAATATTTGAGTGGACGACAGAGTGTGAAGAGGCTTTTCAAAGCTTGATGCTTCAGCTGACAAGAGCACCTCTATTGCATGGGCCTCGAGAAGGTGGGGACCTATTTCTTTACATGGGGGTTCGGGCAGAGGCAGTTAGCTCAGTTCTTGTGCAAGAGGAGGAGAAAAGGTGTAGGATTTCACATGTAGGTCAAGGGTAAAAACAAAAAAAATGAACACCAACCCTTGGTCAAGGACAAGAAGAACGGATAACTAATGGCAATGGCTATTCGCACCCAAAAAATATGCTAACACTAACCATCACAAAGGTTTAGAAGATTATACCTCTAGAGAACAAGATCTCTAGGTGGAGTGCCAACCTCCCATGAGTGAGCAGAAAAAAATGATCCGAACGGAGAGGGACGGGAAGGATTCGAACGAAGCAAGCAATCTTGAGCCTCTTGGTTCACCATGAACCAAAACAACCACCACCAAGCTTTTGATAGGAAGTAGGAGGAGGAAGAAGCTTAGACGGATCTCCAATGGCAGAAAACTCCTAGTGGACGAGCCACTCCTAGTCGTCGGTGAGAGAAGAAGAGGGCGAAACACAGAGGCCCTCCAAGACGCCGACAAGACCCAGATGAATCCAAACCAGAGTTGGCGAGGTCGTCAGAGGAGGGGGCGAGGAGGAATGCCAGCGAAAATGCCTGAGGTGGAGCGCTGGCGAACATGCCCTAGGCGCGATCGGGGAGGGTTTTCAGCTCTTGTTTCCTTTTTTTAACCGAGAGAGACAAAAAACTTATATGGTTATTTTTTCACATAGGGCTTTTAAGAGGTATATTTATACCTCTCAACCATAAGAGGTGAGGGTAATGTGCAAAGTCAATCCTTTTTACACAAAAGCCATCAAGGTTTTTTCTTTTCTCTCTTTGTTTATCTCATTAATCTCAAAATGAGAATGGTTACAAAATATTTGTGACCATGTAACGTCGCGCACATTATATATATATATATATTTTATAATTGAGCTTTGTTATTAACTCTATAATGATTTTAACTCATTATATCAAAGAACACTCGCATAATATCACAAATTAAACGCTGTCTAAGCACCTCGATTTATGACATAAAACATTTGCACTCAACCATGTATTTTGATCACATACGTTATGAAATCAAATACACAATATGAGTCGAATGTGGTTGTACTGTTCATTTGGTGAGACCTTACAGAGGAACCACGTCGCCATGGCAATAATATAACTTGACTTATATTACAGACTATAGGAAGCTTTATCACTGCATTATAGTCGCATGTACAACGTAGCATCTAAGTGGAAGATCTAGATGACCTGTGTCTATCCTTGTCACATGATATTATAAATATTGTACAAAATTGGACCGGGTCATTTTCGCATAATATTCATCTTTCTCGGTTTCACAAGCAAGTTATATTTATAACTACGCCAGTTATATTGCATGTTATACAATCTCGCTTTACCAAGGGGCCCACCAATATCATAACCCAAAGAGAGTTTGAGGGACATGTTATATTTTGATATGTAAATTTCTTATGCATAAGTATGTGTAACGAATCACAATGTATATCACTATCAAGGGACAATCTTCAAATGCAATTACATTGCACATACCGATCTGACAAATCTACACATCTCATTTCTTTGATTCATAAGACACGTTGATAACATTAATGACACTAAACACAATCCATATAATATTACAACATGGGATAGGTAAAACTCAATATGTATAAGATTCATACACTCATACATATTCATATGATTAAATGATAATCATTTATCAACATTTATAGAACTGCAATGTACTTTAATCGATATGACAATCCTAACTTGGTAATCAATGTTCCTCTTCGATTACCATGATTGTGAGGGTAAGATATAAAAATGCGTGATATAATAAAACTCAGTGTTCTATAGTTCAGGACCAAGAGCATCTTCCTGAACCAATTATGAGATATAACACATAATCAAGGAACAAAATGTGAGAACATTTTAGATCATGAGCATTAAAAGAAAACAACTTTCAAAACACTACATCCTTCAATCTCCCACATGTTTTTAAAGTTTCTTAACCAAAAGAAAATACATATATAAAATATATGAAAGAGCAACCTTTGAAATCATACGTCAAGCCACTGTCCATGTTCTTGCAACCCTATTGACTCGAAATGAATTTCACCTTTGGCTTGAGATAAAGGTTTGGTGAAGGGATCAGTTGTGTTGTTGTTTGTGTCTATCCATGAAAGCGCAATTTTGCCTTCATCAATGAAGTCGCGCATGACAAAAAAATTCAATCCATGTATTTTGTTCTATGATGTGACTTTGGCTCCTTGATTTGAGAAATGGAAGCGCAATTGTCGCAATACAATTTCAAGGGCCCTTCACTAGACGCAACAACTCCTAGTTCCTCAAGGAACTTCTTTATCCATACTCCCTCTTTACTTGCTTTTGCGTTCGCCATTACTTCTGCTACGGTGGTTGAGTCAGCAGTAGTTGATTGTTTCCAACTACGCCAACTCACGGCCACCCATTTAGAAGAAAAATGAACCCGGATTGAGATCTTATATTATCTGAATCTGTCATACAGCTAGCATTTGTGTAGCCTTCTTCCACTATCTCCATATTCCCACCAAAAACATGAAACTTATTCTTGGTGCTTTTCAGGTACCTAAGAAAATTTTTGACGGCAGTCCAATGGTTTGGACAAGGTGAAGCTTGATATCGACTAGTCATGCTAAGAGCATACGTGACATCTGGTCTTGTACAAGTCATGGCATACATGATGGAACCTATGGCAGAAGCATAGTGCACATTCTTTATGTATTCAATGTCTTTATGCGTCGAGGCACAGTGAGACTTGCCAAGTTGTATAGACATTTTCATTGGCATATTTCCTTTCGTAGAGTTTTCCATATGAAACCTTTCTAAGATTTTATCAATGTAAATACTTTGACTTAAGCCAATGAGTCTTCGTGACCTGTCTCTATATATCTTATTTCCCAAGATATATTGAGCTTCACCCATGTCCTTCATTGAAAATATTATTTTCAATGAGTTTCTTGACTGTTCCATTAAAGACAATTCATTCCCCATTAATAAAATATCATCGACATACAAGATCAAAAATATTATGTGACTCTCACTAACCTTCTTGTATACACAAGGTTCTTCCTTGCTTTGATTGAATCTAAGAGTTTTAACCTCTTCATCAAAGCGCTTGTTCTAACTCCTTGACACTTGCTTCAAGCCTAAATGGCCGTCCGAAGCTTGCATACTTTACTGTTGTTTTTCGGAACTTCAAAACCTTGAGGTTGCTTCATGTAAACATCCTGATCAAGCTTTCCGTTTAGGAATGCGGTTTTGACATCCAATTGCCATATTTCATAATCATAGAAAGCGGCAATAGCCAACATGATCCAAATCATTTTGAACATAACAACCGGCGAGAATGTTTCATCATAGTCAATCCCTTGGATTTGACTGAAACCTTTTGCATCAAGCCTAGCCTTCTAGGTTGTCATGTTGTCATTCTTGTCCATCTTCCTCTTGAAAATCAATTTTTAGCAATGTGTTGGAACAACCCTATTACTGATTTGGGCAAGGATCACTATCTATTGACTAGGATCAAGTTGACCCCAATGTATAGTCAATGGGTCAAGAGTTTAGGCTGTTAGTGTTGAAATTGTTGAAGTGAAGTGGATAGGAGTCCGGCCGGTTTGAAGGCTGGAGACCGCAGAGACCGCGCGGTCTGCGCTGGTGCTCTGGCGGTTTGTTCCTGGCGATCTGGTGCGATCGGCCAGCTTGCTTCTTGGTTTAGGTCGCTGGTTCTGGCAACCTGTTGCGGGTTGTTTCCGGTCTTGTTCTAGTCGGTCTGTTCTTGGTTGACCGATGAGACCGGGCGGCTTGGTTTCTATTCTGGCGACTTGGTTCAAGTCGGCTAGTTGCTTCTCTGTGTTGGCGATCTCAGGAAGGGTGATCGCTGTGTCCGTGCAGTTTGTGCGCGGCTTGCTGCTGACTTCGGTCTTGGACTGAATTTTGTCCAAGTGCTGTGTTCGCGCGGTCTAGTTTTGGAGACCGTTCGCGAGCTGATGGGTGGTGACTGTATCCCGGTTTGTGCGGTGACGACATCCGTCCACCCGCCTATAAATAGGGGTGCATGGCCCGTCATTCATAACGAGAACTGTAAGAACAAGAGCCCGGATAGATTCTTGCGGTCTCAAGTTTGAGTTCGCGCGGCTTGGTTGCGAGTTAACCGTTTGTTGTGTTCGCAGGTTTGCGGTCAGCAGGTTTCGGTCTCCTTCCTTGGTGATTTCCGGTGGCTCGAATAAACAGTTCGTCTGCGGCTTGTCAGCGAACTGGTTTATTGTTCTTGTGCTGTTCGCAGTAAACTCAGCGATCAGGCGACCTTCAGCGGTTAGGCGATTTGAGTTCGGTCTGGCGACAGCTTCAGTCCTTTGTTCATTTGAATAAGCTTCAGTTCGTGCGGGCTGAGATTGCGGTCTGGCAGTGCAGTTTGTTTGCTCCTGTTCGTGCGGTCTCAAGGTGTTTCTGCGGTCTGACTGTGCAAGCGGTCTGGGAGTACAGCAGAACAATCCGGGCGGCCTGAACCTTTGTTGCAATCCGTGCGGTCTCTTTCTGGCAGACCGCCGGTTTCTGTTTTTGGTGTGTTTGTTCTTCTCGTCTCCGTGATTCTTATGAATCATGTCTCGCCATGTATGCCTCGCATTGTAAAGCAGTATTATTTCAATAAAGATTTCTTGTGTTGCTGGTTTTGGCATTGTGGTTGTTTGGCTATAACTCTTATTGATACAACTCCTGCTTACTCCTAAACGGTCCAATCAAAAATTTTAACATGGTATCAGAGGTAGGTTCCTGGAGTGGATAAGCAGTGATCAACTAGAGTTGCCATCGTCTTTGTGAAGAAGGGACCACATTGATTGCCATGGAAGGCAGTTTCGCAAGAGGTCTTGGTATTGAACTCCTCACATCGACTAACTTCAAAAAGTGGAAGTCATGTATGGAGAGTTATTTGATTGGCGAGGATCTTTGGGAGATAGTCGGCGGAGAAGACACACAGGAGGTGTTTCCAGCAGGTGATAATATGGCAGAGGTGAGGCTTTGGAGGAGGTTGAATGCTAAGGCAGAGTTCACTCTCAAGAGGGCTATCTCACCAGAGCTGTTTGATCATATTATCCGATGTAAATCTGCTGCGGAGATCTGGACATCCTTGGATGGATTGTTCAATAAGAAGAATGTAGCAAGGCTACAGTTTCTTGAAAATGAGTTGGCTAAAGCCTCTCAAGGTGATCTTTCTATTTCTACCTTCTTCCTCAAGATGAAGAATCTCACGGCAGAAATTTCTGCTTTGGACCCTGATGAGCCAATCTCTGAGGCAAAACTGAAGAGGCATATCATTCGCGGGTTGCGGAAGGAGTATCTTGCCTTTGTGACTTCAGTTCAGGGTTGGGCAAATCAACCGTCGTTGTTGGAGCTGGAGAACCTTCTTGCTTCGCAAGAAAGTTTAGCAAGACAGATGGCGGGGGTTTCTATCTCCGGGGGGAGAAAGTGATGTGATGTTCTCTGGGAAGAGGAAGAAGAAATGGGAGAAGAAGAAGTCGGGTCATGATGGACCCTCCACTTCAGGTCAGCAAGATAGGGGCTATGCTCCTAAGTCTGATGAGAAGAAGAAAGGTGAGGGACCAAAGTGCTTTAGATGCAACAAGACCGGGCACTTCAAGAAAGATTGTCGAGTGAATCTTCAGCCGGGACATGTAGTGAAAAAGGAGATGCCAAAGTCTGGTGAAGTTGGATGGGGAGGAGCCTTTGTGTCTAATATAACGGCGATGCCCGTTAAAGCCTTGGCTTCCATCAACTATGAAGAGGACTGGATTGTTGATTCAGGGTGTGGACATCATCTCACCGGAGATGGATCAAAGTTCTCTTCTTTGGCGCCTTACTCAGGTAATAATGCTATCATTATGGCTGATAATTCTATTCATCCAGTAGAGCACGAAGGAGTCATCTCTCTGAGCAGTGATAAGGGTCCACTCACGTTGAGGAGTGTTTATCACGTGCCTGGTATGAAGAAAAATCTCTTCTCTGTGACCAACGCGGTCGATGCCGGTTATCACGTTCTGTTTGGCCCAACAGAAGTGAAGTTTCTCAAAACTCAACCGGAGATAAAGGGAGAAGTTTTTCATGTCGGCAAGCGGGTGAAGGACTTGTTCGTTTTATCGACAAGTACCTATGTTGATAAGATGAGGACAAACGATGGCGCGGCCATTTGGCATGAAAGGTTGGGGCATGTAGGCATGGACAAATTAAAGGCTATGGCTGTAAAGGGCCTTGTCAATGGCTTGCCTAGCTTGTCTTCCTATGGAGACGGTCATGTCTGCGAAGGATGTCAGTTTGGTAAGTCTCATCGACTTCCATTTGACAAATCGCAAACAAGGTGCAAAGTGCCGTTGGAATGCATCCACGGTGATTTGATGGGACCGACTGCCACCCCAAGCCTTGGAGGCAACAGATACATGTTGGTGTTGATTGACGACTACACCAGATATGTCTGGGTGTATTTCATGAAAGAGAAGTCAGAAGCCTTTGCTAAATTTGTGGAGTTCAAGGAGCTGGTGGAAGGTCGTTTAGGCCTGCGGGTGAAGAAGTTGAGAACTGACAATGGTGGGGAGTTCACCTCTGGTGAGTTCTCAAGTTTTTGCAGGAAACACGGCGTTCGGAGAGAGCTCACTTGTGCCCATACTCCACAGCAGAATGGCATTGCCGAAAGGAAGATCCGTCATCTGACGGAAACTTGCAAATGCTGGCTTCATGCCAAGAGTATTCCAAAGTCCTTCTGGGCGGAGGGAATGTCTTGCGCAGCTTATGTCATCAACAGATTGCCTCTAAGTCCTATCAACATGAAGACCCCTCACGAACTAATGTTCAAGGAGAAGCCGAGTGTTGCTCACCTTCGGGTGTTTGGATCAACCTGCTATGTGCATATTCCTGATGCTCTTCGAACAAAGCTTGATGCGAAAGCAAGGAAGCTAGTCTTTGTTGGGTATGATGAGCGGAAGAAGGGATGGAGATGCATGGATCCTGAGACACGAAGGTCAATTGTTTCTCGGGATGTGGTGTTCGATGAAGTAACTTCCTACAAGGGGAGTTCAGGAGTTGAACTACCAGAGGGCAGGGTTGATGAAGGAGGAAAAGCTGCAGGACTCTTCAAGTGGAGTTGCCTGTTTCACCAGGAGCTCCAGGTGTGTCAACCTCTGAGATGGAGGCTTCAGGTTCTGGAAGCAGGGGGAGCGATGCTCCATGTTCATCTGGGAAAGAAGCTTGCACAGAAGAAGCGGCTGAGGAGGTGGTTAGTCAGGAGCAACCTCTTAGGAGGTCGAAGAGGACTATTCAACCACCAGATCGATACACAGGAGGAAACATGGTGAACTTTGTTTCTTGTTTCTTTGCTGGTCCCTAAGATGAAAGGGAGCCGTCGAGCTTTGAGAAGGCCAGAGGTGTGAAGGAGTGGGACATTGCTATGCAGGAAGAGATGACAGCTCTCGAGAAGAATGAGACCTGGTCTCTTGTGCCCAAGCCCAAGGGCACTACTCCTGTCACTTGCAAGTGGGTCTTCAAGCTGAAGAAAAAAGCTGACGGTAGTATCGAGCGTTACAAGGCTCGCCTTGTAGCTCGTGGGTTCTCACAGCAGTACGGAGAAGATTATGATGAAACATTTAGTCCAGTGGCAAAGATGACTTCGGTTCGATTTGTTATTGCCTTGGCGGCTTCGAGTGGTTGGGAGATTTGGCAACTCGACGTGAAGAATGCTTTCTTATACGGCGAGATTGACAAAGATATCTTCATGATTCAACCGCAAAGCTTCATCTCGAAGGAGTATCCAGACTATGTTTGCAAATTGAAGAAGGCCCTGTACGGGTTGAAGCAAGCGCCTCGGGCGTGGTACGGGAAGATTGCAGAATATCTCTTATTCTGTGGATTCGTTGCTTCAGACTCTGATTCTAGCTTGTTCATCAAGAAGGAAGGGGTGCTTCGGGTGATTGTGCTGCTGTATGTGGATGACATGATTGTCACCGGGAACTCGAAAGAAGCTGTTGCAAGACTCAGGGCTGAGCTTGCTATCAGGTTTGAGATGAAGGATCTAGGGGAGCTTCATCATTTCCTTGGACTCGAGGTCCAGAGACGGGAGAGCGGAGTGCTCATTTCTCAGGAAGGATATGCAGAGCGAATCGTGAAACGATTTGGCATGGAGGAAGGGAAGAGCAGCTCTATACCTTTGGAGCAACATCATAAGCTTCGGAAGGATGAGGGGAGAATCTTATCTGATCCGTTGGTGTTTCGAGCTCTGGTTGGGAGCTTGATCTATTTGACGATCACAAGGCCGGATATTGCTTATGCAGTTGGCAAGGTGAGTCGGTACATTGCGGAAACACGGAAAACCCATCTTCTGGCGGCTAAAGGCATACTGAAGTATGTGAAGTCGACCTCTGATTTGGGTCTCCTATATAGGAGAGGGTCAAGCTTGGAGTTGCATGGTTTCATGGATGCTGATTATGGGGGAGACGTGGATGATCGGAGATCAACGTCGGGTTATGTCTTTATGACGGGCCCCACAGCTATCTCTTGGTGCAGCAAAAAGCAAGACTCGGTGTCTGTTTCTACCACGGAAGCAGAATACAAGGCTTCGGCCTTGGCAGCTCAGGAAGCTATTTGGCTCAGGAGGTTGGTAGAGGACGTTCATCAGGAGGTTCGAGGTCCCACTATGCTACGCGGGGACAATGAGAGTGCTCTCAAGCTGGTTAACAATCCAGTTTGTCACGCGAGGACCAAACATATAGAGATTGAGCACCATTTCATTCGTGAAAAGGTGTTGGGAGGATCTCTTAAGGTCGAGCATGTTCGGAGTGCGGACAATGTCGCAGACATCTTCACAAAGCCGCTGGCAAAGGGACCGTTTACTCGGTTAAGGGAGTTGCTCGGGCTAGTTTCCACTTCCCACTTCAAGGGGGAGTGTTGAAATTGTTGAAGTGAAGTGGATAGGAGTCCGGCCGGTTTGAAGGCTGGAGACCGCAGAGACCGCGCGGTCTGCGCTGGTGCTCTGGCGGTTTGTTCCTGGCGATCTGGTGCGATCGGCCAGCTTGCTTCTTGGTTTAGGTCGCTGGTTCTGGCGACCTGTTGCGGGTTGTTTCCGGTCTTGTTCTAGTCGGTCTGTTCTTGGTTGACCGATGAGACCGGGCGGCTTGGTTTCTATTCTGGCGACTTGGTTCAAGTCGGCTAGTTGCTTCTCTGTGTTGGCGATCTCAGGAAGGGTGATCGATGTGTCCGTGCGGTTTGTGCGCGGCTTGCTGCTGACTTCGGTCTTGGACTGAATTTTGTCCAAGTGCTGTGTTCGCGCGGTCTAGTTTTGGAGACCGTTCGCGAGCTGATGGGTGGTGACTGTATCCCGGTTTGTGCGGTGACGACATCCGTCCACCCGCCTATAAATAGGGGTGCATGGCCCGTCATTCATAACGAGAACTGTAAGAACAAGAGCCCGGATAGATTCTTGCGGTCTCAAGTTTGAGTTCGCGCGGCTTGGTTGCGAGTTAACCGTTTGTTGTGTTCGCAGGTTTGCGGTCAGCAGGTTTCGGTCTCCTTCCTTGGTGATTTCCGGTGGCTCGAATAAACAGTTCGTCTGCGGCTTGTCAGCGAACTGGTTTATTGTTCTTGTGCTGTTCGCAGTAAACTCAGCGATCAGGCGACCTTCAGCGGTTAGGCGATTTGAGTTCGGTCTGGCGACAGCTTCAGTCCTTTGTTCATTTGAATAAGCTTCAGTTCGTGCGGGCTGAGATTGCGGTCTGGCAGTGCAGTTTGTCTGCTCCTGTTCGTGCGGTCTCAAGGTGTTTCTGCGGTCTGACTGTGCAAGCGGTCTGGGAGTACAGCAGAACAATCCGGGCGGCCTGAACCTTTGTTGCAATCCGTGCGGTCTCTTTCTGGCAGACCGCCGGTTTCTGTTTTTTGGTGTGTTTGTTCTTCTCGTCTCCGTGATTCTTATGAATCATGTCTCGCCATGTATGCCTCGCATTGTAAAGCAGTATTATTTCAATAAAGATTTCTTGTGTTGCTGGTTTTGGCATTGTGGTTGTTTGGCTATAACTCTTATTGATACAACTCCTGCTTACTCCTAAACGGTCCAATCAAAAATTTTAACAGTTAGAACTCAAGAAATCATTCAAGTTTTGCGTTCGACGAACTCCTTACTGCGTTCGATGAACGGCTTGCATTCTGTGTTCGACGAACGGCATGCTCTCTGCGTTCGATGAACTGGTCTCTGCGTTCGACGAACGGCATGCTCTCTGCGTTCGACGAACGGCTTGTATTCTGCGTTCGACGAATGGCATGCTCTCTGCGTTCGACGAATGGTGCTCTGCGCTCGACGAACAGATTGTCTCAGTGGTCGACGAATGGCGCTCTGCGCTCTGCGCTCGACAAACAGATCGTCTCAGCATTTCAGAGGTCGACGAACAGATTGTCTCAGCGATCGACGAACAGCTCAAATCTCAGCGGTCGACTAACAGCTCAAATCTCAGTGGTCGACGAAATTAACTCAGTCTGCATTCGACGAAAATCTTGAGATCGACGAACACAACTCTGAGCTCGATGAAATTTATTGAGATCGACGAATTTTACTCAGATCGAAGAATTCTTATTTAAGTTCAGAAAGTTTCAGATAGACTACAGTATTCTATTCTCTGAACTCAGATCTACTACAGCAACGGCTCTTTTATACCAGATAAGTAAGGATAATATATTTCCTTTTATTTTTCTAAGATTATAGCCATTGACATTTCTTGGAAAAGAACATATCCATGGAAAAGGAAAAAGGTAAACGATGCAGCAGATTTGCAATTTCAAAATATCCCTTCAGAATATCATATTCCTTAATATAAGGGATTTGCATTTAATATCTGTCAGAGATTTCAAAAGAGAAAAGGGAAGAAGATTTACAGTATCAATACACACAGTTTTCTCGACAAGTAGAATCATATACAGAACATATTACATACAACTGTACAGAGAAAAAGAAAAGGAGAGAAATACAGGAAGAATAAGAAGAACAAAAAGCTAACAGATCTTCTTCTTCCTTTAGCAGCATTCATTTTTCTGAGAACATCTTCAACAATACTCTCTCAGTCTTTGCTACAAGTTTAGATCTTCAAAAGAGCACCGACAAATTGGAGAACTTGTTCTCTCAGTTTAATCAGCTACAGGAAGATCACTCATTCAAGAAGAAGCTTCCATCCTCATACTGTCAAACAACTTCATATCAGACAGAGGGAGCATTTTTCTACATCAACATCCACTAGAGTCTTCTCTCAGCATATTGACAGAGAATAACAATCTAAACCCCTCTTTATCCCATTCTGTAAAGGGTTAAAACTCCCTTTAAAAGTTTACCTATTGGTGGCAAGACACCTGATTAAAAAATCCTTGTTGGTTTTGAGCACCTAATCAAAAGCTCTGTGGTGTGTGGACACCTGATCAAAAACCCCTTGGTGTTAGGGCACTTGATCAAAAATCCTAGTGGATTCCTACCATGGGTGGTAGAAGAGTAGACGTACCCAGGTTTATTGGGGAACTACTATAAAAATCCTTGTGTCTTTGTGCCTGTGAATTTCTGTGTTGCTTGTGTTGTGCTGATTTCTTTATTCAGTTTTTATAAATCACTTACTCTATACACATATATATATATCACTAATTTAATTCTGCTATAAAACTAAGGGAAAAGTTTTAATACTCTATTCACCCCCCCCCCCCCCCCCCGCTCTAGAGTTAATTTAAGATCTAACCTCCACTTTCAATTGGTATCTGAGGCATATCAATTGACTTTCAATTGGTATCAGAGGATAGTTGATTCTTTACAGGCTAACACCCGAATCACAAAGATCAATTAGATCTTAAATTCTTTCAGAGTTTTTATTCTATTTATTTTTGTTTAAAAACTCATGGCACAAAACAAAGAGTATTCAAGCTCAAGACCACCTATGTGCAATCTCAATAAGTTTGCACTATGGAAAGCAAGGATTAGGTTATATATGAATGTTATTGATGAAGATATTTTCAATGTCATTTTGACAGGACCTTCAACTTCATCAACATCAACAGATGATCAAGAAAAGCTGAAAAGTGCTGATGCAAAGGCTATGAAAATATTAGCTCAATCAATGTTAAATGACATTTATCAAAGAGTTAATGACTGCACTTCAGCAAGAAGCATCTGGAACTCCCTAACAAGAATGGTAGATGAACCTTCTTCCACATTCTGTATTTATGTTACAGAACCATCATCTAGTCAAAGTGAAGAAGAAGAAGAAAAAGAACAAAAAGCTATAGCATTCTGCATGATGGCCATATATGGGTCAAACCACAACTCAAATGCAGAATGTGAATCTGATGAAAATGAGAGTTCTGCAGAAGAGTCAAAGTCATCATCAAGTTCATCTGAAGATGAAAATAATGCAAAAGATAAAGATCAGTGCTTGATGGCTATATATGACTCATATAATGATTCAGATCATGCATCTTCATCCAGTTCCAGTGACGATGAGGATGATGAAGAAGAAAAGAACTTCTGCATGATGGCTATCAATGCCTCAGGAAATAATTCTGAAGAATCAGAATATGAAAATGATGCAGATCAGGTAGTATCTAACTTTAATTTTAATTCCACTGATTTCAAAGATGATTTTAAAATTCTCTGCTTAGATTTAATTAAATATGAGAAAGAAATCAAATATCTCAGAAAAGATATAAATAATTTAACTTCTGAACATACTAAACTTAAAATAGATTTGAAAACATCAGAAAAGGAAATTAATTATTTGAAAAATAATTCAATTATTTCTGAAATGTTTGAACAATCTCTTAATGGGAAAAATATCAAACCAGTAACTATCACAAGCACTAAAAATGCCAGATTAAATGGCAGCAAACATAGCTTAGGATTTTCAACTAATCTATCTCATATTCTAAAGAAAAATCCTCTAACTACATCTATAAAATTTGTCTCTGCAAAAGAAAAGGAAGTAACAGAAAACTTAATAAAAAGTGTTAAGATTTTGTGTGTTCAACAAAATTCATCGAACAGAGATCGACGAAATCAAATAGCTTCGTCGAACGTAGATCGACAAAAGTTTTACACAAAAATTAAACATAATTTTCATGTAATCAGAGCTCAACCAATCAAATTTCAACAAACTCTGAATACAGAGAATATATATAACTATTCCTTAATCAGAGATCAACGAAATCACTGCACTTTGTCAACCCAAGATCGACAAAATCAGAATAGTTTCTCAAACATATATCTTAATGATTATCAAGAAAATTTTAAATTAGTATCAAACATATATTTTAATGATCATAAAAGAAAACTTTTAATTGGTATCAGAAATCAGATTTTAAAGATTTTAATTGGTATCAGAAATCAAATTTTCAATTGGTAAAACAATTATCAGATGCATAGGCCAATATCAATTCAATTTCAATTTGGTAATACCTTAACAGATAAGGCCAATATAATTAACTATAAGGCAATGCTTAAACCTATTGAAAATATTCTTAACTCCAATTTCAATCAAACAAAAAGTTATAGGATTCAATTGAATCTTCTCATCTTAAGAACAAAGTCAGATAACATCATGTTCCTACAGACTTTCTCAGGATCATCAAGATTTGAGTATTCTACTCTAGTTGCATTGATCAGAAATGATCATGGCACTGAGTTTTTGAATCTCTTTTGATAAGAGAATTCTGTAAGAAGGAAGGTATCAAGCAATGTATCCTTGAGAAGATAAGAATTCCTTAGAATCCATTAAAAGCTGTCCCAATTCATCATATTAATAGAATCCTATTTAAAGCAAAATCTAGGATATTTTTACTTCTAATAAAACATAAAGGGTTTATAACAAATCCTCTCTTAAAATAAAAGAGTCTATGCATTGTTGGAACTAACCTATTAAATGAGGAGAGGAACACCACCTCTACCAGAGACATTTTGCAGGTACCAGAGGTCACTTTCAATTGGTATTCAATTGGGATCAAACTATCAGTTGCAGAAATAAAAGAAAGGGCTTACACTCTCAAGATAGAGAATGCAAATGAAATTGCAAGTTCAATATCAGAAAACCAGAAATTTCTATTGGTATCAAAATCAAAGCTTACCTTTCAATTGGTGTCAGAATCAAACTCCCAGTAGTAGTAATAAAGGAATTGGAATAATAGCAATATAAAGATTGTATCCTTCCCTACCTCCATCAAATGTCCCATCTTCAAGGGGCCTAGCTTCAGGCCTTCCTGAAACTAGGTAGGGGGAGAGGTTCTATGCAGAAGCTCCATTTGATGCAGTGTTTTGCACCGGGGGAGTTGCTCTATGAACTAAGCAAGGAAAGAAAGCTGAAGAACCTGCAGTCTCAGGGTGAGATACTCTCAGGGGGAGATGCTTTCAGTAAGGGCAAGATGACTCATGAACAATCTCAACTGGTATCAGCTAATCAGAATTATAAAGCTTTTCAGATCAACAATTCAGAAAGCTGAAATATAGCAGAAATCAGTTCAGAGAATATCAGAATTCAGAATTCAGAATGCAGAATTCAGATAAAGAAAAGGTTCTGATTGTATGTTTTTATCATTTTTATTTTCATTGAAATGTTTCAAAACTCAGAGTACTATTTATTTTATATCTGATAAAATATTTAAAATATATCAGATATATATATGCTCTATTGTTTTTATTTTTTTTTATTTTTTATCAAATAGTGTCCTAACCCAAATAGGGGGAGATTGTTGGAACAACCCTATTACTGATATGGGCTAGGATCACTATCTGTTTACTAGGATCAAGTTGACCCCAATGTATAGTCAATGGGTCAAGAGTTTAGGCTGTTAGAACTTAAGAAATCATTCAAGTTCTGCTTTCGACGAACTCCTTACTGCGTTCGACGAACGGCTTGCATTCTGCGATCGACGAACGACATGCTCTCTGCGTTCGATGAACTGCTCTCTGCGTTTGACGAACGACATGCTCTCTGCATTCGACGAACGGCTTGCATTCTGCGTTCGACGAACGACATACTCTCTGCGTTCGACGAACGGCGCTCTGCGCTCGACGAATGGTATTCATTCTGCGCTCGATGATCCATCCCGTCTCAGCGGTCGACGATCCCGTCTCAGCGTTTCAGAGGTCGACGAACAGATTATCTCAGCGGTCGACGAACAACTCAATTCTCAGCGGTCGACGAACTGCTCAAATCTCAACGGTCGACGAAATTAACTCAGTCTGCGTTCGACAAAAATCTTGAGATCGACGAACACAGCTCTGAGCTCGATGAAATTTATTGAGATCGACAGATTTTACTCAGATCGAAGAATTCTTATTTAAGTTCAGAAAGTTTCAGATATATTATAGTATTCCATTCTCTGAACTCAGATCGACTATAACAACGAATCTTTTATACCAGATAAGTAAGGATAATATATTTCCTTTTATTTTTCCAAGATTATAGCCATTGACATTTCTTGGAAAAGGACATATCCATGGAAAAGGAAAAAGGTAAACGGCGCAGCAGATTTGCAGTTTCAAAATATCCCTTCAGAATATCATATTCCTTAATATAAGGGATTTGCATTTAATATCTGTCAGTGATTTCAAAAGAGAAAAGGGAAGAAGATATACAGTATCAATACACACAGTTTTCTCGACAAGAAGAATCATATACAGAACATATTACATACAACTGTACAGAGAAAAGAAAATGAGAGAAATACAGGAAGAACAAGAAGAACAAAAAGCAAACAGATCTTCTTCCTTTAACAGCATTCATTTTTTTGAGAACATCTTCAACAATACTCTCTCAGTCTTTGCTACAAGTTTAGATCTTCAAAAGAGCACCAACAAATTGGAGAACTTGTTCTCTCAGTTTAATCAGCTACAGGAAGATCACTCATTCAAGAAGAAGCTTCCATCCTCATATTGTCAAACAACTTCATATCAGACAGAGGGAGCATTTTTCTACATCAACATCCACTAGAGTCTTCTCTCAGCATATTGATAGAGAAGAACAATCTAAACACCTATGTATCCCATTCTGTAAAGGGTTAAAACTCCCTTCAAAAGTTTACCTATTGGTGGCAAGACACCTGATCAAAAAATCCTTGTTGGTTTTGAGCACCTGATCAAAAGCTCTATGGTGTGTGGACACCTGATCAAAAACCTTTTGGTGTTAGGGCACCTGATAAAAAATCCTAGTGGATTCCTACCTATGGTGGTAGAAGAGTAGACGTACCCAGGTTTATTGGGGAACTACTATAAAAATCCTTGTGTCTTTGTGCCTGTGAATTTCTGTGTTGCTTGTGCTGTGCTGATTTCTTTATTCAGTTTTTATAAATCACTTACTCTATACACAAATATATATCACTAATTTAATTCCGCTATAAAACTAAGTGAAAAGTTTTAATACTCTATTCACCCCCCCCCCCCCCCCTTAGAGTTAATTTAAGATCTAACCTCCACTTTCAAGGCATGTCAATTGATTTTCACAATGGACTTCTTTCCTTCGTGAAGGTCAACCAAGTCCCATACTTGGTTGTCATACATGGATTGTATTTCAAATTTCATGGCTTCTTGCCAGGCATTGAAATCTATCCTTTTAATTGCTTCTTCATAGGTCAAGGGGTCTTCATTTTCTATAATTAAGACATCATGATGACCCATGTACAGGTCAGGTTTTCTTTTCACCCTTGTTGACCTTCTAAGTTCCTTCTGCTTATTTTACTCCTCTTGAGTCTCCCGAATTTCTTCCATAATTTCTTGTGGGATCGATTCATGCTCAATACGAGTCAAGCAGTTGCTTGGTGGTGTAGTATGGGCCTCCTCAACAATCAATTGTTTAGGTGGAATGCTCATACTCTCTCTGAGTAAAGGAACTTCATGTGATGTCTCGTGATCTTCTTGAATATCAAAATTCATCTCATGATCACACCCTTGTAGGTCCTCTTGAGTTTCCTCAAGAATTACCCTACTGTCATGATCCTTGATTCTTTCAAGAAACTCTTTCACTAAGAAAGTTGCACCATTCATTACGAATATGGTATTAGACTTGTGCCAAAAACTATACCCTTTTGTTTCCCTTGGGTATCCTATGAAGAAACATTTATCCTCTTTGGGTTCCAATTTAGTCGATAGCATACGTTTAACATATGCCTCGCAACCACAAATTTTAAGATAAGATATAATGGGTGCCTTGCCCATCCATATATCATGTGGAGTTTTTTCAACAGTTTTAGTTGGAATGATATTTAAAGTGTGAGCCACAGTTAGGAGTGCATAACCCTAAAGATATAAAGGTAGATCAGTTTGACACATCATGAATCAAACCCTGTTAAGCAGGGTTCAGTTTCTCCTTTCGGAGACACCATTCCACTGCGGTGTCCCAGGTGGAGTAAGTTGTGGTACAATACCACACTCCTTTAGGTAAGTACTAAACTCATTGCTCAAGTACTCATCTCCATGATCTATTCTCAAGACTTTAATTCTCTTGTCAAGTTGGTTCTCTACTTTATGTTTGTATTCCTTGAATTTTACAAGGGGTTCACTTTTATGCTTCATGAGATAAACATAGCCATAATGACAATTATCATCTGTGAAGGTGACAAAGTACCTATAACCATCTCTTGCACAAACACTCATTGGACCACATACATCATAATTTATCCATTCCAACAAGTTGTTTGCTCTTGCACCATTCTTTTTGAATGGTGTCTTAGTCATTTTATCGGTTAAACATGATTTGCATGTCCCAATTGCATCAAGGTCAACGAAATCTAAAAGATTAGCTTGATGTAATTTCCTTATGCGCTTCTCATTTATGTGACCAAGACGGTGGTGCCATAAGAGTGTCTCATTTATATGAGATATCTTGAGCCTTTTATTATTGACATTTAATATTGGTTTATCCTCAACTATATTAAGCAAATACAAACCATTAGAAATGAAAGCATTTGCATAAAATATACCATCCTTCTCAACAGTCATTTGTGAATTACTTATCACAAAACAAAATCCTTCTGCATCCAAGCATGGCACAAAGATAATGTTTCAAAATACAGACAGGACACGATAAACATCTTTTAAAGTTAAACATAAACCACTAGATAAATGAAGGTCGAGTGTGCCCATAGTAACTGCAGAGATACTTGCACCATTTCCAACCTTCAGCACAATCTCTCCTTTCGAGAGGGGTCACCTATCCTTTAGTGACTCCATATTAGAATCTAAATGAGCACAAGATCTGGTATCCATTACCTAATCTAGGATAGTCGTGGTCAAATTAAATTTAATTCAATAACAAATATACCTTTGGGGCGCTTGCGCTTGATCTTGCCTTCATCCAAGTCACGCTAGTACTTTGGGCAATTCATCTTGTAGCGTCCTTTCTCATGGCAATGGAAGCATTCAGTGACAGACGTTGGAGAGTTCTTCACTTTGCTTCCCTTGGAGGTGCTTACTTGAGTTCCTCACTTATTGCCTTTGAATGATGGATCTCTACCCGAGGTCTTGTTTACGATGTTGCTTTTATTCTTAAAAACTTCTTGCTACTTGACCCAATGACTAAGATAGGATTTGCCTTTGTCTTACCCATGTCCACCTCAGCTATTTTGAGGGCATTATGGAGCTCATTTATGGTCATCTTCTTTTCACACATGTGATAATGCATGATAAAGTCCTTGAAGGAGTAAGGAAGAGACCCCAAAATGATATCCTCAGCGATGTCTTCAGGAATCGGAGAACTCAGTTTCTCCAATTTCTCCAAATAGCCTTGTACCTTAAGGAAGTGCACCGAGTCAGATTCACCCTCCATCATTTTGCACCCTGTGAGTGCTATGGTGGTCTTACAGCGCTCCTTCCAAGCACAATCGGTGAACATCTTCTCTAATTGTGCCACTATTTCCTTTGCAGGGGTGTCAAGAAATTTCCTTTGTAACTGATCGGCAATACTGGCCAAGATCAGTGTCTGCACAACGCGCTGCTGGTCATTCCATTTCTTTTATTCCTCCTTTTCTACATCAGTTGGCTTGCCTTTCTCTTTCTCTTCTGGGCAAACGCCATCCAAAATTTGTAAGAGGTTCTCCAAGCGCAACACGATGTTCAACTTGAGGATCCAATCAGATTAGTTTGACCCATCTTTAGCAAGTAGGCTTTTATCGATCATAGAACGCAGAAAATTTGGAAGAGTAGACATAGCTCTAAAAAAGATTTATTCGAGAGAGTGAATTAGAGTTCATGAATTCAAAAGGGGGCTACAAGGATTAAAAAGAACCTTAAAAATAGCCAACCAAGATCCTTTTCAAACAGCTAGCTCATCTATATGTTTGTCCAGGTACGTACTGGCTACCAATCATAACTTTCTAAGAAAATCATAAGCTTTGTGATTCTTGTCATTTTCCAAAAAAAAAAATTGAATATTAAACACAAAGCTCTTTCCTAAAAGTCCATGCCTAGATCTTGAAAATTTGATTAAGAAAACTCATCTTATTGGACAACTAGTGTGACCAAGATATTCCCACAAAATGATCAAGATGTGCCTCACACAATACTCACTCACTTGTGGCCTAATATCATGTTCACGCAAGTTCCACCATGTCTAGTGATTGAACTCCCACTCATGCTCACTCAAGGCCACTAGCTTAAGTGGATAAGATGAGAAGGAAAAACCAATCTTTAATTTTTCTTAATTAAAAGATTTCTTATTCCTGGTGATAGCGAAGGAAACATAAACATAACCTAACCACATGGCAATCTAATTATTACATAAAAAGCCATATAATACATCCCAGAGATGAACAGAATAAGAAATATGTTGGGATCATTGCCCACAATGTTCTAGATTTGGAGAATTCCATTCCTAAATCAAAGATATACCTCACTATGTATTTGATATATTATCTAGAATCACTGTGCAGGAGATCAGGTCAAGTTAAATGATCAAGAAGTTCATCTAAGTCCACATGCGTCAAGACACTGCACATTGCTCGATGCCTGTGACCCAAAAGCGTCGACCTATGTTTGTTGTCTCAACGGCAAGGTCACTGACTGAAGATTTGAGATTAAGTCAAGAAAGCGTCGAACCAAGGAACATCACTCTACGTCGTAGAATAAGAAAGTGTCGAACCAAGGAACATCACTCGACGCCGTAGAATAACAAGCATTGAGTGAGTTACACATTGATCAACGCCCTCTTCTTGAAATGCTCTAAGTAATGGATTGTGCTATAGTACATCTACAACAAGCTAAGCCAAGTTGAGACGACGACCATGTCTCGACGCATTGTCAAATACTAAAGTCACTGAAGACCGTTATAAATAGAAGGCATGATCTGTAATTCATATATAATTCTACCCATTATCTTCTCCATCTTTCAAAGGCGCAATTTGAGGAAGTGTTCAAGGAAGAATATCCAGGAAACTCATCAAGATCTGCGGCTGGCATTCATTTTGAGAGGACCCAGCGCAACCAACTGCACCAAAAGACCGGTCTGTTGGTCAAAGGCGCAACTGCTCTTTGTATCAACTTGGCCCTCGGGCGGATCCACGGGGCAGCCAGTTAGGCCCACAGGAATCACATCCTGCTTCGAATAGCGCAGCACGCCGGGGGAACTTCTGGCAGCACCAACAATCCCCCCCCCCCCCCCCCCCCACAGAAATGACCCCGGGGTTTCGAACCCGCGACCCCCTCTGGTACTAATTGAGAGGACCCAGCGCAACCAACTGCACCAAAAGACCGGTCTGTTGGTCAAAGGCGCAACTGCTCTTTGTATCAACTTGGCCCTCGGGCGGATCCACGGGGCAGCCAGTTAGGCCCACAGGAATCACATCCTGCTTCGAATAGCGCAGCACGCCGGGGGCAATTCTGGCAGCACCAACACATTTCCTATTCTAGAAATATTTCTGTTGCAATCAAGGATACAAAAGAAAGACTTCTATTGAAGAGAAGGATAGTTTTTCACTCTGCAAATCAAAGGCTCTCGCAAGAAGAATCAGAAGAAATCTTCTCTTCCTTCGGAATCATTTTGTTTTGAAGAAATCAATTCAGCAATCTGCTGCTGATATTTTCTGAAGAGAGAAGGTCAAGGAGGAAGATCTTATCTTCCTCAAGAACAATAGTCATCACAGCCAGTGCGATTCAAGAAGACGATTTTTGCTGTTGCTGATCGGTTGAAGAATTCTGTCTGATCATTCAGATGGAATAAAAGGCTCTATCCATTGAAGAACTTGAGCCTGGTGATATTATAATCAAACTTTCTCTTCCTGTAGGATTTGAATTGTCAGATATGAGTGTAGGATCTTTTGTGATCTGAGTTGTAGGATCCAAGGGTGGATCTGAGTGTAGGCCTGTTGTTATAAAGGCTGAGGTAGGATCTGTTGAGATCTGAGGTAGGATCAATTGAAATCTGAGATTGTAGGATCTGTTGAGATCTGAGATTGTAGGATCTGTTGAGATCTGAGACTGTAGGATCTGTTGAGATCTGAGACTGTAAGATCTGTTGAGATCTGAGCCGTAAGACCTTTTTGTGGTCTGAGATCTGGAGGAGATATAAGCCCTATCTGGCACACTGCTAGAGGGGAGAAGAGGGAAAGTCGATTACCCTAGATAGGGGAACCACTATAAAATTCAGTGTGTTTGTCTTTGTTTCTTGAAAGCTCTGATTATAACTCACATACACTTAGGATTTGATCAAAAACTTGAATAGAATTTAAAATAACTAATTCACCCCCCCCCCCCCCCCCCCCTCTAGGCAATCAGCTACCCTTAAATAAAGACTTTCAAAATATATGCTACCAACAAAACTACTGTCGGGAAAAGAAGAACGCACAGAACAAACTTAATTTTGGATGGGTCTATGTCCCCAAGGCTTCATGATTCACCTAGATCATTTCAAATCCCAAAAATATGATGTCCACATAACCCAAACAAAGCGGATCATGGATGCTTGAATCGAGACTTGGGACATAGCTAATCCAAACCACTTTTGCATGAGGAAGAAAACAAACCTATTGACATAAGAAATCGCGAACCTAGCTCTGACACCACTGTAGGATTTCACGTGTAGGTCAAGGGTAAAAAAAATAAAAATTGAACACCAACCCTTGACCAAGGACATGAAGAACGGATAACTAGTGGCAATGGATATTCACGCCAAAAATATATGCTAACACTAACCATCACAAAGGGTTAGAAGATTATAGCTCTAGAGAACAAGATCTCTAGGTGGAGTACCGAACTCCCACGAGTGAGCAGAAAAAAATGATCCGGACGGAGAGGGATGGGAAGGATCTGGACGAAGCAAGCAATCTTGAGCCTCTCGCCACCACCACCAAGCTTTTGATAGGAAGTAGGAGGAGGAAGATGCTTAGATGGATCTCCAATGGCCGAAAACTCCTAGTGGCCGAGCCACTCCTAGTCGCCATGGAGGAAGAAGAGGGCGAAACCCAGAGGCCCTCCAAGAAGCTGACATGACCCGGATGAAGCCGAACTAGAGCCGACGAGGTTGTCAGAGGAGGGGTCGAGGAGGAACGCCGTCGAAAATTCCGGAGGCGGAGCACTGGTGAACACGCCCTAGGCACGATCAGGGAGGGTTTTCGGCTCCTATTTCCTTTTGTTTTTAACCGAGAGAGACAAAAAACTTATATTGTTATTTTTTCATATAAGGCTTTTAAGAGGTATATTTATACCTCTCAACCATAAGAGGTGAGGGTAATGTGAAAAGTCAATCCTTTTTAAAGAAAAGCCATCCTCAAGGTTTTTTCTTTTCTCTCTTTGTCATCTCATTAATCTCAAAATGAGAATGGTTGCAAAATATTTGTGACCATATAATGTCGCACACATTATATATATTTTTTATTTTTGAGCTCTTTTATTAACTCTATAATGAGTTTAACTCCTTATATCAAATAACACTCGCATAATATCACAAATTAAACGATGTCTAAGCACGTCGATTCATGACATAAACCATTCACACTCAACCATGTATTTCGATCACATACAATATGAAATCAAATACACAATATGAATCGAATGTGGATGTTACTGTTCATTTGGTGTGACCTTACAGAGGAACAACGTCGCCATGGAAATAATATAACTCGACTTATATTACAGACTATAGGAAGCTCTATCACTACATTATAGTCGCCTGGATAACGTAGCATCTAAGTGGAAGATCTAGATGACCCGTGTCTATCCTTGTCACATGATATTATAAATATTGTACAAAATTGGACCGTGTCATTTTCGCACATTATTCATCTTTCTCTGTTTCAGAAGCAAGTTATATTTATAACTACGTCAGTTATATTGCATGCTATACAATCTCGCTTTACCAAGGGGCCCACCAATATCATAACCCAAAGAGAGTTTGAGGGACAAGTGATATTTTGATATGTAAATTTTTTACGCATAAGTATTTTTAATGAATCACAATGTATATCACTATCAAGGGACAGTCTTCAACTGCAATTACATTGCACATACCGATGCGACAAATCTACACATCTCATATCTTTGATAAATAAGATACGTTGAGAACATTAATGACACTAAACACAATCCATATAATGTTACAACATGCAATAGGTCAAACTCAATATGTATAAGATTCATACACACATACATATCCATATGATTAAATGATAATCATTTATCAACATTTATAGAACTGCAATGTACTTTAATCGATATGACAATCCTAACTCGGTAATCAATGTTCCTCTTCGATTACCACGACTGTGAGGGTAAGATATAAGATTACGTGATATAATAAAACTCAGGGTTCGATAGTTCAGGACCAAGAGCATCTTCTTGAACCAATCATGAGATACAACACATAATTAAGGAACAAAATGTGAGAATATTTTAGATCATGAACTTTAAAAGAAAACAACTTTCAAAACACTACATCCTTCAAAAGGAAGCTTCTCATCTACTATGTAGGAAGAGTCCTTAGAAAGGCTGAGCTACGATACCCAATTATAGAAAAGGTGGCTTTCTCCCTCATAATCTCAGCTCAAATGCTCTGGTCTTACTTTCAGGCTCATTCAATCAAGGCAATGACGGATCGCCCACTCCGCAATATTATGGAGGGGGTCGAACATTCGGGAAGGCTAGCCAAGAGGTATGTAAAGCTCAGCGAGTTCGACATATCTTTCATCCCTCGATTAGCAATGAAGGCCCAAGCGGTGGCTGACTTCTTGGAAGACTACATGGTGGAGGCAAGCGATTCAGGGCCGCAGGGGTGGTAGTCTTGGGAGATGTTCATGGATGGAGCATCAGGAAGATACTCAGTGGGAGCAGGAGTCATCCTGACTAGTCCTCAAGGGGTAAAAATTGAGCAAGCCATTAACATCAATTTTTTGGTCACCAACAACCAGGCGGAATATGAGGTCATGACCGTAGGGCTTCGCCTAGCCCGCGAGTTGGGCTCCATGGTGGTATCCTCACAGATCTTAGGAGAGTTCAAGGTGCGAGAGCCGATTTTATGGCGCTACCTTACAAAAGTCAAGGGGCTAGCGGGCACCTTCCGATCCTTCTCAATCCAACATGTGTAAAAGGAGGAAAATTCACATGCAGACTAGCTAACTAAGTACGGGCATTCCGCAGGAGGAACGGTGACCAAGTTGTTCTGATCGTCCATCGAGGAAGGGGACCTGTTGGAGATCGACCAACAGCCATCGTGGATGGATCCATTTATCACTTTCCTGACCACGGGACAATTTCCTCCCGAGGTTCAGGCCAAGAGGTATTTCAGATACAAGTCGGGGTACTATCTGATTCACAAAGGAAGTCTGTATCAGAAAACCTTGTTCGTACCTTTAGCAAGGTATGTCGTAGAGGCGGAAGTATCTCAGGTATTGGAATAAATCCATTTAGGGGAATGCAAAAACCATTCGGGAGGAAGGACCCTATAGAAGAGAGTATTGTGGAAAGGCTACTTCTATCCTACCATCTGGAAGGACACAGAGCAATTCGGCAAAAGATGTCACAACTGTCAGCTCCATGCCCCTCTTCAACTACAACCCGCTCAATGGCTCAGGTCGATTACGGCTCCGTGGCACTCCACAATTTGGGGGATGGATCTTGTCGGGTCATTCCCTCAGGCGAGAGGTGTCGACCTCCATTTTGCTCCAGTTCATCACCCTCGAAGCAATGGGCTGGTCGAGGCGACAAACAAGGTCATTGTCAACTTGTTGAGGAAAAAGGTATAGAACTTGAAGGGAAACTGGGTAGAGAAAATCCCCTCTGTCCTTTGGCCCTTGAGGACAACCCCTAGCTTGGTCATGTGAGAGATTCCGTTCAAGCTATTTCATGGTTTAGAGGCGTTAATCCCGGTGGAGTTTGAGGTTAGAAGCCCGAGAGTAGAGGGCAACGGAAGATGGAGACGAAGAATGGAGATTGGAAAATGAGGAGGCGCATCGACTCTCGCTAGAGTTTATAGAGGAAATCCGCGACCTTGCCACGATCTGTCGAGAGGAGGTCAAACGCAAGATGGCCAAGTATTATGACAAGCATATTCGCATCAAGCGATTTGAAAAGGGGGATTTAGTTCTCAAAACGGTGGACTCCTTAGGAAGATCTACAACCATAGGTAAGCTTCACCCAAGTTGGGAGGATGCTTCTATAATCTTAGAGGCATTGAAGAATGGAGGATACCGTCTATAAAACTCCCATGGAAACACTTAGAGCGGAGACAACTTGAAGTGTTTCTACTCGTAACTACTATTTCGTCTCATGGTACAATTGTATGCTCTTTCGAGATATTTACGTATACTTTTTATAATATATGTTATTTCTTTGATGATGTGTATGCGAGCGTGCACAAGAGAGTCGAATCCACGAAAGAGTGAAGTTCAAGTCCTTGAGCGGTGTTGTTTTCGTAGTCTGGGTCCCTGCAAGAGCTCCTCTCCTGCATACCGGCTACTTACCCCCTCGAGAGAAGTTCAAATCCGATAGTTATGTTGTTGTCATAGTCCGGGTCCCAGTGCGAGCTCCTCTCCAGCATACTGGCTACTTTCCCCCTCGAGTGTAGTTCAAGTCCTCGAGATGTGTTGTTGTTATAGTCTGGGTCCCTACACAAGCTCCACTCCTGTATACCGGCTACTTTCCCCCTTAAGTGAAGTTTAAATCCTCTAGTTGTGTTTTGTCGAAGTCTGGGTCCATGCACGAGCTCCTCTCTTGCATATCGACTAATTTCCCCTCGAGTGAAGCTCAAGAACTCAAGTCGTGTTGTTGATGTAGTCTGGGTCCGTACACGAGATCCTCTCCTGCATACCAACTACTTTCCCCCTCAAGTGAAGTTCAAATCCTCGAGTTGTGTTGTTTCCATAGTACGAGTCCCTACACGAGCTCCTCTCAAGCATACCGGATACTTGCCCCCTCAAGTAAATTTTACGTCCTCGATCTATATTGTTGTCGTAGTTTGGGTCCTTACACGAGCTCTCCTACATACCGACTACATGGCCCCTCGAGTGAAGTTCAAATCCTCGAGCAGTGTTATTATCGTAATTCGGGTTCCTGCACAAGCTCCTCTCCAGTATACCGGCTACTTGCTCCCTCGAGTGAAGTTCAATTCGTCGAGCTGTATTATTTTTGTAGTTTGGTACCTACATGAGCTCCTCTCCTGCATATTGGCTACTTGCCCCTCTAGTGAAGTTCAAATCCTCGAGATGTATTCTTATCGTAGTCTGAGTCCTTGCACGAGCTCCAATCTTGCATACCGGCTACTTCCCCCCTCGAGTGAAGTTCAAATCCTCATGATATGTTGTTGTCATAGTCTAGTTCCCTGCACGGGCTCCTCTCCTACATACCGGCTACTTGCCAACTCAAGTGAAGTTCAAATCCTCGAGCTGTGCAGTTGTCATAGTTCAGGTCCCTGCACAAGCTCCTCCCCAGCATACCAACTACTTTCTCCTTTGAGTGGAGTTCAAATCCTTGAGTTGTGTTGTTTTCATAGTCCATGCCTCTTGTAATACCCTAGTTTCCCAATGCTGAGAAGGCTTAGGAAATCTGTAGGAGAAATCTAACGCCCAGTAGTAGGTACTACCACTGGTGGTAGCTTTATCGTCTAGATGAGCCTCATATCGGCTAGAAATGGCTGTATCGTCAAGGTGTCTACACGATCTACTAGACACTAACGTCGAGCGGTAGGTTCAACCACTAATGTCGAGCAGTAGGTTCTACCACTAGTGGTAGCTTTAGTTTCTTGATGAGCCCATATCACCTAGAAAGTCGTGTCATCAAGGTGTCTACATGATTGTTTAGACACTAACGCTGAGTCGTAGGTCATCGAGATGCCAAGGCAATACAGTCCCTAGCACTGGGTGGTAACCGCTACCGCAGTGCGGTAATTTGCGTAAACAGATCCATCCAGATCGGGTTTACAGTTGCCTGATCCGCATGAAAAGCAGATCTAACAGCTAGAACTCATTCTAGTCCCTTTAAGGATGGAAGAGAGTGATCTTTAGGATCATTATTACTTTATCTCTCTCTCTCCTCACTTAGGAAAACCAAACCAGTGAAAAATCAAGAGGAAGAAGAAGACCTTCCTTCGGCCATTGATGGAGCTCCAAAGCTCCTAATTGCGAGCCGATTTCAGATACATTTATAGCGACCCAGTGCGGTTCTTTCCATCTGACTGAAATTTTGGATTCATGATGCCAAAGATATCGACAAGGCTAACGATCCTTCCTCCAGGTCTTAGGACGTGTTTGTTCCTCTCATTCCTTTTTCTATGCTTGCATAGGGTTGTCTCTTTCACTAATTAGTGAAGTGTAGTACTCTCTTTAGTTCTTCAGAACTCCTGGTCGATTGTGTCCATCCCTAACATATATTGTATGTAGAAATCCGACAGACGTGTGGATTTAGGCATTGTGTGTGAAGTCTATCCATGTTCGTAGGCCCGGATCAGTGATGCTTGATTTGTAAAGTTGCATTTAGGTTAAGCTTAGAATGCGTGCCAGAGAACGAATCCATGAAATGTGTCATTCGTGTTACGGGACTAGAGTTTAAGGTGGCTCATGGAGTACCTAATGGAAACCCCATGTTTGTGAGTGGTTGAACGCAAACCTTACCACAAAATTGTAGTGGAGTTAGTTGGACCTCCTACATCATTTCAATTAGCGAAGCCTGGGTCCTCTTGTATGGACTAGGTGCATAGCTAATGTATCATAGCACTTGTAGGTGTTAAATAGTTACGGGTCGGGGCAAAGCCATACCACGTTGTGCCGTTTGATCACGATGACTAGAGCACTGACAAAGCTGAACTGAACCCATTCCATACAGATCAGCATGAGGTCTTAATCTCTGAAATATTGTGCGATCATGGTGTAGGCCGTGGAAGGTTTATTAACATAGACCGGCAAAAGCTCTCTTTCCGAACTAAGTTTGCATGACTTAGGGTGGTGATGGTTCTCCTGAGTGAGCACATTTAAATCATGATGTGAGTGCATGTAGTGTGTGGTTTCAAGTACCCACATTAAGTTATGATGAATTGATGTTATGTTAGCCTCATGCGGTTGCTTATGCGGTTGTGGGGATCCTCTAGATGAACCCAACTAACATCATTTTCATACCTAGGTTCCCCTTTACTTGATGCTTAACCTAGAAGATTTATTGTGCTTGAAAACTCACCTTGTGTAGAGTAATCGAACTTTCTTTATTATATTACATGTTTTTTGTACGGCTTGTTTGTAGGTTAGCGGTGCCCGCTCCTGAGCCGGCTAGAATGGCTAGGGGTGGGATCGTTATGTGGCTTGTGGTCAACTCATAGCTGACACTCGTTTACCTCATATTTGTAGATGGTGTAGGTGCTGGTGAGCCGAGCGGCAAATAACGGGTTGAATCCAATTGCTGAGTTGGCCCTCGAGGCCAGCCTATTTTACTGCTTTCCATTTATTGCCGACCTGCGTGCCGATATATATTTTGGAGTTTTGTTGCATTGTTTAAATGCCAGGCCTTAAGTCCATAACTCTTGTATGGCATTCCTGAGTAGGTGGACATTCCATGTTATTACTTTATTGAAAGCTTCCGCTTACGTTTTATTATACTCTCGTGTAGTTCTTTTCTGGTTATCAACTTATTAACGCCTAACTAGTGTGCTCAATAAGGCATGGGGTCCTGGTCGTACCTATTTTTATAGTGTTTGTATTGGCAAGGTGTTACACCCATGCACGAGTTCCTCTCCTGCATGCCGGCTACTTGCCCCCTCAAGTGAGTTATCCGTCTAAACGACCCTCGAAAAACATCATCTAAACGGTCAGATCTACATAAAGTTGAGTGAGTACAGTCTTGAACTCGCCTCGTGACATAGGGCAAGGGTGAGGCAACTACAAGAATTTCCCTACGACTGATGGATGTGCAGTCATCACCTCTTGGTGAGAAGAAAGATCAACTCGCTTGAGTCATAGGGGCCAAGCACCTTTTAAAGGCTAGTTCTCTACAGGCGAATGTGGGGCAACGTCATAATCAAGTTATCATTCTCAGGGTGAGAAGCGAATACATCGATTACTAACCTACAAATGCATAATCGTGACGCATGTGACAAGTGAGTACGCAACACACGTCGAGCTGGGAGAAAATAAGTCGAGAATGTAGAGATGGTCGGCTCGTTCGAGCCCTGGGAGCCTAACATTCTTGACTTAAGTAAACTGGATGCGAGAATAAGATCTAGCATAATATCGTCATTGCACGAGGTATAATGAGTGAGTGCGTCGAAGCAAAATACAACGAAAGCATGTATTGCGAGCTAGTGCAGGCGAGTTCATTAATAACGTGAGCATAAAACATTTTCTAATTCATATTAAATGGAAAAAATGTGTTTACTAATTCATTGACTGGTAGAAATTACATGATAATGCGAGTACACTAGTTACATACAAGAAAAAAATGAAAAGACAGTTCCAACAACTCCAGCAGAGACTTGCCTTGGGGATTTGCAGTTCTACTTAACATTAGAAGATGATGCATCTTAAGAGCCCGCGGAAGAACTCCTCGGCTCGCTGACCATATCAGGGATGAGTGATTGTAGGGTTAATTTCAATCCCACCTCATTCATGGCCCCGAGATGCTCGAGCAACCCCAGCTCAAACTGAGATGTATTCATCATTATCTTCTTGTGAGTTGCCTCCACCTCCACAATAGTAAATTGTGGCACCTTGGGAAGGCGAGACAACTCCCCTGCTCCTTGATATTGATATTCCAGTAGACAGGATTCTGCCTTGGTGAGCCTGTTGGCGAGGTAGTCATTATCGCATCATGCCAACTTCAGCTCCGTCGCCATTGCAGAGAACCACTTGGCCCATGCAAGCTCGGATTCCTGCAAAAAAGAGAGGGAATGGTCAAGGAAAAGCTTAACGTGAGTACGAATCCAAAAGTGAGGGAAATTTACCTTGTTCAGAGGTGCAACGATGCCCTTATTGGCGAGTTCCTTTTTCATCTCTGCTAGCTCGACCTCAGCTGCCTGGAGAGCCTCACTCTCTACGCGAAGATTTCGGTTTAAGGTAAGACCACGCCTTACAGTCTGATGAAATAGTTCCGCGAAGCGGAGAACTGACCGGCTGACACGATTGTCCAACTCGCAGATGGAAGTGTTGGCAAGTGCCTCAGCGTCATCTGACCATAAGTACAGCAAAGAACATTGAAGGCGTCATCATCTGTATCTTCATCCTCCATCCAAGAGGGGAGGTGCGAGCTCAAGGTAACTCTATTTTGCGAGTCATCCCACTGTAAAAGGAGGCCCCCCTTAATGTCCTCGCCTCGCATCTCGAGTCCAAAGTTGAAATGGGTGTTGGGGTCCTCACATGGCTGCGCACTGGCGGCTGACGCTTTGCCAGATTTTTGCTTCTTAATCGATGGCTCGCTGCAAGAGGCGATTCCCAAAGGGATTTTTTTGTTTCCTTTTGATGGGGGAGAGGATGGCTTACCCGCGTCCAAGACCATGGTTTCAGCGGGGCGGGGAGAAGGAACTTTGTGAGTCAGGACCTTTGGGAATTTAGAAGGTGGGTGCTCCAACAATGAGCACGTACCTACAAAAGCAGCATAAGATGAAGGAAAAGCTAAAGAGAAACTAGACCAGCGAGCTCACGCCTATACCTACCTGTCCTGGGGAAGACGAAGGCGAGTTGGTCCACGTGTCGCCTCAAATAGATGACATCAAACTCTTGCCCCTTCAAGAAGTTGTTGAGGTCGAGAGTGCCCCCTCCACACGAGGCAGTTTGTACACGCTCTCACTCTTCTGAATTGGTGCAAACGGGAGGGTCCTAAACTGGCCTCGCACAAAGATGAATTTATCTGTCCAATGGTGGACTTTGTTGAGTGTCTCAGAAATCTTGACACAGGAACTGGAAAAGAAGATAGTGTCATCACCAGTCTCCTTCAGCGTCATGTAGCAGATGAATGCGACCAGAGAGCTGATTGCATTGGAATTGACCTGTGTGGGAATCAGTCCAAAGTATTTGAAAACTTGCCAGACCTCGGGCCACAAAGGCAACCTTAAGATGGCCTGGAAATGCGCCAACGGGAAGGTGAGTTCATCTTGAAATAAGGAGTTGATGTATTCTCTAGGATCGGAAGCCACGCCGTGAAACCCTCAGGAAGAAAGAGGCCTCAAACGTGGTGAACTCAATTGCGGAGGTCTGCGAGCTGGGGAAGTCATGTTTTCAATGTTCGATATGGTTTTGGACAGCAACTCTTGCAATTCTTTTATCCTTTCCAATGTGTTATCCGACCCTTGGCCATTAATATTTTTTCCCAATTTGATTGCTTCTTTGTTTAGTTTTTTTAACAAAATTTTGCTTTCAGATTTTAATAAGTCAGGATCTTTTAGAGCTTTATCAAAATATTTGCAAGTTTTCATATATTTTGAATAAAGATCATCATTATAGGGAGGAGGTAACTCGGTGTTGCTTTGGACACTACAATAGTCATCAGAAGGAAGGTGATGTTTTCCCATGAGGCACATGTTTGCCTCCTGGTCGTCGCTAGTACTTGTGCCACTAGACTCCTCAGAGGAGAAGTCATCCCAAGTAGATACCTCCAACAACTTCTTCGCTTTCCTCTCATTCAACTTTTCTTTTCTCCTCCTTCAAGTATTTTAGGCACTTGCTTCGGATGTGCTAGGTATTCAGGCAGTAGTAGCACTTTGGTGGTGGTCTTTCCTCATAACTATCTGACGTTTTTCCCTTCTTGGACCAAGATCCCTTCTTTTCTCCTCCTTCATGTATTTCTGGAAGGTGTTTCTCCTTTCCAAAATCCTCATGAATCGTTTGAATCCAGGAAAAAAAAGCTTTCTTCATCATCATCTTCATCATCTTCTTTTTCTTTTATTGATTGCAGTGCCAATGACTTCATCTTTGACTCTTTATGATATTCATCAGTTTGGATTTTTGTTCAACCTCATTTTAAGTTCCCAATAAGGCTCTCAATCTTGAACCATCTTAGATCGTGCAATTTGACGATGGCGGTGACCTTTGGGTTGAATATTGGAGAGAGAGATCTTAGTATCTTCCTCACCAAGTCCTCATTGGATAAATACTTTCCAAGAGATATTGAAGAGTTCATAATCTTCGTGAACCATGTGTACATAGCATCAACTTCTTCATTAATATCCATGTGGAATTATTCATACTCAAACCTAAAGAGAGACTCTTTTACCTGCGATAGACCCACATGAGTTAATTCCAGTAAATGCCAAATATCACAAGTAATTTCACAAGTGCGTGTACGATTTAATTCAATTTTGTTTAATGCACAAAAAAGAGATTTCATGGATGTAGCATTATTTGTACATTTTCTTTTATCAAAGTCATCCCATTTTTCTATAGGACTTTCTACAGTCTCACTACCAACTATAATAATAGGTGGAGTGTATCATCGTTCTACCATAACCCAAACCTCTAAATCTAGGGTCATTAAAAGCATCTCATTCTAGTCATCCAATAACTATAATCCAACATGTTGAAAAGTTTGGGATGACTAATTCCTTGCCCCTCATTGAAAGTGAGATCGTGATGCGCCATTACTCCAGGTGATTAAATCTTCTTGGAGTAACCTAGCTCTGATATCACTTGTTGGGTTGTGTAGAACCCTTAGAGGAGGGGTGAATAATGGATTAAAGACTTTTATAAAATTCTTTGCGAATAATAAACTTTGATTATTATAATAATAATTTTAGCGGTGAAACATCTTTGTAGATCAATAGAAAAGACATGACTAAATTATATTAATGATGATTACAGAGTATAAATCTTCATAATGCTAAAGATCAATGCGGCGAATAAAATTATTTTGGTTTTCTTTATTGACTCGCCCCTTGAATTGATTGGCCTTAACCTATCTATCCCCAGATATGCCTCAAGTCCCCCAAGACCTAAACCTCGTTCTAGTTGCTTAACACACAAGGCAAATTATCCACATTAGCCCAACAAATACCTAGTCGTCAAGACAAGGGTGAATTTCACTACGCACAAAAAGGGTCACCAAAATATAAAGAGAAAATACAAGTAGAAAGAAATAAAATATTCTGGATCCAAAAACTCCCTAGAGAACTTTTGAAGGCGAGGAAGAATGAAAGCTTGGGATTGTTGTCGTAGATGTGTCCGTTCTTCATCAGCATTATGCGTTGATGTTATCTGCCTTATAAATCTCCTCCAACCATATAGGAGTCTTGGATCTCCTATGGAACTTAGGGATGAAGGATCTCTCGAAATATTCATGTTCTCGCCCGAGAGACGGAATGAAATAATCTTTAAATAGAACTTTGTTAGCAATCGCTGATGGTAACACTTATCGCCATATGGTAGGATTAATTTGGAAGTTAGGAGGTTATTTTAAGCAACAATTATCATGGTGCGGTAAGTGTTTCTCCACGCGGTTGCGTGATAAATCCCCATGCCCAAAATGATATTTAATGCTCCATTTGGTTGTCCATAATCATGTGATTGTCGGGGTTGCCTAAAGTTTACTGTCGGGCGATAATGTTTTCACCATGCAATAGGGCATTCTATAATTATGTCCCTTCTACCTCCAAGTCCATTTGATTTTCTCCTTGAAAGCTAGTCATTCTATAATGAGGGATACCACTTGCGATAACTCCTATCACAGCGCGATAGGTGACAATTCAGTTCATATCTCTGATTGAGTGTTCTGATTGTGTTCTAATGTTCTTATCTATATTTTACCAGCTAGACCTCCACACTATAAACATAAGCAAGGTATATCAAATACAGATTAGAATTTCTTATTCTCAAACCAAGAGATGCAAAATCAATGTTCTAACACGATGGTCCAGCTTTCGATATGCACGGCCTCGAGAAGCTCCATGCATGGGCCGGATCTTCAAAAATACTTGATCCCCTAATAAAAACTCCACTGAATGGTGCCTAGCATCGTAGTACTTTGCATGTCTATTGTGTGCCTCCAGCAAATGCTCTTGTATCAGTCTCATTGAATTTATCATCACATCGATGTAATTGTGGCCCAAAAAATAATTATCATTATCCTCTACCCACGACAATGGAGTAAGACATCACCTACTATAAAGAGCCTCAAAATGAATCATCTTGATATTGGCCTGGTAGTTATTATTGCAAGAGAACTCAATCAGGGGGAGCATACTCTCCCAAGGTTCTACATAGTCAACTATACACATTCTAAGGAGATCCTTCATAGTGTGGTTCATATAATTTGTCTGCCCGTCAGTCTATGGATGAAAGAAAATACTGAAAATAGGTTTGTATCTTATATAGGCATGCACCCACCATCAATCATTCAACATGAAGCGAACATCTCTGTCTAATATAATGTTCTTTGGAAATCCATAAAATATGATCTTTTGATCAACATAGAGTCATATTAGCACCTCGACGCCATCAGCATGTCGATTCAGAATGAACCAAGCCACATTCGTTAGGCGGTCAGCTATCACCTAGATGGATCCAGTCCCTGCCTGGGAACGTGGTCATCAGTGCACGAAATCCATATAGATATCCCCAAATTTCCACTTGGGAATCGACAATGACTGTAATAGTCCTGGTGGTCTCCAACACTCGACCTTCACCATCTGGCATGTGCTACAGTGGGAGACATATTTGTTGGATTTGGTGGCCAACCTTAGAAGGGGGGGGGGGTGAATAAGGTTTTAAAGGAATACTGAAGATTTAAAAGATAATGCAGCTGGAATACAGTTTCTGGATGCTAGCGCTGGGCGGTAGTGGTACCGCTGGCGGTATTTCATAGAAATTGTATTCTCTCTCTACAGTGGATCGATTCGACATAGGCAAGACACAAACTTCACAGACATAATGAATTGTAAATAACATACATAAATATAATTTCATTGAAAAATTAACAAATGTTTACAAGAACAAAAACAGATCTCCATGACGTCGGAGATTGGAAGCGACAAATTGAAAACTCTTGGCTTTTCTATACCGACCCCCCCCCCCCCCCCCCCCCCTTGAGGATCGGTTGGCTCTCTCCCTTCTCCTAGAAGGTCTTCGTGCCAGCTCTCTCCCTTCCCATCGGGAAGGTCTTCGAGCACACTAGATCTCCCCGATCTAGACGTCCTCCCCGGACAATTTCTCACAGACTGCTCCACAGAATTCGATGACCTCAAGTGTATATCTCTAGAGGCAGTGAGCGATCAGCGTTGTTGATCCTCGTTCCTTATGCACTCGGTCGTTCTTCAATTTACACATTTTCTCTAGTCATCGAGCTTCATGTAAGGAAGGTGGCAGACCTTTCCTTTGTCATCATTGTTAGTGCGGAGCATTAGCACTAGCGTGAGAGGTAGTTGCCCTTGTTTATGAAACTTGAGCAACTGGTCTTCTTCAGAGAAGGAAAGTGGCAGAACATTCCTTGTACATTAGAGTTACCGCGGGGCGATGCTATCTACCATGGAGAGGTAGTAACATTTCCTTTTCTATTTTCCCGCCACTCACTCCCGTTGAGTACTTGGATTGCTGACGTGGACTTTAGGATAGCGCGACGCATTACTGGTAGCACGCGATGATAGTTTTCTAGTGGATATGCTGCTCCTCTAGCTGATACTCCAACCGTCTAGACGACACAACCTGTCTAGATGGTATTGCTAGGGTGCCGTGTTAGGGCTAGCACTAGCGGTAGGCTATCTCGACGATATGCTCCATCCAGCCGATACTTCATTCATCCATTCAATCTGCACCTTTAAGTCAATATTTCTAGCACACTGTGTTAGACCTAGTGCATGTGGTAGGCTATCTCGACGATATGTTCTCGATGATATGCTCTCGACTATATTCTCTCGATGATATTTGCCTTAGACTTGAGCAAGTCTAGTCGTCTTATGTATTCTGAGCTAGCATGTCGTGTTATCTCTAGCACTGGCGGTAACTCACAGTGTTGAGTTTCAGCATGACTTAACACTTGTAAGCCTGCACACTATACCTAAGGCATGTATGATCAAATACAACTTGAGATTTGTATTATCAAACCTGGGAGATGTTGAACGCATGTTCCAACAAACTCTACCTTTTGATAATAACAAATCTCGTTCATGAGATATACATCACACCGAACATGATAGATAGTGGTATAGAGTAAATATGAGAAATAATGTAATGTGAACAGGTTTATATGTCAAGATAACACTTACAATTTAACATGAGAAATATATGGTGTGATCTTGCTCTAGTGGAATGACTCCCCCTACATGTGTGCTCCACATATCTATGTGCTTAGATTAAAAGTATCTCCCCTATAGGTGATCTTCCCTAAATGACTAGCGTATGACTAGCTCATGAACATTGATGATTAATTTACTATCAACCCGAAAAGGCAAGTGTACCTATCGAATTGTAGTACCAAGGTCGTATTTAAACTCGGGGTTGCCAATTACTACTACTCACGCCGTTACTAATATCCTACCAAACGAAAGTTGGTTTTGGTTTTTGAAAATGAAAATTGCAAGTACGAAAATTTAATAAAAGAGAAATTCACGATTTAAAAAGACTTAGCACTTGATTGGGTTTTCTTGGGAATCCGATTATAAAAGAGGTGCTCTAATTCTTAAAAATTCCGTTTCGATTGGAGGATTGAAGAAATACGATAGAGGCTCGCTAGAGACAACTACCGCCTAATTTTAATAATACTTCAAACATAATCTCTTAAAATTTGAAATAAATTAAAATTGCATGAACGTAAATCCTGAATCCAAAAGCAGCGATATTTCCAATTCTCAAAGAAAATACAGCAAACCATTTATTTCTGATGAGATCTAAAGCATCCACGAGCCTCTCGGCTAACTAGAATACTAAATCGGATGGCGAAATTTATATACTAGCAATATAAACTCGCGACCAAAATTTAATCAGAAATAAATCGACACGAAGAGATCTAAGAATTTGAGACGATAAATTATAAATTAATCTTCATCCCAATACTAACCAATCAAGCACTAAGAGGAAATTTAGCTACGCATATTAGAGAAGAAAATGACAATATTGTAGAAAGAAAACATTTTCATTAGTTAAATAAAGAGAGTACAATAATGAAAGTGAAATAACAATAATATTCTCACGACAAAGGAGTACAAAGCATGGAAAATAAAAGCTTGAAAAGAAAGAACTAAAACCCTCACTTGATCTCACACTTGCTCTCTTGCCAAAAGTTCTCTCAAAGCATGAAGTATGGGCTCTATTTATAGATGGAGGGGGGAAGTTCTAGAAATCACAAGAGAAGAGGGAGACCAAGGAGTGGCCGGCCACATGCATGGAGAGGGGAGATGAATTTCATTTAATGGGAGGAGGGAGAAAGAGATTCATGCATGGGAAAATGCATGCATGATTTAAATAGGAGGAGAGAGAGAGAAGGATTTCATGCATGCATATGATTTAAAAGAAATATAAAAAGAAGAATAGGATAGAGAGAAGAGAGGGGGGTATTCGGCTAATTTGATAGAAATTCCATGTGAAAGCTTTATGATAAATTAGGCTGCTCTTGAATGGCGTGAATAATGGCTGCATGAAATTAAATTGGAGAGGGGATGAAATGCATCAAATTGGATCCACGTGTGAATGGCTATATTTCATTAAATCAAAGTGGGCGGTTATGGTATTTAGAATTGAAAGTGGCTGCATGAGTTTGCACGTAGCTGCATGGTAATAGCGTGTATGGGTCGGCAATGCATGCGGCGTACGAGTAGCGAGCATCTTGGACGAGAGCAACGCCCATGTTGAAAAGAGTTGCGAAGATGGCGTTGGCGTCGCGGCGAGGGTGGGATGAATATTGATGGCGCGACGATGGTGGCGGCAATGGCGCGGACGTGGCGTTGCGGCGAGCATGACGTTGCGGCATGGATATTGATGGCGATGGCGTCGCGGCGAGGGTGGCGGCGACAACATTCCTTGACTTGAAACTTGGACATGAATTGAGCTTGAATTGATAAATCTCTTGGTGGTCGGGCCGCATCACGTCTCCAAAATATGTTGCGACGATGTTTTGACAGCGGGCGCTAACGATTCCCCCCAGGCCTGTCAAATAACACATAAATTAACATTAGTGCAAAAAATTATAAAAATAAAAATAAGTAGATAATTATACTAAAATTTAGAGAAATATATAGAAATTATATTAGAAATATAAAAATAATGATAAGCATATTTAAGTCAAAATATGCGTCATCAAACATTCTATTCTCCACCTTGTATATTATCAAAAGGGATGGGTATGATCTAAACATTTCAATTATGGAGAGATGCAATGGAATAAGCATGTAAAATAGAATGCACACATAAAGATAAGCATGATAAATATAGGGGTCGACCAAAATAATGCAGAGAATTTAAAGTACATGGGTCAAAACATGGAGGAATCAAAATATGACATGAACTTGATATCATGTTTTATTACCTGTTATATATAAAACTAATCATATGTTTTGGACCCAACACACAAATCAAAATACACAAGATATGTCACACAATGGTATGTGATTGTATAGAATTAATACAAAGCAACATTGTATGTGTCATGAATAGCAATCGTGTATCCGTACATTCGTGCTCATGAATACTTATCATGAGAGTAAGTAGTGCATGGGAGTATCCTTATTAGCTTTATTGATAGAATATATCATTTTATGATTTTTATTGCTATCAATTATATATATATATATATATATATGGGTTTGCTGTAAATACGAGTTAAGTGTATATTCCCTATATACGCGCCTTTTTGAAATACGGCTTATACGTACATTTTTATGAAAAGTGTTCAACATAAAAGTTGTAGATCTCGACGATATCTACAACTTTCATGTTGAACTTTTCCTAAAAATGCACGCACGAGACGTATTTTGGGCCCGAGAAAAATCTGGGCGGAACAATTGCGATACGCATTATTCCGCCCAGGTTTTTCTCGGGCCCAAAATACGCCTCGTGCATGCATTTTTAGGAAAAGTGTTCAACATGAAACTTGTAGATATCGACGAGATCTACAACTTTCATGTTGAACACCTTTTATGAAAAATGCACCTATAAGCCGTATTTCAAAAAGGCGCGTATATACTTATATACGCGTTAAGTGTATATACATTAATCCGTGTATATATATATATATAAATTTTTCAAAGGACCCAGAATCTATCGAAATCTACCCACATAGATAGATACACTTTAACTTGTATACAATAAACCATAGCAATATTGTTTCGGCACAAAGTTCTAAGCTTTATATATAGAAAAATGAACTACGTAATACAGATTCATCAAGTCATTCCCTCGTGCATGCATTTCGTGCACTCTCTAAAGATTTGTGAATCATGAGTAGTCAATATTTTACCTAAATCCTCACACATACCTAGAGGCATACAAACATACAGTACATATCACATAGCACTAAGTAGCTAATACCTACAGATTATGACATTTCATGACAAGGCATACAATCTAAATAATGATTATCATTCCTATATCAAACCTTGTATGTAATCTTTATGCTTTAAGTTCTCTTCATGCATGCCCCAAACTAATAATTTAATCAGTTTTTTTAGTTTTTCTAAATTAATAAGACAAACAAAAACATGTTTTTATAAATTTTAGGTTTTCAAATTTTTATTTGTTTTTCAATTATTGAAGACAAAATTTGATAGAAGATGATCAGAACATGAAAGTAAAAAAACTGAATCAACAAATGCTAAGAGTGTAGAAGAATTCAAAAACATATTTTTGTTGTTTTGAAATTTATAGTTTTTATTTTATTTTTCAAGTTACAAACAAAAAAAATAAAAAATGCAACAACCAATGATAGGAAAACAACAAAGACAGAATGAACAAAAAAATCAAATGAACCGATGAAGGTAGTCGAGAAAAACAACTACCTCCTGCGGTATCATGCCGCCTGGCGGTATCTCACAGTTGCGTAATTTTATGCGTAAATGACCCAGATTTCATGATTTTTCGCTCTCAATTTTTCTCTATTTTGTATCCACATTGTAGTTCATATCTAATGCAGTGAGATAATCAGAGAAAACATGAAAAATTGTGGATTTTAAAAAAAATTAGCTCATGAGATCCAAAACCCCGAATTCTAAACGAAGCAGAGAAAATCATACATCAGGAAGGGGTTTGGTGAAAATATTCGCAAGCTGATCGTCGGTGCCAGTAAAGCTCACTCTCACGTTCTCCTTCTTGATATGATTTTGAATAAAATGATGACGTACATCTATGTGTTTAGATTGAGAGTGAAGAACTGGATTGTTCGTTAAATCTATGGAAATCTTGTTGTCGCAGCTAAGTTCAACGTTTTTAAATGTTAGACCGAAGTATTCTAATCTTTATGACATCCATAGTGCTTGTGCGCAACAACTACCTATGGCTATGCATTTGGCCTCGGCCTTGGAGAGGGCAACAGAATTATGTTTTCCACTTGACCATAAAACTAGTGTCGGTCCTAGGAAATGACAAGTGTCACTTGTGCTCTTATGATCGAGTGAACAACCCGAATTGTCCAAGTTGGAATATCCATGGAGCGTGAATGTATCGGTGTGTGGATACAATAGACCAAGATTTTGAGAGCTTATACGATACCTAAAGATAGTTTTAACAACTTTAAAATGAGACTCTTTAGGATTAGCTTGATATCTAGCACAAAGACACATCACAAACATAATATCTGGTCTAGACGCACGAAGATACAAAAGTGATCCAATCATACCACAATATACTATTTGGTCCATTGAAATGTCACTTTCATCTTTTCCTAATTTGAGTGATGCACTCATTAGAGTCTTAATTTATTTCAAATTCCCAAACCAAATCGCTTAAGCATATCCTTTACATATTTCGATTGGCATATAAAAATTCCATTTAGTTTTTAAGAAATTTGAAATCCTAATAAATATGTCAATTCTCCAACTAAACTCATTTCAAATTCACTTTGCATCACATCTGCAATTTCACTACAAAAGAGTTCATTAGTGGCACCAAAGATAATATCGTCAATCGTCAACATAGATTTGTAAAATCATCAGATTGTGATTACAATGTTTCACAAATAGCGTGGTATCCACACTCCCCATCTTAAATCCATGTTTTAAAAGAAACATTATCATCATGTCGTACCATGCACGAGGTGCTTGCTTTAAACTATACAAGGCTTTTATGAGTTCGAATATATGATTTGGATGTTCGCCATTCTTAAACCTGGGTGGTTGCTCAACATACATCTCTTCTTTAATATAACCATTTAGAAACGCACTCTTGACCTCCATTTGATACAATTCTATTCGTTTGAAACTAGCAAATGCTAAAACATCCAAATAGACTCAAGTTGTGTTATGTAAGACCTCCTATTTTTTCTTACATTTCCAGGTCTTACTGCCCAGAACCGCCGCCTTGCGGTGACACCAACACACGAGAAGGTCGCCACTACAAGACGCTGATCATGCCGGCTATTCACACATCGAGGCCAACCGTTCACCACAACATAATATAAAACAAGTCCGCAACAATCACATTACAAATAAAGAGACATGTCCAAATGAGATACATAAATAAAATGGTACTGAATAAGAGTGTTAAAATAAAAATGGCTTAAGCACGGTACATGAAGATCCTCACTACATATCTCTCAGACAGACAATTCACACACTACTGAGGGAAACCTGGAAGATAGCGTTCGGGAGATGGTATCTCACTGGAGCCCTTCCAGCTGCAGTTGAGAGTCCAAATTCGGGTTGGGCCACCGTATCAAGTCCCTCCCTCTGGATGTGGGGCTGCTCCTCCTGGTGCTCATGTTTGTTATACCACTTCCGGCCGTTAGTCCATAAGACAAAGCGGTTTCCTCGTCACCTCCACCTGTGACTCCTAGGCACCAGGCGGGGAGGTTGGAGAGAATGGTAACAAAGGGTAATATAAACAAGCAGGTGACATTGGCCTTATCTAGCACAAGTATTGATAGAAAAAGGGGCATATTCTAGCAGTTCTACTATACTTTCTATGTATAGGAGTGCAATAGACAAGAATAAGCATTAATAATAGTACCAGTGAACAAAGAGCAAACAATAGCATTCACAGTAGTATAAGTAAGAAAAGCAATGTATGTACAAGAAGCAGCTACGAAAGTAACCCTATCTTATATGAATGCCCATACAAACTTATAAGTTAGGGGATCTAGCACTAAGGTAAACTCATCGTATAAAAGAGCCTTTACTAATTTATACGATGAGGTTTAGTTTTATGAATTGATGTTATGTTATGATGTGCAATGCAATGATGCAACACACCCACTCCACTCTGTATGTATAGACCTTTTAAGTTCCCTCTGCTCGAGTAAATCAACTCAGGTACCCCGTTGAGGCAAATAGGGGCAGTGGATCGGGCATGTCCACTTATAGGCTCCTATCAACACTTCCTGTCCTAGAACTTATGTATGCCCCTAAGAACACACAGGGTATTCGCGGACTATTTGGTAAGTAAAACCTTATAATTTGTATTTCCCCGAGCCTCCAGCTCATCGGACTATCCAGTCCTCCTTAGATAACACTGAGCCTACCGCTCACAGGACTAACCCGTCCTGATATCATAATTTCCTGAGCCTCCAGCTCATAGGACTAACAAGTCCTTGTACCAATCCATCCCATATTTTGGGGCGAGGATTATCCTATCAAGTTTTCCTACTTAAACTACTCTTATCTATCATTTAGTTGAACTTAGAAGTTTAGGGTGAACCTTGGATTTCCCGTAGGCTACCTATTGAAGGGCTCGCAATGGTACTGGGAGGTATGATGGGGTGACATCTCAAACCTCCCTTTCTCAAGATATTTAATCTTATTGGTGGCTACACATTCTTATATACCCACTTCCTCTCTAGTAACTCTAGCTTCATAAGGTGGTTTACAATTACCGGAACAGAGAAGCGACAATGTTCAATTGAACATCAATCCTTGCGCTTTCTTAGTGGCTAACTACACCTTCACGTCATCTCTCAATCTCTATCTAATTGTTCCACATCATAACCTCTAGTTGATGGTGGATAACCTCTCATATCCCTTAACATATCGTTATCAAAATCCCATATTGATAATTTTACTAAACGCACTCCAAACCAAAACATTAAGTGCTGACACTAATTGGTTGATCTACTAATCAATCTATGATATGCCCAATGTTCCAGGAATTAATAACTCTTTGTGTGAAGATCAAATGGTGTCTAGTTCAAATACCTCACTTTTGCTATCCGCAGACCAAATTGTCCTCAAGCATGACACATGACCTAAAAGGGAGCTACATGGTCCTCATAGCTAATATACATTCAAATATGGTACCAGAAGGTGTACAAATGATAAGTTACGAATTTTTATCCTCTTTACTTGAATATGCTTATGTTTGGGCCTAATATTCAAACTTCTTAATATTTAGGGGAATCCATCAATTTGTACATGAATTGTCAACTAGCATGGCTTAAGGGGTCTAATAAAATTTATTGAGTTTTGTTATGACCCAAAATAATTTCCAGCAAAGATTCATAATTTTCTCCCCTAATTAAATTCTAGAAAATTAATTAAATATCCAAGGGTTACTATTCATAACATTTTGAAGGATCTACTACAATTATTCATCCAAATATTGTAAATAAGTTTTACATGTATTTGTATAACTCTAAAATGAACATCAACATGGTTTGGCATTTTTTTAAATGTATTTTATCATCAAGATTAAATAAATCATATAAGCCCATTATTTCCACTTTGTGAAGGAGCTATGATAAATTATCATGAAATAATTACAACAAAATTATCAGGGCATTATGATGATATAACAAGTCCTCTGGCTAAGTCTCATAAGTTTCTAGTTCCATTTGACCAGCAATAATAATTACTAAAGGAAAATGATTAAACTCCACTTTATGAAGGAACTATCGTGAATCATCAGAGAATAAATATGACAAAATTATCAGGCATTATTATGATATAAGAAGTTTACTAACTAGGTTTCATAATTTTCTAACATCATTTGAGCAGCAATATTAATTATTCTAAGAGGCAAACAAATTCCACCTTGTGAAGGAACCATAATTAAAACTCACCAAATAAATATAATAAAAATTCCCAGAGGCTAATAGTGTGCTCAAAAGCCTAACTACTTATTTCATAATTTTCCAAATCAATTTGACCAGCATTTATAATTAATTAAGGAAGACATTAAAATTCCACTTCGTGAAGGAACAATAGTAAATGCTCATCAAATAAATACAATAAAATTCTCAAAGTCTACTAATGATGTCAAAAGCTTAACTATCTAGTTTCATAATTTTCCAGATCAATTTAACCATCATTTACAATTAATCAAGAAAAATATTAAAATTCCACATTGTGAAGGAACCATAGTGATCTCAAAAGTCTACATATCCAGTTTCATACAATTTAGAATTCATTTGCTCATACAAAAGTGTGATAGAATAAATGAGGGTAACATAACTAATTATTAATTAGTGGACCATCATACTTCTAAAAATTCCCATAAAATATACCAGGTGTAATTACACCCTCCAAAGGTGAATCCCAGGGTTTTGTAGCATTTCAGAAGGTTTTGACCCTAAATTGCTCAATTAAGCTCAATGCGACAAAATCACATAAACACTAATTTCCTAGGGATTTCAACCCCAAAGTTCATGATTTTCCCTGAGAGGTAATATCTCATGATATCCAGTGCATGTTTTGAATTTCATAAGAATTGACCAAGGGAATACCCATCAATTCACAAAAACATCATTGTGTATAACACCTTATTGAATTTTTTCACGGTACCTTTGTCTTGCATATGAATTTCCCTCATATGCATGGGCCCAAATGAGCTAAAAATTTAATCATGCTCTTGAAACAGCTAAAAAAATCCCCCACCAAAATATTGGAGTGTTTTAAAGGCATTTAATCACTTAATTAGCACATGCATAGATATTTAAATGTTTCCTAAAACTTTAGGAAAGTGTTCTCTAAAAATTCCCAATTTTTGGCGGGGGTGTATTAGGGCATGACTCGTGCATGCCCAAAATTTCAGTACATTTAGAGTTGTAGGACTTCATGGATTTATTTTCTAGTGTCTAGGACACCTAGTGTACATCCCCCACAAGAAATTGATTTCAGGAAGCTACAGTGCCCCAAATTGAGTGAACTTAATTTCTAAAAATAGTAGAGACCTAGAGCAACGTCTTTCATGTTAGACAATGTTTTTGATTTTGCATCCATATTTTTCTATTTTTATTTCAAAGTCTGAGCAATTATAGCTATCTTAATCATTTAAAATTGATTTGGTCCACGTCAATCATCAGCACTGGATTAGACGGCCCTCCTTCATCATCCCCAGCTAGCCAACGACCGATATTAGATCTTTATGGGCCAACTTTAGACCCTTTTTCTGGCGAGCTATGGCCATCTCCAGCAAAACCCCCATGCCACCACCTCCGGCTGAGTTTGGTTAACCACCAGCGGTGAGAACTCGGCCGGAGGTGGTCGGAGTTGGTCTCCCATTGTTTTCATTTTCGAGTTGGAACACACAAAAATCCGAAATGGTGAACACCATTTCTGCATCAATTTTGAAAATGGAAGAAAGCGGAAGCTAGCACGTGAGGAGAGGAAGAGGAATCTGACCTGGTTGTGGGTGTTGGACCTTGTGTTCCTCTTAGGGGCCATTTTGATTTTTCTGGAGAGATCCTAGTAATGTCCCTCCAGTAGATCTCGATTCCTTATCCCAAGTTGGGGATTCTCCTTCTCTCAGCTTACTGAAGGTGGTCAGCGGCTCGAATGGGGCTGAGGAGGTTTAATTTGAGGAGTGTCATTATAGCACCTCTCGACCACCCAGTGGGAGACTCAATTCTCCACCAGCTGGCCTCCTCTCTGCATGAATTCTGCTGGAATTTACTGTGGTAGCTGAGAGAGGATGTTGGAAGTAGGAATGGGAGGACATGTGGAGGGCATTCCACAAAACCATGGTTGTCCTCATTCAAAATTGGGGATTTCCCAATTTTGCCCTTTTGCATGTCATCTCCTCCTAGTTTCTGAGGGAATGCTTGGTAATTAAGTCATGGGCTGCATATTGGGCTTCTATCATTGGTCTTAGCCCATTTGAAACTTTGTTTGGGTCACTTAACCTAAAGGGCTCAATTAGGGTTAAGTGCACTTGAGTTGACCCTAGGTCAAATTAACCAATGTGGCTGACCCACATTGATGGTCTTAAGTCCCTAGACACCATTCAAGGTGAATTATGGCTTGGTGAGACCAATTGGGGCACTTTTGACCTATTTAGGTCAAATTGGTTTAAGTGAGTCAAGGGGTGATTTGACCCTAACCCTAGCCTTGACTTGATCAAAGTGATGATGTGGATGGCTCCATTTGGTGGTCAAGTGCCCATTATCATCATGTGAGGTGTATTGGGCCATGTTATGGCCCAAATTGGGCTAATTGAGCCATAAGGTGTGATTTTGACCAAGATTGGGCTAGGTTTGACTTTGGTCAAATTAGGTCAATTGGTTGACCAAATGATGGGGATTTTGGTCAATTGAACCTCTTTGAGGGTTTGCCTTGTAGTGGTGGGTTCAATTTGGCCATATGAAGTCCAATTGACTTCAATTAGGAAGGTTTGAACCCAGCTTGGGCTAGGGTGGACTTTGGTCAACCTAACCAATTTGGTTGACCCTTTAAGACCCTAAAGGGTCCATAGTGACCTATTGATCTCCTTGAAAGATCATGAGGGTCAAGGTGAGGTTATATTGACATTCTGAAGCTCCTTTGGTTAATCCTAGGCTAGGTGACCTAAAATTGCTAATTGCAGACCAAGGTTTAATCCACCTACTCTCCTAGGTTTCTAGGGTTATTTTGGTTAGTCTACCTGACAAAAATTCAACTTATGGGTCTAGTGGTTTGTGGGATGTTACATGCTACCGGTGCAAATGAATCCTCAAAGTATACTCCTACTTGCGAGTATCCTTGAGTAACAAACCTTGTCTTATTTCTTATTATCCTAGACTCACCATCAAGCATATTTTTACAAATCTATTTTAAGCCTATTACCAAATGGTTACTAGGGGGCTCCACTAATTTCCACACTTTATTCCACACAAATTGATTCAATTCCTCGTTCATTGCCATAAACCAAGACTCATCATTTAGCGCTTCAGAGATGTTTGGGGGTTCTATTTCGTATATGAAGCATGAATTCGAAAATGATTCATGCAAGGCTGACCGAGTTTTTACACCATGTGAAGGATATCCAATCACTTATTCTTGTAGATGTTATTTCATAAAATTTAAAGTGCTTGGAGGCTTATATCCTTCAACATGATCAAGTTCAATGTCTACTTCCACTCTCTCCACACTCTCCTCTCCTAACGGAATTACATCATCATCATTACTATTATTTGATCTAGAGTCTTTATTTGGAGTATTTTCATTAAAGTGCACATGTATTGATTCTTCTACAACCAAGGTTCTTTTATTATACACTTTGTAGGCACGTCTCGTGGAAGAGTATCCTAAAAAGATGCCTAAGTCAAATTTTCCTAAATGATCCTTGGTGTTCAGAATGAAACATGGGCAACCGAAGACTAGAGAATATGATACATTCGGCTTCTTTTTAAAATATAGCTCATATGGAGTTCTCTTTAGGATTGGGCGAAGCATGTTCTAGTTCATTACATAGCATGCGGTGGTGACCACCTCTGCTCATAGATTTCTTGGTAACCTATACTCGGCTAGCATGGTGTGAGCCAATTCTTATAATGCCTAATTTTTCCTTTCCACTACTCTATTTTGTTGTGGAGTGCGCGGAGTAGAAAATTCGTGTTGAATTCCTGAATCGTTGCAGAAGTTTGTAAAACTTTCATTCTCAAATTCTCCCCCGTGATCTATCCTTATGCAATTTATTTTAAGTTCCATTTGATTTTGGATTCGTGTGCACATGGTGGATAATTCACAGAAAGCATCAGATTTAGAGGCTAGCAAAGATTATCCAGCAAAATCTATAGTTGTCATCAATTAAGACAAATTATGTCGTTTACCTCCTAGACTATATGAACTGATAGGGCCAAAGAGGTCCATATGAATCAACTCCAGTGGTCTAGAAGTGGTAAAATCGTGCTTGCTTTTAAATGATGATTTTGTGTACTTGACCTTTTGACATAGAGCACATACAGAAGTCAAACTACCGTTTATTAGTGGAAGACCATGGATTAGCTTTTCTTTTGATAGTTTGACTAAGAGATTGCTCCCAGAATGAATGAGTCTCCTATGCCAAAGTTCTAGCTCCTCATTCTTAGCTACTAGACATTTAAAATTAGATGAAGATAAGTCATCAAACATGATGGTATGTACATTGTGTTTTCTAGGTGCAGTGATCAACACAGTGTACGTTTTAGCATTAATAATATTGCACGTGCTTGTAGTGGTTTCGAATAACATATTCAGCCCTTTGTCGCATAATTGACTAATGGAGATTAAATTATGCTTCAAACCATCTACATACAATACATTTGAAATAAAAAACTGTTTGTTACCTATGGTGCCGACGCCCAGAATTCAACATGCCTCCTTTCTTCTTCTCCAAGCTAAGGAACATTTCTTCATCTCCTGTCATGTGTTTGGAACACCCAGAGTCCAAGTACCACACTTTCTCCTTGTCTTTAACCAGCCAACACACCTAAAAATAGATGAGGGTAAAGATCTAGTTACCCAAGTTGTTCCACCCATAGTGTAGGTAAAATACTTTGGTACCCAGATTTGCATTTCTTTATTTAGACCTTTCCTCATACATAAGCCTGAAGTATGACCAAACCTTTTGCATTTGGCATACTTGGTGTAAGCGGTGGAAGCCCCCCTTTGTGTTCTTGCTGGGCTCATGCTTGAGGAAGGAGATGAGCTTTCAGAGCTAGCAGATTTATTTTTCATTTCCTTATTTTGAAATTTCTAGTTTGTTGGAGAGCAGTTATCACCGGCGGTAGTACAAGCGCTTGGCGGTAATTGTCCGTTATTGTATCCAGCCCAAAATTTCTAGATCCCTGACAAAGAGCTCCCAGAAGCATATTAAGTGATTTCTGTCCAATACCAAATTATTGCATGGCACAGTTCTAGTCCTCGGTCCTAGCTTTCAAAGCGGTGTTTTTCGTGACAAGCATCACACACCGGTTTGCAAATTGTTTATTACCATCTTCAATGCATCCAAGAGAAATCTAAAGCCTTTTCTCTGAATCATCCCTCTCTTTTGTATAAGTTTTGAGTGAGGAGGAAGTCTTGGAGAGGCTTTCTTTTATCTCTTCAATCGTAGCTAACGAGTGAGTGCACTCTTGGCATTCGATTTTCTCTTTTCCACATTTTTTCAGATCATTAGATAAACTTTTTAAATCTTTTTTCATTTGCTTGTTTTCAGACTTCAAAAAGCTATTTTCATCTAATAGATCATCTAGTTTATCACACATTCTCTCATATAAATCATACAATTCTTCATAAGAATGAGGAGTTACCTTAGTGTCGCTATGAACACTAGATTCACAGTCCATCTCGTTATGATGCTTCACCATGAGACACAGATTTGTCTCTTCCTCACTACTCGAGCTGGAAGTGCTTGATTCGTTAGATGAAGTATCGTCCCATGTTGACGCTTTCAACACCTTCTTCTTTCCCTTGCTCTGATTTTTCTTCTCCTTTTCTTCCTTCAGATATTTTGGACATTTTCTCTTAATATGTCGAATTTTGCGACAGTGGAAGCACTCAGGAGTGGTCTTATCATCATCACTTTCCGCCACCTTTGATGGCTTGCTCCAGATCAATTTTTCTTCAACACCGTTCTTCATGAATCTTGTGAGCTTTTCACGCCTCATAGGGTTCCACATGAATTTTTTGAACCTTTGGGCGTACATCCTTTTTTTTCATAAGTTTCCTCAGTCACTTCCTTTTCCCTGGCTGCCTTTAGTGCAAGTGCCCTTTTCTTTTGCTCCCTAGGATATTCTTCAGCTTGAATTTTCAGTTTGAGCTCATGGTTTTCAAATTCCCAATAAGGTTCTCTATCTCCAGGGCACTGATGTTGTGAGATTCAGCTATGGTGGTCACTTTTGGACTAAACTGCAGAGGGAAGGATCACAGGATCTTCCTCACCAAGTCTCACTTTCTGAGAGATCTCGAGGCATTGATGATTTTTGTGAAGCGAGTGTACATATTGTCCATCTCCTCATCGATCTCCATTTGAAACTGTTCATATTCAGATTCAATTTGAAACAGCTTTGACTCTTTACCTGCGAGGTAACTTCATGCATTAGTTCTAATAATTGCCAAATATCATATGCAATTTCACAGTTGCAGATTCTATTAAATTCAGTTTTATCTAGCACACAAAATAGAGAATTCATGGCTTTTGTGTTATTGGTGCATCTCAATTTATCCCCATCGTCCCACTTGTTGTTAGGTTTAATCAGTATTTGTTCTCCTGCCGTGACAGTGGGTGCGGTGTATTTTGATTCAACCATGGCCTATACATCCATATTTTGAGTCATCAAAAATATTTTTATGCGTGTCCTCCAGTGACAATTATCACTCCCCATAAATAGTGGGGGTCTACTTACTCCCTGCCCCTCAGGAAAGGCATGATTATAGTTCGTCATCTACTTCAGGATTTTAATCCTTTTTTGAAGTAACCTAGTTCTGATACCACTTGTTGGATCTGGTGGCCAACCTTAAAGGGGGTGAATATGGTTTTAAAGGAATACTGGAGATTTAGAAGATAATGCAGTTGGAATATGCTTTCTTGATGCTAGCACTGGGCGGTAGTGGTACCGCCGGTGATATCTCGCAGAAACTGTATTCTCGTCCTATAGTGGATCGATTCAACACAGGCAAGAAACACATTTCATAGACATAATGAATTGTAAATCACAAATATAAACATAATTTCATTGAACAATTAACAAATGATTACAAGAGCAAAATCAGATCTCCATGATGTCGTAGATCGGAAGCGACAAATCGAAAATTTTTGGGTTTTCTATACTACCCCCCTCCTGAGGACCGGTTGGCTCTCTCCCTTCTCCCCAATGGTCTTCGAGCTGGCTCTCTCCCTTTCCACCCAAAAGTTCTTCGAGCCCACTAGATCTCCCCAATCTAGACATGCTTCCTGGATGATTTCTCACAGACTCCTCCCTGGAATCTAACGACCTCCCCGGTCGATTTCTTCCACACACGGTACAATAAAAGTGAAAAAGAATAAAAGGAGATCAAAGAAGATTTGTTCCCTCAAGTGCATATCTCCGGAGTTGGTGAGCTATTAGTGCTTTTGATCCTCATTCCTTATGCGCTCGGTTGTTCTTCGATTCTCTTTCTATTCTCGCTCTCTGATGATCTTTATTCTTAATTTATGGAAAGTGTTCTTCTCTTTGAATGATGGCTCCTTGCTCTAGAGACGGTATGATAGCCATCTTTCTTTCTAGGGTTCAACAGTCGTGCGTCCAAGAGAGAAAAAAATGATTTTATACAATGTTACAAAAGCTACCATCGCCGGTATCGTTAACGCACGGCGGTAGGTTCATTTACACATTTTCTCTAATTGTCGATCTCCATATAAGGAAGGTGGTAGACCTTTCCTTTTTCGTCATCGTTTGTGCGGAGCGTTAGCACTAGCGCGAGATGTAGTCGCGCTTGTTTAAGAAACATGAGATGCTGGTCGTCTATAGAGAAGGAAAGTGGGAGAACATTTTTTGTACATCAGAGTTACCGCGGGGTGGTACTATCTACCATGGAGCGGTAGTAACATTTCCTTTTCAGTTTTCCCGTCACTCTCTCCTGTTGAGCACTTGGATCGCTGATGTGGACTTTAGGATAGCGCAATGCATTAGTGGTAGTGCTCGGTGGTAGTCGTCTATTCGATATGTTGCTCCTCTAACTGATACTCTAGTCGTATAGATGACACAGCATGTCTAGATGATATTGCTAGCGCTCCGTGTTAGGGCTAGCGCCAGCAGTATGTTGTCTCGACGATATGCTCCTTTCAGTCGATACTTAAGTCATCCAGTTGATATGTGCCTTCAAGTCGATATTACTAGCATGCCGCGTTAGACCTAACGCCAGCGGTAGGATGTCTCAATGATATGTTCTCGATGATATTTGCCTTAGACTTGAGCAAGTCCAATCATCTTGTGTAATCCAAGCTAGTGCGCCACATTATCTCTAGTGTTGGCGGTAACTCAAAGCGTTGAGTTCCAGCATGACTTCACACCTATAAACCTGCACATTATATCCAAAACATGTATGATCAAATACAACTCTGGATTTATATTATCAAACATGTGAGATGCAGAACACATGTTCCAATAATATGCAATAACATCTTGATTCATACTAGACCACCAAAATGTACGTCAGAGGTCTACGAACATCTTAGTGATACCGGGGGAATAGAATACTTCATACCATGAGCCTCTCATAGGATCTCCTACCTCAACTCATCACCATCTAGTATGTATAATATGGACCTGAAGTAGAGTAACCCGTCATGCACTGTAAATTCCTCCTAGGGGCCCGCTGAGAGAGACTGTATGATGTTCGATAGATGTTGATCAGATATAAAGTTGCCTGAATCTGATCTCATAAATTGGACTCTATGGATGTTCATGTGTGCTTTGGCCCCTCCTCTATCCAATGCAAAAGGGTTAACTCCTGTGTACTGACCTAAGGAGCTACTATCAAAATACCCAGCCTCTCAAAAGATCTGATCATCTCCTCTTCAGTGTCATTGATCCAACATACCATTTTAGGTTGTTGTCGACTCAAGGAATCTTCAACTGCATTCTCCTTCCCAGGATGATAGTGTAGAGTGAAATTATAATCACATATGAACTCCAACCATCTCCATTGTCTCAGGTTGAGCTTCTTCTACTATAAATTTATTTCAGGTTCTTGTGATTAGAGAATACCTCGCACTTCACCTTATGCAAATAATGTCTCCATATCTTCAAGGAGAAGATAACTACACCCAGCTCAAGATCATGAGCATGGTAGTTCCTCTTGTTCTCCTTCAACTAGAGATGCATAAGAAACTACCTTGTCTTGTTGCATCAGTACTCATCCCAAACCTTAGAGTGATGAGTCAGCATAAATATGGAAACACTAAGTACCTTTTGGAATAGTCAAGATATGTGTCGAAGTCAAACAATCCTTGAGCTCATCAAGGCTAACTTGCACTCTGGTGTCCAGGAGAATGATGTGTTCTTCTTCATCAGCATAGACAGTGGCAATACAATGCAGGAGAGGCCCTCCATTAAATTTTGATAATAGCTAACCAACTCCAAAAAATTATGGACATCGACCACTAATTCAATTTGTGGTCACTCTCCCATGGAGGCTCTAAAAATGCTACCTCTGACAAGAAGAACTCACATTTACAAAACTTTGCATACAAACTGGTGTTCTCTCAATATCTGTAGAATGGACTCCAAGTGGCCTAGATGTTCCCCCTTGGTCTTCGAGTAGCCAAAATTAATGAAGATTATCACAAAGCAATCTAAGTAGATCTCAAACACCTAGTTCATAAGATTCATGAATGTAGATGGGGCATTCATCAACCTAAAGGGCTTGATGGTGAACTCATGATTCCCATACCTGAAACTAAAGGCAGTCTTCAAAATGTCATCCTCCTAGATCCTCAACTGATAAAATATGGATTGTAGATCAATCTTTGAAAAGATGGTGGCCACTCACAATTGATAAAAGTCCTCAATCCTCAGCAGTAGGTGCGTGTTCTGAATCATCAAATGGTTCAGCTTTTACTAATTGATACACAATCTCAATGATCCATCATTATTCATCACAAAGAGCACTAAAGCACCCCAAGGAGAAGGACTAGGGCGCACAAATCCAGACTCAACGAGCACTTGCAACTACACCCTAAACTCTTCCATCTCCTTTGGTTCCATGAGTTACAGGGCTTGGGATACTGGTTTAGCTCATAGTACTAGCTTAATGGAAAAATCTATGTTGTGAGGTGGTGAAAATCCTGGGAGTACATCTAGGAATACATCCGAGTAATCATATACTATCTGAATGTCACCAATCTCTCCTATTAACTATCCACTTATGACATATAAATGGCATATGCATTTGCACCATATTATATGGCCTTGGTCACCTGAATAACAAAAATAGAAAGATGTTGTGTAGAAGATATACCTCAAAAGAGAGAAGGTTGAAGGCTTTGTCATAATAGCATGATCTCCTTCATCCTATAGTCGATCAACGTATCATATGCCACCAGCCAATCCATGCCCAGTATGATGTCAAACACAACAAGATGTTGGGTCTCCACCTTAACCTATACATTGCATCATCTAGTTGCGCCAAGAATCGGCACCTATTTGCCACTATCACATTTGCATTGTTTGGCATATGTACTCGAATTGGCTCACCATACCACTGGTCCACGAGTCTCTCTTCTAAAATTAAGTTTGATGAGTCAAATGAGTAGGAGGCATAAGTGTCAAAAAGTGTCCTCACCAGGTGTTCATTCACCATAATGATGTCTACGTTGGTTACATGTTAATATTTCATATTTTATGTCATTTCTTACTCGGGAGACAATTGTATAATGAATTAAATTATAATATGAAGTAAACACAACATAAACTAAACTATGGTCCGGGTGGTGGGAGGATAACATGTCACCACGTAGGCACCACATAGGAAGGTATGGGTCCTCTCTTTAGATCTAGGGCATAATCCCTTGACTCTACTGGTTTGGGTGGTGGGAGGAGCCTCAGTGGCGGTCAGATAGGAGGGACCCAACCATGACCTTGTGCATGCCATATGGGTGGGCAAGGATGTTAGGAATGCTACAATGGTAGGCCCCTGAATGTCGGGAAATGGGCTCGCATATGACCATGATAGAGATAGTGGTTATAGTTCTCATACTGATGCCACCATTTTATGCGCTGGATTCTTCATGCCTCGGTAAGGTGGTGGCATTAGTACGTGGAACTCTGTCATGTAAGGACTCAACATAGGTGTAGTCACAGTCAGGGTAGCCTGTTGTGTCTATGAAGTCTTGAAGGCATCGAGGATGCCTATCAGAACCTGTCCTGCTTTTTGTAAGGACATGTCGCAGGTGGAGAAGGAGTGGGGGTGGAGTCCCCTTATGCTATATGAACCAGTGGGTTTCCATGTCAGTTGTATGCAATGTGGACTGGTAGATTAGCACGTCTGGTGCTAAGCTCGGGTCTCTGTTAAAAGTTAAAATAAGTTTAAGGTTTATTTTTAAAAAAACTTAGAATATTTTATGTTTTTTTAATGTTTTGAACACCAATATTTATTCAACAAATGTCTTGTTTGGCCCACCAACTTTCACTTTTGATTTACCCGTGAATCGACAACGTGCTATTGAGTCACTTCCAGGTACTACCGCAATGATCAAATTATGTTATGATTTTTCTTTGTAAGACCCTTTATAAATCTATCTATGATACCCTTTATAACCCCCCCCCCCCCAAAGGAATGTAAGTGGGTTTTATCACACACCGTGACCAAATTGCGTGATTGAAGTGGTTAATGGGAGGGAGTAGAGATGTATGTCTCACCATTTACCCCACTATACACCTCAACCACCCGATCTGAATACCTTGCTAAGCAAATTACCAAACCTTATTCATCCAAGTGCATAAAAGCGGAAAACAATGCGGAAGAACAGTAAGCAGTAACACAAAGTAAGAAAAAAGAAGAGATAGTGCATGAAATAAATAATAAGGGCTCGATGACCTATACAGTCCAAAATAGATCTAGAGCTACTGCCCACAATGTATCCGTACAACCCAAAATGGATGTGTGGCTACTGCCCACAATGGATCGTATAGTCTAAGAGTATAAGTAAGAAAACATAAATCTAGCAACCATCTGGTGGATGACCATCATCGTCACCTCTTGCCCAGCTGGCAAGTCATGCTCTGGGAGCTCTGGATGCATCGACATCAATGGGTTCTCTGCCTATATTATTCTGCAAGATAGTGTTAGTCAAATACACTGAGTGGTCTTCCCACTTCCCCAAGCCCTAACGCTCAAAGGAAGAGCTATAAATACCACGCTATAGAAATTGACAGGCAGTATATGCAATAATAATAGACAGTAATAATAATAAGCATATCAATTAATTAAAAGTGCAACTTGCAGACTATCAATATATGTATATCAATTTTTCAATTCATTTATATTCCACTATTTCAAACTTAGCGGTATCCACACTCATGCACTCAACGATGTCAACCGGTAATATTAAAGTAAACTACCAATAAATAAGGTACACATATAGGTAAAGAAAAAACACTAAAACTACACCACCTCAACATCATCAACATCATCAACATCATCATAATATTAAATAACGCAAACCTACAATGTTGACATAGAATAACAAACACAGTGTCTAGCTGCTGACACCTGGTCCTAATCGAGTGCAAACTAATGAATGGGATCTCTTATTCACGTGGGATCTAGTCCAGGCACCACTGTTATGGCCAAATGGTGGTAGTGGCCCATGTTTGCCACTTCTAGGGTATCAATTATTCATATTCCTTACGTACGGTTGTCCGAGCTTGTACTCATTCTTGGCCAATACTTATGATATAACCAAAATAACCAATGTATATCTTATGTCAAGCTCCAGGTGGCTAACACCTAACAAACAACAACTAGCCTAGGGCACACGCTATCGTTTGACCATGACGCTATCCATAAATCATTGTCCTAACCCTCTAGAGTGTACCATCGGTATTCCTAGTTGACCTGGCATATACATTCGCACTCTCCAAGGAAATAAGTCCCCTTATGACAGGGATGCTACTCTGGTAGAAGTTGGATGGTGGAGATTTTGAAGCTAATCATTCGCACTTTATACTCAGAAAATTTAACTTGTATTGCTTGAGTCTTCTTGAATCCTATTGCAAAAATGACTTCTTCAGAAATCTTCTTGCAATAAGGTGTTGAATCTTTTGATCGGCAAGATGAATGAATCTTTCTTCAAAAGAATATAATGATTAGCTTCAATGAATATCTTCTTTTTACTTGAGCTATGAAAATAATTGCACATTATCAGTGACGAGCTCTTTCTTCAGAATAATTAAGGAAATGATTATGAATCTCTTGAGTAGGGTTTGCTGAAATCCATTTATTCCCTTTATAAGGCCATTTAATAACAGTCGCTTCCTTGGATGGCCTTTATGTCAGAAATCAGCTTTCTATAAAGCTCAGCTTTGATTGGCCTAGTCTATGGTGACAATAAATGATGTGATGCTAAAATCATGCTTTAATTTGAATTCTAGCATATTCATAATTCGACTAGATGTCTGTTCAAATCTTCTTGATGTCTAGTCGAATGCAATTCTTTTGGTCGAATTTGAACTCTGTATAATTAGTTCAAATCTTCTCCACGAATCGTCTTGGTGACTTTGGTGGTCTACAAGATGATATTTAACTGCTTCAATCTTCTAGTCGAATTGTCTATACGAATTGTCTTAATGACCCTTTAAGGTTCACAGGATGATATTTCACTACTTCGCTCTTCTAGTCGAATATTCTGCACGAATCATCTTCATGACCCTTTGTTGTTCATAAGACGATATTTCCCTACTTTGCTTCTTCTAGTCAAATCTTCTGTACAAATCAACTTAATGTTTCTTTATAGTCTTCAAGATGATAATTGATTCCTTTTATCTTCAAGCCAAGTGATAAGCCTATCTGGTCGAATATGTCATGCATACTTATGATGTCGTGTTGGTTCCTCGACGACATTTTACGTGACCTCGACGATATTTAAGATCACCTCAACGATAAATACCTAAGGCAAATTCCTCCTTCATTCAAGTGCTTCCAGATATTTATTGTATACCTCCAAAATGATATGAGCAATTGAGCCTTGTCAAGATGATATCGTCTTGGAAAGTATACTACCAAGATGATATTTGAAGATTGGCCTTCTTCTTCTAGATTAGACAATATGTGAGTAGTTGAGAGTTTATAAGATGATATCATCTTGGAGCTTAAGGTCTTCAAGATGATATCGAGACCTTTACTCGATGACATTTAGACTCTCCATGATGATATTTCACTTGGTTAATTTCTGATCTTCTCACTTAAGATCTTTTGCTTTAGCCCACTTGTTAGACATTTATTCTTGATGATGATTAGTGACAAGTCTAATATAGTCTAGATCATAGGTCGACATGATGTTTTGCACAATGAATGACTACATTGATAAAATAATGTCTAATGACACTAAGTCTATGCCTATATTAGGCTTGCATTGTCTAGTACCTGAAAGCAATATTTTAAAGTAAATGTGTCAAACACATAGTGTATTTATCTTTGACTTGAGGATTTATTCAAATTAGGAACATTGTAGGTAAGGTTCCCAACAATCTTTCCCTATTTGAAGAAGTCAGAACCTCACTCAAAGATAAACTACACATATAAATATTGAAGTCATGACATAGAGAATAGAGACAATATTCAAAATATCACATATATAAAAAGTCTTAAATGTTTGCAAGTAAAAATTACATTTGCCCTTAGCATATCTAAACTTAAAAGCTCTTCTTCTTTCCTTCAACTTTCCACTTTTTCCCTTGTCTATCAAAGAAATTGAAAGGCTTAGGAATGTAAGTGTTGGGGATAGGAGGAGCATTCTTTGGCAATGTTCCCTCCTTCTGATGTTTCATGTAGAGTCTTCTCTGGGCTTCAGTTTTCGTGTGCTTGGTCCATTCATCATTGGGATAGTATTTGTCAATGTCTTTTCCAATGCTTTCAAGGTCAATCAATATTTGTAGAATTATGTGCTTTAACTTTGGACTACATATTGAGAGACTAGAATCAGTTTCTTTAGCTTCTACATGTGTGCCTTTAGAAATGTTCAAAGGAATGTCATTATTTGGAGGCTCAGTCACTAAAGGATTGAGTCTCAGGGAGTGATGAATTGCATTCACTATCCAAATAGCTCTTTCGGCTCCAATATTCTCCCCCTTTCTGACTTCTTCAAAAATACATCTTTGAATGTCTTTTGAGGAGTCTTCCAGCTTCTTAGACAAAGTATAATTGTTGAACATTTGAGTGTTCACACATCTGTTCATTATGAACTTTTGCCTGTCAACCATTCTCTTGGTGATGAAGTCAACTACACTTTCTAGGTTTTGCTTTGACTTCTAATGAAATTCCAAGATGGAATCCATCCTGGAGCCTAGAGATTGAAGTGTCTTCATGTTACAATCTAATGATGTTCCTACCTTGGTGAACCAGCCAGTGATTTGAGTATTGACATGGTCAATTTTAGACTTCATCTCCTTCATATGAACAGAGATATTTTTCTTTATGCCCTTCACCATATTGTCAACATATGATTGATAGTGAACTCTTTCCTCTGCTAGTAATTCTTTTATTTGATGGATATGGGATCCTAAAGTGTCTTCTTGAGGTTGTGGAGCATAAGTGCTTGGAATAGCTTGCTCTTTCTCAATAATCTTTCTTTGTACCACATCTTGATACATAGCAGCCATTGCCTCATCATCATAAAGAGTGTTAGGGGAGTCCTGCCTTAGAATAACAACTCTTGGCCATGCATTCTAAACAGTATCATCTATAACTTTTTGAGAGCTTTATAGGTTCTCATGGACAGCCAACCCAGTTGGGGTTTATTCCTTAACCCTTAGAGCAGGGAGCTCAGTTTGAGTGTCCCCCTCACCTAAAGAACCTACTTGAGTAGCTTCATGTCTATCCTTAGTTGTAGTAATAGATTCTAGAAGAGCAATCTCATTAGTGACCATGGGCTCTCACCCAATGGTTCTGTTGTAAAACTTAGGATTGAGGCCTGACCAGTCTCCCCCTCAGTTTGTATAGGGGTTGGGCTGGCATTATGTTCCTCTTCCTCTAAAGAGTTTCCCTCATCTACAACAGCTCTTTTCCTTTTCACTGCACTGATCCCCTTAGATTTCTTAGGATCCTTGGAGAACACTTTCTCTCACAACTCTAGGGTTCTTATGTCCATTTTCTTAATGCAATGGATTGGAGTACCCAACTTCTTGTTCAGCTTGTTAGGTAGGCTTGACAACAGGTATTAGAATAATATTCTACCAAAATTTGGGGAACTAAAGCATTACACAATTTTGTCAAATAGAATCTGAGCCAATTTGTTCTTTTGCTCAGTATGACCCTTGTCATTATTTCAAATATTTCTCTTGAAATTTTGTCATGTGATCCAGGCTTGCAGATCAAGACCTTTCCAATGACATTTGCCAGGAGCTTTCCTTTAGAATTGAAGTTTGCCCTTTTCAATGTGCCAAGCATTCTGCTTCAGGCCCTAGGTCATGGGCGTGACCAAGGGCGTGCCAACCTAAAAAGTTGTTACAGGCCTGCTGCCACCATCCTGGGTTCAAGACGAGAAGAATCTCCAGTACACAGCCTAGGTCACGGGTGTGACCAAGCGTGTGTCAACTTAATCCGTAGTTTCAGCTCAGTCGGCCTTGTTCTGAAGTCATGAAGAGAATTTTGCCAAGTACACGCCCGTGAGCCAGAGGTCACCCCATATCCGATCGTACTTCACACACCCAGTCCATATCACACCTGCCATCACACCCCAATTATTTTTTGTACATGTCACGTCCGTGTAAATCAGAAGTCACGGGCATGTACCTCCTGGCTTGCTGATCACGCACCATCCCGCCAAAAGTATCCCGCCAAATACAGATTTTAAAATTACACGCCCTTAGACACGGGTGTGACCAAGGGCAGATGTACAATGTAATGCCTACAATTACTCCATACTGTGCCCCTGTGACCGTTTTCATTCCATCCCAAGCACGCCCTAGGTCGCGGGCGTGACCGAGGGCATATAACTTGAAACTTTTGTCTATTTAAAGCCAACTCCTCCAGAACTAAAAAAACGAATTTTAGGGATTTTCTTCTGCATTTCTTGTACTGTTTTAGTGCTTCTAGTGCTCTTGTACTTTACTTTCTTTTAGTACTTGTAAGTTTTAATTTACTGCTTGTAATTTCCTTTTGAGAAATTAATAAAATTAGTTTATTCTTCTCCTTACTCTCTTCTTAATTCATCATGAATTCTTGTACTTTTGTTGATTCCTCCATCTCCATGAGTAGCTAAATTCTTATAGTACTCGATCAAGATGATCCCAGAAATGATATAAGTCATGCTATAATTTAGATTTTCTCTCAATTTTTAGAATGCTTAATATTTACCCTTGATTATAATCATCGATATATAAATCTCATTCTTGTTTTTCGTGCTTTAGTTATCCGAGAGGCTCGTAATGCGAATCAATCATTCAAGGGTAAAGAGAGTTGAATGCAACCCTCGAGAGAAGACCACATAAATCTATCGGATTGGAGTTAAATCCAATAGAGGGGTTCACCACGATAAAGCGAGATTTAGGGGTTTCAATTATAGAACGAGAGTTTGGTTGATCAACCTAAACTCAATTGAACGTACCCTCGAAAGAGGTGCACTCAGGATTTGGGAACCTCCTTGGTCGAAGCAGTTTTTTAATGAGAATTAGAATCTTATTTTTTCTTATTATTTTCATTCCAAGGTGATTCAAAGATCGAGTATTAGTCTTATAAACATAGTTTTAATCATCACTTTAAATTTCCTTGCTCTTCTTGCAACACACCCAAAGATCTAATTGATAAAATAATAGTAATTTTCTTGAAGTAAAAGTATTCACCTCACCCAGAAAAATTTGACCTTGATATTTTAATATCCTATACTATATTCGATAAGGTATGGTTGCCTTTATCAACATAGGATTGGAGAACATCTTCTTCTTGATTTTTTATAAATCTCTTCCAAAATATCTCTATCAAGTTTTTGGCGTCGTTGTCGGGGATTAGACTTGATATTTCAAAAAAAAGGAATACCTATTAATATTATCATTTATTTTCTTTCTCTCTTTTTAAGGTGCAACAATATTCTTGGAAAGGGAGGTTTGGGATGTCACCTCAGCATATCTCATAATACCAGTGCGAGCCCTTCACCGGGTAGACCTTGAGAAGCCCAGGACTAATCTAAAGCCACCTGATAAATCATCATATATATATAATATTAATTTTCATATTCCCTTCTTTTCTTCTTTTTTATTTATTATTATTCATCCTCCCGAAGATTTTCTTTGAATAATCTTGATTTTCATTTTGATCCAGAAATCGAGCGCATCTTACGACGATGCCTCCGATTTTGTGATCAGGAATTATCAATAATTCTCGAAGAATCTATCAGAGACACTAACATAAAAATTATGGGTGAGCCAAATCCTAATGAGACCCAGCAACAGACCATGTCCTATTATGTGTGGCCGAACTTAGAAGGGACACAATCAATTATTATTCGCCATCCTCCCTATAGTGGCGAATAATAATTTTGAGATCAAGTCTAGCATCATCCAAATGGTGCAACAATCAGTAACCTTTGATGGTCTACGGAACGAAGATCCAAATTCACATCTCTCAAATTTTCTTGAAATCTGCGGTACTTTTAAAATAAATGGCATTACTGATGACTTTATTCGATTGCGATTATTCTCTTTTTCCTTGCGGTCAAAGTCCAAGTAGTGGTTTGGCTCTCTTCCTAGAGGATCCATCACTACATCGGCTGAAATGGCGGAAAAATTATTCTCTTTTTCCTTGTGGTCAAAGTCCAAGTAGTGGTTTGCGGCCAAGACCGCTAAATTGCGCACCGATATTGCTTCATTTCTGCAAATCGACTCGGAGATTCTCTATGATACAAGGGTGCGCTTCAAGGAGATTTTGCATAGATGTCCTCACCATGCACTTCCTAATTGGCAACAAGTTCAAATTTTTTGTAATGGTTTAAATTTCTAGGCGAGGCAAATTATTGATGTGGCTGTCGGGGGTAATTTAAATAATAAAACCCCAGAAGCCGCTCAAGAGCTTTTTGAGGAAATGGCCATGATTGTTTAATAGTAGAATGTGCCACAGACGCGCCCTAATAAGTCGATCGGACTCTATGAAGTCGATGCCACCTCTAGTTTAGCGTTACAAGTAGAATGATTTACTAAGCAAGTGGCGGAGATGTTTGCTTCCTCCGCCACCACAAATTGGGCGCATAATAATAATAATTTAATTGAAGATCATGTGGACTACATGGGAAATTCCTATCGTCCTTCCTTCAACCCGCAAAATATTTCATATAACAACGCTTATAATCCGAGTTTGAGGAACCATCCAAATTTCACTAGAGCAACCAAAATAATGCTCAGCACCTACCTAACGTGAATCCACCTTGATTTCCGCCATCGCCACCGAAGCCCTCTTCGATTGAAGAGGTCTTCTCTAAATATGTTGCCTCAAAAAAATCCAATATCTGGAATCTCACCGGATCTATTAAAAATTTAGAAAATCAAATTGGACAGCTCGTCAAGATGTTCTTCGAACAATAGCAAGAAGCTTTACCGGGAAACATCGAGCCTAATCCATGGGAGAGCGCCAACGAAATAACCCTCCGCTGCGGAAAGAAGGTAACTTCTTCAAATTTGGTGAGCTCGAGGTAAATGTTTCATCTTCACCTTTGCATGTTATTTCTTCTACTTTAGCTCCGTGTAATATTCAAGCTTCTTTTATTTCTTATCCTTGAAAAATTTGGAACGAGCGCAATAAGGAGTAGTATAAAAAATTTATTAATATTTTAAAATAGATTCAAATTATCACTCTTTTCTGCGAGACACTCTCTTAAATGCCTAAATAGGTGAAATATCTCAAGGATTTGCTCTCAAATAATACGAAACTTGAAGATATTTTGTGTGTTTCTCTTAACGTAGAATGCTCAGCGGTTGTATTAAATAAATTGTAGAAAAAATTAAATGATCCAGGATGATTTTCCATAATGTGTTTGTTTGGTAATTTGTCTTGACCGACTTAGGAGCTAGTATTAATTTGATGCCCTTCTCTTTGTTTAAGAAACTTAGTTTGGGCACCCCAAGCCCAACTAATAGCATCCAACTAGCGAATCGATCGATTAAGTACCCAATAGGGGTTGTAGAGGATGTGCTAGTTCAGGTTGACTAGTTTATCTTCCAGGTAGACTTTGTCATCCTCAATATTGAAGAGGACGCGGAAGTATCCATCATACTCGGCCGACCCTTCCTTGCCACCTCTCGAGCAACAATAGATGTTAGTAACAGAAAACTTCTCCTTCGAGTTGGGGATGAAGAAGTTATCTTTATTATCAATCCATCATTGAGAAATGTGTTTTCTAACGACGACTCTTGTTGTACTTTAAAGACAAATTTTGAAGAAGAATTGTCATCTTTTGCTGAAATAATTTCACCATTTTTTGAAGATCCGGAGTTAGAAACTTTATTTTGTCTAAAAGAAATAACTTTGTCGTTAAATTTTGAACAAATAAATTTAAACAATTTTAAAATTAAAACATCTTATGAAGAGCCGCCGATTCTAGATTTACAATAACTCACGGATTATTTAAAATATATATTTTAGAAGAAGATTCAAAATTGCCTGTGATTATTTCTTCTGCGCTTAACGATCCGGAAATTCTGATTTAATAAAAATTTTAAGTAATCACCGTCATGCAATTGCATGACAAATTTCTGATATAAATGGGATTAACCCCTCGTTTTGCACTCATAAAATTATGCTAGAGGATAATTCTCACAGCACCATTCAGCCTCAACGACGACTCAACCCCAATACTAAGGACGTCGTTAAGGCTGAAATTATTAAATTATTAGATGCGGGTATTATTTACCTAATTTTGGATAACACTTGGGTTAGCCCAGTGCAAGTCGTACCTAAGAAGGGAGATAATGGTAGTTACAAATGAAAATAATGAATTAATCCCAACCCGTACTGTTACGGGTTGGCGGATGTGCATCAATTATAGAAAATTAAATGATGACACCCATAAGGATCACTTTTCGTTACCTTTCATTGACCAAATTTTAAAACATCTCTCCGGTCATTCTCATTATTATTTTCGCGATGGTCTTTCGGGATATTTTCAAATCCCAATCGCACCCGAAGACCAAGAGAAAACCACTTTTCTTGTCCCTTCGGCACCTTCGCCTATCAGAGGATGTCGTTTGTTCTTTGTAATGCGTCGACTATATTTCAAATATGTATGCTGACCATTTTTGACGAGTTTGTGGAGGACGTGATGGAAGTTTTTATGGACGATTTTTCAGTGTTTGGCAATTCTTTTAAAATTTTTTATTAAATAATCTAGATCATGTTCTTCAACGCTGCGAAGACACGAATTTGGCTCTCAACTGGGAGAAGTACTACGTTATGGTCTGAGAGAGGTTAGTCCTCGGACATAAAGTTTCATGTAAAGGGATCGAGGTCGATAGGGCTAAGATTGAGGTCATAGAAAAACTTCCCCAACCAGCCAATGTTAAATCAATTAGAAGTTTTCTAGGACACGCGGGTTTTTACCGAAGGTTTATTCAAGATTTTTCAAAAATTACAAAACCGCTAACTCAATTGTGAGAAAAAGAATCCGCGTTTATTTTCGATAAAGAATGTTTTAATGCGTTCGATAAAATTAAAAATGAACTTATTATTTCGTCAATTTTAATAGCGCTGAATTTGTCATTACCATTCGAAATCATGTATGATGCGAGTGATTTTGTTGTCGGGGTTGTTTTAGGCCAACCAGTGAATAAATATTTTTAGTCGATTTACTACGGTAGTGAAACGCTAACATCCGTGCAAGTTAATTATACTATGATGAAAAAAGAGCTTTTAGCGATAATTTTTGTTGGGTATTATGCCTTCAATGTCTCTAGATTTGAAGAAGGAACACAAGTATAAATACGCTAAGTTGTTTTTGATGTTGTGTTCAAGTTCATGTTATGACAGATACATCAAAGCTATAGACGATAAAAATAATGAAAATTAACTAAGTAATATATCGTCTCAAGACTCAGCAGAAGAATCGTGGAGAAAAATATCATATCGTCGAAATAGTTTCGACGATATCATCTTGATGAAGAGACATCGTCTTAAAGGTTGAAGAAAGTTTTTCATGGATAAAGCTAAGTTCATATATCGATGACATCGTCTTGAAGAAAGCTTGTCGTGGATAAAGCGAAGTTCAGATAGCGACGACATCGTCTCGAAGAAAGCTTCTCGAGGATAAAGCTAAGATGTCTCGACGATATCATCTTGAAGAAGAAGTTTAATCTTGAAGGCTAAAATGCATAACTCCTTATGTCATGAAGAAAGGTTCATATGGACAAACATCGGTTTGAAGACCTCATGTCGTCTAGAAGATCACGATGATGTCATATTGAAGAAAGACTGACAGCTTGTAGAATAAGTCTAAGTCCTATTAAAAGAAACATCTCGACAATGTCGTCTAGAAGAAGTGATATCATTCTGATATTAAGTAGAGCCGAGAAGAAGGAAGCATGTCGACGATATCGTTATGAAGTATATCTGATGTATACATTGATCAAGACTTTTGGGAAAACCCCCTTTGATTTAACTTAACAAATTACCTAAAAGCGATTTTATCTCTTAGGATTGAGTTACCCATTGTATAGTAAGGGTAATCTAGTTAATCAAGGGTATGAAGCCAACACTAGCTTACTTCAAAATCTTTGAAAGTAAATGTTATGTGCTGAAAAACAATAAGCACTACATTACCAAATTTTCTGAAAAGAGCTATGATGGTGTCTTTGTAGGATATAGCAAGCATAGTAAGGCCTACAAAGTCTTCAATAAGAATGTTCTTACAATTGAGGAATCTATTCATATTAATTATTTTTTATGAGATCAGCATGCTGCATAATCTTTCCTCTAGTTCATCCAATGCAGGAATTGAAGAAAGATTAGAGAACCTCAAAATCAGAGAAAAGGAAACAGATGAGAAAAATGAGTTTTCCACACTGGAATCTATTCCAGAATCAGTAGAGGAGTCAACTGAAGAACCAAATCTTGAAAATGAGATTCATGAAGCAGGAGCTGCAGAAGCTACTGAAATAAGAGAACCAGCAAGACTGATGCTTACAGTTATAAGGCATCTTAGAAGTCGTCCAGCAAATCAGAAAATTGGTGACCTCACTCATGGAGTTAGAACAAGAAGAAGTGCTCTAAATGAAAACATGCACCTCCGTTTTCTATTACAACTAGAGCCCAAGAAATTTGAGGAGGCCAACCAAGACCAATTCTGGGTTATGGCCATACAAGAAGAGCTAAATCAATTCAAGAGATGCAAAGTATGGAAACTTGTCCCAAGGCCACAAGAGCATAACATTATTGGGACAAAGTGGGTCTACAGAAATAAGATGGATGAAGCTGGATTGATTGTAAAGAACAAGGTAAAGTAGGTAGCTCAAGGATACAGGCAGGAGGAAGGCATAGACTTTGATCAAACATTTGCACCCGTTGCTAGATTGGAGGCCATCAGACTCTTTCTAGCCTATGCTGCATACAAGGGGTTCAAAGTATATCAAATGGATGTTAAATCAGCATTCCTCAATGGAAATCTAAAAGAGGAAGTCTATGTAGCTCAACCACTAGGTTTTATCTCTCCAACCTTTCCTGACCATGTGTATTTCCTCAAGAAAGCCTTGTATGGGTTGAAGCAAGAACCAAGGGCTTGGTATGAAACACTATCTACCTTTCTCCTTGAAAATAAGTCTCAAGAGGGAAAATAGATTAGACTCTTTTTTTAAGAGAGTTGAGGGGTCAGATCCTTTTGGTCCAGATATATGTTGATGATATTATATTTAGATTAACAGATGGAAGTCTTTGCAAAAAGTTTGCTAAACTTATGCAAAGTAAATTTGAAATGAGAAGTATGGGAGAGCTAAAGTATTTCTTAGGTCTCCAAGTAAAGTAAACTGAGGAAGGAATTTTTATTTCTCAGGCCAAATTTACCTTAGATATCATTAAGAAATTTTGTATTGAGAACTCTACCCCTATGAGAACTCCTATGGGTTCAACTGTGTCTCTATACAAGGATGAAATGGGGAAACCCTATAATGAGTCCATGAATAAAAGCATAATTGGCTCATTGCTCTACCTCACTGCTAGTAGGCCAGATATCATATTTGCTACATGTGTCTGTGCAAGATATCAAGTGAACCCCAAAGAATCTCATTACTCAGCTGTAAAAAGAATTTTGAGATATCTGAAGGGTACTCCAAATCTGGGGCTCTGGTATCCTAAGTCAGATGATTTTGAGCTATGTGGATATTCTGATGCAGACTTTGCTGGGTGCAGAGAGGACAGAAAAAGCACTTCAGGAACTTGTCAGTTCCTGGGGAGAAGGCTTGTGTCCTGGAGTAGTAAAAAGCAAAACAGCATTGTTATCTCCACAGCTGAAGCAGAATATATTTCAGCTGGTAGTAGTTATTGTGCACAACTCCTGTGGATTCAACACCAATTAGAGGATTATAATTTGCACATCAAGAGAACGCCTCTATTTTGTGATTCCTCAAGTGCCATTTCTATTGCCAAAAATCATGTGGCACACAGTAGAACAAAGCATATTAAAATTAGATATCATTTCATTAGGGAGCATGTAGAAAAGGAGGACATCTGCCTTGAGTATGTAAATACAGAGAGGCAGATAGCTGACATTTTCACTAAGCCCCTTAATGAGTCTAAGTTCAATCAATTCAAAATCGAATTGGGCATGTTATGTTCTTAAAATTGGGCATGTTGAGTTTATTATATCCCCTTTTAGTAAGTGTGAAATATTTTGATAATGGGTTGGATCTCATACAAGGTCCACCCTAAAGTGATCTGACAATCGTAGTTTTTGAAGACAGGAACACCAGAAGGCATAACTTCAAGTTTCCTCAAGGAAAACAACTTCACAAAGAATATCGTCTTAATTGATAACGATGGCATTAATGAAGTGTTGACGACAATATCCACGTATAGACGACAAAAGTAAAGACATTTTGACGACACACTCGATGACAAAGCTCAATCCAGACCGACATAATGACATCACAGGACACGACACTGTCATGATTGTGCCGGAATTAAGAGATTCTCAAAACGATACAGGAGGATTTGAATAGGTACGCGCCTCTTTGCCTTCCCAATGCAGTATTCTATATATTAGACATTGTATAAGCATATAAATCACGCACACACGAAACCCTAGAATCCTTCCATCATCTTCTTCCTTCCGACAACTCTCTGCTAACGAAATGGCACCGAAAAAGAATGATGAGAAAATCCCTTCCGGTGGAGAACTTTTGAAAGGCGGCTCTGAGAAGTCTGAACAGGATCTGGATATGGTCATAACCCTGTTGTATGCATCTGAGTTGGAATACATCATCATTGAGCCAACTCGTCTCTACCATTCGGCCGTCTCGGAATTTTATGGAAACGCCGAATTTCAAAAATCTGAAAAGGAAATTCGAACTGTTGTGGCTGGGCAACAAATTCAAGTGACTGCTGAAAGTTTATCCAAAATCCTAAAACTTACTGCTTTTGAAAAGGATGAGACAAAAGAAGAAATCACAGATGCAGGTGTCTATGAAGGATGGAAATGATGCAGTTTTGAAATGAACCCTTATGGCAGCTTGCAAAGAATGCACATGAACAAGCAAGGCAAATTACTGACATATATCATCGAAAAGGTGCTGCTATGTAAGACAGGCTCGCATGATCGAGTTTCTAAAGGAATGTTTGAAGTAACGGTCAGGGTAATCTTAAACAAAAGGACTGACTAGGGAAAGTTGATGTTTGACATGATTACAGATCACCTCAATTCTCCAAAATTTGGAAGAATCCTATCTTTATATCTCAAGAATACCATCCCTCATCTCCTCAAAGCTTCAAAATCAATTCCTCTCCACTATCTCAAAAAGATAGATGTAAAAACAGTGAGCAGGTGGGAGAAGAGGTTCACAAAGAAAGATGCAGGTGAACCTTCTGCTCAAGGCTCAAATACCACTGCCATAGTACCTCAAGTTCCTCAAGAACCCCTGACTCTGTTGAGGGGGAGCCTATGAGAGAAGAAACCCCTCCAGAGGAGATGGATCCAGCTCATGAGCAGCTACCTGCAGAAGAACCAAGTGGTCATGCGGCTGTTGAAGAACATGATCAATCTGACAGGTCCTTAAATGACTTTCTCAATGATGAACTGCATACATTCTCAGAAGGAGAATAATATGAGCACCACTTAGAAACCCCTGCACCAATGGAGGGGGAGCATACAGGTCAATCGACAATGTTGTCTTCGCCCTCCATGAATAGAAGATAAACCACATCCTCTACCCAGCACAACTCTCACGGTTCCATCACCTGACTTCATGTCACAAATGGAAGGTCTATTGAATAGACAAAGAGAACAATTTGAAGCCTATGTAAATCAGGCTGTTACAGGCTGCATAAATGATCTCTCTGCCAGGATAGATATCCTCCAAGATGATATTGATCATCTAAACCATCAAAACTCAAATGTATATCAGACTGCTGCGAATGTTGTGGCAAATACTGGGACTGAAATAGCCAAAATAAATCAAGCTACCCTTCTAATTGGACAACAACTCAACATAAACTTGATAGATTGTCTACTCTAAGAGACAATCAACATTCCATCATCCATAATCAAGATGTGACTTTTAATGAATTTGAAGATGCCATCAACACTGTCCTTCAGAGAATATCCTCCTCTGCTCAAGTATGTCAGGAGCTTGTATACAATGTAGGTGAAACATTATTGCACCAGTTTCAAGTAACCCAAGATCATCTTTAAAATTCTTTCCCTCAAGCTGTCAGAGCATCTCAGGGAACTCTTATGGATGCCATTGGAAATCTGAATATCCTCCTGGCTAGACAACTTCAGTCTTTTCAGGCATCCATATCTAAAGAAATATTTTCAGAAGCCGGAAAGGGGGAGATAATGTCAAGCTACAATGCCATGTGGCTAGCAAATAAAGTAAGGTTCTCTATGGAGCTTGAACCTATTAACTATGGGATTGCCTATCAACATCCAATTCCTAAAGGCAATCTCCCTGAAGAACCTCCTCACAGTGCAATTCATGAAGCCCCTACAGAACAGTATCAAGAGCCTGAGAGCTATCAAGAGTATTTTGTTGTTGTGTCTGCAAGTGGAAGTAGGCAAATCAGGAAAAGTAAAAGACACTCTGTTGACACTGAAGAGCAAGAAGCTAAGAGGAGGAGAATGCAAGAAGTTAAGAAAAACCCTAACTTTGAAGAATGGAGCCCTTGCTCAAGGGATATCATTCTGAACACTTGGAATCTATGTCAGCATGGAAAGCATGATAGGGGTACCTTCTACAGCTCAGAGGAATGGCAAAAATATGAAATGTGTGAAGCTGGAAGAAGGGATTATTGGAACAGGATCAAAATGGGAGATACCTCAGTGCATGCACATGCACCTCTCAGATATTACCCCCAAGCTCTACAACTACTTTGAAAGACAAAAGCAGAAACAGGTTGAAGCTGAGCAATCAAAGAAGGCAGGACCTTCTGGAAAAGGCAAAGATGTTCAAAAGGATTGAAAAAAAGAAGGATTCTAGAAATCACTTGCACACTTCTATGCTTTACATTTTGTATCTGATATATATTGTTAATGTATTGGACTGTTATTAATTAATATATGCAGTGATCAAATGCCAAATTTATTGTCAATCATTATATTTGTTAGTAAGGCCAAATGTATTGGACTTTTTTATTGTGCTTCTTCCTTTACATATTACTTGTATTTTTTATTAAAACATTTGTTTACTCTACTCAAAAATACACTTATGTGCACATCATTATCTTCCATAACACTTCTTCTCATGAGTATTGGATCCTAATGCTAATTCTATATTACTTTTTATTTATGAAATGCACTAGATAACCTAGCATGTGTTCTACAATGTTTTGTATGTTTTTTGGAATTATGAATTAAAGTAACATTGTAGTAATTTCTTTTTGATAAACATTATTTAATGCTTGATCATTATAAAATTTAAAGATCTAACTGCAAAATGATTTACAAAAACATCATCTTTTGTGATCTTTAACTCATATTTTTTGGATTATCATTACTATTTGATGTTGTTTGTATTGCTATAAGTCTTCCGCATCTTAACCATATAAGTGTTTTTATCTTGCGCTTTCATGCTTACTTAATATCTTATATTCTTTGCATCATCACTTATTCTTAAAAATTCCTATCTTTCATTAAGTGATAGATTTCCTTGGAACACTTTTTATTGGTTACTTCAAACATAAAAATCTTTTATGCTAAGAACTCTGAAAATTTTGTAATGCTTATAACTCTGATCTATTTCAATGAAAAACAATTCTAAACCTCCTTATCATTTACTTAAAAAGCTCGATCATGCCTTCTCTTCTATTTACAAATTCTTTGGTGCTTTGTTTCCCTACCCTCTTTTGCTAATAACAAAGGAGGAGAACTAACATGATAAATATAACCCGCTATCATAAACCCAACATGACAAATTCGGATGATAGCTTACATATTAGGGGAGCACTCACTTAGCGGGAGCATGTATTTAGGGGGAGCAATTCTAAATGTTAAAATCAATAATTATGGGAGCAATTCTAAATGCTAAAATCAATAATTATCCTAAGTCATCACTCTCACACACACACAAGTAGAGTTTCATCATGCTTATCTATTAATGCTTTGATTTATCATTAATAGATTTGTTATTATCAAAAGGGAGAGTTTGTTGGAACATGGTCTTCCGCATCTCCTAGGTTTGAGAATAACAAATCCTATGTGTATTTGATCTTGTGTGTTCAAGTGTGCAGGATAACATAGTCCATATGACTCAAGGAGTACTCATGATGACTGCCCCCAAAATTGAAGCCAAAATTCGAAGAGGCTCACTAACGCCGGCGGTAGCACCTAGCGCCGGGCGCTAGCGATGAATAGCGCAATTCTAGGATCTGTTATAGAAGGTGCTAATGCCTGGCGGTAGCGGATAACGCCGGCGGTAGCGATGAACACAGAAGGAATAAAAGCAAGGTTGCCGCGGATTGAAGATCCTGCCGCGCAAGAAGTTTCTTAATCGGGGATAGCGCCGACGGTAGTTACTAGCGCTGGCGGTAGCATGGCGCACAAAAGGCATAGAGCAAAACGTTGCCGCGGATGGGAGATCCTGCCGCGCAAATTGTTTCCTAATCCGGGCTAGCGCCGGCGGTAGCGCTTGGGTTATAAAAGGACCCCCTCTCCTCTTGTTTTCGGACACACCCATTGCATACACCTTAGAGAGAGAGAGAGTACTAGAATTACAGAGGCTTGTCTTAGCCAAAATTTGAGGTCCCAGCGAAGCTCTGCCAATTTCTGAAGGAGAATTCCATCACGCCGAATCCAGACGAAGTCCGCTTCAACAAACGCTGATTCTACAGCGGATCTTCATCTCCGACTTCAGAAGTTCTTCTTAAGGGAGGTTTTATTATTTTATTTCTCTTTCTTCATTGTAAACGGTAGTGAAATCGCCTCATGTTGGCGACTAGGTCTGGGGTAGACTTAGGGCTGAAATTTGCCTCGTGTTGGCGACTAGATGTAGGCTAGTTCTAGGGGGTGCTCGAGGCCACATCCGGGGAAGGATTGGCTAGAGCGGCTTGAGGCCGAATCCGGGGAGGATAAGGCTAGGGCCACCGGTTTGTGGGGAAGCGAGTCGGGATAGAAAACCAAAAGAGCTTTTTATTATTCGCCTCCGATCTCTAGCGTCATCGAGATCAAGTTTTGTAAAACTTATTTATCATGAATAAAGCTTGTCTCTCTTTTTGTTTTACTTAACTTATTTCATGTCTTTAATCTTGCAATAATTCAAAGTTTTTCAAATATAATCTAAAGTTTTTGAAAACCCTTATTCACCCCCCCCCCCCCTCTAAGGGCGCCCACCGATCCAACAAGTGGTATCAGAGGGGTTTTATTCCAATCGGCTTAACAACCGGGAATAATGGCGTCTCATGATCTCGCTTCAACTAGTGGGGCAAATTTCTGTGAAGATGAAATATCACATAAACCACCCTTGTTTGAAGGAATAAATTATAAAGGATGGAAAATCTTAATTGAAAATTTTATTAAAACTTTAGACATCAAAGTATGGAACTTAGCAATTATAAGACTTGCGGATGGAATCAAATAAAAAAGAACGTCAGCTAAATGCCAAAGCCAAACACTATCTATTTTGTGCACTATCTAATGAAATTTTCAAATTCATATATTGCTTTTCTAGTGCATACAAAATATGGCACTTTCTTGAAGAAATGTATGATCTTCCTCTCGCAGGTGTGGAACAAACACAGGAGGAAAAGAACGTACAAGAATCCATTATCATCCAAGAAGATCTCTCTCGGAACAAATCCATGGAGAATATTGAAATAGAGAAAGAGAACAATACATCAAAAGAAGACGAAAACTCATCTGTGATCGAGGAAGGACTAAAAGATGACAAAGGAACTTCATGCTCAGATTTTGCCTCCTCCAAAAGCGCTGTAAGAAAGACTAAATCTTCCTCTTGTGTAATAACCTCTATCTCTAGTTTCAACATATTAAAAATAGCTAAACGAAAGATCAAAAAATTGAAAATTACTAATAAAAATTTACGTTTAGAAAATAAGAGGCTAAAGGCAAATGAATCAAATTGTGATGTGTCTTCATCATCTTGTTTTTTACTTGAAAATACAAAATCTTGTTTTGATTGTAATTATATTAAAGAAAAAGTCAAAGAACTTGAAAAAGAAATTATTTGTGTGAAAGAACATAATGAAAAATTATGTTTAGGAAATTCATCGTCGAAGAATGATTGTGCTAAATGTAAAGACTACGAGATTGAAATTAAAGAGATGGACGAAACATTTGATGAATATAGGGATGAATATGAAAAACATATTGAATCAATTGCTACCACTCTTAAAAATAGCACAATCGCTTACAATAAAGCCAGACACAATTTACAAACTAAGAATGATGAATTAAATGCTAAAATCAACTTGCTCAAGGAAATCATAAAGAAAAACACTCATTCACAATACCATGATATATCTAAAAGCAAGTTAAATATAAATTCTCAATATATTAATAAATCAAACAATGGAAATAAAAGACATCAACAAATTAAAAATGAAATTCCAAAGTACAATTATTATCATCAAACTTCTCCCAACATAAAACTTCATAAATTTCCTATGAAAAATGCTTTCTATAATCACTACAATTATAATCCTAAAGATAATGATTATCACAATAGAAATTTGACTCATAATAATAAACCACAGTTTGAATGGAGGCCCAAAACCAAAGATGAAACACAAACGCCACAAAAAGGGGCCCATTCATTTCCATCTCCCCAAAAGCAAATACGTTGTATTTGGGTACCCAAAGGAACCATCACACCCGGTCCTCTTGGGATACCTAAATCTCTCTTTCATTAGGTACCACAAAATGCATGAAGTAGAATATTATCAAAAGAGAAATATACAATTTTTGTACTTCATGATGTGCTTTAATGTCTTTAAATCTTCTTTGTTTTCTTATTTCTTTGAAATTATCATGTTATGGTCATCTTGTATAGGAAACATGATCAAAAATTTTAATGAGCCTATAACTCAAAATCTTATTAAGATGACCTACTTATTATTCATATATTCATATATACATACATTTATCAACAATTAAAATCAAAATCTTCCATGTGGTGGTAAAATTTTTAATCATAAGATTTCAAAAAGGGTATACCACATAAATTTTTTTTAAAATATCACCACTTCATAACATCAAATTATAAATAAAACATTCTAGTCAAACATCCAAAAGATAACAAAATAAACATAATTCAAAGAACAACAAACATCCAAGACATAGGTTCAAATTCCTGAATTATTACATAAAAATTGTTCCTCTCACAACTACTCCTCATCTATGTCCTCCACACTAGGACTCGGGGAGCGTCTCCTGCGAACCCTCCGGATCGAGTGGCGAGGCGGATCTGAAATTGGACTCTCCCATTCCCTCCGCTATGGTGTAGATGGGTTTAACTTTAAAGCTTTCATCATAAACTTCATCATTTTCTTGATCCCTGAGACATCCTTCCTTATCACAGAAACATCCTCCTCCACCTGTGTCATCCGCTCACCCATCTCCTCTCGAAAGGACCCATATGGAGCATCTCGAGCCCCTCTAGAAGACGCTCCTCGCCGGAGTGGTGGTTGAGTTGATGATGATGGCTCATCCGAGGCAAAGGATGCTCGCAAATGCGAGGTACTATAAATAGGAGGGTAGCAATCTATCAGGTAAAAACCCAATTCAATAGAAGGATACATCATCTGAATCACCCGCTGTATGATGCCGCCCAGGGGCAAATTGTTGTATCTATGATGGGATGGTTGCCGCAACTTATAGGAATAGCGTATCAGAGAAAGTAATAAGTCAGCCACGTCAAACTTCTCCTCCTCCAAAATAAAATAAGTGACATAACTGAGCTGGGCTGTGACCTTTGTTGTGTCACCCAACTTCAACATAATTGTGTGGCGTAATACATCCTAAACAACTAGGGCATCCACGGTGAGTGTCGACACAGACGAGATCAAACTTTTGCATTCCCTATTGTGTAGCACCATGTTCACCTGAGTCCAATCTCTGTCCACCCTGAACCTCTCCACAATCTCCAACCGATTAGAATGTTGGGACAATCCAAACACGAGCCTCAGTAGTTCATGGGTAATGGTCACCACTTGTCCTTGCACCTGTGACTGCACTCCTCCATCCAACCTGGTCTGTAATGGGTCTTCCAAGTGTGTATAAAAATCCCGCACTAACTCTGAAGAAAATCCATCAGAACTAAATAAATTCGACACCTCGGAAGTAGCAAATAACTGCATGATATGATGGTGGCATGGTAAGTCGAACTCCACGACATATGGAACACCTACTACAGCTGCTTCTACGGCTAGCTCTGATGTTTTCTTACCCTTAGATCCAGGAGCCATCTACAACATTACAAAAAATTATTATTAAAACAAGAATGACAAAATTTTCATTTTATATCTCTTTAAAATTAAGATATTCTCCATCTTGGTAGATCTAAGAAATTAACATCAAAAATCAAGTTAGAAATCAATATAATATTGTCATTTAAACTAAGTTAAAAATTACTAAATCCAAGAAATCCACATAAAACTCAAGAAAGATCAAAATCAAAATCCTCATAAAAACCCTAATATTGATGAAAATTAACCATTATAGATCTAATCTCTAAATCCATCTAATAACCTCAAATATCCTCATCTCTAACATCACAATCAAGCTTTAAAACAAAAATTATAAGAAAAGATGAGAAATTACCTCAGATCTGGGCGATTGGAACGAGTGTTCTTCGAGGTTTTTCGGGAGAAAATGGAGGAAATGGCGGCTCTGAAAGAATAGATCAGATTTAACAAAAGCCTCGATAGCGCTAGCGCCGGCGGTATCGGGCCCTTCTGATTTTTAAATAAAACAAAATTCCATTAATTACATAAATTTATTCTCTACAATATGTACTAGTTGGTGAGGCAGGATTTCATTTATTTTGACTTGTATTGGGTGTCCTAGATCTTTCAAATTAACACAAATTCAAAAATACAATTTTCTTCATTTTTAACCATCCAAAACATCTCCTAAAAATCTGCAACTTCAGCATGGAACTACTATTAGGACACCTAATCAAAATCACCAATCAAAATTTCCAAAATCCTAAAAAATCGTTCACTGTCTCCCGCGCTAGCGCTACCGCAGGCGCTAGCGTCCATGTTGATTTTTCTGTATTTTTTAATTTTCTAAAAATCCCTTAAAATATATAAATCTATATTTTCTGCTTAGTTTTGCACTTCTGTGTTTCTTTATTTTTTTATAAATCAAATACAAAACTACAAAAACCAAATTACAAAAAATATGCTTTTCTTTTTCGCTTGTGTTGTTTTCTTTGTTTAAAGTTCATCTTTATGCAAAAATCAAATATAAAAATTACAAAAGCAAAAATTACAAAAATATGCTGTTATTTGCTAAAATCAAATACACAAATATAAAACTTTAAAACTATCAAAAAAAACTTTATGATTTTTTTGTGAAAAATCAAGCATGATTTAATCTACTATTTAGAAATTCTACAATGTTGCAATTTATCTCTTCAAACTACTTTGGACATTGTCTTTCTTCATGCTTTAATATATCTATTCCAATGTGCATCAATTATAGTTTAAAAGTTGTGTAGGATCAAGCTTAGCATGCCTCTAAGTATGAGAAATGTTTTATGTTTGATAATGATATTTATTCACTCACTCTTTTTGGCATTGTCTACATATGTATTTAATCTAAAGAATGCTTGTGTATGTTTTGTATTAGTACAATGAATTAAAATTGCATAAGTATCTTACCTACACTCCTTATTTTGCACTCTTAAAAATTAAGAAAAGTGGTTATGTTTTTTAAATTATATTGATTTGCAAAACAAGTGTATTCGGAGAACTTTGTACAAAACAAAATTATAAAATAAATGACAAAGATAACTCCACCAAGCACTACTTGAACCTCCTGATAAGTCTTAATAAGCATTGTGAGGTTGAGCACCTTGGAAAGAATAATAAAGTGTCTTGTGCAAATCAAATCTTTCTTTCAAAAATAAGAAAAACCACTTTCTCTTAAGTACACCGGATCACTAGTCTCAAAATTCAAAATAAAATATGTGATCCCCCAAGCACTACTTTGCACCTTGATAAGTCTTGATGAGCATTGTGTGTGCAAAGCACCTTGGTAGTTGTACATTTTTTTTGTGCATTAAAGTGTGTGGAAGTAAAATTATTTGTGTTTTATTGTGCTTCTTCCTTTACATATTACTTGTATTTTTGATTAAAACATTTGTTTACTCTACTCAAAAATACACTTATGTGCACATCATTATCTTCCATAACACTTCTTCTCATGAGTATTGGATCCTAATGCTAATTCTATATTACTTTTTATTTATGAAATGCACTTGATAACCTAGCATGTGTTCTACAATGTTTTGTATGTTTTTTGGAATTATGAATTAAAGTAACATTGTAGTAATTTCTTTTTGATAAACATTATTTAATGCTTGATCATTATAAAATTTAAAGATCTAACTGCAAAATGATTTACAAAAACATCATCTTTTGTGATCTTTAACTCATATTTTTTGGATTATCATTACCATTTGATGTTGTTTGTATTGCTATAAGTCTTCCGCATCATAACCATATAAGTGTTTTTACCTTGCGCCTTCATGCTTACTTAATATCTTGTATTCTTTGCATCATCACTTATTCTTAAAAATTCCTATCTTTCATTAAGTGATAGATTTCCTTGGAACACTTTTTATTGGTTACTTCAAACATAAAAATCTTTTATGCTAAAAACTCTGAAAATTTTGTAATGCTTATAACTCTGATCTATTTCAATGAAAAACAATTCTAAACCTCCTTATCATTTACTTACAAAGCTCAATCATGCCTTCTCTTCTATTTACAAATTCTTTGGTGCTTTGTTTCCCTACCCTCTTTTGCTAATAACAAAGGGGGAGAACTAACATGATAAATATAACCCGCTATCATAAACCCAACATGACAAATTCGGATGATAGCTTACATATTAGGGGAACACTCACTTAGGGGGAGCATGTACTTAGGGGGAGCAATTCTAAATGATAAAATCAATAATTATGGGAGCATTTCTAAATGCTAAAATCAATAATTATCCTAAGTCATCACTCTCACACACACACAAGTAGAGTTTCATCATGCTTATCTATTAATGCTTTGATTTATCATTAATGGATTTGTTATTATCAAAAGGGGGAGTTTGTTGGAACATGGTCTTCCGCATCTCCTAGGTTTGAGAATAACAAATCCTATGTGTATTTGATCTCGTGTGTTCAAGTGTGCAGGATAACATAGTCCATATGACTCAAGGAGTACTCATGATGACTGCCCCCAAAATTGAAGCCAAAATTAGAAGAGGCTCACTAGCGTCGGCGGTAGCACCTAGTGCCGGGCGCTAGCGATGAATAGCGCAATTCCAAGAGCTATTATAGAAGGTGCTAACGCCTGGCGGTAGCGGATAACGCCGACGGTAGCGATGAACACAGAAGGAATAAAAGCAAGGTTGCTGCGGATTGAAGATCCTGCCGCGCAAGAAGTTTCTTAATCGGGGATAGCGCCGGTGGTAGCTACTAGTGCTGGCGGTAGCATGGCGCACAAAAGGCATAGAGCAAAACATTGCCCCGGATGGGAGATCCTGCCGCGCAAATTGTTTCGTAATCCGGGCTAGCGCCGGCGGTAGCGCTTAGGCTATAAAAGGACCCCCTCTGCTCTTGTTTTCGGACACACCCATTGCATACACCTCAGAGAGAGAGTACTAGAATTCCAGAGGCTTGTCTTAGCCGAAATTTGAGGTCCCAGCGAAGCTCTGCCAATTTTTGAAGGAGAATTCCATCACGCCGAATCCAGACGAAGTCTGCTTCAACAAATGCTGATTCAACAGCGGATCTTCATCTCTGACTTCAGAAGTTCATCTTATGGGAGGTTTTGTTATTTTATTTCTCTTTCTTCATTGTAAACGGTAGTGAAATCGTCTCGTGTTGGCGACTAGGTCTGGGGTAGACTTAGGGCTGAAATTTGCCTCATGTTGGCGACTAGATCTAGGCTAGTTCTAGGGGGTGCTCGAGGCCACATCCGGGGAAGGATTGGTTAGAGCGGCTTGAGGCCGAATCCGGGGAGGACAAGGCTAGGGCCACCGGTTCGTGGGGAAGCGAGTCGGGATAGAAAACAAAAAGAGCTTTTTTATTATTCGCCTCCGATCTCTAGCGTCATCGAGATCAAGTTTTGTAAAACTTATTTATCATGAATAAAGCTTATCTCTCTTTTTGTTTTACTTAACTTATTTCATGTCTTTAATCTTGCAATAATTCAAAGTTTTTCAAATATAATCTAAAGTTTTTGAAAACCCTTATTCACCCCCCCCCCCCCTCTAAGGGCGCCGACCGATCCAACAAGGGGGAGATTGTTGGGTATTATGCCTTCAATGTCTCTAGTTTTAAAGAAGGAACACAAGTACAGATAAGCTAAGTTGTTTTTTATGCTGTGTTCAAGTTCATGTTATGGCAGATACATCAAAGCTATAGACGATAAGAGTAATGAAAATTAACTAAGTAATATATCGTCTTAAGACTCAGCAGAAGAAGCATGGAAAAAAATATTATATCGACAAAATAGTTTTGACGATATCGTCTTGATGAAGACACATCGTCTTAAAGGTTGAAGAAAGCTTGTCATAGATAAAGCTAAGTTTAGATATCGACAACATCTTCTTGAAGAAAGCTTGTCGTGGATAAAGGTAAGTTTAGATAGAGACGACATCGTCTCAAAGAAAGCTTATCAAGGATAAAGCTAAGATGTCTCGACGATATCGTCTTGAAGAAGAAGTTTAATCTTAAAGGCTAAAAGACATATCTCCTTAAGTCATGAAGAAAGTTTCATATGGATAAACATCGGCTTGAAGTCCTCATGTCATCTAGAAGATCACGATGATGTCATCTTGAAGAAAGACAGAGAGCCTGAAGAATAATTCTAAGTCCTATTGAAAGAAACATCTCGACGATGTCGTCTAGAAGAAGTGATATCCTTCTAATATTAAGTAGAGTCGAGAAGAAGGAAGCATGCCGATGATATCATTGTGAAGTATATCTGACGTATACACTGATCAAGACGATATCGTCTTGAAGGTTTAACGTCGTCTTGACAGATTGCAAAGCAGCATTTAATGCACATACTTTCTTGGAAATTGATATTCAAGAAATGTGCACGTCGTCTATCTTGCACACAAATCAAGGAGCAATGAATGATATATTCTCTACAGATTATAGCCGTTACACAGTACTTAAGAAAGAAAATTATTATTTTTATATTCTGCAAGTTCCAAGAAAGGCTAGTACTTATGATAAAGAATTGCAAATTCTGCAAGACATTTTCAAACGGGAAATTGATTATGGAATAATCATTATGGGGTTTTATGCAAAATTGCAGAGCATATAAAAGAAGATAATTTTATCTATAGGGACACTTTCTCGACATTCTCTCATGTTTCATTCCCATACATATTTCCTGAAGAGAAAGAAAAGAATCAACAAAAAGAAGAAGACTTCATTGTTGTTGTGCTGTGAAGGTCTACAGAAGATTCTAAAGAAAGGTTCATTGATCCACAAGATCTTTGAGCTTATTGTTGCAAGAAGAAGAAGAAGAAGATCTGTGATTCAAAGCTTTCATTCTAAATTCTTCTCTTCTACAACAACATCTCTGTATTGCTTTGTAGGATTCTTTTTTAACCTGAGCTGGTAGGATCTAGTAATAGATATGAGTTTGTAGGTGAAAGTGCGCAGTTAATCTCACTAGAATTCTCTAGAGGGGGGTGAATAGAGATTTAAAAATATTTTGTGCAAAGTTAATAAATATATATATATGTGTAATATTCACAGATTTAAGCTTCCCACACACCAACAAGAATTAAGCAAATAAATAAAGAAATAGCAAAAAGAAAATCACAGCACAACACAAAGAAATATAGTGGTTCCCCAAACTTTGGGTAGTCCACTCTTCTACCCCCTTGGTAGGAATTCACTATCTTGCACTGAGTCTTTTGATAAGGAGACTCTTAGAACCAGCCTGAGTCTTTTGATAAGGAGACTCTTAGAACCACTACAACTGAAATTTTTTGAAGAGAGATTCTAAAAACTCTTTTACACAATTTGAAAATGAAATAAGAAGAAGAAGAAGAAGTAGAAGAAAAACAATTGAAACAAGAAAGAATCTTCTTCCTAGCAAGAAGATTAGAAGCACAAGTATAGTGAATAAAATCTCTCTTCTATAGTGAGATGGAGATTGTAGGCCTTTTTCTCTTTCAGTGAGAGCTTTCAGAAATGACAGCAGTATGGCTTTAGAGGGAGAAGAAGAAGGCTTTTTCTTTGCTGCATCACTCTTTCACTTTTCTCAGCTTTCTCACTTTTCACTTGGGAGCTTTTCCTCTTTTTTAAATGGATGGAGTGGATCACTTATTGTTTTTCTTTTCCAACCTCCTTCTGTATTTATAGCTCTGTTTATTCAAAAATATTGCTATAGGAGGATAATCTATTAGCAGTCAGAGAAATAGTAAGAAAGAAAAGTTTGCATAATCATTATTTCTGTAGAAGGAAAGAGATCATTCTATTTTCAAATAATGTCCATAATAATCTTAATCAAATTAGCCAAGAATCATTTAGAAGGAAAGATTGATTCAGAATGGCTAGAAAAGAATAATATAATTCCATTCAGATATACAGAAAGATGGAAAGAGATCTGGCGTGTTTTTGAATCTGTCACAGAAATTGACGTGACCAATCGACGTAAGCGTCGATTTCAGCCTGGCTAGATGTCGAGAAGAAAATATGGAAGGAGCTGTTGGAGTTACCATTGTGATCTAGAAGTGGTCAAACAGGTAATGTCACTGCCAACGCGATATGAGCCTGCAGGGTCGCACATAAGAGCATGTGGAGAAGATGGAAGATTGACTGTGTTGGTAAACGTTACTAATCATCATAATAGAATGGGGAAGTCCAGCAATTGTTGCTGTCTGAATTCGTCGGATATGACTTGTCGGATTCGTCAGAATTCGTCGGATATGATTCGTCGGATTCGTCGGATCATTCCGTGGAATCTCGACGAATTGTCACAGAGATCCTTCACTCGGCAAATGTTGATGTCTGATTGGATTCGTCGGAATTCGTCGGATCATTCCGTGGAATCCCGACGAATTGTCACAGAAACCCTTCACTCAGCAAATATTGACGTCTGATCGGATTCGTCGGAATTCGTCAGATCATTCCGTGGAATATCGACAAATTGTCATAGGGGCGTTGCCCCTTGGACCCCGTTAGGGGCTCTGCCCCTAAGACCCCGCCAGGGGCGCGGCCCCTTGGAACCCCGCCAGGAACGTCTGGGATTTCGTGGTTATTTCTAATTGTTAGAAATTGTTGTCTCCTTAGCAGTAACCGTCCCTCAAGTGGTTAATGAACCCTTGTATTATTTTGGATTTTGAATCCAACAATGAGAGACGAGCTTGTCTACTGCTTTAAGTCGAGTTGTCTTTGTCCAATGCATGTAAATCTGAAGATTTGGAAGAGTTCTAAATGTCCAGATTTAGCCCTTTCGTCTATCAAAGGTTGATAGTCTTATGTTGTGCACATAAGGGATGCATGTGGATTTTAGAAAGCTTGTTTTTCTGTTGATGTGCACTTTGATCAAATGTTGATCATTGTTAAGTATTAACCTATTATTTAAAATTAAAATCCCTTCATCAAATATTAAGTGTTCGGATGCCTTCCGATGGATGACACTCTTCCTGCCTCGATCGATGAAGTGTGGGCTTGCCAAAGCAAGGTGCATTAATCTATCTTGGTAAGGGTGCGAGCGGATAATTGTGATATCCCACTGTCGACATCGGGTCTAACTTAACTAGGTGACCTCAAAGGTTGAGTGCCTAGAGGCATAGGGTTGGCATGCACCATATGATGGATGCGAATAAGGAGTTATTCACCAACCATACAAGAGTTGCATGAGGATGCAATTGGCAAGCGTTGCCTACCTAAATAGCCACATTATGAGAGGAACGCCAAAGCGGACTCGCAGTGTTGGTGAAATACGGATCTTGTCCACTAAGAGAGTGGCTCGCATGGACTCTCTGAATTGATAGTGAGGGCTATCAATTTGAATAAAATAGTGGGAGTATTTAATTGAAGTCCAAATTAAAATAAATTGTATTTTGAAATTAAGGTACTGATTAAATTCTGCATGAATTCTTGTAGAATTCCATGGCAAGTGGTTCACATTCCACCTTGTACCTGAGAGCTATCCTTGAGAAGGACAAGCTTAGTGGGACGAATTATATGGACTGGTATAGGAACCTGAGAATTGTTCTTAGGCAAGAGCGAAAGCTCTATGTCTTGGAAGAAGAAGCCCCCGAGGTGCCGACCGGGAACTCGTCCCGTGTTGATAAGGATGCTTATAAGAAGTATACCGATGACGCCTTAGACGTCGAGTGCCTTATGATTGCCACCATGAACTCTGAGCTTCAGAAGCAACACGAGAACATGGGGTGCAAGGAGATTGACGAGCACCTAAAGAAAATGTTTCAAGGGAAAGCTCGTCAAGAGAGGTTCGATGTCACGAAGGCCTTATTTCATTGCAAAATGGGAGCTCGAGACTCAGTTGGTACTCACGTACTCAAGATGATTGGGTATATTGAGAACCTGGAGAGACTGGGTTTTCCTCTAGGTCAAGAGTTGGCCACAGATCTTATCCTGCAATCGTTGCCGGATAGTTATGAGCAGTTCGTCTTGAACTACAACATGAATGAAATAGACAAGACACTGCCCGAGCTCCTAGGCATGTTGCGAACTGCCGAGATAAACATGAAGAAGGCCAAGCCTGCTAGTACCATATTGAAATATCTAGTTGCCTACCTAAATCACCTAGAGGGGGGTGAATAGGTGATAATTGCGTCTTTTGCGGAAATAAAATCTTGATGATAAAGAACACAGATAAAGCAAAACACATTCACAGACGAAGCAAGAAATTTATAGTGGTTCCCCGTTCTTGGGTACTCCACTTGCCGGCCTCGCCAATCTAGCACCACCGCTAGAATTGACTACTTCACTAAATCTCGGATCAAGAACGACCCTACAGTCTCGGAGTCAAACTCCTACAAACTCAGAGAGAACCTCTCTTACAACTCGGAGAAAAATTCTCCTACAACTCGGAGAACAACCTCTCCTACAACTTGGAGATAACAGCTCCTACAATAGATTGAAAAGGGTTTGAACAAAACTAAACCAGATCTGAATAACAGAAGCGTTTTATTCCTTCTTCTTGAATGGCTTTTGAGAACGATGAGGAAGAACAACGATCCTTCGAATCTGTCTTTGGCAATCCGAAACGATCCAATAGAGATTGTAGAACCTGAGTATGGATCAATCGAACCCTTCTTGAAAGAAATCGACAACTCCAATGAGAAGAACGATCTCCAATCGTAGGCGACGGCGAGCGGCGCTTTTCACGTCCTTTTTGATCGGGAGAAAGATTAGGAAAGGAATAATTCTATTTCAAATCTTAAGAGAGAGGGCCTTTTATAGGAGAAGGTCTAAATAGAATAATTAAGCCTTAAGCTAGAAAAGGAGTCTCGTCAAACAGACGGAAAACAGAAGTCGGCAAAAAAAATAGATTGAAGGAACGAGAAACAGATTTCTCGAGAGAAAGAAGACTTCTCGAGAAATCACGGCTGGATCTCGGAAAAAGGCTTTCAAACAAATTGACAGAGCTTCGCGAGAAAGAAAAGAGGATTTCTCGAGAACAAAGATCTTCTCGAGAAATAAGATAAAATAAACTTTTCGGAAGAAACAAGAACTTCTCGAGAAATCGAATCAACTTCTCGAGAGGAAAGATTTTCTCGGAAAATATCAGCAAAGAAGGCTTCTCGAGAAAATCAGAGGATTTTCCGAGAGCACTACAGACTTCTCGAGAAATAAAGATAGCTTCTCGAGAAATTTGGATTTCCTTCGAAGACTTAAGCTGAAAAGAACTTCTCGAGAAAATCAAAGGGGTTTATCGAGAGCTCTTCATATTTCTCGAGAAAAACACTTAGCTTCTCGAGAAATACACTTAGAAGAAATTCTTTAAACTTTTCTCTGAGAATAGCTACACCTCCAAGACCTTAGCTTCCTTTGTCTTGATCATAAAGTGCATCCCAATAGAGAGATCACATATGAGTCAACACCATATCTCATACAATGAGGAATTACATTGTAAGAGACTGTGCTCATTGACCCACTGTGACCTGACATTGGTTTACACTTAGCAATGTGAACCTGTAAGACAAAACTAGAGAAACATATCAAATACATAAGCAATTCAATCTGGGTTCATAGTTGACTTTCTACAAATCAAGGTTATTGTGGATACAATACCCAACAATCTCCCCCTATTTGTAGAAGTCAGAACCCTACTTACCAAGATGAATTGCAACAAAATAATACACAACATGATATACAAGGAATTAAATAGAGACAGATAGGAAAGAGCATCAAAGATTAAATCTATAAAAGAAAGATAATTATCACATCAAAATCAAAACTATATATAGATTTCAGATTGTCTTATGATTTAATGTTCACATAAGCATATGACAATAGAATTTGATGATCTTCAACCTCTGGCATTGTCTCTTCTTTTCTGTTCCTGTCTTTTGAAGTATGCAAAAGGTTTAGGATGGTACTTTGGAGGAGCTGGAGGAGCTGTAGGATCATTGTACTTATATGTCCTGTAATGTAATCTCCTTTTGGTCTTGCTGGTTTGATAAAGTTTCCATTCAGAATTGCTGAAATAGTCTTGAACTTGCATTCCACCTTCTTCAACTAATCTGAGTGAATCAAGAATGATAGCCTTTGAAATAGGACTCCAAATCTCTGGATAATTCACAGGATCAGTAGCAGCAGCTTTGCCAGAGCCTGCTGAACTAGATTCAGGAACTGATCTCTTAGCAGAAGGTCCTTCACCATATTTTCTTTTTCTTGTACCTTGCTTAGAAGAAGCAACTTCTACATCAGAAGACACATCTTGTCTTGGAGAGAACTGAGGAGCCTCATGCTGAGGAGGGGGAACAGCAGGGTCAATGCCCAAATCTGGAAAGATCTCACTGTGGAGCCAAGCAGTAGACCTTTGAGTGAAATCTTTGACATCAGCTACCTGCTTTTGGACTCCCTGAGACAGTTGATCAAACTTCTCACTCATGTGATTATGAAATGCAAACAAATTCTCATCAATAGATCCTATCAACTTGTCCTCCCCCTTTCTGACTTCTACAGGAAGAGTTTGGAGAACAGATTCTTTGAACAACCCTACTTCATCAACAATTTTGAAACAGTGTTCATCAGCCTTATTATACATAGATTCTTGAGTCTTTCTGACCTCAATAATCTGCTCTAACACTTTACCAACACCCTCAATGGTGTGATCAATAGCTTTGCCACCCTGAATGACAATCCTCTTGAGTTCTTCTGAACTAACTTGGAAGGCTTTCAGCTTTCTATCCATAGCTTTCTCTATATCTGTTATCCTGGCATGCACTTCCTTGAAAGATAAATCTATCTTGGCACTCTGCCTTTGGAGTAACATTTCAATTTGACCAATCAAGCTAGATTCAGAAAAGAGAGGACTAGGAATAGGGGCTGGCTGGACTGGTACAGGAATTTCTTCAAGAACAACTGTACTTTTCTCTGGAAGAAAAGACAGATTCACAGTCGCATGTACTTGAACTACAGACTGTTCCTGTACTTCTGCATTCATTTCCATATAGGACTCTTGCTCCCCCTCAGTATTTGCTGGGGGAGAAGGAATATTGTGAACAGAAACATCATCATCATCATGATGGAATTCATAATCTGCACCTGAACCTGCATTGTGATCACTGGAGTTCTGCTCATCATCAACTACAGTGTTCACATCAGGAGGAGGAATCTCTGATCCTGGAGGAACCTGATCTGATGGAATATTTTCTGATGAAAGAGGAGGAACTAAATCTGCTGCTGGAGGGACATGCTGCTGACCTGGAGATGGAAGATGACTTGGAGATGGAGGAGCTAGATGCTGTGCTGAAGAGTCTGGAGGAAGAGCTGAATGCACATCCTGTTGACCAGAAGGCTCCCCCTGGGAATGACCACCTCCTGAAGGCTTAGTTATCCTGATGTTCCACCTTTTTAGAGTGAACACATCCAACCTTTTCAAGTGATGAATGATAGCCCCTTTGGACATATCAAAAACTTGAGAATCAACCTGATTCAGATAGAGAGTTATAATCCTTGCAAAATTAGGACTAGAAATGCTCTCTTTGATCTTATTGAACATTATGTCTGCCCAGCTGCATTTCTTCCCACAGATTACTGCTGTAACTAAATTGAACACATCTACTGAGACATATCCTAGGCTTCCAGTATTTCCCAGCAGCACCTTGGAGATGATGTCCACCAGAAGTTTCCCGACATCATTCATTTGCTGTCTACGAATTGTCTTGGCTGAAGTCAAACCTACATAGCTCACTGCTCTTACCCAATCATTATCATCCAGAGAATCTTCTTCCTCTACTAAAGGCAACTTCAGATGTTTGGAAATGGACTTAGGAGTGATCTTGATTTTGGAATTCCCAATAGTAGATTTCATCTTCAATCCAGTTTTATGAACCTTAACATTAATGAAGAAATCCTCCACCTCTTTAAACAGAACTTTGCATGGCTGCTCTAGAACAAAAGATAAGCCGGCGGCTTCAAGAAGATAAAACAGGTTCTGGAAATCATCTGAGATGGTAACTAGGCCTTCTCGCACTAGCTTGCTTCCCACACCGACCTTGGACTTGGAATGCGGCCCCATGATCGATTGGATTTGAAGAAACGAAAGTGAGAGAGAAAGAAATCGTGAGACAGTCGACTGGATTTTGCGTGAGAGGAAGATGAAGCGTCGGCTTTTCCGAGAAGAAGAAGAAGAAACTCGCATGAAAATTAATTTGTTTCGATTGTCTATTTATAGTTTGGTTTGATGTGACAATTATTTGAGATTTATTTATAGATAAAGAAAATAAAAACGCGCATACCTGACCTTTCGTATCTCGAAAAAAAAATAAAGACTAGAATTCTGAAAATTGAACGCAATTTCTCGAGAGATATACTGATTTCGCGAGAACTATTCTAATTTTGCGAGAAGTATCTTGATTTCTCGAGAGATTCCAGAATTCTGAATTTCTGACTTTGAAAAAGCATTTCTCGAGGGATAACCCATTTCTCGAGAAGTGCAGGTACATTTTGCGAGAAGTCTTTCATTTCTCGAAAAAGTCTATGTCATTTCTCGAGAAATCCTGGAAAGACTTAGAAATTTTCTACCTCTTTCTTTCTGAAGGACAGATTCCTGCTTTCCATAGATAAATAACTTTTAGAAACTTCATTTTTCTTCTTTCTTTAAGCATTACTCCAAGTTGAGCATTCCAAGTTCCGTCTTGAAGAAAGAGAACTTAGTCTCATCCAGCGGCTTCGTGAATATATCTGCAACTTGCTTATCCGTGGGGACATAACTCAGATTGATGTCACCTTTCTCCACATGCTCCCGGATAAAGTGATATCGTAGCTCGATGTGCTTTGCCCGACTGTGAGAGACTGGATTATTTGCGATAGCAATTGCACTGGAAGAGTCGCAAAACATTGGAATATTCTTGATCTTCATATTGTAGTCTTGAAGTTGATTCCTTATCCATAGAAGTTGTGCGCAACAGCTGCCTGCAGAAATATATTCTGACTCGGCGGTTGAAATTGCAACACAATTCTGCTTCTTGCTACTCCAGGATATAAGTCGTCTTCCGAGAAATTGGCATGTTCCGGAAGTGCTTTTCCTGTCGTCTCTGCTACCTGCAAAATCTGCATCTGAATAGCCTATTAGTTCGCTATCATTACTTCTTGGGTACCATAAGCCAAGATTTGGTGTGCCTTTAAGGTATCTCAAGATTCGCTTTGCAGCAGTGTAATGAGATTCCTTAGAGTTCACCTGATATCTAGCACATACACATGTAGAAAACATTATGTCAGGTCTACTGGCAGTAAGGTAGAGCAAAGAGCCAATTATGCTTCTGTATTTAATTTCATCAAAAGGTTTCCCTTTCTCGTCCTTGTTCAGAGACATAGCTGAGCTCATTGGAGTCCTCATGGAGGTTGCACTCTCCATTCCGAATTTCTTAATTAACTCCTTGGTGAACTTCGTCTGAGAGATGAAAATTCCATCTTCAGATTGTTTCACTTGAAGTCCTAAGAAATACTTCAGCTCACCTATACTGCTCATTTCAAACTTCCCCTGCATAAGTTTTGAAAACTTCTTGCAAAGGTTGTCATCGGTTGATCCAAAAATAATGTCATCAACATAGATTTGCACTAGCAAAATCTTGCCTTTTACTTCCCTAAGAAATAATGTCTTATCTATCTTTCCTCTTGTGAACTTGTTCTCAAGAAGGAAGTTAGACAGCGTCTCATACCAAGCTCGAGGAGCTTGTTTTAAACCATATAAAGCTTTTTGTAATAAATAAACATGATTGGGATGATCAGGATTAACAAAACCTGGGGGTTGTTCAACGTATACTTCCTCTTTAATGTCTCCGTTTAGGAAAGCGGACTTGACATCCATTTGGTATACGGTGAAACCCTTGAAAGCAGCATAAGCAAGAAAGAGTCTGATCGCTTCGAGCCTTGCTACTGGTGCATATGTCTGATCGAAGTCGATTCCTTCTTCTTGTCTGTATCCTTTAGCTACAAGTCTTGCTTTATTCTTGATGATTGTTCCATCTTCATCCAACTTGTTTCTGTACACCCACTTTGTTCCAATTACGTTCTTATCCTTAGGCTTTGGAACAAGTGTCCAGACTTTGCAACGCTTGAATTGGTTTAATTCTTCTTCCATTGCAATAATCCAGTGTGGGTCTTCATTTGCTTCTTGAAATTTCTTTGGTTCTACCTGTGAAAGAAAGCTCAAGTGCAAATTTTCGTTAGTAGTACCTCTTCTAGTTCTAATACCTTCATGAGGATCTCCTATGATTTGATTAATAGGGTGATCCCTCATGTGTCTGAATTCAAGATTCCTCGCATCGCTTGGAACAATGGGAACTACTTCTTCTTCAACTGGAACAAATTCTTCCACTGGAGTTGGCTCTTCATCAAGATGATCTTCCTCTTCAGCTAAGGTAAGAGGAGAGATTTTGACGAAGGTTTGAGCGTCGTCTTTAACTGGCTTATGCAAGTGTGTATCTTGCAACTTTGAACCTGCAACTTCAATAGAAGAACTAGAAGAGCTGCTTTGAAGCATGCTCGTCTCATCAAATACAACATTAATAGACTCTTCTACAACCAGAGTTTTCTTATTAAAAATACGATAAGCTTTACTATGGCTGCTATAGCCTACGAAAATACCTTCAAAGCTCTTTTCGCTAAACTTAGTTTTGTAATGCTTTCCATTGTTAAGTACAAAGCACTTACTGCCAAAAATTCTGAAATAAGAAATGGTTGGTTTCTTGCCCTTTAAAAGTTCATAAGGAGTCTTTTCATGGTTCTTATTTATGAGTGCTCTGTTTTGCACGTGGCAAGCAGTGTTGACAGCTTCAGCCCAGAAATATTCTGGTAAAGACGAATCACTCAACATAGTTCTGCAAGCCTCAATGAGTGTTCTGTTCTTTCTCTCGGCTACTCCATTTTGTTGTGGAGTCCGGGGAGAGGAAAACTCATGAAAGATACCAAGGTTTTCACAAAAGTCTGTCATTGCTCCAGATTCAAATTCTGTTCCGTGATCACTTCTGATTTTGACCACTGAACAGTTAAATTCATTCTGGGTTTGCTTAACAAAGCTTGTGAAAGAGTCGAAAGTATCTGACTTGTGTTTTAGAAAGAATACCCATGCAAAACGTGAGTAATCATCCACAATAACCAATGTATAAGACTTACCTCCTAAGCTTCTAATTTGCAACGGACCAAACAAGTCCATATGAAGCAGATATAGACACCTGTTAGAATCTTTGCCAATGATGCTCTTGAAGGTAGCTCTTGTTTGCTTGCCTTTTATGCATGCATGACAAGGTCTATCTTTAACGCACTTAACATTTGGCGCATTGCGCACTAAGTTTTGCGAAAATAGTTTATTAATAGTTTTAAAATTTATATGTGCTAGTCTCTTGTGCCATTGATCGACAAGAGATGCACTATCTTTGGCTAATAGACACACTGGTGTAGAAGAAGATAAACAAAGAAAGTTTAAGCAAAAGACATTCTTACAGCGAGTCCCTGATAAAATCGTTTCAGAATTCTCTGCCGACTTTATCATACACTTATCTTTACGAAAATCGACTATGTATCCTTTATCACAGAGTTGGCTTATACTTATCAGATTAGGTTCTAATCCTTCCACATAAGCCACATCGGAAAAAGATACATTTCCATTAGAAATCATACCATAGCCTTTAGTTATTCCTCTGTCTGAACCGCCAAAAATAACTTTTGGACCGTTTGCAACTGGAATGAAATTTTGCAAAAGGCTTCTTGTCCCGGTCATATGCCGAGAGCATCCACTGTCCAAGTACCAGATAGAATTTTTACTGGCCTTTGGACATACCTGCAAAAACAAATCATTTCGCCTTAGGAGCCCAAACAGATTTGGGTCCTTGGTCCCGTGTCAGTTGAGCACCACGATGAATGTTAACATTGCGAGTGGTCTGCCTTGCAACGTTCACTTGTGGTCTCCTAGTATACGTTGTATTAAACCAACAATCAACGGCAAAGTGACCAATTTTACCGCAGCACCAACAGTCGAATCGGTTGTACCTTCTCTTTACACTCTCCTGCTTAACTTTTTGAACGTTAGTTCTTGCAGGAGCAGCCCTTTTTGATGAGGATGCCTCATGGGGGCAACACACACAAGGTGGTATTGCCTTTTTCGGCTTTGGTGCAACAGCATTCACTTTTGGTGCTTTCTTAGCACTCGGACCATGAACAAATGGACCGTACCCTTTCCGATTAATCTCTTGATAGGGTGCTTGAAAAGCACTATCACCAAAGTTTCGGGGAGGAGCCCATTCCTTATGATCATTCACAGATGAAAAAGGAATTGGTCGTGTGAAATGACCATAGGAACTCTCCAAATCATAAGCATTCGTAGGAAATATGACTTTATTGAATGCTACAGGCTCTTGATGAGCTTTCCCTTTTTCTTTGGTAGTAGCTTTCTTAGCAACCAGACCATTCTTCTTAGCAATTGTATTTTTTGAAGAATTGCTAGTGCTAGCTTCATGTCCAATACCGCTTCCTTTAGCGTTAGTGGTAAAAGTACCAATAATCGGCAGAACAGTTTTAGGTTGAGAGAATGTTTCAACCAACTTCTTCTCAGCCGCAAGCTGTTCTTCCAAGACTTTTATCGAATTGTCTCTCAAGGCAAGAGTCTCTTCCGAGCTTTTGATCTTGTCTTTCAAGGCTTGGACTTCCTCTTTGAGAGAAGAAAGTTCTTCAACTTCTTTTCTCAAGTTAGATTCCACCTCCTTGAGAGCCATGATCTCCTTACCCTGAGTTTTGACAACCTTTCGGCACTTGTCAAAGCTTTGGAGCATTTTGGTGTATTGAGACATGTGCTCAGATTCATCGTCTGAGAGGTTATCCTTTTGTTCAGCCGAAGCATAATCAGAATCAGATAGGATAGTGTGATCATTTACCTTTCCGGTGTACGGGGGTGCTTCTTCATCATCAGACATAGCCATCAGACCGAAGTAAGCTTCTTCTTCATCACTTGACTCATCGGAGTCACTGTCGCTCAGAGATTTGGCTTTCTTAGCGACGAAGCTTCTATCTGATTTCTTCTTTCCATGAGTGGATTTCTTGTCTTCTTTTCTTCCACCTTCTTTCTTCTTATAGGGACACTCAGCAATCATGTGCCCTGGCTTATTACAACAGTAGCAAATAATGTCAGAAGAAATATGTTTGTTCTGTTTGAATTTATACCTGTCATTATTGCTTGAGCCCTTCCTGTGATATTCGCCATCACGACGAGAATATTTATGATCCGAGGAAGACGGCTTGTTGTTCATGTGCCTCCGCTTGTTCAGCAGTTTCTTAAACTGACGGGAGATTAAAGAGAACTCCCCATCAGACAGTTCGGAACAGGAGGAGCTGGCTTCCGATTCTTCTTCAATATCAGATTCCTTTTCTCTGATCGGTATCACTACTTTGCTCTTCTTTGAATTCTCTGCCTTCAAAGCTAAGGTTCTTTCTTTGCTTGAAGCTCGAATTACATCCTCTTCAGACTTTCGGATGTTCATTTGTAATTCATGAGACAACAGCTTCCCGAACAGATTTTGAGGTTCTAGACTTGGCAGCTTTCCAAACTCTCTAATAGCAACAATTTTGCTATCCCAGTCTTTTGTTAGGGAACGCAAGAATTTGTCATTTAGTTCACCGTTTGTGAACTCCCTGTCGTAGTTCCTCAAACCATTGACTATCTTGAAGAATCTTTCGTATGCATCAGCAATGCACTCCTTCTTATTCTGCTTGAACGCCTCGTACTCTTGATTAAGTAGAGACCTTCTATCTTCTCTTACCTCGTCAGTACCTTCCATTAGAACGATTAAGGATGTCCACATTTCTTTGGCTGATTTGCAGTGGATTAAGTTTTGCAACATGGAATCGTCCACTGCACTTGCAATTATGTTTTTAGCCTTCTTGTCAAGAGCAACAAGAGCTATCTCATCCTTAGTCAAATCCATCATTTTCTTAGGTATCTGAACAGTAGGATTTGTTGACGAAGCAGTCATTGGCACATGGGGACCTTCTTCCACGACTTGAAAGATTCTGGGATCTGCAGCTTCTATATAAAAACGGACTCTTTCCTTCCACATAGGAAAATTGGCCTTAGTGCAGATGGGCAATTTCAGAGAGGATTCCTTGACTCTATCCATGGCTTGCTAGCAACTAGAAGGATGGATCCTGTTCAAGGTGTTAACCTAGCAACGAACAACGACCCTCTGATACCAATTGAAATATCTAGTTGCCTACCTAAATCACCTAGAGGGGGGTGAATAGGTGATAATTGCGTCTTTTGCGGAAATAAAATCTTGATGATAAAGAACACAGATAAAGCAAAACACATTCACAGACGAAGCAAGAAATTTATAGTGGTTCCCCGTTCTTGGGTACTCCACTTGCCGGCCTCGCCAATCTAGCACCACCGCTAGAATTGACTACTTCACTAAATCTCGGATCAAGAACGACCCTACAGTCTCGGAGTCAAACTCCTACAAACTCAGAGAGAACCTCTCTTACAACTCGGAGAAAACTTCTCCTACAACTCGGAGAACAACCTCTCCTACAACTTGGAGATAACAGCTCCTACAATAGATTGAAAAGGGTTTGAACAAAACTAAACCAGATCTGAATAACAGAAGCGTTTTCTTCCTTCTTCTTGAATGGCTTTTGAGAACGATGAGGAAGAACAACGATCCTTCGAATCTGTCTTTGGCAATCCGAAACGATCCAATAGAGATTGTAGAACCTGAGTATGGATCAATCGAACCCTTCTTGAAAGAAATCGACAACTCCAATGAGAAGAACGATCTCCAATCATAGGCGACGGCGAGCGGCGCTTTTCACGTCCTTTTTGATCGGGAGAAAGATTAGGAAAGGAATAATTCTATTTCAAATCTTAAGAGAGAGGGCCTTTTATAGGAGAAGGTCTAAATAGAATAATTAAGCCTTAAGCTAGAAAAGGAGTCTCGTCAAACAGACGGAAAACAGAAGTCGGCAAAAAAAAATAGATTGAAGGAACGAGAAACAGATTTCTCGAGAGAAAGAAGACTTCTCGAGAAATCACGGCTGGATCTCGGAAAAAGGCTTTCAAACAAATTGACAGAGCTTCGCGAGAAAGAAAAGAGGATTTCTCGAGAACAAAGATCTTCTCGAGAAATAAGATAAAATAAACTTTTCGGAAGAAACAAGAACTTCTCGAGAAATCGAATCAACTTCTCGAGAGGAAAGATTTTCTCGGAAAATATCAGCAAAGAAGGCTTCTCGAGAAAATCAGAGGATTTTCCGAGAGCACTACAGACTTCTCGAGAAATAAAGATAGCTTCTCGAGAAATTTGGATTTCCTTCGAAGACTTAAGCTGAAAAGAACTTCTCGAGAAAATCAAAGGGGTTTATCGAGAGCTCTTCATATTTCTCGAGAAAAACACTTAGCTTCTCGAGAAATACACTTAGAAGAAATTCTTTAAACTTTTCTCTGAGAATAGCTACACCTCCAAGACCTTAGCTTCCTTTGTCTTGATCATAAAGTGCATCCCAATAGAGAGATCACATATGAGTCAACACCATATCTCATACAATGAGGAATTACATTGTAAGAGACTGTGCTCATTGACCCACTGTGACCTGACATTGGTTTACACTTAGCAATGTGAACCTGTAAGACAAAACTAGAGAAACATATCAAATACATAAGCAATTCAATCTGGGTTCATAGTTGACTTTCTACAAATCAAGGTTATTGTGGATACAATACCCAACACATATTGATGGTACATAAAGGTAAGGGTAAGGCCAAGGGCTTCAAGAAGACGAAGGTGGGACCTAAGTCACATCTTGAGCCCAAATCTTCTGCGCTGAAAAGGAAGAGCACCGTGAAGGAAGGGAAATGCCACCACTGTGGCAAGGCTGGTCATTGGAGGAGGAATTGTCCTTCGTACATTGAGGGTTTGCAGAAAATGAAGGGAGGTATGACTTCCGCTTCGAATATTTACGTTATAGAGATAAACCTTTCTGCTCCTTCATCTTGGGTATTGGATACCGGATGTGGTTCTCACATTTGTACAAATGTGCAGGAACTAGGAAGGAGGAGATTGCTGAGTAAAGGAGAGGTGGACCTGCCGACAATGGAGCAAGAGTTGTTGTTGTAGCCGTAGGGGTTTATCGTCTTTCTTTGCCCAGTGGGCTTGTAATAGAACTTAATAATTGTTATTATGTTCCGGCCATAACTAGAAACATTATATCCATTTCATGCTTGGACATGATTGGTTTTTCTTTTATAATTAAGAACAATTGTTGTTCTATATTTAAGAATGATGTTTGTTATGCTGTAGCTCAATTGTTTAATGGTCTTTATGTTTTGAACCTAGACCATCCGATCTATAATGTAGATAATTATAAAAGACTAAGAACAAATGACTCAAATCCTACGTATCTCTGGCATTGTCGTTTGGGCCATATAAACGAGAAGCGCATATCCAAGCTCCATAAAGATGGACTATTGGACTCATTTGATTATGAATCATTTGAGCGATGCGAGTCTTGTTTGTTAGGCAAGATGACTAAAGCCCCTTTCACTGGTTATACTGAGAGGGCTGAGGATCTTTTGGGTATAGTACATAGTGATGTATGCGGACCATGAGTTCTATGGCTAGAGGTGGGTATTTCTACTTTGTTACATTTACTGATGATTTCACTAGATACGGATATGTGTATCTTATGAAGTGCAAAACCGAAACTTTTGAAAAGTTCAAAGAGTTTAAGAATGATGTGGAGAACCAATTGGGTTAAAAGGTTAAAGCACTCCGATCTGATCGAGGTGGCGAATACCTGAGTCATGAGTTCCGTGATCATCTGAAAGAGTGTGGTATTGTATCACAGCTCACTCCACCTAGGACACCGCAGCATAATGGTGTGTCTGAGAGGAGAAATCGTACTTTGTTAGACATGGTACGGTCGATGATGAGTCATGCAGACTTGCCTGTTTCCTTTTGGGGTTTTGCTTTAGAGACTGCTGCAATGACACTGAATCGCGCTCCGACGAAAACGGTTCTAAAGACACCATATGAGATATGGACTGGGAAGCATCCTAGTATGTCATTCATTAAAATTTGGGGCTGTGAGGCATACGTACGACTTCAAATGCCTGACAAGCTGGAACCCAAATCAGATAAGTGTTATCTGGTGGGATATCCTAAGGAAACGAAAGGATATTACTTTTACCTACCGTCTGAGGGCAAAGTGTTTGTCGCAAGGACGGGTGTCTTCTTGGAGAAAGAGTTCTTGTCAAGAAAGACGCAGAAGGTAGAACTTGAAGAAGTTCAAGAACCACAAGTAGTGAATGAACCAGAGTTGGATTCTGAGCCAGGACTACAAGATGTTGTAGCTAGAGAACCTGCTCAAGAGACACAAGTCCTACGTAGATCTGGTAGACCAAGATTTGAGCCTGAGAGATATGGATTTCTCGTGTCTCAAATAGGTAATGTGTTGCTTATTGATCATGATGATGAACCAGCAACCTACCAAGAGGCTATGAATGGACCGGACTCTGACAAATGGCTTGAGGCTATGAAATCCGAAATGGACTCCATGTATACAAACCAAGTTTGGAACTTGGTGGAACCACCTGAAGGGGTACGACCCATAGGTTGCAAGTGGGTCTTCAAGAAGAAGACCGACATGGATGGGAATGTACAGACATTCAAAGGGCGACTGGTGGCTAAGGGTTTCAAGCAAATTCATGGCGTCAACTATGATGAGACTTTTTCCCATGTTGCCATGGTAAAGTCCATTAGGATATTGCTTGTTATTGCTGCGTATTATGACTGCGAGATCTGGCAGATGGATGTCAAAATGGCTTTCCTAAATGGAAACCTCCTTGAGGAAGTGTACATGACACAACCCGAGGGTTTTGTATCCCCAAATGAAGCCACTAAAATATGCAAGCTGAATAGGTCCATCTATGGATTGAAACAGGCCTCTAGAAGTTGGAATCTTCGTTTTGATGAGAAGATCAAAGAGTTTGGTTTTGTCAAGAATGAAGATGAACCGTGTGTTTACAAGCGAATTAGTGGGAGCATTGTTGTCTTCCTGATATTGTATGTAGATGACATACTGTTGATCGGGAATGACATACCTACCCTGAAAGTTGTTAAGAACAACCTAGGGAACTGCTTTTCTATGAAGGACTTGGGTGAAGCGACTTACATACTCGGTATTAAGATCTATAGAGATAGATCGAAGAAGTTGCTGGGTTTGACCCAGAGTACGTACATTGAAAAGGTGTTGAAGCGGTTCAACATGCTTGAGTCCAAGAAAGGATTTTTGCCCATGTCTCATGGTGTGAATATCTCTAAGGACCAGTGTCCAAAATCTTATGAAGATAAGGACCGCATGAAGTTGATTCCATATGCTTCGGCAATTGGGTCAATCATGTATGCAATGTTATGTACTCGACCCGATGTCTCTTTTGCTTTGAGCATGACTAGCAGGTATCAGTCTGATCCCGATGAATGTCACTGGATAGCCGTAAAGAATATCCTGAAGTACTTGAGAAGGACTAAGGATGTATTCTTGGTGTATGGTGGAAAGGAAGAGCTCGTTGTAAGTGGTTACACGGATGCCAGCTTCCAAACTAATAGGGATGATTCGAAGTCTCAGTCAGGGTTTGTGTTTTGCCTGAATGGAGGAGCTGTGAGCTGGAAGAGTTCCAAGCAAGAGACAGTTGCTGATTCTACAACTGAGGCGGAGTATATCGCTGCGGCAAAATGCAGCGAAGGAGGTTGTATGGATTAGGAAATTCATCGGCGAGCTAGATGTAGTTCCTAGCATTGTTGGTCCCATAGTTCTCTACTATGATAACAATGGTGCAATTGCACAATCTAAGGAACCTAGATCCCATCAGCGCTCCAAGCACATACTTCGGCGGTTCCATCTTATTCGTGAGATTGTCGAACGAGGAGATGTGAACATTTGCAGAGTGCCGACTGAGGAGAATATTGCAGATCCACTAACAAAGCCTCTCGCGCAGATAAAGCATGATGGTCATACTAGATCAATGGGTATACGATACCTGAGTGATCAACTCTAGTGGGAGTCTTGTGGGTTGCATGTAAAATATATATTCTGTTGGCTGTTTAATATTTATTCATATGATGAATTGTGTACCAATTATTTCCTTTTACAATTAATGGCAAGTTCTTTTATTACGATATACTGTTTCTATATGATAGAATAAAATTCGTGATAAATACCCTTAGAATGTTCGCTTCCATAGGACATCAAGTACGTGACTTGAATGTGAGAGCCTATGATCTCGAAGCTTCATTCTTAAAAGGTCCCTGGTCGAGGTATCATCGTAGAAGCTAAGGGTGATGATGATACATTAAGACTAGCATGTGTGTTGATTGATGACCGGTTCTCATAGGTCATGATATTGTGATATCAAGTCATCACGTGGGTACTTGTTAGTGAACAAGTTGTACTGGACAGACCCAACCTGAGACTACTTTGTGGGTTGTTACTTAAAAGTGTCACAAGTAGGTCTCATTTGACAATGGTGTTGTGGTCCTTTGACCTGAAGTCACAACATTCATCGAGTGAGGAAGAGCGTGCTTTGATGTCATCTAAAGTCTTCCTTGAAGAAGGTTGATGATAAGGGTGGTCGTTGGGTACGTTACGAATCATTTGGGTGTTTGGGTGTGAGCAGATATGGGATTTGTCCTCCTATATAACAGGAGTTGCATCCATGGGCCCCTTGATGGAATTGGACTGAGAAATGCATGGCCATGCTTGGTTGAGTCAATATGTGATATTGAGCTCACCATTCTCTGGAAGTCCATTCTAGATCAAGAAACTTGGATTGAGCTATTAAGAGGGTGACACAGTCCATGCCTCTAGTTCTTTCCGGATGTAAGGGACAAAGGGACAAAGACAACGCTGGAACATTGGTCATAAAGGCTTATGAGTTATGAACTCTTATTGCTTGGGGAGCAATGATGCATTGCTAGATGCCGCTCATTGTTTGTGAGGTTTTTGTTTGATACTTTCAAGATCAAGTGGGAGACTGTTGGAGTTACCATTGTGATCTAGAAGTGGTAAAACAGGTAATGCACTGCCAACGCGATATGAGCCTGCAGGGTCGCACATAAGAGCATGTGGAGAAGATGGAAGATTGACTGTGTTGGTAAAGGTTACCAATCATCATAATAGAATGGGGAAGTCCAGCAATTGTTGCTGTCTGAATTCGTCGGATATGACTTGTCGGATTCGTCGGAATTCGTCGGATATGATTCGTCGGATTCGTCGGATCATTCCGTGGAATCTCGACGAATTGTCACAGAGATCCTTCACTCGGCAAATGTTGCTGTCTGATTGGATTCGTCGGAATTCGTCAGATCATTCCGTGGAATCCCGACGAATTGTCACAGAAACCCTTCACTCAGCAAATGTTGCCGTCTGATCGGATTCGTCGGAATTCGTCGGATCATTCCGTGGAATCCCGACGAATTGTCACAGAGACCGTTTCTGTATGGACTGCGGATAGCGATTTTCTTTTAGGTCTTTTATACTTCGGGTATAAATAGATGGTTCGACGGTTCTTTTTTGTGATCCACGATCATTACGCGAAGAAGAAGAAACGAGACGGAAGAAGTTCCGCCTCACGAACCCTAGCCGACGGAAGTGTTCCGCCGTCTTGATCGCCTCCGCAGATCTCCCCTCTGGCGATCGTCGTCGTGATTGTTCTTCCTGGAGCGAACCTAGCAGTTTGTGGAAGTGCAAAGGTGCAGTCGTTCTTCTCCCGGCTCGTGTGGATCACTGTAGAGACGTAGACATTATTCTACGTGAGAACTCTCGCATAGCCGGCGCAAGGACTCCTCTTCTTGGAGCATCTTGGTTGGATTTGATCCAACTCCTCTAAGGTAATTTTTGCCTAGTATTTTATTAACTTCTTGATTCAATATTCATGGCCCGATCAAAGTCTTTTGGGTTGTTTCTCTTTATTTCCGCTGCGCCTACATGTGATGTATGGTTCTAGAAAAACCCAACAGGAGCGTCGTCAGTGGTGCATCGACTTTACTGGGTACGTCGACTAGAAATCAGAGTTACGTCGATTAAGGTTACATTGAACTCTGTTTAGAGTTACTTCGACTCATTTTAAGAGATACGTCGACTACACTTCGATGTTGCGTCGATTACTATTCGACGCATATTTACTTAAACTAATTATCTCACTCTGAGAACTCATTTTCTACTCATTTTAGGGGTTAAGATAAATCATTTCCCCAACAATCTCCCCCTATTTATCTTAACCCTGATCAGAGAGAAATTTTACTTTTTGTCCAAGGAATACCTTGATATACTAAAGAAGTTTGTCAAGCATTCATCAGAAGAAAAAAAATCATATATAAATAAGTAAGTATCTTTCACAGGGTTTAAACCAAGAACTTCTTGTTATACATGAAATTAATAAAGGCAAAGTAGAGTTTCTTAGATAATTGTTCAATAGCTTCAAAAATGTAGGGCCTGGCTCTATCAGGATGCTCTTGAACATTTCTGATAATAGTGTGCAGTTTTGCCAAGCTCTTTTCAGCATCAGGGAGAGTGTCATTTATGGAATAACCCTTGCTGATGATAATTACTGCCTTTTCATCAATCATCTCTATTGTAATGCCTTGAGGTTTCTCTCTCTTTTGTGTAGGTGTGGGCTCAGATGGTCCCTTGTTTTCAACCTTGGGCCTATATTTCCTTTTCTTTTCTGGTTCTTGTTTCTCAGGGATCTCAGACATCTTTTCTTTCCCTTTCCAGGGTGAATCATGCCATTTGTCTAGTCCTTCTGACTTTTTAGGCTTCTTATAGGGAATGTAGGTATCTTCTGAACACCCTACACCCCTTTTGTGCTTTTGTCCTTTATCTAGGATAAGCTCTGCTTGAGGATTTTTCTTTTGATATGCTTCAACATCAAACAATTTCCTTGGAATTTTGATGGATGGTTCAGCAAGAATTTGTTCTTTGGTCATTCCCTTTTTGATCTTCTCTATCCAAGCATTTCTCTTATCTACTGTTTCTTTCATGGCTGCTTCAAATTCATACAGGTCTCTTTCTCTTATTTCATTATTCCTCTTTTTCCATTTCAGGGTCATTGTACTCCTTTACAGTACTGTCAGGAGAGATATTAGGAATCTTTTCAAACCACTTTATCTCCTCACAAGCTTTTCTGTACTTCTTTTCCTTTGCATATACTTTCCTTTCTTCTTTGGAATATTTTTGCCAGTGAGGGATGACATCTTTTCTTTCCATTTGTCTTCTTGTACTTTGCCTAGGTAAGATTTGAGTAGTAAGTTTTGTTAATGGTGGAGGTAGAGGTAGTAGAGGAGGTGGAGTTTTCTCTTTAAGAAGATAAGGTGGAGAAGGAACTTTAGGAGGAGGAGTTTCTTCTGGAGGAACATCCTCAAGTAGAGGTGTCCTAAGTTTGATGTGACTGGCAGAGAAGCCAGGAGAGTGATACTGATATTCTTCCACACACATGGGTACATCAATCCAGACTTGCCCTTTCAGGTCGTTAGAAGTAGCTGCTTCTTCCTCCCCCTGGACTTCTGTATTTTGTACTACAACAATCTCCCCCTGGACATATGGGCCATCTGCTTTGAATGCTGAATCCACAGCATGGTCTCCTTCTATATGGTAGGATGAGGATAAACCAAAGGGGTTTTTCTCCTTGAAGGTGTAGTCAGAGTGAGTGGAGAAGATTTGTGCCTATAAGAAGAATTAGGGTTTAGAGATTGGAGAAGAATTAACCCTGAGCTGAAGAGTAATAGAGAAGAATATGAGGCTTAAGATTAATAGAGAACCTGATTGGAGGGGTTTCTGGAGCAACTCTCCCCCTGGTTAATATCCTGCAGAAAGGGTATAAACCCTTTTGGCGACAGATTTTGTTCTTGAAGAAGAACATGAAGCTCAGGAAGAGATGCAGATATGTCGGTCAGTTTGGCTTCACAAGAGACTAGCATGGAGGCACATTCGTTGGAGAAATTTATCAGTCGTGACTGAAATTCGTTCAGAAGTTATTTTAGGGCATCATTTATTGCTTTGATGATAGCAAATTGAGCAGGAGTCGGCGCCATTGATGCAGGTAGAAAGGTAGAAGGCGAAGTTTTTGGCGGTTTGGGAGAGTAGGAGTTATGAAATATGGGTATTATTTAAAGAAGGTGAGACGTCGAAAAGGAAACAGAAATCGAGGTATATTAGGTAATCCAATCGTCAAAAGAAGAAGGGAAGATTTGTTTCCAGTTTTATCATGAAGTCGACGGTCCATCGAGAAAGGATTGACGTATCTTTGTCTGTAAGAAATCAATTCCAGCGTTGAGTTCTTCTCGACGGTGCGTCGATAGGTAATCGACGAATCTTCAAGTGCTTTCTTAGTTTTGTTGTCCTCTTTTAGATTTGCCCAATAATGGTGTTTACAAGCTTCCATCAAGCATTCATAAGGCGTTGATGAAGTAAGTATGCTTAGTTTCATCCAAGGGTTTGGTAAAAATGTCTGCTCTTTGACTGTCTGTAGGAATATATTCTATGGTTATCTTGCCTTTTTCTACATTGTCTCAAAGAAAGTGATGTCTGATCTCTATATGTTTGGTTCTACTATGAAGGACTGGATTGGATGCTATGGATATAGCACTAGAACTATCACAATAGATCTTAGAGTTATTTACTTCCAATTTATAGTCAAGAAGCTGATTTTGCATCCATAGGATTTGTGAACAACAGCTTCCAGCAACTATATATTCAGCTTCAGCTGTTGAGGTTGAGACTGAAGTTTGTTTCTTACTGAACCATGATATTAGTCTGTCACCTAGGAATTGGCAAGTACCAGATGTGCTCTTTCTATAAACCCTACATCCAGCATAGTCTGCATCTGAGAAACCTGTCAATTCAAAGTTGGTTTCTGCTGAGTACCATAGACCTAGTTCAGGTGTTCCCTTTAGGTATCTAAGAATCCTTTTTACAGAGGAGAGATGGGATTCTTTTGGATCAACCTGAAATCGAGCACATATGCAGGTGGCAAACATAATGTCAGGTCTGCTAGCTGTTAGATAGAGAAGGGATCCTATGATTTCCCTATATGTCTTTTGATCTACTGATTTTCCCTTTTCATCCTTTTCTTCTCTGGTTTTCAATAGTTGCTCATAGGATTTGAGTTTTCCTAAGAGGGCATCTGTTGAGATTTCCTTCTGTCCTCTAGTATCTCTTATTGCCCATATTCTTGAGTCCCATGAACTTGGGAGACTCATTAATAATTTGTCATTTATCTCTGTGAGAGAGATCTCTCTATCCAAGCTCCTTAATTGATTGATGATCAGCCTGAATCAGTCATACATCTCAGATATGCTTTCTTCATGCTTCTTTTGAAAGTTCTCATATTGGGAGATCAATAGAGCCTTTCTATATTTCCTTTCATCAGCACTTCCTTCTACTATCTTTGTAAGAGACTCCCAGATTTCTTTGGCTGATTCGCAGTCAACAACCTTTTGAAAGATTTAATCTGAGAGGGTTGAGACAAGAATGTTCACAGCTTTTGCATCACTTGTTCCTGCCTTCTTCTCATCAACTGTCCACTCAGCCCTTGGGATAAGTGTTTGAGTCACTTTTCCACTTGAGTCCTTTCTATAGGGCTTGGGAGGACCTGTCAAAATAACATTAAACAATTCTTCATCAATAGAATTCATATAAATCCTAATTCTTGTTTTCCAAAGTGCAAACTTTTCAAGGTTGCAAATTGGTGGTCTGGTGGAAGCATAATCTTTGATTTGTGCCATAAAAAAAATTAGAAATATATATATGAGGTAGGATCTTTTTGATCAAGGAGTTACCCCTTTTTGATCAACCTCCCTCTGATACCAATTGAAAGTGCACAGTTAACCTCACTAGAATTCTCTAGAGGGGGGGTGAATAGAGATTTAAAAATATTTTGTGCAAAGTTAATAAATATATATATGTTTAATATTCACAGATTTAAGCTTCCCACACACCAACAAGAATTAAGCAAATAAATAAAGAAATAGCAAAAAGAAAATCACAGCACAACACAGAAATATAGTGGTTCCCCAAACTTTGGGTAGTCCACTCTTCTACCCCCTTGGTAGGAATTTACTATCTTGCACTGAGTCTTTTGATAAGGAGACTCTTAGAACCAGCCTGAGTCTTTTGATAAGGAGACTCTTAGAACCACTACAACTGAATTTTTTTTGAAGAGAGATTCTAAAAACTCTTTTACACAATTTGAAAATGAAATAAGAATAAGAAGAAGAAGTAGAAGGAAAACAATTGAAACAAGAAAGAATCTTTTTCCTAGCAAGAAGATTAGAAGCACAAGTATAGTGAATAAAATCTCTCTTCTATAGTGAGAAGGAGATTGTAGGCCTTTTTCTCTTTCAGTGAGAGCTTTCAGAAATGGCAGTAGTATGGCTTTAGAGGGAGAAGAAGAAGGCTTTTTCTTTGCTGCAGCACTCTTTCACTTTTCTCAGCTTTCTTACTTTTCACTTGGGAGATTTTCCTCTTTTTCAAATGGATGGAGTGGATCACTTGTTGTTTTTCTTTTCCGACCTCCTTCTGTATTTATAGCTCTGTTTATTCAAAAATATTGCTATATGAGGATAATTAATTAGCAGTCAGAGAAATAGTAAGAAAGAAAAGTTTCCATAATCATTATTTCTGTAGAAGGAAAGAGATCATTCTATTTTCAAATAATGTCCATAATAATCTTAATCAAATTAGCCAAGAATCATTTAGAAGGAAAGATTGATTCAGAACGGCTAGAAAAGAATAATATAATTCCATTCAGATCTACAGAAAGATGGAAAGAGATCTGGCGTGTTTTTGAATCTGTCACAGAAATCGACGTGCGTCGATTACCAATCGACGTAAGCGTCGATTTCAGCCTGGCTAGACGTCGAGAAGAAAATATGGAAGGAGCGTCGTTAGCGGTGCGTCGACTTTACTGGGTGCGTCGACTAGAAATCAGAGTTACGTCGATTACGGTTACATCGAACTCTGTTTAGAGTTACTTCGATTCATTTTGAGAGATACGTCGACTACACTTCGACGTTGCGTCGATTACTATTCGACGCATATTTACTTAAATTAATTATCTCACTCTAAGAACTCATTTTCTACTCATTTCTAGGGGTTAAGATAAATCATTTCCCCAACAGTAGGGTTCTTAGTGAACCTGAGTTCTGGTAGGATCTAGTAGTAGATCTGAGTTTGTAGGGTTCTTAGTGAACCTGAGTTCTGGTAGGATCTTGTTGAAGATCTGAGATTGTAAGACTTGTAAAGTCTAAGCTTTGTAGGATTCAATATGAACCTGAGTTGTAAGATCTGATTATAGTGAAAAATCTGAGTTGGAGAAATTGCCTAGTCTAGCACACTGCTAGATAGGTGGGAGGGATAGTGGACTATCTCTAGACACATTATCTTATAGGGAACCACTATAAATCATTGTGTGTTTTCTGTGATGCTTGTGTGCTGTGATAGATAAACTCTTAAATATCAAAGAAATCTGAAAACACCTAATCACCCCCCCCCCCCTATGTGTAGATTATAGATAGCCCATAATCTTTCACTTTTTGCATTTGATAAATTTTGTTCATATATAATGCTATCTAAAGTTATTATTTTTACTGACCACTCCGCTCTAAGATGTTTCTTAAATAAAAGGGGATGCAAAACCCCGACTACTAAGATGGATTCTCCTTTTGCAAGAATTCGATTTGGAGATCCAAGACAAGAAGGGAGCGGAGAACGTGGTGGCCGACCACCTCTCACGGTTGGAGAATCTGGCTGCAGGCGTTAGTGGAGGCCAAAAGAAATGACAAATTCCCTAAAGAGCACCTCCTCCTCGTCGATAAGGTAATGACTTCTTCCACCCCTTGGTATGTGGATCTTTCCCATTATTTAGTGGCACGGGTCCTTCCAAAAGATTATTCAAGTCAACAAAAGAAGAAATTCTTTTCAGACTTGAAAAATTACTTTTGGGAGGACCCTTTTTTATTTCGTGTCTGCGCGGACCAAGTGGTAAAAAGGTGCATTTCGGGTGAGAAAAGTGCGCAAATTTTGCGGCACTGGCACGAAAGACCAACCGGTGGACACTACCAAGCAAACCAGACTGTTAGGAAGGTGCTAGAAGTGGGCTTCTGCTGGCCCTCCCTACCAACGACGCGAGAATCATCGTAAATTTTTTGAAAAAATTATTTTTACGATTTGGCACACCACGCGCACTAATTAGTGATAGGGGAACACACTTTTGTAATAACCAACTTGCTAAAATTTTAGCTAAGTATGCCGTTACACACAAACTTTCCACCGCCTATCACCCATAAGTAAATGGTCAAGTGAAGGTAGTTAACTGAGAACTCAAAAGAATTTTAGAAAAAAGAGTGTCAGCAAATAGGAAGGATTGGTCGCAAAAATTAGACGACGAACTATGGGCTTATTGGACAGTAAACAAAACCTCCATCAGGTGTACACCGTACCAGTTATTATATGGAAAAGTGTGCCATTTACTGATGGAATTAGAGCATCGCGCATTTTGGGTGCTCAAATATTTAAATTTAGATTCAAAATTAGCCTCCGAACAAAGGAAATTTCAATTGAACGAATTAGATGAATGATGTGCAAACGCCTACGAAAATAATAAACGTTGTAAAGAGCGTACTAAGTTTTATCACGATAAAAATAATAAAAATTCCTAAATCTTTTTCCCTAGGAGATCTAGTCCTTCTCTTTAATTCTATACTTAGGCTTTTTCCCGGAAAATTAAAATCCCGATGGTTCGGCCCCTTTGTAGTAGAAAAGGTTTAGCCATATGGGACCGTGCAAATAGAGTACCCAAAAAGGGCTCGTTTAAGGTTAACAGACACCGGTTAAAACAATATCACCCCGGTAACCCTTCGTCTGAAAAAATTGAAGCACTTGCACTTCCTAATTTTTAAAACAATCGCAACTTAGTCAAGCTTGCGACTGTAAACAAGGCGCTTTTGGGAGGCATCACAAAGTTATCTTCTCTTTATTTTTGTTTTGTTTGTTCTTGGTTTTAACATGTTCTGCAGGTTTTGTTTCGGCAACCCCGACTACCAACCATGGAAGCCATCTTCTCCCCTCATGTTTTGAATTTTTAATATGAACTCATTTTATTTTCTTTTTTTCGTCTTGTTAGTACTACATACTTAGCCTTAAACATTGGGGACAATATATAATTTTAAGTATGGGGTGTAGTGTAACTTCCTATGTATGGGGACAATATTTAATCAAATATATATATATATATAATTATTATAAAAACTCCGAAAATCACAAACATGTTCTTTAATTTTGTTTTTATGCAAAACCACAAAAAATCTAATTTCTTATAAAAAGAGGTTTGGGATGTCATCCCATCATATCTCCTAGTACCGGTGAGAGCCTTTCACAGGGAACACCTCGAGAAGTCTAAGAATTAACAAATATATACTCCTTACTTGTTGATTTTATTATTTTCTAGAAATCTAGTTTGAGGATTGGTTATAAGCGTTTTTATGTTTTAAATTTAGCTAGCATTTTGTTTTATCAGAATTTGTTAGATTTAAATTTTAGGTAATTTAGTTTTAAGAAGCATTTTATGTTTTTAATTCGATTAAAGAATTTATTTTGCATTACTTATCATTTTAATTCTAAATGGCTTCATTTTGCAGTAGATTGGCTTAACATCCTTAGATTTATATTGTTTGCCCGGAAATCCACGACCTCTTTTCCCAGCCAAGATGGACCTTCTCAGCGGTCTCAAAATTGTGAGATCATCCAGATCGCATGTCCGCTCAGTCAGACCCCCTTTTTTAGCGGTCTCAGATGTGTGAGACCGCCCAGACCGCCTCTCTCCAATCCAGGGATTCTTCTAAGTGCTCCGCGGTCAAGCCCAAGTCAGACCGTCAGACCGCGCGGTCTGGTCCTTTTTGTTATTAGCACCCTTTTTCTCTGCCCCGACTCTCCTGTACTCAGGGCAGCCCGTAATTTTTTGGACCTGCCCGTTCGGGCAGCCTCCGCATCTATAAATAGAGGGGTAGGGGTACCTGAAAAGGGATTTTTTGTCTTCGAGGCTCCAGCTTACAACCTGTGTAAGCGGTCTCGAATTCTGTCACTTTTTTACCTCAGATCCTGCTTTTTTTTCTAGTCCCCCTGTTTTCCCCTTCTGAGGTTAATCTGAGTTTTTCTCTTCTCGCTTTCCTCTTCAGCATCTCTCGTCTTAAGTAACCTACACTCCGCAGTTTCCCCTCAACCCTTTCCTTAGTGTGAGTTTTGGAGGTACATTTTTTGGTACCAACAGAACGAACACGTGACCTTCATATTATGAGTGTTTATGTGAATTCAATAGATATCGAGATGGCAGACCGCAGGATGCGTGCTCGCCGGTCTTCTAGCAGTCGTCCTCCCATCGACTCGAATCCTTTAGAAGCCCTTGAGCATTGTTTTGAGTTGTGTGTCAAGCAAGCTCTCTGGGAGACCGCCCGAGCTTGACAAGAGGTTGCCCAGGCTCAGCAGGAGATCACGCGATCTCAGCAGGAGATCGCGCGATCTTAGCAGGAGACCGCCTGAGTTCGCCAAGAGGTCGTCTGAGCTTGAGATCGAAGCCATGAGTCAGTTTCTGGCAGCGATCTCTCAGAGGATCCTTCCTTAGCCAGGTCAGGTTGCCACACCTGACCGCTTGGCTAGCGATCACCCTTGTGATCGCGCGACCCCTAAACCTGCTGCTCCTCTGTGGTCTCAGCAAGAGGAGTTCGCAGCCTATCATGGTTCTTTTAGAGCAGCAGCTCAGGGGCCTCCAACCCAGACCCTTAATTTCCAAGAGGATTATGTTTATCCTCGGGCCCCGCATGCTCCTTTTCTTGCTCCTTTTCCTGCTCTGTTTTCTGCTCCTTCTGATATAGTTGACACGGAGGAACCTTCCCCTTTTTTCGACAAGGTTCGTTGGGAGCCCATTCCCAATGGCTTCAGAGAGCCTCGACTCCTCATGTTCTCTGGGGAGAGTGACCCAGTTTCACATCTTCAAGCTTTCGAGTTCGTCATTGCTCTTAGGACCATCTCAGATGATGTCAGGTGCAAGTTGTTGATCACCCCTTTTGATGGACCTGCCCGGGAATGGTTCTACAAGCTACCTTCCCAATCCATCCTAAGTTTTGCCGTCCTGAGGCATGAACTCCTCTTGAGGTTTGCAACTGCCAAGAAAAGGAAGAGTGGTCATGCGGCCCTCTTCAAGATTAAGCAGGGGGATAACGAGACCTTGGCTCGTTTTATCGATCATTTTCAAAAAGAAATTCTGGGAATCAGGGATGTGGATCCCTCTCTCTACATGGCGGCCCTAATTAATGGCTTGCGGGAAGGTCCCCTCAAGTTTGAGGTTACCACTAGAGAGCCCAGCTCCAATTAAGAGCTGATCAGTATTGCCAACCATCACATAGAAGGGGAAATCAACAACCCCGCCTATGTTTCTAATCTGACTAGCAAGGCCATTCAGAAAGGTTCCGCAGGATTTTATTCGGCTCCATCATCGTCAAAGTCACATCAAGAGTTCCCCTCTCCCTCTCCAAAAAGAGGGAGAAATTCTGATGAGCATTTCGTCGAGCGCAGCTAATAGTTCGTCGAGCGAACGCTAGCACCAGCGCTAGTACTAGCGTGCCACGGTAGAGTAAGCAGTTCGTCGAGCGCCAGTCTGCATCTCAGCGGTTTGGTTTTGTCTCAGCGGTTCCTTAGCGCTAACGGTACCGCCAGCGCTAGTAGGAGTGTTGGATTTGATGGCTCACATTTGGGGGCAACCTTCTTATGTAATCCTTGAGTCATGTGGACTTTGTTATCCTGCACACTTAAACACACAAGATCAAATACACATAGGATTTGTTATTCTCAAACCTAGGAGATGCGGAAGACCATGTTCCAACAAACTCCCCCTTTTGATAATAACAAATCCATTAATGATAAATCAGAGCATTAATATATAAGCATGGTGAAACTTACTTGTGTGTGTGAGAGTGATGACCTAGGATAATTATCGATTTTAGCATTTAGAATTGCTCTCCCTAAATACATGCTCCCCCTAAGTGAATGCTCCCCTAATATGCATGCTATCATCTTAATTATGCATGTTAGTTTTTTTTATAGCATATTATATTTATCATGTTAGTTCTCCCCCTTTTGTTAGCAAAAGTGGGTAAGGAGACACCACTTAAAAGTTGATAATAAGATAAAGGCATGATCGAGCTTGTATAGAGAAGAAAATGATAAGGAGTTTTAGAATACTTTTCATTAAAATAGATCAGAGTTTGAGTATCACAATATTTTCATAAATCAGAGTTTGTAGCATAAACAAATACAAGGTAAATGTAAAGTTGCGAAAGACTTAGAAAAATACAATCAAACATCTTTTGTAAGACATGATGATTCATAACAGATATATGAGTTCAATTTTATAAAGAAGATGTTTTGTAAATCATTGTTCAAGTAAAATCTTTAAATTCAATAATAAAGTAACCAAGCATGAAATAATGTTACCAAAAAGAGAGTACTACAATGTTATGTTAATTCACAATTTCAAAACATACTAAACATTGTAGAAAGAATGCTAGGTTATCTAGTGCATTTCATAAATAAAGAGTAGTATAGAATTTGCATTAGGATCCAATACTCATGAGAAGAAGTGTTATGGGAGATAATGATGCGCACAAAAGTGTATTTTTGAGTAGAGTAAACAAATATTTTAGTCAAAAATACAAGAAATATGTAAAGTAAGAGCACAATAAAACACAAATAATTTCACTTCCACACACTTCAATGCACAAACAAAAATGTACAACTACCAAGGTGCTTTGCACACGCAATGCTCATTAAGACTTATCAGGGTGCAAAGTAGTGCTTGGGGGATCACATATTTTATTTTTAATGTTGAGACTCGTGATCCGGTGTACTTAAGATTAAGTGGTTTTTATTTTGAAAGAAAGATTTGATTTGCACAAGATACTTTACTATTCTTTCCAAGGTGCTCAACCTCACAACTCTTATTAAGACTTATCAGGAGGTTCAAGTAGTGCTTGGTGGAGTTATCTTTGTCACTTTATTTTATGATTTTTGTTTTGTACAAAGTTCTCCGAATACACTTGTTTTGCAAACCAATATAATTTATGAAAAACATAACCACTTTTCTTAACTTTTAAAAGTGCAAATAAAGGAGTGTAGGTAAGATACTTGTGCAATTTTAAGTCATTGTACTAATACACAACATACACAAGCATTCTTAGATTAAACACATATGTAGACAATGCCAAAATAAGTGAGTGAATAAAGATCATTATCAAACATAAAACATTTACTCATACTTAGAGTCATGCTAAGCTTAGTTCTACACAACTTTTATATGACAATTGATGCACATATTACTAGATATATCAAAGCATGATAAAAACAATGTTCAAAGTAGTTTGAAAAAATAAATTGCAACATTATAGAAGTTCTAAATAATAGATTAAATCATGCTTGATTTTCATAGGAAAATCCATACAATTTTTTTTTATAGTTTTAATGTTTTATATTTTTGTATTTAATTTAAAAAAAATAGACTTTACACAAAAGACAAACAAAAAGGCAAAACAAATTTTTTTTGTAATTAGGCTTTTGTATTTTTGTATTTGATTTTTGCATAAAAATAGACTTTAAACAAAAAGGCAAAACATATTTTTTTTTGTAATTTGGCTTTTGTATTTGATTTTTCAAAAATGAAATATAATCAGAAGTGCAAAAAGAAATAGTACATATAGATTAATATATTTTTAAGAAATTTTCAGAATTTTAAAAATACAGAAAAATGAATGAGTGCGCTAGCGCCGGCGTTAGCGCTAGCGCGGGAAACAGTACACGATTTTGAAATTTTTAATTGTTGATCTTGATTAAGTGTCCCAATAGTAGTTTTATGCTGAAATTTCAGAATTTTAGGAGATGTTTTCTATGGTTAAAAATTACAAAATTGCATTTGTGAATGTGTTTTAACTTGAAAGATCTAGGACACCTAACTCAAGTCGTAATAATCGAAATCTTGTATCGGGAAGAGGTTTAGTAAATATGTCAGCGAGTTGAGAGTCCGTGCCAATGAAACTTACTTTTACATGCTCTTTCTTAATATGATCCCAAATGAAATGATGACGAACATCGATGTGTTTGGATCTAGAGTGGTGTACCGGATTATATGTGAGGTCAATTGTGCTTTTGTTGTCACATTTAAGATCAATGTTTTTTAGATGAAATCAAAAATCCTCTAGTGTTTGGCTCATCCATAACGCTTGTGCACAACAACTACCAAGTGCGATATATTCATCCTCCGTGGTGGAGAGTGCAACCGAAGATTGTTTTCTACTAGACCAAGCTACTAAAGAGGGTCCTAGAAAGTGACAAGTACCGTTAGTGCTTTTTCGATCTAGTGAACAACCGGCGTAATCCAAATCGGAATAGCCGTGGAGTGTGAATGAATCATTGTGTGGGTAATAATCCTAATTTAGATGACCCTAATAGATAATGAAAAATATGTTTTACCACTTTTAAATGAGATTCTTTTAGATTGGCTTAAAAGCGAGCACATAAACATACGGCAAACATTATATCTAGTCTAGATGCACTTAAGTGAAGAATAGATCATATCATTCATCTATATAACGTTTGATCAATGGAAATTCTGGATTCATCTTTTCCTAGTTTTAAAGAAGCACTCATAGGAGTAGAAGCTTGTTTAAGATTTTCAAATCCAAATCGTTTAAGCATATTGTGAAATTATTTTGTTTGGCAAATAAAGATACCATCAGTTCGTTGTGAGATTTGAAAACCAAGAAAATATGATAGTTCTCCTACAAGACTCATTTCAAATTCATTTTTTATTACTAAGACTACTTCATTACACAACTCTTCATTAGTGGCTCCAAAAATGATATTATCAACATATAAGTGTAAAATAATTAGATCGTTATTATTATGCTTAATGAAGAGTGTGTTGTCGGCACTTCCCATAACGTAACTGTGCTTTAACAAAAACGATGTAAGTCAATCATACCATGCACGGGGCGCTTGTTTTAAACCATAAAGCGCTTTTTTTAATTTGTAAACATGTTTAGGAAATTTTTCATTTATAAAACCGGGGTGTTGTTCTACATAAACTTCTTCTTTTATAAACCCGTTTAAAAAAGCACTTTTGACATCCATTTGAAATAATTTTATTCTTTTAAAACTCGCAAATGCCAAAAATATTCGTATAGATTCTAAGCGAGCAACGGGTGCAAAAGTTTCTTCAAAATCTACCCCCTCGATTTGAGAATAACCTTGAGCAACTAAGCGTGCTTTATTTCTTATAATCCTAGATTCACCATCTAATTTATTTTTAAAGATTCATTTTACGCCAATAATAGGATGATTAGATGGTCTATCTACTAGATTACAAACTTTATTTCTTTCAAATTGACCCAACTCTTCAATCATAGCCAAAAACCAAAATTCATCATTTAAAGCGATGGAAACGTTTTTAGGTTCGATTTCAGAAACAAAGCAAATATTTGAAAACGTTTCATGAAGAGAGGATCGAGTTCTTACCCCAGTAGAAGGTTCCCCAATGACTAGCTCTTTTGGATGATTTTTTGAGAAGTTCAAAACGCTTGGAGGTACATATTCATCTTCCTTGGACTTCTCTTCCTCTTCTTTGGAAGGTTCCTCTTCGTCGTGCTCCAAAGATGGCAAAGGTTCATCATTTGTACCTGTAGGAAGCTTCTCTGCACATGGATTAAACTCATCAAATTTAACATTAATAGACTCTTCAACCTTACTCGATCTTTTGTTAAATATTCTATAGGCTTTACTGGTTGAAGAATCTTCAAGAAATATTCCTTCATCACATTTCTCATCAAATTTTCCTAAAGAATCTTTTGTATTAAGAATAAAACATTTACATCCAAATACTTTAAAATATGATACGTTAGGTTTCTTTTGATAATATAGTTCATATGGTGTGAGATTTAGTGATGGGCGAAGCATGACTCTATTCATTACATAGCATGATGTGCTTCGGCTTCGGCCCAAAAAGACTTAGGTAATTTATATTCAGATAACATGGTGCGTGCTAGTTCTTAGATTGTCCTATTTTTTCGTTCAACAATACCGTTTTGTTGAGGTGTGCGTGGAGCGGAGAACTCATGCTTAATACCTAACATTTCACAAAAAGATTTAAAATTTTCATTTTCAAATTTACCTCCATGATATGAGCGAATGCATTTTATTTTTAAATCTAGTTCATTTTGAATACGAATACATAATTTTGAGAATTCGCAAAATGCATCAGATTTGGAAGAGAGAAATAAAGTCCAGCAATATCTTGAGAAATCATCTATTAGAACGAAAGTGTATATTCTACCACCAAGACTTACGGTGTTAACGGGACCAAAGAGATCCATATGAATTAATTGCAATGGTTTTGAAGTAGAAATTTTGTTTTTGCTTTTAAAAGATGATTTTGTAAATTTTCCTTTTTGGCATGGAGAACATAGTGAAGATAAATTTCCATTCAACTTAGGCAATCCTCTAATCAATTCCCTTTTTGCTAGTTTTAAAATGAGCTTTGTACTAGCGTGACCTAAACGTCTATGCCATAGTTCTAATTCATCATTTTTGGTTATAAAGCATTTCATAGATGATTTGGAAAGATCATGAAACGAAACTATGTAAACATTGTGAATTCTAGGTGTAGTTAGTAACACATCTTTTGTTTTAGGATTAACTATTTTGCAAAGATTAGTGGATGATTCAAATAATACGTCTAATCCTTTATCACACAGTTGACTTATAGATATTAAGTTATTTTTTAATCCTTTTACATAAAGAACATTTGAGATAAGAAAGGATTCGTTACCCATTGTACCTACTCCCATGATCCTTCCTTTACCGTTATAACCAAACATTACGATCCCTCCTTTCTTCTTTTCTAGGCTAAGGAATTTCGCTTTGTTGCCTGTCATGTGCTTGGAGCAGCCTGAGTCCAAGTACCACACGTCCTCTGTTTCCTTAGCCTTCCTGCAAATCTAGAGAGAAGATGAGAGTAAAGATCCAGATACCCAAGAGGTACCACCCATAGAGTAAGTGGATTTCTTAGGTACCCAACTTTGTTTTAACGATCGTTGTTTTATATTCCTGCAAGAGCTAGACGTGTGTCCAAACTTAAGACAATTAGCACACAAAATAAAGGGGGTTGAGACCCTTTTCTGAGTTTCTACGTTGCTCTTGCTGGATGATGTTTGAACATTAGAAAAAACAGAAGATTTTTTAATAGTTGAGCTACCGCCGGCGTTAGTGGCTAGCGCCGGGCGGTACGGTTCACTTTTATATTCGACCCCAAATTTTCCAGAACCATAACATTGGTTTCCCAAAATCATATCCAGGGATTTTTGACCAATCCTGAATTTTTTTATGGCTATATTGAGGTCATGATTTTGTTTTTTTAAGAAATGTATTTTCTTGTACAATCATAACACATTTATTTTCAAATCCCTTTCTGTTATTTTCAATTTGTAAAAGAGGGGTTTTTAGTTTTCTCTCTAAGTCCCCCTTTTCTTTTGCAATAGCTTTGTTTTGTGAGAGTGCCTTAGAAAGAGAAACTTCAAGTTCTTTTGTCTTAACTAAAGAGTGCTCACACTCTTGACATGAAACCTTTCTCTTTTTAAGGGAAATCAATTTTTTTGTGAGCTTGTGAGTTTCTTTGATAATAAATTCATTTTCACAATTTAATATAATATTATCTTTTATACTTTGATCATAGGATTTGCAAGTTAGAACAAATTCATCATAGAGTTCTTCGAAAGTAGGAGGAGTTACCTCGGTGTCGCTAAGAACACTAGTGTCATCATCGTTGCTTTTTGCCATTAAGCATAAGTTTGCTTCCTCCTTGCTGCTTGATTCAGACTCGCTTGACTCTGCGGAGGAAGAATCATCCCAAGTTGCGGCTTTTAGTACTTTCTTTTTCTCTTTTACTTCGTATTGTTCTTTTTGCTCCTTTTGATACTTCGGGCACTAGCTCCGAATGTACCCGGTCTTTCTGCAGTGGTAGCACTCTGGTGGTGGTCTTTCTTCTTCATCTTCGCTTCCTTTTTCTTTCCTTGATGAAGAGGAAGATCCCTTTCGTCGAGTATCCTTTTGGAAGTATTTTTGGAATGTGTTCCTTCTTTCCGGATTCCTGATGAACTTCTTGAAGTTCTTCACCAGGAGACCTACTTCATCATCATCATCTTCGATGCTCTCCTTCTTTGATTTTAGTGCTAGCGCCTTTTTCTTTGGCTCTTTATTGTATTCATCGTGTTGAATCTGGAGTTCTACCTCATGGGTTTTGAGATTCCCAATAAGGTTCTCGATCTGGAGCGTTCTTAAGTTGTGCGACTCTGAGATGGCTGTCACCTTTGGATTGAACCTTGGAGGTAAGGAACGAAGAATTTTTCTCACCAAGTCCCCGTCTGAGTTGGTCTTTCCAACTGCCTTTGAAGCGTTGACGATCTTGGTGAAGCGAGTGTACATCGAGTTAATGTCCTCTTCGGTATCCATCCGGAATTTTTCATATTCAGATTCCAGTTGGAATAGCTTTGCATCTTTCACCTGCGATGTACCTTCATGAGTAACTTCCAATTGATTCCAAATATCATAAGCAGTTATGCATGCAGAAATTATATTAAACTCAGTCCTATTTAAGGCGCAATATAAAGCGTTCATTGCTTTAGCATTATTTTTACACCTTAGTTTATCGTTATCATCCCATTTATCTTTAGGTTTTAGCAATGTTGCCTCTCCCACTACAGTTGTAGGAGGAGAGTACCGAACTTCTACCATGTTCCATACTTCTGCATCCATGGTCATAAGAAAACACATCATTCGATTTTTCCAGTAGTTAAAATCTGACCCAGTAAAGAGAGGTGGTCGACTAACCCCTTGACCCTCCGAAAAAGCGAGATCATGAGACGCCATTATTCCCGGTTGTTAAGCCGATTGGAATAAAACCGCTCTGATACCACTTGTTGGATCGGTAGGCGCCCTTAGAGGGGGGTGAATAAGGGTTTTTTAAAAACTTATATTATATTTCGAAAAGCTTTGAAATAATGCGAGATTAAGACAATAAGAAGTCAAGTAAAACAATTGAAATAAAGTAGAGACATGCTTTATTAATATCAAATAGGGTTTTACAAAAGTTGATTTCTATAACGCTAGAAATCAGTGGCGATGAATAGTAGACTCTTTTTGTTTTCTATCCCGTCTCGCACCCCCACGAACCGGTGGCCCTAGCCTATCATCCCCGGATTCGGCCTCAAACCGCTCTAGCCAACCCTTCCCCGGATATGGCCTCGAGCACCCCCTAGACCTAGCCTAGATCTAGTCACCAACACGAGGCAAATTTCCGCCCTAACTCCTACCCAGACCTAGTCGCCAACACGAGGCGATTTCACTAACCGTTTACAAGAAGAGAAATGAAAATAATTAAAAACTCCCTCTTGATGAACTGCTGAAGTAGGAGACGAAGATTCGCTGTAGAATAAGCGTTGTAGAAGCGGACTTCATTTGGATTCGGCGTGATGAGATTCTCCTTCAGAAGTTTGCAGAACTTTGGTAGGACATCAACTTTTGGCCAAGGTAGCCTCTGGAATTCTAGCACTCAATCTCTCTCTCTCTCTCTCTGATGTCTCTGTAAAACGAGAGAAGAGGGGTCCTTTTTATAGCCACAGCGCTAGCGCCTGCGCTAGTGGTACCACCGGCGCTATCCCATTTTAGGACATATTCTGCGCGGCAGAATCTTCAATCCGAGGAAACATTTCTCTCTTGCCTTCTGTGCTCCGCGCTACCGTCTGCGCTATCGGATACCGCCAGGCGCTTTCTCCTTCTATATGTGCTCCCGGAATTGCGCTTAAGCATTATTTTCGTCGATCAAATTTTTGTCAAACGCTGTGATGAGCATTTCGTCGAGCGCAGCTAAGAGTTCGTCGAGCGAACGCTAGCGCCAGCGCTAGTACTAGCGCATCGCGGTAGAGTAAGCAGTTCGTCGAGCGCCAGTATGCATCTCAGCGGTTTGGTTTTGTCTCAGCGGTTCCTTAGCGCTAGCGGTACCGCCGGCGCTAGTAGGAGTGTTGGATTTGATGGCTCACATTTAGGGGCAACCTTCTTATGTAATCCTTGAGTCATGTGGACTTTGTTATCCTGCACACTTAAACACACAAGATCAAATACAAATAGGATTTGTTATTCTCAAACCTTGGAGATGCGGAAGACCATGTTCCAACAATAACTTTTGAAAATTCTACCAATTCATCTAGTGTTGAATGAGATGCTTTCTTCTTCCTCTTCTTTTGTCTTTTAGTGGTTTGTGATGAAACTACATGATCACTAGGGTCTGCATTCGCACTAATCTCAACTGCATCATTGTCACCCTCAGACATAACCCTCTCATCGATCTATTCTCTTGTGATACTCCTAGAGGAAGGGGTGCACGCAAAATATCCGGTTGCCGCTATAGATCTAAACATAAAGTTCATTTTTTTATCTAACTCCGAGTGCATACCTCCATATCAAAACTGTTAGGCTAGAGAGCACACAAGCCCGACCAGAGCACCTGCAAATTAGTTCGAGCAAGTATTTGCACGACCGCTTAGCGGTATGTCGATACACAACCAAAACACAGCACAAGATAACAATAATAAAAGTGGCACGGAGATTTAACGTGGAAACCCAATATGGTAAAAACCATGGGACAATCGGAGTCCAACCCGGAAAGCCGCCACTAAAAATATGTAAAACAAATAGGCAATTACAAGGCTTTCCCTCCTCGATCCACATGGGATATTTATAAACTTTGCACTACACAATAATAAACAATAAACAGTAGCAGAAAAATTGCAAGTTACCGACAGTGGCGAACGGGACGGATTACACAAATCCTCTCCAAGATCCCTCTTCGAATCCTTGCCCGAATTTGCTCCAGATCCAATCCGTGTAGCAAACTCTTCCTCGTCAACATCACAGAGACGCCCGAAAGCTCTCTCCAAACTAAGACGATTGTCATAAAGGCCTCTCTAGAAACTCTTTAATGCTTGAGATGAGAGAGAAGTGGATGCCTTACCCCTCCTCCTTCATGCATATTTATAAGGCCAAAACCAAGGGGGTAGAGGTGGTAGATGGCATGTGTATGAAGCTTCCCTCGGTCAAAAGTGCATGTCATGAAGCTTCCTCTGGGCACTTTCCTAGAAGCTTCCTTCAAGAGCACATGTTGATTTCATAGTCAAAGACGGTTACCCCTTTTCATACTTGACATGAAACACATGCTTGAAAAGAATGGTCAAAAGGTGGCTAGTCGCTTTCACACTTAGGAGAAAATTATCTCATCAAATCTCCCCTTTTTCGACTAAGTGAAGAAACTTGTCATTCTAACAATCTTCCTTCAAATCTCCAGTTTGCCTCCCACTAGGGCCTCCATAAATATGTCTCCCCTTTGATCAGTAGATTCAGCGCCACCAAATTCGAGTTAGTAGAACTCAAATCCATAGTTTTCTCCACAAAGGATGGGAACTGTACCCAATAATTTATCACTTTTGCTCTTATATGGAAGAGATCGACATGTCAGCGATCCTCACATAATGCTCGAACTTTCCCCTCAACACGGCTTTCGTAAGCATATCTGCTCCATTTTCATCTGTGTGCACCTTCTGCAAATCCATCTCTCTCTGCTCTAGAGTTTCACGTATCCAATAATACCGTGTGTCAATATGCTTGGATCTCGAGTGGAAGGTGGGGTTTTTTCCCAAATGAATCGCGCTCTGATTATCACATAAGAGTGTATAGTGCTCCTGAGTGAAACCCAGTTCCTTAATGAAACGCTTCATCCAAAGAAGCTCTTTCCCTGCCTCAGTGACTGCAATAAACTCTGCTTCCATAGTCGACAGTGCAACGCACTTCTGTAGTCTCGACTATCATGAAACAGCTCCCCCGCAAATAGGATCAGGTACCCAGAGGTCGATCTTCTAGATTCCAAATCTCTATCCATATTAGCATCAGTGTAAGCCCAGTAGTTCTGGCTCACTATCTCCAAACCTTAACGTCAAGTCTGACGTCCCATATAGGTACCTTAGAATCCACTTCACAGCGCTCCAATGTTCTCTTCCAGGGTTTTAAGGAGAAACCTACTAATAGTGCCAATGGCATGTGCTATATCTGGGTGTGTGCACACAATAGCATACATGAGACTACAAACTGCAGAAGCATAGGGGACCTTCTGCATCTCCTTTTTCTCCTCAGGAATGCTCGGGCACAGGTCAGCGAAAAGTTTGAAGTGAGCTGCAAGAGGCGTGCTCACCTTCTTCGCCTAATCCATACTAAATCCTGTTGCACCTTCCTGATATATCTTTTCTGCGATAACCAAAGTAACTTGGAGCATCTATCTCTCTGAATATGCATTCCTAGGATGGTCTTCATAACTCCCAAGTTCTTCATCACAAATATGGAGCTCAACTGCCGCTTCAGCTCAGCAATGCGTGCAGTTCTCCTCCCAACTATCAATGTATCATCTACATACAGGAGTAGGATGATGAAATCATCTGGAGCGTACTGCTTTACAAACACGCAGTGATCGAGGGTGGTCCTCCTGAAGTCAATCTCCCCTATAAAAGCTCTTCGTCAAGCCATATAAGCTCTTCTGCAAGCGACATACCAGACTCTCCTTCCCTTTGACCCTGAATCCTTTAGGTTGCTCCATATAAAGCTCCTCCTCAAGATTGCCATGTAGAAAGGCGGTCTGGACATCTATTTGCTCAATCTCTAGTGAAAGTGCATAGTGTGCCTCTGAGTATTCTCTAGAGGGGGGTGAATAGAGTTTTAAAAACATTTCCCTAATTATGCACACACAATAAAAACTACTTTAACAACTATGCATTCAGCAATACCAATCACAGAATAATATAATCACGGAAATAAGAAAACTGTAAATAGTAAAGGGATAGCACAGAAAAGCAACACAGAAGAGACACAGAAATTTTATAGTGGTTCCCCAAAATGTGGGTAGTCAGCCCACTCTTCTACCACCTTGGTAGGATTGCACTAAATATGCATGAGTCTTTTGATAAGGAAACTCTCAGAACCAGCACTGAGTCTTTTGACAATGAGACTCTCAAAACCACTGAGTCTTTTGATAAGGAGACTCTTAGAACCACCGTGTCTTTTGATAAGGAGACTATTAGAACCACTGAGTCTTTTGATAAGGAATCTCTTAGAAACAACTAAATCCTTTGGAGAGGGATTCTTAGGACTCTTTTATAGTTACTGAATAATAACAGAGAGGTAAGAAAGAAGAAGAAGAATGGGATTCTGCTGTATGAATCCTATAGCAGCTATCACACTGGATGCTGTATTTTGGTATTTTTTTGGGATCTGTATATGATGAACCCTGGCTTCTGATAGAGAAGAATGCAAGGGTTAGATGCTTGAGATCATGTTAATCTCTGTACTCTTGTTGTGTTGCTGCTGTGAGATTAAGAAGAAGAAACTGTAGCCTTGTATATTTGTACAGAGAAGTTCTTGTTCTCCTTTTCTTGTTCAGAGAGAAAATTTCAGGATGATGAAGAAGAAGAAGAAGAAGAGATAAGTATCACTAAATTCGTTATTGTAATCTTTCTTCCTCAACATATTTATTCTCTGATCATTAGTGTTTGAATTTCTTTCTTCTTCTGGTCTCACCTTAGAAGAAATGTCCATTGGTCAATAAATGTTTCCTTCTATTTCTGTTCCCGACCCGTCAAGTCTGATTTGAATAACTTCCAAGAATGTCTTTGTTGTATCTCTGAAATACTCCATTCCATTCTTGGCAATAAATGATCCGTTAGAGAGCAGATTTTAGCCTTGTAGATCATATGGAAAAGCATCAGAGAGGATAGTAGAAAACCTTCCTTTTTTGTCTGCATTCGACGTTGCGTCGAATTCATTATCCTTCATATCGACGCACCTTTGAGTTCTTATAGAAGCAGCTTCGAATTCCTTCTTAGATCTGACTAAACTCAGATGTCGACATTGCGTTTGGTTCTTATCGACGCATCCATCGAGTTGAAGACTTGGATTTGAACTTCGTCTTCTACATCGACTTGAAGTTGAAGTTGCATCGACTTTTAAGATGGCTTCGACGGGCTCTTCCTTCTGCGTCGAGTTCATTTCGACGTTGCGTCGACTTCACTTGATACTTCGACAAGCGGACTGAGATACTTCGACTTTCAGTGAGAGTTGAGTCGACTTCTAGTTGAAGTTGCGTCGACTTCTATTCGACGCAAGTTTAACTCATCTATATTTTGTGCTCATTTTGACCTGGGCTTGACACTATAATGTGAGTGAGATATCCTAGGACATCTAATGACCAAATTACCCTTTCTATACAATGTGGGTAATTCATCCTAACTGATGAAATCACTTTTATATAATTTGCTTAGATAAATCAAAGAGTATTTTCCCAACATCCAGGTCTAGCCTCACAGCAAGGCCAAGAACAACCCGAATAGATGACATCTTCATAACATGAGAGAAGATCTCATCGAAATCAACTCCTTGTTTTTCATTGAAACACTTAACCACTAATCTGGCCTTATATCTGAGTGGTGTCGAGGGATCTCGCTGCTTTACTCTAAAAATCCATCAATTCTTCAGAGCTTTCTTTCCCTTAGGCAATTGTACCAGCTCATAAGTATGGTTCTCATGTAGAGACTGCCCTCATGCATAACAACCATCTGTTTTTTCTTCTCTGAGCTCAGCACTGCCTCATCAAAGCACTCGGGCTCCCCAGCATCAGTCAACAAAATATACTCAGTAGCGGAGTATCTCGAAGATGGATGTTTGACTCGATCAGACCTTCGTGGAGCGAGCTCAGTTGTTGGTATCTGTTGAAATTGTTGAAGTGAAGTGGAAGGGAGTCCGGCCGGTCTGAAGGCTGGAGACCGCAGAGACCGTGCGGCCTGCGCTGGTGCTCTGGCAGTTTGGTTCTGCGATCTCTCCCTGCTGTTCTGGCGATCTGCTGTGATCGGCCAGTTTGCTTCTTGGTTTAGTCGTTGGTTCTGGCGACCTGTTGCGAGTTCTTCCGGTCTTGTTCTGGGCGGCCTGTTCTTGGTTGTCCGTAGTGACCTGGCGGCTTGTTTGGACTGTTCTGGCGACTTGGTTCAAGTCGGCCAGATGTTTGTCCCTGCATTGGCGATCTCAGGAAGGGTGGTCGCTGTGTCCGCGCGGCTTGTGCGCGGACTGTTGCTGTCTTGCTGACTTGGGCTGGATCTTGTCCAAGTGTTGTGTCCGCGCGGCTTGTGCGCAGACTGCTGCTGTCTTGCGGACTTGTGCTGGATCTCGTTCAAGTGCTGTGTCCGCGCGGTCTGTCTTATGAGGCCGCGCGCGATCTGATGGGCGGTTATTGTATCCCGGTTTGTGCGGTGACGACATTCGTCCACCCGCCTATAAATAGGGGTGCATGGCCCGTCATTCCTAACAAGAACTATTTGCGGTCAGCAGGTTGCGGTCTCCTTCCTTGGTGATTTCCGGCGGCTTGAATAAACAGTTCGTCTGTGGTCTGTCAGTGAACTGGTTTATTGTGTTCTTGTGCTGTTCGCAGCGAGCTCAGTGATCAGGCGACCTTCAGCGGTTAGGCGGTCTGAGTTGCGGTCTGGCGACAGCTTCAGTTCTTTGTTCCAATAAGCTTCAGTTCGTGCGGTCTGGGATTGCGGTCTGGCAGTGCAGCTTGTCTGCTTCTGTTCGCGCGATCTCAAGGTGTTTCTGCGGTCTGACTGTGCAAGCGGTCTGGGAGTACAACAGAGCAAGCCAGGCGGCCTGAGCCTTTTTGCGGTCTGTGCGGTCTCTGCTTTGGCAGACCGCCAGTTTCGTTTTTGGTGTGTTTGTTCTTCTCATCTCCGTGATTCTTATGAATCATGTCTCGTCATGTATACCTCGCATTGTAAAGCAGTTCTGTTTCAATAAAGATTTCTTGTGTTGCTGTTTTGGCATTGTGGTTGTTTGGCTATAACTCTTGTTGATACAACTCCTGCTTACTCCTAAACGGTCTTTCAAAAATTTTAACATGGTATCAGAGGTAGGTTTCTGAAGTGGATAAGCAGTGATCAACTAGAGTTGCCATCGTCTTTGTGAAGAAGAGACCACAAAGATTGCCATGGAAAGTGGATACGCAAGAGGTCTTAGTATTGAACTCCTCACATCGACTAACTTTAAAAAGTGGAAGTCATGTATGGAGAGTTACTTGCTTGGCGAGGATCTATGGGAGGTAGTTGGAGAAGAAGACACACAAGAGGTGTTTCTAGCAGGAGATAATATGTCAGAGGTGAGACTTTGGAGGAGGACGAATGTTAAGGCAGAGTTCACTCTCAAAAGGGCTATCTCACCGGAGCTGTTTGATCACATCATCGGATGTAAATCTGCTGCTGAGATTTGGACATCCTTGGATGGATTGTTCAATAAGAAGAATGTAGCGAGGCTACTGTATCTTGAAAATGAGTTGGCAAAAGCCTCTCAAGGTGATCTTTCTATTTCTACCTTCTTCCTCAAGATGAAGAACCTCACGGCAGAGATTTTTGCATTGGACCCTGATGAGCCAATCTCTGAGGCAAAACTGAAGAGGCATATCATCCACAGGTTGCGGAAGGAGTATCTTGCCTTTGTGACTTCAGTTCAGGGGTGGGCAAATCAACCATCGTTGTTGGAGCTGGAGAACCTTCTTGCTTAGCAAGAAAGTTTAGCAAGACAGATGGCGGGGGTTTCTATCTCCGGGGGAGAAAGTGATGTGATGTTCTCTATGAAGAAGAAGAAGAAGTCGGGTCATGATGGACCCTCCACTTCAGGTCAGCAAGATAGGGGTATGCTTCTAAATCTGACGGGAAGAAGAAAGGAGAGGGACCGAGGTGCTTTAGATGCAATAAGACCGGGCACTTCAAGAAAGATTGCCGGGTGAATCTTCAGCCGGGACATGCAGTGGAGAAGGAGATGCCAAAGTCTGGTGAAGTTGGATGGGGAGGAGCCTTTGCGTCTAATATGACGGCGATGCCCGTTAAGGCCTTGGCTTCCATCAACTATGATGAGGACTGGATTGTTGATTCAGGGTGTGGGCATCACCTCACCGGGGATGGATCAAAGTTCTCTTCTTTGGCGCCTTACTGAGGTAACAATGCTATCATTACGGCTGATTATTCTATTCATCCAGTAGAGCACGAAGGAGTCGTCTCTCTGAGCAGTGATAAGGTTCCACTCACGTTGAGAAGTGTTTATCACGTGCATGGTATGAAGAAAAATCTCTTCTCTGTGACCAATGATGTCGACGCCGGTTATCACGTTCTGTTTGGCCCAACAGAAGTGAAGTTTCTCAAAACTCAATCGGAGATAAAGGGAGATGTTATTCATGTCGGCAAGCGGGTGAAGGACTTGTTCGTTTTATCGACAAGTACCTATGTTGATAAAATGAGGACCAATGATGGCGCGTCCATCTGGCATGAAAGGTTGGGGCATGTAGGCATGGACAAATTGAAGGCTATGGCGGTAAGAGGCCTTGTCAATGGCTTGCCTAGCTTGTCCTCCTATGGAGATGGTCATGTCTGCGAAGGATGTAAGTTTGGTAAGTCTCATCGACTTCCATTTGACAAATCGCAAACAAGGTGCAAAGTGCCGTTGGAGTGCATCCACGGTGATTTGATGAGACCGACTGCCACCCCAAGCCTTGGAGGCAACAGATACATGTTGGTGTTGATTGACGATTACACCAGATATGTCTGGGTGTATTTTTTGAAGGAGAAGTTGGATGCATTTGCAAAGTTTGTGGAGTTCAAGGAGCTGGTAGAAGGCCGGCTTGGCCTGCGGGTTAAAAAACTTAGAACTGACAATGGTGGGGAGTTCACCTCTGGTGAGTTCTCAAGTTTTTGCAAGAAGCATGGCATCAGGAGAGAGCTTACTTGTGCCCATACTCCACAACAGAATGACATTGCCGAGAGGAAGATCTGTCATCTGACGAAAACTTGCAAATGTTGGCTTCATGCTAAGAGTATCCCAAAGTCCTTCTGGGCGGAGGGAATGTCTTGTGTAGCTTATGTCATCAACAGGTTGCCTTTAAGTCATATAAACATGAAGACCCCTCACGAATTGATGTTCAAGGAGAAGCCGAGTGTTGCACACCTTCGGGTGTTCGGGTCAACCTGCTATGTGCATATTCCTGATGCTCTTCGGACAAAGCTAGATGCGAAAGCAAGGAAGCTAGTCTTTGTTGGGTATGATGAGCGGAAGAAGGGATGGAGATGCATGGATCCTGAGACACGGAGGTCAATTGTTTCTCGGGATGTGGTGTTCGATGAAGTGACTTCCTACAAGGGGAGTTCAGGAGTTGAGCTACTAGAGGGCAGGGCTGATATAAGGGGGAAGGCTGCTGAAGATCTTCAAGTGGAGTTGCCTGTTTCACCAGGAGCTCCAGCTGTGTCTAGCTCAGAGGCGGAAGCTTCAGGTTCTGGAAGCAGGGGGAGCGATGCTCCAAATTCGCCTGGAAGAGGAGCTAGTTCTGAAGAAGCAGCTGAGGAGGTGGTTAGTTAGGAGCAACCTCTTAGGAGGTTGAAGAGGACTATTCAACCACCAGATCGATACACAGGAGGGAACATGGTGAACTTTGTTTCATGCTTCTTCGCTGGTCCCCTGGATGAGAGGGAGCCGTCGAGCTTTGAGAAGGCCAGAGGCGTGAAGGAGTGGGACATTGTTATACAAGAAGAGATGACAGCTCTCGAGAAGAACGAGACTTGGTCTCTGGTGCCCAAGCCCAAGGGCACCACTCCTGTGACATGCAAATGGGTCTACAAGCTCAAGAAGAAAGCTAGCAGCAGTATCGAGCGGTACAAGGCTCGCCTTGTATCTCGCGAGTTCTCACAGCAGTACGGAGAAGATTATGATGAGACGTTCAGTCCAGTGGCAAAGATGACTTCGGTTCGATTTGTTATTGCCTTGGCGGCTTCAAGTGGTTGGGAGATTTGGCAACTCGACGTGAAGAATGCCTTCTTATACGGCGAGATTGACAAGGATATCTTCATGATACAACCGCAAGGCTTCATCTCAAAGGAGTATCTGGACTACGTCTGTAAGTTGAAGAAGGCCCTGTATGGGTTGAAGCAAGCGCCTCGGGCGTGGTACGGGAAGATTGCAGAGTATCTCTTATTCTGCGGATTCTTTGCCTCAGACTCTGATTCTAACTTGTTCATCAAGAAGGAGGGGGTGCTTCGGGTGATTGTGCTGTTGTACGTGGATGACATGATTGTCACCGGGAATTCGAAGGAAGCTGTTGCAAGACTCAGGGCTGAGCTTGCTATCAGATTCAAGATGAAGGATCTGGGGGAGCTCCACCATTTCCTTGGACTCGAGGTGCAGAGGCGGGAGAGCGGAGTGCTCATTTCTCAGGCTGGCTATGCGGAGCGGATTGCTCAGCGATTCGGCATGGAAGAAGGGAAGAGCAGCTCTATACCTCTGGAGCAACATCATAAACTTCGGAAGGATGAGGGAAGAGTTCTATCTGAACCTTTGGTTTTCCGAGCTCTGATTGGGAGCTTGATCAACTTGACGATCACAAGGCCAGATATTGCTTATGCAGTAGGCAAGGTGAGTCGGTACATGGCGGAACCACGGAAGCCTCATATTCTGGCGGCAAAAGGCATCTTGAAGTACGTGAAGTCGACCTCTGATTTGGGTCTCCTATATAGGAGAGGGTCAAGCTTGGAGTTGCATGGATACATGGATGCTGATTATGGGTGAGACGTGGATGATCGGAGATCAACGTCTGGTTATGTCTTTATGACGGGCCCCACAGCTATCTCTTGGTGCAGCAAGAAGCAAGACTCGGTGTCTGTATCTACCACGGAAGCGGAGTACAAGGCTTCGGCCTTGGCAGCTCAGGAAGCCATTTGGCTCAGGAGGTTGGTGGAGGACGTTCATCAGGAGGTTCGAGGTCCCACCTTGCTACGCGGGGACAATGAGAGTGCTCTCAAGCTGGTTAACAATCCAGTCTGTCACGCGAGGACCAAACATATAGAGATTGAGCACCATTTCATTCGTGAAAAGGTGTTGGGAGGATCTCTTATGGTCGAGCATGTTCGGAGTGCGGACAATGTTGCAGACATCTTCACAAAGCCGCTGGCGAAGGGACCATTTACACGGTTAAGGGAGTTGCTCGGTCTAGTTTCCACTTCCCACTTCAAGGGGGAGTGTTGAAATTGTTGAAGTGAAGTGGAAGGGAGTCCGGCCGGTCTGAAGGCTGGAGACCGCAGAGACCGCGCGGCCTGCGCTGGTGCTCTGGCGGTTTGGTTCTGCGATCTCTCCCTGCTGTTCTGGCGATCTGCTGTGATCGGCCAGTTTGCTTTTTGGTTTAGTCGTTGGTTCTGGCGACCTGTTGCGAGTTCTTCCGGTCTTGTTCTGGGCGGCCTATTCCTGGTTGTCCGTAGTGACCGGGCGGCTTGTTTGGACTGTTATGGCGACTTGGTTCAAGTCGGCCAGATGTTTGTCCCTGCGTTGGCGATCTCAGGAAGGGTGGTCGTTGTGTCCGCGCGGCTTGTGCGTGGACTGCTACTGTCTTGCTGACTTGGGCTGGATATTGTCCAAGTGTTGTGTCCGCGCGGCTTGTGCGCAGACTACTGCTGTCTTGCGGACTTGTGCTAGATCTCGTCCAAGTGCTGTGTCCGCGCAGTCTGTCTTATGAGGCCGTGCGCGATCTGATGGGCAGTTATTGTATCCCGGTTTGTGCGGTGACGACATCCGTCCACCCGCCTATAAATAGGGGTGCATGGCCCGTCATTCCTAACAAGAACTGTTTGCGGTCAGCAGGTTGCGGTCTCCTACCTTGGTGATTTCCGGCGGCTTGAATAAACAGTTCGTCTGCGGTCTGTCAGCGAACTGGTTTATTGTGTTCTTGTGCTATTCGCAGCGAGCTCAGTGATCAGGCGACCTTCAGCGGTTAGGCGGTCTGAGTTGCGGTCTGGCGACAGCTTCAGTTCTTTGTTCCAATAAGCTTCAGTTCGTGCAGTCTGGGATTGCGGTCTGGCAGTGCAGCTTGTCTGCTTCTGTTCGCGCGATCTCAAGGTGTTTCTGCGGTCTGACTGTGCAAGCGGTCTAGGAGTACAGCAGAGCAAGCCGGGCGGCCTGAGCCTTTTTACGGTCTGTGCGGTCTCTGCTTTGGCAGACCGCCTGTTTCATTTTTGATGTGTTTGTTCTTCTCATCTCCGTGATTCTTATGAATCATGTCTCGCCATGTATACCTCGCATTGTAAAGTAGTTCTGTTTCAATAAAGATTTTTTGTGTTGTTATTTTGGCATTGTGGTTGTTTGGCTATAACTCTTGTTGATACAACTCCTGCTTACTCCTAAACGGTCTTTCAAAAATTTTAACAGTATCGGCACATCATTAGTGATGTCCTCTATTGGCTCGCCATCAATATTGTAATGATGGTATGAAAGTAGCTCAGTGTCCTGCAATGGATCAGGCTCTGCGGCCACCTCAGTATCATCACTTCCAATCATAAGAGACTCTTCATCAGTATGAGAGTCAGCCTTCTCAGTCTTTTCAGGACCAACCATAGTTTGATCCTCACAAAATATGGCGTCACGACTACGTACAAGCTTCTTCTCAATCAGATCAAAGAACTTATAGCCAAACTCGTCGTTGTGGCCATATCCTAGAAAAATGCATTATCGTGTCTTGGAATCTCACTTTGATCTCTCGTCCCGGGGGATGTACGCACAAAGGCTTTGCAGCCGAAGACCCTCAAGTGACTGTATGAAGGGTCCTTCCCATGCTAGGCCCTATTAGGAACATCCTCATGTAATGCATAACTGGGAGATAGGTTGATAAAGTGTGCAGTGTGTATAAAGACTCACCCCCAAAACATGTCAGGTAGCTTTGACTCAGATAGCATGCACCACACCCTCTCCATCAAGGTTCTATTCATTCTTTCAGCTACGTCATTCAGCTGCGACATCTTGGGCGGAGTCTTTTCATGTCTGATCCCTTGCTCTCTATAATACTCATCAAAGGGACCAATATACTCTCCCTCATTGTCGAACCTGATGCACTTTAACTTCTTCCCAGATTTCCTCTCCACCTCAATGTGGAATCTCTGAAAAGTGTCGAGAACTTCATCTTTGGTCTTAATAACATAGACCCAAAGTTTTATAGAATAGTAATTAATGAACTTCACGAAGTAAGGCGCTCCTCCTCTCGTCTAGACCTTCAGTGGCCCGCAGACATCAGTATGTATGAGATCTAGTGGCTCGGATCTTCTGGTGGATGTGTGGCTCTAGAATGATACTCTATTCAGCTTCCCAGCCATGCAATGGTCGCATCTCTTTAACTGATCTACAGATAGATCTGATGGAGGCAACCCATTCCTCTCAGTACTTCTCCATCTCCCTGTTGATGAAGACCCCCACATGGATCCACACTTTGTGGGGGATGAGGACATTGTTGTTGATGCGGAAGCTGTCCGCCACTTGGAGTTTGATGATTGTGATGGGCGCTGCCGCCAAATTGAGGATTCGGACGTTGCCGCGACAACCACCGTCGACATCGCGCCGGCATCTCCACTTCTTCGGATACATGCAAATATATGATTATAAATTATTTTCCAACTCTTGGGATAATATTTATAATTATATATTTTTATTTATGCATTTTTATTTTCAGCATTACTTTTAATTTGGGACTTTGAATTTCAGCTTTTTGTTTTATTTTGATGGAATGCATTTAGCCATCTTAATTTTGGGTTGGATGAATGGTGGTGATGGAGTGGTGTAGCCTATAAAAGGCCTTGATGTTTTATTATATGTTTAGTTTTGATGAATAAAATTTTGAGAACCCTAGCCCTCCTTTAATCTCTCCCTCTCTCTCTCTTGTGGCCGCCCCCCCCCCCCCCCCCCCCTCCCTTTCCCCCTCTACAGGTTCGGTCAAGGAAGGCCGCCCCCTCCCTTCTCCTCTCTTTCTCACGGTCGGCCAAGTGTGGCCGCCCCTCTCCGTTCCCGTCTAGTCGTCGGCCAGCCCTCTCCTCCACTCCTCTCGGCTCCTTCTCCCCTCCTCACTCCTTCTCTCAACATCTCCCTACCAAGGTCTACCGTCTCTCTCACTCTCTTGAAGAATTTCGGCCAGCCCCCAAGGGTTTGTGGAAGGAGATCTCTTGGCCCGGATTTGGCTCAAAGGGCTTGATCGTGGTGGAAGTGGCGAAGGCGAACGTGCTCTACATCAAGTGACTCATCTCCGGTGGTCTCCGCGGACGAACAATCTTTCGGATTCGTACATCTCGGATCTATGATTCCGAGGGGGTAACGAACTCTCAACTCGTGTGATTCCTTTCTTAGATAGTTTTGTGGTGGCTAGATCTGTGACGTGATCTTTGAATCGTTGATTTTCTCGCGAATTTTCTTTATTTTGGATTTGTATTTCGATCTTGGATATCATTTTAATTCGACGAGGAGTGGCGATCCTCTTTTGTTCTTGTTGGGGGAGATTTTCCGTTTCCGAAATCTTTACCTTTTCGGAGGATCTCTCTTTGGTAGACAACAACAACCGCTCGATCGGATCGTGTGGATCCTTTTAGCCGGGAGAGAAGTTGGCCCATAGCCTCCTTCCGTTCCCTCGCGGTGTGGCTGCCCGTGCGTGATAAATAACGTGAATAAAATCATTCCGCGAGTTGGCTGTGTTCGTTCACGCTTGTGTGAGATTAGGAAATGTTGGGAGTAATCAAAGCGACCGCACACGAGTGAGTGAACCCAAACACCCTATCCTACATCAATTTGGTATCAGAGTCAGGTTCGTGTCAATTTCTTAATTGACGCATTCCTTAGGTTTTCTTAGAACGCCGGCACTCACAATCTTCACACGATTTTGCACTCAAAAATTAAAAATAAAATTTCGTCGGTCTGCGAATAGCGGCCTAAAATTCTCATTTTTCTGCGAAATTCAAAAAACAAATTTCTGGTAATTCTAGTTATTATTTTCTGTAAGAAAATCAAAAAAAATATTTTACTTAGCCAAGTTATTAGGCGGGAATAAAATTATCTTTCGTAATATTTTGGCATGATCTCAATTTCTGGCCTGCGAATAGCGGTCTTAAAATTTTATTTTCCAGCGAAAATAAAACAAAAAAAAATTTGCAAATTTGCGTACTATTTTCTAAAGGAAAATAAAAAATATATAAATTCCCGAAAGTCAAATTCAAATTTTTGAAATTCAAAATTCAAAAATTCAAATTCAAAATTCAAATTTTGAAATTCAAAATTCACATTCAAAATTCAAAATTTTGAAATTCAAAATTCAAATTCAAAATTCAAATTTTTGAAAATCAAAATTCAAATTCAAAATTCAAATTTCAAATTTTTACATTCAAAATTCAAATTCAAAATTCAAATTTTTGAAATTCAATATTCAAAATTCAAAATTTTAGAAATTCAAATTCAAAATTCAAATTTTGAAATTCAAATTTTTTAAATTCAAAATTCAAATTTTTGGAATTCACATTCAAAATTCAAATTTTTCGATCCACTATTCCTCGTGATGACTAGAGAGACCCCCCGAACTCTAACCACTATTCCTCGTGATGGAGTGCCACACCGCACTAATAAAAGTTATTACGCTGAACCTCGAGCGTTAGATAAAGGGTGGGACACCGTTGCAAGAGTGTTTAGGTTTGACCGTGACATAACAAGAAAATTTTTGAAAAATTTTAAGCACGGTGAGAAGTGGTGCAAACTATTGGGTTGAGAGGTGAGCAGGGTAGTAGATTGTTTTCTCCTAAGGTTATCACTGGAGGTATGTTGTCTGTTGATGTTTTAGCATATTCTCCTTCGTTATTTAATGCTGCTTTCAAGGTCCCAAAGACCAACTCTGTGCTTGACAGGAATTCTGAGGTTGCAATCCTTCCAGTTCTCCACAATACAGACTCATCGATGATTAGTCCTTTCAAGTGGGGGAGGATTGATGGAGGCCACCCATTCCTCTCAGTCCTTCTCCATCTCCCTGTTGATGAAGACCCCCCCATGGATCCACACTTTGTGGGGGATGAGGACGTTGCTGTTGATGCGGAAGCTGTCCGCCACTTGGAGTTTGATGATTGTGATGGGCGCTGCCGCCAACTTGAGGATTCAGACGTTGCCGCGACAACCACCATCGACGTCGCGCCGGCATCTCCACTTCTTGGGATACATGCAAATATATGATTATAAATTATTTTCCAACTCTTGGGATAATATTTATAATTATATATTTTTATTTACGCATTTTTATTTTCAGCATTGCTTTTAATTTGGGACTTTGAATTTCAGCTTTTTGTTTTATTTTGATGGACTGCATTTAGCCATCTTAATTTTGGGTTGGATGACTGGTGGTGATGGGGTGGTGTAGCCTATAAAAGGCCTTGATGTTTTATTATATGTTTAGTTTTGATGAATAAAATTTTGAGAACCCTAGCCCTCCTTTAATCTCTCCCTCTCTCTCTCTCTTGTGGACGCCCCCCCCCCCCCCCCCCCCCCCCTCCCTTTCCCTCTCTACAGGTTCGGTCAAGGAAGGTCGCCCCCTCCCTTCTCCTCTCTTTCTCACGGACAGCCAAGTGTGGCCGCCCCTCTCCGTTCCCATCTAGTCGCCGGCCAGCCCTCTCCTCCCCTCCTCTCGGCTCCTTCTCCCCTCCTCACTCCTTCTCTCAATGTCTCCCTACCAAGGAAGACCGTCTCTCTCACTCTCTTGAAGAATTTCGGCCAGCCCCCAAGGGTTTGTGGAAGGAGATCTCTTGGCCCAGATTTGGCTCAAAGGGCTTGATCGTGGTGGAAGTGGCGAAGGCGAACGTGCTCTACATCAAGTGACTCATCTCCGGTGGTCTCCGCGGACGAACAATCTTTAGGACTCCTACATCTCGGATCTACGATTCCGAGGGGGTAAGGAACACTCAACTCGTGTGATTCCTTTCTTAGATAGTTCTGTGGTGGCTAGATCTGTGACGTGATCTTTGAATCGTTGATTTTCTCGCGGATTTTCTTTATTTTGGATTTATATTTTGATCTTGGATTTCTTTTTAATTCGACGAGGAGTGGCGATCCTCTTTTGTTCTTGTTGGGGGAGATTTTCCGTTTCTGAAATCTTTACCTTTTCGGAGGATCTCTCTTTGGTAGACAACAACAATCGCTCGACCGGATCGTGTGGATCCTTTTAGCCGGGAGCGAAGTTGGCCCATAGCCTCCTTCTGTTCCCTCGCGGTGTGGCTTCCCGTGCGTGATAAATAACGTGAATAAAATCATTCCGCGAGTTGGCTGTGTTCGTTCACGCTTGTGTGAGATTAGGAAGCATTGGGAGTAATCAAATCGACCGTGCACGAGTGAGTGAACCCAAACACCCTATCCTACATCAAGATCAGAGATCATCTTCTTTCGGGAGAGACATCTCAAACCCTTCTGGCTAATGTGACTCAGTCTTCTGTGTCATAGGGATGTAGATGCCCCATCTCTAATGGTGTTGGCCTGAGTAGCTTTAGGTCTCCCTCCATGTAGTATAAATCAGTCTCTCTATAACCTCTGGCCACTACTAGCGACCCCTTGATTAACTTCCAAAAATATATCTGTATATATATATATGTATATATATGTATATATGTATATATATGTATATATATGTATATATATATAATCTCCACCAAAGACACTCAAGTGACCTTCATCGCCTAGCTTTCCAACTCAAACTAGGTTTAAGCGAATGTCGGGAACATGTCGCACAACTCTTAAGATCATCAATCCTCCATTGCTCGTCTTTTGGTGCATTTCTCCTCATCTGAGGACTTTCGATGTGTCACCATTTCCCATCCTAAGCACTCCGCGGTTGTGAGTGGTATAGGTGGCAACTAACTCTCTATTATGGGAGACATGTGCATAAGCACCTCAGTCCACAATCCATCTTCTATCATCGCACAAGAGTGCAGAAGTGACGTCATCTCCTATAATGATGACATCATCTTCCTCTGTTGAAGCGATGGTCACCGTGTGAGTGTCTGTCTTCTCATTTGAGGACTCTCCCTTCTTCTGGTCATTCTTCAGAGTGTAACAAAACTTCTGAATATGACCCTTCTTGTGGTAGTAGTGACACTCCACATTCTGGTAGAGAGACTTAGATTTCCCTCTGCTTTGGCTCCTCTCACTCTTTCTTTCTCTACTCTTGCTCCTGCCTCTCCCCCTGGGCTCAATGTAAAGGATGTCAGCTCATGAAGAAGAGACTGATATCCCTTGAGACTTCCTTCTCACATCTTCGTTCAGGATGCCACTTTTGGCAATCTCCATAGTAATGATGCCACCAGGAGAAGAGTTGATCAAAGAAACTTTGACTATCTCCTAAGAGTCTGGAAGAGACTTCAGCAATCATAATGCGTTGACCTCATCCTCGAAGGTCACCTTCATAGTAGTGAGATGGTCAATGATTCCCTAGAACTCGTTAACATGATCCAGGATAGGGGATCCATCTCTGTATCTAAACTCCCCCAGCTTATTCAGTAGATATAGCTTGTTGATGTCAGTACTCTTGGCATACAATGTTTCTAAGGTCTTCCAAAGGATTTTCACGTCAATGATACTCGCGACATGATTGTAGACGTTCGTTTCCATGAACCGTCTGATGAATCAGCATAACTTCCAGTGCTCCACCTTCCAATTATTTGGATCCATGTCTTTAGGCATCTCCTCAAAGATAGGAGCATGACAGCCCTTGACGTAGATGAGATCTTCCATCAGTAAGTGTCACTGATGACAATTTGTGCCACTTAATTTCAGCATTTGCTCGAAACTTGAACCTGAAGTAGACTCCATTATGCTCTGTCAATTGATCGGACTGACCTCAGTTCTCTGAGCTGATTATTTCCAAGAAGAAAATCAAGGAGGATAGGGAGCGGGCCAATAGTCATCATCTGCCGCACCCGATCACCATCCCAAAATATTCGATCTGCTTGTCTCAAATCTCAAATAGGTCAGCCTGATAACTACTCTAATAATGAACTATCTCTGATACCACTTGTTGGGCTAGAGAGCACGCAAGCCCGACCAAAGCACCGAAAAATTAGTTCGAGCAAGTATCTGCACGGCTGCTTAGCGGTATACTGATACACAACCAAAATACAGCACAAGATAACAATAATAAAAGTGACGCGGAGATTTAACGTGGAAACCCAATTGGGTAAAAACCATAGGACGATCGGAGTCCAACTCGGAAAGCCGCGACTAAAAATGTATAAAACAATTAGACAGTTACAAGGCTTTCCCTCTTCGATCCACACAAGATCTTCACCAACTTTGCACCACACAATAATACACAATAAACAGTAGAAGAAAAATTGGAAGTTATCGATAGTGGCGGATGAGACGGATTACACAAATCCTCTCCAAGATGCCTCTTCGAATCCTTGCCTGAATCTACTCACGATCCAATCAGTATAGCAAAGTCTTCCTCGTCAATGTCACAGAGAAATCTGAAATCTCTCTCCAAATAAAGATGATTGCCACAAAGGTCTCTCTAGAAACTCTTTCAATGCTTGAGATGAGAGAGAAGTGGATGCCTTACCCCTCCTCCTTCATGCTTGTTTATAAGGCCAAAACCTATGGGCTAAAAGTGGTAGATGACATGTGTATGAAGCTTCCATGAAGCTCCCCTCGATCAAAAGCACATGTCATGAAGCTTCCTCTAGGCACTTTCCTAGAAGCGTCCTTCAAGAGCACATGTTGATTTCATAGTCAAAGACGGCTACCCTTTTCACACTTGACATGAAACACATGCTTGAAAAGCATGGTCAAAAGGTGGTTAGCAGCTTTCACACTTAGGAAAAAATAATCTCATCAAAAACTTCTTCGCATTTGTCATCACCTAAATAAGAATATAAATTAGTTACTTATAATAAATTATAGATTTATAAGGATAATTACTATGTTCACCTTTATCCTCTCATCCCACCACTCATATGATGCATGAATAGTTTTCCTTGATGAATTCCAACCTAGCCCAGTCTCTGCGTGCTTCAATTCATGACATAATTTCTATTCCTTTTTCAAATGAAACCACTTATTTTTCAATTGCACCTTATCATAGGTCTTTCATGTCCGTTCTTAGAATTTCACCACCAATGTGTTCCACTCGTCCTTACTGAAATAAGTCATTGGCCTATTACCGAGTTCTATATCTTTGATGCATAAATCACAAAATATTATCACATCATTTGATTCCCAAATGGTCGATATGCCTCCTTTTTATGTTCCCATCTAACAAAACAAATGCACCCAAAATAGAAGATATATCATTATGCTTAGCCCAAAAATTAGAAAGATACTGATTCAGATTTTTGTAATTGCTCCGCTCAAGATAGTCCACTAAGGCCCATCGATGTGGAATGACCTTATATAATATCTCCAGCGTAGAGCCCTTAAACCCTAGTGACACGAAACCCATTGGGTCATTCCGAGTCTGTCCTGATATGCGCGGACATATTAACTAAATATTCTAACAATCTCCTCCTATGTCTGCGGTAAACCCAACATCGGAAAGGGGTTGGTGCGGGTAGTGTTCAACCAAATTCAACTCAATACACAACCGTGTCCACAGTACCTGTCATAACATGTTGGACTAAAAGGAAAAATAGAAGTATGTATGCAAGCATAAGAATAAAGCATAAACTCAGCAGCATCCCATCATAGTCAAAAGTACAATCAAAGAGTTAGGTACCAGTACACCTAGTGTCTCATGATCAACCAAAGAGCAAATAAAATAGTCCAACAGATAGATAAAAAGAAGAGAGCTAAAATAGTGCTCTAAGCCAAAGAAAGAAACCAAACAAAATACTCTAGAAACCATTGCTCAGCAGATCATCCTCCTCTGGATCCCAAACTGCACGTGCTCCTCCATCAGCAGCATCTCCTGTAATTTCCAACAGTGAACTTCATTCAGAATGAATTCAACCTTGGAAAATATAAATGTATCTAGTTCTACTAATAAGAACGTAGTACTTTAATTAGCTAATAGGACACTTATGTAGAGTATTTTAGGTTCTACCTCAGTATATGTTATCTATTTCCAAACGAAACAATTTCTGAACTTCTGGACGTCGCAGCTATACCTGTGTTCCTATATGGAATGTCACAGTTACTGTTCTTCTAAAGTTAATTAGAACTCATCAAATGTGGAATGGAACCAATCAACAGAAGAAGGTCCAAAACAAGTCAGATCGTGTTATCAAATGTGGAATAACACTCTCCTCCAAGTTAAGGAAGACAAATCTCAATAAAGTTGTTAACATCAAATATGGAATGAAACACCTCACTAGATTCGTACTCAGCAACCAAGAATATCAGCGGAGCACAACAAGCTTGCCTTGACAAAGGAAAGTGAAGAATTCAAAACATTTGGACTATGGCGAAACTGAATCACCTAACCTTGAACTAAGGCAAATCTGAAATCGCCTTGAGCCTTATTTCCCCCACTATTTTGATTGATCGGTCTTTGGGCATTCCTTTCGTCAATGGATCAGCTAAATTATCCTTTGATCATACATCGATCAAAGTGATAATGTCATGTTCTTTCAAATAATTCAAAAGAGCGTGTCTCTGTCTTACATGTCGTCTCTTAGTGTTAAAGAGGACATTCTTAACAACTTAGACTGCTGCCTGATTATCACAAAACAGGCTTAAGAAATTGACTTGTAGTCTAGACAAGGGAATGTCTAGAATTAAATTCCTAATCCAGTCTGCCTCTTCACTAGCTGAGGCTAAGGCAAACAACTCGGCTTCCATAGATGACAGAGCTATACAAGTCTGTCTTTTGGATTTCCAAGTAACGGCAACTCCACCCAAGGTGAATATAAATCCACTGGTGGACATGCTGTTTTCAGCTTCTGAACACCATGAGGCATTATAGTATCCTTCCAAAGTAGAAGGGTAACCAGTGTAGCATAGAGCGTGATCTTTAGTACCTTTGAGGTACCTCATCAGTCGGTATAAGGCAGACAATGCTCTTTGCCTGGACTACTAGTAAAACGGCTTAGCATGCCTACAGAGAAGGCAATGTCTGGTGTAGTGCAACTTATGATGTATATGAGACTTCCAATAATCTTCGAGTACTTTACATGATCAACACTTGTCCCTTCATTTGGACTCAGCTTGACATTCTGATCAATTGGTGTTTTAACAGGCCTATAGTCTCTATAACCCCAGGTAGAGAGAATCTGCTCTATGTAATGAGCTTGACTTAGAGTGGCACATCCCTTGTCTACTATAACTTTCATACTTAGTAGGGTATCCACAGGACCAAGGTCATTCATGTCAAATGCTTTTGCGAGAGCAGATTTAATATCCCTCACGACAGCAAGATCTGACCCAGAATCAACATGTCATCCACATATAGGCATATGATGACTGTTTGGTTTAACATCGAGCGGTAATAGAGACACTTGTCTGAGAGACTGGACTGAAATCCAATGCTCTTTATCACTTGATCAAACTTCATATGCCATATCTTAGGCGCTTGTTTAAGCCCATAGATGGATTTGTCTAACTTGCACACTTTATCCCTTAGATCTCTATGCACATAACCTTCAGATTGAGCCATATAGATCTCTTAATCAAGCTCTCCATTTAATAAGGTTGTCCTTACATCCATCTGATGAACTATAAAGTTCTCGTTAGAAGCTAAGGCTAGAAAAATCCTAATAGTGGATAGGTGACATATATGTGAATAGACGTCAAAATAGTCAATTCCCCCCAGTTGTGTATAAACCTTAACTAACTAGACGTGCTTTGTATGTGGCAATAGACCCATCACTGTGCAATTTATTCTTTAATACCCACTTGCATCCAAGGACTTTAGCTCCTTTCGGTAGGTCTACTAGATGCCACATATTGTTTTGTAGTAGCTAGTTCATCTCATCATCGATGGCTTCTGCCCATATTAACGCATCTCTAGATCTCATTACTTCCTGATAGGAGAATGGATCATCCTCTAAGTGGTAGTTGACGAAATTCTCACCAAAATCCTTTTGGATTCTATCTCTTATAGATACTTTAAGTGGAACAGGTTCCACCTCTAGAGGTTGGGTAGCAATGCCAGAGAGACCAGCTTTAAGTTCTACAGTAGATTCGGAAATCATGTTTGTAGACCCGGAGACAGTTAAGCCACGATCTTTGATAAATTTATGTTCAAAGAAAATAACATCTCTAGACTCTATCACAGATTTTGTGGATAGATTCAGAAACTGGTCAACTGCACTGTCTTCTGCACTTCCTAGATAGACACAAGTTATCATTCTAGGTCCCACCTTAGGTCTCTTAAGGTCTTGTATCCGCACATAAGCAATACAGCCACAAGTATTAAGAGTGTCATATCTACAAGGATGGTCGTGCCACAACTCATACAGAGTAGAACTGAGCTTTGAGTGAGGCACTCTATTCAGAATGTGATTCGCAGTTAGGACTGCTTCCACCCAAAAGGTATTAGGCATACCAGCTGTGAGAAGCATAGAATTTAACATTTCTGTCAAAGTTCTATTCTTACGCTCAGCAACACCATTCGACTGATGTGAGTAAGGAACTATAACTTCAAGGATTATGCCCTCAGAGGCACAAACCTCCCTAAACCCAGTTGTAGTGTATTCTCCTCCTCGATCACTTCTAAGTCTCATAATCTTTAGATTTAACTGATTTTCTACCAGAGATTTGAAGATATTAAAGGTCTCGAATGTCTCATCTTTCAATTTCAATTGGTAAACATGACAATATCTGGAAAAATTGTCGATGAAGGTAATTAGATACTTGTAACACCCTGCCAGTACAAACAATATAACAGTAGGTCCGGCCAAGACCCCACGCCATATCGAACACACTAGCTATGTGTTAATAAGATGATAACAGGAAAGAACTACATGAGAGTATCAATAGCGTAAGCGGAAGTATTTAATAACATTCAATTCAAAATTGTCCACTATCCCAGGAATGAAATAAGTAAGAGTTATGGCCTTAAGGCCTTACATTCCAACAATGTCTTAAACTCAAATGCATGCATCGGCAAGCAGGTCAACAATATGTGGAAAGCAGTAAAAGAGAGGTTGGCCTTCGAGGGCCAACACAGCATATGACTTCAGCTCGCTACTTTCCACTTGGCTCACCAACACCTGCACCAACATCCAATAAGAGGTAAACGAGGGTCAGCTATGAGCTGACCACAAACAGTGTAATGATCCCCCCCCCCCCCCCACCCACCCCCCACCCCCCACCCCCCCACCCACACACACCCACCCAGCCATCTAGCCAGCTCGGGGGCGAGTCACTGCTAACCTGCAAGCAAGCCGTACATATAATATGTAAACAAATAGAGAAACGGCAACTACGCTACACAAGGTGATCTTTCAAACACAATCAATCTTCTAGGTTGAGCATCAAGAAAAGGGGAACCTAGGTATGCACATGATATTGGTTGGGTTCACCCGAAGGTTCCCCGCAATCGCCTAAGCAACCACATGAGGCTAACATAACATCAATCCACAATCAACCTCACCATAAGTAACACAACCTTAGGTGGGAAAAGAGCTTTTGGCCGGTCTAGGTAAATGTTGGGAATATTGCCCTCAATATTCCTTTGATTTGAAGAGGCATCGCTCACAATGCAAAGTACAAGATGTATTTGATAAAGCCATGTTTTTGCAAGATATACAGGCTCAGGTAACTCAAGAGAAAGGGCCAATCATGCCCTTAGATCAGGAGAAATCAACTCCTAAGAGATGAAGAATTGTCTCAGAAGAACCGCTGAGACGAAGGGTCAAAACCGCTGAGACGGGTGTCTGTCTCAGCGGATCCGCTGAGACGGGAAAGGAGCAGCATGCAGTTGGGAAAGATTTGGCGTGTTCGTCGAACGCAGGACTCAGTTTGTCGAACGCAGAACTTAGTTCGTCGAACGCAGAGACGGAACAGAAGCAAGCGCTGAGACTTGGCGTGTTCGTCGAATGCAGAACTCAGTTCGTTGAACGCAGAGTATGGCGAGTTCGTCGAACGCAGAGTATGGAGAGTTCTTCGAACGCAAAGTATGGCGAGTTCGTCGAACGCAGAGTATGGCGAGTTCATCGAACGTAGAGTCTGGCGAGTTCGTCGAACGCAGAGTTTGGCGAGTTCGTCAAACACAGTATGGCGAGTTCGTCGAACGTAGTTTGTGAGTTCTGCCCGTGGCGCAAGCTGCAGAAAGACATTGTGGGGTCCACCAGTCACTCCCATATCTGTCAGAAGGCCGGCTGAGAGCCATTGAAGTTCAGGGATGTATAAAAGGGATAAGTTAGGGTTGAGAAAGCACTTATGCTATCAATCTATCTCTCGAGTACACAAAGAAGCGGAAGCGTATTGTTCCATTGACGTCAGCCAAGAACTGTGCTAACACAAGGCTGCAAGGAAGAGATAGCTCATCTTGTTTAATTTCAAGATAGAGCAGTAGATCCAGTTCTTCATCTGAAGGGCTGATCAAGAAGAATAAGTTGGAGCTGAACATCGGCTCCCTGGTTCAAGTCTGCAACAGCAGCTGAGGAGAAGAAGTGTAACAAGGCTTGACCTTTCTTCCTTCTATTTTGTAAAGATCATTATTTCTTTTGTAGGAACCTTTGGGTTCTGAGTTTGTAGGGCTTCACTGCCTGAGTTGTACAGCTGTGAGGACATCTTGAGGTAGGATCTGTGAAGATCTGAGGTAGGGCTGTTTGGCCTGAGTTGTAGGGCATTATTGCCTGGGCTGTAGGAGGAGGATTCCTCTGAGGTAGGACCTGGAAGGGGTCTGAGTTGTAGGAGGTGGATTCCTCTGAGGTAGGGCTGTTTAGGCCTGAGATTGTAGGACCTGCTATGGTCCAAGTTGTAGGATCAGTGGTTGATCTGAGGTAGGGTTGCTGAGCCTGAGGTAGGGTTTGGGAAAACCTGAGAGATCCTGAGGGATCTGTGTTGTAAGATCTTGGAGCTGAGATTGGAGGAGTTGGCCCTGTCTAACTCACTGTTAGAAGGGTGAAGGGGGAAAGTGGACTACCCATAGACACACTGTCTTGGGGAACCAGTATAAACACGTGTGTGTTTTCTGGGTGTGCTTGTTTACTTGCTTAGAATAACTGCAAACATCTAAATCAACCAAGAAAAAATAAAAAGAGACCTATTCACCCCCCCCCCCTAGGTGATTTAGACTACAACCCTTATAAACTTACAGTAAACACCTTCCACGGCCTCATCAATGATCATACGGCTCACAAGAGGTAGGAACCTCTCACCGACATGCATGGAAATGGGTTCAGTTCAGCTTTTTCTGTGCTCTAGTCGTCATGATCTATTGCACGACGTGGGTACGGCTTCGTCTCGTCCCGTAAGGGATTAACACATACAAGTGTTATAACAAGATAGTAGCTACGCACCCAATCCTTGCAAAAGGAATTAGGCTTCACACACAAAACCAATGAAGGAGGTACAAGACTACTCCACTTCCAATCTCGTGGTGAAGGTTTGCCTTCAACCATATTCCAAGCATGGGGCTTTCGTTAGGCTCTCCGAAAGACACCTAAATCTCAAGTCCCGCAATACGATGTCATAACTCACAGATTCATTCTCCGGTACGCATTCTAGTCTTAACCTAAATTCACGTCACAATCAAGTATCACCGATCTGGGCTAACGACCATAGGTAGGCTTCACACAAAATGCCTAAATCCATTCGTCTACTGGATTTCTATATGCTATATATGTCGGGGATGAACACAATCTACCCGGAGTTTCGAAGAACCATAGGAAGTCCTACACTTCACTAATTAGTGAAAGAGACAACCTTAGTATGCATAGAAAAAGAATGAAAGGACCAAGGGCATTCCTAAGACCAGGAGGAAGGATCGTTACCCTCCCTGCTTTCTTTGGCGCCATGAATCCGAGATTTCAATCAGATGGAAAGAACCGCACCGGTATGCTCTCCGTGGATCTGAAAATGTCTCGCGATTTGGAGCTTCGGAGCTCCGTCAATGGCAGAAGATGTCTTCGTCTTCTTCCTCGAGCTCTCAGACTTTTCACGATGGAGAGAGAAGATAAAAGTAGGAATAGACCTAATAATTATCTCCTACACCTTTATAAAGGATTTCGAAATCATATCAGTCGTTGGATCGACCTTTCAAGTGGATCTGGACAACTGTGATGAATAACCTACACTTACATTTTCGTCAAAAGTCGAAACAGGCAAAATAAGTGTTCTGTTTGCATTCGTCGAGACCACTCGACGATTCTTCAAGACCCATTCGATAAATCGCTGAAACCCAGTATTCATCGAGACCACTCGAGTCCTTTCGACGAATTCGTCGAGACCACTCGAGTCCTTTCGACGAATTCGTCGAGACCACTCGAGTCCTTTCGACGAATTCGTCGAGACCACTTGAGTCCTTTCGACGAATTCGTCGAGACCACTCGAGTCCTTTCGACGAATTCTGGCAGAACTTCTGACCTCAAACCCATTTCTGAAAATTGGGGTGTTACAACTCCACCTCCCTTAAAAGAATTTTGGCTCGAAATTATAAAAACAATAAAGTACAAAAACTTAAATTATACCTGATAGGAAAAGCTTGGGGTATTCCGCAAGCATGGTTTGCTCTCTTTCCCAAGAGAGCTCCTCTCTCCCGCAATTGTTCCAATGGACCTTTACCATTCAGATGGCTTTGTTCTACAATTGCTTCACCTCGGTATCTTTGATGCGTATGGGCTTGACTTTCGTCTCCAACCCACCATCAATTGGCACTTCGTCAACCGCAACAATGAGTGGAGGCTCTTTTACGGCCTTTCTCAACACTGAAATGTGGAATACGTCGTGAAGACTGCTTAGCTCCTCAAATAGAGCAAGCTGGTAGGCAGCTTCGCCAATGCGTTCCAAGATCTCAAATGGTCCTACGCACCTTGGCTCAGCTTTTCAAGCGTCGGATCCTTGATACTCCCTTGAACGGTTTGATCTTCAAGTAAACCCAATCACCAACAGTGAACTCGATGTTCCAGTGACTTGCATTGTAGTACTTTGCCTGCCTATCCTGAGCAATGAGCAACCGCTCTCGTATTGCCCGAATATAGGTATTTGCTTCATCCACATCTTTGCGCTTTAACAACTTCATGTCGCCCATTTCAGCCCAAGCCAACGGCGTACGACACTTTCTACCGTAAAGGGCTTCGAAGGAAGTCATTTTAATGCTCACTTGGTAGTTGTTGTTATATGTAAATTCAATCATAAGAGATGGTCCTCCCATCTCTTTCTGAAGTCCAAGACGCACATTCTGAGCATGTCCTCCATCGTCCTATTGGTCCTTTCGGTCTGCCCATCTATTTGCGGATGGAAGGCCGTGCTAAATTTTAGCTTAGTACCCAATAGTTGGTGAATCAGCTTCCAGTCATTTGATGTGAATCGTCCATCACAATCACTGACGATGTTACGGGGAACACCGTGCAGTCGTACAATATTATCGACGTACAGCTTTGCTAGCTTCTCTACGGAATCATCTTTTCGGTTTGGAATTAAGTGTGATACTTTCGTTAATCGATCTACGACCACCCAAATGATGTCATTTCTATGCTGCGATCTCGGCAATCCGTGCATGAAATCCATCGAAATATTGTCAAACTTCCATTCTGAATTGGTAAAGACTTGAGAAACCCATCAGGCCCTTGACATTCTATCTTCACTAATGCGCAAGTATGACACTTTGCCACGTAGAGAGCAATGTCTTTCTTCAATCCTGGCCACCAGAAGAGTTTCTTCATATCCGTATACATATTTGTACTCCCAGGGTGAATCGAGTACTTGGTATAGTGAGCCTCGTACATCAATTCCTCCCGTAAATTGGCCACTTTTGGGATGCACAATCTAGCATCTTTCCATAAAAGGCCATCATCGAAGGAGAATTCAGCGTTAGACCCATCCACTGTCTCCGTTTTGTAACATTTCATGCTTTCATCTAGCTCCAAAGCTTGTTTAACTCAGTCGGCAAGGTCGTATTGAACCTCCGTCCAGTTCAAGCATGTTGAAGTAGATGCTCTCTTATCGACACAAGTGATCCCCATGTACTCTAGATCACGGATTAGACACTCATCATGCATCAAAATCCAATTTGCTTGCGCAGGGGCCAGACGACTCAATGCATCAGCAACGACATTTCCCTTCCCGGGAGTGTAACGTATGTCAAAGGTGTAGTCCCCAAGGAACTCCACCCACCTTCTTTGTCGCATATTCAACTCCTTTTGATTCAACAGGTACTTGAGTCTCTTGTGGTCCGTAAAGATGTCGATCTTCACTCCATATAAGTAATGCCTCCATAACTTAAGAGTGAATACCACGGTCGCTAACTCCAAGTCATGGACCGGGTAGTTCCTCTCATGTACCTTCAACTGTCGGGATCCGTATGCAATTACCTGCTCGAATTACACTAGGACGCAACCCAAGCCACTCCATGAGGCATCACTATATATTTCATAACCTTCTGTTCCACATTGTGAGCATAAAATGGGCGCTGTGGTCAAACGGCTCTTTAGCTCCTCAAAAGCTCGTGCGCGCTCGGGCGACCAAATGAACTTCTGATCTTTCCTAGTCAATTTAGTGAGAGGAAGTGCAATCCTCGAGAAGTTCTCCACGAAGCGCCTATAGTAGCCAGCAAGTCCTAAGAAACTTCGGACTTTCGCCATGTTTTTCAACACAGGACACTCTTGGATAGACACTACCTTTTACGGATCGACCATGATTCCTTCACCACTATTGACATGACCCAGGAATGCTACTGATGATAGCCAAAACTCGCATTTGGAGAACTTGGCATATAGCTGACTCCTCCTTAAAGTGCTTAGAACTGCGTGCAGATGCTCTGCATGCTCCTCTTCGGACTAAGAGTATACCAAGATGTCGTCGATGAAGACGATCACAAATTGGTCCAAGTACTCTCAGAATGTTCTATTCATCAAGTCCATAAATACCTACGATGCATTGGAAAGACCGAACGGCAAGTCCGTGAATTCATAGTGCCCAAAGCAGGTACTGAACGCTGTCTTCGGAATATCGCATTCCCATATTCTCAGCTGATAGTAACTAGACCTTAAGTCTATCTTAGAATACACCGTCGACCCAACCAACTGGTCGAACAAGTCATCGATTCTCGGAATCAGATAACGGTTCTTCTCTATCAGTTTATTCAGCACTCGATAATCAATGCATAGACGCAAGCTCCCGTCCTTCTTTTTCATAAAGAGGACCGGTGCACTTCAAGGGGATGAACATAGACCTACATAGCCTTGCTCTTGCAGTTCTTGTAACTGAACTTTCAACTCTACCAATTCCTTTGGCGCTATACGGTACGGTGAGCGTGACACAGGCTTGGCACCTGGCACCAACTCGATACAGAAATCAATCTCTCGCTGGAGTGGAGCACCAGGGAGTTCGTTAGGAAACACGTCAGCATACTCTGCCACTATCGGGACATCACTTAAATTGGACATAGGCATCGAAGCCTCCAACAACGTGAAGAACAACTCTGCGCCTTTTCTCACCACCTTAACCACCTGGAGAGCAGACATCAGAGTCTTGCTCGCTCCTTGCATACCAGCAAATATGGTTTCATCACCAGTGTTCTTTCCTAGAGTAATCTCCTTCAGATTGCAATCTATGCATGCTCGCTGCTTCGAGAAACAGTCCATGCCAAAGATCACGTCAAACTCAGTTAGTAGTAGTAACGACGCTTCCAAGTCGAAGTCTTGATTCCCTATCCGCACCTTTACCCGGCTTGATCTATCCGCGCTCATACGAGATCCATTGGGCAGCACTACCTCCAATCTATCCTTCACCAGGGTAGATGGTACTCTGATTCGTACCACGAAGTCTTTAGACAAGAAGGAGTGTGATGCACAAGTATCGAAAAGAGCTCTCGCCAGATAATTGAAAATTAGGACGAAGTCTAATTGAAAGTGCACAGTGTGTCTCTGAGAATCCTCTAGGGGGGGTGAATAGAGATTTAAATTTATTTCTAACCTAACTGTGCAAGTACAATAAAAACCTAAGTGTTATGCTCCAACAAATACTTATCCAGAATAAAATAATGCTGAAATATAAAGCAGGAAAATAGTAAAGTAATCTAAGCTATGAGGGACAACATAGAAAATAAACAATCCAGAAGACACACATATTTTTATAGAGGTTCCCCAAAATGTGGGTACCTCTCTTCTACCACCTGGTAGGAATGCATCAACTGCGCCTAAGTATTTTGGTAAGGAGACTCTTAGAACAACTGATCTTTTGACAAGGAGATCATGAACCATCAGATCTTTTAATAAGGAGATCTTGAACCACTAGATCTTTTGATAAGGAGATCTTGAACCACTGAATCCGTTGGAAGAGGGATTCTCAAAACTCTGTACAGTTGGGATGGGAAGGAGAAAGGAAGAAGGGGAGAAGAGTAAGTAGAATTCTGTTTTCAGAATTCTTATGAAGGTTGTATGAAGAACAGCTTCTTGAATCTTTCACTGGATCTGCTCTTGATTAACTCCTGCTTATGATAGTGCTGTATTGCAGGAGCTTATGAATGTCGAATCCTTTATGTTTCTACTTTCTGATTGAACTCTTGGTTGCTATAAGATTGTGATGATGAGCAGCCTTGTTCTGTTATGTTCTAAGAGAGAGGGAGATCAGCAGTTATTTCTTCTCTGTATGTTCTCTATTAGGGTTCCTGAGAAAGGAAGAAGAAGAAGAAGAAGAGAAAAGGCTCCAATAGAACAGTATAGCCGATTGTGATGAATGCTCTACCCTTCTCTTTCTTCTCTTGCCTTTTATTATCCCCCTTCAGATTTGAATTTGTTTCCCTTTCTAGTAAGACCTGAAGAGGTATTCTGCTCTAGACAATCTCTTTCTTTCCTTCTTTAATTCCCGACCCGTTCACCAACATTAAGCATGTTTCCAAGAAAGCTTTTTCTCCTCTTTTAGTTCTTCTTTTTATTTGAGGTAATTAATGAGCCATTGGAGAACGGTCTTGAGTGAGGTGGTCCATGAGAGAGGGTCCAAAATGACAGCTGAAAAGGTTTCCCTTTTTAGACTGTATTCGACGTAGCGTCGAGTTCTCTTCCTTTCTTATCAACGCACCTTCGAGTTCTTGTAGGAGCAGCTTCGAATTCATCCTTGCTCTGACTAAACTCTGCTGGTCGACGTTGCATTGATACCTTATCGACATAAACATCGAGTTGATGAACTTCATTATCTGCGTTGAGATGAAGTCGACGTTGCGTTGATTTTAATGGCTTTGACAGATACTTCCTTCTGCGCTGAGTTAAAGTAGAAGCGGCGTCAACTTCTCAAAGTATTTCGACAGGTCCATGGCCTCTACGTCGATATCTATTTGACATAACGTCGACTTGAATTACTTCGATAGAAGGGTGAACCACTTGGATTCTAGTCAGAGTAGCGTCGACAATAACTTGACGTTGCGTCGAATTCTATTCGACGCAAATGTTAACTTTGCCCAAATTTTGCTTCTTTTTATTTGGTCTTGACACCCTAGGTTGAGTGTGATATCCTAAGACATCTAATGACCAGATTACCCTCACTATACAATGGGTAACTCAATCCTAAGAGATAAAATCACTATTTAGGTAATTTGTTAAGTTAAATCAAAGGAGTTTTTCCCAACAATCTCCCTCTATTTATCTTAACAAATTTTACAAATTGAATAAAGTGATTTTACACATTTCTTTTATATAATCAAGAATACATTCAAGACAATATATATAAGAAGATATCAAACTAAAAACACAAGCTATATCATTCAATTGTCAAGACCCAGGAAGAATAATTTGTTACAAAATACCTGAGCTTCATTACTCCTTCTCAGGAGTTCTTCTTTTTCTGCAAAACACTTTTGGGGCAACTTTCCTTGGAGCAATCTGCAAGGGGTCATCCTCTTCATCTTCATTAGTAATGTTTTGGGGAAGCTCCCCCTGAGAGAGTGCATTCACTTCAGCCTGTTGGGCAGCTTCCTGAGCAATCTTAGCTACTTGATCTAGCACTGTTTCAATCTGAGGCTCATCCTGAATTGCTGTTGTGCTTACAGCTGCCATTTCTATATCCAAGTTCCTTTGAACATCTGGGGAAGGCTCCCCCTAAATTAATGGAAGCTCCCCCTGATCTCCAGGCTCCCCCTGGATCAGTGCATGTTGGAAGAAAGTAATCTTGTTAGGAGCTTTATTAGCATCACCTTTATCATGTCCACTCAAATCTAGGACAGGTCTTTATTCCTCCAATAAGTTATCCCCCTTCTTAACCTTGCTGGCTAGAGAGGTTAAGAATTCCTTTGTAACCATGGAGGAAGATACAAAATCCTTGAGGCTCTGGAGAGTTCTTTTAAAATTTAATAGCTCAACCTCCATTTGTGAATATTTTCTGTCAAAACTTCTTGCTCGAGAGGCCACCTGGTCTGCAAATGTAGAGGAAGCAATCCCAACTGCCTTGGAGATGATTTGCTCAAGATCAATTGTGGGGATGGAGGAGGTAGATGGAGGTGGAGATGGAGGTGGATTTTTAGGGATTGGGGAGAGTGGTTGATAAAACTTTGGTGAGACATGAATAGGTGGAGGAGGTGGAGCAAATGTGGATGGTAACTGATGAGGAATTTGAGGAGATGGATCTGGGGCTGAAGAGGATTGGTGCTATTATTGTTGTTGAGGGGAAAGTTGAGCCGGAGCATCATCCCGATGGAGATCTGGAACAGTGTCCAGAGGAGGTGGAGAGAGAGGAGGAGGGATATTATCCCTTGGACGGTTTAGCATTTGCCTTTCTGGCTCTTGACAAGGAGGAGAGGGAGGAGGTGATGCTGGAGCTTGACCGGGATTTAAGATTTGCCTGGTCGACTTAGAGAATATTCCTATGTTTATTCTCTTTCCAGGAGGAATAGGCACTCCTTTGGACTTACACACACCAGGATAGTGGTGAAGCAGAGCCTGACTCATGATTCTCATGAAAGCATTTTCCTTGTTGGAGTACTTGTGAGCAATCAGCTTTAGGAGACACCTCCCCCAGTTAATCTTCTTTTGCAGAACTAGAACTCCCATAATTTGCAACTGCTGCCTAGGAATAGCATCATTGGCTGAAATTTTACATAACATAACTTTACCAATAATGTCAGCTAAAAATCTGTACTCTTCTGCCACATCAATCTTTTTGAGATTAATTGGCTTCTCCTTCCTGAACTGCATTATTTCCAGGACATGCTTTACTTCCTCTCCTGACAGTTCATCTGAGTCATTCCCAGTGGGCAGATCAAATGTTTGGGAGAGAATCTCCTCAGATATGTTGATGTCTTGACCAGAGATTGTCCCTTGGAGAGAATTACCATCTGCTACTGAAATAGTATCCTTGAATTCTGTAAGTTATACATCTAGAATCTTACACCTTGTGGATATAAGCTTTGTTAAACCAGTAGAATGAAGTAGACCAAGGATGTCCTTGAAGCTTTTTGCAGCAGCATTGAATGAATCAATGTCCACATCAAATCTAGAGTTAACTTTTGGTGGAGCCATCGGAACATGGTACCTGCAAAGACAAAGAGAAAACGAGAGAGAGAGAGGCACGGGAGAGCTGGAGAACGAGAGAGCAAGAGAGCAAGAAGAGGACAATTTGAAAGCGTAAATGTTTCGACGCAGTAATTGCTTAAAAGCAGATGAATCGCCGCAACTTAGGGTTTAGGTCGACGCACCGTCGATAAAACTTATTATTTGCCGCGCAAAGCTGTGTCGAGATTGCCTTCTAGAAGCAATTCTGCGCACGCTGTTATATCGATGTTGCATCGACTAGAACTCGACGTAACTTCGAGACTGTTCAGCAGACCTTAAGTCGACGTTACGTCGATTTCCAATCGACATAACTTCGAATTTAATCAGCGTTCGATAAGACGACGTATGTGTCGATATGAACTTGACACTGCGTCAAATTCTATTCGAATTGTCCACTCTTAGTGCTTCTTGAGGCTAGCGTCGAGTAGAAGTCGATGGTACGTCGACTTCTATTCAACGTACCTCTGAATGAACAGATCTATTCTCTTTAGAAAATTCTTGCTGTTCTTCCCAGCAATTATATTTATTAAAAATAGATTATAATATAATTTTAATAACCATTAGGTAGGATGCAAGGCAGAGATTACTCCCTTGAATAAATCTTATTCGTTAATCAAAACATACATCTTTCTTCCCACTTCATTTTCTCCTGAGTGGGACCCTACCTAACCCTGCACATGTAATTCAAACATTAGAAGGGACCCAAGTTACCTTGGGCCTTTTACCATTGTAGGGTTCCATGAAAGAATAGAAGGGTCTTTCATGATACCCTTTGGGATGATAAGGCATGGATTTCCCAATCCTATTATCTTGATACTTGAAATGAGTATAAAATGTATCTAAGTGAAGAAGATCAGCAGAATGCTTTATTAACCAGAGTCTTGCTTTAACCTTTTGATTGAGGTTTTTTAATTTCTCTACTTTGCTCTTGCCTAGGGGCCTTTCTTTCCTATTCATATTTATTTTGTTGGATTCATCTATCCTATCTGAATAACTACCAGTCTTACCCTTAGATGATTTATTTTTCTCATTTGATTGGTACTCACTGGGTCTAACAAATGACACTGGATTTTTCCAGGCTGGTTTTCTAGGTGCTTCTATGCTAGTGGAGGGCTCTGCTCCTAACCCTAGGTGATTAAATCTCATAGAGAGATTTTCTGTGATATCTTTAAGTTTCTTACTCCTCCCATTGAGTGAGTCCTCAAAGTCCTTTGCCTTTGCTAGCTCTTCTTTTAGATTTGTGTTTTCCTCTCTAAGTTTAATCAATTCTAACTCTTTATTATTAATTTCATTTGTTAGGTTTTGATTTTAGGTGCATTTCATCTTTCTTAAGGTTCTCTAATTCAATTCTACCTATGTCTAATTCTTTTTCTACCCTAAGATGATCAATGCAGAAATCTTTAAAACATGATTTAAAATCATCAGAGCTGAAATCAAGTTCATCAAAAACAGATACCTAATCATCTTCATCATTTGATGACATCCCTAGTGCCATCATACAGGCTGCTTCTACTGCTGCTTCATCATCACTTTCAGATGATGAGGAGCTTAATTCTGCTTCAGAATCACTCCATGTTTCAGCAATGAAGCCCTTGGCTTTCTTCTTGTCCTTTCCTCTAAAGGACTTCTTCTTCTTCTCCTCTTTGTTGTTGTTTCTTTCCCTTTGCTTTTGTGGGCACTCAGGAGCAATGTGCCCTGGTTTGTTGCAGGTATAGTAGATAATCTCCTTCTTTGGAGTTTTATCATACCTGGGCCTTGAATCTCTTTCTCTCCTCCTTGAGTCTTCTGTCTTGACCCATTTCTTGAATCTCCTTGCTAGGAGATTGAACATCTCATCTTCAAGAGTAGAAGGCTCTCCTTCAGTAGCTTTCAGAGCAAGACTCTTTTGGACAGGAGCTGGGGTAATTTCCATTTCTTCTGATTCAGTCCTATTCTTCAGCAACATCTCAAAAGACTTAAGCTTTCCTAGCAAAGCTTCAATTGAGATCTCTCTGTGGCACATGGACTCTCTGATTGCTCAGATTCTGGAATCCCATGAGCTAGGGAATCACATGAGAATTATATCATTAATTTTAGTCAAGGATATCTCCTTGTCTAAGCCTCTGAGCTCATTAATGATAATGTTGAATCTATCATACATATCAGCAACAGATTCTTCAGCTTTCTTTTGAAAGTTCTCATACTGGGATATGAGAAGGGACTTTCTGTCCTTTCTTTCATCAGCACTTCCTTCCACCATTGTGGTGAGTGAATCCCAGATCTCTTTTGTGATTAACATTCGGCAACCTTCTGGAAAATGTCATATGACATTGTTGATACGCATCACATGCCTTGACTTTCTTCTCAGTATCTGTCCATTCCTTTCTTGGGATAGCCTCAGCTGTTGAGGATTCTCCTACCTTTTGTCTGACTGGAGCTGGAGGACCTGTGAGAAGAATATTATAGATGTCTTCATCAATGGAGTTCATATAAAGTCTTATTCTGGCCTTCCAGAGTGTGAACTTATTTAAGTTACACACTGGGGTCTTGTGGAAGCATAATCCTTAGTACTAATTTTCTTTATAAAATATGTTTGTAATAAAGAGAAATAAGTGTAGGAGGCCTTTTTCATCAAGGTTTTAACCTTTTAATGATCAACCTCCCTCCGATACCAATTGAAAGTGCACATTGTGCCTCTGAGAATCCTCTAGAGGGGGTGAATAGAGATTTAAATTTATTTCTGACCTAACTGTGCAAGTATAATAAAAACCTAAGTGTTATGCTCCAACAAATACTTATCCAGAATAAAACAATGCTGAAATATAAAGCAGGAAAACAGTAAGGTAATCTAAGCTATGAGGGACAGCACAGAAAATAAACAATCCAGAAGACACAGATTTTTATAGAGGTTCCCCAAAATATGGGTACTCCTCTCTTCTACCACCTGGTAGGAATGCACCAACTGTGCCCGAGTCTTTTGGTAAGGAGACTCTTAGAACCACTGATTTTTTGATAAGGAGATCATGAACCACCAGATCTTTTGATAAGGAGATCTTGAACCACCAGATCTTTTGATAAGGAGATTTTGAACCACTGAATCCTTTGGAAGAGGGATTCTCAAAACTCTGTACAGTTGGGGATGAGAAGGAGAAAGGAAGAAGGGGAGAAGAGTAAGAATTCTGTTTTCAGAATTCTTATGAAGGCTGTATGAAGAACAACTTCTTGAATCTTTCACTGGATCTGCTCTTGATTAACTCCTGCTTATGATAGTGATGTATTGCAGGAGCTTATGAATGCCAGATCCTTTCTGTTTCTACTTTCTGATTGAACTCTTGGCTGCTATAAGATTGTGATGATGAGCAGCCTTGTTCTGTTCTGTTCTAAAAGAGGGGGAGAGCAGCAGTTATTTCTTCTTTGTATGTTCTCTATTAGGGTTCCTGAGAGAGGAAGAAGAAGAAGAAGAGAAAAATCTCCAATAGAACAGTATAGTTGATTATGATAAATGCTCTACCCTTCTCTTTCTTCTCTTGCCTTTTATTGTCCCCCTTCAGATTTGAAATTGTTTCCCTTTCTAGTAAGACCTGAAGAGGTATTCTTCTCTGGATAATCTCTTTCTTTCCTTCTTTAATTCCCGACCCGTTCACCAACATTAAGCATGTTTTCAAGAAAGTTTTTTGTCCTCTTTTAGTTCTTCTTTCTATTTGAAGCAATTAATGAGCCGTTGGAGAACAGTCTTGAAAAGGTTTCCCTTTTCAGACTGTATTCAACGTAGCGTCGAGTTCTCTTCTCTCTTATCGACGCACCTTCGAGTTCTTGTAGGAGCAGCTTCGAATTCATCCTTGCTCTAACTGAACTCTGCTAGTCAACGTTGCGTCGATACCTTATCGACGTAAATATCGAGTTGATGAAATGGTTCGGAACTTCATTATCTGCATCGAGATGAAGTCGATGTTGCGTCGACTTTAAATGGCTTCGACAGATACTTCCTTCTGCGCTGAGTTGAAGTAGAAGCTGCGTCGACTTCTCAAAGTACTTTGACAGGTCCATGGCCTCTACGTTGATATCTATTCGACGTAACGTCGACTTGAATTACTTCGACAGAAGGGTGAACCACTTGGACTTCTAGTCAGAGTAGCGTCGACAATAACTTGACATTGCTTCAAATTCTATTCGATGCAAATGTTAACTTGCCCAAATTTTGCTTCTTTTGATCTGGTCTTGACACCATAGGTTGAGTGTGATATCCTAAAACATCTAATGACCATATTACCCTCACTATACAATAGGTAACTCAATCCTAAGAGATAAAATCACTTTTTAGGTAATTTGTTAAGTTAAATCAAATGGGGTTTTCCCAACACTAATTGCACACAAACAAACGTATAGTCGCACATGAAATATGAACTATGACAAGCTATAAAAGCTAAATTTCAATTCATACCTATGACAACATCGTTCTGCCTGATGGCTTTTTGCTGGCCAAGAGAGTAGACTCTCGGCTGGGTCAAAGGTTGCTGGGAAGCAGAAGACTCCGCAGCTTCGCCTTTCTCAGCATAGGATGGACCCGCAGCACAAGCATAGTCCACTGCTCGGTTAACCGCCTTCGGGGGACCACTTCGACACACTCGGGCTTTGTGTCCAACCTTTCCACAAGTGAAACACATTATAGGGCTCCTAGCGGTAGTTGCTCCCGATACAGCAGAGGGAGTTGGTTCAGTGAACCCATACTTCCTCTTATTTCTTCTAAACTCAGGCTTTGATTGAGAGGTCGGCTCGTGAAACTCTGGCTTCTTTACATTGAGGCCTTTCGCGCGCTGCACCCTCTGCATATCCAATTCCAATGATCTGGCCGATTGCACCATGACATGAAAGTCAAACGTCATTGGGTCTGCTAGAAGCAGCCTTAATTCATCTTGAAGTCCTTCATAGAATTTATTTATCTTCGTCTCCTCATCTTCCACCAATGACACCGCATAGCGATTCAGTCTTGTGAACTCATGCATGTAGTCGTCTGCAGAATGATCACCCTGAGTTAACCGCAGACTGATTTTGCAACGTAATGTGCTGGGCCGAAGGGGATGAACCTCTGGAGAAACATTCCCAAAAACTCTGTCATCGAGACATCAGTGATATCTCTACCGGCCAACTTGTGCGCTTCCAGTTCTTCCCACCAAAGCGACGCCTCTCCATTCAGAAGGAAAGTGGCTAAGGTGACCATCATCGCCTCTTCCATTGTTGTAGCCCTCAGAGTTTTCTTTACTCTTAACAGTCAGTCCTCTGCTTCTGTTGGGGATTCGGTCCCCGAGAATGTTGGAGGGCTGAAGCTCAGAAAATGCTTCAGTTGTTGGTCACACGCTCTTCCCATGGCTACATTTTCAACTCTATGTTCCACCCTGGGCTCTGTTGCGGGTTTCGTTCTCGGCTCCACTACAGCAACAGACACCGGGGCCACATCAATAGTAGGTGTAGTAGGCTGTGTAATATGCTCGGTCTGATGGTTGATCATTGTGAAGACCGCTTCAGCAATTAATCTGATCGTCTCGGCCGAAGGAGTGATCGCTGGCTCCTCAGCGAACGCACTACATTCAGCGGTGTTACGGATTCGAGACTTCCCCGCACCACTCCTAGTCACCTATAATCGTGTGACACAATTTAGTGACCGAAAACATAGCAACAAACAAGCAAGGAACGCTCAGGTTCCGCAAACAAGCATGTTTTTCATTCCTAAGTGGACATTCTTATTATTTTTTTATCATTTTGGGGGAACGCACATCACGTACACACCACCCCTTAAAAGGAATTCGGCCTCGAATTCGCTAAACTATGGATCGACTCCTAAAATCTGATACCAAATTGTAACACCCTGCCAGTACAAACAATATAACAGTAGGTTAGGTCGGGACCCCACGCCATATCGAACACACTAGTTAGACGTTAATAGGATGATAACAGGAAAGAATTACACGAGAGTATCAATAGCGTAAGCGGAAGCATTTAATAACAATCAATTCAGAATTGTCCACTGTCCCAGGAATTAAATAAGTAAGAGTTATGGCCTTAAGGCCTTACATTCTAACAATGTCTTAAACTCAAAAACATGCATCGGCACGCAGGCCGGCAATATGAGGAAAGCAGTAAAAGAGAGGTTGGTCTTCGAGGGCCAACACAATATATGGCTTCAGCCCGCTACTTTCCACTTGGCACACCAGCTCCTGCACCACCATCCAATAAGAGGTAAACGAGGGTCAGCTTTAAGCTGACCACAAACTGTGTAATGATCTCACCCCTCGGCCATCTAGCCGACTCAGGGGCGAGTCACCGCTAACCTGCAAGCAAGCCGTACATGAAATATGTAAACAAATAAAGAAAGTGAAAATACGCTGCACAAGGTGAAGTTTCAACACAATCAATCTTCTAGGTTGAGCATCAAGAAAAGGGGAACCTATGTATGCACATGATGTTGGTTGGGTTCACCCGGAGGTTCCCCACAACCGCCTAAGCAACTGCATGAGGCTAACAAAATATCAATCCACAATCAACCCACCCTAAGTAACACAACCTTAGGTGGGAAAAGAGATGTTGGTCGGTCTAGGTAAACACCTTCCAATGCCTCTCCCATGATCACACGGCTCACAAGAGGTAGGTGCCTCTCACCGATCTGCATGGAAATAGGTTCGGTTCAGCTTTGCCCGTGCTCTAGTCGTCGTGATCTATCGTACGATGCGAGTACCGCTTTGCCTCAGCCCGTAAGGGATTAACACATACAAGTGTTACAACAAGATAGTAGATATGCACCCAATCCTTGCAAGAGGACTTAGGTTTCGCACACAAAACCAATGAAGGAGGTACAAGACCGCTCCACTTCCAATCTCGTGGTGAAGGTTTGCCTTCAACCACATTCAAAGCATGGGCTTTCGTTAGGCTCTCCGAAAGACACCTAAATCTCAAGTCCCGCAATACGATGCCATAACTCACAGAGTCATTCTCCGGTACGCATTCTAGGCTTAACCTAAATGCACGTCACAATCAAGCATCACCGATCCGGGCTAACGGCCACGGGTAAGCCTCACACAAAATGCCTAACTCCGTTCGTCTACCGGATTTCTACATGCAATATATGTCGGGGACGAACACAATCTACCCGGAGTTCCGAAGAACTATAGGAAGTCCTACACTTCACTAATTAGTGAAAGAGACAACCTTAGTATGCATAAAAAAATAATGAAAGGACCAAACACGTCCTAAGACCGGGAGGAAGGACCGTTACCCTTCCCGCTTTCTTTGGCGCCATGAATCCGAGATTTCAATGTGATGGAAAGAACCACACCGGATGGCTCTCCGTGGATCTGAAAACATCTCGTGATTCAGAGCTTCAGAGCTCCGTCAATGGCGGAAGATGCTTTCGTCTTCTTCCTCGAACTCTCAAACTTTTCACAATGGCGAGAGAAAATAAAAGTAGGAATATACCTAAAGATTATTTCCCAAACCTTTATAAAGGATTTCGAAATCATATCAGTCGTTGGATCGACCTTTCAAATGGATCTGGACAACTACGATGAATAACCGACACTTACGTTTTCATCAAAAGTCAAAACAGGCGAAATAAGTTTTCTGTCTGCATTCGCCGAGACCACTCGAGATACTTAGGCAATTCATCGAGACCACTCGAGACCACTCGATGATTCTTCGAGACCCATTCGATAAATCGCTGAAACCCGTCGAGACCACTCGAGTCCCTTCGACGAATTCGTCGAGACCACTCGAGTCCTTTCGACGAATTCGTCGAGACCACTCGAGTCCTGTCGACGAATTCGTCGAGACCACTCGAGTCCTTTCGACGAATTCTGACAGAACTTCTAACCTCAAACCCATTTCTTAAAAGTGGGGTATTATAATACTTCTTTCCCCCTCTAGTGGCATGACTACGAAAATCACAGAGATCGGAATGAATCAACTCCAGAAGTTGTGTGCTTCTAAAAACTGTCTTGTAAGGGTTTTTAGTGATTTTAGTCTGGGCACAAACCTCGCACCTATCAAATTGAATAGAAAGATCTAACGGTATGTTGTGACTCTTAGCTAGATCTTGCATTTTCTTATAGTGCACGTGTCTAAGTCTATTATGTAATAGCTTTGGATCTATCAGTGATGAACTCACTTAATTTATGCACTCGTTATCTAGGCTAAGTCTATACATTCCATTGATCAGGTAAACGCAACCAAAGTAGTGAGAATTGACAGCTAACATTATTCTACCATTTGTGGTTGTGAAGGATATCCCAGCCTTATCAAGTAAACTCGTAGAAACTAAATATTTTGTTAAATTTGGAACTACTTTAACATGTTTCAAAATTAAAGTTTTACCTGAAGAGAGGACTAGCTCTGATGTCCCAGTATGAGTAACATCTATCTCTCCTCCATTATAGTTCTCAACTCTATCTCGGACTGCTCTGACCTTTGAAAGAAGACCTCTTTCATTTGTGATGTGACAGGTAGCCCCGCTGTCCAGCCACCACTCAGAAGACGCACCATGGTCACTACTCCCAATCATAGCCACGAAGGACTTGGGATCATAGTTGTTGACCACCATGTTCGCCACATTTTGCGGGGCTTCCTCCTTTTGCTTCTTTGGACCCTTGCATTCAGCGGCCCAGTGACCCCACTTGCCGCTGTTGTGGCACTTGCCCTTCTTTCTTTTGAGAGAAGGCTTTTTAACTACCAACTGTGCAGGGGTATCACCCATAGGTGTCGGGGGCTTCCGAGAAGGCTTGCTAGGTCTAGAAATGAAGTGGACAACTTGTGAAGGCTGAGAAACTTGCTCCACGCTTTTCCTGGCAATGTTTTGGTCCTCAATGTGGATGAACCTTTTGAGTTCATCCAGAGTGATCTTCTCCTTCCATCTGTGCATTTCAGTCTTGAAGGTGAGCCACTCAGGAGGCAGCTTACTCATAATTAAATACACAAAAAGATTGTCGTCCATCTTCGACTGATCGTCCTCCAGTTTGTTACGCAGGTTCTCCAGCTCTATGATTTGATAAGTGATTGACAAGTTTGCTTTGAGCCTGGAGTTGAAAAACTTTCCGCAATGATCGACTTTGACAGTACTTCCTCCTTCTGAAAATGTGCGTTGAGACGATCCCAAATCTCCTTTGTAGTCTTGTATGCATGATTGGTCATGCGAGACGGGGATTAAGGGAATTCAGCAGGTAATCCCTGCAGAAATCCTCATCCTTGTTCCACTGGTATTCGTTCACGCCCTCGCCGGTAGAGGCGAAATCGCTCTGAACAGTATAGAAAATATCGCATTCCTAGTTGGACTTGAATTTTCCAACTGAGGAAGTCGGAGGCGTCGAACGATTGCAACTTAGCGACGTCGAGCGCACTTCGACATCGCGCTTTAAATCTAGAACAGAAAATTGAAACAAAAACACCTGATCCGTGCGGAGACGACCCGATGTCTTCAGAACCAATCCATAAATGTGTTTGCTTCTCTCTAGCTGAACACGGTCGCCAAGGTCTAGAGACGGCCAGCAACACAAACAAAGAACTCTGATTTCTCCAGGACAGGATAATGACTGCAATAAATTTCTCCTAGAGACAAATCCCCTGATTCATCACTCTTCCCATGAATAAAATAGATCCTGACGGATACCAGATCGAGATGGCAGGAATTAATTTGTAAGAGTGCTCCTCCTTTGTGGATCGACGGGATGGAGTGCAAAGGCCTCGACGAGCGACTGGATCCAGGATCTAGAGGCATCCAGAACAGAAGATCTGGGAAACAAAAAGAAGCTTGGAGCGGGGAGGACGATCTGGAGCCGTTCGACGAGCACTGTTCCAGCAAAACCAGAATACGAGATCGACGCTGAGATCTCGTTAACCTCCACAATCAGCGGCGACAACAAAGGGACAAGAACAGGATACCTTACGACGGCTTCTTCCTGATCGACAGAAACGCAGATCTGGAAGGGCTGCTTCCTCACCAATAGAGAGGAAACTCGCGACGATCTGGATCCGAGCGGCGACAGGAAGAAGATGGCGAGATGCTCCGATCGAGAGCGGCTTCTTACAGCAGCAATCAGAGAACGACGAGTACGGCGAAAAAAATGAGGGAGAAGAATCGTGAGCGACTCGCGATCTGGAACAGGGAGCGATGATCGCGGACAGGAGAAAATCGTGAATCGAGCGGAACCCTAATGAAAAAAATTATCTTGAGAATGTAATTGCCCCGCTCAAGATAGTCCACTAAGGCTCATCGATGTGGAATGACCTTATATAGTATCTCCAGCGTAGAGCCCTTAAACCCTAGTGACACGAAACTCATTGGGTCGTTCCGAGTTGAATCTGATACACGCGGACATATTAACTTAAATATTCTAACAATTTTCATATGCATCTCATTGAAGTCTTGCAATATCTAGAAATGTATAAGAAAATCTTAATTGTAACAGCAAACTTTTTTCCTTGCAGATAAATATTTATAAGTTGGGAGAAACATCACTGATTATCATGTGGAATGGAAGAAACAATATCACATTACCTAACAAAGAATCGAAAAAGGGAGATCATAAACTTTGAAGGCAAGGAACAAAACCATCATTACAATACTATTAGAAAAGCAGAGTAGCAAGAGAAGGGGAATACATAGAACTACAACACATTCATACAATACACCCAATAACTAAACACAATACTATACATTGAAAGGAAGACCACACCTAAAGACCTTGGCAAAGAGACACATTTCAGTTACAATGTTTTTTTTATAACAACAATTTGAACTTTTCTTATAGCTCCTCACAACAACAAAACCCAACGTCCCGCCTTAAAATTTCACAACATCAAATTGAATTTCTTGATAGCTCTTCTAGTTTAATAGCATGGAGCTCAAACATCAAATTTGATGCTTGCGGTGACAATGATTCCATGTAATTAACATTGAAGAGTTTTTGAAAAAAAATGGAAAAATTGTAGAAATAGGATTTCGGTTGATACATGTCTCATGATTGAGGGATAACAACAAATTGAATTTTTTTTATAGCTCCTCACGATTCTGATAAAAAAAAAATTTAAGCCATAACCTACAGATCTCGTGATTCGGGGAAAAATCATGGAACAAAACGCATGAAGCAGGGAACAAAACGTATGAAGCAGGGAACAAAATGCAAGAAGCTGAAGCCTTGTTTAGTCGAAATGCAGGAAAAACTCTTAGGCCCTGTTCGTTTGGACAGAATTGAAGACTTGAAATTGAAATTCGACGTCGAATTCCAATTACGCCATTCACTTGTTAGGTAGCTTTAATAATTGAAATTTGAGTTGAATATTATGGAATTGATTTTAGCCTAAACACAAAATCTAGCTAGACATATCGGAATTGGGCGAGTCTGGCACGCTCGATTTATCGCGTTTTTTGCCCGGGCGGACGTTTATGCACTCGGGGACACAATTTTTCGCCCGGGCATGAGTTTTTCGCACGGACGCGAGTTTTTTGCCCGGACGCGCGTTTTTCGCCCGAACGCGCGTTTTTCGCCCGGACGCCCAAATTTTGCCCGAGCGGAAATTTTTCGCCCTAGCGTGCGTTTTTCGCCCTGGCGTGCGTTTTTCGCCAGGGGCGCGCGTTTTTTCGCCTGGGCGCACAATTTTTCGCCCGAACGCGTTTTTTCGCCCGGACGCCCAAATTTTGCCCGGGCGGAAATTTCCGCCATAGCGCGCGTTTTTCACTCTGGCGTGCATTTTTCGCCCTGGCGCGGGTTTTTCGCCCTGCCGCGCGTTTTTCGCCCGGGAGCGCGTTTTTCGTCCGGGGCCGCGTTTTTCGCCTGGGCGCATGTTTTGTCACCCGGGCGCGCAATTTTTTGCCCGGGCGCGCGTTTTTTCGCCCGGGCGCGCGTTTTTCGCCCGGGAGAGCGTTTTTCGCCCGGGCGCGCGTTTTTTCGCCCGTGCATGTGTTTTTCGCCCGGGCGCGATTTTTTCGCCCGTGCGCGATTTTTTCCCCCGAGAGCGTTTTTTTCGCCCGGGCACGAATTTTTCTCCCAGGGGAGAGTTTTTCGTCCGGCGCGATTTTTTCGCTCAAACGCGATTTTTCGTCAGGGAGCGATTCTTTTGTCTGCGCGCAATTTTTTCTCCCGGCGCAATTTTTCGCCCGGGCAAGATTTTTTTGTCCGGGAGCGATTTTTTGCCCAGGCGAGTTATTTTCACCCTACGAGATTTTTTTTGCTCGGGGGCTATTTTTCGGGCGCGATTTTTTCATCAGGGAGCGGTTTTTTGCTGGGATGCGCTTTTATCGCATATGCGAGCTTTTTTCGGCCGGGCGGGTTGAAAAATCGCACCCGGGAAAAAAATTGCGCCCGGGCAAAAAAATCGTGCCCGAGACAAAATTGCTCCCGAGCGAAAAAATGAGCCCGGGCAAAAAATACGCGCCCGGGCAAAAAAATTGCACTCGGGCGGAAAAAATCGTTCTCGGGAGAAAAAATCGCCCCCGGGCGAAAAAATCGTCGCCATGACATGCATTTGTTTATGATATATGTGATAAATATTAGCTTATTCGTAATATTTTTCAATTCTTAAATAGAATTTTATTTAACAAACGAACAAAAGCATTGATTAATTCCACAATATTCAACAATATTGTTTATTAGGCGAACGTTGGAATTGAAATTAGTCACCAATATTTAATTCCACAATATTTATCAATATTCAATTCCAATATCGAATTCCAATTCCGTCCATCGAACGGGCCCTTATAGAGCATAAAACTAAAAAACACACGCAGGGAAAAAAAATCTCTGGAAAATAATCGCAGTCAACCTTTGTTCCAACGAGCGAGGCTACCGCGGCCGGGATGAGGAGACCTACGAGCGGCGAAGTGGAGACGCATGGATCGAAAAGTACCTGGCAGCTGCGGTTCAGAAATACCATAAGCTCGACTTATTTTAGAAACGACGTATTACCTATTTTTGACCGCAAGCTCATGAAAATGACGTTTTGGCCAAACCGCAACGGAGCCCAACCGCCAAAACAAACGGGCCCTAAGTCAGAAGAGCTCATAGCCCCAAAAGGTAGCTTTTTAAGCGCAACATGTACAAGTGCCAATTCCTCTTCAGCTCACAATATAATTAATAGCATTTTAATTTGAGCAATGCTATAAGCAGTCTGAATTGTGCTTTTCACTGTCAGTTTCATGTGCTTTCTTTTGCTTGTTCGCCGCGGTTAATATTTGCAGTCCAAAAAATTATTCGCAGCCCAATTTTTTGAGACGATTGTTAACCGCAACCCAATATTAGTTTGTCGCACCCCATTGCTAACCGCAATTTGAAAAATTGAAAATTTTATCCGCAACCCAAAATCTTACATACGAGTCCGCCGACGTCGAAACCTGAGAGCTCCAAGCAACAGTCTTCATATAGTTCAACTAGTAATTCCCTACGCTTGCCAAGCTTAACTGATTCTTCTTCTCTAAAAGAGACTCCTCTTTCACTACTTGCATCTTTAAATTCATTGACATCTTCCCAGAACAAACCACTGAGCTCATTAATATATGGAGCGGTAGAGATTTCCCACCAGGAATTATGGGACCAGTCCCGTTGAACCCGTTGTATATCCCGACGAAGAGCCACTTATGCTCCTCTGTGATGACCACTTAAACTCGATCCACGATGGCTTTTGCCATGGGCCCACTGCACGCTTCCAGGCGCCGGTGTTTCGCCCGCTTCGGGATCGCACGCTCGTCCAGGGACGCATCAGAGGGGAACCATTAATGGCCAGTTCTTCTCCGAGAAACTCCGCCGGAAAACCAGTGCTTTAGGGAATCTTCCTGAGAGAGTGCGGCCTTTCCCCTTCCTCTTCTTCTTCATCAATGACCTGGAGAAGGGTAGACCCGATCGCCGCCGCCGCTCTCCATCGGTCCAGAGAGAGTAAGAAAATGTGGTCCAGATCGTCGGAATCGCTGAGCTGGAGCGGGAGGAGCGGAGAAAAAAGACCTCATGTTTCACCTGTTTCAGGTTGCGATTAAAGTAAGCCAACGATATAAAATAAAGCTCTGTTTGGTTGGGCTGTTGCTGATGAAAAGTTGCTGATGAAAAGCTGCTGATAGGAAAATTACTTATTCTGAAATGGAGTTTGTAAAACAGAGTTTTGAAAAAATTATTTGGAAACAAAAAGAAGTTTTGAGCAAAAATTTTTTCAGTAGTAAATCAACAACTGATATGAAATTGATAGCCTACAACCTACTATGTATCACAATACGTTTCATGAATAACAGTTAATTCCTATTCTAATCACATCAACAAAATTCAATGCCATTGACACTACAATTAAAGATAGCAGGAGAAAAGAATTTGTATTTTCCTCTCTTCTCCTGGATTCGATATTTTTTCCTGCATCTTCAAATCAAGCTGTACTTTACCCACATGTTTTGCACTAAACTAACAATAGAGACTTCTTCCTCACCTCACAATTTGCATTTCTAGCATGTGTTGCACGAACGATCAGCTGAACAAACAACATGAGAAGGGAACAAATCGATTCAAGACATAAATAAACCCTAGAACCTACCCTTACCATAAACAAACTGCACCAGCTGAACAAATCGATTCAAGACATCAAAAGCAGAGGGGGATAAGAAATACCCCTCGCATTTCTTCGATCTTAGGGTTCCCAGACGAGAAGGGAACTGCCTGCACGATCCCCGCCATGGTTGAGGAAGCTAGCCTCGGCGCAGAGAAACGAACCAACAAGCTGCGACCTAAAACCGAGGGAAGGAGGTCGACAGAGGATTTTCTATGGAGAGGTTCTTGAAGCTGCAGCAGTCTGGATGCAGAGAAAAAGCTGGATCAGAGAAGTATGATCGCCTTCGCCTCTTCCGCTCGCGCGTCTGGATGCAGAGAAAAAACAATTTTTTACTGCGGTTGAAAATATACCTACAGGCAGTTTAAAAAAACAGAATTTCTATAATCATCTCCGCCAAACGCTGCTTATTGATAAAAATGTGTTTCGGCCTAGCCGCACCGGAGCAAATAAGCCCAACCAAACGCTACCTAAGTCCCGATTTTTAAAGTTTTTGGAGTGCGGATATCCAATATCAGGTTGTAGTTAACAATCACCTTTTTTGATCTATCCTTCACTCTCTTCAAAAGGACAGCTAGTTGTCGGAGATTGACGAATTATGTTGTCTAGTTCAAAGGCATAACCGGAGATGGGGCGTAGTGAGAGTAGCTTACGTGGCGTAATTGATACCTTTCCAACCACCATCAACCATAGTTTGTGGATAGGCTTGCCATCTCATTAAGCTAAAATGCGTCTCAATTCATCACAATCAAGCTTTTAGAGATAACCGACCTCAATCACTGAGTGTGGTGGCGCTTGCAGGGAGTACGCAAAGGGCATAATTGTGCGGAATCTCATCGCCACCATGTCGAGTTGAGGGAAACCACCAGACTTCATCTTGTACATCAGGGACGATCGGTCCGACGAAGATATGCTTGAGACGATCACGGGCTCCTCCCCGACGAGCAAGCCACCTCTTCCGTCAGTTTTCGATGTGTTTGCCTGCACTGTCGGGAAGAAATCGATCAAGGCGGAATACTACCTCCAACTCCATGAGTCCGCCACGACGAACAAGAATAACGTAGATGAAAGCGAATTTAGAGATTAAATTTAGATTTTTTGGTGCGAATAGTCATATTAGGATTGCTATTATATTTTAAAAAATTAGATTTTTTGGGATACAAATAGTCATATTAGAATTGCTTATAAGATCACTCCTTAGGCTCTGTTTGGCACGGTGGTGGCGGTCACGAACATGAGGGTTAAATTGTCATTCGTTAACACCCATCTAAGGCTCTGTTTGGTTGGGCTGTTGCTGATGGAAAGCTGCTGATGGCTGTTGCTGATAGGAAAAGTGCTGATTCTGGAAAACGGAGTTTTGTTTAAAAACTGTTTGGGTGAAATGGAGTTTGTAAAATGGAGTTTTGAAAAAGTTGTTTGGAAACAAAACGGAGTTTTGAGTGAAAATTTTTTCCCCCCAAAATATATACTTGAACCAGTTACCCGACATCTCGTTCTACATTCTAGATTCATACAATTGATCCCAAAAAAAACAGACCCTTAAACACTAATCATGAACACATAATCAGATATTACCAAGCATTAATGAAACTTCAGATCTAAAAACATAAACAGATCTACGGAGGAGAAGGTGGTCTAAACACTAATCATGAAAACCTGTGTAAAAACCGCAAAAAAAAAGTAAATAGACCCTAACCAGAGGTAAAAACGGAAAGAATGGAGGAATTTTATACCAGCGTCGGTGAACTTTGCTGCGACAATGGAGGAGAAGGTGTCCTGCTTTATCGACAAGAGAGGAGTAGGTGGCGTGCTTCGTCGGCGAGGGAGGAGAAGGTCCTCTGCTTCGTCGGCGAGAGAGGAGATGGTGGCGTGGCGAGAGAGGAGAAGGTCCTCTGCTTCGTCAGCATGGGAGGAGCAGACCGCGAGCTTGGATGGCGATGGGGGAGAAGATCGAACCCTAGCGGGAGGGTAGCAGGGGCGCGCGGGGCGGAAGGTTGCGGAGGCGGAAATCCAGAAAATCGATTTTGAGGCTGCGGCTGCAGCTGAACGGGCAAAAAAACAGCGGACGGGTTTTAACACAAAACAGCGGATTCAATTAACCGATGTTTTCAAAATAAGCCGCGCCAAACGCTGCTTATGCCATAAATTGCGGAGCGGTTCAGCCGCACCACAGGCAAAAAGCCCAACCAAACGCCACTTAAGAAGTTCATTCACTTTTATGTTCAAACAGATGATGTTTGTTAGGTGATATTTAACGAATGACGATTTAACCCATACATTCAGGATCACCTCCACCTTGCCAAACGGAGCCTTAATCTACAAGAAACGACACAATTAGCCATCGCAGACGACATCGCCATCGCCGCCATCGCCGACGTCGTCGCCGTCGCGATCGCCGCCATCGCCGTCATCGTTATCGCCGTAGCAAATACCCGTGAATAGCTTTAGGCCAGTTTTAATTTAAAAACACATCGGACTCGGACAAACGAGTAAACTCGTTGTGGGCACGGTTGTATGGAAGGAAAAAACACATAATACATGAAGTATTAAACTACTCAATCATCGTTCCTGAAATTTTAAAAGAAAAAATGATATCTTTTTTTTAAAAACTGTGGCCTGCATATAACTAAATTCGGTCTGCGTTTAACATCGATCTTTGTAAAAAACTATGACCTGAATATAACCAAAACTTGCCTGCGTTTGACATAGCTCTATTTTTTTATCTGCAAGAAACGACACAATTAGCCATGAAAGTATTGGTGCAGCCGCCCGGCAATGGGGCCCGGGTCCAGCCGGGACCATATAATCCGCCGAACGTACAAAACCCAATATGTACCATTAACAGCGTTGAAGCACGTGCCAATTTTCTAGCCGATCCGGTCGGCCCGTGCGTCCCGAGGCGTCGTCGTCGTCTTCCTAGGGCATCCAAACCCCATCGAATATATTGCCGAGCTGTAATAAGATTCTCTCCGGGGATGTGACAGGTCTCGGGCAGCCACGAACCGCGATTCGTACAAGTTGTTCGAAGAAAAAGATTGCATGAACTGTTCAGGGCCCCACCCCCACGGATCTTAGCCTCCTTCGAATTCTCCACCGCTTTCGTGCCCGATTCTTCCGCTATTTCTTGGAAGCAATTCGACATTCTGTAGCTTACTACGAACTTCGTCAAAAGATTTTGGTAAATTTCTTTATCGATTAAAAAGTCTATTGCCAATTTGCCATACATATTCTATTGCTGTTATGAGTTATTGAATAAACAAAGGAGAAGTCATTTTCCAAATCTTGATTCTCGGACTATTTCTAACGACTGTATCTTTGTTTGGTGCCATAAAATCTGCTTTATTACTTCGGAGAAGTTCATGTGGCGTGGTGGTTAAGTGGGTGGCTTGCCACATGAGGTCAAGGGTTTGATTTAGAAGCATGTTATTCCTCGTCAGCTCTATGATCTCAACTCTCATATCAATCCCAAATAATAATAAAAATTGAAAAAAACAATCTAACAATTATTGTTTATATAAGAGTTGTTACCCATGATTGCTTTGCCTTTGGCAACCAGTCATCCAACAATTATTCAATTATGGAGGTGTTTATAATATTTGGGTGAATAGTTTATCATGGAACTTCTCTTGCAGTAGAGGAAGTAAGGTATAATTTCACAAACCTACTTATGATGAGGAGGTGCAATCCAAATCATTAGTAAGATAAGAAGTTGACAAAGATAAACCCCATCTAAACTCTTTGCACACCACAAACTGTTATTGTGGAAACATTTTGGTTTTTGTTAGGGTTTGATAAGTTATCGTAGCTTGCAATGTAAAATATGTAATAATGAAAATTAGTAGTAAATATGAAGAAAACAGAAGAAAGATACCAAACAGAATGAACCCTCAAGTTGTTGCTGTGTAATCCTGTAGGATATCATATTGTCGAATGATCAGAGCAAGAAAACTAGAAGGCATAATAGGGGTTGTGGTGTATATTCATTGAATTCATGATAAATTTATTTTTCTAGTTAATAATGATACATAAAGTCAATATATAATGGAAATTGAATGTTAAGTGCTTAGTTATTAAAGACAAAGATGCAAAGGGGTCTTGGAGTCTAGGCACAAGGCTCAAGCGTGCGCCTGACGAAGGCAAGACGCAACCATATTCATTTTAAATAATCAACATCAAACGTCAATTCATCTTCTTTATCAGATTCTCAATCTATTCTACTCATTAATCATTCATTACTATCATTTATATCTTTTAAAGATGCAAAGGGGTCTTGGAGTCTAGGCACAAGGCTCAAGCGTGCGCCTGACGAAGGCAAGACGCAATCATATTCATTTTAAATAATCAACATCAAACGTCAATTCATCTTCTTTATCAGATTCTCAATCTATTCTACTCATTAATCATTCATTACTATCATTTATATCTTTTAAAGAATATAATAAATGTGGTCACTTACAACATATCTAAATCTCAACGCTCGATTATGTTTCACAAATACTAAATCATGCAAAATTAATTGAGCTCTTACATTATTTTTTTCTTTATTTTGAAAAAAAATTACAACAGAAATCGCACCAAGGTGCGACTTTTATGCTCCAAAGACACAAAAAAGGAGCACGAATGTGCAAACCTCTGAGCCTTGAGCCTTAGGTGCGCCTTTAACAACATAGGCTAAGTGCGGGTAAACTATCCTTTTTCTTAATAAGGTTTAACTAAATCACAATGAAACTCAATTATTAAAATAGATTGATTATTAATTAATAGATTGTTAGGTCTGTTTCCAATCTTCCCCCGCCCATACCCCCAATGATTGGGGACTATATGGGTTCTGTTGTTGTTGTTGTATTAATTAATAGATTGCATTTCTCAAATTTATCGATTGTTTAATTTTTTTGACTTATAATAACTTGATATGTATTCATCTTCAATCTAACTTTTTTGCTTAACCCAAGCTCTACTGTGTTTTGGAAGTTTATCTATTTCTTGTTGGACTCTTACCAAAGCTTCTTAGCATCACCAATTAATTCAATTTTCACAAATTTAGCTTGGTCTTGATTACTCGTAGATTATCAATCAAAGAGATCCTTAAGTTCAAATGTCTAATCAATAAAACATTCGAATCATGTCAAAAGTGGGGGCACTGACCTATATTTTTATTACTTCAAATCACTATGACTTTGATCATGACAAACCCCATAGCCTCTTTCATGATTCCTAGAATGTCGGTCATCATAATCGTCACAATCATCATTAGAATAATATTTTTAGAAGGATTTTAATGATCTTCATATTTAATCTAATCTCTAAGCTCATAATGAAATGTAGGATTCATATGATCTCTTTCTCCTTACTAGATGTGCGATCGACCCCTCCTATGATGATGTAATTTTACGACTTCATTCATAGTCATCTCTAAGCCTAGATTTTGGCCTTCCCTTGATAAGGGCATTGAACCTCCATTTTTTTATGCATTACCTCATGTACTTAAGGTGTCATCTAAACTTTTGTCTTATTTGTCGACTAGAATGGATTTAGGGTGTCTCAAGGAATCAAAGAAAAGGAATCTCCATACTTATCATTAAAGAACTCCTCTATATATACAAATAGAAGGGAAGATAAAAGAGACCACTAACAATGGGAGACTATTTATGCTTGAGAGCAAATAAGCTTTAGCACTCCTCCTTAAGCTAGACTATATATATCAATCATGATCAACTTGCATATATATTTGAGAAATAAGTGGAGTGACGTTTATTGATGATGTCAGCAAGTTCTTTGTCTGAAGTAATATACATACTGCATATTTGTCCATTCATGTCTTCTCTAATAAAATGTCAGTCCAATTCTATATGCTTTGTTCTTTTCTGGAACACTGAGTACTTTGATATATAATTACTGCTTTATTGTCACATTACATAGGTAAATGAGAACTATATGTCTCACCTAAGTTCCTCATAAGAGTTATAATTCATTTTAGCTCACATGCAGTTTATGACATACTATATATTTTATCCCGACAATCTAGAGACAACTGTTTGTATTGTACTTCGCCATGTGACATAGTTTTTTCCTAGGAAAGTACACTATCCCGAAGAAGATTTCTTATCAACTATGTCATCTGCATAACTGCCATCAAAATTTGTTTCAATGCGTAGATCATTTCTTCTGAATTAGATACCTTTGCCTAGAGAACCCATGATGCATTCTAATATCTTCTTGGCTCCCTCAAGATGATATTTTCTCGGAGTATGCATAAAATAACTGACATTTTCAACTGTAACTGCAATGTTAGACCTTGTTAGTGTGATATAAATGAGTTTGCTAAATAGGTGTCTGCAGCGAATGACATCGTAAGAAGAGAAGATGTTTCATCTCAAAGACCGTCGATCCCTATAGGCATATGAACATGAAGATCCATAAATACTTGATAATCCAGTGCATTTTTTGTATTTGATAATTTGAATACTAAGAAAATTTTGAGTATTGACAGTGTGCAAATTTTTTAAGGAAATTCTAATTTGTGTTTTAACTATATAATAGAGAGGTTGGAAAATATCAAATAGTTAGATCTATCTTTCATGAAGTATATCCAAGTGCATAAAAGAACGTCATTGACATCGACAAAAATATTAACTGACCTCTGAACTTTGTTGGATTAGGACCTTAGATGTCCGAATGCACTAATTCAAAAGCAACAAAACTTTTTTCTCGATTTTTGTAAAAAAAAGTACGATGTGTTTACCATACAATGATTTTTGTAACATTTTAATATAAATGTAGAAGAAAAGAAGGTAATGACTGATGAAGCGGACAAACATGAGGATGACCAAGACGTTGATGCCTCTAAAGTAGGGAAACTTTATTGGCGGAGTTAGTTGAGGGATATCATCCAAGTAGTAAAGTCCTCTCATCTTAGTCCCAACTCCCATAAATATTTTTTTTTGAGTGAAGGTTCTAAAAATAACAATGTGAATGAAGAATAAGCCATACCAATTTTGAATTTTTGTTATAGGACTAATCAAAAGGAGGCTATAACAAAAATTATATGCATAAAAGACATTCTCCAGTGTGAGGTCTGAGGTGAGAAGCCGTGGTAACATCCTCTGACTTGTGAGGTGAGAAGATGCAGTAACTGTTGGGTTTCGTTGAACATCAATTACACAGCGAAATACAAAAAACTCATGCCATCAAAACTAGTAAATTAAGAAAACGAGTTTATACCTGTGACATGATCAGATTTTGTGGAGATTATGCTGGATTTGAGAACCAAACGCAGAACAAAATCTACGTCTCTATTGGTATCCACACGAACATTGGAAACACAACGCAGATCGTCCAACGATCTCGAGGTAGGAAGATGATCGGCCTTTTCTGCAACGAAATACTAGTTTCATTTCCCGTAGAGATTCTTTTCGATTCCACTTTCCCATAACAGTTTTTGTCTATCGAATAATCTCACACACATCAGTTTCTCAAACTGTCATTCTTATATCAGAGAGAGGAGAGAGATTTCAAAAATCTCTGAAGAGTGGAAGTTGTGATAATGGGATAATCATTTTTTTTCAGTTAAAAATCGATAATAGGAAGAATCCATCAAATTCTCGAATTCATACGAATTCGACTCGACGTACATCGATTTCTCAAATCGACGTGTTTCAGATTTTAATCAACGTAGAAATTGACATGTGTCGAATTCTAGTCGACGTTTTTGATTTCTGTTAAACGCAAACCAAATCGACGTGCGCCAAGTTCAGTACGACGCTTCTGTTAAGCGCAAACCAAATCGACGTGCATTAATATCCCAAATTGATGTGCGTCGAATACTGGCTTAACAGCCAATTCAAATCTGATTCGACAAGCAATTAGTCTTGATCTATACTTAATTAATTCCTATTTATTAAACATCATAAATTCATAATTTGGACGTGAATTTTCATTTATTTCTAATATAAATAAAAACCAACATGATCATCTATATAATTTTCTTATGTTCTTAACGTGTGACCCAGTTTATTCATATTACATTGTCAGTAAGACTAATCTCTTGATCACAGATTCCAACAATCTCCCACTTGAGGTAGAACGTATCAATCATAGTCTCACAAACAATAAGCGACATCTAGTAATGCATTATTGGTACTCAAGTAATACAAGAGTTAGTAATTTAATTAAACCTGTTAGTAACCAATGTTCCGGTGCATTTTAGTCCCTTTTGTCCTTGACATCCAGAATAATCTCGAGGCATGTAATGTGTCACCCTTTTTATAATCCAATCTTTGTTTTCTTGATCTTTAAGTAGACTATGTCAATCAAATGAGCTAAATATCATATATTGACTAAATGCAGCGTGACAATGCATTTTATATTCTCACTCTATCAAGGGGCTCATGAACATCACTCCTGTTATATAGGATGGATAAATTCCATCTACACCTCTCACAATTACCTACACGATTTGCAAAGCACTCAACAACCAATCTTATCATCAACCTTTCTCAAGGAAAACTTTAATTGACATCAAAGTTCAATTCCCTTTATGTAATAACTGTAGTAACTTTATTTTAAAGAACCATATACACCATTATCACTATGAGAACTATTTGTGAGTTGTGATACACTTATAACAATCGCAAATTAATCTCATGATGAGTCTGTTTAGCAGACTTGTTCTCTAATAAGAATCTATGTGATGACTTGATATCCAATATTATGACCTATGTGATTCGGTCATCAGTTAACCCACATAATAATCTTAATGTATTATCATTGTCCATTCTATAATAATATCTTGCCTAAGGATGATTTAATAATAATGTTTCATATGAAACAATGAAACATAAGATTTCACATTCAAGTCACGCACTTGAATTTCTATAGAAACAAATATTCTAAGGACAATCATTATGTGCAATTGTACTATCAATATAAAAAGAATAGACATAATAATAGAAAGTGTCTTAAATGTAAAAATGAAACAATAGTACAGTCATCACATGAACATAAAATGTACAAAGCCAAAATCCACAAGTCTCTTACTAGAGGATCAGTCAGGTATCTAATATTAAGTGATCTAGTATGACCGCCATGCTTCCTCTTAGGAAGAGCTTTTGTCAGCGGATCTGCAATGTTGTTGTCAATCGCCACTATGTATATGTTCACATCTCCTCTATCGATGATCTCTCGAATGAGATGAAACCATTGAAGTATGTGCTTGGAATGTTGATGAGATTTAGGTTTCTTGGTCTGTGCAATGACTCAATTATTGTCTCTTCCAGTTCACAGCACCTAAAACACATATCCTGATTGAGACTTTGAGTTGCCCTTATTAGTTTGGAAACCGACATCCGTGCAACCCTTTACAACCAATTCATTCTCACCACCATAAACCAAAAATACATCCTTAGTCCTTTTAAGTACTTTAGGATATTCTTGATGACAGTCCAATGACTTTCACCTAGATTTGACTGGTATCCGCTAGTCATGTTCAATGCATATGAGACATCAAGACGAGTACATAACATTGCATGCATGATTGATCCAATTGCAGAAACATATGAAATCAAACTCATGCGACCTTATCTTTCTGAGATTTAGGACATTGCGTTATAGAAAGATTCACACCATGAGACATGGGTAAGAATCCTTTCTTAGACTCAAGCATATTGAACCGCTTCAACACCTTATCACTGTATGTTCTCTAGGTTAGTCCAAGTGACTTATTTGATCTATCTTTATAGATCTTTATATCAAGTATATAAGTTGCTTCACCCAAGACCTTTATAAAAAAAAGTTCCCTAACTAAGTCTTGACAAACTGCAGGGTTAGACTGTCATTCCCAATGAGTAATATGTTATCCACATATAATATTAGAAATACAACTATGCTCCCACTAACCTTCTTGTAAACACAAAGCTCATCTTCATTTTTGATGAACAAAACTCTTTGATTTTCTCATTAAAATGAGATTCCAACTTCGAGAAGCATGTTTCAACCCATAAATGGATCGTTGCAGCTTGCATACCCTTTGATGCACTCATAGTCGCACCCGATGGGGTGAATGAAATGCAAAATAATTTTAGATTTAATTTTAAAATAAAAAAACGCGACATTATATTCAATAAAAGAAATTTGGAGCACAATCTGCACAAAATTAACAATTTAATTTCAGTTCGAAATGCAAATCATCCGATGAATGACAATCCCTCAGTAATCAATAAAACCAAAAGTAACAAAATATTCGTCGAGGGAAAACCAACTTAGAGGAAAATAAAAAAGGACAGCCCGGTGCACAAAGCATCCCCACACAACGAGGGTCCCACCATAAGGGTGAAATGTAGGCAAACCTTTCCCCTGCATTTTTGCAAGAGGCTGCTTTCATGACTCGAAATAAAAAAAAGTAAAAATAAAACAAAAAATAAACTTCCTCGGAAACTAAGTTAATTACTTAAACTAGACAGAGACGAGCCCAAAGATTATGATATATCTTACCGGGAATGGAATGGTGGGGTGGTCGATGGAAGGTCCGGTGGAAGACGAGAGACTCCTCACGCAAACAGAGTAAATGTGTCGGCGATGACTTTCAAGGAGGACGGTGTGGTGGAGGGGTAGAAGAAATATGCTGATGTCGAAATCCGTGGAGAGACGAAGGAGGAAGAAAATCAGTTAGAAGATGTTATGGACCCAATGTGGGGTTGGACTTATCACCGCCATGAACGCAAGCCTAATGCATGAAGAGGGGTGCGCGGATCGTTTTCGGTATCGCAAGTTTTATTCCAGCTTTTAATTTTTATGTTATCTCACTTGTAGTAAGCCCAGGTGAGGGGCACAACTTTTGAAGTACTTTTGAACCTTTATTTTGGTTTGGGTGAACCATATGGTTGGGTTCGGTGACAATGAGAAGTAAGCATAAAAATTAGAATCTCCAAATCTCTCTCTTCCTTCCTCTCTCTCTCCCCCCTTTCGAAAATACCTAAAGGAGCCCTAACCCTCTCAGCTGCTTACGTCGTGAACGCCGCTGCTGCCACCCCGTCCTCCTGCTGCTGCAGGGAAACTACCACCGGACACCATTGCTCCTTCCAGATCGAGGACCATTACGCGCTCTTTCTTCGGAGCCCATAACATCTTGGTATCAGAGCCAAACCCTTCCCCTTCCGACACCCCCAGCTACATCCCTTCGCATCTACGCTCGTCGCCAGCTCCTTCCGCTCGCGCTGCCCCGACCATGCCTAGTCCGCCGTCCGCCGGCCTCCTCCCAGCGCCCGATTCGACCTTCCTGCTGCACCCTCCAATTTCCATGGATGAGGGATGCCGCATACTAGATCAGATCGTGGACATGCTTCAATCTCTTGTGGAAATGCAAAATAAACGACTCTCAGAGCAAAATGTGATGATGGAAGCTATCTAGACTCGTCTCGATGCCATCCAGACCTCACCGACGCCACCGACGCCACCGACGCCACCGACGCCACCGACGCCACCGACGCCACCGACGCCACCGACGCCACCGACGCCACCGACGCCACCGACGACCCAGATCTCTTCCACACCAATGTCTCCGTCAGCGGCATGTTTGTCTGTGCACATCGACAAACCGCGCAATGACAGTACCTCCCACGTTCGTTTTGCTCGAATGGATTTTCCTCTCTTCGAAGGCCGCGAAGATCCCCTCGTGTGGCTCACCCGTTGCGACATCTTCTTCGCTAACCAAAGGATACCACCGGAGGACCGCCTCAGTATCGCGTCTTTCCATTTGTTGGGGGCTGCTCAACTATGGTTCTCTCAAATCCATACGGAACATCCAGATCTTACTTGGGATACCTTCAAGACGGTTTGCACTCCCCGCTTCGGGCCGCCCCTACGCGGAAATCCCTTGAGCGATCTCATAGCCCTCAAATAAACTGCTCCTGCCTCAAGAAGTACCGCTCTTCAAGACAGGCCTACAAGACTGCTTGCGGTTTGATGTGGAGTTTCATGTTCCTTTCGATTTATCCACCGATATGAACTTGGCATGAGCTTTTGAATGACGATCACACCTAAATCGTCCGCTCGGTTCCCGTCGGGAACCGCCCCCATCACAGGCGCGGTGGCTCCTCTTCCGGCAGACACGACACCAAAACCAACCGCCGAGAGGACTCCACTCGACCTCTCTTTGACATGTCCGACATCTGATATTTAAAAACTCAATCCGACATGTTACCAACATGTTACCGACATCCAATATTTACAACCTTGGTGGTATGTTTTGTTTCTCTGCGTTTGTGCATACTCTTCTGTCCATGCCATCTTCGTAGAAGCAAAATTCGACCATGAGTGGTTGTGAAGCCCCCTCCAAAAAGGGTGACTGCTATGCGCAAACTGGTTTCGGCTATGCGCTGATCGTCCCCTATTTAAATATATATAAAAATTTACCTAAAAGTAAACCCTACTTTCTCTTACGGGCAAACCACACTCACGCAGACAACACATGACAATGGATGTGTCTCCTTCCCCTTCAATGAAAACAATGGGTATGCCAGAAGTGTTGGTGTTTGCATGGTGATCTGGAAGTGGTCAAATATCTAGTCTCACTGTCAACGCGATATGAGCCTATGTGGTCGCACAAAAGAGTGCTTGGAGAAATTGGAGGAGGAATCCTGTTGACAAGGGATCGGATTAAAGGGATCAGATTAAAGCAGGCGTTCGTCGAACGGCTAATGTAGCGCGTTCGTCGAACGACGCTCGTCGAACAAGTTCGTCGAACGGCTAGCGTAGCGCGTTCGTCGAACGGCTCGTCGATCGGTTAAGTGTTGAATAATATCGTCTTGACTGTCAAGACGATGTTCTCGACGATATATGTATATCCTCTCGACGATATATATGTCTTCTCGACGATATATGACATCTTCTCGATGATATACATGTCTTCTCAACGGCCAGTAAAGCACGTTCGTCGAACTGCTATTGTAGCGCGTTCGTCGAACGACGTTCGTCGAACGGCCAGCGTAGCACGTTCGTCGAACGGCCAGCGTAGCACGTTCGTCGAACGGCCAGCGTAGCACGTTCGTCGAACGGCCAGCGTAGCACGTTCGTCGAACGGTTCGTCGAACGGCCAGCGCGTTCGACGAACGCTGACCAGTTCGCGAACGCAGTGTTCGACCTTTTATCTTCGCCCGACGCTTCTCTTGATTGCTAGAGGTATAAAAGAATACGATTCTTTTAACCTAATACCCGATCTATTTTTGGCGATCTGTTTTGCGAGAGAGAGCGACGGAAGAGTTCCGCAAGGGATCTGACGGAAGTGTTCCGACCGGTCGATCCCGCCGCCGCCGCCGACTCTCCCTGTCGTCGGACCTAGCAGTCTGTGGGAGACGTAGAGAGCAGTTCTTCTCCGACCTAGATCTTGTGCGACAAGAGGCTAGGGTTCTTCAACACTCGTGTGGATTTCCCGTAGAGGCGCAGATCTATTTCAGCGATTGGAACTCAAGTTTTGTTCTCTGGATCCGCCATAGGAGCATCTCGGTTGAGTAGAGACTCAACCCCCCTTCAGGTATAATTTCTGCAATATGTTACTGGTTGTTTTATTTCTTGAATCAGTGAAATCGCAAGTTTCATATAACTCTTTTGGGTTGTTCTAGTTATTTTATTCCGCTGCGCATATGTGATATGCTGTATTATCATTTCTGAAATGGTATTAAGAAAACCCAACAGTGGTATCAGAGCGATGTTTGCAATCTAATGCGTGTAAATCAGAAATTTAGAAGTGTTCTAAATGTCTGGATTTCTTCCTGGGTGTTTGGATTTCGAAGAAATGTTCTAGATTGGAACACTCCCAGGAATGCATGTGATTGCGTTGCGATTTCATTGTTTTAGAAATTGTGTCTCCTTAGCAGTAACCGTCTCTCTAATTGAAAAAAAAAAAAAATCGTCTCTCTAATTGGTCTGTGAAACCAAATGTCTTCGATTTTGAATCTGACATTGAGAGACGAGCTTGTCTACTGCATAAGTGGAGTTGTTTTGCCTGTGTCAGATTTAGAAATGTTTTAAATGCTCAGATTTAGCCCTTTTCTATCAAGCGTTGATAATTTTATTTTTGTGCACTTCTGGGATGTTTTGGTTGTGTATGTTGTAATTTTGTAAAAGTGCACGTTGATTAATTGTTAATCAATTTTATAAATAAAATCACTTATCCAATATTAAGTATACGGATGCCTCCCGATGGATGACACTCTTCCTGCCTCGATCGATGAAGTGTGGGCTTGCCAAAGCAAGGTGCATTAATCTATCTTGGTAAGGGTGCGAGCGGATAATTGTGATATCCCACTGTCGACATCGGGTCCAACTTAACTGGGTGACCTCAAAAGTTGAGTGCCTGGAGGCATTGGGTTGGCATGCACCATATGATGGATGCGAATAAAGAGTTATTCACCAACCATACAAGAGTTGCATAGTGATGCAATTGACAAGTGTTGCCTACCTAAATAACCACATTATGAGAGGAACGCCAAAGCGGACTCGTTGTGTTGGTGAAATACGGATCTTGTCCACTAAGAGAGTAGCTCACATAAACTCTCCGAATTGATATTAAGGGTTATCAATTTGAATAAAATAGTGAGAGTATTTAATAAAAGACCTTATTAAAATAAAAATGTATTTTGAAATATAGTACTAAAATATATTTTGCATTACTTTGTAGAATTTCCATGGCAAATACATCACACTCCACGTTGTCCCTGAGAGCCATCCTTGAGAAGGACAAGCTCAATGGGACGAACTTCCTCGACTGGTATAGGAACCTGAGAATTGTTCTCAGGCAAGAGCGTAAGCTCTATGTCCTTGAAGAAGATCCCCCCGAGGAGCCAGCCTCTATTGCACCTCGTGCAGAAAAAGATGCTTACAGGAAGTATGGAGATGACTCCTTGGATGTTGAATGTCTCATGCTCGCGACCATGAACTCTGAGCTTCAGAAGCAACATGAGAACATGAGTTGTTACGAGATGGTCGAGCACCTGAAGAAAATATTTCAAGGGCAAGCTCGCCAAGAGAGGTTTGACATATCCATGGCATTATTTCAGTGTAAGATGGGAGCTCGAGACTCAGTAGAGACTCACATACTCAAGATGATTGGGTATATAGAGAACCTTGAAAGACTGGGTTTTCCCATGGGCCAAGAGTTGGCCACAGATCTGATCCTGCAATCGTTGCCGGACAGTTATGAGCAGTTTGTCTTGAATTACAATATGAATGAAATTGACAAGACACTGCCCGAGCTCCTAGGCATGTTAAGAACTGCCGAGATCAATATGAAGAAGGTCAGGCCTGCTAGCCCCATATTGATGGTGCATAAAAGCAAGGGCAAGACCAAGGGATTCAAGAAGACTAAGGTGGGACCTAAGTCGTATTTTGATCCCAAGTCTTCAGCACTGAAGAACAAGGGCTTGGCTAAGGAAGGGAAGTGTCATCATTGTGGTAAGGCAGGGCGTTGGAGGAGGAACTGTCCCCTCTATCTTGAAGATTTGCAAAAGCAGAAGGGAAGTGTGACTTCCACTTCAGGTATTTACGTTATAGAGATAAACCTTTCTGCTCCTTCATCTTGGGTATTGGATACCGGATGTGGTTCTCACATTTATACGAATGTGCAGGAACTGAGAAGGAGAAGAATGCCGGGTAAAGGGGAGGTAGACCTGCGCGTCGGAAATAGAGCAAGAGTTGCTGCCGTTGCCGTTGGTGTCTATTGTCTTTCTTTGCCCACTGGTCTTATTATTGAACTTGATAATTGTTATTTTGTTCCTGCTATAACTAGAAACATCATTTCTATTTCATGTTTAGACATGATTGGTTTTACTTTTATTATAAAGAACAATTGTTGTTCTATTTATAAGAATGATGTTTGTTATGACGTTGCCCAATTGTTTAATGGTTTATATGTTTTGAACTTAGACCATCCGATCTATAACATAGAGAATACCAAAAGACTAAAAACAAATGACTCGAATCCTACGTACCTTTGACATTGTCGTTTAGGCCATATAAACGAGAAACGCATATCCAAGCTCCATAGAGATGGACTACTGGACTCATTTGATTATGAATCATTTGAGAGATGCGAGTCATGTTTGTTAGGCAAGATGATGAAAGCCCCTTTCATTAGTTGTAGTGAGAGGGCTGATGATCTCTTGGGTATAATACATAGTGATGTATGCGGACCCATGCGTTCTATGACTAGAGGTGGGTACTACTACTTCGTTACATTTACTGATGATTTCAGTAGATACAGATACGTGTTTCTTATGAAGAACAAATCCGAAACCTTTGAAAAGTTCAAAGAGTTTAAAAATGAAGTAGAGAATCAACTGGGAAAGAGGATAAAAGCACTTTGATCTGATCGAGGTGGCGAATATCTGAGTCATGAGTTTCGTGATCATTTGAGAGAGTGTGGTATTGTATCACAGCTCACTCCGCCCGGAACACCACAACATAATGGTGTGTCTGAGAGGAGGAATCGTACTTTGTTAGACATGGTACGGTCGATGATGAGTTATGCAGATTTGCCCATTTTCTTTTGGGGATTTGCTTTAGAGACTGCTGCTTTCACATTAAATCGTGCTCCAACGAAAACAGTTCCAAAGACACCATATGAGATATGGACTGAGAATCGTCCTAGTTTATCTTTTATTAAGATTTGGGGCTGTGAGACATACGTGCGACGTCAAATGCCTGACAAGTTGAAACCCAAGTCGGATAAGTGTTATCATCTCGCATCAGGTCTGCTTCTTCCATCATCGTCATCTCAGCTCTCGCCATACCTGTCGTCCGAGGGCAAAGTGTTTGTCGCAAGGACTGACGTTTTTTTGGAGAAAGAGTTCTTATCCAGAAAGACTGCAAATGTGGAACTTGAGGAAGTTCAAGAACCACATTGAACCGATTTTAGAACCTGAGCAAGGACTATAAGTTGTTGTAGCTAGAGAGCCTGCTCAAGAAACACAAGTCTTGCATAGATCTGATAGACCAAGATTTGAGCCTGAGAGATATGGATTTCTCGTGTCTCAAATAGGTAATGTGTTGCTTATGGATCATGATGATGAGTCTGCAACCTATCAAGAGGCTATGTGTGGACCTGACTCCGAGAAGTGGCTTGAGACCATGAAATTTAAAATGGACTTCATGTATGCAAACCAAGTTTGGACCTTGGTGGAACCACCTGAAGGGGTACGACCCATAGGGTGCAAGTGGGTCTTCAAAAAGAAGACCGACATGGATGAGAATGTATAGACATTCAATGACCGACTGGTGGCTAAAGGTTTCAGGCAAATTCATGGTGTTGACTATGATGAGACCTTTTCCCCTGTAGCCATGGTCAAGTCCATTAGAATTCTACTTGCTATTGCTGCGTATTATGACTACGAGATCTGGCAAATGAATGTCAAAACGACTTTCCTTAATGGAAACCTCATTGAGGAAGTGTATATGACACAACCCGAGGGTTTTGAATCTCCAAATGAAGCCACTAAAATATGCAAGTTGAATCGATCTATTTATAGATTGAAACAAGCTTCTCGAAGTTGGAATCTTCGTTTTGATGAGAAAATCAAAGAGTTTGGTTTCATTAAGAACGAGGATGAACCTTGGGTTTACAAGAGGATTATTGAGAGCATTGTCGTTTTCCTGATTTTGTATGTGGATGACATACTGTTGATCGGAAATGACATTCCGACCCTGCAAGCTGTTAAGAACAGGCTAGGGGATTGCTTTTCTATGAAAGACTTGGGTGAAGCGACTTATATACTTGGTATTAAGATCTATAGAGATAGATCGAAGAAGTTGCTGGGTTTGACCCAGAGTACATATATTGAGAAGGTGTTGAAACGGTTCAACATGCTTGAGTCCAAGAAAGGATTCTTACTCATGTCACATGGTGTGAGTCTCTCTAAGGACCAGTGTCCAAAATCTTTGGAAGATAAGGACCTCATGAAGTTGATTCCATATGCTTCGGCAATTGGATCAATCATTTACGCAATGTTATGTACTCGACCCGATGTCTCTTATGCTTTGAGCATGACTAGCAGATATCAGTCTGATCCTGGTAAGAGTCACTGGATTGCAGTCAAGAATATCTTAAAGTACTTGAGAAGGACTAAAGATGTATTCTTGGTGTATGGTGGAGAGGAAGAGCTCATCGTAAAGGGTTACACAGATGGTAGCTTCCAGACTGATATGGACGACTCAAAGTCCCAATCAGGCTTTGTATTTTGCCTTAATGGAGGAGCTGTAAGTTGGAAGAGTTCCAAGCAGGAGACAGTTGCTGATTCTACAACTGAGGCCGAGTATATCGCTGCTGCAAATGCGGCGAAGGAGGCTGCGTGGATTAGGAAATTCATCGGCGAGCTAGATGTAGTTCTTAGCATTGTTAATCCCGTAGTTCTCTACTGTGACAACAACGGTGCTATTGCACAAGCTAATGAACCTAGATCTCATCAGCGCTCCAAGCACATACTTCGGCGGTTCCATCTTATTCGAGAGATTGTCGATCAAGGAGATGTGAGCATATGCAGAGTACCGACTGAAGAAAATATTGCGGATCCACTGACGAAGCCTCTTACATAGAGAAAACATGATGGTCATACTAGATCAATGAGTATTAGATACTTGAATGATCGTCTCTAGTGTGAGTCTTGTGGATTGTATTTGTCAGTTGTTGATTATTCATGTGATGAATAGAGTACTTTATATTTCATTTATGACAAGTTCTTTTATTATGTTACATGTTTCTACTGATAGATTAATTAGCATAATAAGTGCCCTTAGAATGTTTGCTTCCATAGAAATTCAAGTATGTGACTTGAATGTGAGGGCCTATGTTTGTAAGAAGCTTCATTTTTAAATGGTCCCTGGTCGTAGTATCATCTTAGAAGTTCAGGGCGATGATGATAAATAAAGACTAGCATGTGCGTTGACTGATGACCGGCTCTCACAGGTCATGATATTGTGATATCAAGTCATCACATGGATACTTGTTAGTGAACAAGTTGTACTGGACAGACCCACCTTGAGACTACTTTGTGGATTGTTATATGAACGTGTCACAAGTAGGTCTCAACTGACAATGGTGTTTGTGGTTCTTTGACCTGAAGTCACAACATTCATCAAGTGCGGAAGAGCGTACTTTGATGCCATCTAAAGTCTTCCTTGAGAAAGGTTGATGATAAGGATGGTTATTGGGTATGTTAAGATTCATTTGGGTGTTTGTGTGTGGGCAGATATGAGATTTGTCCTCCTATATGACAGGAGTTACATCCATGGGCCCCTTGATGGAATGAGACTGAGAAATGCATGGCAATGCTTGGTTGAGTCAATATGTGATATTGAGCTTACCATTTTCAGACAGTCTATTCTAGATCAAGGAATTGGGATTGAACAATTACGAGGGTGACACGGTCCATGCCTCTAGTTCTATCCGGATGTAAGGGACAAAGGGACATGACAACACTGATACATTGGTCAAGACAGGCTTGTTGAGTTATGAACTCTTATTGCTTGGGTAGCAATGATGCATTGCTAGATGCCGCTCATCGTTTGTGAGACTTTTATTTGATACGTTCAAGATCAAGTGGGAGACTGTTGGTGTTTGCATGGTGATCTGGAAGTGGTCAAATATATAGTCTCACTGCCAACGCGATATGAGCCTATGAGGTCGCACAAAAGAGTGCTTGGAGAAATTGGAGGAGGAATCCTGTTGACAAGGGATCGGATTAAAGCAGGCGTTCGTCGAACGACTAATATAGCGCGTTCGTCGAACGGCGCTCGTCGAACAAGTTCGTCGAACGGCTAGCGTAGCGCGTTCGTCGAACGGCTCGTCGATCGGCTAAGTGTTGAATAATATCGTCTTGACTGTCAAGACGATGTTCTCGACGATATATGTATATCCTCTCGACGATATATATGTCTTCTCGACGATATATGTCATCTTCTCGACGATATACATGTCTTCTCAACGACCAGTAAAGCACGTTCGTCGAACGGCTATTGTAGCGCGTTCGTCGAACGGCGTTCGTCGAACGGTTAGCGTAGCACGTTCGTCGAACGGTTCGTCGAACGGCTAGCGTAGCACATTCGTCGAACGGTTCGTCGAACGGCCAGCGCGTTCGACAAACGCTGGCCAGTTCGTCGAACGCAGTGCTCGACCTTTTATCTTCGCCCGACGCTTCTCTTGATTGCTAGAGGTATACAAGAATACGATTCTTTTAACCTAATACCCGATCTATTTTTGGCGATCTGTTTTGCGAGAGAGAGCGACGGAAGAGTTCCGCAAGGGATCTGACGAAAGTGTTCCGACCGATCGATCCCGCCGTCGCCGCCGCCGCCGCCTCTCCCTGTCGTCGGACCTAGCAGTCCGTGGGAGACGTAGATAGCAGTTCTTCTCCAACCTAGATCTTGTGCGACAAGAGGCTAGGGTTCTTCAGCACTCGTGTGGATTTCCCGTAGAGGCGCATATCTATTTCAGCGCTTGGAACTCAAGTTTTGTTCTCTGGATCTGCCATAGGAGCATCTCGGTTGAGTAGAGACTCAACCGCCCTTCAGGTATAATTTCTGCAATGTGTTGCTGGTTGTTTTATTTCTTGAATCAGTGAAATCGCAAGTTCCATATAACTCTTTTGGGTTGTTTTAGTTATTTTATTCCGCTGCGCATATGTGATATGCTGTATTATCATTTTTGAAATGGTATTAAGAAAACCCAACAAGAAGCACACCTTCCAACTTCGCCACAACGTCTACCCCAAGTACCTTTCCGGTTGCCTCCTTTTTCCAGACTGCTCGATCCTCCGACCATGAAGGTGCCTCCCGTTATCCTCCTCTTCCCACTCCTCCCTCTAAGAAGGCGATCAAGGAGAGGAGCTGATCGACAGTGGCAACGGGGGACTTTCAGGCTCATTTTTTTGTCTATTGAGCTTCACGGGATGACAGTTAATGATGCCAGAGAAAGAAAAGTGGTTCATTTAAGAGGAGATGGCTGGGAGAGCAGTTTGGCAGTTGACGAAGTTTGATTAGATTTGTATGATAAAATGTGAGCTTATTTTAACGGCTGATTAAAGGCTTGGATGAAGATTACAGTCGTGTTGACTCCCTTTGCTGGCCTAGCATCGACAACTCGGCCTCAAAGCGCTGCAAGTACTGCAATAGCCTCTCAAAACAATCTTCTCATGAAGAGGAGGACCTCCCGTAGGGAGAGAATGGTCAGCCTGCAACATAATGATCAACACTTGCAATTTTTTGGTATGCACTTAAAACAGGTCTGCATATAGCCAAAATTGGTTTGCTCATAACAATCGCCTAAAGAAGACCACAATGATTCTCTAAGAGATGGGAGATGCTAGTGAGCTGGATGCTGAAGAAAGACCATATGGCACAAAGTAAAGTATGGTGTGAAAGGTCACGAAACCATAGTTTGACACTGTAGATCCCCTCCTGATGTGGGATGAGAGGGCGATCCACGTTTCGCTGGATACTATTTCCCTTCATGGAGGGAGACTTCTAGTGCTGATGCGCTGGGATTCATTCTCTCTCATGTTGTTTGTAGATGATGGAATGTGCGAGAAATGGAAAATTACTTGCGACAAGTTCTCTCTTTTGAGGCTTGTTGTGAATCCTTCGAGTCTTTGGAGCAAGTTCATCTTCTCACATGGTACCATGAAGAACTCTTGAAGGGATCGAAGAAGTCAGAGGATCTGACCCACGTGATGGAGGAGCGGAGGGTATGCCTGCGCTTTCCCTTCTCCTTTTTTTCACGATGACCATTTTATGAATTGTTTCAAGTCAATATTGTTGTCTATTGCGGCACTAGTGACCAAATTCTCCAATCTACATGAAGTTGCGTGAGACCCTCCACCAATCGTAGAGGTGCAAAATACTTCTGGAGCGTGTTAGGATCTCAGGCGCATGCTAAAAAAATTTTCGGGGTATTTTTATATGTTTCTTAACATTTTTTTATTATTGTGATTACATTACTTAATGACTATCCTCTTAACTTTTGGTATCATGATTGCGCGTTAAGCAATGCTCAAATTGGCCTTGCTGATTTCGCTGCTATTGTTAGTGGATATTTCACCCTAAGTGTGGGATCAATGACGATCCCGAGGAGGTTTTAGGCGACATTGTTTGACTTGTGTATAATCCTTACTAGTTGATTAAGCAATTAGTTTGACGAAGTTTGCTGTCTTGCTGAGCTAACTCATTTTGTGCCCGTATCCACAATTGGAGGGAAACTTGTTTTGGCGATAACATGTCAGAGATCTTTTGTTTGACATTGTCCGACTTGCAGAATTTGATCATGTTTCTGCCCTCAAATGAGGCTCTCATTCTTGGTGAGGGATCTGTTATGGGCCTACTCGGAGGTCCTCGGAGGAGTTGTCGGAGGCGGGGAAGATGACAGAGAGACAATGGAGCCTTGACCGCGGCTGCTTAAGCGGGGTTGCTCGTTAGAGGAGAGAGTCACCAAGCATCTCACAACAAGGGGACAAGAACTAGAATTTCATTCATTGATTACCTCTTCTTCATACAAGACAAGGGTATATATAGGACCCCGGGGAAAGAATTGTAAATACAACAAGGGACATTAATAAAATACGCGACTCCTACGATTTGACTCCTACGACTTACTATAATAAAAACTTGACTCCTAATAAAGACTCGCGACAACATAATAATAATATAATATGATAAATGGCGAAGGATCCGAAACCGATCCATAACATCTCATCCACCCATGAAATCGAGCTTGTCCCCAAGCTCGAACCTCGCATGGATGGTCGAGTTCTCAGGCATCTTAATCTCGCGCCAGAACAACTGTCGATATCTTGTCATGGTTGCCTCGACAGTGAGCATCGTCAGTATGAATTTTTCGTGCAAAAAAGGCCCGACGGGCCCAGGCCAGACCCAGGCCGGGCCTCGGACAAACCGGGCCCAGGACGGGCCCGAGCCCCTCTTAAAAAGAGGGGCCCGAGGGAGCCCACCAGACTGGGCCCAGTCAGGCCGGGCCAGGCCTGGTCGGCTCCCTCTAAAAAAGGCCATGCTGGCCTGTTGGGGCCATGTTGGCCCCATCTTTTAATTGCTGGGGCCACGCCCCAACATTTAATGCTGGGACCACGGGGCCCCAACAATTAAAGATGGGGCCACTCGGCCCCAGCAATTAAAAGCTGGGGCCACGGGGCCCCAACAATTAAAGCTGGGACCACGCGGCCCCAGCAATTAAATGCTGGGGCAACGCCCCAGTATATTATCGGGCCTGGGCCCGGCCCGGGCCGGGCACCAGGCCAGGCTTCGCTTTAAAAAGTGTAGGGCTGATATCGAGTCGAGTTCGAGCGATTTTGGCTCGGCTCGAAATCGAAATTTTCGAGTCGAACTCGGCTCGAAATCGAAATCGATTTCGAGTCGACTCGACTCGACCCGAAATCGCTCGATTCCGAGCTGGCTCGAAATCGAATCGAGCTGGCTCGAAATTGAATTGAGCTGATTCAAAATCGAATCAAGCTGGCTCGAAATTAAGCAATTTTTCTCTTTATTCGTAATTGGCTCGAAGTTAAATTGAGAAACATCTAAATTTAGCAAATAAAATAATTAAAACCTTCAATATTTTTATTTAGGTTTAAAATTTAGTATTTTTAATTTTAAAATAATAACATATTAATAAATAAATAATATTTTTAATTAATTCGAGTTGATTCAAATCATATTTCGAGCGATTCAGGGCTGGCTCGAAATCGACTCGAAATCAGATTCGAGTCAAATTGAATCGACTCAAATTGAGTCGAATCAATTGTAACCGATTCCGATTCGGGTCAATATTCGAGCGATTTTCGAGCGACTTTCGAGTTTCGAATATTATGCTCAGCCTTAAAAAAGTGGGCCTTGTGAGCCCACTTAGGCCTGGCCTGGGCCTAACCAGACCCGGGCAGACCCGGGCAGGGCAACCAGGCTCATGCTTTTTTTGCACGCCTAGTATGAATGAGAGGACCGATGACCGAAAGACTGGGCTCGGTGGTACTGGCTGAGCGGTGGCGGGCCGCATCAGTATGGAGGCCGGAGGATTAATGACAGACGGCTTGAGGAATGGATCTGGCGGAACGGTGTCGAGGAGCCATGACAATGCGGCCGGAGGCAGCGACGGAATAGCCGGAGGAACCGACAGAACATGGGTTGGCGAAGCAGGAGTCGGCAAGGGAAGCAGTGGCACATCGTCGGCTGGCGATGGTGGCTGCACGAGGAGAGGTGGAGGCGGTGAGGGTGGAAGCTGTGACAGAAGGTGATCCGTAATGTTTGGCAGAGACAAAGGCGACATTGGCGTGCCCGACGTCCATGACGAAGGATTTGTTGGACGTGATCCTTGGACGAGCGCATCGAGACGTCGCAATATGGAGGTCATCATTTCCTCCACCGAGCGGAAAGTAGCCATCTCCACGACACTAAGCTTGTGGCCTGCCATTGTGAATGAGGCTAGGGTGGGGATGGACTTGTCGTGGCTTGGGGCTCGAGGCAGTGGAAGCGGGGCGGTGGAGACGTGTCGGTCCATGGTGTAATTAATTCTGTTGTAATAATTAATTAATTAATCAAAATATGTGATTAATCAATTAATAATTAAAAACAAAAGTAACTTCCCATACAAGACGATAAGGCTTGCAATACAAATAAAAAAAGTATGTAATAAAAATAAAATAAAAGTGTGGGACGGGTTGCTCGAGGAGATGTGGTTGTAATAAAAATAAATAAAGATGCAGCGGAAGATGGGCTCGAGGAGGAAGCGACAGGCGGCGTGGTCTCGATTGGACAAAGCAGCAGGCAGAATGAGAAAGGAGCATGCATGCAGGCAAGTTCTGGCATTTGGCGGGAAGGAACGACGAGGCTGACGTGAGGCGTCGACGGAGGTTCTCTGTGCGTGAAGGGGAGCCCGCAGGATGGCGGTTAATGAAGTTTAGGGAAGTTTCGGCGGACGAGCAAGCGCCGTCGATGGCACGGGAGGATGCGATCGGAGGTGAGCTTGTGGAGGCGTCGACGATGAAGAGGAGGGAAATGCGGGGGTAGGAGTGCTGGGTCGACGCAGGACCGAGACGCTAGTGTCTGATGCTAGCGAACGATGATACTAGCGGTCGATGAAACAACTGGCTGTTGGTACGGGGAAGACGAGGATGAAGGTGGCTGCTTGTGAGGGGAAGACGATGAAGAAGTTGCGTTGGGCTTGAGGGCAACGGGGAAAACAACAACGGCTTGTCGTAAGGGAGAGGAAGAGGGGCTCGAGGTTGCGGAAGCGGCGCCGATGCGATGTTGGCGTGCGTCGGCGGAAGAGGACCGAGAAGTTATGATACCAAGATGTTATGGGCTTACTCAGAGGTCGCCAGAGGAGTGGTCAGAGGTGGGAAAGATGGCGGAGATACATGCTGCCTTGACCGCGACTGTTTAAGCGTGGTTGCTCGTTATAAGAGAGAGCCACCAAGTATCTCACAATAAGGGGACAAGAACTAAAACTTCATTCATTGATTACCTCTTCTTCATACAAGACAAGGGTATATATAGGACCCCGGGGGCAGAATTGTAAATACAACAAGGGACATTAATAAAATACGCGACTCCTACCACTTGACTCCTATGACTTACTATAATTAAGACTTGGCTCCTAATAAAGACTCAAGACAACATAATAGTAATACAATATGATAAATGACGAAGGATCCGAAATCGATCCGTAACAGGATCTTGCGAGATCCTTGAGAAGTACAGTGATAATCGTCCTCGATCTCGTAGCAATCCTTTTCGAAGTTGTCTTTTGTCGATTAGTTGGACGTGCTTTTTGTCTCATTGGGCTGATATGTCTCAGCTTTATATCCGCACTAAAAAAGGAAGAGGAGCTAAGGAGGATCATGTCAAAGGATCTCTCGTACAACTTTCAGGTTGCAAGATCTTATCTTTACATCTCGTGGAAAGGAAAGTGTGCTCTAGCTCCTTTTTCATCTACTTGAATTTGATCCTTGCCAACTTTTGTTAAGGATCTTGGGCGTGTATTCGTTGTTAAGGTGAAATATCATGGTTGTTGCAACATTAACATACAATGTTATTTTAGCAAGAAATATGAGAGAACAAAGTACAAAATGATGAAAATAGGGAGATAACGAGTTCTTAGACTTCCCCATCCTCATGTATAATAACATTTGAAGCCATTTCTAATCCACGTATCTTCGAGATGTTTACATTCGTTGGTGAGAAAGTCATTTCTACTTCACGTACTTTATGTCTGCAAGAGACTAAATGGGTGGGTGATAAAGCTAAATTTCTAGATAATTCAGGTTTTAAATTATGGTATATAGGAAAAAATAAAACAAACAATGAAGTAGGTATTTTTGTGGATACTACTTGGAGTGATGAAGTTGTTGGGGTAAGCAGAAAAGGTGATAGAATCTTAGCTCTTAAATTAATCGTAGGAAAGGAAACTATTAATGTAATTAGTGCTTATGCGCCACAATTAGGATTAAGTGAAGCTATTAAAGTACAATTTTGGGAAGACTTACATGATTTGGTATGAGAAATCCCACAAAGCGAGAAATTTTTTATTGGAAGAGACTTAAATGGACATGTATGGAAGAAAAATACGGATTATACATATGTTCATGGATGATTTGGGTATGTAGAAAGAAATGAAGATGGAAGAATCATTCTAGATTTTGCCATAGCACATGAGCTAATTGTGACAAATACGTTCTACATGAAGAGGGAAGAACACTTAGTTACGTTCAAGAACGGACAAAATAAGTCACTAATTGACTATTTTATGACTCGCAAAATGGATAAAAAGATTTGTAAGGATTGCAAAGTCATACTAGGAGAAAGTTTGACAACGCAACATAGACTAGTTGTGTTGGATGTGCAAATTAAATATAGTAACTTTAAGATAAAGACAAAATTGTTGCCAAAAATTCGCTGGTGGAACTTGAAGAAGGAAAAACAAGTTTCTTTCAAGGCATCAGTTATAGAACAACTAGTTGATGACCAAAAATGGAGAACGTGATTTATATAAAATTACTCGAGCTAGAGAGAGGAAGACAAGAGATTTAAGTCAAGTTAAATGCATAAAAGATGAAACAGATACGATTTTGACGGATGATGTGGCTATTAAGGAGAGATGAAAAAGATACTTTTATCGACTATACAATGAAGGAAAAGGCAATGAACTGAACTTGAAAGAGTTAAGTAAATCGGAGGAGTATAGAAACATAATTTTTTATCGTAAAATTCAAGCATCAGAGATAGATGATGCTCTAAAGAAGATGAAAAATAGAAAGACGGTTGGACCAGACGATATACCCATTGAAGTATGGAAATGCTTTGGGAGGGAAAGAATTTAATGGCTTACAAGTTTCTTCAATAAGATACTGAAGACAGAGGATGCCAGACCAATGAAGAGAAAATATTTTGGTACCTTTGTATAAGAACAAATCAGATATACAAAATTGTGTCAATTACAGGGGAATTAAATTAATGAGTCATACTATGAAACTATGTGAACGAGTAATAGAGAGAAAAGTTAGACGAGAGACTAGCATCTCAGAGAATCAATTTGGATTCATGTCAGGGAGGTCAACCATGGAAGCTATACATCTCTTGAGGAGACTCATTGACAACTATCGGGAAAGACAAAAAGATTTGCATATGCTGTTTATCGATATGGAGAAGACTTATGATAGGGTTCCAAGAGAGGTCTTGTGGAGAGTCTTAGAAAAGAAAGGTGTAAATGTATCATACATTGACGCAATCAAAGATATGTATACAAATTCAGTGACCAGGGTGAGGACATCTGGAGGATTAACACAGGAATTCCCTATCTCTGTTGGCTTACATCAAGGGTCAGCTTTAAGCCCTTATCTCTTTACCCTTATCTTAGATGAGCTCACCGGACATATCCAACAAGCAATACCTTGGTGTTTATTATTTGCAGATGATATTGTTTTGGTCGATGAGACGCATGAGGGTGTAAACGTGAAACTTGAATCTTGGCGAGACACTTTCGAAAAGAAGGGTTTTAGGTTGAGCATGACAAAGACGGAGTATATAGAGCTTAAATTTAGTAGTGCAAGAAGGTCTGATGATTCCGTCATTAAATTGGGTGACCAAGATATTTCCCGCAGTGAGTGCTTTAAATATCTGTGATCGATAATTCAAAAAGATGGAGGTGTAGATAAAGATGTGATACATAGAATCCAAGCAGGTTGGTTGAAGTGGGGAGGCGCGTCTGGATCTTATGTGATCGTAAAGTACCATTAAAACTTAAAGGCAAGTTTTATCGTGCTGCAATTAGACCAGCAATGCTCTACGGTTCTGAGTGTTGGGCAGTGAATGGTGTACATGAGCAAAAAATGGGAGTTGCGGAGATGAGACTGCTTAGGTGGATGTGTGGCCACACGAGACTGGATAAAATTAGGAATGAATGTATCAGGGATAAGACAGGAGTGACGCCAATTGTAGAGAAGATGCGAGAAACTTGTTTAAGATGATTCAAACATGTACATAGGAGACCATTAGAGGCACCTATTGGGCGTTGTGAGAGTTTAGTCACTACACATGTTAAACGGAGGAAGGGTAGACCAAAAAAGACTTGGAATGAAACTATAAGGAAAGACATGATGTACTTAGGCATTATTGAGACTATGATTAAAGATAGGGCGCAATGGCGACAGAGAATCCATATAGCTGACCCCACTATGGTGGGATAAAGGCTTGAGTTGTTGTTGTTACATTCGTGGGTCATCAACCTATAAGCGTCTGATCTAAGAACCAAGGTTGCAGATGTCGAATGTCAGATTCATGTCGGTTTACGTTGAAATGTCGGATTGCCAGAGATATATCATGGATATTTTATAATATCGGATTTTAATATTTAAATAAATTTATTCACATATGTACAAAATTCTTCCCTGGACCCTCGCTGCGTGGGGATGCCTTTGTGCACCGGGCTGCCCTTTTATGTACAACTATACACATAATGTATATAAATTACATAATAAACTATATACATAATATATGTTCATAATTTACACGAGAAAGAAGAGTCGACTACAGTAAATGACATAAAGAGTACCAAATGAGAGCGAGGCGAGAAATTTATCGAAGTTAGACGCAGAAAGATGCACAAAATGAATGACGAAACAAAATATTGTCGCTTGGTCGCTTAAAAGTAATGAAATTTTTTTTATTACTCTTCCTGGTATATCAACCTCTAAATATCGCCCGATATATCGGGCGATATTTTCAAAAACAACATTTTTACTTTAAATGTCGATGTCGTGACGTTTTCTCCCCGAAACCTTTATGTAGGCCGACTTGTCGGCTGACATCTACAACACTGCTAAGACCTCACACACTTTGAAAGGCCCTTCCCAGTTTTCGTTGATTTTGCCCACTGAGGTTGATCGTCCCATCGCTTCGATTTTTCCGAGGACGAGGTTCCCCTCGATGAATTGTTTTGTCCGCTCGTGCGTGTCGAAGTGTCTCGCCATTATGTGCCCTATCTCTTCTTATTTCGTTGTTGCTTGCTTCCTCGTCTCTTCAACTAGATCGCGTGGTGAGAGTTGTTTTTTGTTCTCCAATCTTCATTCCTTTTGATCCGAGCATGCATATAATGTGACTCTCACCCAAAGCTTTTGATTTGCACATCAAATTTCATCCATGTGGTCGCATTTGGTATGGTTCTTGTGGCTCACATAATCGATGGTAGCCAGTCCTCCTAATTTCTACTAATATTCCCCACCTTCTTCAATAGGTTTAAAACGAGTTTGTTTGCCGCTTCCACTTCATTGCTGCTGTTGAATTTCGAGGGCATCAAATGTGCAATGAAAATACAAGAAACCTTCACAAGATCCATGCAAAAATAACTAATCAATAAATCTAAGTTATACCTGCAACGAAACAGTGAAATCCAGTTTCATTTCAAAGGAGTTTGTCGTAGACCGAACATAGAAAACCTACTGCGTCTTTATCAGTATCCGCACGAATGTCTGGAATTCCAACGTAGTCCGTCTAATGGCCTTGTGGAAGGAAGAAGATCTTGAATCTCTGACACAAAGTTCCGAAATTAAATGGAGCCTATTCGATTCAAAAATCAAATTGATAATTCCGACATTAATTAATTTTTATCCATAAATACATTTCGGGTCTTGGGTTAAATTAAATTCCAACTTATATTAAACCCAACCCGATCATTCTTTCTTTTCTTGTACGTTTCTAATGTGCGGCCTCATATGTTTATGTTACTTTAGCAGTGACATTAGGTCACAGACCCCAATAATTGCTCCTTATGTGATATGTTTATGAGAACCACAGGTCGATTTCCAGGCTATTTTGCAGAATCATCTCAGACTCTTATCAATGAATTGTTGACCCGATTGCTAGAGGGAACCCACTTCATCACACAATCTCTCTCTAAATAAAATTTTACACTACCTATTTAGTTGTTTGTAAAAATCTTGATTTGGTCCTCTTGGATAAATAGTGAATCATGAGCAGAATAAACCTATTCTTATCGCTCTCCATTAGGAAATGACTTAGATCCCTTCCCCAGACTGGGAAGGGCCATGAAGTTGTGATCTTCTTTGTTTTTGGGTTGGATGCACCGCAACAATGCAAAATCTTAGGAACTGATGACATTTTTTCACATATGCTTCCAAATCTATACAAATTTTTGTCCCGAAGCACCTTGTGTCGAAGTATTCACAGAGTCAAAATCCTTCCTCCCGAATGGCTCCCGCACTTTGTGGATCCCTTTTAGGATGTGTGACACCCCTTCTGCACATAAATGATAAAACCTCTTCTTCCCTAACACATCTCGCACAAGGGTTTGATAGCAATTTTCGATATTAATTTCCTCCTTGCAAAGTGCAGTGTATCATCTTGATCTTGTATTGTCGTTTATCTTTAATGGAAGGGTGATACTCCTTCAGTGTAGAGAACGAAATAGTGAAGTAGAGAATGAAATGGTCATCCCAACTCTCATGCTAGTCGATCCTTCAGTGTATCATCTTGATCTTGTATTGTCGTTTATCTTTATCTTTCGTGAAGTAGAGAATGAAATGGTCATCCCAACTCTCATGCTAGTCAATCCCCATGAATTCCTCTTCCGCAGTTGTTCGTTAGAATAGCTCCGCTATAAAACTTCTCGCCGAGGTCCGAACTTCTTCAGTTGTCTTGCTTCCAAATTTTCTTCTCTTGGAATATACTTGATTGTAAATGGATTCGAAGGATCCAATCTTGAGCACCTTCGCTAGTTGTTTCTTGAGGATCAAATCCCCTGCTTCATAACTACCACCCACATGCGATTCCAATACCATAGAATCAGTATTGACTTGTACATTCATCCCGAGCTATTTTTAAAGTCTCATACATTACCTAATTCTTTTCTGTCTTGAAATGTAGAACCAACTATGACTCCATTCACATTCTTCCGAATGATGCCCAAGCCCATGGTTTCGTCCGTGATGCCCCATCCACAAAAAGCTATCACACTTGAGGTGGCATGAGATCTCTTTTGGCGTCATTGTCGATAGTAAAGTCCTCCACGAAATTCACTATAACTTGCACTTTAATTGCGGTTCACGGTACGTAGGCGATATGAACTCCCCTAGCTCAATAGACCATTTTGCCAATTGCCCAAATTTTTTCGTTTTCCTTAGAATGTTCCGCAAACGGTGATTGGTAACCACTTTGATTGGATGCCCCTGCAAATATGACCTTAATCTGCTCGCAAAGATGATCAAAGCGTATGCGTATTTATCCAGAATTGGATAATTCATCTTAGTGTTCCGCAACACCTTGAGGACATAATATATAAACGTCCACCTCTTTCCTTCTTTTCTAACCACCACCAAACTGACTACAACTTTTCCAAATCCAAGGTAGACGAAGAGACCCTCCCTTGGAATCAGGCTTTGTAGAAGGGGAGCTGAGGTGAGTTACCAATTGAGACTTTCGATCACTTTGTTGCACTCGTCATTTCATTCTAATATCATTCATATTCACCGGGCGTTGAAGAATGGGGAACACTTCTCACTAGACTTGAAATTGAATTTTCTTAAACCTACGATTCTCCCATTAAGTCGTCGAGCTTCCTCCACATTTTTTTTCTTTGCAGTCATTAGAAAGGCCTTTATTTTGTTGTGGTTTGACATCACCCGTTTAGTGTGAGAAGATATCCAAGGAACTTTCTCTTATTGGTTGCGAAGATACGCTTTAATTAATTCAACCTCATGTTCACCTTAGGAGGGTTCTGAAGGTCTCGACGAGATCTTTTATATTGTTGGAGAATACTTTGCTCTTGATTAACATATTATTGATGTCAATTTTGAGTCTCTTGCTTGATGGACGAATGTTGGGATTGATTTAAGTCAATGACATGCAAAGTTAACGTCAACATTTACATTGAGGCATTTGAGCAACTCCCGTCACTCTTCTCGAGATAGCTATGCTTCTATCTCTTGGTACCACATAGCCTCCTCTCTCTTAAGAGGGGAATATTCAACCTCCCACATGAAGCCGCAGCTTATTTTCCCGTTCCTTCGCTTCTCGTGGAATCTCCTCCGCAAGGACATCCTGCTTGGACGAGCCTCCACCGTGTTGTTGACGCTACCATAACATTCATGAGTCGCATTTGGATTACCCAAGATAAAAAATTACTTCCCGCAAGGGCTGAACTTGATCGCTTGGTGGAAGGTTCATACAATCGCCCTACAACCATTCATTAATGCTCTGTCAAAGATGGCGTTTGTAACTTCTTGGTGTGTTGACCACGACGAATCAACAAGTTCTCATCAGGTCCCTTATTGATACTATTAGTGATATTTTCTCTTTGATTCCTTTCTCTTGCTTGAAAAACTGAACATAGGCCAGTCATTGGACTTTAGATCTCTTTTGGTCTATCTTCATCTCATCGACGCTTTCTCAAAGAGGACATTTATCAAGCTCTCTATGTTAATCAAGATGCGCTCGACGGTGTAAACTGTGATCACTGCTTAGATGTCCACGACATCATAGAAGTGGCACCCGGTTGTCAGTGGAACCGCTGCCAATAACGTCACTATCCCTTCAAATGGGTTGGGTGGTGTGGTTGGAAAAAATTAGACACTTCTTTCTAGAAAATCATCCAAATGTTGGACTTCTTACAAATGAGTATATCGTGTGCCCTAGAGGCTAGGGACATTATGGAATTGAGCAAAATAAGCTTGTTTGCCTTTTGCTAATGTCGAGATAGTTGAATATTCGTGTTTTATTTATTCTTGTTTTATGTTATGTCGTCTATATATTGCACGTGATATGTCACGTGTATAAGGTCTTTATATACTCTTGTATTTGCCCTGTTTAGGGCTACGATCGAAATATACGCCGCTTTCTACTTGGTATCAAAGCAAGGCGTCGACGTCGATCCCGCTCTCGCCTCGCGCCGTCGTTCTCGTTCACTCTCGATCCAGTTCGCCTCGCGTCAAGGGGTCGACGATCCGTTCCCTGGCGTAAGCCGCTTCCGCCGCTGATCCCGCCGTCGACGATCCGTTCCCTGGCGTAAGCCGCTTCCGCCGCTGATCCCGCACCGCTTTCGCCGCTGATCCCGCCGATCCAGTTGCTCATCACCGGCGCCCTTTCCTCCCATTCCGGCTGCGGTTTTGTCCTCCATGGGGGATGCCAGAGACACCGCCCTCTCATCCTCTGGTGCTCTCTTCGGCTTCCAGATCTAAGGGGCACCTATAGGATGTACTTTCACTTTATTTGATCTCTTCGTTCTCTACGATGGACGATCCCTCTGTTGTCTCCCCTCCTTCTCAATCTGGTGCTCTTCCCGGTTCCTCGGCTCCCCGATCTGGCCCTTTGCCCGGTTCCTCGGGTGATCCTCCGAGGAGTCATGGCCAATCTGGCTCGTTGAAGATTACTACCGTTGCTGGCACAAATTATCTGGAATGGTCCAGGGCGGCCCAACATGCTATTCGCAGCCACCAGTTATATGGACTTATTGATGGTACCACTGCTGAGCCACCACACACCGATCCCTCCTGGCGCAAATGGGATGCGGACAACTCGTTGGTCGTCTCGTGGTTACTTCACTCGATGTCCCCTCAGGTGTGTCGCGGTTATATGCTGTTGGACTCCACCTACGATATTTGGACAAGGGCTCGTGATACCTACTCCCAGGCAGGTAGCTCGATGCAAGTGTATGAGCTCACTCGCCGTGTTCTGGAACTGAAGCAGGGGACTATGACCATTGCCGCCTACTATTCTGAGTTTGAGCGCCTTTATCAAGAGCTGGACTTCTTCAGTATTTTCACGGCTACTTGTACGACTGATGCGGTGGCTCTTCAGAAAGATAAAGATCGATTCAGGGTTCACGTGTTTCTTATGGGGCTCAACATGGAGTTTGACGCTGTTCGCTTACATGTCCTCCATCGTGAGCCACTTCCCTCTCTTCGAGAGGCCTTTAGCATGCTCCTCAGTGATGAGAATCGTCGTCGCACTCTCGGTACCGCCACTGATCACTCTGCGCTGGCTGGGATATCTCGTGGACCTCCTGTTTGTGGTCATTGTGGGAAGACTGGCCATACCCAAAAATCTTGTTTTCGCCTGCACCCGCACCTTGCTCCTAGTGGTCGGGGGTCCAGTACCCGTGGTAGAGGTGGATACCGTGGTAGTGGTGGCCGTCACTCTGGTGATCGCTCTCAGTCTTCTGCACACTCTACTGAGGTTCTGGAGGACACCTCTGGAGGACTATCTGCTGGTGAATTAGAGGCCTTCCGACGCATGCTGCGCTCCCACACAGACTCTGCTCCTGCTGCCTCTCATGCTGTTGTTGCCACTTCAGGTCTATCCAGTGCACATGCTGTGTCTTCCATTCCTTCCGAGTGGATTATCAACTTGGGTGCGACCGACCACATGACTGTCTCTGCCTCAGGTTTTACTTCTTATACCCCTCTTTCTGGTCGTGATAAGATTATTGCTGCAAATGGTTCTCTTTCTGCTATCGCTGGTAAAGGGACTGTCCCTTGTTCTCCCGCCCTATCACTGTCCTCTGTTTTGCATGTTCCCTCTTTTACCCTCAATTTATTTTCTATTAGTCATTTGACTAACTCTTTAAACTGTTCCGTGACTTTCTTTCCTGATGTTTGTGTGTTTCAGGATCTGGGTACGGGGCGGACGCTTGGCAGTGGTAGGAATGTTGGCGGACTGTACTTGCTAAACCAGTCCTCTCCCAGTGCTCTCTCTTCCACCAGATCCCCGACTCTCCATGAAATCCGACGCTGGCACCAGCGTCTTGGCCACCCTTCTCCTTTATATCTTACTAAAATGTTTCCTGTTTTTTCATCAGTTAATTCAGTCTTTTTCTTGTGATGCTTGTGAACAATCTAAACATGTCCGTCGGCGTACTAGTCATTTATCCGTTCCTAGTTTATGTCTTTTTGATGTTATTCACTCTGATGTTTGGGGCCCGTCCCCTGTGTTATCTTTATCTGGCTATAAATAGTTTGTTACGTTTATTGATTGTCACTCCCGCACTACGTGGCTTTATTTGCTTAAAAAAGTGACGTGCTTTCTTGTTTTCAAACTTTTCATACGATGGTGACCCAACAATTTGGCGGTAAAATACGTGTATTTCGTAGTGATAATGGTGGGGAATATGACGACCGGGGAGTTTTTGGGGCCTATCTTGCCGACCATGGCATCATACATCAAACTACGTGCGTCCACACTTCCACTCAAAATGGGGTGGCTGAACGGAAGAATAGACACTTGCTAGAGGTGGCCCGGTGTTTCCTCATTGCTATGCATCTTCCTAAATCCTACTGGGGTGATGCAGTTCTCACTGCTGCTCATCTCATCAACCGTCTTCCGTCTCGTGCCTTCTCTTTTGATACGCCTCTATCATGTCTTGCCAAAAACCACATTGTCCACACCTCTCATCTTGCCCCTCGTATCTTCGGCTCCGTGTGTTTTGTCCACGTCCATACCCCACATCGTGATAAACTTGATGCACGTTCCCTTCGGTGTGTTTTTGTTGGTTACTCTCCTACCACCAAAGGGTATCGTTGTTATCACCCTCCGACTCGTCGTTACTATTGCACGGTGGATGTCACATTTCGTGAGGGGGAGTCGTACTTTGATCCTCGTCAGGGGGAGACGATCAGTAATGGTGACGAGACCATTGATTATCCTCTTCCTATTGTCAATCCTCCTCTCCCTGTTCCTCTTCCTGTCGCTGCCACTCCTCCCACTGCTCTTGTTCCCTCCAGCTCCGGTCCTCCCACTGCTCTTGTTCCCTCCAGCTCCGGTCCTCCCACTGCTCTTGTTCCCTCCAGCTCCGGTCCTCCCACTGCTCTTGTTCCCTCCAGCTCCGCTCCACCTATACTCTACACATACTCCCGTCGTCCTACGACTGTTGAGCAAGTGCAGACTGAGGATGTTCCGCCAGTGCCGGTGACTGTCTCCGCACCAGATTCTGATGATGACCTCCATGTTCCTCTTGCCCGTCTTATAGGTAAAAAAGGTGGCACCAAACACCCAATTGCCAACTACATTTGTTATAATCACCTCTCTCAGGCCCATAAAGCCTTTATCTCTTCTCTCTCATCTATTGTGATTCCTAAGACTTGGCAGGAGGCTGTTCAAATACCTGAGTGGAAACAGGCAATGGGGAGGAACTGTGTGCCTTAGAAAAAAATAAGACATGGCGGCTTGCTTGTCTTCCTCCTGGGAAGCGAACCGTTGGATCCCGTTGGGTCTTCACAGTCAAACAAAATCAAGTTGGAGTGGTGGAGCAGTACAAGGCTCGTTTGGTGGCTCAGGGATATACCCAAGCTCAGGGCATTGACTATCAGGAGACATTTGCCCCTGTTGCAAAGATGAACTCAATTCGTGTACTTCTCTCCTGCGCTGCGAGTCGTAAATGGGAGCTACTGCAACTTGATATTAAGAATGCGTTCTTGAATGGTGATCTGGAAGAGGAAGTCTACATGGATATCCCCCCAGGCTATGTTATCAAAGGGTCCAAGGGGAAGGTCTGCCACCTTCTAAAATCCCTGTACGGCCTGAAGCAGTCTCCAAGAGCATGGTTCAGACGTTTTTACAAGACCATGCTTCAACTTGGGTACACTCAAAGTTAAGTTGATCACACTCTCTTTATCAAGAGGAAGGGTGCTCAGGTCTCTATCCTTATTGTATATGTGGATGACATCATCATCACTGGAGACTACTTGGAGGAGATCAATCACTTGAAAAATCAGCTAGGCAAAGAATTTGAAGTCAAGGACCTGGGAAAGCTGAAATATTTCTTGGGAATTGAAGTTGCGAGGTCGCAACGTGGGATCTTCATCTCCCAAAGGAAGTATACTCTTGATCTTCTTGAGGAGACTAGGATGCTTGGGTGTGCCCCCGTGGATACCCCTATTGAGGCTAATCACAAAATTGATGCAGATATTAGTGGAAAAAAGGTGGACGCCTCAAAGTACCAACGTCTGGTTGGGCGGCTTATATACTTATCCCATACTCGTCCTGACATTACATATGCTTTGGGAGTCCTAAGCAGGTATATGTACTCTCCTTCCATATGTCATCAGCAGGCTGCCTTTAGGGTGTTGCGATATCTCAAGAAGGCACCAGGGCGTGGGATTCTGTTCAAAAACAGTCAGTCATTAGAAGTTGAAGTGTTTACAGATGCTGATTGGGCTGGTAGCCAAGACAACGACAAATCTACCACCGGGTACTGCACATTTGTAGGTGGCAACCTCGTTTCGTGGAAAAGCAAGAAGCAGAATGTAGTAGCTCGCTCAAGTGCGGAGGCAGAGTATAGGGCTATGTCCCAAGGGGTCTGTGAGGGACTGTGGTTGAAGACTATTCTCCGTGATATAGGTCTTCAGGGGAACAATCCTATTATGATCTACTGTGACAACAAGACGGCTATCAGTATTGCACACAATCCTGTACAGCATGACAGAACAAAACATGTGGAAGTCGACAGACATTTCTTCAAGGACCGCCTTGACAAGGGGAATATTTGCACTCCGTTCGTGAACTCATTTGATCAACTTGCCGACGTCTTCACCAATGGTCTATGCAGCGACAACTTCAAGAACAACACTAACAAGTTGAGAATGGTCAATATATATTCCCAACTTGAGGGGGAGAGTTGAATATTCGTGTTTTATTTATTCGTGTTTTATTTTATGTCGTCTATATATTGCACGTGATATGTCACGTGTATAAGGTCTTTATATACTCTTGTATTTGCCCTGTTTAGGGCTACGATCGAAATATACGCCGCTTTCTACTGAGATCTCTCCAGAAACCCGTTCTCTTATCATTAGCCCCTCCAATGTGGTGGCTACTTCTCATCGCTTGTATCTCCAAGTGTGGTCATTAATTTTTATCTAAAGAAGTAGTGACTTGGCCTTATCTTCTTTCGATGGAGAACCTATATCTTCTTTCGATGGAGAACCTATTTCTTCTCCACCCTGTCTTCTTCACTATTTATCAAGGTCGTAAATATCGGATGTCGGCGACGTGTTGGATTAGGTTTTTAAATGTCGGATATCGGAAGTCGGAGACATATCGTAAATATTTTAAAATATCAGATTTTTATTTCCTAAATAAATAAAATTTTAATATGTTCTAAAATTAAAAATTAGAATAACAAGTTTACGAACACTGAGTCATGTATATCCCAAAATAAATTTAATGAGTATCCAAAATAAAATATTAGTAATACACAACGACTACTATTAATAAATACAAATAGATATATTGTAAAATATATTTAATATTATACAATAATTTTATATAGGTAATATTAAGTTTTATAGCAAATAAAATATTTTAAATGCTAAATATTTTTGATTAGTTATAAGTGTTTTCATGCTTAACAAATTTATGTTAAAAATATATAAAAATAAATAAATGCGTTGAAAGTTGCAATATTTTTGTACGAAATAAGAAAGATATAGTGAGAAATAATTAAAAAAATTGATTATAAGAATAACGCATATTAAGAACTTTGAAATAATAATTCAGATTGATTTATGCATATATATAATATATTCTACATATAAGTGAAGCATATACTGCTAACATAATAAAAAATAAAAAATCGAGCAATATGTTCAAATGTTGTGTCGGCCAATATACCCGAAAAAATTGGATATGTTCGCCTATATTTTATAAATGGACAATCTATTTTTCAAGAAAAATGTCATTTTGCTTTTAAAAATGACATGTCGGTGGACATTTAAAGCAATGCTATTTATTAATTACTTTGTGCTGATTTGTTAGTGTTATTGATGGATTTCTTCTTTGGAATGTTAGCCATGTGCTTATGATCTATTGTGGTGGTGGATTGTTTGTGTTGTTCTTGTCTTTTCTCGTTCTAATCCCAAAGGCTATGCAACCTTGGAAAAAATGCATTGGACACTAAAGAGACATAGTATGTGGAGGAAAGAAGCTGTAAACAAGAACTCTGATGCTTAGAGGAGATGTGATGGAGGACTCGGTCACATCTTTGTGTGTGTGTTGGGGGGGCGACCGGTGATCATAATCTAGCAACAAGTGCGAAGCGCTGGGTGCTGGCATCGACATAGGGACAAAGCTGACAGTATTGAAGCGAGCCGAGGGTGAAGAGTGAGGTTTAGTTGAGTGTTGGTGCTATGGTTATGACCAACAACGAAGGAATTCCAATGATCTCAACCGCGCTGAGAAAATATTTGAGAGAGGTATGCGACATGTAAATAGAAAAACAAGAAGAAAAAAGAGAGAAAAAAATATATTCAACTGATAATGTTTTGATGAAGGAATACTGTGATGGTGGATTGTTTGTGTTGCTATTGTCTTTTCTCAGCCTAATTCCAAAGGCTATGCATCGGACAATAAAGAGACAGTAGGTGGAGGAAAGAAGATGTAAACAAGAACTCTGATGCTTAGAGGAGATGTGATGGAGGACTAGGTCACATCTTTGTGGGGGCATCAGAGATCATAATCTAGCAACAAGTGCAAAGCGCTAGGTGCTGGCATCGACATGGGAACAAAGCTGACAGTATTGAAGCGAGCTGAGGGTGAAGAGCGAGGTTTAGTCGAGGGTTGGCACTAAGGTTATGACCAACATCAATGTAATTCCAATGAATCTCAACCGCGATGAGAAAATATTTGTGAGAGGTACGCGACATGTAAATAGAAAAATAAGAAGAATAAAAAAAGGGCAGTTCGGTGCACAAAGCATCCCCACGCAGCGAGGGTCCGGGGAAGGGTTCCACCACAAGGGTGAAATGTAGGCAAACCTTACCCTGCATTTTTGCAAGAGACTGCTTCCAGGACTCGAACCCGTGACCTCAAGGTCACACGAGAATAGCTTAACCGGTGCGCCAAGGCTCTCCCTTCAAAAACAATAAGAATAAAGAGAAAAAAATACAACGGTGCTTATAATGAAGGAATATTTACATTTCTAATCTAATATAATTAGATATGTTAACAAAGGTATTCTATGATGATATTCTTCACAACATCTAATTTTTTTTTGCTTAAAATGAAGGAATATTTACATTGCTAATATAATATAATTGGATATATTAACAAAGGTATTTCATTGTCTATGATGATATTCTTCACAACTTCTACTAATTTCTGTACAACTAATTATGGGGAATTATTGGACCAATCACATACACAGGGTTGAAGCGAGCTGAGGGTGAAGAGTGAAGTTTAGTCAAGGGTTGGTGCTAAGGTAGGGGTGCAAACCGTTATAGTTTTTTGGTCAGTTTACTCCATTCGGTTTTCAAATTTTAGTTTTACTATTTAAACCCAAGAATTATTTTAAAGAAAATATGCTAATTAAAATATAAATATTATTAAGCTTTCTTTGCAATTGATATATTGCAGTTAACAACTCATATTGCATGAAAAATATATGGTTGAATGCTTTTTATTGAGAAACCGAGTCATGAATATAAAAAGATATAAAAAAATAAACTCAATACAATATTTACTTTTGCTCGGTGCTTAAAATATATACATTGTAAAATTTATTTAGATCCAAATAATATTGAATTCATTCAGATGTTATAACTTCCATGCATTATTTAGGTAATAACAATAGTTAAAAGAATATTCTTGGTAATATTTTATGTGTATGATTAGTTGGCGCGGTTTCGATTTTTCGGAGAGGAAAACCGAAATTGAACCGAACCTTTCAGTTCGGTTTGAGCTGTTTGGGATAGTTCAGCCGGTTTTTGTTTTTTTATGCACACCCCTATTTGAGATTATGACTAATGTCAAAGTAAATCTAACGAATGTCAATTGTGATGAGAAAAATATTTTAGGTTATGACAAATGCCAATTGCGACGAGAAAAATAGTTGAGGTTATGACCAATAACAAGAGGATTCAAAAGGGCAGGACAACCCGGTGCGCAAAGGCATCCCCGCACAACGAGGGTCCGGGGAAGAGCCCCACCACTGAAATGTAGGCAAACCTTACCATGCATTTTTGCAAGAGGCCTCCAGGACTCGAACCCGTGACCTCAAGGTCACACGACAACACCTCAACCGGTGCGCCAAGGCTCCGCTTCAACAAGAGGATTAAACAACAACAACAACACTCAAGCCTTTATCCCACCATAATGGGGTCGGCTATATGGATCCTTTGTTGCCATTGCACCCTATCTTTAATCATAGCCTCATTAATACCTAAGTACATCATATCTTTCCTTATAGTTTCATTCCAAGTCTTTTTTGGTCTACCCCTTTCCCGTTTAACATAACTAGTGACTAAACTCTCACAACGCCTAACAGGTGCCTCTAATGGTCTCCTATGTACATGTCTGAACCATCTTAAACAAGCTTCTCGCATCTTCTCTACAATTGGCGCCACTACTGTCTTATCCCTGATACATTCATTCCTAATTTTATCCAGTCTCGTGTGAAAACACATATACCTAAGCATTCTCATCTCCGCAACTCCCATTTTTTGCTCATGTACACCATTCACTGCCCAACACTCAGAATCGTAGAGCATTGCTGGCCTAATTGCAGTACGGTAAAACAAGAGGATTAAAGAATGAAAAAAATACAACGGAGAACATTATGCTTATATTGAAAGAATATTTACATTGGTAGTATAATATTACTAGGTATGTTAACAAAGGTATTTCATTGTCTATGATAAGGGTGCGCGTGGTGCGGTTTGTGGCTCAAACCACAGCTACATTGTAAAGACGCGGTTTTGCAAGAGCAAAATTGCACTGCACCAAAAATTTGCGGTGCGGTGGAGGTTTTTGCGTGCAATTGCGGGGCAATTTTTAATGCTAATTAATAATATCAGATGACATGAGTTGTCAAATTATACATTATTTTCATATAATATATATAAGATGCAATGCAAGATAATATATAAAATACATGCTATTGAGAATTTGTAAAACTCATGGAAATGGATTCGTATAAAAGTAGTCACCAATGCTCACAAAAGTAGTCACAAATGCTCACAAAAATAGTCACAAATGCCCATAAAACATATGTCCACTACTCGCTTTGTCACTCACCTCTTGAGGCATGTTTCTCTGTTTCCGCAGTCTAGGTTTAGGGATTGAAATATGAAAATAATTGAATAAATGATGTCGGCTTGTCGCCTACGTAAAATCACAAGTCATAGTGACTTATTTAATCAATTAAATTATGTATCATGTTTGTTTTAATGTCCATGCAGCCTTGCAACAATTAGATATTTCATCGTAACACAATTGTTTCAGATTTTATTAAAGTAAGCGGACTAGTTGGTGCGGTTTTTGCAATGTTCAAGATCTGAAAACCGCACCGCACTGCGCTCGGTTTATAAAAGTCTTAAACCACACCATACCGAAACTACGCGGCCCGGTTTAAAAATGGTGCAGTTTGTGCAGTACCGGTGGTTTTTGCGGTCAGCGCTTTCTAAGGCTCACTTAACAATATTTACTAATTTTCATTTTATTATGGGGAGTTAATTACTTTTCAGTTTCCTTCTGTTGACAATAACTATCTGCCGGCTTGATTTAGATTATCATAGTTGCTGCATATTTTCTAATGTGAATCTGAGGAAGCATTGTTGATAGACTTAGAGCATGTTTGGGAGGGCGATGGCGATTGGAGAGCTGTTGAAGATGGAGCGACGTTTGTAAACGTGGCCCCTCCTTGGAATAGAATTAGGCATAAAACGACGGTTTGGGATCCTCAGTTCCAAACTGAGGTTATCCAACCGGTCAAAAAAATAGCGTTTGCATTTTTTTAATAATTTTCAAAACTGCAGTAGAAAAAAATGCTCAAACAAATGTAGATTTAGTCTCAACATATGAATTTATCATCCCGCGCTTTCAAATTTGATATGCGCATAGAGAAAAAGCCGTTATGATTTTCTCCTGTCTTTTATGAGAGTCATGCATGGACATGGGACAATTTAGGGTCTGTTTGAGGAGGCTTTGCGGAGCTCCGTGCTTAGCAGGAATGATGAAATGCGTCTTCAGCACCAATTGCTGTCCCGCGAGGGTGGTTGTGGATGTAGGAAAATTCAAGGTCGCCCTCACGACTATGGAACACTGACACACCTCCGCACCCGATCAAGGTTCTTGATCCAAGTTCAGCCGTATTGCTGCAAAAACTCGGCGCATATAATGCTCAAACTTTTAAATTTCCATCCTGATGTTGATACTTGCTTATTTATCCACCATAGTCTTTTTCAGTGCATCTTTTGCAGAAGATGTCTGGTAATCATATAATTTCTTTATGCTTGTTACTTCCTTGCGTCTGGACATAATTACATTCCATGATTAGTTTTGGATTTGCTACCATACTCTTCCCATTTCATTTATAGTCAGCAGCCAAACTACTTTTTTCTCGTCTTGTAAGATCTTGCAAAAAAAAAATGAAAATAATATGTCTACAACCCAGCTTTTTACACACACACACACACACATATATATATATAATATACATATTGTATACTCTATAGGGAAGTTAGCTGTCATGATGAAGCTACTTCCTTTTGAAATATCCTCTGCCCGGGGGCAAGGATGGCAAGAGGATCATAATCCTGTTTCTTCTGCTTAAACACTTCCCATCGTGGCTCAAAATGGGACTTCCAATCTTCTTCTGTTCTATAATATGGCAAGTATTGCTTTATTTGGATGTTGGCTTTCGTGCAGAATTCTAGGATCCTTTCATTCTGCGCCAATGCTTTTTCTAAGCTGTCCTGACCTGAAGACAATGGTGCCGATGAAAGGAAAGCCACCAAGTAGAACACTTCTTCGTCTGGGATAACTACTGATGTTCTGTTATCCCACCTTCAATTAAGAAAAAAGAGGCGAGAATCAGTTGGAAATTTTTATAATCCCATGTGCTATGAAATGTCTTATTATGTGGATGCTTACTTGGATTTATTTAGTGGGTATAGAAGTATGGGGCCATTGCTGCTGTCTGTGAGGATCTTTCCGAAAATCTCATTAGCAAATGCATGAATTCCAGTTCTAGGTACTAGAAGATTAAGCCATGGGTGTGGAATTTCCCATAATCCTTTCAACCGCAGCTTCACTTCAGAAACATGCACTCTGTCGAGGAACTCCAGGTACGATACTTCCGACTGGAAGAGCGTGGATGGAACATATCGAAGTTGCGATAGGAGCCCCTCAACTTCCTGCAATGAGGTAATAATCTCTCAGTTTCTTCAATTTTTGTGAATTCTAAAAGAAGCGGAGTTCGCACTTACCTGCATCATTTTCTCGTGATTCTCTGGGTCGAAATTCTTAGTCATTTCAAGGCAGAATAGAGTTTTGCCTTCCGAGTTGAAATGACTGGCCTGCACCGGGTCCTGTGGATTGAAGGAGGATCTCCAGTTGTTTAGAAGCCCTGTTCGGTTTATGATCACGAATCCTTCAATGTAGTCAAATGTCTTTTCGGATGAGATTAGCATTTCCTGGTCCTCTGTGAAGCTAGTGAAATTTGAATAGAGAACTCTAATCCACTTAACCTGCAAGTGTAATTGTTACACTCATGAAACCCATGTCAGTAGGAAGACTCTTAACGTATAATGCTCCTTAAGATTACCATTTTTGGTGCCGTCTCTAATGCGATCCTAGCTTGGGTGATGATACCGAATTGTCCTAGACCTCCGAGAACACTATGGAAGAGCTCATCATTCTGGGTCGAAGAGCAGTTGACGACTTCTCCTTTCCCTGTTATAACTTCGAGCTGATGGACATTGCTGATTTGGGGACCTTGCTTGAATGCCTGGCCACTAATTCCAGCGTTTGAGAGGGTGCCTCCGATGGTGAGATGGAGGTAATCCGTCCACGACTTTGGTGCGAGCCCATACCTCAAAGTTTCCTTCAAAACATCGATCCATAACTCTCCACCGTGAGCGTCGATGTAAGGGTCCGGTCCTTGGCGTATCTGCATGGTTTTCGCTCTGCCTAATGATTCCATGCGCACGACTATGCCACCAGGGGCCTGAGCCTGGCCTTGGAGCGAGTGCCCATGTCCACGGGCGGCAATGGTGAGCCTGGAGCTGGGTCCGAGCTGGAAGACGTGCCTCACCGTTGCAGCAATATCTGCGACTGATCCTGGGTGAAGAACTGTTGAAGGGAGGAGGTGGTATTGGTTTCCGAAGTCCATGGCAGCTTGTTCCACATCATGGGTGGTGAACTGCCCGTCGATGGACAAGCCATGGAAGCTCGTGTTGCCAGGAGTATCAGAGTCTGACTTTCTGCTGTTGATACCTGCGAGTAGAAGGGCCACGAGAAGTTTTAAGACTGGAGGTGTCATGGTGACTGAAGAGAGACAGAGAGAGATAGAGGAAGGGGGAGAATCAGGGAAGAGACGCTGGGGTTGGTTTGAAGGAGGAGGATGGAGGGAGATTTTAAAGGGGGGAGGAAAGGGGTTGGAGGCTGGTGAAACGGTCAACTGATATATGTAGCGTGAGGGAAATTCATGGGACGACCTGCCCACTCGGTTGGTAAGTTTTGTCTGCATTTAATATTTCTTTTACTTGTCTCTAAATTGCGCCTACTGTTTTAGTAAGAATGGCCTTAGTTAGTGGAGAATACAAGGAGATAGAGAGAGAATGATAGAGAAACAGCTCTAATGTCTAACATTCCCACACGTTACGAATGCACCATTACTGCCACCTTTTCCTTAAACGTGGGTATAATATCCCAGAACGTCAACCTGGTGGTTGAAGGCTTTTTGATATTGCTGGTCCTGCAAACTTGAGCGCGTTTAGTCTCACTTCGAATTGGAGAAAATTATGTTGGTTTGAAAATATGAAGTATTCGAGTCGGAACTGGATTTGAACCTGTCTTACAAGTCGTCCTTTCATCGGGGCTTTGGTTTTGTACTTCATGAGAATCGGCATCACAGCCGATGGTTCAGCTCTGGTTCATGTTGCCTGTCGCTGCTTAGTTGAGTGAAGTTTATGAGCATGAGAATGATGAACAATTTGGACACGTGCAGGAAGAGCCCAGCATATAAAAAGTGAAAAATATGTCGGTACAAAGATAACAAGTGGTTGAAAATAGATTTGACCAGTAGTGTGTTAGGCCTAACATTTACTGATACGAGCAATTTGTGGGCTCTGTCTGGATCAGACCAATAGACCCCCGGGAGACAGGTGGGCCTCTCCTGTGGGAGAGTGGGTCCCACCTATCTTCCTCCTGGGATGGAGAATGGGTGGGGGGCATAGGCCCTTGGTTGTCACGATGGGAGGTAGGAGAATAATGGAGGATATATATATATGTATATATATAGGGTTAATTATTGGGATCTCCCCTGGGAGTTTGCATAATTACAGGTAGCACCCCTCTATCTTTCGAAATTACATTTACCTCCCCCCTCTAAGTTTTCCCAGTTTATAGAAATGACCATTCCGTTAGAAATATGGATGAAAAATGATAAAATCAGCTAAAATATTTTATGATATTCCAATTTTACCCTTTGCAATGACTCTACGTTGAAAGGGGTGGCCTCTTCCTTTAGAAATATACATGGAAAGTGAAAATATTCCAAATTATTGTATGATATTTCAATTTTACCCACATTGAAGGAGGTGGTGCATTACATTTTACCCTCTGTAATAAATCTATAATCGTTATGAAATGATAAAATTGGAATACATAAAATAATTTGGCTGATTTTATCATTTTTCACCTATGTTTCTAACTATAGGAAAACTTAGAGTGGGAGGTAAATGTAATTTCGAAAGATAGAGGGGGTGCAACCTGTAATTATGTATATATATGGCCCGGAGCAGGAGGCTGTAGCCACAAATACAAAAGCATAAGGATTTTCAGATCCTCTGCTGCAAATAGTTTGAAATCTGGATTGAGATCTGTCGGAATTTTGAAATGATTCTTGATTTGTAAACTGATGGCTGTCGTTGTGTCTGCAAGTCAAGAGCTAAGCACATGGTACACCCTACGATATGTTGAGGCCCTTCAGAGCTTTAGTTTTTTTGCATGTGGTCTGGGTTTCTTTTGTGTGTGGAATCTTTAGGCTGCTGTAGAGAGAGCTAAATGCATCTTTATCCATGTTTTTGGAGTGCTCTGTTAGCTTTTTATGAGGGAGATGATATCAACAGCTCATTTATTAATACATATGCATCAAAACAGCCGTGGATTTGTATAAATCTTTCCTATCATCTTTAATTTCTCATTCCAATTACTTATTCCCAGCGTGTTACTATTTTACCAGCTAATTTATTTCTGACCGATTTCTTAGGTCTGTTTGGGGGGGAAGGGATGAAGCTGCTTTGCGTTCGGATCCAGGATCGAAACATCATTTTGAGGTTTAGAACCACATTGCGTAGGAGTAGCCCCCTCATACAGAGACTTAAAAGGGTGTACGAAGTTTGTTTTATTTTATTTTTTTGCTGGGTCTGGGAGAAAATGGAATTTTTGTCAAGACCAGTTGTGGGAATTCAAATATTCAATGATTTGTGCAATTAAAAGACAGCACGCTCTGCTTATTTTAGGCAATTGTTAACCGCACCCCAGTTTTGGATATCCGCAACCCATTTATCTGAAGTATTACGCATTTTTTTGAAAATACGCCTTGTACAAGCATTTTTAGGAAAAGTGTTACAACTTTAGTGTTGAATACTTTTGCTAAAAATGCACGCACAAGATGTATTGCCGCTCGAATTAAAACATGAGCATAACTATAACGAACTTTTGGAAATACGCATTGTGCATGCATTTTTAGGAAAAATGTTCAACACGAAAGTTGTAGATCTCGACGATATCTACAACTTTCGTGTTGAACATTTTTTCCTAAAAATGCTTGTACAAGGCGTATTTCCAAAAAAATGTGTAAAACTTCGTATAAAAGGGTTGCGGATAGCCAAAACTGGGCTGCGGTTAACAATTGCCTTATTTTATGATTTAAATATTCAGTGATTTCGAGCTGTGAAGTGGCAAATAGTGCCCATTCCAATATGATTTTTCTTGCCGTCCTTTGAAAAATAACATCTGTTTGTTTTGTTGACCATTGAGGCACTCTTTCGGTCAGGTCGACTTTCCATTGTTGCCTCCATCGCTCGAATGCTGGAGTGCTCACTAGGAGCAAAAAACCTTTGTTTCCGGTCGTGGGTGACGTCTGCCTGACCCAAAAAACCGGGAGCCAAAATGAGCCTTTCATTCGTAGAACTAAGGGGTGCATTTAGCCAAAGCTCCACCATGAGTGAGTGGGGAGAGTCGAGGCATGCCAAATCTCATGGCGAAGGAAGCGGGGAAATGGAAGTTAAGTGCGCTCAGAACACTCATGTGTTCGCTGCGAGCTTAGAACGCACTCGTGTTTGTTGCACGCTCAGAACGCTCCCGTGTTCGTTGCGCGCTAAGAACGCTTTCATGTTCGCAGCGCGCACGACAGTTAACCTTTTCCAATTTTCTAGATTGCAGGTCCAGTTCACTTCGCTCAAGGCCGTCAACGAAGCTGCCCAAACTGCCCAAGCTGATCGTACGCGCTTGGGTTCTCAGATTTTAATTGTAACAAACCAGAAGATAGCGAAATTTGATCGGCACAACTCCGACCGCATGATTTTTCACCATTTTTGGGTTTTCCACGATAAAAAGTCTCCATGTTAATTGATTAACTCGCTTATTGACTGTTTGCGCTCTCGGCTCAAGCTAAGGTGGCTAAATTCGACTGGTCTACCAGAGCGTCAGAGTGATCTGCAATAGGAACAATATAGATGGGGGTAACACACATACAGTAAGGTGCGTTAGCCCCTTGTCCGTCCGATCAAAGATCAGCCTTGCTGGCAGGTGGATCGGACGGCTGAGGTGGGGCTAACGCACCTTACCACCCTACGTTAAAATTTTGGGCGGTGCACAGAGCTGGAGTGTTAGTTGTGGGAGCCAGGCTAGCCAGGCGTTGACTTATAAAGTTTCATTGGGATACGTGGCCGCTAATGTGAGGCAGGAGTGGACTGTTGAAGCTCAATTCATGGTACAGCGAATAATATTTTATTTATTCATTTCTATAGAATATATCAATAAATGAAGTCTTTTCTCATGTTTCAGGTTGTTTTCTTAAAATGTAGCAAATATTGGAAATAATGCGGGATTCTGTATTTATTTCTGTAGATTTTCCCGGCAGAAGTTGACTTCTATCGTATCTTGCGAAGAATTTTCTATTAACTTTTATTGGGGGGACGGTTGCGTCTCGTTTCAATTTTGACAGCGATCGAAGCCCCGCAGAATAATGATTTTAAAAAATATATTGAAATAATAGTAATAAGTAATAGTAATAATGATAATATTAGTATTATTATTACCAATATTAATGACTATAATATTCTTCAAGAGATTAGGGTTGACTTATGGCCTTGGTCGCGCGCCCAAGGTCGGCTGGAAGGGCGACCGGCCTGGGGTGGACGGCCGGGAAGGCGGCCTGCCCTGAGCAGTCAACCGCATGGCTGCAAGGCCCTTGCGACGTTGCGGCCGCGCGGTCAAAACCGGTCGACCCCCGGTCGGCCTTGGCCGCGTGCCTGTGGCGCGCGGCCGCTGGCCGCCCCGCGTCCGGTCGGCCGGTTTTGGCCGCGCGTCCGGTTTTGGCCGCGCGTCCGGTTTTGGCCGCGCGGCCGCAAGGTCGCAAGGGCCTTGCAGCCATGCAGTTGACCGCTCGGGGCAGGCCGCCTTCCCGGCCGGCCGCCCCAGGCCAGCCGCCCTTCCAGCCGACCTTCCCTCCTCGCCGTCCAGCCGTCTTCCCTCACCGTCCGGTCTCCTCGCCGACCAAAGTTCGCCGCCGGCCGGGCTCCCCGCCGTGGCCGTCCGATCTTTCTGCAGAGTCTCCACCATTCGATTAGCGGATAACCACCCGTGTAACCGCCAGTGTAGCCACCCGTAGTGGGCGGGTGCAGATATATGGAACTGCGTTGGTTTGCGCTTAGAGAAATTTCTAATTAATGTGCATCATAATTCTTATAGAATCGGCCTGTGTTTAGTATTTATTGTGGCTACGGTCTGCGATTATCTGCATAACCACCGTAACCACCCATGAGGCCTATAAATAGAACCTCAATGCTTCTCTTTTTTCTCATCTTATTCTGTTCCTCCTTCCTTCTAAGTTCGAGAGAGAGAGAGAGAGAGAGAGAGAGAGAGAGAGAGCTCATGATGTTGAAACCGATTTCTCGGTCTCGAGTGGAGCTCGGGGCCCTCACCGAAATGAGGGGCAGCTAGCCCTTACCGGTCCCTCGGGAGAGGTAAGGTTGATGACTCGAGCCAAGAACGAAGACCCTAGTCTCAGCGAGGAGGTCCCTCCACTAACCCGGAAGATCGTTGAGCGCTTCCCCTCCCAAGCCAAAGCTAAGACTCGGGCACCTTGGAGAGCTAGAGAGCTCAAACCAAAGCGACCTAGGAAGAGAAGAGCTCAAAAATAATGAACCGGTCCTCTTCCAAGGTGCCCTTTGAGGTCTATTTATAGATTTTAGTTTTGTGGCCTGTCAATAACCAAATCCCGCTGTCCATTCTCACTATCCGCACACCGGATTGGTCTGCTAACAGCCAAACTCCGCTGTTCGGAGAGGCTAAACGCAGACCACCGGGGGCCTCTTGGTAAAAATCCCTTCCTGGACTTTTACGGGGCGAGCCAGCCCGCTTCGCGACCTCCTTCGCGAGTGGAGCTCGCGAGCCTCTGGGTCAGCGAATCCCAGAGGTATTATCGACACATTACATGGCTCGCTCGCCTGCACTACCTCGGCGAGTCCCAGGATGACTATCCGCTCTCACTCTAGGCGGGCTCGCCTAGCGAACTCCTTCCTCAACTGGTTGGGCTCGCCAATTGCGACCCGGCCAAGCCCCAAAATGGCTATCCGCACCCCAAAATGGCTAACTGTACCCCAGGTGGGTCTGCTAACAGCCAAGCTCCGCTGTTTGAGGAGGCTAAGGGCAGACCACCGAGGGTAAAATGGTAAATTGACCCTACTGATTCATGGATAAGGGATTGCGAGAACATTACGATCGGAGCTCTCGCCTGCCTTCTCGCGGATCCTGTCCGTGACCCCTCCTCTAGGGGGTAGCGTTGCGAGAACCCCGCTGAAGGAGCTCTCGCGAGCCCTCTCGCGAATACCGCCAGCGGCATCCCCTTTGGAGGGTGGCCTTGCGAGGACCGCGCTAGCCCATTTTGGTGGTCTGCTGAGGTCTCGTCGGCTGGGGGTTAATCTCAGCGAGGTCTGGATCTCGCCACTCCCGTCTCGCTTGATTTCTTTATCCGGCGAATATCGGGGTTGTACACAATCCCCGCTCTTCGCGAGGACTAATGTCTTCGCGAAGAATCGTCCAACCCCTGATATTCGACCGCTCCTGGATGACCTGTCAGGAATCTTTTGTGGGACCCACCATGCAGGTTATAAATATCATCCCGAACCCCCATGGGTGCACGTCGCTTCTTTTCCCTCCTTTCCCGTTCTAGCTGCCGGGAGATGCCGATTTCCGAAGAGGCAGAGGCTCGCCTGAGGGCGATGAGAGCCGGCGGGCTACCTCCCACGACCAGGGTACCCGCCTGGATGAACCGGCAGCCTCCTGCCCAGTCGTCAAAAACCAAGAAGGCGAAGGCGGTTCGCCTCTCTGGAGACGACTCCGTGACGCTGGACTCCTCCCCGGATGATCGCCGCCCCGGGAAGGTATGAGTTGTTCGAATTCACGTCTATAAATTGCTCTTCATTCATTTTCACCCGCAGGATACTTTGCCGAGCGAGATTTGTGAGGAACGTGCTGAGGGGTCTCGGAAAAGCCCTCAGGTGGACATGAATCTCGCAGGAAAAGACACCACTGGTACGATCTGGATCTCGCATGCTGTAATATTTATGTCTAAACATATGATCTCTGTTACTATTTTCTCACAGTCCCGCCTCTGAAGTCCCCGATCCGCCCGTCGTCGCGACCTCCATCTCCGCCGCCTCCAGATAAAATCGTAGAGAAGCCCGGGTTCCAGCTCCTCACGAGCGAGGAGACGGGTGGCCCCGCACCGCCAAAGATTCCCCCGACCAACAGTACAGCTTATCCTGCCGGACTGGGCAAATCCCTCTACCCCCATTATGGAAACGTGTTTCAGGGCCGTCCTTCGGGTTCTCGCCCCCCTCTAGGTAAGTGTTATGACCTCGCCGACAGTTTACGTGATCTTTCGCTCATTACCTGACCTTTGGAGATCTCGCCGATTCTGCCGAGAACCCGCACACCGATTCTGAACTGGGCGACGACGAAATGTCCCCCCTTCCTGATCAGGTGGAAGATTTCTTAGGGGATCCGCGAGATCCTGAGATGATGAAACGGCGGGCCGCGGAGCTTTTGCGAAAGCACGGGCGAATGTTGATGGATCTCAACATGCAGGCAAGACGGGACAGGGAAGCTGCCGAGGATAGACATGCGGTCCTGATGGAGGAATGTGCGAGGCTTCGTCAAGCGAGACACCGTGATCAGGATGAGATCGCCTCGACGCCGGAGGTACACATAGCGAGGATGAGGGACTACGCCTTTCTCACGGATCGGGAGGGTCGTTTGGCGGAGGAATATTATAACTCTAGGGCTCCGCCGAGGTCAGGGTCGCGGGGTGGTGGTCGGTGGAAATGGCTCCCCCACGATTCCCGCTAGTTGTTATGTCATGGATTTAATTGCAATGGATGTCGCTTGTTGTTAGAAAATCTCGCTACTGTGGGTGACTTGCGTAATTGCCATTTATATATATTGGCTTTATTTCTATTGACAATAAGTTGTATCTGTTCTTTATGACTTCTCGCTCGGCTGCTGGCTAGTCTGCTTTATTTCACATTACATTGCTCGTGCGAACCCTCTATTTTTGCCAAAGATATGTCTTGAAAGTGTTGATTACGCTAACCCTGCAGGTATTTATCCCTCGCGGACATGACCCGATGTTTTTTGTTGATATGCGTGCTCGCCGGCGCTTGGACTTCTTCCCGCCTTTTTGCTTTTGCTATAAATAAGCGGTGTTTATCGAGCCAACCACCGCATTTATTCTTGATCCTCTTCTTCTCCTTTTGCAGAGCTCTCACTATTTCTCGTTCTCGCCTTTTTTCGCTTCTCGCAGGTTCGCAAGATGGGTGGTGATGCGGAATCGGAGGGACGGCGAAGGATTGCGAAGGCCTTCGCCGAGCACGGATTCTTTAACTGCAACCTAACAGACGAGGAGTATTTCAGCGCGGTCGCTGATTACGTCACCCCCCCATTCGAGGCGCGCCGCCCCAGCGAGGATGACACGATCAACGATCCGTTGGTCGACGAGTTGGCCATCCCCATCGCCCACTTTGCGGTTGGTTTGCGCCTTCCATTGTGGCCGGAGGTTCGCCAGGTAATCCTCGCTCTCGCTTACCTCTTACTCATTTTGACACTCTAGTCTCGCTCGCCGCGTGAATTAATCTCGCTCTCTGTCCTTAGGTGCTCAAGCACTACGGCGTAGTTCCTGGTCAGCTCACACCCAACGCCATGGCGGTGATTACTGCCTTCGCTTGCTACCTCCGCGAAGAGCGAATAGAGTTCAGCCTTCCCGTCTTCAGAAAGGCGTTCTCCTTCCGCGCCTACAAGGATGGGACCGCGTATTTCGTGGGTACGGGCCCGAAAGTGGTTGAGACCGTCAACAAGGCCCACTTCTGGGCCCAAAAGTTTGTCATCGTCAGGGGGAACTTCGGCAACGTTCCCTTTTCGCCGGTCCAACATGGCGAGACCACCTATCGGCCCACCGCCCTGGGCGGGCATGAAGCCCTCCTCCATCAATTCCTAAACAAGAAGAACTTCGAAGTCGCCTACCTCCGCCAAAACCTGGACACGTTGCTCCCGGTTCTCGCCGGAGAAGGTATAGATTTTTGCCTAATATGTCCGCCTCAATTCGCAAGTTTGTCATATTAATGCACCTGTTTATAGGCGAGCGAGATCTCCCCCTCCGTCCCCCTTACGCGAGCAACCGGAAACCTGATGCTCTCATGTCCCTCGCTACCATGGGGGCCGAAGCTTGCCGAGGCGAAGCCACCCCGGCCGAGCACCCCTCTCGCAAGAGGCAGGGAGCTTCCGGTGGCCACGGCGCGCCCCCAAAGTCTCCGCCAAAAAAGAGGAGTAAGAAAAGCGCAGCCTCGCTTGCTGCACCGAAAGGTAAGGAGCCTCGCGAGGCTGCCTTTGATGAGTTTGACCTTACTGGTCTCTCGGTGGGCGAGGACGAAGAGCCTGGCCAGGAGCCGACCAGGACCTCGGTCCTCCCTATCCCGGTGAATCATTACAATTTCGGGCTCGGCCAGAGGCGTCGAGACGAGACTGGCGAGCCCCTTGTGACTTGGAAACCAGAGACCAACCGGGTGGACATTTCTTCTATCCTCCCCTCCTGGGTGGAGAAGGAGACCGTCAGTGGCCACGCCTTCGATTTCTCATTCGCTCTCTACGGTCGCGAAGACGCGGGGTCCTACAAGGATGAGACTGCGAGGACTCTCGCCTATGAGAGCGCGAGGTCCCAACTGCGCTCTGCTGAGCTCGCCCACATGACGGGGAGGCGCTGTCTACAGCTTGAGCTTCAGAACGTGGAGCTCGCGAGGGCCTACCAGGGAATCCTTGTCGAGAACACGCAGCTGAAGGAGAAGCTCCTCGCCGCGGAGGGTGGGGTGGTGAGTTATCTATACCTCCAACTTCCTTTTTCTCTTAGCCCCTTCATCTCTCTAACCGGACCTGCTAGCAGGATGTCGAGGACGCCGGGAGGGCCAACGCTCGCATCAAGGATCTGGAGAGCGAGGTGACCGGGTTGAAGGCTTTGAACAGCGACCTTACCCGTGCCGTTGTCCCCCCCTCGCCTCGTCGTGTAAAGGAAGACCGGCGAGCGCGAGACGAAGAAGTCCGCGTGGGGTCGATAGAGTCGGCTCGCTACATTTTCTCGGTGGCGAAGGCGATTGGCCTCTTGGCGGACGACGCAGCTGACATGACCCTGGAAGACATCGTTCCAGAGCTCTTCCTCCCCCTCCCGCCAGTGAAGGACAGCGATGATGAAGAAGGATCCGCAGGCGATTCCTAAGGCTCGCCGACTTTCTCATTTTGTGTTGTAATTTTTGATTGGCGAGGTTGCCAAAAAGTTGTAACCGAACTCTAAAGTGTTGAATATAAATTTTTGCTTTGCTCATCTTGTCTCGCCCCCTCTTTTTTTTTTGTATTGTTATTTTCATGTGTTGAATGTCCCGCTATTGTTTATCTCATCCTTCGCTTTCGCGGAGGTCATTCTCGCGCCGCACGTTATTGGGTAGGTGCGCTCCGGACGCTCCGGCTGCTTGGATCTCTCGCCGTTTGCCTTAGGCTTGTTGCGCTTTTGGGTATCTGTCTCGTAGGGTATTTTTTCTCTTGGCGAGAACTCGCCTCTTACCTAGTGCAGGCGACCTTTCTGCCGAGGACTAGATGTTTGGGATCGTATGAGATTGATCCTCGCTACTTGCGTAGTATTATACGCGACCTTTCTTGGCCGAGCGAGCATGTCTGACGAGCGAGACGGTTTGCCGACAAAAGACGTCAGCCTACCATTTCTCCCGAAACCGCCCGGAACCCCCCGTCTAGATGAGAGCCCGGGAGCGGGATCGATCTGGGGCATTCCAGCACCAACATATCCAACCTTGCCAGCCTCTCCAGAGATCAACCAGAACCCCCCGTCTAGATGAGAGCCCGGGAGCGGAATCGATCTGGGGCATTCCAGCACCAACATATCCAACCTTGCCAGCCTCTCCAGAGATCAACCAGAACCCCCCGTCTAGATGAGAGCCCGGGAGCGGAATCGATCTGGGGCATTCCAGCACCAACATATCCAACCTTGCCAGCCTCTCCAGAGATCAACCAGAACCCCCCGTCTAGATGAGAGCCCGGGAGCGGAATCGATCTGGGGCATTCCAGCACCAACATATCCAACCTTGCCAGCCTCTCCAGAGATCAACCAGAACCCCCCGTCTAGATGAGAGCCCGGGAGCGGAATCGATCTGGGGCATTCCAGCACCAACATATCCAACCTTGCCAGCCTCTCCAGAGATCAACCAGAACCCCCCGTCTAGATGAGAGCCCGGGAGCGGAATCGATCTGGGGCATTCCAGCACCAACATATCCAACCTTGCCAGCCTCTCCAGAGATCAACCAGAACCCCCCGTCTAGATGAGAGCCCGGGAGCGGAATCGATCTGGGGCATTCCAGCACCAACATATCCAACCTTGCCAGCCTCTCCAGAGATCAACCAGAACCCCCCGTCTAGATGAGAGCCCGGGAGCGGAATCGATCTGGGGCATTCCAGCACCAACATATCCAACCTTGCCAGCCTCTCCAGAGATCAACCAGAACCCCCCGTCTAGATGAGAGCCCGGGAGCGGAATCGATCTGGGGCATTCCAGCACCAACATATCCAACCTTGCCAGCCTCTCCAGAGATCAACCAGAACCCCCCGTCTAGATGAGAGCCCGGGAGCGGAATCGATCTGGGGCATTCCAGCACCAACATATCCAACCTTGCCAGCCTCTCCAGAGATCAACCAGAACCCCCCGTCTAGATGAGAGCCCGGGAGCGGAATCGATCTGGGGCATTCCAGCACCAACATATCCAACCTTGCCAGCCTCTCCAGAGATCAACCAGAACCCCCCGTCTAGATGAGAGCCCGGGAGCGGAATCGATCTGGGGCATTCCAGCACCAACATATCCAACCTTGCCAGCCTCTCCAGAGATCAACCAGAACCCCCGTCTAGATGAGAGCCCGGGAGCGGAATCGATCTGGGGCATTCCAGCACCAACATATCCAACCTTGCCAGCCTCTCCAGAGATCAACCAGAACCCCCCGTCTAGATGAGAGCCCGGGAGCGGAATCGATCTGGGGCATTCCAGCACCAACATATCTAATCTTGGCACAGCAGCAGTCAGAAACACAACGAACGAAAGTAAGATAATGATTGAATGACATAATAAAGTTTTTAAGGGTAGAATCGTTTCAAATCATCCCCACTTCGAGCTCGGTCAAGGGACATCCCTTCCACATCCTGGAGGTGATACCCCCCCGACTTGAGCACCTCGCTTATAATATACGGGCCTTCCCAGTTTGGGTTAAGCTTACCCACTGCGGCCCCTCTTCCGGCCGCATCGACCTTTTTCAGGACTAGGTCCCCTTTCTGGAAGTGCTTGATCCGGATATGTTTGTCAAAATATCGGGCCATCCGCCGCTTGACCTCTTCCTGCCTGATGGTGGCCAAGTCCCGGAGTTCTTCCACCAGGTCCAAGGACAGCCTCTGTTCTGCATTATTACCCTCTAGCCACTCTTCATCCCCTTCGCTCGCAGCGGTCACCCGGGGGGTCTTCACCTCAAACTCTATGGGGAGGACGGCCTCTGACCCGTGAGAGAGCTTGAATGGAGTCTCCCCGGTGGCGGTATTCGGAGTAGTCCTAATGGCCCAGAGGACGGAGGGTAGTTGTTCTACCCAACTTCCTCGTAGGTTTTCCACTTTCTTTTTGAGCAGGTTGACGATTATCTTGTTCGCGGCCTCCACTTGCCCATTGCTCCTTGGGTGGTGGACCGAAGCGAACCTGAGGTCAATGCCGAGCTGGGTGCAAAAGCTAACAAATTCTTCACTTGCAAACTGTGGCCCATTGTCTGTTACTATGGCTAGTGGGAGCCCGTGCCTGCAGATTATTTCCCCCCACACAAAATTCCTTACAACCTGAGAGGTTACCTTAGCTAGCGCCTTCACCTCTACCCACTTGGAGAAGTAGTCAATCATGACTAGCAGGAACTTCCTCTGACCGCTGGCTTGGGGGAAGGGGCCGACCAGGTCTAACCCCCATATGGCGAAAGGCTAGGGAGCCGTGATGGTCCGGAGTCTCTGAGCGGGGAGGAGTTGGAGCGGAGCGTAGAGTTGGCACTTCTGACACTTTCTTGTGAACTCTGCTGCATCCTTGCTGAGAGTGGGCCAGAAATAGCCTTGTCTCAACACCCTCCCTTCCAGGGTCCGACTCCCGGAGTGACTGCCGCATTCCCCGGAGTGGATTTCTTCCAGCACCCTCGGGACCTCCTTCTCGGAGACACAGCGAGCCAGGAGTCCCGAGAGAGTTTTTCTATGTAGCCCCCCTGCATGCAAAGAGTAATATGCAGATTTATACCTGAAGCGCCTCTTGTCCACTTCCTTTCCTGGGAACTGTCCGGAGGATAGGAAGGTGATGAATGGATCCATCCATGAGGCCTGCTGATCCACTTCCATCGACTCTCCCTCTTCGATAGAGGGCCGGAAGAGTTCCGAGGTAGTCCCCCCTGCCCGAGGACCGAACTTGGCTAGGAGGTCCGCCTGGGTGCTCTCCTCCCTCGGCACATGTTTAATCGAGAAGGTGCGGAACTGTCCGATGACCCCCTTAACCTTTTCCAGGTATAGCACGAGGGTTGGGTCCTTTGCCTCGAACTCTCCTTTGATCTGGCACGCTACCACCATGGAATCCGTGGAGACCTCCACGTCCTGCACACCCAGTTCTTGGGCCAATCGAAGGCCCGCTATCACTGCTTCGTACTCCGCCTGGTTGTTGGTAATTGGAAAATGGATGTTCAAGGCTTGCTCAATCCGAGTCCCCTGAGGACTCACTAGGACTATTCCCCCCCCGAAGGAGTGTTTTCCCGACGCTCCGTCCACCAACATCTTCCATGCTTCCGGGGAAGGTGGCTCGTGCTCCTCCACTTCGGCCGCGTAGTCGGCCATGAAGTCTGCCACTGCTTGAGCCCTGATGGATGTCCTGGGTACGAAGGTGATATTGAACTCGCTTAATTCCACGGACCACTTTGCCAACCTTCCTGAGTGTTCCACCCCTTCCATGATTTTGCGGAGCGGATGGTCGGTCACCACTTTAATTGAATGGGCTTGGAAGTAAGGCCGGAGCCTCCGGGCCGATACCACCAAGGCGAAGGCTAACTTTTCTAGGATTTGGTATCGGAGTTCCGCCTTCTTCAGCACTCGACTAACATAGTAGATCGGGAACTGTTTCTTCCCCTCCTCTCGGATTAGCACGGAACTTACTGCCTCGGATCCTACCCCTAGGTATAGAGATAGGTCCTCTCCCGGTCTCGGTCCCTGGAGTAGAGGGGTTTTAGTGAGCTGTTCTTTCAGGGCTTGGAAGGCCCTCTCGCACTCCGGGGTCCATTCGAACTTCTTGTTTCCCCGCAGTACTTTGAAAAAAGGTGCACATTTCTCCCCCGCCTTGGAGAGGAATCTACTGAGCCCAGCCAATTTCCCTGTGAGGCTCTGGACCTCCTTCGGGTTCTTCGGCGACTCTAACTCCATTACCGCTTTAACTTTGTCCGGGTTGGGCTCCACTCCCGTGGGGGTGAGCAAATGGCCCAGGAACTTCCCTCGGCTTGCCCCGAAGACACACTTCAAGGGATTGAGCTTCATCTTGTACCGCCGCAGGGTCCCGAATGTCTCTTCGAGGTCTCGGAGGTGGGTCCCGAGGTCTCGGCTCTTAACCATGAGGTCGTCGACATAGACCTCTAAATTTCTTCCTTTCTGTTCGCGGAAGACCCTATCCATCATCCTTTGGTATGTTGCCCCGGCGTTCTTGAGCCCGAAGGGCATCATCTTATAGCAATAACATCCATCCCCCGTGATGAAGGAAACGTCCTTAATGTCCGGGGGATGCATGCGGATTTGATGGTAACCTGAAAAAGCATCTAAGAAGGACATTACAGTAAAACCGACGGCTGAGTCAACCAGCGCGTCGATTCTAGGCAAGGGGTAGCAATCTTTCGGGCATGCTTTATTAAGAAGTGAAAAATCGATACACATACGCCACTTACCTCCGCCCTTCTTTACCATAACGACGTTGGAGACCCAGCCTGGATACTGGATCTCCGATACAAATCCGGCCTGCAGGAGTTTGCCCACCTCCTCGCGGATGGGCCCTTCTAGCTTGTCTGCGACGGCTCTCCTCTTCTGGCGGATGGGACGGGCACCGGGGTCGAGGTTGAGGCGATGGCACGCCACATCTGCATCGATCCCGGGCATTTCGGCGGCGCTCCAAGCGAAGACGTCCACGTTCTGTTGCACGCAGGCTAGAATCTCCGCCTGATCTCCTGGGCTGAGTCCTCCGCTGACCCGGACTTTTTCCACCACCCCCAGCCGGGTGACGACCTCGAGCTCCACGACCTCGTCCACGGCCTCCAACCGGGACTGCTCCCCCCAAGCCTTCTCTTCCCCGGAACAAGTGGGAGCTTGAGTCTCTTCCTCGGCCTCCTTCCCTATCATCATCAGCCCTTCCGCCCTTTCCTCCTGGGCCTTCTCCTCTTCTTCCTTTCTCTCCGCCCGGGGTATCTCAGCCACCCCTTCCTGGGCATGAACTTCACCTCCCTTCTTCTCTTCAGCCACCTCCAGACCTCCGACTTCGGCTACCTCTTCCATCACCTTGTCCCACTCCTCGGCCTCTCCCATCCAGGAGATGGTGTTGACAGCCGTCACGTAGCACTGTCTTGCCACCTTGGGATCCCCCCTGACCCGCACCTGGACCCCTCCGTCGTTGAACTTGAGGCACTGATGGAAAGTGGAAGGGACGCAACGGAATGCGCTGATGAGTGGCCGTCCGAAGATGGCGCTGTAACTGCTCGGGGCGTCCACTATGACGAAGCGACAGTTCCGAGACTGCCCACCCAGGGTCACATGGAGCCCCACCCCTCCTTCTACTTCCTTCCTCTCCCCCGAAAATCCGAACAGAGGGCCATCCGAGGCCAACACCCTTCTGGGCTCCACCTCCATTTTGTCGAATGCTTTCTTGAAGATGACATTGACCGAACTCCCATTGTCCACTAGGATTCGGGAGACGGTGAAGTTCTCGATCGCCGTCTGGATGACCAGCGCGTCGCAGAACGGGTCTTCGTAGCTCGGCATGTCCTTTTGGGTGAAAATAATTTTTTCGGTCGGGGGTGGAGCGGTGGATGTTGACGCTACGCTCCGGCGGTAGATGGTATGGAGGCTAGCCTTGCGGGTTGCCTCCACCCCTACCCCCCCATGGATCACTCCGATCCCTCCTCTATTCCCCAGATCTGCTCTATCCTCACATCTTTCCTCCTCCTCCTCCCGAGGTTCCACCTCCACGATTCTTAATGGCTGCTGCGGTGGCGGCGCGGGTGCTCGACCCCTCTTCACCTCCAGGAACTCCGGACAGGTGTCCGTGGAGTGGCCTTCCACATCGTGGAAGATGCAGTAGGGCACCGCCGTTTCCCTGGCCTCGGCCTCCGCCACCCTATTTCTCCTTCTCCTAGCGGCCGCCGTTTCCGCTTCTCCTCCCCTCCCTCTTCCTCTCCCCCGGCCAATCGCCATGGCCTGTTGAGGTGGGGGAGGTAGCTGCATCGGGCCTTGCCTCCACCCCAACTGGGGGGGCCTCCACTGACCCTCGAAACGGTTACCCCTTCCTGGGCCGTAACCCCTTCCCTGCCCCTGCATTCCTCCACCTTGCGGCCTCCATCCCCCTTCCGGGGCCCGGGGCTCTTCCCTTCTTCTGACCTCTTGCTGCCTCAACTCCGGCTCACTGAGCTTTGCAAGCCTCTTGGTGAGCTCGGGGTTAGCTTCTTCGCTCGCTACTTCCTCCGCCACCCTCTCCATCAACTCCTCATAGGAGACGGGGGCCTTCCTCTTCAACGCCATCTTGAAGAAACTTTCCTTCAACCCGACCGTGAAAGCGAGTTGAAGTGCAAACCCAGGCACCTCCTGAGTGAGCTGCACTTCCTCTTGGAACCGATCCGCATACTGAGCCAACGTCTCCCGGGACTCCTGCTTCACCGCGAAAAGAGAGTCAGCGTCCTTCTTCCTCCTCTTTGAAGTCGAAAACCTTAACAGAAAACTTCGGCGCAGGTCCTCGAACGCGTAGATAGAGCCTGCCGGAAGCGAATGAAACCAGTCCCTGGCCTTCTCCTTGAGAGTGACGGCGAAGAGCCGACACTTGAAGGCATCGGACATCGGCCTAATGGAGACCGAGTCCTCGAAAGACTGCAGATGCTGAACTGGGTCATCTCTGCCATTGTAGTACACTCTATCCCATTCTCCGAATCCCGCCGGAACGGGCGCAGACAACACTAACTCGCAGAAGGGGCTTCCCCCTCCTACCATCTTCTCTCGCTCGGCTCGCGGACCCAGCTCGCTCGCCAAGCTCGGGATCGCACTCGCGAGGGCGACGCTCGCCTGAACCACCCCGGCTGTCGTCGCGTTTTCCTGGCGTGCGCTCGCCTGTGTCGTGCTCGCTGGGGCAGAGCTCGCCGGCACCGAATTCGCCGGCGCGGAGCTCGCTAACACCGGGCTCGCCGGACTGGCGAACAACACTCGCCCTTCCCTGTCATGTCCCGGTTCAATGGCAACTTCTTTTCCAGCCCTTCCTCCTGGTGCCTTCTCGCCGACTGTTGTTGGGGGAGTGGTCGCCTGAGGTGCCGGGGTCGCGAATTTGCTCCGCAGAGCCGTGACCGTGAACCCCAAAGTGTCGAGCACCTCCTTCCTGAAGTCCGCGAACATCCTAGCCATGGCCTCCTGAGGGGTCTCGCCGAACTCCTCGCCCTGCTCTTCATCTCCAGCCATAACTCTTCTCTGGGACTTTCTTGAACCAGCCGCGCTCCACGCTCACCGCACCAAAATGTTGAAACCGATTTCTCGGTCTCGAGTGAAGCTCGGGGCCCTCACCGAAATGAGGGGCAGCTAGCCCTTACCGGTCCCTCGGGAGAGGTAAGGTTGATGACTCGAGCCAAGAACGAAGACCCTAGTCTCAGCGAGGAGGTCCCTCCACTAACCCGGAAGATCGTTGAGCGCTTCCCCTCCCAAGCCAAAGCTAAGACTCGGGCACCTTGGAGAGCTAGAGAGCTCAAACCAAAGCGACCTAGGAAGAGAAGAGCTCAAAAATAATGAACCGGTCCTCTTCCAAGGTGCCCTTTGAGGTCTATTTATAGATTTTAGTTTTGTGGCCTGTCAATAACCAAATCCCGCTGTCCATTCTCACTATCCGCACACCGGATTGGTCTGCTAACAGCCAAACTCCGCTGTTCGGAGAGGCTAAACGCAGACCACCGGGGGCCTCTTGGTAAAAATCCCTTCCTGGACTTTTACGGGGCGAGCCAGCCCGCTTCGCGACCTCCTTCGCGAGTGGAGCTCGCGAGCCTCTGGGTCAGCGAATCCCAGAGGTATTATCGACACATTACATGGCTCGCTCGCCTGCACTACCTCGGCGAGTCCCAGGATGACTATCCGCTCTCACTCTAGGCGGGCTCGCCTAGCGAACTCCTTCCTCAACTGGTTGGGCTCGCCAATTGCGACCCGGCCAAGCCCCAAAATGGCTATCCGCACCCCAAAATGGCTAACTGTACCCCAGGTGGGTCTGCTAACAGCCAAGCTCCGCTGTTTGAGGAGGCTAAGGGCAGACCACCGAGGGTAAAATGGTAAATTGACCCTACTGATTCATGGATAAGGGATTGCGAGAACATTACGATCGGAGCTCTCGCCTGCCTTCTCGCGGATCCTGTCCGTGACCCCTCCTCTAGGGGGTAGCGTTGCGAGAACCCCGCTGAAGGAGCTCTCGCGAGCCCTCTCGCGAATACCGCCAGCGGCATCCCCTTTGGAGGGTGGCCTTGCGAGGACCGCGCTAGCCCATTTTGGTGGTCTGCTGAGGTCTCGTCGGCTGGGGGTTAATCTCAGCGAGGTCTGGATCTCGCCACTCCCGTCTCGCTTGATTTCTTTATCCGGCGAATATCGGGGTTGTACACATGAAGATCTCCCTCCTTTTCGAAGCCGCTCTTGAAGTAATCTTCAAGCACTTCGAAGACGACGAAGATCTTCGTCCTCCTTCAAGCATTCCGAAGGCCGTCCAGTAACTTGCAAAGTTCCAGAGCGACCAAATTCTAGAGAACGCCAAGTTCCAGAGCGCGCTCAAGTTCCAGAGCGCGCCAAGCTCTAGAGCGCGCCCAAGTTCTGAAGCAAGCCTAAGTTCTAGAGCACGGTGCTCCCCACCGCTGCAAAGAAGAAGACTGAGCTTCGAGAGTGGTGGTCTGTCACACTCCGAACGCTTCTCTCTCTCTCTCCCCCAAGTTGTAACGAGGAGCATCCTATCACCCTCGGTCTTTCAAGCAAGCCCTGTAAAGAAGCAAAAAATAGTGAAGTTTGGTCGGCACCGTCCCGACCACGTGATTTTTCATCCCTTTCCGGGGTTTTCCACGCTAAAAAGACTCTTTGTCATCAGTCTCGTCTTTCAGTCACTGATTGCGCGCTTGACCTCTCCCGGGCTAAGACGGTTTATTCTGAACCGGTTTTAGGAGCCTCGAGTAGACCGCAACAGTTTGACGCCGTCTATGGGAAGGAGATCCGCAAAGCTCTAAAGATTCGTAAGACAATATCCTCTGCACAGTGATACTCCTGACTAGAGACCATGGCAGGGAAAGTGGGGACCATTGGTAAACCCGAAGGAATGCACAACAACAAAAGATTCAGGCAAGACTCAACAATCACCTTTGGGCTAGAAGACTTGCAAGGAGTGCAAACTCTGCAACAAGACCCGTTGATAATAAGTGTCAGGTTCGGTGATCCCTGCTACCTCGTTAAAAGGATCCTAGTAGATAGCGGAAGCTCGACCAATATCTTATCTCTCTCCGCATTGCGTGGCATCAAACTCACCAAGGAGCATCTCGTTCCTGCAGGAGGACCACTCTATGGCGTGGATAATCACCCCATATCGGTCTTGGGATTGTTTTCTCTCTAGGTAACGTTGGGCGAGCTCCCAAGGCAAGACACACATCAAGTTCAGTTTCTGGTCATAGATTCCAATTCAGCCTGCAATGCCGTGTTTGGGAGGCCACTCACCTTTAGAGCAATCCCGTCCATTCCACACTTGGATCTGAAATTCCCAACTGCTAGCGGGACAGGAGTTGCTCGGGGTAGTTAAGAGAACAGAAGGACGTACCACCTGGAACAAATTCAGCCAAGGCGGGTCACCGCTCTCAACATCGACAACTTCGATCCGCGAGATGAAACCACATTGCAACGAGGAGCCCTCGTTGAAGGACTGGTGGATATAACTCTCTCTCCCCAAGACCCTTCCCGAACGGTACGGGTCAGATCTCTCCTTTCCCCGGAAGTAGAGCAATACATGGATCTACTGCACGCAAACAGAGACATCTTCGCTTGAAATCCAGAGGACATGCCAGGAGTGGACCCCGAAGTGATTTTTCACTCCCTAAATATCAATCCTTCCTGCCGGCCAGTCATTCAGAAGAAAAGAAATATCGCCCCCGAACGACTGCATGCCATCGAAGAGGAAGTGGCCAAACTTCTTGAGGCAAAGTTCATCCGTGAAGCTGAATACCAAACATGGCTAGCAAATGTAGTCATGGTAAAGAAAGCATCAGGGAAATGGAGGATGTGCGTCGACTTCATCAACCTCAACCAAGCGTTCCCGAAGGACAGCTTCCCTCTTCTAAGGATCGACCAGCTCGTAGACGCTACAACCGGACATGAACTCCCCAGCTTTATGGACGTCTACTCCAGGTACAATCAGATTCAGATGAATCCAATCGATGAAGAGCACACGACCTTGCAAATAGATAAAGGAGTCTACTGCTAAAAGGTGATGCCCTTTGGCCTCAAAAACGCCAGGGCAACTTACCAAAGATTGATGAACAAAGTATTCAAGAATCTTATCGGGAAAACGATGGAGGTTTATGTCGATGACATGCTAGTAAGACGAAGCAGCCACTTAGAGGACTTTGAGCAATGCTTCCAACTTCTCCGCCAGTACAAACTGCGGCTCAATCCTAGCAAGTGTGTGTTCAGTGTTACAGCAGGAAAATTCCTTGGTTTCTTATTAACTCACCGAGGAATCGAAGCAAATCCCAAAAAGAAAAGCTCTAGAGGACATGACGCCCCCACGTTCTATCAAAGAAGTGCAGCGTTTGAACGTCAAAATTGCCGCACTCTCGCGTTTCCTGGCTTGAGCAGGAGAAAGTTCCTCCCCTTCTTCAAGGTCCTACGGGTGGTCCGTAACTCAGGCTTCCAGTAGACGGATGAATGTCAGGCAGCCTTCCAGCACCTCAAGCAATACCTGGCCGCACCCCCTCTCCTGTTAAAGCCCATTCCCGGGGAAGTCTTGTTCCTATGCTTGGCAATATCCCCCACAACCCTTAGTGCGGTGCTCGTGAAGGACGAAGGAGAAGTTCAGCGACCAATCTATTATCTCAGCAAAATCCTCACTGGCACCGAAACCAGATATTCGGTAGCAAACAAAAGCCTTAGCCCTCGTCTTCTCTGCGAGAAAGCTTCGTTCATACTTCCAAGCACACACAATAAAATTATTAACGCAGTTACCGATGCAGACCATACTCCAAAAGCCCGAAGTATCAGGAAGGCTAGTTAAATGGGCAGTCGAGCTCGGAGAATTCGACATCCAATTCCTCCCTCGGCCAGACATAAAATCCCAAGTTCTCGCCGACTTCATCGTCGAGAACACTATCCCTCCGGATTCGGCTCCCTCAGAAGACTTATCGATCACGCGCTGGACTTTGTATGTCGATGGCGCTTTAGGAGTAGAAAGCGCCGATGCAGGACTACTCCTGATAAGTCCAGAAGAAATCACTCTAGAATACGGCCTCAGGCTGAAGTTACCAGCCACCAACAACATTGCAGAATACGAGTCCCTAATCGCTGGCCTCCGGCTCGCTATCGACTGCAAGGTAGAAGCCCTGACAATCTATAACGATTCCCAGTTGGTGGTCTCACAAATCGAGGGAGATTATGAGGCAAGAAGCGATCAGCTGGCGCAATATCTCGGGCTTGCCAAGACCTTACTGCAGAAAATTCCGTCATATCAAATTCTCCACATTCGCCGACACACTATCAAAACTCGCCACTTCACCTACCTCCTACCAGTCCAGAAGACGAAGAGTCGAAGACATCACTGTCCCAAGCATTCAAGGATTGTGGGAGATTGCAGCAATCAACATCGAAGAATCCCCTTGGATGGCTCCTCTCCGAGCCTACCTCTAGCACGGGCAACTTCCTGAAGATCACATAGAAGCTCAATGGCTCCGAATTTGGGCAGCAACCTTCGCCATCATCGAAGGAAAGCTCTACAAACGATCCTTCTCCAGGCCATATTTAAAGTGCTTACCTGGAATCGAAGCGGAGTACACCTTGCGCGAAGTGCATGAGGGAGTCTATGACGAGCATTTGGGAAGACAGACCTTAGCATGAAAAATCCTCCGTCAAGGATTCTACTGGCCAACCATGAAGAAGGATGCGGCAGAATTCGTTCAAAAATGTCAAAGTTGTCAACTTCACGCTAATACGCCCATAAACCGCCCGTCGCGCTTACTGCCCTTTAGAGCCCTTGGTCGTTCGCACAATGGGGAATTGATCTCTTAGGACCTCTTCCAGTAGCTTCCGGGCAAAGAAAATTCATTATCATGGTGATGCAGGACGATGCGTAGGGTTTGCGTGTCTGTCGGCAATTTCTAGGAAACCCTAAATGCATGCAAATAAAAATTGAAATTTGAGCGGGCGACGCACGACTTTAAGAAATTAAGCAACTAAATTTTTATAAGCACAAAATTACTATTTTATTTTAAAATGAATTTTCTTAAAAAAAATGGTTCGATTCTAAATCCGGGAAGGAAGCTCGCAACTTTCGTTTCGTTCCCCTTGTTGTAACAAACAGAAATCGTGAACTCCAAATAGGTTTCCGTTTGGAGTTTTCGACGTAGCGTTCACAGATAAAACCCGGGCGAAAATCCAACAATGAGTCGAATAACCTAAAGAGAAATTTTAGACGCACGCAATGGAAGAGAAAGAAACAAGTTACCCACGGAAAGAGACGTCTTTCCGCAATCGAAGTCGACGGCGATCCCGCGAGGAATTCCTCGTCACCTTCGATCTCCCGCTCCGAGGTCGGCCGCTATCACACAAGGCCACCATGGAATAAATTCGCTCACTCTCACACTAAGTGGTTCCACGGAATCTCAAACACTCACTAGTGTAAGGAGGCCACAAACTAACAACCTAAAATTCACTCACTCTCACACTAGGGGTGGCTCCACGAAATCTCAATTAATCAAATGTTTCTCGGGAGCACACAACAACAATCACAATTCCTCTATCGCGCATTCATTGTAGCCATACTAATTTCAACATCAAGATTTCTCCCTCAAGGTGGCTCCAACGAGAAGAACTCACAAAAGAAGCATGAATTTCATTAACAGATAACACTCAACAACACAGTAACATCAAATTTACACTATTCATCATCAACCTCATTCGACTACTCCTAAGCCGGAAATCACAAACTAGCAGAGACTTCAATAATCAACCACTCCATACATTCACCAACTCTCAACAGAAGCATATACTAACACATTCAATTCCTAATCACTATTCGTCATCCCTGTCACAAGAGGGGAAATACACAACAAATAGTACATCTTCACCATCAGAAAAGGCTTCGCACCGGCAAAACAGAAAGAAGCAAAATCTCACACCCAAAAAAACCACCCCCGATCTTCTTACAGAACTCCCTTTTATAGGGCCTCCCAAATGAAATAACATAAACGATTTTTTTAAAGAGGCCCAATCATCGGCGTCGTGGAGGAAGCAGGCCTGATCAAAGCTTCGACGGAGCGGGACTGATGCAGGAACGTGGTCGGTTGCTGTAGTCGACTGCTGAAACTGTCGGTTGCTGTGGTCGTGGGCAGAACGTGTGCGGGAGCTTCTCTTGGAGCAGTGCCATTGATGGGAGATGCGTGGCTGAGACCTAACTTGCGCGTGCGAACTGAACCGGGAGACTGAGCGGCTGGACGGGCCTTGAAGCATTATTATATATATATATATAATAGATATATATATTTTGTCTTTTAAATATATATATATGTTTATGCATATATATATATATATATTCACACAAAAAGCCAAAATTGTCACAAATAAAATGTGCTAGACTTCGGGACGATAGTGGTCCGGTCGGGTGCGGCGTCGGGTACTTTTGCGTCGACCTGATCGGGGCTGGTCTCCACCGATTCTCCCCTTCTCGAAATCACTCATCTCTGGTGAGTGCTTCGAGCGGTAGTGTTGTAGAAGATCAACATTCAGGTGCTGTAACTCCTCAGCCAAAACCCAACTGGTTTCGGTCTCTGGTCTGTCATGCCAACGAACCAAGTATCTCTGAAAACCACCATCAGTGGTGGTTACTATTTCGTCATCCAATATCTGCTCGGGAACCAAGATCTGTCGTGGAAGTTTGTCAGCGGCTCTGGGAACTGGTATGGAAGAATCACCTGGTGTCTCATGCTTAGCCTGAAAGCTATCAATGGAAAATGGGAGAACTGTAGATGGTGTGTCAGTAACTAAATGAGTGTCGGTATGTCCGGAATGTGGCTCCTCACTAGCACTCTCCAACCCAGAAGAAACAAATGGAGAAGTATGCAATGGAAAATCTAAAGACTCAGGTGGGTAATTGTGGAATAAAGTCAGATCGGCTACGTTAAAAACTGAATTTGCACCCCAAACTGAAGGAATTTCAAGTTCAAACGCATTTTGCCCAATCCGCTTGACCACTCTAAAGGGTCCAATTCTACGGCCAGCTAACTTCTTTACGGTACCCGAAGGTTATCATTCCGAATTTAGCCGAACCATCACCAAGTCATCCACTTTGAAACTAGTAGCTCATTTATGCTTGTTAGCTTGAGTTGCGTATAAATCATAAGTACTATGCAATTTCCGCTCAATTTCTTTATGCAAGTCATGCAAATGTAATGCATAGTCGTGTGCAAACTGACTAGTCTTAAAAGTGGGTGGCAGTGAGGCTAAATCTAGCAGCACTCATGCAGTGTGACCATGAACAACCTCATTGGGAGATAAACCCGTAGATCTATTCTTCGAATTATTATATGCCAATTGAGCGTGAGGAAGAATTAGATCCCAACTCCCTTGGTGACCTCCTGCCAAACAACGCAGTAAATTTCCCAAACTCCTATTAACAACCTCAGTTTGACCGTCAGTCTGCGGATGATAGGCAGTCGAAAATAGAAGTTTAGTACCCAATAGTCTCCAGAGTGACTTCCAAAAATAACTGGTGAACTTGACATCTCGGTCGGTAACGATAGTTTTAGGTATCCCCCGGTGCGCGACAACCTCATTATAATAAATACGAGCAGTATGAGAGACGTCGTCGATTTTGTTGCAGGGAATGAAATACACCATTTTAGAAAACCGATCGACCACTACGAGAATGGAATCGTGCTTTCTAAAAGTGCGTGACAATCCAAGCACAAAATCCATGCTAACATCATCCCAATGAATACTGGGCACCGGTAGAGGCGTATATAATCCAACGGGCTATTTATTTCCCTTTGCTATCTGACAAGTGCGACGGCTACTGATAATCTGTGCGATAACCCAATTCATCCCGGGCCAATAGAATCACTCCTCTACTAAGGCTATCGTCTTATCTCGTCCAAAGTGTCCACCTAAGCCTCCACCATGTAATTCCCATACAATGAAGTTTCGCAACAAGGTGCGGGGAATACACAGACGGGTTCCACGATACAAATATCCGTCTCGAATGAGATAATCTATCTCATCGTGAAAGGGATCAGAGCGTATCACATCATAAATTTCGCTAAAATTGAGACAACTAGAATAGTCATCTTTGATACGCTCAAATCCTATCACCTGAGTACACATCTGTGATAATATGATGGTGACTCGACTAAGGGTGTCGACAACTGGATTCTCCGTTCCCTTACAGTGCTTGAGAACGAAGATGTACTCCTGCAAATATGATACCCACTTAGCCTGTTGAGGGTTATACTTCAGCTGCAAATTGATATAATGCAATGTCTGATGATCGGAGTGGAGGAAAAACTCCTTGGAAGATAATGCCTCCAGTGACGCAACATTTGCACAATCGCATAGAATTCACGCTCGTAGTTGGAATAATTCAGCTTCGGGCCTGGAAGATTTTCACTAAAAAATCCAACGGGGTGTCCCTCTTGACTAAGTACACCTCCTATACCAACCCCAGAGGCATCACAAGATACCTCGAATACGTGACTAAAATCAGGGAGTCTTAGAACAGGTGCAGTGGACATCTTATCTTTAATGATCTCAAAGGCTCTAGCTGCCGATGACGTCCACTGAAAATTTCCCTTCTTCGTACACTCAGTATCTGGCGCCATAATAGTACTGAAGTTCTTAATGAATCGACGATAAAAGGTGGCTAGCCCATGAAAACTACGAACATCGTGAATGTTCTGGGGTGTAGGCCACTCATGAATCGCTCAAACTTTCTCGGGATCCATAGTGATGCCAGCGGAGCTCACTATATATCCCAGAAAGATAACAGACTCAGCCATAAAAATGCATTTCTTCAAATTGATGTATAGTCGCTCAGCTCGCAGGAACTCGAAAATAGTACGCAGGTGAGTCAAATGCTCACTCTCAGTCTGATTATAGATCAAAATGTCGTCGAAATAAACTTCTACGAACTTCCCAATGTAAGGTCTGAAGATACGGGTCATCATCTGAGCGAAAGTACTAAGGGCATTGGACAACCCAAAGGTCATCACAAGCCACTCATAAAGTCCATCCTTCGACTTGAAGGCAGTCTTCCACACCCGTCTCCTTCACGTATACGGATCTGATGATAACCACTACGATGGTCGATCTTAGAGAAGATCGTAGCCCCAGTCAACATGTCCAACATGTCATCCCGTCGGGGTATCGGGAATCAGTATTTCACTATGATCTTGTTGACATCACGACTGTCAACGCACATATGCCAGGTACCATCCTTTTTTGGGGCAAGGAGGGCAGCCACCGTACAAGGGCTAAGGCTATGGCGAATAAAGCCTCTATCTAATAACTCTCCAATCTGCTTCTGCAGCTCCTCGTGGGCGGTAAGATTCAATCGACAATGCGGTAGGTGAGGGAGGGAAGCTCCAGGAACAAGGTCTATCGCATGCTGAATACACCTCATGGGAGGTAACTCAGCCGGAAGCTCATCAGGGTGTAGATCCTGGAACTCCTCTAAGAGTCTCCTAGCAGGTATATGAGTAGACTTATATACCTCTGATAAGTCAGATGCCTATAAAACCACTAAGGAATAAAAAAAACCCATCGTCAAAACTCTCTCGATGGAACTCAGTACCTCGTATAATGTTGTGTCTTCTTCCTTTCAGTGGGAGGAAGAGATTCTTTCGCACTACTACTCATGCGGAATGGCGGTGCTTTGGGTCGCACCGGGGTCAACACTACTCTCTTTCCGTCCAGTAGAAAGGAGCAAGTGTTGGACCTACCATGTCTGGTGACATCCCGGTCATATAACCAGGGTCGCCCAAGTAATACGTGGCACACGTCCATAGGCATAACGTCACACCAGATTTTATCGGAATACGTACCAATAGTGATGTGCACTAAACATCTTCTAGTCACCGATAATGTAGCCTTGGTAACCCAAGCTACAAGAAATGGGGATGGGTGCGGCTCATCAGTGATTCCCATGCGGGCTAAAGCTATCTCAGCTATCACATTCATACAACTCCCGCTATCCACCACTAAACGACACAATTTCTCCCCAGCCTTAAAGTAGGCCTTGAAGATGTTCGTCCGCCAATAATCGGTTGATTCTTGCGGTGTAGATAACATGCATCTCACCACTAGAACGCCATGATATATATCCTCATCACTATGTGTACCGTACACTTCGTCATTCAAAATGTGTGAGTCCTTCTCGACTCTCTCTTCTTCTACAGGCTCATCCTCCTCAGCCACCTCATGAATAACTAATGTGCCTTTCTTCTTGGGACAATCTCTCGAAATATGGCCCATCTGCTGGCACTTATAACATCGGATCTGTGAAGGGGTCACAGTTCCCATGGGGGACTTCCTGTTCTGATCTCTGGTGTAGGTCTAGGTAGGCTTCAATGCACTCTCCTTACCCTTCAGTTCTTTTTTCTTGTAAGAGGTATTCGTTTTAGGTTGATATTTGAACCGGGAGGTTCTCTTCTGGTGCTCCTCGATATCGATGGAGATAGATATGATCTCGGGAAGGGAATAGTGGCTGATAAAGTAGTTTTTATATAAGTTTTTAATAGAAAATTTTGTAATTATTTAATTTGAATTTTCCTTTTTATGTCAATTTTAGGTTATAAGTAGTTCTTTTTGTAATTTTGATTCTAACTTAGCCTAATTTTAATATTTGCAGATTTCTGGGACAAATCGGGAAAAATCACATGTCACGCCCTCGGTCACGCCCGTGACCAAGGGCGTGTAACCTGAAGATCAGTCCAGAGTCGCAGCCGTGCTGTTGAGCTAGTCCACACCCAGTCACGCCCCAGGTCACGCCCGTGACCCAAAGTCACGCCCGTGACCATGGGCGTGTAATATTAGAATCTGCCGCGTGGAGCTGCCGTCGAGACGAGAAGTTGCCGTTGAGAAGTCAACCAAAGTCACGCCCGTGACCCAAAGTCACGCCCGTGAACCAAAGTCACGCCCGTGACCTTCCCGCGTGATCCAAGCACGCCGCCGCGCGGTCTGCCTAGCCCATGCCGCATTAAATGAAGCCGTCCTAAGTCACGCCCGTGACCCATATGTCACGCCCGTGACATGTCCGATTTTCTCCCGCCGTCACGCCAAGCCCACGCCGCTGCCGGATCCAATGTTACAGTGATTACACGCCCTTGGACACGCCCGTGACCGAGGGCGTGTAACTTGAAAATTTTGCCTATAAATTCAGAGGCTCTCCTTGAGTCCAGGGTTCAGAATTTTGGAGTGGGGAAGGTGCTGCTGGAGCCAATCTTGAGTAGTTTTCCTTTTTCATGTTCATGTTCATGTCTCTTTATTTTCATGCTCTCTTCCTTTTCTAATGCAATGTATTAGCTTTCCTTTATTGCAATAGTCTAGTTTAAGCTTGTAATCTTGTTTTTCCTAGCTTGCAATTTCCTTTCTTAAGTCTTGTAATAGTTTTTCATTTAAATAAAAAATTAGTTTGTTCTCTTTATTTTGTCTCCTCCTTAGCTAAAGTTTCTTAATATGCATTTTTATTTTTCTTCCTCTTCCCCCTCCACCATGATTAACTAATCCTCATTAGTACTCGATCAAAATGATCCGAGGATGAGTTAGACAAGTTATGATTTTCTAAAGTTTTCTTTTTCCGTTTTTATAAACACTTGAATTATCCTTGATTTTTAATTAGTGAGGCCATACTTTCGATATATGGTTTTCGCTTAAGTTTTCATATTTAGTTAGCCGAGAGGCTCAAAGTATGAATCGATCACTCAAGGGTAAAGAGAGTTGCACGCACCCCTCGAGAGAGGATGACGTAAATCTCCCGGATTGGAGCCAAATCCAATAGTGGGGTTCACCTCGTAAAGCAAGTTTTAGGTAATCGATTATAGGACGAGAGTCCGGTTGATTTTTCCTAATCTTAGTTGGGCATTAACCTCGAGAGAGGCATGTTCGAGCCTCGGGAACCTCCACGGTCAAGTAGTTCAATTTAAACGGAATTAGATTTAATTTCTTTTTACTTGTCTTTTCTCACTCCAAGGTGACTTTTGATCGAGTACTAGCCTCTTTTATCATCATCTAAACCCTTAATTTAGCTTGCAATTTCTCTTTTTTAGCTAAGAACCAAAACCCCAAAATATCATTAGATAAGATAATAGTGACTTTCCTCAAAGTAGAAGTATTCAACGCGCCCCGTGGAATACGACCTTGGTATTTCTTAATATCCTATACTATAGACGATAAGGTACACTTGCCTTTATCAGATATAGTTTTGGAGAAAATCTCAACCCTTCACTAAAATTTCAAAACCGCGAAAATCTATATCAAGTTTTTGGCGCCGTTGCCGGGGACTTTTGCGTAGATATTTTGAAACAAGGATAGCTATTAATCTTATCATGTTGTTTTTATTTTAGTTTTTCTATTTTTGAAAATCTTAAGGGTGAAATTAAAATTCTTGGAAAGGACGCTTTGGGCTTGAATTCCCATCACAGCCTCTAGTACCTTGCAAACCCTTCACCGGGTAGATCTTGGGAAGTCCAAGACTAACTTAATCCGCCTAAAAAGAACAAAAAATATTCTCTCTTTTTCTTCTTCTTTCCTTCTCTTTTTAGTGTATGACCCGTGGTAGCACTTCGATTCTTCCTTTTGATCCGGAAATCGAGCGAACCCTTTTGAGGCACCGCCGTTCTCGTGATCAAGGAAATCAAGTAGAATCTGAAGAGTCAATCGGGGACACTAACGCAGCAAATATGGATCATAATCTTAATCCTCCTAATCTTAACGAGCCAAACCCTAATGAGGACGCGCAACGGACCATGTCCTATTATGCGCGGCCGAATTTGGAAGGCACACAATCGAGTATTGTTCGCCCCGCGGTGGCGAACAATAATTTTGAGATCAAGTCCAGCATCATACAAATGGTGCAACAATCGGTGACCTTTGATGGTCAACCGGACGAGGATCCAAATTCACATATCTCTTACTTTCTTGAAATTTGCGACACTTTTAAGATCAATGGCGTCACCGATGATGCCATTCGATTACGTCTTTTTCCTTTCTCTCTGCGGTCTAAGGCCAAGCAGTGGCTGGGCTCCCTACCAAGGGGATCCATCACTACATGGGCCGAAATGGCGGAAAAATTTCTTAATAAATATTTCCCGCCTTCAAAGACCGCTAAATTACGCACGGATATTGCATCGTTCATGCAAATCGACTCGGAGACTCTCTATGATACATGGGAGCGCTTCAAGGAGCTTTTGCGTCGATGCCCTCACCACGCACTTGCCACTTGGCAACAAGTGCAAATATTTTATAATGGCTTAAATCTCCAAACGAGGCAAATGATTGATGCGGCCGCCGGGGGGACATTAAATAACAAAACCCCGATCGCCGCTCAAGAGCTTTTCGAAGAGATGGCCACAAATGCGTATCAATGGAACATGCCCCGAGCGCGGCCTAATAAGCCGGCCGGAATTTTTGAAATAGACGCTAACGCAAATTTGGCTTTACAAGTTGAGCGCTTAACAAAGCAAGTGGCGGAGATGTCTGCTTCCTCCGCCACTCCTCCTTGGGCTAATAATATTTTACTTGAAGAGCAAGTTGATTACATGGGAAATCCACCTCGGCCTTCCTATAACCCGAACACCGCTCCGTATAATAACACCTACAATGCGGGTTATAGGAATCATCCGAACTTCTCATGGAGCAATCAAGGAAATGCTCAGCGTCCCTTAAATTTAAATCAACCTCCAAATCAACTTCTCAATTTAACTCCCCCTCAAAATTTTAATCCACCCGGTTTTCCACCGCAACAGCAAAAACCCTCTCCGCTTGAAGAGGTTTTTGCAAAATATGTTGCTACAACTGAAGCGAACATCCGGAACCTCACCGGATCGATCAAAAATTTAGAGAACCAAGTGGGCCAGCTAGCAAAGATAATCTCCGAGCGACCGCAAGGAGCCCTTCCGGGAAACACGGAGCCCAACCCAAGGGAGAGCGCAAACGCGATTACACTCCGAAGCGGGAAGGAGGTGGCTTCTAAGCAGGACGAACCCATGGTAACTTCCTCTCCTCCTCTTCCTCCTATTTTATCTTCAATTTTACCTACTACGTTAGCTCCGCGCGCTTCTACTTCTAATGTTCCGTATCCATCTAAGTTTAAAAGCGAGAGCGCCGAAAAGAATTATAAAAAGTTTTTAGATATTTTAAAGCAAATCCACATTAATGTACCCTTCTGCGAGGCTATCTCTCAAATGCCTAAATATGCGAAATATCTTAAGGAGTTGCTCTCCAATAAGAAAAAATTAGAAGATATTTCGCACATTTCTTTGAACGCAGAATGCTCCGCGGTTGTACTCAACAAATTGCCTACAAAAGTGAATGACCCGGGACGGTTTTCCATCCCGTGTTTATTTGGCAATTCGTTAGTAAAACACGCTTTAGCGGATCTGGGAGCAAGTATCAATCTCATGCCTTTTTCATTATTTAAGAAACTAGGTCTAGGAAATCCAAGCCCCACTCGAATGAGTATTCAATTAGCGGATCGCTCTTTAAAATATCCGGTAGGAATAGTGGAGGACGTGCTCGTCAAGGTCGACAAGTTCATCTTCCCGGTGGACTTTGTCATTCTTGACATCGAAGAGGATGCCGAAGTACCCCTCATACTCGGCCGCCCCTTCCTTGCCACCTCCCGCGCCATTATTGACGTAAGTAACGGAAAGCTCCTCCTTCGGGTTGGAGATGATGAAGTTTCTTTCGGAATAAATTCCTCGATGCGGAACACATTAGAAAACGACGATTCATGTTTTTACCTGGAAGAGTGTTGGGAATTCGATTCCCCTCCCGAGTTAGACTCCACCTCGAGTCACGAGTCCGAGTTCGCCGAGCTCTTTTGTCTGGAAGAAGAAGAAGTCACTCGTTTCACACCACCCGAACCACTATTTTTAGAAAAATTAAAAATCAAAACATCTTATGAAGAGCCACCCGTTTTGGAACTAAAGCAACTTCCCCCTCACCTTAAGTATTTATTTTTAGAAAAAGAGTCGAAGCTACCCGTCATCGTTTCATCCGAACTTAGCAACTCAGAAATTTCCGAGTTGGCTATTGTCTTAAGAAAGCACCGCCACGCAATTGCGTGGCAAATTTCGGATATAAAGGGTATAAACCCTTCCTTCTGCACTCATAAAATCTTCCTCGAAGATAATTCCCGAAATTCGGTCCAGCCTCAACGACGGCTAAACCCTAACATGAAAGAAGTCGTTAAGGCCGAAGTGATCAAACTATTGGACGCGGGAATTATCTACCCGATATCGGATAGTACTTGGGTTAGCCCAGTACAAGTCGTACCAAAGAAAGGTGGCATTACGGTAGTAGCTAATGAGAATAACGAGTTGATCCCAACCCGTACTGTTACGGGTTGGCGGATGTGCATCGATTACCGAAAACTAAATGATGCCACCCGTAAGGATCACTTCCCCCTACCATTCATCGATCAAATTTTAGAGCGCCTTTCAGGTCACTCCTACTACTGTTTTCTCGATGGTTTGTCGGGATATTTTCAAATACCGATTTCGCCCGAGGACCAAGAGAAAACCACTTTCACTTGTCCCTTTGGCACCTTCGCTTATCGAAGGATGCCATTTGGTCTTTGTAATGCGCCAGCTACATTCCAAAGATGTATGCTGGCAATATTTGATGAGTTAGTAGAGGAGGTGATGGAAGTGTTTATGGACGACTTTTCCGTGTTCGGAAATTCATTTAAAAATTGTTTAAAAAATCTTGAGCGCGTGTTGCAGCGATGCGAGGAAACGAATTTAGCACTTAATTGGGAGAAATGCCATTTTATGGTCAAGGAAGGGCTAGTCCTTGGTCATAAAATTTCGGGCATGGGGATCGAGGTCGATAAGGCCAAGATCGAAGTGATTGAAAAACTTCCCCCTCCAACAAACGTAAAAGCTATTCGTAGTTTCCTAGGCCACGCGGGGTTTTATCGGCGCTTTATACAGAATTTTTCAAAAATCACAAAGCCGTTAACCCACCTTCTTGAAAAAGAATCCTCATTTATTTTTAGCGATGAATGCCATTTGGCTTTTAAACTCATCAAAGAGAAACTTATAAACTCCCCGATTCTAGTCGCGCCGGATTGGTCGCTTCCTTTTGAAATCATGTGCGACGCGAGTGACATTGCGGTTGGTGCCGTTTTAGGCCAACGGGTGAGTAAGTATTTCCACCCTATTTATTATGCGAGCAAAACACTCACGTCGGCACAAGCGAATTACACCACAACCGAAAAGGAGCTTCTAGCGATCGTTTTTGCCTTCGATAAGTTTAGGTCATATATCACCCTCTCAAAAGTTATTGTCTTCACGGATCACTCCGCACTTAGGTATCTTTTAAGCAAATCGGACGCCAAGCCTCGTCTTTTGCGATGGATCCTCCTCTTGCAGGAGTTTGACTTAGAGATCCGGGACAAAAGAGGAGCCGAAAACTTGGCGGCCGATCATCTCTCCCGTTTAGAAAACCCCGCCTCGGAAGTTTTGATAGAATCTGACATCGATGATAAATTTCCCGAAGAGCGCCTCCTCGCTCTCGAAGATATTAATACGTCGTCTACCCCCTGGTTTGCAGATCTGGCTAACTATTTAGTAGCCCGGGTCTTGCCAAAAGAATTCTCGAGTCAGAAAAAGAAGAAATTCTTTTCTGATTTAAAGAATTACTTTTGGGAGGATCCCTTTTTATTCCGTGTATGCGCAGACCAAGTGGTGAGATGATGCGTCTCGAGTAAGGAGGGTCTTAAAATTTTACGACATTGTCACGAGGGACCATCCGGTGGTCATTATCATTCGAACCGAACCGCGAGGAAGGCGCTGGAGGCAGGCTTTTATTGGCCCACGCTCTTCAAAGATGCTCACACCCTTGTGAGTACTTGCGACAGCTGCCAGCGGTCGGGCAACATCTCTCGCCGGGATGAGATGCCCCAAAATATTTTCTTAGAATGCGAGATTTTCGATCTTTGGGGCATTGATTTCGTTGGTCCTCTCCCTCCTTCATTTTCAAATAAGTATATTCTAGTGGCGGTCGACTACGTGTCAAGGTGGGCGGAAGCGCAAGCTCTCCCCACCAACGATGCGCGAGTCGTCGTTAACTTTTTAAAAAAATTATTTTCTCGATTTGGCACTCCGCGCGCTATTGTGAGTGATCGGGGCACCCATTTTTGCAATACTCAATTCACAAAAACTTTAGCAAAATATGGTGTCACGCACAAACTATCCACTGCATATCACCCACAAACGAGCGGCCAAGTCGAAGTGGTTAATCGAGAATTAAAGCGAATTTTAGAGAAAACGGTTTCTATTAATCGGAAGGATTGGGCAATAAAGCTCGATGACGCGCTTTGGGCCTATCGTACGGCGTACAAGACCGCTATCGGTTGTACACCATATCGAATGGTCTATGGCAAGGCTTGCCACCTTCCGGTCGAATTAGAACACCGCGCATTTTGGGCGCTTAAATTTTTAAATCTCGATTCCACTTTAGCGGGTGAACAAAGGAAGTTTCAAATAAACGAGTTAGATGAATGGCGAGCGAATGCGTATGAGAGCAATAAATTATATAAGGAGCGAACAAAGTTTTATCACGATAAACATATAAAATTTCCGAAAACTTTTTCGCCGGGCGATCTCGTCCTCCTTTATAATTCTCGCCTTCGCCTTTTTCCGGGAAAATTAAAATCCCGATGGTCCGGACCCTTTATTGTTAAAGAGGTTTGGTCCTATGGGACAATCCTAATTTCCCACCCGGAAAAAGGCTCCTTCAAAGTTAACGGGCACCGCCTTAAATTGTATCTTCCGGGAGACGTACCTAATGACAAGAGTGATGCGATTTTTCTTCATCATATAACATAATCGGCAAGTGGGTCAAGCTACGCGACCTTAAACAAAGCGCTTTTGGGAGGCACCCCAAAGTTATCTTCTGTTATTTTCTCTTGTCTCTTCTTTTCTGCTTTAACAACTTTTGCAGGAAATCGCGGCTTCCCCACAAAAGCTTCAAAAAATCAGGGAAGCCCTTTTTCCTTCTCTTCTTTCGTTTTTGCATTTTTTTTATCTTTTCCTACTTCATACTTATTTTTAAACATTGGGGACAATGTTTAACTTTAAGTATGGGGGTGTGAATAGCCCTTTGTAAATTCTTGTAAATAGTTGTTAAATTAGAAAATTTTCAAAAAAAAAAAAATATATATATATATTTGCTTATGTTTTTCTTCTATTTTAGCACTTGTAAAACCCAAAACTCAAAAAAAAAAAAAAAATAGAAAACAGAAAAATTTAAATCTTGGAAAGGGACGTTTGGGATTTTATCCCATCACACCTCCTAGTACCTTGCGAACCCTTCACCGGGTAGCCCTTGGGAAGTCCAAGACTTGCAAAAAAATTTGTTAAGTTTTAAATCTAGTTTCCTTTCTTTGTAAATAGTTTTTAATGAGAAAAATTCAAAAAAAAAGATAATATCAAAAATTCAAAAAATTCTTATTTCCCTCCTTGTTGTTTTTGTGATTTCTTAGAAATCTAGTTGAGAATGTTTATAAGCATGTTTAAGTTTTTAATTGGCTAAAATTTTGCTTATCATAGTTTGTTAATTTTAAATTTGAGGTAATCTTGATTTAAGAATCATCTTATGATTTTAAATTGATTAGAGAATTTTGTTAGCATGACTTCTCTTTTTATTTTTAAATGGCTTCATTTTGTAGTAAATTTCCTAAACCTCTTTAGATTTCAATTATACTTTCTTCTAACTTCTTAGATCTTAGGAATTTTAATTTTACTAGAATTTGCTCTCAATATGATTTAAAACTAGCTAGATTTATTTTTTCCCCTACCCTACCCCCTTTGATGGCATAAAAAAAAAATGTGTATTAAAAGATCATATGTCATGGGAATAAGAGGATAAAATTCATTATTCCCTAAAACATATGCACCCAAAATATTTGAAAAGATTATATGGCATGGAGTAAGAGGATAAAATTCATTACTCCTAAACCATATACATTTTGGGTTTTTATTAGAAGAGAAAAAAAAAAAAAAAGAGAAAAAAAAAAAAAAAAAGGGAAATTTCATGATAAATTCCATTTCCTCCATTCAAAAATTTCTCTTCTTATGCCAAATTCTATGAAATCACCCTTAGCCAATTATCATTGTTCTAGTTTTAGTTGAAAATTATGGAGAGAGCAATATTTAGTAATTTACTTTTCCTTAAGATTCTTTTAAGATAGAGTTCTTATAATTTTAATTTAATTTAGTTTTATAATTTCTACAATTTTGTCAAACTACTTAATTTTCTTGAGAAGTTATTGCCTAAACATTTTTTCCCTCTTTTCAAATCATCATCATAATTTAGGACTTAACTCCCCCTTGAATTTACTCTTAACTTAACTTTTGGTTAAATGAAATTTTAGTTTTAAATTAAAAATTTTTTTAAGGATGTCTTATAAATTATGTCTCACACTTTTGCTCTGGAATAGCAAAACCTCAAGTATGGGGGTATTTGATAAAGTAGTTTTTATATAAGTTTTTAATAGAAAATTTTGTAATTATTTAATTTGAATTTTCCTTTTTATGTCAATTTTAGGTTATAAGTAGTTCTTTTTGTAATTTTGATTCTAACTTAGCCTAATTTTAATATTTGCAGATTTCTGGGACAAATCGGGAAAAATCACATGTCACGCCCTCGGTCACGCCCGTGACCAAGGGCGTGTAACCTGAAGATCAGTCCAGAGTCGCAGCCGTGCTGTTGAGCTAGTCCACACCCAGTCACGCCCCAGGTCACGCCCGTGACCCAAAGTCACGCCCGTGACCATGGGCGTGTAATATTAGAATCTGCCGCGTGGAGCTGCCGTCGAGACGAGAAGTTGCCGTTGAGAAGTCAACCAAAGTCACGCCCGTGACCCAAAGTCACGCCCGTGAACCAAAGTCACGCCCGTGACCTTCCCGCGTGATCCAAGCACGCCGCCGCGCGGTCTGCCTAGCCCATGCCGCATTAAATGAAGCCGTCCTAAGTCACGCCCGTGACCCATATGTCACGCCCGTGACATGTCCGATTTTCTCCCGCCGTCACGCCAAGCCCACGCCGCTGCCGGATCCAATGTTACAGTGATTACACGCCCTTGGACACGCCCGTGACCGAGGGCGTGTAACTTGAAAATTTTGCCTATAAATTCAGAGGCTCTCCTTGAGTCCAGGGTTCAGAATTTTGGAGTGGGGAAGGTGCTGCTGGAGCCAATCTTGAGTAGTTTTCCTTTTTCATGTTCATGTTCATGTCTCTTTATTTTCATGCTCTCTTCCTTTTCTAATGCAATGTATTAGCTTTCCTTTAGTGCAATAGTCTAGTTTAAGCTTGTAATCTTATTTTTCCTAGCTTGCAATTTCCTTTCTTAAGTCTTGTAATAGTTTTTCATTTAAATAAAAAATTAGTTTGTTCTCTTTATTTTGTCTCCACCTTAGCTAAAGTTTCTTAATATGCATTTTTATTTTTCTTCCTCTTCCCCCTCCACCATGATTAACTAATCCTCATTAGTACTCGATCAAAATGATCCGAGGATGAGTTAGACAAGTTATGATTTTCTAAAGTTTTCTTTTTCCGTTTTTATAAACACTTGAATTATCCTTGATTTTTAATTAGTGAGGCCATACTTTCGATATATGGTTTTCGCTTAAGTTTTCATATTTAGTTAGCCGAGAGGCTCAAAGTATGAATCGATCACTAAAGGGTAAAGAGAGTTGCACGCACCCCTCGAGAGAGGATGACGTAAATCTCCCGGATTGGAGCCAAATCCAATAGTGGGGTTCACCTCGTAAAGCAAGTTTTAGGTAATCGATTATAGGACGAGAGTCCGGTTGATTTTTCCTAATCTTAGTTGGGCATTAACCTCGAGAGAGGCATGTTCGAGCCTCGGGAACCTCCACGGTCAAGTAGTTCAATTTAAACGGAATTAGATTTAATTTCTTTTTACTTGTCTTTTCTCACTCCAAGGTGACTTTTGATCGAGTACTAGCCTCTTTTATCATCATCTAAACCCTTAATTTAGCTTGCAATTTCTCTTTTTTAGCTAAGAACCAAAACCCCAAAATATCATTAGATAAGATAATAGTGACTTTCCTCAAAGTAGAAGTATTCAACGCGCCCCGTGGAATACGACCTTGGTATTTCTTAATATCCTATACTATAGACGATAAGGTACACTTGCCTTTATCAGATATAGTTTTGGAGAAAATCTCAACCCTTCACTAAAATTTCAAAACCGCGAAAATCTATATCAGTGGCCATATCGAATTAACTCATCTCGGATCACAGATCATAGTCCACACTTAAATTTGGATAAGGTGTCACGTGGGTGTTCTACTATGTTGCACATTATCATAAGATCCTTCATCTCAGCTAAGTAATCAGAAACTGATTTGGACCCTTGGCGTAGGGACGTCAGCTCGTCTCGTACACGGGACTGGTAATGCTGGGGAATGTACTGCTCCTATAATATGGCTTTCAGGTGGGGCCAAAGTGTAATGAGAGGGCGTCCATTCCTCTCAAGACTATGCTCTTCACCTATCCAAAAGATCTTCGTTCGCCCAGTCAATCTCATTTTGGCGAACTGAACCTTTTGGTTCTCCGTCATACGATACCACTCAAAGTAGGTCTCTATGTCGATAAACCAATCCAAAAAGATCTTGGGATCCATAGAACCATCATAAAGTGGTGGTTCAAGTTTCAACACTCGTGTGAGATCCGGTCGCCTATCCCGGGGAGGATAGTCGTAATCATCATCGTAAGGATCACGATTGTCTTGACGCCGTGGGGGCAGAGGTCGATGCCAATCTCTAGGGTGATCATCACGATGCATGGCCGGTATAGGCCGATGATGGTCTCGAGGATGCTCTTCTCTTGCTACGTCATAATGTGGCCTCTCCTGATAATTATCTCGCATGCCTAAGATAGGCTCTCGTTGGGGTTCAGGAAAATTCCTTGGAAAATTCCCACCCTAATCGCACGCAAACTCGAACCTATTTATGGGATGTCGACCCTCTTCCTCAAATAGAGGATTCCTCATAAGTGTGGATCTTTC